>CM048818.1:32500-1332464 GCA_026586065.1 Dioscorea zingiberensis | reverse complement strand
GCCGGAGTCTCCGATGATCCAACCAGGCCTTGCTCTTCCTCTCGTCTCATAGTACTGCATGCACATCACGTATGGATAACACTTGCTCCTCCTTCTCCACTCCATGATCTCCAACTCTTCATGATCCTCCTCGGAGGAGGAGGTGGGGGAGATCCATATCAAACACCTTGGAGTTGGAGTTATTATCTCAAGATCCATGTCAAACAACATCCGCAAGACATCCATGGCCACCCTGTGCAAACACTCAGTGAACTCCTTCAAAGCTGGGAGAGTGTTTGGATCAATGGAGGTGGGTTCAAGAACTAGCAATGGTTCATCTTCATCTTCTTCTTCATCGTGGAAGCCGAGAGAAGAGAGGTTGGTGGGGGAATGGTGGGTGTGAGAGAAGAGAAGGGACTTGGCTTCATGAAGAGAAGAAGGTGGTAAGTGAGAGGGGATATGGATGAGGTCAGTGAGGTGGAAGAAGCCATGGTGAGAAGCAGCAGAGAGGAGGGTTTGTTTGGTTTGTTGGTTTGGGTTGAGAAGGGAGATGAAGGGGGGTGGTGGTGGAGGTGATGATGGAGGTGAGAGGATTGGTTTGAGTGGACGGAGACGGCGAGAGGGGAGAGGGAGAGATAGAGTTGGAGTTTTGAGGAGCTGGTTGAGGATAAGAGAGAGTTCAGAGGTTGTGGATAGAGATTCAGGGAGGAGTTGGTGGTTTGATGGAGTTGGTGGTGGTGCTTGGATGCTTCCATGCTCTCCTCCTCCTCCTCCTCCTCCTCCTCCTCCTCCTCCTCCTCCTTCTTGCTGCTTGCCTGCAGTGGAGGTTGACATTAGGTAGATAGAGAGAAAGAGAGCAAAACAAGGAAGCAAATGAAGCAAAACAATGAAGTTTGAAATATGGGTGAAGAGACAAAACCTGTTAATAAAGACAGGGGGGGGGCCATGCCACTTTGATTTGATTAGATGCCACTGTTTATGGCCACAATGTTTTTGTGTGTTTTGATGCAGAGATGGAGCGGGGGAATCTCTCTTTCTTTTTAAGCTAATAATTCTGAGACACATAGATATGTACAAACATTTGTTAGTCTTTGCTTGTTGATAAGTATGGAATTAGATATGAGAATGAAATATGGGGACACTTGTTGCCATGTGTCTATTATTATCGGGTCTGACTCTTTTGTAAAGAGATGAGATTCCCTTGTGGATGATCCGGGGTTGAATCTCACCTCTTGCAAGGTGAGGGTCACAAGTGTCCGGATTTGTTCGTGCGCGGATATACCTACCTCTACGCCGAGTCTGTACATGTCCTTGACATCCTTTGGGGGGTGTTAGTTGTCTTAGTCAAACAAAGAAATATGAGGACACTAGGGAAGTTGGTGAGCCATTTGGAATTAATAAAGGATGATAAGAGGATGATAGACGAGTTTTTGGCTTGATTTGCGGAGCTGTCGCCCAGTAATGGCTGCTGTTTGTGTTGTTTGGACTTTTGGGGGTGGGACGTGGTGCAAATGCACCATTTTTTCCTCGAAGAGATGCGTGCAAGCAGAGACATTGTCTGGTGTTGTATTGTGTTTCTTGAAGAATCAAATCAATCTCTTTCTGTATTTATATTTGATTGTTTCAATATGAGGCAATTCAAACTTGGTGGGGTTGGCTCATCAATTTGGACAAATTTAATATATTTCAGTTATGTTTGATTTCAATCTAACTTGTTTAATGTTAAATCAGTCCAGTTTATAAACCCAAACAGAGAACTGGTTAACTCAGTAAGAAAAGAAAATGCTAGTTATAGAACATGTTTATTTTAAGCGAAACATTTTGCATAATAAGAAAATACCTGTTACAGAATGTATTTATTTCAGTTGACCTGTGAGACACACAATATGATTTTTTTCTTATCAATGAAAAGGTCAACTCATTTAAATGCTAATTCATGGTTCATGTTAAATGTGCAACAACGTGAAGGAAATTACTGGAGAACATGAGCATCTGCATACACACAGGATCAAACATCACATACTGAGTTTCAGAAAACAATTCTTGAAAACATACAGTGGGGATCTGATGAGAGGCAAAGGTATTCATTCATTAAGAGCTGAAAAGCAGAAAAATAAATAAATAAATTGAGAAACACTTTTCTAAGTTCTCATAAATTTCATTTCTGATAAATAAATAGATTGGAAGTGATTGAGAGATAATGTACACTATTTTCTACAAATAGAACAGACTCTTATTTCTGAAAGAGTGAGGCAAGCTCACCTTTCTCAGCCATGGAGGAAATGATATCACACCCTCCCACAAATTCACCTTTCACAAAAACCTGGGGGAAGGTTGGCCAGTTGCTGTAAGTTTTGAGTTTTTCCCTTAATCCATAATTATGCTCCTCATCAAGAACATCAACGCACTCAAAATCGACACCGTGGGACTGCAGTATTCCCACCACCTTTTGTGAGAAGCCACAGAGTGGGGAACTCCTTGATCCTTTGATAAATGCTACCACCTCTTTCTCCTTCACCAGTCGATCGATCAGCTCCTCTAATGGAACAGTTAATTGAACCTGTCGACCGGGTGTCAAACGTATATCTGGCTTTTGTGTTGGAAGTCGGACGAATGTTTCGTTTCCGGTTTCATTCCCCGGGGGGATCTTCCCAGTGGCTGCTATGTGCTCTTCCATCCATGATTTCCAGGCATTGGTTAGAGTTGCCCTATCTGCTGCTGCCTCCTCCACCAACCCCACCTACAAGGACAACAGAAAAAATCTGAGTGCACTACACTTGAAAGATTAGAAAAATGAAACTTGAGTTAACTGTGGAGGGAAATTGGTTTTAATTGTCATGACCACTAAATATATGGAAAAGTTAAAATGCTAGCATTGTTCTGTATGCACTGATGCCTTTTCCTTCGCTTTCTTCTTTATGGCTTTAAGAGTTCCACTAATATAGTTGAACTATTTTCAACTTTTAACATGACATTGTGTTTAAATGGATTCATAGTGTTGCAACCATCACAATCATGAAGGTGCTGCTAACTGTATTTAACTTATAATCTCATTGTAAAGGGCATCTATTTACACACTGAGATGGTAAGAAAAAGTATAAAAGTTGAAATAGCCATAAGTTTAATATTGATGCATTCTAAAATATGTACATAGAGACTGAATCACAAGATGATGTTCAATCAATTGCCTGGGTATCATGTTTGCAAAAACCCCAAAGTCATGTTCCTGGGATTATAAAGTGCCATAAGCTCTACAAGCATCAATAAAGAACCCCAAAACAAGTATTTTTAAAGTTTTTAACCATCAAAATATGGCAGAAACTTGTAAGATGATGGAAGATTAAAAAGGGCATCTCAGATTGTTCTACAGTTCTCACATTTATTATCAACAGTGAACTAAGACAACCATTATTACAAAACATAAATTTCTTCCTTCCGAATACACCCTGATATCTCATAAATTTCTTTGGTCCAAATACAAACATTATTACCATCAATTTCTGAAATTTGTAGATCTCAACACAAGCAAGTTAAGCAAGAACCACAAAATAGTTCCATAGAAAAGATATATACAAACAGGCCCAAAAAACCATAAATTTACTCTTCTTTCATATCAGACAATTAAACTTCCTAAAAGTATTGCAAGAAACATGGACCTTATTCAAAATCAAACAGAACCAAACTATCAAACCTTCTCATTCTTATAAATTCACAATATGTGGTGAATATATTATCCCTCAGAAAACTACACCAATAATCAAACGCGGCATTACTAAGCGTCCATTGAAGATTCCATCGAAGAAACTTAGCAGATAGATGAAGACAATTCACGGTGCTCGAATTTTCCAAGTAATACAAGCATGGCCTTCCATTTCCACCATTTAATCAATCTTATCAACTAGAGCATGAACACTCATTTCACATGTCCCGGGGACATTGTTATTTATGATCAGATTCAAAATTTAAAGATTTAACAACTCCATCACTAGCTTCATTTTGCAACTATGAATCTCCATCTTATGTCTTTTCAAGAGTCCTGGTAACATTGCTTGGTCTATAGTTTGTCCAATAGTACTCTATCAATAGTGAATTTTTTCATTAAAAACACAAAACACATGGATAAAAAATGCAAAGATTAAGAACAATTAACTCAAGAGGATGATCAAGAGCAATAAGAAGGGGATACATATGATCAACTCCGATGAAAAAGAGCCAAAGTTGATACCTTGACGGAGGAGCAAAGATCGGGAACCCGCTTGCGGTGAGTAGCGATGTTGGCGGCGACGTTTCGAGTGACCCCAATGAACTGGAGGTCCCCATTCTTATCGTAGACGCCGTAAATGCCAGGGCTGGAAGGGAAGGTGCTCCTCAGCTCATCGGAACCCTCTGGTATGGATACGAGCTCGGTCTCAGAGAGCTTCCCGATCGCAGAGACGACGAAGAGCCCTCTCTTGCGGCGATGGAGTGAGGCCGGTGGGCGGGCGGAGACGAGCGCGGGAGGGGAGGAGGAGGAGAGACCGAACGAAAGGGTAGTATAGAGGAGCTTCGACGAGGGTTTGGGAGAAGGGAAGAGCGAGAAGGCGGGGGGCCGCGAGAGCTTCATCAACGCCGCCATGATCGAAGTTCCGAGAGCTCGCGTTCTCGGGTGCTCGCAAAGAATTTTTTTTAGATAGAATGGAGTTTTTCCCATATACCCCCCTCCAAATACCTAAATTACTTATGCCTTCATCTACTCAAAATTACTTATTGCCCCTTAATTATTTTTCTTAATTTTTTGCAATACCACCCTCACAAAATCACATAATCTGTAAAAAAAACCCTGTAAGCCTAAAATTCTGGCATATATGTGCTTACAATACAGTCGCATACATACAACCTTAATGAAAATAATAGTTCAATATAATTTAAATAAACCTTTTTCCTTTGGAATTATTGAATGACTGTTAACTCACAGAGTTCATTCCTGACAACACTATTTAAGTTTCACTAATATTCATAGACGAGAAGACTACCATACAAGCAATACACTACAACACGGGGTCTAAGTACTGATACTGAGGCCTGGAGCAACAACATCCACAATCCTAGCCTTCTTGTTGGTGATGTTAGCAGAGCCTTGGCCAGCAGTGATATTAGTCGGGACTGGTGTTTCGTAAGCCGAAACATGGACACCGAGAGCAGCTCTGCCAGAGGGGTCGAGGTTGTTTGACCACTGTGCATCCCATTCCACAGCCTTTGCTGTGCTGCAGGCCACACTTGGACCTCCTGGCACTGTCAACCGTGCAGAATTCTGCAGCACCAAATCAATGTAGTTTCAGACTAAAATATTTTTGTTAGTCACAGTTCATTGGGTATGATAACGTTTTTTTAGTTTATGGATTATACCTCGGGGAAGAACCTCTCAAAGATCATTCTGTAGTAGTAGGCCTCTTTGGTGGTAGGTGTGTTGTGTGGATAGATGCAAGCAGCATTCTGCATCATTTTGTCAGTTACCTGCAGTGAAGATGTAAGTGAGTCTATGAAGTAATTCTGGAGAGAGAGAGAGAGAGAGTGAAATACTAATTAGAGTACATGTTTTGCGGCATGAGCTTTGAGACCATCAATCCAACTATAGCCAACACCATCACTGAATTGTTCTTTCTGTCTGTAAAGAATGTGCTGCAGAAACAAATACATCAGAAACACATGAGTTTATAATGCCTTCAAGAGTCTTTTTAAAAATATATATATGTCTTCAAGCGTCTGGAAATTGAAGATTGTTAATTTTTCGAACCTTCGGTAAATAAGGGTTCTCCTCATCATCAAAAGCCTTCCTTAAAACCCATTTTTCTATGTGGCCGAGATCAGGTTTGATCTGATTGAGTTGAATCATGGATTAGAAGTTTTACAGATTGAGAAAAATGGAGCAAGTGATAAGTGATATGATCTTATTACCATCTTCGATTCAGGATCAATACTCATCGCCACATTGATAAATTCTTTGTCTAAAAACGGCACACGAGCTTCCAACCCCCAAGCAGAAGTTGCCTTGTTTGCTCTTAGGCAATCATACTGATGAAGAGCCTTTATCTGCAGATTCAACAGTGTGATCAGTAAATTAAACAGTACAATGAGTCAGTATGATAGATTAGTGTATGAATTCATATATGCATGCCTTGTGACAAGTTTCATGATGAAACTCTTCCTTATTAGGAGCTTTGTGGAAATAGAGATAGCCACCAAAAATCTCATCTGAACCTTCACCAGAGATGACCATCTTCACTCCTAATGACTTGATTTTCCTAGACATGAGGAACATTGGAGTGCTTGCTCTGATTGTAGTAACATCGTAGGTTTCGATGTGGTAGATTACGTCCTCGATTGCATCGATACCATCCTATTGGTCAGGAAAACTTGAGTAAAAGAAACAAAACATTGCAAGAAAATATTGATTCTTCGTCTCAGTTTACCTGAACAGTGAAGTGGAACTCATGGTGGACAGTACCAAGATGATTGGCAACCTCCTTACCAGCCTTCAAATCAGGAGAACCCTGGAAAAGAAGATGAATCAGTGAGCATAATAATGGGAAAATTAATGAAATCAAAGAACTAAATACAAACCTCTAATCCAACACAGAAGGAATGGAGTTGAGTTCCCCATTGCTTTGCAGCTTTGGTTCCAGCCAAGTGTCTCATAGTTACTGCAGCAACAAGTGATGAATCGAGACCTCCCGATAAAAGAACTCCGAAAGGAACATCAGTCATGAGCCTCTTAATCACAGCCTTATAAAATCAAGAGGAAGAAGAATTAGTTGTGCTACAAATTCATTCTCCACTTCAAAGATTCAATGCATCAACTTACTTTCTCAAAGGCCTTTCTTAAGACAATAGGATCAAATGGAACAGAAGGAATGGACTCTGAATACCAAGGAGGGTTGTACCATCTCTTAAATCCACCTTCTTTGCTGGAGTATAAATGGCCAGGAGGAAAAACCTCAAAATGCTCACACTCATCGTTCAATCCTTTCATTTCAGATGAAATCCAAACTGAGCCTGGAGAAGCATGAATTCATGCATGCATGAACTTCAGTAAAATCAAAAGCAAAACAATGTTTGAGAATTAAAAGAAGGATTGAGTTAGAACCATCAAGCCCCCAGCCTATGTAGAGGGGAGTGACACCAATGGCATCTCTAGCAGCAATGAAATTGTTGTCTTTTGTGTCTAGAAGCACAAAGGAGAAGATCCCATCCAACATATCCACAAAGTTTTCTCCATGTTCTTCATACTGTCAACAGGATGAACATGACAAAGATGTAAAAATATATAAAAAGAAAAACATGTAGTTTTCCTTTTCCAGACAGAAAACATCAAGCTATGAGTCTAACCAGATGGGCAATAACATCACAGTCACTGCCAGTTCTGAAGCTATGAGTTGGCAATCCTTTCCTTAGTTCTTCATGATTGTAAATCTCTCCATTCACCTGTTTCAAACATGAGACTCCCTCAAATCATCTGAAAACCAGTAAAGCTTGGAGTATATTAATGGTGTTGTTATTTGTTTAGAACTTGTTCATTCATTTAGAAAAGAAAGGTGGCCATGAATACTTTTATATGTCCAGTGATTGTTACATGTCATATTCATGCTAATTGCTAAAATATACTATCATGTTAGGTAGGATTTATCATTCTATTCTCTCTCCCTCTCTTCCTCTCTTTTGGATAGAACCTTACACGACTATTCCATTCTCTTTTTGATAAACCTCATTATATTTCATTATAAGGATAGCCAAACATTCACCTACAGTGAAAAGGATAAAAATAACCAAGAAATTAGTCCAGCTAGCAAAGAAATTATGAAAACAATCAAAGTACCAACTTTCACAAAGAAAGTTGACTAGCACATTCCTTCTTATGATGAGAGGTTGAAGGTTTGAACCATGCTTGGCTTATCCACATATATAAAAAAAAAAAAAAAAAAAAAAAACAATCAAAGCAAAACTGATGTAATTAAGCTCTCCATTTTTTTAATATAGATGTCATCTTCTTGTTTACCCTTTGGTTAAGAGAGAAACAGAGAGATAAAAGCTGAAGGTTCTTTCTCAATCTTCTGATAAACTAAACATTGCATTAAAAAATGAAGCTTTGACCTCTCCCTCACTCTTAAATTTTCACGGGCCCATAGTTTGAAGAATTTAGTATGGATCACAAAAGTACTCTTCTCACTGTCTCTGTCTTTCTCTCTCATGGGTCCCTCACAATTAAAAAAAAGAAAACCGGAGACCATCAATCTTAGCACAATCCATGCAAGCACTAAAATCCCATCTGAAGAATCATGAAGCAAAACTCATGAACCAGCAAGAAGAACTTGTTTACCGTCACAACGATGCTCTTGTCTTCATTATACAAAGGTTGATCCCCAGAAGCAGGATCTATGATTGCCAAACGCTGGTGAGCCAGGAAACAATTCCCATGCTGATACAACCCACTCCAATCCGGACCTCTATGCTTCAACCTAATCAGATAAACAGACATGAAATCTCTAAAAACATTAACAAAATTCATGTTTATCTCCTTTGTTTTCCATTATTTTAACAGTGGATGCTTTATAAATATCATATTAATAGAGATCGATCCAAACCTGCGAGAGAGCTCAAGAACACGAACTCTTTTCGCCTGTGAATCACTAGAGCAATCCAACAAAGCAAGAATCCCACACATTCTTCGCAAACATACAAACCCTAGGAGAGAGAAGAGACGAAGAACAACACCAAGAAGTGAATTCTAGATCTAGAAATGCAAATGCAAGCCAAAGCTCTCGGTGCCTTCCGAGTTTCGAGGCCATTGAGACAATTTATAGCCGAAAAAATAGCGTTAATCTCGTCATTAATCTCATAATACCAACCCTAATCTTAATTAGAAAAATAGATTAATGTCTTACGTGGTGGTGACGTGTCAATCGGCGACGGCCCATGGCGTCTACTTGCGGTTTCAAGTCCGCCCTTCCTTTGGGACCTCCAATAGAAATTTGCCACGTATTCCGGTCACTTTCGGAGTCCTCGAGGGGGTGAGTCAGATGGGGCCCAGTGCCGGTCCTAGTCTATCGGGACCAAGAGGCCCGCATTGGTGGATATTTTCAGGTAGGCCCCATCGTCGCGTTTGAGGCCACGTGGCGTGACGTTGTGGTGGGACCCGCGGTGCGCGATGTTCAATTACTTGAAAAATCTTTGCTAATTATCATTTTCAACCCTTTTTATTTATAAACTTTAATGAATAATTTGTAAATTTATAAATCTAAAATATTAAACTTTTTATTCAAATAAAAGCATAATATCAAGGGATATAGCATATTTTAGTAACACATTGTTCTCATGATATATAGTGCCATGATTTGATTAAATTGGGAAAACTTTGTCAAAGAGTGGGTAATTAGAATAATCAGTCACGTCTAATTAATAATGTAAAATGTGTAACATGCATTCGGGATAGTTAAAATGTAAGTACTTTTAAAAAAAAACTATTGATGACATGCCATATTATTATCGGTGACATATCTAAGTCGAAGATTTAACTTTCTAAGTAGAAGGATATATTAGTAGGCTAGTAGCCTACTTAACTTCAATGTTTTATATGATAATAATTTTATTGATAGTTTTGATTAATGACTCTATTCATAGTTATTGATGATACGCCATAACATAAAGACTTCCACTCTTTGATATAGAAAGAGTCCGAGTTGTAATATTCTATTACTTCTTAATTAAGTTAATGAGCTTGTTTAGAGACTTACCAACATGTCTCACTTAATATTTTATGATCTTAATTTAACAAGGGTTCCAATAATTACACCATGTCTTGAATTAATTAGTCTACTATCTTCCTCTTGTTTACGTGAAGGACATGTTTGAATGTTTTATACATGTGACACCTTAGTGTTTTATCATCTTAATTTAACAATGGTTTCAATAATTAGCAGGGAAAACAACTCACGAGAATGGCAAGGACGTCACAAATACCCAACCTATGAAGGCCCTAATCAAATGCCAGATCGGCTTATTAATGTGTTTTAGAACCTGAAAACTTTTATAATATTATATGGGTAAATTTCGATAAATATGTGGTCTCATCCGGAGCATATATATACATACATGGTGATATCCTAAGCACCCATTCAGGGGGCACAAGTTCCCACTTTATACCCCTTTTTTGGACAAAAAGTAGGTTGCTAAAGTTAAGGTAGTGGATATGATGACACGAAGATACAATGTCAGAAAATAAGTACGATCTCTTATATCTAAGGGACAGGCACTAACCTCAACGAATGGAGATAAGAAGAGGGAACAAAGGAGATTGAGTGACTAACATTTGAATTTAGGTATCTCTCTCCATGAAAAAATAGACATTTTATTGCTAATTTGAGCGTCGGAGCTACAATGGGGCACCAGGCACACCTCGCTCAGATCTTTCCCTTGTGCAGGTTCTCCGGTGAACTAAGAGAGCTCACTTCTGCCTTCTCCGACTATCGCTAACATCTCTTACAACGAGATAGATCTCAACCGTTGATTGAGTACTGTCGTTGATCATCAGGAGGAGCCGATTTTTACCGCAACATAATATATAACTAAAGTGATCTCTTTTCTTAAAAAAAAAAAAAAGCAATGGTTTCGTGTCGTGAATAATTGAGCATTAGTTAGTCCAATCTCTCTAGTCTTAGCCATTTGAGATAAGAACTTGAGAACTTGCATAGTATTTGTTGGTCCTCACCATTAATGTTGTGTTTATTCAAAGATACACATCAGCATGCATGGAGTTTTATTCAAGCAAGCAAGAGCATAAGAAGTTGCATCCAATGGCCATTCTTATATCACTATCATGCATCTTCCCTTTCACGTAACTACATCCATCTTTGAAGATTGAAGACTTCTTAACAAATGTTGAAGAGTTGATAAACTTAATTATCTACAATGTTTTTTCTTTCTTTTGAATTTGATACATCGTTGTCATTTTTGTTTACTTATGTAACATGTTGATCATGATTTTATATATTTATATAACTATTTAGAGATTCCTCTTTAACAAATTGGTTTACAGAAAACAAGACTTCATAAGTTTAATTAGGACTTCTATATGGGTTTTTGGTTTGTTAAAGAGAAGCATTTGAAGTAGGAAGTTAGCCACTTATGTATGTTTTGTTTAAGTTAAGGCCCAAAGTGAGAAGTTCAACTTCCATGGATATTATTTCAGTGTTTTAACTTTTGAAAATAAAAACCGAAGTAGGAGTGCGGTGAACTTAGACTTCCCATTTTCGTCACTTCTATCAACTTCATGACTTCCAAATGACTCTTAAGAACCAAATACATTCTCAAGAGCTAGACAAAAGATGAGAAACCGAATATCTCTCAAAAAGAGATACTACAATGTTAAAGAGGAAATTATCTGCCTAGCAATCATATCCAAGCATGATAAAATATATGACAAGGTTGCTCAATATTGCAATGAATGTTGATAAAGAAGAAGAATATCCGTTCTTCAAGAACGTGTCATTCCGTGGATTCTGCCGATTTATTTTATTGATATAAATTGTGACCTAATATATAATTATATATCACATATAAAATTTATATTTGTTAGCTTAAAAAATTAAACTTTTTATATATTTTGATATTATACATATATTTTATAGATTAGCGGGAAGGTTCACGAAGAAAAGTACCAAATATAAGTTATTGTGTTTAGGGTTAATTTTTTTTTACCCACCTGAACAATGTTGCTTTTTCAATTCGGCACATCAATTTTTTTTTTATTAAAAAGCAACCTCAACTTTGTCTAAATTTCAAAAAAACACCTCCCTTATCATCTAAGGAGACGGCTGTGAGATTAAGTCATTAATTTTTTAATTAACTCTATTATGACAATATTATAATCCAATTATAATAATGCTATTATGATATTATAATCCTAAACAACCCCAACTCTTCTCTAACTCCCGGCCGGCGGTCCTCACCACGCCATCGACGGCAATGACAGGCTTCACTCCTCTTCTTCCCTATCTCCGGTGACTCTCGTCCTCCTCTCCTATCCTACCATAACAGCCCCAACCCTTCTCTCCCTCCTAGCGGCACTCACCACCTCCGATGATCTCAGGAGCTATCACCAATCTCATGAGAGAGAGAGAGAGAGCAGAACCACCTTAGCGCTAGTGCTAACCCTCCTGGTATGCGTCTCCGCCAATAAGCACACCCCAGCGGAGCACCAAACAACGGACTTCATCAAAGCATCATGTCGTTCCACGATGTACCCGGAGCTCAGCGTCGAGTGCTTGTCGGCATACACGCTGGAGATGTGCCGAAACCCACGCCAACTCGCCCATGCAACCCTCTCCGTGAGCGTGGACCGAGCCCGCATGCTGTCCACCTTCGTGGCTTGCCTCTTCGCTGTCCTTGACGCCGGACCCACTTGCTCCCGCGGTTAACTCATCCTCTACCTTTGCTTTCTCTCTCTTTGGAGAAGAACACACTCGTCCATGCATTGCATCGCACCTCGTGCTACACCGACACACTCGCCGCCACTCTCATTGTCACTACCTCTGCTTCAACCCCCACTCGTCCATGCATTGCATCGCACCTCGTGCTACACCGACACACTCGCCGCCACTCTCATTGTCACTACCTCTGCTTCAACCCCCTTCTTCTACCTCCCCTAAATCACCACGCCACAATAATCACATACAAGCTGCTTGTATGGTGAGGACTCTGAGAGCATTTGATGACACTTGCTATCGATCAGCCTTTAGAGAGGAAGACTCTTCTTCGAGGCCTGAGGAGAAGATGATCTTCGCCATGAAAGGCAAGCTCTCTTCGGTGAAGGCATCGATCATGGAGAGGTGTTTGAAGGGGGTGGTCAAGGGAACTCGGAGAATTGAAGACTGTTTTAAATAAGAGAAGTCTGGTAGACATGGGAGGGTTTGGAGAGGAAGGAAAAGAAAAGGATGAGGTGGTGGATGGGATGGTGTTTGTGAATGAAGATGTAGCCCTCTATGGTAATGCATGCAAGGAGAGTGGAGAGATGGAGGGAATGGATGGCGGGCTTCTTGCCCCCGGCTTGCACGAATTTCTTTATTTCATTTTCATGTATATATATTGTGACTATGATGCCAACGATTATGATTTTGGTATTCATGCCCCCAAATTATACCAGAAATACATCTTTTATTTGTGACCATATTTGAAATGACTTGAGTGCAGATTTGTGGTACTCTTGCATGATTTGCAGTGAACCACCAAAGGAGTGAGGTTTTACACTTGTATACCCACAGGTTGTCATAAGGCAAGCCAAGTGCCAATCCGCATTATATCCCTCAAGATAAGTATGGACCACGTGTCATATCATTGTTGTGGACTGTCCAAGGACAGGACAGGGGCTTTAGTTTCCTTTTTGTTCCACTGGCCTGGACTTTCCTTTATGTTGAGTGATTGGGCTGTTCAACTTTTGTATGTCTTCAAGTTGATATGCCAACAAGCCAACCAACGGTATATTGCATGTTTTTTTTATTTGTTGAAATTTCCTTAAGGAGGATTTTGGCTTGGAGGGAAGATGAGGTTCAACCCCTGTTCATTGCCCCCTGTGTGGCATGTAACTTGATCCTTCATCTTTTATTGCACTTTATGTGACATCTTGTGATGGTGCGTGTGATGAGCTTCATCTGGCCTCCATGACCATCTAGATGATATGAATTTGTACATCCCTTTAAAGAGGATTTTGGGTTGGAAGGAAAATGGATCCATCATCTTTACCCTTCCTTTTGTTGTTGAAGGTCAACTTCCGTTCCTTGCCCCCTGTGTGGCACGTGGCTTGATCCTTCTTCTTTTATTGCACTTTATATGACATCTCGTGAAAGGTACGTGTGATGAACCTCCTCGAGCCTCAATGACCATCCAGATTATATGTATTTCCCTTTTCTTGTATTTTGACTTTTGACTTTTGATGGAATCGAATCGGCATCATCTTATCGATCGCAACTTCCTTGATGTCGGGTCGGCTCTTTTATGGAGAAGCCTCTGTTATAGTGCCATTTTGGAGACCTATCACCTTTATATCCATCGGGTTGAGGTCATAACTTTGCAATAGTTGAGTCCATTCCCACCAACCCAAGGAGTTTGAATGAACTGACTTCAATAACTTTTGAAAGAAGACAAAGTGCGACTTCTAATTTGGAACTTTCACTTTTTAGTAGGTGCACATTAGATAATATTTTTTTTTCTTCTCTCTCTTTTTTTATTTTTTGATTTTTAATTCTTTTCTTTTCTTTTCCTTTTTTTTGATTTTTTTTTTTGCAAGCCTTTCACAAGGTTGAAGATTCCCTTCTCTCAAATTTTTTTGAAGGTGTGCTCATTGTCTTCTTCTGTAGAAAGTACCCTCTTAGGCTGGGCTGGGGTAACCCCTACAAAATGGAAATCCTTGATTCTTGACCAGTAGATTTCATATCAAACCAAGAGAAGCATGTTAGGCCAATGTTCCATGTGTGGAAGGTATGGCACTATTAGGACTTCTATGGATGCCGAACTTCCAATTGTAGAAGAGATCTTGTATGCATCTCTTCTTTTGAGTAGAGCAGAAATTTGACTAGTAGGATCAAGGGATTGATTGTGGGAGAGTCTCCGCTGACGCTTTCTCTTCTCTCTTCGATCTTCAGTCAACCCAGCTAGCTAGGTATAGGAAACCATTATTCGGTGGATTCACTTTTGTCTTGAAGCCGCCTTGCAAAATTCATGAACCTCTACTTGTACTTTTGCCACAAAGATGGGAGGAGGAATAAGGTCCCCACCGGGCGTGCCAGAATTTGTGGGATCGAAAATACGCGCCTGATATCATGAAGACACCAAACGATATATCGAAGCACAAATATCATTTTTGTTTGTTTGTGGGTTCTTTTATTCCTAATAGAGGCAAGCCTCTATTATTAATTACCCCAGACAATGTCGTGGGAACCTCCGATTAAGGGCAAAAGTGCAAGTAGAGAGAATGAGAAAGAATAATTTATTTTATTACAATATAATATGATTCGTTACATATCAGTATATATATATATATATATATATATATATATATATATTTATTTATTTATTTATTTATTTATTTATTTGTTTATTTGTTTATTTATGACGCCGCCCCCGCCTCGGAATATAAGCTCCGCCATTTGTAACAATCCGCCTGTCGCCTTGAGCTATTATATCATTGCCTTGAGATTTTGGAAGGCTTTGTAACTAAAGTCTGTATCGATTGGGCCGCCAATTAGCCTTCATTTCCATCAAGAGCTGCTCCCAACTGGGCTGCCGATAGAAGTCGTATCATACATGGTTGGAAAGATCGGGAAGTCTATTTTCCGATGCCGCGAATTTCATCTCGATCGGAGTTTTCTAGCAAAAGTTATTAATTTCTGAACGAGGAGTGGTCAAGCTGACCAGGCTGCAAGGATTAGTCTTTTTCTCCACCAAAATATGCATTGACCGAGCTGCCAAAAGGGTCTATGCTGTATATGACTGTTGAAGATCTGAATATCTAGTTTCCAGCGCCATAGATTTCACCTCCATTGGAGTTTTCTGGAAGGAGTTATCAATTTTTGAAAATGGGTGATCATATTGGCAGAATTTGCTAGTGACAGAATTGCTGGAATTGACCCTTTTATTTATCAAAATCTATGCCGATTGGGCCACCGAAAGGAGCTGCACCATATATGTTCGGAAAGATTTTGATATCTAGTTTCTAATGCCGCAAACTTCTCCTCAATTGGAGTTCTCGGGCAGAAGTTATTAATTTTTTAAAATGGGTCTTTATAACAGCTATTTTTGTAGCAATCTCGACAATTTTCAGTATTTTCAGCAGCCACTTCTGCAGCAGTTTTTAACAATTTCTAGTAACCACTTTCAACAATTTTTTTCTTCCTTGTTCATTAGTCAATGACAGCTCCCTTTTTAGAAAATTTTGACATAATTCCCTCTGTATTTTAGGGCTTTAATTTTATACAAGCACCCACACATTCATTCTTGCATTCATATATTCATTCATATGTTCATTCATATGTAATCACAGCTTCTTGAATCCTTCATATCAGCAACCTTCATTGCTACAGCAGCAGCGGCCTTGGCTTCAATTCAGCAGCAACAGCCTTCTTTCGTAGCAGCTCGTGGGCATCAAGTAGCATTTTAGCAATTCTGGGCGTCAGCTTCAGCAGCGTCGGCAGCAAGTCAATGACAACATAGCAACAGCAGATCTGGCGGCAACATCGACAGCAACAGTTTCATCAGCATCCATTCTTCAACCAAATCAGCATCCAAGGACTTGGGACAACAACTATCAGCATCCATGATCAGCATCCAAGCGGCATCCATAGTCTTGGGACAACAACTATCAGCTGGGACAGCAACCATCAGCTTCATCAGCATCCAAATCAGCATCCAAGGTCTTGGGACGGCAACTATCAGCATCCATGATCAGCATCCAAGCGGCATCCATGGTCTTGGGACAGCAACCATCAGTTGGGACAGCAACCATCAGCTTCATCAGCATCCAAGCAGCATCCATGGTCTTGGGACAGCAACCATCAGTTGGGACAGCAACCATCAGTTGGGACAGCAACCATCAGCTTCCATGTCTTCGTCTGCAACCAAGAATCAGCAACCATGTCTTCGTCTGCAACCAAGAATCAGCAACCATCTTTTGGAAGATCAACAACCATCTTCTAGAGGATCAGCAATAATTCCAAAGATTTGAGCGGCGTGGTGGCGAGGAGTTGGTCGCATGGCCGAAGTTTGGGCTTGAGATCTCAACAGACTGGCCAGTACTTGAGCGAGCGGGCTGCGGGAGAGGCCGGGGCGGTGTACGCGGGCGTGGTTGGGAAAAGGGGCTTGCATGCGAGAAGTCTTTGGGGCTGATTCTTGTGAGGCCAAGTCTTATTTGAGGCGGCGAGGCGGCTGTGGCGAAGGCGGAAGCTGGCTTGAAGCGGCTGCAGCGCGCTTCTGGCGAGGTGATCTGCGGCGTGGTGCTTGAAGCGAGGGGCGCTGTGATGAGAGGCGGGGGGTGGCATTCTTTGGGCTGGGACCACTGCTGGCCGGCGGCGGTGCTTGGTGGCGGTTCCGGGCAGAGATCAAGAAGAAGGAAAAAGGGGGCTGTAGATTTAGGTTTTCTCTTTTTTTTTATTTCTTTCTCCTCCCCTTGTTCTTCTTTTTTCCTTGTCTCTTCTTCTCTTTTCCTTGTCCTTTTTTTTTATTCCTTTTTTTCTCTCTCCCTTTTTCTTTCTTTTTCTTTCTTTTAAAAGCCCCTTTGTTCTTATCCCATGAGAGAAGTTTGTCCGTAAAATCCCCCGTTGAATCTCAACCCGGCCGATAAGACCGAATCCCAAACTTTTGAATTTAAATTCTATAATTTAAAATTTAATTTAATTAATTAATTAAATTTTGCTTTTGGGATTCGTGTTTTGGGGAGGATGCCTCGGGATTAGCATCGCCTTGGCATATAATCTCAGGCATGCCTCGAGATGTGTTCTCGGGCTATCCTGATATTTGAGATCGCCTCGAGATATGTGTTCGGGCTATCCTGAAATTTGGGTTTGCCTCGAGATATGTATTCTCGGGGCATTTTTTAGGAATTTGAGGTTGCCTCGGGATATGCTGTTCCCGGGCCACCTTGAATTTTCTACATTGCCTCAGGATATGTGTTCCTGGGCTGTCTCAAGATTTAAAATTGCCTCGAGATTTGTTCTTGGACAATCTTGAATTTTATACCCTCGACTTGCCTCGAGATATGTATTTCTTGGTCCGCCTAGAGATTTGTATTCGGGTTCGCCTCGAGATCAGACCATCTTAATTTCAAGATATTTTGAAATATTTATTTCATTTAAAATATTTCATCATAATTTATATGAAATATTTCATATTGCCCCCTGAGATATATTATATTTTCAAGGCTCCCCTTTTTTATATCATCATTGTTTTTTTTTTTTTGGGTATAAACAGCAAGCAAGGAGATAATTAGGGCTGGTTTATATACAAGGTGCATATAGTTGGGAAAGTTGGACCAAAACCAATGAACAGATCACAAGTGGGTTTTGTTGATCTTCATGCATGGAGTTTGATCTTATCAAACAATTTACGCAAGTGAAGAAGCAAGAGGATTACTAATATAATATCAGCTTTGTATGGGATTAAAATCCGAAATGACATATGAGCCGTCTAACACCACTGTTGAGGCTCTCAATGGTGACTGCCGCCTCGACTAAGCCCTCGTCTGTGACCACTGCTGGTCAACCCTCTAGTTGCTCTGCGTCTCCTATTCGCATTTAAGCTCTCCCAGGCCTTCAGCCTTAAGGCCCTCACTTGGGTCGTCGACGCTCTTCGCTCGCGCTCATCCTCGTGCACCCCAGCTTGCGCGTGAACCCGCTGAGCGCTCTAGCCCGCGTGCTACAACACTTTTTCTCTAACATGTTGTCACGAGGTGACACTTAAGGGCTGCATTGCTGCATGGTTGATGGCATGGATTTGCATGAATTGGTTAAATGTTCATTTGAACAAGCCAATGGGAATGTGGGACAAGTGTTCAAAGAGGTGTTTATACTATAGAGCATGTCATGAACCCTCTTGGATGTGGAGATGTTTTGGCACGTGCGTTGAAGTGGTATGTGCGTTTAAGCTTCATGTTGGTTTGACCTTGAAGCTTCTAGTTGTTGTGTGATACATGTTGGTTTGACCATGCTAGTAAAGTTAAGTGGTTTTGTTGTGTGTTTGTTCAACCATGACAGGTTGGTAATCCTGGTGAAGGATTGGAATTGGGACACTTGTATGGCAGAGATGTGTCCATGTGTGTGTATGGTTGGTTGGCTTGTATGCTCTAGGAGTTCTAAAAGGCTGAAGTCGGTTGTGAAGGTCGGTGGGGCTTGTGTGTGGAACTTGGGAGAATCCTCTAGAAGGACTCACGTATATATCTGTACGTATGTTTGTATTAGAGACAGTGAATGATAGTGAGGGAATAGTGAATAGAGAGGATTCATTCACTCAAACGCCTCTTCTATTTTCCTCTTGCTCTTGCTCCTTGATCGAATCCACGTTGGCTTTTGTTTGGCTTGTTTGAGCATGCAGGGTGGCCGAAAGCTCTGTTCAAGCTCCTGATCTGAGTCCACGGTCCATGAGGATGCCGACAGTCCACGGAGAGCGGCGGAGCACATTCTCATGAGGAACGACATGACAATGATGGCCGCCCTCGTGTCCTCGGGGGCGTTGCACACGTCCTCGTGCATGCTGGTGAGGCTGGAGACTATGGTGATGAGTTGGACTTTGAGACTGGTCTCACGCCGGAAGGCATTCGTTGCTTGGTGGATTCTTCGGGAGTCATCATCACTGTACTCCCAATCATCGTCTTGGCTGTTGCTGAAGGGTTTGACCAGAGTTTTGTTGAGTGGACAAAATAAAGAAAAAAAAAAGAGGGGCCACTTATAAATTTACTTTATTTAATGAAAAGGTATCACGTGACTGTCATGTGACTATATTAATCTCATGTGACTATATTAATCTCACGGCCGTCTCTTAGATCATAACGGAGGTGCTTTTTTGAAATTTAGACAAAGTTGAGGTTGTTTTTTAATAAAAAAAAAGTTGAGGTGCCGAATCGAAAAAGCAACATTGTTCAGGTGGGTAAAAAAAATTAACCCTTGTGTTTATAATCCATATTAATGTCTTGTTATGTAGTCTAACTATGGCGTTCATTTCACTAAAAATGTCAAAAATAAAAATAAAAAAATGAAACAGTGGATTGAAGTCTCACTTCTCCGATGTGGTGAGAAGTGGTAGGAAAGTTATATTTTTTGTGATCCTTTTCATTGAAGTGAGAGGACACCGAAGTGGACATAAATGAGTTTTTATATGCTTAAGCCCACTTCACTCGCTTCAGCGATAAAAAAAGTCGAAGTGGGCCTAAGCTAAAATGAGAAAAGTGTTGAAGTGGGCCCACCCCTTCTCAAACCAAACTTCCTCCAGGGCTTCATCCCGGACCAGCGTTACATTCCATACACAGCCACTCGAACCCTTCAGGGTCACAGTCCCAATAGCTACTTGCTCCAGATGCCTTTGGAACGTAGGAGGGATCCTTAAACAGTGAGTGAAGTCCTCGGCGAAGAATACTTTGAAGAAAGATGGATGACGAGGTGAAGCCATTCAGGTCGAACTATCTATATTGTAGAGGTATAAGGGCCTTGGCCCCGCTTTTATCCGTTTATAGAAGCTGTCCGGCAGTTCAATGACCACCAATAAGGCTGACTTCAACGGAGCATTAATGACAAGACCTCGGGCATTCCCCATTACGTCTTGGAAACCGTCGCCTCGGCACCCAGCAAGGCAGCAACACCCTGGGTGAGAGCTAATCCAGTTGGAAGACTCGTTTGAAGCCCCAAAATGATCGCCACGACTAAAGGTTGAACCACACCGACCAATCACGAGTTCCGCATACCTGACCCAGGCCTAAGAGAGCTTCAACCCAATACCAACCTCAGAAGCCCTGCCGTCAACACAGACGCCGAGCCTTGGTAGCCCACCTCAAATCCACCACTCCACCTTGTTCATCTCGAGACTACAGCTAACCCAATGCTTGGCTCTCTAAATCGATTGAAGTCCGATGACAACTCGTCCATCACTCGGCCTTGAACCCAAGCACACTTGGGGGGTGGGGTGGGGTGGGGGGAAACGTGGCTTCGACTCAAGTATCCATGTGGAGAAATCCAAGGCACTCATCAATAAGATACCAATCCCCATATCAGAGGCCCCAATTAGGCAACGAAAACAACGGGATCGATCATATGGTTGGTGAGATCAATTAACGTGGGATGATGGCGAAGCAATCGGGGGCTAATGACTAGGTATTGAAGGCGGGGAACGGCTCCATGAACGGGGATAAAAAGAGAAGAGGAAGACAACGAAGGTAGGCAATTCAAAGTACACAAAAAACCCTCATCCTCTTCGATCTTCCCCACCTCCACTAACTTGAGCATTGGAGCACCTTGGGCGACCGGATCGCCCACGCTCACCCTCTTTTGTTCCAGAGCAGGTTGCAGCCGTCTTCTCTTGAGGTTATCGATGTCCCAACTCGACAAATAAATTTAACCGTTGATCGAAAGATCAAATCCGATCCCAAGAAATAACTGGTTTCAACATCAACATGATATTTCTCTCACATTATGACAAATAAACAACTGAGGTGGGGGAACTCAACCCACTTCGGTAACTAACCCGTCCCTTTTAATGAAATGAACACCTACCCGAGCTTTAAAATGATCAAACAAAAATTTGGCCCAACTAATGTTTTAGATTCTTTTAAATTGATCTTGCACCTACCTAGGCTTTTTATAGTTTTTATTTAGAAAAGGAGAACATAAGCTTTCTTTTTAATCCCATAAAACCCTGGATGGCAACAAAATCAATCAATTTTCTCATACAATAATTTTAAAAGAAATTTATCAAAATAATAAATTTATAAGAAAATTTCAACTAACCTATGCATATTATTGTACCTTTTTAATCCATGGTACAATGATTTTGTAAATTTGAATGAACCTATATTATATTGAATAAATAAATAAATAAAAGCTAAATGTTAAGTCTAGTGTAGCAAACAGTATATTTAAATCCGCACATATAAATGAAACCAAGATTTATCTTAAAAATCCGTTGAATCACAAATGTTTATTGATTTGTCCTTTAATTGGTAGAAGCTAATGAATTAGATGTTAAATTATATTACCATTAAAAATGATCCACTCTAATGTATGGAAACAAAAAATATATATTTTTTGGATTTATGCACCAAAATTATATTTGAAACCAAAAAGTGGAATTTCATTTTTATTTGGCCATGGGTAAGAGTGTCAAATGATTAAGTTGTTAATGAACAACCCGAGATCGACTCAATAAAAGCTCGAACTTGACTTGAAATTTTGAGCTTTTGAGCCGAACGTGAGCTTCAATTTTGAGTTGAGTCAAACTCAGCTCGAAAGTTTGAAATTTAATATTAACATATTAATATAGAATATAAATATTAATAAATATTACTTTATAAATAAGTTTTTAATTTCGAGCTAAATCAAGTTTAGTTGGAGCTTTTAAATTATAATAGACCTCTTAATTTTGAGCTAAATCGAGGCGAACTCCAGCGTTTGAAATTACTATTGAGTCAAGCTCGAGCAAACTTAATCGAGTTAATTTCGAGCTTGAGCTTGAGCTAACCAATTTCGAGACAAGCTCGAGCTCAAGCTGGGCCCAACCTGATCAAAACCAGCCCTTTTACAACCCTTGCCATGAGTTGGCTGGTTATATGATTTACTTCTTTATTTTAATTCAATGCTAATTTGAATATAATATAATATTGATTTTATTTTAATATTCAACTTTAAGCTTTGTTTTGGGTTTTCTTTGTTTGAGTTTGAGCCCAATGGGCCCATTGATAGAATATTTTTTGGGTAAATTATCTAAATAGTCACCCAACTATTTGAGCATTCCTATTTGAGTTAACAAACTATAAAAAATTTCAATTGAATACCCAACTTTAGAATTACCTTCAATTGAGTAATCCACATTCAATTAGGGTGTTAGGTTTTGTTTATTAGGGTTTTGTAAAGTAAGTAATAGTTGTATTATTTGTTATTTTGTTTAGAATTATATTGATCAAACCCACTGTATTATTTTTTTAAAAAATAATAACATAATTAATGAATTAACAACTAACCTAATTAATGATAATTACAATCAAATAACATACAATTGAAGGTCAATTTTTTTTAACAAATAACATAATTATGTCTAAACAACATAAAAAACAATACAACTAAAAATTAATTATTTTATAAAATCATAATTAACAAAATCTAACACCCTAATCGAATGTGGTGACTCAATTGAATGTAGTTTTAAAGTTGGGGTACCCAATTGAAATTTTTTATAGTTTGATGACTCAAATAGGAATTCTTGAATAGCTGGGTGACTATTTAACTAGTTTACCCATATTTTTTTTTTTGCTAATGGTTAGAAATTAAAGATCTAGATACCCTATGAAAACTTCATAATTTCATATGCACCCCTACATAATTTCTTTTTTGCATGCTCCATGAAAACCAAGATCCTTACACATGCCCCTACAGTGGTAAAAATTGCAGAAAATAATTTAGTTTTATATGTGCATGCATGCAATAACAAAATTTTCATGATTTATAGGGGGTATACATGCAAAATACCTTAATTTTTATATATTAGCCCTTAGAGAAGTTGTTAATAACCTCTTTCTTTTCATGAAATTTATCGAGAAACCTTCTAATTTCTAAAAGTGTGATAATTGAAAATAAGAAGGGTGAAAGTACAAAAAGTTGAGGTACTGAAATTAAAAATTAAAACCGGGGCTGACAAATAATTTCTCAGAGTAGGATAACAACAAGAAATTTGGGGACAAAATAACCATGGGAAGCAGTTACACAAAGATGAACGAATGGGATGGAACCTCGCAGTAATGGCCATAGCTTGGAGTACCTGACTGGAAAGAAACCATAGATGCCTCAAAAACAAACAACGCGTTTGCTCCAGAATCATTCTTGGGATCGCGTTCCTCCTGATGTCCTGGTATGACGCAGCGGACGACGCTAAGAAGTTGATGTTGGGTCCGATGGTATCCATCGTCCGGAGATCCTTGGCCTTTGACTGAGCTACCCCACCGCAGGGGTCACAGAATGAGGATGACTTTGATGACGGGACATCAGGACAAAACACCTGGGAGTAATCCAACACCATGTAACGCTGGAATCCCAAATGGGGGATCATACGGGAGCTTGAATATGAGCAATATTGTAATATTTTTTTAATCAATAAATGAATGTAGTTTATCCACTTTAATAAAAAAAAATAATAATAAATTTGGACAGGTTCGAGGGACTCAAAAGTCAAAAGTGAAAACCCCTCTTATCATAGAAATTTCGAAATTTTTAGGGACTAATAAGTAAAAAACCCTGTTTTGCGTCTCTATAAAAGGAAATATCTATTTGGAGATTCGGTAACTGTGGAATCAGACAAACCAACGGCTGTGAAGCACTGGATCGATGATCGATCGATCCGACGGCTCTGATCACTCGAACTCGTCTTTACAACCATTTCGAGTTCCAGCACATTGAAAAGCGAAGACCCACTTCGTTTCTCCTCTCATATATATACCCTCCTCGCCAGATCCGCTCTTCTCCTCGCCCTCTCCACTCCTCCCCTCTCATTCGAAGGCCCGGAAGGGTTCCGTTGCACCGGATCCGATCTTCGCTTTGCCGGAACCCTCGCTGAGGCCTCTGATCGATCGCCATGGCTGCAGCCAACGCTCCGATCTCCATGCGGGAAACCCTCACTGTGAGCCCCGATCCATCCTTCACTCTCAATCTCTTGATTGATCGTTCTATTTGCTGTCAGGTCTTCTTTGTTGTGCTATAATGTCATTTTAAATAGAGTTCTTGAGGTATTGGGGTACTGGGGTTTTGCTTTGATCCGACGCTGGCGTTGTGTGGATCTTGGGGGTTTTGGTTGAATTGTGGTGAATTTGATCGAATGGATGTCGGATCTGTTGGGATCTGTGAGCTGGGAGTGTAATCCGTTTTCAATTGGTGTTGCATTTTGTGATTTGGTGCATCGAGTTTCATTAGAGATTTCTCATGGCTTTGTTTTTTTGTTTTGTTTTTGTTTTTGAATTGATTTCAGCTCCCGAGTGTTGGGATAAACCCGCAATTCATCACGTTCACGCATGTCACCATGGAATCTGACAAGTATATTTGTGTGAGGGAGACATCCCCAGCGAATAGTGTTGTGATCATCGATATGAGTATGCCAATGCAACCGTTGAGGAGGCCCATCACTGCAGACTCGGCCCTGATGAACCCCAACAGCAGGATTTTGGCCCTCAAAGGTTCCCGCTGATTTGCCGTTTATCCTTAAATTTATCTCTTTAGAGTTATAGATTCGCATTACTGTTACTGGAATGCATATCTGTTTATTCCTGACCTCCTCTGGAATTTATGATACGGTTTAGGAATTGGGTGTTCTTTTATAATTTTTTCTTAAATGTTCTGTGCTTGTGTTGGTGCTGATTTTATAGTTTTTGGTGGACATTGTAATTGCATTTTTTTTGGTACAAAACAATGGGACATAATAGCGTTAAAAATTGATGTAGTGGATTGCTTTTCTATTTCCTGTTTGGTAATGAGGCAGCCTGCAATGTTTTATTTGAAGCAGGGAAGTAGGACTATCATAATTTGTAAACTAGAATAAGTTAGTTCCGGAGATCAATATTTTTGAAGTCAGTCATTTCATATATCAAGCTCCTGCTATAAGAGGTTCTTCTTTCACTTTGTGATCATGGTATAATCATTGTTTCACTAGTTATTTGGGGAATAGTGTTTATCAATGAGTTTACTTCAGATTGCTAGAAAAAAAAACTTCTAGCTATATGTGAGAAAATAATTTGGAAACAAGAGTCCAATGTAATGACTTAGTTAAGGATAGGAGTCTCATAACATTCTACAAACAAAGCACTTCCACTTATCACTTATGTGAGAGGTCATAGTTTTGATTAATCAGAAGTGGGTAATTTAGAGAATCAAGGAGATACTAATGGCTGTAATGCCCTTCTAGATGTTTTGGTTATGGTATTATTTTTATAGTTGAGTTTTGTTTCTCCTAAGTAGTTGCTGAGTTCTGAATACTCCCTGGATATTATTATTGGTCTTACTCTGTGACATGTCTATTGACTTTATTTTGACATCTGAAAAGAGAATAAATAAGTTTATAAATGGACAATTTGTAGGATCATCAATGAGTGGAGGAGAGAGAGAGGAAGAGAGATTTAAAAGTGATCCATACTGTTACAAGTTTATCCAGGATGGATGAATGGTAGAAAGTTAGGTTTTCAACAAGTCATTTCTTTCCAATTAGCAAGACTTGCTGCAATTCTCTGTAAAAGATGTTGATGAATTCTTAATATGGTTTTGGTGTGCATGCGGTTATGTATGTGCAAACAATGCATGAACTCGAATTTGACTTATCGGGTTGTTGGTAATTGCTCGGTTTTGGTTCATGCTCTGTATTGGCTTTATTATAGTCTACATGAGAGACACATCCACAACCTACCATATTGTACATATCTACATTTTCTTATCATCTACTAGCTATACTTGCGACTTATAGAACTTTTTTATTGGATATAAATATGAATTGTCTGGGGAATCTATCATTTGTGACCCAAATCTGAAGTACCTATTTGATCATTGCTATTCATCATACTATTCAAATTTGTAGCCTTTGACTGAGTCTAGCTTTGCTATGTTGTAAGGTCTCCTTTTTCCTATTAGCGCTCCTTGTGATACTCCTCGCTCTTTCTTGGACATTCTTATTTAATGACCTTGATTTTCTCTATGGGTCTGTAGCTCAACTTCCCGGAACGAATCAGGACCACTTGCAAATATTTAATATTGAGGCAAAAAGTAAAATAAAGTCACATCAGATGCCGGAGCAGGTAAACTGGTTGTTTGCAATTGGAATGAATAGCAGTTCATCATCGTTTCTTTAATCCATTTATATATCTTTTAATTTTTTATAGCCTTCTAGATTTAGGAAGTAGAAGCTTATCTTTAGAAATTTGAAATTTTGGTAGGTTGTCTTTTGGAAGTGGATCACCCCCAAGATGTTGGGGCTTGTCACACAAACTTCTGTGTATCATTGGTCAATTGAAGGTAATGTTCTGTTTTCATTTATGCCATAATTTTTCTATTATTTGACATAGTAATTGTCAATTGTATTGCAAAATATATTAACTTGATATGTCTTTGGAACTCTCATGCAGGTGAATCAGAGCCACTTAAAATTTTTGACCGAACAGCTAATTTGACGAATAATCAGATCATTAACTATCGGTGTGACCCCTCTGAAAAATGGCTTGTTTTGATTGGTATTGCACCTGGCGCACCTGAGGTATCCCTAGTTCACGCATCTATCTTGCCTTTCTTACTCCTTCACGCAAACATTTCCCACATGCTCTTCAGTCTTATCATGTACATTGAGGAACAAGAATTTCATTTTGCTTCTGGAAACATCTCTAAATTTTGCCTTTCCTGATCATGCCTTATTCTTAAGATTAACTAGCAGTTCTAATTGGAGTTGTCTGTACCCTCCATACAAGTTATTGTGTGGTATATTACTTTATTTTCAAGTTAATTGGAAGAAGTGTTGCAGTTTCTTTTGAAAGTATTTTTTCAAGTGAAATGTAGACATAGCTAGAGGCTAGCCACTATTATGCTAATGTGATATTACCACTGTGGTACTTTTGTTGATCTGAATTTTTAACATATAATTTGTTTAAACTGTCTTACTGCATATGTTAACTGTCAAGTCAAAGTTCTTACAAGTTTAATCCTAAGCTAGATAAAGAAAAATTAGTTATTTTCTTTTCTTTGTATCTGATTGATTTAGATTGGCAGTGATTATTTATACCCATCATTGTCAACTAACTAGTTGCACAGTGTAAATCCTTTTATGATTTATATATCATACATAAGCTTGCTATTTGAAATTCTTACTCCAGCTTATTTTGGTGGTAAAAACTTGGCACCCTTTCTATGACAAGTGGTTGTTGTGGAAAAGGCGTACTATGTTAAAAAGATGCTTCTTTTCTTTAATAATCCAGTAGTGGATCAATTAGATGCACACTGGTGGTGAAGTAGACCAAATAGGTGTTTTTCCATTATTCTTCTAGCTGATAGACTAAGATTTTTTGTGCTTAATATGAACAGATCTGGAGATTTAAGATATGCACTCTTTTTGAGTTCTTGGCATTGCATTTTCTTTGTCAAAAATTTTCTAATAAATGTTAGTTTCTAGATATGAGGTTTTCACATCTTTTCCAGCAAATATTACTTAACATCCATGAAATCGTATTCCTCATGAATTTATTATTTAGTTTTCTATGTGAAGCTTGTGAAATATCTCAATGAAGATAGATGATATTTTAGTTTTTTTTAAAACATTTCCCACTTAATATTATGTTTCTTGTTAGGGACAACGTTCTTTCTTCTAGGTATTTGTGGCATAATTTTTTAATCAGGCAGTATGAGTTCAAAAGCATTTGTGAGAGTAAGGAATCTTTTATTTTATTCTCATGAGGCCCATGTGTTTTCTTTGTAGAGGCCACAATTGGTCAAAGGAAATATGCAGCTTTTTTCTGTGGATCAACAGCGAAGTCAGGCTCTTGAAGCACATGCTGCTTCATTTGCATCTTTCAAGGTGAGACCATCTCATCTGTTTATGGTTGAAACTCTTGTTGATACGCCCTTGGAATTGTGTCATTTTCTATGGTTTTGCTTTGACTTCTTTTCTCTCTCTCTTTTTTTTTTCTTTTTCTTTTTCTGTATTTCCTACATAGGTTGCAGGAAATGAGAACCCATCTACTCTGATATGCTTTGCCTCAAAGACATCCAATGCTGGACAGATTTCATCAAAGTTGCATGTAATTGAACTTGGTGCTCAGCCAGGTATTGACATTATCCTTCCATGAAATTAATATGCAGAATTAGTTTATTTTTATTTTATTTTATTTTTATTTTTTCTAATTAATGCATATAATATGAAGGCTTTTAAAACCATTTATATGGAGTACAATTTACTTCACTCATTTCATAAATTAAAATTCATCAGAAGAGTGGAAGGGTCTCCATTGTCTGGTAGAAGAGTAGAAGAGTAGAAGAGTAGAAGGAGTGGATTCTTTCTTAGCATGGTGATATATTGAGGGTGGTTGGGCTAGGGAAGTTGGAAGGGGGGCTAAGTAAGGATGTTTGTGGAAAGGACCACGGGAAGGATAGAAGGTTGCTGGAAGAGGTACATGGTTGAAGTTGCAGTAGTCTGATGGTTGGAGGTGGGCATCAAGCACCAGAGCAATATATGAGTTGCTAGATTGGGAGTTGGAGAGGGATCCACAGGGCATATTTTGCAGGATGCAGTGCATGGAGGGTAGTATGAGCCTGAGTCAGTTATTTTCAGGGCTGAAGCAGGTATACTGGGTATAAGACAAAAGATGCAGTTTATGGATGCCGGAAGAGGAAGAAAATCACCCCATTTATGGAAGGGAATTGTTCTTGACAAGGCGAATGACCAAACATCTACTAGCTCTGTTTGGAGGCATGAAGTGTGATTTCTGGTAGGGAAGGGGTGCATTTGATGGATGCTGGAAGAATTATTAGATACAACATGTCCAGGGGAAAAGGGGCTAGAGGATTTTGTGAAGCCTGTGTGTTTGGAAGCATAAAGGCAAGGGGCACCAATGCAGGGAAAATTGTGGGATGTGGTTGCTGAATTGAGTATGATGGTAGTGGAATTGAGTGCCAACTTGCTTTTGGCTGCTTGTTGGAGTTACAGACTTGGTTTAAGTCACCTCTTTTACTTCTGTTAGAGTCCAAGGGGTTCTGTCTTATGCTTTCTCAACATATACTTGCATATTACTGTCTTGTTAATTTTCGTTTTATTTTGTGTTTAAATGCTTCAATTTTTCTATCAGGTAAGCCAGGGTTCACAAAGAAACAAGCAGACCTCTTCTTCCCACCAGATTTTGGTGATGACTTTCCTGTGGCCATGCAGGTAGCATACGTTGTCTAGTACTATTTGAACTTCAATTAAATCATCATTAATTCCCTATGGAAATGATATTCTGATGAATTTTCATCTGGCAGATCTCACAGAGGTACGGTTTGGTATATGTGATTACAAAGCTTGGTCTCCTGTTTGTGTATGATATGGAGACAGCTGCAGCAGTATATAGGAATCGGATTAGCCCGGATCCTATCTTTCTTACAGCGGAAGCTTCAACAGCTGGTGGATTTTATGCTATCAATAGGAGAGGGCAGGTTCTTCTTGCAACTGTTAATGAAGCAACTTTGGTGCCCTTTGTCAGTGGGCAGGTAAGCATGAATGTTGGCATTTCTTTGGCTTGTGACTGTGATTGTAATGATTTCACACTAAGGAGTAGGTAACTTCTTCAGCTGAATAATCTGGAACTTGCTGTAAATCTTGCCAAACGTGGAAACCTTCCTGGAGCAGAAAATTTGGTAAGTTCTCTCTTTGGTCTCTTGTTTAATTAAATTTTGTTACAAAATATTTATTTTTATTCCAACTGTTAGAACACCATATTTTGGTTTTTTAAGTATAGTGACAATGATCTTTTTTGAGTTTTGTCTGGATATTATTATCTTCTTATTCCTCGAAAATGTTGCATTGGATATCTTTCTTATCTGGGGCATTTTCCTCATTCAGGTTGTCCAGAGGTTCCAAGAATTGTTTTCTCAAACCAAATACAAGGAAGCTGCTGAATTAGCTGCAGAATCGCCCCAAGGTATATTAAGAACTCCGGAGACAGTGGCCAAATTTCAGGTATTCAAATTGTATTTTTTCTTTTCCCGTTTCCCAATTTTACACCCTTGTACATAATGCAGGTTTCAATGTAATTGTTTTCTTGTTGCGTATTTGTTCCCTGTTTTATATATTTGCTTAAATTGAAGAAATGATTATCAATTGTTTTCTTGTTTCCTATTTGTTTTGCAGAGTGTTCCAGTGCAATCTGGACAGACACCACCATTACTTCAGTACTTTGGAACATTGTTGACCAGAGGAAAACTCAATGCTTTTGAGTCTTTGGAGTTATCCCGTCTTGTTGTGAATCAAAATAAGAAAAATCTTTTGGAGAATTGGTTGGCTGAAGACAAGCTTGAATGCAGTGAAGAACTTGGGGATCTTGTGAAGGTAGAGTGTGTTTTGTGCTTTTTCTCCAAAAACCTGTGTTTATGACCATTGGTCAGCTTCCAACTAGTTTTTTTGTTTTCTCATCTTTTCTATTGAAACTTGTAGTTCATGAAATATTTATTATTTATATTAGTTTCTGTTTTCTGTTTGTAGACTGTGGATAATGACCTTGCATTGAAGATCTACATTAAAGCAAGGGTTACTCCGAAAGTTGTTGCTGCTTTTGCTGAAAGAAGGGAGTTTGATAAGATTCTCATTTACTCAAAGCAGGTAATTTGTTGGTGTTAAGAGCCCAATGTATGATATGAGATAAAGATACTAATTATCATTCTGTTTGTCTTTTTATTTTTTTTGTTTGCATTAGTAATTCCTGTTTCTAGTAGGAAATATAGAATTTATAGTAGGAGCATTAGTATTTCTTCTCAGAATACTGCACTCTTATTGTAGAAATGTCTTGTTCTTGGTTTCAGGTTGGATATACACCAGACTATCTTTTCCTCCTCCAGACAATTTTGAGAACAGATCCTCAGGTAATAGGTTCAATTGTTTGCAATCTTGAGATAATCTACATCTTCATATAACTATTGTACCTTACTGGGAGTGAATTGTGTGATCCAACAATTTAAACTTCTCTTAAGATTTTACTGTATAGACTAATATTGCCAGTTTCTTTGTTTGAATTTTCTGATTATGTTTTGACATTTCTTTGTTTTGTTACTTCAGTTTTACAGCAATGCACATTCCTAGTCAGTTTCTGATTTTTTGCTCTTCTGTTGTTAATTCTTGTAAACAACTAATATGACAGGGTGCAGTGAATTTTGCTCTTATGATGTCTCAAATGGAAGGTGGTTGTCCTGTTGATTACAATACAATCACGGATCTATTCCTCCAGGTGCAATTTCTCTTTTTCTTGACCAGTTCCTATAGATTTACTTCAATCTTGTTACATTGATGCCTGGATGTTTGCATAGTTTGGTAATATATACTTCCAGGGTCATGATTCACACTTTTACTAGTTTATCTCTTATCATACACTTCTTCTCTTGTTGGTTTACTGAAAACATGGTCTTCTCTTCTTGTTGGGGGTTTTTAGAGAAATTTGATTAGGGAAGCAACAGCTTTTCTGTTGGATGTTTTGAAGCCAAACCTACCTGAACATGCTTTCCTTCAAACTAAGGTGACTTTCCCTTCTTAAATTTTAATGTTTTTATGTGCCTGGACAAATTTTATCCTCTAATTTTTAGCATATTTGTAGGTTTTGGAGATAAACTTGGTTACCTATCCCAATGTTGCTGACGCTATATTAGCCAATGGCATGTTTAGTCACTATGACCGCCCAAGGATAGCTCAGCTTTGTGAAAAGGCTGGCTTGTATATGCGAGCCCTTCAGGTATGGTGTTTTCATGAAATGGGAATGTTGAACTATGAATTTTTAGGAATTTGCAATCTGACCTACATTTACTTTGACAGCATTATTCAGAGTTACCTGATATCAAAAGAGTCATTGTCAACACTCATGCCATTGAGCCACAGGTTTGTTGTTTTCTGCCACATTACCTGGTCATATGATTCATGAACTCTTTCTGAAACAATATTCTTTTGCCAGTCACTTGTGGAGTTTTTTGGGACCCTTTCAAGAGAGTGGGCATTAGAGTGCATGAAAGATTTGTTACTTGTAAATTTGAGAGGAAATCTTCAAATTATTGTGCAGGTAAATTTTCCACTTGTGGCTTCACATTCTGATACTTACCTTTATTTCATCTATGCATTTGTTTAACATTGTAATATTTGCAGGCTGCAAAAGAATATTCTGAGCAGTTGGGTGTGGATGCATGCATCAAACTTTTCGAGCAATTCAAATCTTATGAAGGTCTTTACTTCTTCTTGGGGTCATATTTGAGTTCCAGGTATGCTGTTTTAGAAAGATTTGAGTGTTCTGAGGTGGGGTACCTGCAAGGACAGTGCAATTATGATATGTGTGTTTTTGGCTTAACAGTGAAGATCCAGATATACACTTCAAGTATATTGAGGCCGCAGCAAAAACTGGGCAGATTAAGGAAGTTGAGCGTGTAACAAGAGAATCCAACTTCTATGACGCTGAGAAGACAAAGAATTTCTTAATGGAAGCCAAACTTCCGGATGCACGACCACTCATTAATGTTTGCGATCGGTTTGGTTTCGTTCCAGACTTGACTCACTACCTGTACACAAACAACATGCTTCGATATATTGAAGGTTATGTGCAAAAAGTAAGATTAATTGATTGAGGATCAAACGTTTGTTTTAGAACCCAAATTTCTGTATTAAGTATTCACACCAAGGATGGCAATTAGAAGACTAAGATTAATTTCTTACATATGTTTTAAATAGGTTAATCCGGGCAATGCTCCTCTGGTGGTTGGGCAACTGTTGGATGATGAATGCCCTGAAGACTTCATAAAAGGTCTCATTCTTTCAGTCCGTTCCCTTCTTCCAGTTGAACCTCTTGTGGAACAGTGTGAGAAGAGGTGAGTGACGGATTATCTGCTCTCTGCTCTCACCAAACCACCTTTTTCTTTGGGTTATGTTTAATGCTACTGGTTTGTTGAATGCAGGAATCGTCTTCGGTTACTCACACAGTTTTTGGAGCATCTTGTGAGTGAAGGGAGCCAAGATGTGCATGTTCATAATGCTTTAGGGAAAATCATAATAGACAGTAATAATAATCCAGAGCATTTTCTAACAACAAACCCATATTATGATTCTCGTGTTGTGGGTAAATACTGTGAGAAACGAGACCCGACTCTTGCTGTTGTTGCATATAGACGAGGTCAATGTGATGACGAACTTATTGATTGCACAAACAAAAATTCTCTCTTTAAACTGCAGGCCAGGTATGCCTTTTATGTTCATTTAGACTTTGGTTGGTTTCCTGAAATGCCTGTCTGTTTTGTCCTTAAAGATCCTGATGTGAGTCTTGATATTCTCTCTTCAGATATGTTGTAGAAAGGATGGACAGTGATCTATGGGATAAAGTTCTCCAACCTGATAATGAATATAGGAGACAACTGATTGATCAAGTTGTTTCGACTGCATTGCCTGAAAGCAAGAGCCCAGAGCAAGTTTCTGCAGCTGTTAAAGCTTTTATGACAGCTGATCTTCCGCATGAATTGATTGAACTACTTGAAAAGATAGTGCTCCAAAATTCTGCATTCAGCGGAAATTTCAATCTGCAAAACCTTCTGATTTTAACAGCCATCAAAGCAGATCCTTCTAGGGTTATGGATTACATTAATAGGTTGGACAACTTTGATGGCCCTGCAGTTGGTGAGGTCGCTGTTGAAGCACAATTGTATGAGGAAGCTTTTGCTATCTTCAAGAAATTTAACTTGAATGTGCAAGCAGTTAATGTACTCCTTGATAATATCCGAAGCATAGAGCGTGCTGTTGAATTCGCTTTCCGTGTAGAGGAAGATGCTGTTTGGAGCCAAGTTGCTAAGGCCCAGTTACGGGAAGGACTTGTGAGTGACGCAATTGAGTCATTCATTCGTGCAGATGATGCAACTCAGTTTTTAGATGTCATTCGGGCTGCTGAGGATGCTAATGTGTATCATGACTTGGTGAAGTATTTACTGATGGTGAGACAAAAGACAAAAGAACCAAAGGTTGATGGTGAACTGATCTTTGCATATGCAAAGATAGATAGGTTGAGTGACATTGAAGAGTTCATTCTAATGCCCAATGTTGCTAATCTCCAAAATGTTGGGGACCGACTATACGATGATGAACTATATGAAGCTGCAAAGATAATATTTGCCTTCATCTCCAACTGGGCCAAGCTTGCTAGCACACTTGTTAAGCTAAAACAGTTCCAGGGTGCGGTTGATGCTGCTCGTAAAGCAAACAGTTCAAAGACATGGAAGGAGGTCTGTTTTGCTTGTGTGGATGCTGAGGAGTTCCGTTTGGCACAAATATGTGGGCTGAACATCATCATACAGGTATTTCATTTATTGAGGCCACTCTTCCTGTTTTTTAGGGTGTGTTTGGTGTTATGGGTGTGAAACCCATTAATTACTTCGTAAATTTAATATTTGGTCAAATATTTGGCTGATGGGTCAAATCAACTGTGGTTGTCTAGTGAAGTTTACTCAACAAATTTGGTAAAGTTGGGTTTTAGTAGACTTGGTCTGGAGCGTTTTGATTATGTCTATTCAGATTAAGTTGGTTTGAATGAGGTTTGTTTAATGAGTCTTGTTTTCAAGTTGAGGTTCACTCCAAACTAAGGCACAATTTGGTAAAGCTAACTCACTTGGTGTATCATTTGGCAAACTTAGTGTTTTTGCCAAATGAAAGCAATTGCTCATATAAAGTTGACACAAAACTAGTGCATAACACAATCAAGTACACTATTTTTTGTTTGGAAAAGCACTTATTTTCCTTCAACTATTCAGAAAGCATGTTTCAAAGACAATGACCAAAGTTTTCTTACTTTTTAGGTATTACTGCATGGGTTTCTAGAAGAGCCATCTTTTGTTGGCAATAGCTTGGACTAATAAGTTCTGTATACTAATGTTGCAGGTCGATGACTTAGAAGAAGTCAGTGAGTATTACCAGAACAGAGGATGTTTTAATGAACTAATCTCTCTTATGGAGAGTGGTCTTGGTCTGGAACGTGCTCATATGGGCATCTTCACAGAGCTGGGAGTCCTGTATGCCAGATACCGGCCAGAGAAGCTTATGGAGCACATCAAACTTTTCTCTACTCGTCTCAACATTCCCAAGCTTATTCGTGTTTGTGATGAACAGCAACACTGGAAGGAACTCACCTATCTGTACATACAATATGATGAATTTGATAATGCTGCAACCACCATTATGAACCATTCTCCAGACGCATGGGATCACATGCAGTTCAAAGATGTTGCTGTCAAAGTTGCAAATGTTGAACTTTATTACAAGGCAGTGCATTTCTATTTGCTGGAGCATCCTGACCTTATCAATGATCTACTTAATGTCCTTGCCCTTCGCGTGGACCATACACGTGTTGTGGATATAATGAGGAAGGTATGTTAATGAAGCTATTGGGTCCCTATTACTCCAGCTTCTTCTCACTCTTTTTATTGCCATGAAACAGAAATAGATATTTTAAGCTTATAATGGGTTTACTCAAGTTAAAGTTTTCCATGTTGCTGGTTTCAGGCTGGTCACTTGCATCTTGTGAAGCCATATATGGTTGCAGTCCAGAGTAACAATGTAGCTGCAGTGAATGAGGCCTTGAATGAAATGTATATCGAGGAGGAGGACTATGACAGGCTTCGAGAATCTGTTGACATGCATGATAACTTTGATCAGATTGGTCTTGCTCAGAAGGTAAGTACATTGTATTCTTCTTTTGACAGATATTTTGTTCATGGTTCATTTCTCAAATGAGCTTGTGTCTGCATTGCCTGAGCAGATTGAAAAGCATGAGCTTCTTGAGATGAGAAGAATTGCTGCGTACATCTATAAGAAGGCTGGGAGATGGAAGCAGTCAATTGCTCTGTCCAAGAAGGACAACCTTTACAAAGATGCCATGGAGACATGTTCTCAATCTGGTGATCGTGAGCTCTCGGAGGAGTTGCTAGTTTATTTTATTGAGAAGGTAGTGGTTTCATGTTTCTTATCAATTTATCTGATCATCAACGTTATTGTATTCTTGTTTGAAACTACAAATACAAAACTATATGATATAGATTTTGTAGGTTCACCATATTGTTTATATCCTTGGTGCTATTTACTTTTATATCTGTAATTGGCACTAAATTACAAACGTCTGCAATTTTATATGTTTCTATTTGTAGCACATGGCATTTATTTATGTAGAAAAGACAAAGTCGAGTTCATTTATGGTAAAATATTAGCTATAGCATGAGCAAGAATTTGGTGTGCTTTAGAAGTGATTAGATCATTATGCAACTGTCCTTTTTCATGGTGATGTGATGTTCTGTTGGTGTATTTACAGGGAAAGAAGGAATGCTTTGCTTCTTGCCTCTTCATCTGTTATGACTTGATCAGGCCTGATGTTGCTCTAGAGCTTGCATGGATGAACAATATGATTGACTTCGCTTTCCCATACCTCTTACAGGTTAGTTATTGGCTAATTAGTTATATTATGTTGGTTACTTATCATCTGACCTGTGAAATATTTTCCTATCAAGATATTTACCATTGAAATGTTTTTGTAGTTCATCCGTGAGTACACTGGCAAAGTGGATGATCTGGTGAAAGATAGGCTTGAAGCTCAAAGTGAAGTGAAAGCTAAAGAAAAGGAGGAGAAAGATTTGGTTGCTCAGCAGGTTTTTACAGAAATCCTTTTGTTTTATCAAATTTCTAGGAAATCTCCATTGGTTGTTTCCTTGTTTTGTATATTTTGCAGTAAGAGATGTTGTAAAATGTATGTTGTTTGCAGAATATGTATGCCCAGTTGCTGCCCCTTGCGTTACCAGCTCCGCCAATGCCAGGCATGGGAGGAGGTCCAGGGATGGGCGGGCCTTTTTCAGCACCCCCTCCAATGGGGGGGATGGGAATGCCTCCAATGCCCCCATTTGGCATGCCCCCAATGGGAAGCTACTAAAAGCTTGATGATTTGCACAAACTGAGATTTTCATTCAAAACGTTCACTGCAGTGCTTCCAACTCAGTGATCTGTGTGTTATTTGTAGTGTAGGTACAAACAGATTTATCTTTTGCTTAGAAGGCTATTTTTTCGTGTCACTGATGCTGTGTCGAGGATTCAGCTTAAGTGCCTGACATTTGTCTGATAAAGAGGATGGTGCTGTCGGGGGCTCATGTATAGTTCCCCCCCTTAATATTTACTTCAGCAGAGTCAACATCTGTTTGTTGCCCCCATTTTGTGGGAATTTTCTTCTTGTATGCCTACATCTTTCCACAACTTTCATTCCACCATCTTTTTTATTTTATTTAGTAAATTTTGTCTCACAGGAAACTCCAAAGTTTGTGCAAGTTTAATTGTAACCAATTTGACTGCAGATTAGATTGCAGCCGGCACTCATTTGATGCTAAAAACCAGATGGTGTATTTGATTTTCCATCATTCACATTCAGGACATGAAGTACATATACTGGTTTGGTTCATCATCGAAGGTCAAGGCTCACAGCACTTGGCAGTTGATAGGCTTATTTGGGTGTTATGTATTGCTACTCTTTGGTATTTGGTTTGACGTGATTCCTTGCAAGGTCTCTTCGGACATTTCTTTTGTTCAAATGCCTTGTAAAAGCATTTAAGACTGTTTGGATTGAGGAAAAACAGTGGAAACAATGGGAACTTATAAAAGGGGGAGCAAGTTTTCATCAATGTGTCTATCCAATCTATTTTGGATCTGACTCATTAGTTCTTACCAATTATCCACGTGTAAATTATCCATAATTTACATGATTTTTTTTTTTTTTTTGAAAAAATTTACATGTATTATAATGATATATATTTTAAGAACCTGAAGTTGGGTTTGGGCCGTAGGCCCGTCCATTAATGCCCACTCAAAGATCCTCTCGTTCAAAGGATTCTCTGCGTGGACCCACCGCCTTCCTCATTCTCTTTCACCCTTCTCCGCCCACTCTATATAAACACACAAAACCCTAATAAACTCCATATCCGTCATCGTCATCAACGTCGTCATCATCCCTCCCATCGTTTCTCCATGGCCAGCAACGATCCCGAGCGACGAGATGAGGAGGAGGCCCGGGAGGCAGCTGAGGATGAGGACACCGGCGCCCAGGTCGCCCCCATCGTCCGCCTCGAAGAGGTTGCCGTCACTACTGGGGAGGAGGAGGAGGACGTCCTTCTCGATCTGTAATTCACCTTCCCTGTCGCCTATCTCGGAGATCTTTCAAGTTTGATGTTTGATGTCTGATGATGGTTTCCTTCCTTCTTTTTCCAGGAAGGCGAAGCTCTACCGATTCGATAAGGATGGAAACCAGTGGAAGGAGCGTGGTACTGGGAGCGTGAAGCTTTTGAAGCATAAGGAGATGGGCAAGGTTCGGCTCGTGATGCGCCAGGCTAAGACCCTGAAGATCTGCGCCAATCATCTAGGTTTCTTTATTTTTTTTGTTTGATCCGATTGTGGTTTTCTTGGTCTTTGTTCGGTTCGTTTTGAGGAGATGATGGTTTTATTATTATTAATTTCTTCTAATTTTGTTGGTGTAGTGCTTCCATCAATCAAGATGCAGGAGCATGCTGGGAATGACAAGTCGTGCGTATGGCATGCTACTGATTTTTCAGATGGGGAGTTGAAAGATGAGATGTTCTGCATTAGATTTGGATCTGTTGAAAGTGAGTTATTGACCTTTAAAAAATTGTTCTTGAATTCATTTAATGGATGTTATGGTGTATGTACTTTACTTCACTTAACCTGTCTAGCTTATGAAGTGTTTGGGAAATACAAAACCAAGTTTATGAGTCATGTGCTAATTATCTTGTCTGGATTATGTGCTCTAGATGTCCTGGATTCTTACATCATTGTGAAATCAATAAAGATCAATGCATGGATCTTTAAGCATGATTATTTGTTTTGATGAGGATTTGCTTTGATTTATATATATGCTTGATTGCTAAGTATACCTTCTTTATGGTAAAGGTCTCTTTCTTGTATGTGATATTTATTTTCTTTACAACGCTAGGTGTGAGCGATTCCACTCAACCTTCTGGATTCCTTTAGTAATATTACCTGTACTTGCTCTTTATATTTACCCCTAGTTTTTGACAAATATTTGATCCTTCTAAGTTATCTCATCAATTTTTGACTTCTGATATTAGATTTTGGTTCCTGCCTTGTATCATATGTATGTCTTTACGCTTGGGTCCTTGAAACTTAACCCAAAGGCCACTCTAAGGAAGATTTTTTTTTTTTAAAAAATAATTTAATTTAATGATTTTTGATGGTTTTATTTCTACTATGAGCCAATAAAACATTTTACCCGATTAATTGTCATGGAATGCTTTTTTGGTGATCAAGTGATTATTTTAGTGAAACACCTTTGCTTCCAAATATGTTATTTTGAGTCATTTATGTTATCGGAGCCGTAAATCATTTCTTTCTTTTTGGGTTGCTTTATTAACTCTCCTTCCAGGAATACTCATTATTTTGATTCTCCAATTCCATGTGAATGCTCCCTCTTATCGTTCAGCTTTTTCCCCTTTAATGCATGGGTAATGGATTATGTGGTTGTTGGCTCGTATAGCTTGGGGCTCCAATAACGGGGAACCCCTTAAAAAGTGATATTAAATAGGTATATTCATGATTTATTCCATTTGTTGTTTGGTTGTTTATGTTATACCAGTTGCAGTTCAATGTTTTTGCTTTGCTGGAAAACAAAGATATAGAAGCCTTGACTTTTTAAGGAGGTGATTAACTATCACAAGGTTGGCAATGTAATAATGACATACAAAAAAACAAATAATGAATTTTGAATGATAAAGATCTTCAGTATCAGATATTCATCCAGCTAATAGTTCTAGGCCTGGAAAATGCCTTGAACTTGTATATAGGCTTTGTTCTTGATTTAGATGAATGATGTAATAAAAATGACTGTTTCTTTAGCATAAAAAATTGGCTTAGGAAGGGAGATGGCAACAATGGACAAACCTCAAACTAAAATTAAAATGGTGATGAAATAGCATTCTTGGAGGTATGACAAGGGTTGTGATGTAGTCTACCAAAGTGATGCAGTATTTGCCACATTGTCCACCACAATAGGTGTTATGCAACAGAAATTTCATCATTAATGGAGAAGTATCTCTGAGATGAACAGTGGCATGTAGAATTATTAGGAGCCATTTGTCGGAATAACAGGTTTTCAAATTTCACTCGTTAGATGGAAAGTGATCCCTGACAAAGTGGGGCTTGACCAGAAATAGAATTCTAGCTATACCTATTATTAATTATTACTTTTTTTTAATTATTATTACTTTTGTTTGTTGTAGTCTTTATTCCATTTATTATCCCACACTTATTACTTAACCAAGCAATTCCTATTGCCATCTGTTTCTTCTTTGTGGAGATTTTATTTGGTCCTTTTAGCATTGGAATTTGTGGAACTGTTTGGTTAAGTTTGTCATCTCTTATTGTTTTACGCTCAGTATTTTCATCAGTTATCATTTGTGATTTACTTTTATAGACATATCATGTAGAATCTTAGGTTAGGTCAATTAGAGGCTATTGTATCTTTATTTTTTGTCGTCCAAAGGAGATAGAGGAAGGGGGACCAGTTTCTATTGCCTATCCCTTCTACTTCTACTTAAATCTTTGGAGCTTGACTTTGATTTGCCTGCCTTCCCTTTCTTGCTTGAAGAAAATTGCTTGTGTGCCTACCAGTCTACCTGAGATTTTTACCTTCATTATTAATTTGTTATCATTGTCATGCATAACCGTGTGTAGTCCTGCTTCAGACTGCAAGAAGTTTATGGAGACGGTTGAAAGCATTGTTGAGGGCTTTGGGAAGAATGAAGAGAAAGAGAGCACAGAAGCCACTTTTGCAGCTGGGTTATTGGAGAAACTGAGTGTTGGCAGCGAAAGCAAAAGTGAAGAGAGCACAGAAGCCACTTCTGCAGCTGGGTTATTGGAGAAACTGAGTGTTGGCAGCGAAAGCAAAAGTGATAAGACCGAGGATGCGCCCCCTGCTGCTCAGACAACAGAAGAGAAGCCTGATGCTGATAAGAAGACAGAGTAGCATCCTTCTGAAGCTTGTGTTAGATGTTGATTATATATTTCAAGCAACCTTATCAAATTCCCATGCTCCCCTGGATTTGGGTCATAAGTTCGTGTAGATGTTTAAGAGTGAGGTTTTGAGTGCAGTCTTTTTGGTGTAATTCTATTATTTCCTTCCTAGACTCTCAATTGTTACTTCATTCTGTTAGGGTTGGGTCCTGTTGAGTCATTTGAGAGCTAGAACTCTTAATTTTCACATCGAGTTGTTTGGATTGGTATCTGGTTGTGTTAAAATTGCAAGGTTTTTGGCTGTGTGTTCTGGTCTTATTCTCCTATTTTTTGTCTGTTTTGTTGTATGAATTTGAAGCAAAATGAAGCTGGTATTGCAGGATCCATCACAATCCAAGGGACAATTTTTACAATTTCCATATAAATGCAGGCCAATTTTTATATATTTTAAATATACTATTAATGTAAAGTTTTATTCTCTATTAATAATCAAATCAAATATATTGTTCTTAGACATATTTGAGCAGCTGAGAAAGTAATTCGACTAACTTCACAAGCCCAATTCAACAAAAAAGAAAAAAGAAAAAAGAAAAAAAGAAAATAAATTTTAAGGAATCAAACCTAATTTTTTTTACAATTTTAATAATAAAACCAAAGTATATGAAATTAGTTCCCATTTTATGACCCAAAATGTCCCCGGTGAAAGGCGGCTTAATAATAGACAAAATTTTGTTCCCTAAATACCCGTGTCTTCCTATAACCAGCTTCCTTTTCCCAGTTCCTCAAATTTCAGTCTTTCTTCCCAAATTACACCTCCTCAGGATCCCTCTCCAGTTATCGTATCTCTTGAATTATAAATCCCTAATCTAAAAAACCCTCTCTTGTTTTTCTCAAAACCCTGCTTCCGATCTCCCCTGGCGCTCAGGTCGGCTCCCCATCTTGATCGCTGGGTTTCTGAGTTCTGTATGGTTGCCTGATTATTATCCGTTAGCTGCTATTACGATGTCTTGCATCAAATTGCATTTTTTTTCGTCATAATGAGTGTTTATTTTTGGAATTTTTGTTATTAAGCGTGGTGTTTTCTTAGCTTTGATTTGTTATTCATTGCGGTCGGTAAAGAATTCCGTTTTGTAACGTTCGCAAGTTGGATTCTGCTTCTCTTTGTGATGTTTTGGTTATGTATCTTCTTTATATTTTCTCTAAAATTCCTTGTGATTGTTATTGTGATCATTAAATGCGGTTGCTTCATGTAGCAGTGATCTCTGCTTGCTTGTTGTGGGCTATGATCTTGGTTGGAGCTGTGAAATGTAACTTGTTTCTTGATATGTAATTAGTTTTTTCGGAATTGATTTGGGATGTGCTGTGAATTAGCTGACTTAGAGAGATGTGAATTTATTGGATGTTTGTTGGTCATTGTTTGAAGAACAGAATGATAGTTTGGAGTGAAAACTGTCAACTGCTTATGTGTTCTGTTCCTTGTTGATTCCTTGCCTATAAAATTTGTAATAGAGTATTTTTTATATTTTAAAATCTGGACATTTGTATTTTTGCAGTTGCTTTTCTTCCGACTTGGAAATTAAAATCTCATATGGAGAGTAAGCTGTCAAACAGTTTCTTTTCATAGGCTTTGTTCTTGGCTTAGAAATGAATGTTTCTTGTCGATAAAAACGTTGCCTTTTTACCCACCTAGTAATCTTCTCGGTCTTTTATTATGCTTTTAAGAAAATGTTTATGGTTATGTTTGCTTTACTTTTCAAGTAATTGATGCATTTTATGCCTTCTGCTCTGGTAGTTTTACCAGCATCCATTGTGTTCTATTCTTTTCTGTTTGTTTCCTTTATTTGTTTGCCATTATGTGGGACCAAATTAGAGTTTGAATATTAATTTTTTGAGCCTTCATCTTTAGTTGTCAATTCATTTTGGTTTGTTCTGGACTTCTTTTGTAAATCTGCATTTCGATTCCGTTGATTTTTCTTTGGTTAATTTACCTTCTTTCTGATTGTAGATGTGTTCATTTGTTAACTGAATCTGTCATAATTGTGACAGGTGTTGTAATTTATTCAAATTGCAAATATCAAGTGCCCTACAAACAAGATGGCTAAAGCTGCTGTGTCGCATCAATGATATGCTTCTGTACTATGTTGTTTGTTTTTGGTAATTCAAAGATAAGATACTGATTAGATGGCAGCTAGTAGCAAATTTGACTTGCCATCAGACAGCCCTGATGGGTCCACCTACATGAACGGGCAGCGTGGCTCTTATGGAGCTGCTTTGTTGGAAAGGGTGGGAAGCTTTCGTGAGGGCACCGAGAATCGAGTCTCATCCTTACTCCCAAGCGTGTCTAGGTCTGCTTCAACAATATCCCAAGGTGGCACGAACAATCTAGTTCAGTCTCTTCTTTCAGATTTAAAGCCGGTGGTTTTGGAGCCAAGGTTACCTAGAGCAGGAGGGCTAAAAAGAGGGATTAGTTCCATTCTGGGTGTCTCCCCTGAAGATTCAGTTCTTGCTTCGGTTAGCACAAAGCCTTTACCTTCTTCATCTGTGGAGGAACTCAAACGTATGAAGGGTAATCTAAATGAGGGTTTTGTCAAGGCGAGGTATTCCTGATTTTGTTTCACATTACAAAGTTTTGTCACCTTTTAGAAATCTAAATTCCAGTTTGAAAGTTTTGGTTTGATTATCTAAGTTAGATATGATCACTTTATAATACATTCCTTCTTTTGTTATTCCTTGTTTCTTTTTTGCTTCACTTCAGCATATATTATTTTTTTCTTGCACTTCCAACTAATGATTTATTTATTTAATTTTTATCACGGAATTTTTATAGGGAACGAGCAAAAGCATTTAATGATGCAGTTTGCAGAATTGATAAATATCATCACACACGGTCGAAAAAACGTTCTCGAGCTGCTATTTCATCAAATGGTAGATCTAATGCATTGTTTCCTGGGGCAAGTATGGTCAAGGTGGGCCCTCAGAGTCATATAAGTACCACTACAGGGCCTCAGAAAATAGAAGAGAAGGTCAAGGCTGCCGTACCAAACAGGAGAGTTCGAACATCTATAGTGGATGCAAGGGTAGGTTTTTGGAGTTCACATTTTTAATTTGGTGCTGGTCTTTTGTTGTTTCTCATCCCTTCTGATTACAAGTTATGTATATCAACCAGAAAGAATTAGTTTTTTCCTTAAAAGGTGTTCAACCTTTAAATTTGATTTTTTTTTTCTTATATACATGAAATACACCCTTGTTTGTAATTCTTCCTGTGATATTACTGTCATAGATATTCTTGGGCCTGGTTCTATTTAGAGAATAATTTTCAGGATAAATACTGTTTAAGCAAATAAGAAACACACGCCCTACAATCTGTCTAGAAAAAATTGTCCATAATGGAATGACACATGTAGGTTCATGATGTTGATATTCAGTACATTGTATATTGCACTTGTTGCTTATTTATCAATCCTTAAGTACATTGTATATTGCACTTGTTGATTTTTAAATTTTTTTTTAATTCCTTTGGAGGGAACTAAATCGACTAAGTTTGACTTAATATTAATTAGATTAAATAATTTTAATTAAATTTATATTATTATAATTAATATTTGATATTTATTAACAGTGTGATATTTTTGAAATATTAATTTAATAATTGTATTATTTAATTAATTAAATCTGATAAAAAAATACTACTCCTAAGACAACTTATTCTTGATGGGTGTTTGGTTGGAGGTTTATCCCACAACTAAACACCACTTAGTCTTGGGGTCTGGGGAACATTTGAAATTTCATTTTTGTACTAGACATTATCCTTATAATAGTGGTCTTTTCTGAAGATGGAACTCTTTTTGTTTTTATTTGATCTAGATGGACACAAGGGCTAATGGCATTGCTAGACCATCTGGCATTCCTGATACAGACAAAGAGATGTTCAAACTTGTAAATGGTGGTCTAGCACCATCAGAAGATAAAAGTCAAGCACTAACATCTGAGGTTGATGGATCGGAGAAACCAAGGTTGAAGAAGAGACGATCTCTAATAAAATCCGATGTTTCTGGAAGTGCTGTTATGACTAGATCACTTGATAGTGATCGGGAGACCAAGCGGGTAATTCAACCAAAACTTGGTACTGATGTACGACCAAGATTAAGTAATACCCATGGGTTCAGGTGTGAATTGTGTGATAACTCTTCTCATTTTATTAGCATGGTTTCTGATGTTATGTTCCAGTAACATATAAATGCTCTTTCCTTAAAAAATCTGAACCTGCAGGTCTGGACCTGTTTCTGGAAGCATTAGAGTTGGAAAGGCTGATATAACGTCTCAACAAAATAATCTTGGGGTGAGGCCCTCACCTAAAAGTGACCAAGATAACAGCTCGCTGCCTAATGACAGAAGAGATCGTCTAATTGGTTTAGAAAAGGAAGGTGCCATCCTCAAAGCTGGTAACAAGTAAGAAACTAATGAGGAGGCTTATTTCCTTGAACTTTTTTATGTATTGAACTCCATTACATATGATATTGAGTAAAGGTATCCTCTTGTATGTTTTATTGTAATGGTTACACCAAAGCATAAAGCCTAAAAAAACAAAAGTTGGTTATATCTGTTTTTTCTCCTAGAAAGGTGATGTTTATTACATGATTTCATCTTCTTGTTTCTAATTTACTGTATAGATTGCCTGCTTATCATTTTAACTTTGAATACACAGGCAAAATGGTAGTGAAGAGAACCCAGCTGGTGGCCTATTAACAAGGTTAAATACATCTGTTCGTGCTCCAAGGTCAAACTCAGGTTCTCTGTCAAGGGCATCTCCTAACCCTCATCGAGTGCTAGCAAATCCTGATGATTGGGAGAATTCACAGTTTGCAAATAAGGTCAATGGTTTTGGTGGGACTATTAATCGTAAATGCTCATCATCTCAATCAGCATCATTACCTATACCCCAATCGTTTGGTCAAAGGCCTCAAAAGATGTCACGTGTTGCGAGAAGATCAAATTTACCTCTTGTTTCAAACCACGATGAATTGACAATATCTGATACAATAGAAAATTCATCCATTAATGAAGATGGGCTTGGAGTTGTGAGGCACTTGTCTTCTAATACTTCTCTAGTTAAATTAAAAGTTGATCGCATATCACAAGCTACTCTATTGGAAAATGAAGATTCGGGCGTTATTGAAACCAAGCCAAAGGATAAAATTAGAAAATGCAATGAGATAGAGGAGAAAACCACACAATCTCTACAGAAGACTGCATCTCTGATTTTGCCCCCAAGAAAGAACAAGGTGACTATTGAAGATGATATTGGAGATGGTGTTCGAAGGCAAGGAAGGGTTGGAAGAGGCTGTGCTCCTGCATCTTCTGTCTTGCCTGCTACATTTGAGAAGCTGGATAATAATTCCACTTTAAAGCAAACCAGAAGTGCAAGAATTGGTTCTGAAAAGATTGAAAGGTGATAATTATATCTATCTGGCTAATGATTTTTAGTTATTTTATGCTTTTGGCTTATTTGATTTTTTTTCCATTGCTTTAGCAAACAAGGTCGGCCAGTTTTCAAGAAATCATCTGAGCGCAAGTGTCATACACGTGTCAAGCATTCGGTGAACAATGCATGTTTAGATTCTGCTGGTATATCAATTGAGAATGTAACTTGATTTGTTCATTCTGCTGAACACCGCTATTCATCTTTGTGCCTAACATGTGAATTTGTTAAATACCATGTCTCCAGGAGAATCAGATGATGACCATGAAGAGCTTTTGGCAGCGGCAAATGCTGCCTTAAATACAAGTATTTTGAATATAGTTAATTCTTGTGTATGTGTGCTTGTGCTTGTGTACATAAAAAATAATAATAGCACCTCTGTTGTATAGGGCATGCTTGCACCGGCTCATTCTGGAAGCAATTTGAGCCCATCTTTGGTCTCCTCTCTGCAGAAGATATAGCATATTTGACACAGCAGGTGATGCTGAGATTATAAGTTTTTTTGAAGTTATCATCAAGCATTTCATTTTTCACATTAATTTTATTTTGACTTATATTAGCAGATCCACCTCGTGGATGATGAAACATCTGCTAGTAGGCCTAGTATATATGTGGGAAATAATGGCCAGAGCTTGAAGGTATATCTTTTTCATTTATTTTTGTGACATCTTTTAAATGTTGAGAAAATTTTCTTCTCAATAGACGCTTAGGTCCACCCTCATGATCGTGGGGGTAAACTCTTTTATGGTTTTTGTATGTAGTTCCTGAAATATTTGCATTTACATGTTGAAAGTGCCTTGGAGGTTGCCTTTAACAACCTTGATCACTGAGTCAAGATGCCTTGCCATTGACAACCATGTGATTTATGTTTTTATAAACAGTGTATTGTTTTTTCCTCTTATATGTTTGTTTGTTGTTATAGTAAATGTTGGAAATATATGGTGAACTTATTACTCCATTATGACACTCTTAGGTCCAGATTGTTAGGTGTTTTTAGTATTGAGTGCTTCATGTCATATTCAGCACAACCATTCTCTCTTCTTCAGGATGATTGTGGATATGTTTCACAGCCATCACAACCAGCCCTGGGGTGTTTAGATGATTTTGTTCCGATTTCAAATGGAACTATCTTCACTTCATGTGAAAAGTACATAAAAGTCACCAGCCAAATAAAGCAAGATGAGCCTTTACTAGAGCAGTTAGTAAGTGGAAATGGTTCTCCAAGAGGCATTTCCATGTGCCAAGCTCTTCTTTCAGCTATAATTGAAGAAGAAGAGGTTGAAAATTTCTACCATGCCACTAGTACAGCAGACGAATACTCTTATGCCGATGCATATAGAGATCGACTTGAGGTTGGTACCTAGTCGAACCAAAGGGTTTCCATTTACTTTCATCTGACTACTTCCAAATTGCTGACATAACTCTTAATGGCTACAAGGTTCGCAGTTGCACATTCTATGATGAATTGCCACATGACAAGTTTGAATGTAGCAATGGCTTACCAGAGTCCAACACAGGACCCAGATCCAGGCTTGGAAATTCACTTGATGATATTTTTCCTGAACACCCAATGGCACCAGGTGTTGCATGCACTGAATTCCACTATAACCAGATGAGCATCAGTGACAGAATTCTCCTGGAGCTAAGTGAAATTGGTCTTCATCCTGAGCCTATGGTATGTGTTCATTTTCAAAAAATTTCCTTTGTTTTGGAGATATACTCTTTTTTCCTGATAGATCCCAACTCAAGTTGGGCCCATGAGTTTGTTTGATGTCCTTATTTTTGTCTTTAACATCTATTTATGTTCAAGGTAGTGCAAATAATATTGATCTAGTACTTGCATACTGTCTAGGTGCTAATAACTATGATGTAGTCCTTGTGTTATCTATTTGTCATGAAAGACAGAATTTTAATCTTTCTCATGAAACTGTTGGCATAATCTAAATTCTCTAACTATTTGGTCTTTTTTGCTTATACATTACCATTCCCTTGGAAGTCTGTGCTTTATACAGGATAATACCCTTCAAGGTTTGATAAATCCTCTTTTTCTTTATCATTTTATTAACCCAAACATCTGATCCGTGCCTCTATATCTGGCCATCTTTTGGTTTTTTAAGGGCACTGGTTCAAACATATAACTTTTTCATCTGCAACGGTTTGTGTGGTATATGTTATGGTTGAACTGCATCTCTTGGTCATCTTTTGGTATTGTTGATTATTGCCAGTTTTACAGCATATGTTTGTCAGACAAAATTGTGTGGCACATATCCAATTCTTCCATCCAGATATTCTAATTAAATTCCTCCTTTTTTTTTTTTTTTTGAATTTTCAGCCTGATTTGGCATTAACTGAAGAAGATATTGATGATGACATCAATAAATTGCAAGAGATGCTTCATATGCAGGTGCTTATTACTTGCCATTTTGTGTTCATTCTGGGTTGATCTCTCTTTGTTATTTATTGTTATCAGTTCTAAATTCTACCTCTATATAGATGTATCATTCATATTATGGTGTGCGTGATACACTATGCACTGGCATATTACTTGCTAAGATTGCTTTAATGACATATTATGCTAATGTTGTTTTAGGAACCTTAAACATGTCCATTGTTTTTAAATCAAGTGCCTCTATTAAAAATGTTCTTTCATGGTCGTATTTGTTTAAGTCTTCTAATCCAAACTCTAGCGTTAAGTCTTCTTCAGATCTATTGCTTTCTGAAATTACTTTCAAAGTGGTGCTTGTGGTTTCTGCTGAGGTTGTTTGCTTTTGTTTTAATTCTAATTCTTTTCCTGTCTGTTTTGTTTATGCTTAACTACAAAATTTATGCCTACTAATCACAAGCAGTACTTATTTTGGAGTTATTATCATTAATATACATTTTCTAGTGAATAGCATCCATTATATGTCAGAAAAATATGCTTTGTAAATAAATTTTTTACTTCTGATCCAATAGGTTCTGAAGAAGAAAAGCTTATTACTCAATCTAGAGAAGGTCGTGATGGAGGCAAAGGAAGGTCAAGAAAGGTGATGAATCAATTAGTGCTCAGTGCTTATCACTTCAGATGGCAAAATTGTATTGCCCTATGATGTTCATTGGTCTCTCTTATAAGCAGTTACTGAACTACTTGTTTGTTTATGAATAGGAAACTCGTGCACATTGCTTTGGACAAACTTGTAGAACTGGCGTATGACAAATACATGGTAATCAAATAGTTTAATGCCCAGTTGTTGATCTACTTTTCAATCACTATAATGCAGGTTCTGAGGTATTAAATTTTCAGAAAGAGGGAGATTTGAGGTTGGGAATGCTAAGTAAATTATAGTTATGGCTATTTGGTGTGTGGGAGTACTAGTTGGTTATAAACCTTATGGTTATGGTACATAGGGAGACACAGGCAAGGAAACAAGGAATATACTTTAATGAGTACTATTCAAACCACCTGGTTGGTTTATTACGGTTCTAAATTAGTTGTACTTTTTACCTTCATTAAACCTTAATATGAAAGATTTATTATGCTACAAAGGCAAATTAGCAACTTGTTCCCATTAATTTATTTGACCTCTCCATGATTGATTTTCCTTATGTAACATGGTAAGATTTATTAGAGGCATTTTTCTCCATTTGTACTTCATTGGTGGTGTTTAATTAATGAATTGTGCATGGAGTTGCATATGGAGCTGCACATACAACTTCTGAGTTGTACTTGAAACTGTCTGCTTTTAGAATTATTTGAAGCTGACATTTCTTTACTTCATCAAAGCATTACTGTTGAAGCCCTTTACTGTATTAACTGATACCTGCTAATTTGTGGAATTTTATTACAGGCTTGTTTTGGCCCTAATGCTTCTAGTGGTAAACATGTGAATAAAAATACCAAGCTTGCTGCCATGGCCCTTGTTAAGCGAACCCTAGCAAGATGTGAGAAATTTGAGAAGACAGGAATTAGCTGCTTCAACAAACCTGCTTTTAGGGACATCTTCCTCTCTATATCTTCTCACAATGCTGAAACAGAAAGTATGGATGCTGCCTTGGATGGTGAGGCTGCTAAGAGATTAGCTTCAACTCAAAACTTGGAAAGAGCAACAGGTAATATATTCCCACTTCGCAATGAATCAGTCATTTAGGATTGTGCATCCTGGAAATTTATGTCTTCTGTGTTGGTGAGGTTGCTTTTCTTCCAGCAGGTTTTGTTTGGTTTATTCTGTGGTTTACATTGCTTTTGCTGCTTTATATGATGTTTTCCCCTTGGCATCTCTTTTACAGATCTCAGCATTAGTCTGGAATCACAACCAGCAGAAAGATTGAATATGCATGATAAGGTTTCTAACACTCCCCAGCCTATCAACCAATTATCAGAATATGGTAAAGATGAAGTATGGTTAAATGGAGCGAAGAGGAGGGAAGTATTGCTTGAGGATGTGGTTGGCAATAGTAGCAATTCTTTTAGATCCTCTGCAGGCCTTGAAAGCTCTCTTGCAAGGGGTACAAAAGGAAAAAGGAGTGGAAGGGATAGAGGAGGGAAGGGGAGCAATAAGGACACAACATCTAGAAATGGCACTCTTAAAGCACGACCATCTTTATCCAATGTCAAGGGTGAAAGGAAGAACAAGGCAAAGCTGAAACAGAAGACAACTCAGTTATCTGCTTCTCATAATGGCCTCGTTTCCAGTAGTACAGAGAGACCTGATACTATGTTGTCTTCTTCTGGCCCCAAATCACATGGAAAATTGGATGAGAATGTGTTGCTTCTGGATTCTGTTGGAAGGCAGAAAACATCAGATGAGATTGAGGCAACTGAGTTGAACAATTTGCAAATACCTGAATTAGATGTTGATGACTTCGGTGGTCAAGGACAGGATATAGGTTCATGGTTTAGCATTGTAGATGACGAGGCATTGCAAGACATTGACTGTATGGGGCTGGAAATTCCTATGGATGACCTTTCAGAAGTTAACATGATGATATGATGTTGTTGCTAGTGTGAATTTCCATACTATACACAGAGGAAGTACACCGACAGCTTAATCTCTTGAGTATAATCTCATATAGTATTTATAAGTGTCTTTTGAAGAGTTAATAGGTGTTGAATTTACCTTTCTCTTGAAATTTTGTTGTTGTGGTGACTGCATGCAGAAATCTATTTTCTTCTTTCTTTTTTTTCTTTTTTTTTTCTGCATACAGTGGTGTAAATGTTTGCTCATCATCTTTGTAAATACCTGATCCTGATTGACATTTTCCAATCAGAATGTGTGTTACAATTGTACATACATTTTTGTCTCAAGTAAATGAAGTTAATTATCCAATTGATGCATCCTTCTGCTGACACAATTCAAGACCTATCACTTCTTGATGTTGTACTTGTACCTAGTGGCAACTTGCATGATTATTGAGTTCTCTCTGTGCTCTATTTGTGTGTTTCTGAATAAATAGCTTCTTTTATAGGTTACTACTATGTGCAAAGACATTTTTACCATGATTAGTGCTACAGAAGCCGTACAGGTTTCACCATTTGGTCTCACAACCAAATCAAATCAGAATGTTCAATTTTCCTCGTGATCATTAACACCACCATCCCGAGGAAAATTGAACGTCCCGATTTGATTATTGAAACCAAATCTGAAACCTATTTGGTTTCCCTGTACCATTACACTACTCTCCTTTTACCATTTTGTATGTCAGTATAAATGTTTAATTTATTCAAAACTTTTTTGTTTGGTTGCAACAAGAACAATGGATAAAATTGAAAAAATAAGTAAAAACCCATGGATAAGTCTTGGAGAAATTATTTTTATTTGAAAAATGATATGCTTTCTATCATTCCTTCCATCAATAATTTGGTACTTTGCTGTGGGCCCAGTTTATCTCATTCATTTACACCACTTCTTCAAGCTTTATATCCTTTCATTACAAAACCAGTTAATTAAACTTGGTTTTAAAAATGACCACAATAATTAATAACCATTGGATCAGAAATGTCTTCAATGCATCACACTAGTTTGATCCATCTTAAAATAAAAAGTAATCAATAAATCCTACATCTTTGAACTCTTCTACTCTTTAAATGGCTTCATAACCTATTGAGACTAGGTCCCCTATATAGGGCTTCATTGGTTACGACAATCCAAGATTCAAACCCCAATCATAAGGCGTCTGTATTGTCCACCCCTGACTTTCCTGATGGGGCGCTGGTAGCCTTTGTCAAAAAAAAAAAAAAAACTACTCTTGACAACAATTATATAAGTTTTAAGATTTTATGACAAAAGAAAAAATAAAACCTTTTTTTTTTTTTGCTTTTTCATGAGACAATGATTGGAAAGAGATTGTAAACTCTGGCTGGTTATGAAAGATTAAAAAAGAGTGTCAGATAAGTGGTTGAAAGTAGAATATAGATGGTCAAGCATAAGCCACAAATGCTGACTAAGAAAGGGTACATAGAAATAATATGATGCCTTCCCAATCATGTTGTCCATTTCTCCATCTCATTATCATGTCCAATAAACTCAAAATAAATTAAAATAAAAAACCATAAACTTTAGTCATATATCATTCCATTGAATACACACACACACACACACATATTCTAAAGGGATGATGATGATGAAGGGTGATGAGGATGATCAAGAGGATCAGAAGCAAGTGATGAGAAGCTTTCCATCTGTGTACAAGGGGACTTTGATCCTTCCTAAGCCTTCATTTAGTCCTTGGTTTGTTGATCATCATCAAGGGCAGCATCATGGCATGATGAACTTGTATAATAAACCTTCTTCTAAATATTCCTCTTCTTCTTCTTCTTCTTCTGAGAGGAGTGCATCTGCTTTGAGAGTTCACAGTCAAGCTGAGAAACTTAGGAGGGAGAGGATTAATGCTCATCTTTCTACTCTTCGACGCATGCTTTTCCCTGATGCTCATAAGGTCAGTATACTACTCTCTTTCTCTCTATTCATTGACATGATGATCACAAGCTAAGAAAACAAGATAAGAGTAGTATACTTGGTAGTATTACTGTATTAGTATAGTACTCTCTCTTTCTCTCTCTTTATATGTAGTTATTTTGTTTGAAGAATGAGAAAAGACAAAGAAGATAAGAGTACCATCTTCTTCATCTTCTTCAAAAGTAGACAATAGTACAATCCTCTTTATCTTCTTAGAAAAGCAAGTACTATCTATATATGATCATAAGTTTGAAGAGTTATAAAGAAAAAGAAGATAAAAGAGTACTTGAGAGTTTCTTTGAGTACAAGTAGTGAAAAATGAAAAGAATGAAGAATGATATGATCTTTCTTTTTCTCCAATTTAGTCTCAAATTGCTTAATTAGCACTATTAAAAGGTCAACCATATTTTCTAGAATCCAAAAACATTAACATTTTTGTTGTTATTGTGATCTATGATCTCTGACATTAAAAATAAGGAAGAGCATCAAATAGAGATTGTTAGAGTACAAGAAGATGGGGATAATGACTTGAAGAAACAAGCAACCAGTTTGTATTGGCTCAAATAATATAAATAGACTAGATAATAAGGATTAGATTGTATTTATTTTTATCTAATCAAAGACATGTAATGCTGACATGGCAAGCATCTATTGGGCACACAAGCTAGGTGGGCCACCCCAGTTGGGGACTTGCATACATTACAACACTTCTATTAGTTATATCCACACCATCTAATCTTATCTTGTTCATTAAATAACGGCCAACTAATAATACCTTGCACGTTTTACCATTTTTTTTATTTATTTTGAAAAACATTTTTTTTGCATATATATATATATATATTAGAGTGAGGCTGGCCGCACGGCCCACTCTATCACTCAGCCGGCTAGGGTTTTGGGTTTGAGGCTTTTTATTTTTTATTTTTTTGGGTTGGTTTTGGGTGTTAGAGTGGGCCGGCCGCAAATGTGGCCGGCCTCACTCAAACACAACTATATATATATATATATATATATATATATATATATATAAGATATAAATGTAGTTTTGATTTTTGAACTATATCCTTATATATATTCCTTTTGTTTTTAGATACAATGTTTATTTAAATATAAATATTAAAAAAAAATAAGACAGGAACCAAAAGTAGATCATTTATATTGGAGATGCAGGGGATCGAACCCTGTGCCTCTCGCATGCAAAGCGAGCGCTCTACCATTTGAGCTACATCCCCGTTTTTCTATTGATGGCCATGTTTATTTTTAATTATATAGATGGATAAGGCATCTTTATTGGGCAAGGTTGTAGAACAAGTGAAAGAGCTGAAGAGAAAGACAATGGACATTGACAAAAGCTATGCAATTCCATCTGCAACAAACGAAGTGATAGTAGAAAGCAAATGCGATGATGAGGTGATATCGGATAACAAAGTTTTCTTCATCAAGGCTTCGGTGTGTTGCGATGATCGGCCGGACTTATTCGCAAGCATGATCAATGCATTTCAAGTGTTAAATGTAAGAACAGTAAGAGCAGACATGATGAGTTTAGGTGGTAGAGTACACATTGTGTTCATTCTATGCAACAAGGAAGGGCAAGAGAGTACTGTGTGCTTGAGCTCTCTCATGGAGTCCATAAGACAAGCTTTGACAAGGGTTGTATCCTCAGATGTGGCCTCTGGAAAAAGGAGAAGATTGATGCAACCAAGTTATTCAAACATGTCTTAATTTGTAGGACATAGATATGATAACATTAATATTTAAGTTTTATTCAACTTTGTTTTCATTTGTTTATGTTTGTGTTTACATGATTTGTGTTTGTAATTAGCTAGATATATATATATTGATGAGTTGTTGTGCAATGGTTACATGATGTTTGATGTGAAATTATTTTTAGTTCATCCATTCTCATGCACACTATACCAAAATATATCGACTTTTCTTATTCGATAAGAAGTTTATAATTAGGATTACATAATTATCCATTGTATACATATATATATAGTTCATCAATAATCTCATAAAAATGACACCATGTTATGTGATTTCTTCAAGTCACATTATAGACATACTCTTCATTACTGAATTATATTCCTCTCATGCAGTGGTCTCACATTGCCATTCTCTTCTTTGTTTTCTGGTTCTTTGTGTCCAATTCCCTACAATATCAAATGCACATAATTTATTAGATCATATATCAAAATAAATCAATGATATTTGATAGCATTACTCCTAAAATAAGAACCATATATATATTTCACAGATAAAAAGAGTGAATGATGACAAAGAGAATATATATATGTATACACACACACACACAGAGATTTATATATATACCTGTTAACATCGGCATTGAAGCTATTGGTGACAGTTTCAGGATCTTCGACATAAGCAGCATGAGCCTTTTCTTTGGCTATCTCTGCTCTCTTTTGCCATGTCTCATCAAAGTCCGCAATATTGGCCTTTGACAAGGATGCACATGCCAAGAGGAGGAAGAAGAAGAACAACAAGAAGGTACGAATCATCTTCATTATAAGGAAATTAAATTTATAATTAATAAAGCTCAAACTATACGTTATCTGGGCAATGACATACAAGAGAGAGATGAGGTGTGTATATATATATATATAAAGGAGAGAGAAGGTCTAATTATAGAGAGGAAGGGTGAGAGGAGTTAGGGGAACCATTCTTCTTTTTCCTTTTATGTGGATGTATGGTTTGAAACAGTCTTCATTCATTGACATTGCTTTATATATATATATATATATATATATATATATATTCAGTCCGGCCGACCTTATAACTATTTATTTACGGTCGCCTCATTTTGAGGCATTTAGAGAGTATTTTTTTTTTTTAAATCCAACCGTATGGATGAAAAGAACATCGAAAAATAAGATAACATGTCGATTTTCATATAATTTGGGGAGGTGATGATCATTCATCTTAAAAGGTGAAATTTTATAGAAATCTTATAGGTTCAGAATTTCACCCGAAGAAGTCTTCGAACAACTTAAGCATATCCTCCTTTATAACATTCCAACCATATTGGTAGAAGGTCATTGGGAAACCATCCAGACCCGGTGCCTTGTCAGCTCCTAACTCCTTAATTGCTCCTCTAATTTCCTCCTCCCTAAATGGTACCTCAAGTTGGTTCAGCTCCACTCTCCATTTGCATATGAGCAACCGGTCCCATGAGGTCTTGTACCTCACCTCCCTCTCCCAACTAAAGAGGTTGGTGAAGTGCCTTGAAATAGTTTCTGAAATTTGTCTTGGCTCAGAGATGGTTGATCCTTCATGCTGGAGTTGTGTTATCCAGCTTATATATGTTCCTTCGTTGATTGGCAACCACGTGAAAGAATTTTGTGTTATGATCCCCTTGTTGTAGCTAATTAATTCGGGACCGTTGTCTCCAGTGCGCTTCTTTTTCCGAGATAATCCTCTCGTATTCCCTCTTATGTGTTGCTTCCTCTTCCATCTCAACCTGTGAGAGTGCCCTTGTTTCCTTGTGAGTGTCAAGCGTGTTTATTGAATTGAGGAGTTCCCCCTTCCTCTCCATTCTTTGATTGAGGTTTTCCTTCTTCCAGTTGCATAGTTTTTGCTTTAGGAATTTCAGTCTCTTGGCTAGCTGATATGCCCTATCTCCTATTAGTATTTGCCCTTGCCATGTTTCCCCGACCATGTCCCAGAATCCTTCCTCTTTCACCCATTCTCGGTTGAATCGGAATGGGGTGGCTTGTGGAGTGTGAATTCCACAGTTCAGATATAACGAGACATGGTCGGAACCCACCCTCGGAAGGGCAGTTTGCCATATCCGGGGAAATTCATGTGCCCACTCCGTGGAGAATAGAAATTTGTCTAGCCGGGTAAAGGCTGGGGATTCCCTGCCATTGGTCCATGTGTATTTCACATGTTTTCCGTTTCTAGTTCAATCTCCCTTTCCAGTTTGTCAGCCATTTCATCCTTATCATCTTCAAATTCCTCTTTTTCTGGGTCGGAGTAAGACTCAATTGTGTTTGTTTTTTCATTAATAATCTCCTTACAATTGGTTCTTAAGTTGCCCTTGGTGTTTTTAACAACACATTGATTAATCTTTTCTCCATGCCACTTGTCCCTATCCTGGCCATTCTTATTATCCACTTTTAGGATTAACGGCCAAGATCACAGCTGTTGCTTCAGTCATGGAGTTGCCATGTATCTTTTTCCTTTTACTTTGTCTGCCTCCTCACAAACAATTTCCACTTGTTTTCCTTCAGATTTGGATGGGAGTGGTTGTGATATCGCGATCTGGTGTTTTCCTGGCGAATGGCGGTTGCCTGCACCCGAACCAACATGGGACCTTGTACCTTGTAAATCGTGCAGGTCCGAGGTTGTCCGCATCTCACGTATCCTTGCACTAGCTACATGTCGTGGCCCTGGGCTATCAGCGGTCCCCTTCCTATATTGATGTCGAGCATCCACGTTTTCCACATGGATATCATCCATGTCGTTGATCCCTAACTTAGGAATATCCGCGCTCTCCCCTAGACCGTTGAGTGGTCCCTGTACGGTGGCCTGATTAGCTCCGCTGTCGGTTGCTTTTGCAGTGTCTCTACCGTACTTCTCGTGCATGGTGCCCTTGTCCCAATCTTTGCATGTTGGTCCGAGCGGGTTTTTCTAAGTTAGCGGTTTATCTCCGCCCTGAGCTTCATCAGCTCCGCCCGGCACCACCTTTTTCTCCGATGGTAGGTCCCATGGAAAAGAACATTGTAACCGATGGTGGTCGGTAGCTTCTTCCCCCGACGAATTCTTACTGCCGCCCTGCAGTAGCCGGTGTAGTAGGTTCCTCTACTGGGTAGATACACCATGTCACCCACCAGTTTTAACAGCCTCGCGACCATGTCACGATGTTGGCAGAAGATTCGTAGTCCTTTTGCGTTGATCCACCTGAGTTCTCCCTCGGCCTTCCCGGTCATGTTTGTGCCTGCTTTGCAAGGTTCACATCGGACAGTGAAGTTCTTGAAGGTGAGCTCGCCTAGCATCGCTAGCTTCCTCGCTATCTCCGCCGATGGACAATGGATGAGGATCTATTTGTTTTCAAAAGGTTTTGCCATCCATGTAAGCCTTGACCCGACGAAGGCTGCGAGCTCCTCTGCCACCTTGTGAGGCACCAGTCCGGCAAAGTCCTTGACCAGTGTCATAATCAAGAGGCTTCGGAGCTGTCGGATCTCTTCCACCCTGCCATCGTCAAAAGCGGTTGAGACACTGTGGTCTTCCTCCGCTGCCGTGGTTGTTTTCCGGTGAGGGATGGATTCCTCTCTCCTTCTGCTTGTACTCCCGGTCGACTGGCTCGTTGGAGGCCTTAGCAACTGTTCCCTTCTTCTTTTTCTTTTTGTTTCGTGAGGGTTCCAATCCTTGGACATGGGGTATGCTTAGCTCCGATGAGGGCACCTGGTATCTGGCGATCCTATGTCACGGACGCTCGCAACGCCGACATACCTCCTTACGTCGACAGTCCGCCATGTGGTGTCCTGGCTGTCGGCAACGCCCGCATATTTCAATCACCCCGCTTGAGGTCCGCTTCGTCTGCGGTGAGCGGCGGAGGGGGTTGTGTTCCTCCCACTTTTACCGGTCTTGTGTCTGCCCTGGTTGGAGGGGGGGAGGGGGGGCGTCGCTTTCACTTGTTTTGCACCATCCTCCATGGTTCCTCTCTCAGTTCAGGGACTTCCGTCCTCACTAGTGAGCTTGGCCCTAGTGCCGTTATTCTTTCTTGGTCTCGTCGCGGGCTAATTCTCAAACTGGAGGTGACCTCAACGAACGTGAGGTCATCCTCCAGTGGGAGAAGAGCCCGGCGGCGTTCTTGCTGTATCTCCCTTCCATATTCTCTAATCCCCGCACTGTTTTGTTCCGGCGTGGTAACTTCCCCTGTGGCACATCGGGGTGCAGTCTCTGTATGCCGGGGTGCGTCTGGTACTTGCCTTGGCTCCGCCACCGCACGCCGGCGCTCTGCTCCCTCGCGTCTTGACTCTATTGTGCTCCTCCATACACGCGACATTTGGCGCTGGTTTTCTCATTGCTTAACCTAAAACAATTGCTTGCTTCTTTTAGCATTTTAATTGGTCTTTTTATCAACAGGAGAAGGATGACCTTCAAAGGAATTTGTTAAACTGACAAAAGTATCTCATATATTCAGATCTTTGGACAAACTGGATTAAGTTTACGACCTTCAAATATGAAAGTGTGAGCATATGGAATCTGAAAAAACTGACAAAAGTATCTCATATATTCAGATCTTTGCACAAAGTCATGGGTAAGATGAAAACTTCATAGTCACTCCACACACTTTTGTTACAGACTCTGTACTTATGGATACTTGGCTATTTGATTTTCTCATTCAATTTAAACCTACATTCATTAATATGGATGTGGATCTCTCTGCAGCCCAAATTGCTAATTTGACTATAAACCATAATTGGGATGAGGATCTGATCAAGGATATCTTCCCTTGGTCCTTAGCCAAATCAATTACAGCCTTGAACATTGATTGGGAGCCTGGGTCTAAGAAGTGGATATGTGTGGACAAATCTGGGGACAGAACCTTGATTGCCACCATATATGATCTGAGTGAAACAAATCATTGTACAGATAGTTGGAAGGGTTGGAAATCCTTGTGGAAATTGAATATTGCTCCCAGAGTTAAACTTTTTCTCTAGAAATTCTTCCATATACTATTACCAACAAGGAGTATGTTGTATGCTAGAAACATTGGACCAGATGACCTATGACGTCCTATGTGTTCTCTTGATACTGAAACTAACATTCATCTGTTCCAGAATTGCAAGTAGGCTAGACTGTTATGGTCTGAAATTTAGTTGGCAGGATTTATGAGAAACTAGAACATCACTGATGAGAATATACAAGAAGGATCCTGATTGACTGAAGGATCAATTGGAAACCTAAAACTAACTGAGTTTGAAAATATTATTATTTCTTATGTTTTATGGCTGATTTGGACCTACAAATGCAATAGAATATTCAGGGAAGACCAAAGTAGTTCCCAATTGGTGGCCAAAATATGGCAGCTGAGGAGTTTCATCTGAGAAATCTTCCCATAGAAGAGCTGGCAAGCAACATACAAATCAAATGGAACAGAAGATCCCATGAACATCTGTTATTCACAGATGCTTCATGGCAAGGTGAGGAAGGTAAGGCTTTTATAGGATTTCTAATCCTAACTAACAAAGGTTATTTTTGTGCGGCAGGTGCTATGGTGGATACTGCAGTATCAGTATTTGAAGCTGAAGTAAAAGCTGTAAAGGAAGACCTGAACTATCTGAAGCAAATGAGAAGTAACCAGGCAGTGATCCAAAGTGACCACGCGAACCTAGTGAGGCTACTGCAGAGAAGAAGACCTGGGAGCCTGGAGACTGTACTGGAGCTATAGAAGACTGCAAGAGACTGCTCCTTAGGCTCCAAAATTGGGAAGCAATTCATATACCAAGGGATCAAAACCAAGGTGTAGATGAACTGTCCAAGCTGGAAAGGAATACAAACAGGAACTGGTTCTTTGACAAGATTGAAGACATGTCAAATGTTGTGTGTGATTTTGTTCTAAATTTTAGGAACTCTACCTAAGTTTAGCTTCAAGAGCTCTGTAATTTACTTTAAAAAAAAAAGGAGAAGGAGGAGGAGACAATGAGGGAGTTGGGAGTTGCTTTGGATTTTATTTGTTCTCATTGCTTAACCTAAAACAATTGCTTGCTTCTTTTAGCATTTTAATTGGTCTCTTTATCAACAGGAGAAGGATGAGGAGGAGTTGCTTTGGAAGTTGGGAGTTTCTTTGCTTCATATTTTGGGTATGGAATGGGGTAGTGGATGAGTAAGCATTGTTAATATATAAATGATTCTATTTAAAGCAATGAATATGATATTTATGTAAAGGTTTGAGAACAAATATAACCAAATGTTTATTTATTTGTGATTTCTTAACACTTGGAACACTAATAAAACAAGACAAGACATCGTGGATGCAGTTGGATATTAACCTACAAAGTTGATCAAGACAAGATGTGGTGGATACAATTTTGACAAAAAGAGCTTGGAGCTGGGTAATAAAACACAAAAACACTAAAGCATATTAGCTATCATGTGAGGATCATCCTTTTGCACTAAATTCAGTACAGGTATGTAATCCGTAGTTACCCGAGAAGGTATAATATCCAAGCTACCGCATTGTTCCAGGGTTGTTCTTATGGCAACAAGTTCAGCCTGGAGGCTATCCTCCACCATCTCAGTTGAGCTTCCAGCAAGGATGACAGCATTCGTCCCCTTAATCACAATGAATCCTATACCACAAATATTAGAATTAGTGCTTAAAGACGCATCACACGTAATTGTAATTGAGTTATTATAATATGAGGTGTTTAGATACTCCCTAAGCTGAGTATTGGCGATTCTGAGATGCTCATGTGTGATACTCACTGCCTGTTGAAAAAGCTGGTGGGGGGTCTCCCTTCTGTTGTTGAAAACCACATAGCATCTGGCTTTCCATCTGGTGGGCGGATGCCATGCGAGCTACTAAGCTCTGTCAGAAATTTTCAAAGTATTGGGAATGGGCTTCTATTCCTTCGCAGGGATTCTCGGGAGGTATCATTATTCTCTGGAAACAGGGAATGGGTTTGGTGGATACAATTGGATGTAAAGGAGTAATAACGTGCAAAGTTGATTATTTTAAGGGGTAAAATAAATATTTTTTAAGTTGAGAGATGACAATACATAACGAATTTTGAGTTTAATTACATTGTTTATGTTAGGATGTGATTAAGCTCTTTAAAGTAAAATTGGCCGCTCAAAGATTTGTATTTTTGAAGAATTTTCTTTGACTCATTAGTAAATATTGGTTGACTAAAGATGTATATAAAATGACATAAGGGTGATGTCTTTTATACCTAGAAAGGGTCAAAAGGTCAAATATAAAATATTTTACATTGTTTGTGATGATACCTCTTTATTTTGATAAATATAAATAAACTAAATTATATTTATGACAAAAATTAATCCTAATTTTATGATAACTTAAAAACAATATAGAAAAAAGAGAATAAATAACAGCAACAAAATGCTTTATGAGCAAAAAAATTGAAAAAATTAGCCTACAATCATACATAAAAAATTATACTAAATATTTCTATATCAAATTGTGAAAGAAAATGAGTTGAGATAATATGGCATCTAAATTATCATTATGAAGGGGGGACTAATGATATAGGGTGGACTTTGGGGTGAAGCACGTGACCCGAGAAGATAAGGAAGGATGGCTCCTCTCTCAAAAAGGGAGGATGGCACAGGAGAGGGGAGAAAAAAAAAACTCAAGTAGGGATTCCCATGATAGAGGGGGGATCCGGATCTTCATGGCCAGGGATGGTCTCTCTCCAAGCACCAGGTATGAAGCGTCTCCATCTACATAAGTGCTTCAAGGCCTTATGGTGTTCTTCATAACCAACTACATGCTTTTTTGCACAAAGCTCCAAGTGAGTTCTGAGTATGAAGGAGATGAAGGTCCAAGCAAGCTCTCTATGGCCTTTTTCTCATATGAGCTCCAAGCTCAAGCTCTATGGCCAAGTAAGCTCCCTTCTCCTCCATGTCGGAAGATCTCAATTATCCTAGTTATCTTCTTCTCTATGAAGTTCCCCCAAGCTTCCCTTCAAGCTCTCTCCAAGGCCTTCAAGATTTCTCCAAGATTTCTTCAAGATTTCTCCAAGGCCTTTAAGACTTCAAGGGCAAGGCCAACCAACTCCAAGGCCGAGGTCGAGCAACTTCAATGCCGAGCCGAATCGAGCACCTTCATACCGAGCTCCCTCCATGACCTCCAAGATGCACATGTTGTACTCTTTGAGAGGGAGATTCTTGTAATGAACCGCTATATAGTGGATTTGAGCGCGCAGTTGGAGCCCGTGGTTTTTTTCCCCTGATTTATGGGTGTTTTCATGTAAATCTGGCTTCCCCTTAATTATAAATCTCAACCGTTGGGCGAAATCGTGGTTCATCTCTAGGAGATACCGATTTTAGCACTAACAATTTGGTGACGCCTGTGGGACTCACGATCAAGAAGCTATGACGACAATGGTTAAAGCAAAGTCCCCCCACAGGGCTGGGCTTCTTAGCTCGAAAAATCCCCCCATGGGGCCGGGCCTCTTAGCTTGCAAAATCCCTCTGTTGGGCCGAGCTCCTTAGCTCATAAAGTCCCTCTTTAGGGCCAAGTGTCAGAGCTCATAAAGTCCCTCTGTGGGTCGAGCATCGATGCTCGTAGCCCCCTCTTAAGGGCTGGGCTCAACGACTCGGTTGTCATTATTTCCTTAAAACTAGCTAGGAGCTCTACGTGTAAAAATCTTTCCATGAAGAGAGCACTCCATGTATGAAAACCTCTATGAAGCTAGCTAGAACACATGTACGAAACCCTCCATGAAGAGAGCACCCCATGTATGAAACCTACCTTAAAGCTAGCTAGGAGCTCTACATGTATGAAGCTCTCCAGGAAGAGAGAACTCCTTGTATGAAAATCTCCATGAAGCTAGCAAGGAGCTCTACATGTACGAAGCTCTCCATGAAGAGTGTGTTGCGATAATGTCCAAGATTGAGGGCTGAAGCTGAGAGAGCTAAGGCCGAGGGCCAAATGTGAGAGCTAAAGCTGAGAGCTGAGTGCCGAGAGCCAGAGGCTGAGAGAGATGAGGCCGAGGGTCGAGGGCCGAGAGCTGAGGGTTGAGGGTTGAGATCCTGAGACTGAATGAGCTGAGGGCAGAGTGCTAAAGTTGAGAGTGCTAAGGCTGAGGGACGAGGGCCGAAGGCCGAAGGCCGATCGGCTTCCCTCCAAGACCTAACCCACTTCCATGAAGTTCCAAGAGAGCCCATCTATATGAAGCTCCAAGTAAGCTCCTCTCTCAAGAAGGCCTCTCTCTCTCTTGAAAATGATCGAAGGTCCAAGCTTCAAGAAAGATCCAACCGACCCAATCTAACGCCTACCTTTTCGAGCCGACTTGAGCCCGAGAACAACTAGGCTACAACTCGGCCTCGGACTCCCATAATGATTTCTAAATAGAGAATTAAATTTTACAGTAAAGTTTCAAGAACAAACCTTAACAAGACTCTGCTACATGAAGTTAAACACAACAATACATCAATGTATATCTACAGTTCAAACAAAGCCCTTCCAATGTAGGCACTTCTAAAGACTACAACATTTTGCTATGTGCACAACCAACTTGCAAAGGTCTTTAAAGATAATTAAGCTGATGCTAGCTTGTAATAAGACTGGCAAACAGGCTAGGCAAATCAACCTAGCTCATGGGTCACATTATCGGAAGGTTTGCAAATGAAGGTCAAATTTACCGCATTTTATTTTTTTAACAAACATGGACGAGACACTTTTTATTTGGTGGAAAATATGCTTCAGTCCCTCCACCTCTTGTTTTAATAAATTTACCAAGGTATATTATGGGTTTATAAGTGCCCTTTCTTGGGTAAGCGGGAGCAAGTTGAAAATGGATAAACAAGCTAATAAATGACCCCCCCTCCCCCCTCCCCCCTCCTTTACCTTATTTTTTTATTATTGTTAATTTTCTCTTAACTCTAATACAACTAGCTGGTAACCAAAAAAAAAATTAAGAAGAAAATAGCTTCATTTTCATGTGAAAACCAAAGTTATAATATAATATATTATATTAGGGTGAAAATCGGTTTTGGTCCCAACTTCACTCTAACGGTTGAATTTGTTTTGAGATTGGGACTTAGAACAGTGGTAATCAAAGAGAAAACGAGGAATCAAAGAGAGGGACACCGATTTAACGTGGAAAACCCTCAGATCGGGAAAAAAAACCACGGGCTCTACTAGTGAGAGAAAAATCTACTATTTATTCCTCAGTACAATAGAGAAGGAGAAGAGGTGGGAATCAAGCTTTGGAGCTTGAGTACATGGAGAGAAGAAGGGGTCTGAACTTTCAATGTGGCAGGGCTTCACCGTCGGGAAAGAGATCCTTTTTCAGTGAGATATTCCCTTTCTTTTATAGACTGGAGGGAGCTTGGCCTCTAAGTTACTACTGCTTGTAGCCTAATCCATTATCTTTGGCTTGAGCCGCTGTTGTACTTGCTGCTCAGGTCGTTGTCTGTCTTGCGGCTCAAGTTAGCTCCGATTTGGTTCTAACCGCTTATTCTTCTAGAAGCTTCTCGCAGCCCTCCTTCGGATGTGGCTGGATGACACGACGAGGGGCTCTAAATTCGATGTGCAACCATTGGGGGAGGACTCTTCCGCTATTGGCTCGGGTTGAATTGGCCCGAGTCCGAAGAGGGGTAGCGATATGGCCTCGGAAAGCCTAAATTCGATTTGGTGTGACTCGGGTTTAGGTGGCATCACTTTGTTCTTATGTCCAAGGGGGATGGATTTCGGGTTCCGAAGGAAGTTACACCCTGGATCCGAGGGGGAATGCCCCATGATCTGGTACAGGGAACTGCCTATGGCTGCAATGTGATGGATGCCACGTGTCTTCCCACTTTTACCCTTATCATCTTATATAACATTATTTTGCAAATTATAAAATACATTATTCTTTAGATTAAAATCTGTAGTTTATGAATCATCTGTACATGCAATTTATAAATTGTGGTTTAATTACTAAGTGTAGACTTAAACATTAGAACCACTAGCTTTTCCAGCTCTCTTAATTAATTAAAATAAAATAAACACCTCAGTCCTTAATCATCTTTAGAGAAATCAGCAGGAACATAGAAGAGCTTATTGTTGAGAAGATCATAAGACGACTTATAATTAACCTTGTTAGGACCGGGGGCAACACACATCTCCACAATAGTGTGATATTGTCCACTCTGGCCCAAGCCCAAGTGGTTTTGTTTTTGGATTCAACCCAAAAGGCCTCACCACTATTGGAGATGTGTCCCTCATATATAAGCCCACTACTTTCTCCTCATTATCCGATGTGGGACTATGTTTGCCTACTCAACAATCCCCCCCTCGAACAAAGGACCACACTTGGGCTGAGCTGCTCCATCGAGGTGCCGACCTCCCTCGAGAGCCAACTCCCTCAGGGATCCCGTACATGTTCGGCACCCGACAGATCGAAGATTCTATCATCCACATCAGCTAGCTAGTGAGTCAGTCCGAGAGGACAGTTAACTCGACTGCGACAGCGAGAAAGCCTGGCTCTAATAACAATTGTTGGGAAACAAACACCGCTAAGAGCGTCGATCACCACGACCTGCACTGCGATTCCCAAGCATAGTGGACAGGAACGTCGGAGAAGACGTACAACAATCACAAGACAAGATCAAACAACAAAGAACACACAAGATTTAACGTGGTTCGGCAACAAGCCTACGTCCACGACCCACACCCGCTTCAATATATTCAGAGATTTTCAAGTGAAGAAGAAGAATAAGAAGATACATACCAGAGATGAAAATCACCTTTTTCATCTCTTTGCCTTCTCTAAAGTACATGTGGAACTGTGCCATCCAATTCAAATTAAATGCATTTAAAAAAAATAAAATAATATTACTTTTGAGCTTTGCATTTTATACATGGGCTCTTCATCCGAGCAGAAGCTCTTCCTCTTCTTATCAAGAGGAAAAGCTTTCTCTTCTTGTTTTGAACGCTCGGCAAAGCACTTGGATCTTGTTTTTCGACAAGCTCGGCAATGAGTAGCTCCTCCCTTCGCAAGTTCCTCAGCATCTACAGTAGCTCGTTCCTCGACGAGCTCCCAAGGTTGATTGTTAGTCAGCCCACCTTGAAGCTCGGAAGAACGCTCGTTCTTCGGCGAGCTCTCAAGGTTAGGCTCTCGTTGCTCGGCAGGCTCTATTCTTCACAATCTCCACAATAGTGTGATATTGTCCACTCAGGCCCAAGCCCAAGTGGTTTTGTTTTTGGATTTAACCCAAAAGGCCTCACCACTATTGGAGATGTGTCCCTCATATATAAGCCCACTACTTTCTCCTCATTATCCGATGTGGGACTATGTTTACCTACTCAACAAACCTAATGTGTAGCTCCAAACAAACTGGTCGAGTTCATACCTGTAATCGCGACACAAAACTTATCAGTATCCACCATGAACACCACATTGTTCCGCACCACCCAATCATTCCTATTCTCAAAGTGCAAAGTTATTATCGAAAACCTATTAAATCCCTATGACATTATGTAGCAGACATCATAACCACTTATCAGAATCTTCTTCAGCCCAAAAGATTCAAAATATGCACCAAAAATATTAGCAATTGTTTCATACGGCCCCGCTGTCATGAACATCGTCATCGGCGCCCTGCTGTCGATGATGAACCCTCCTCTTAAACCACTCCCATCATTCCTTTCCTTGAAAGTCCCTAGCTTGAAGCCGATATGGTTGCCAGCGATGCTCACATCTGCTAGGGCGAGAAAGTAATGCTTGGTTCCCGAGACTTAGACGAAGGGAATGCTTTTCACTCCGGGGACGATGATGATGGCGTTGTTACCTAACCACAGTTTGTTCGGAGGCTGAGTGTCTGAAGTGAAGGATGACAAGCAATAGGAGAACCTTTTGCCCATTTGCATTGCTAGTGATGCTCACATTGTGTTGAGTCTGAGGATGCCATTGATGATGTTCGGTAGTATGAAGTTCTTGTTATTCAGGCCACATCTGAATACCAGGTTGTTCACGAACTCCAATTCTGTGTGTTGTTAGAGAATCAATGTTATATATAATAATAATAATAATAATAATAATAATAATAATAATAATAATAATAATAATATATTAAAAATTATTTAATAATAACATGGTAAATATATATATATATATATATATATACTCTTAAAAAGCTCTAATACCTCCACTGTGGGACGAGAAGCCAAATCTATCAGTGGCAAGGATCCTAGTAGACGTCCCTGACGTACCATAGTCAATGGTGTAGACACAGCGGTGGTCGATGCAGTCCCAGCCCCGGCGAGTCCGCTCATAGGAAGGGTGGTCACATGGGAGTGGAGTGAAGGTGGTGGAGTTGCGGCCAACAGATGATGCATGGTTCACTCTGTAACCACATTATCTCACTACCAGTGTCCAAGATAAGGTGGTAAGTTTTAAGGTCTTGCTGGCGTGGAGTTCCTATAATGAGTTCAACGAGGTAGTAGCCTTCATGAATGGCCTTCATGTGTGGTCGGGCAATAGATGGAGTTATATTTAAAGGGAATTATATATGTGTGTGTATGTGTGTGTGCGGGCGCGCACACGCATGCACATGCGTGTTATGAGGTGAAAATATCAAAAGACACATGGCATAATCATGAGCGCTCAAATAAAGACTATTAGCCTAACTACCTCTAATAGTGGAAATTAGCTCCCCAAAAGGTCCCGAAAGGAAAAAAAAATTGGCAACTGACTGCCTTCAGCCTTACGCCCTACTGTCTTTGATCTAACAGTCAATTGTCTTCTAGCTGGCCAAAGGACTATAAAAGGAGGACTTCAGCTCACAACGAATCCATTAGATAACAAGCAATTAAGCGAGCTAGAAATCACTCCACTAAGACTGATTGCCACTCTATGCATTATTCTGATCACTATGAATCCTCTCTATTATCTCTCACTCTACTCATTGCTCTTCCCTCAATTCGGAGCCTCTCTGACTAGTGTCGGAGGCTACCCCAGAACATGAGCGCCCAACCCTCATCTCTCTGGAGATCTTTCTCCCGACAAGGTGTGATCTCTAAAGGTCTTCCTTGTAGAAGATGACGATTCTATGAACGCGAAGGAGTTCATCTGAGGAGTCATCCACCACAGTTGAAGCTTGGTATAACCATCATACAACAAGATATTTGGAGAAAACACTGTTTTAAAACAATAGAGAAAAAGATAGAGAAAACGATGATAAATAAATGACAACAAGATTTAAGTCAATCTGAATCAAGATTATCTTATCAATTTATTTAAACCTCTAGAGCAATATATTGGGAAGCAAACTAAAGTCCCACAACGGATGATGAGAGAAAGTGGAAGGGGCATATAAGTGGTTGAACACATTTCATAACAACGAGGCCTTTTCAGTGAAATGAAAAATAAAACCGTGAGGGCTCCAGCCCAAAGCGGACAATATTGTTGCTAGTGTGGAATGTGGAGTGCCCCCGATCCTAACAAGTGGTATCAGAGCCAGGTCTCTCCAGTGATGTGGGTGGACGGATTCCCGGTAAAGTGCATCCCTGATATGATGATCCCCAGTGGCAAACAAAGAGAGAAAAAACCGGAATGAAGTTCCCAAGTATAGCGGTGTGATCGATGGGCTCGGGTGATTCACGTAAGGTGTGCGTCTCCAACGCAGTGATGTTGAGCAGTTGATGTGTTCTATCGGTGGATGGCCCTGGTGTTCCACGTAAGGCGTGTGCTCTAACGCAGTGATGTCCAAGGGTGCCGATAGTGTTTCGCTTGAGGAGAGACTGACCCAAGTATGGCAGTGATCTGACGGCCCTGATGTTCCACGTAAGGCGTGTGCCCCAACGCAGTGATGTCCAAGGGTGTCGATGGTGTTTCGCCTAAGGGTAGGCTAATTATGTGGTCCTTTATTTGAGAAGAGGATTGTTGGGAGGCAAACTAAAGTCCCACAACGGATGATGAGAGAAAATGAATGGGGCATATAAGTGGTTGAACACATTTTATAACAACGAGACCTTTTCGGTGAAATGAAAAATAAAACTGTGCGGGTTCCGGCCCAAAGTGGATAATATCGTTACTAGTGTGAAATATGGGGTGCCCCCGATTCTAACACAATACATGAGATATAAAATAGTACTGGCCTGGTGAAGTGTAAATCTAATATTATTCAAAAGGAGACATATATAGTTACTGAGAAACACACACACACTGAGAGAGAGAGAGAGAGAGAGAGAGAGAGAGAGAGAGAGAGGAATCTCTGAAAGGGGCCCATCACAATGGCAATTCATGTCCTCATCTCAAGCATCCAAGAAAGCAAAATACGATCAAGTTACAGTACTACATCTCTCACACCATGGCCTCTGCCTTCATTGCTGGTTCTCCACCTCCAAGCAGTGAAGCCCTGCAAAGAGGGCAGCTTGAATGAGCTTGCAACCACCGATCAACACACTCTGGATGAAATGCATGGCTGCAGCTTGGCATCACCTTAACCTTCTCACCATTAACCAAGTTTGCCAAGCAAATCGAGCACTGGAATTCATCAGCTGATGCTGACTGATCATCTGTTTGGTGGATGAGAACCGGTAAGCTTTTGATGGTGGCTGCATCAAGCCCGGCAGACTGCATTTGAGACCGAGACGCCGCCGGTGTGGCGGTTTGGTACTGAGTGTTGCCGGAGGAGATGGTGCGGCAGGCCCAGCGGACGTAGAGGAAGAAGAGGGTAAAGAGGAGGATGGCCAAGAGGATTAGGACTAGCACAAGGAGGCTACGGCCATGGATCTCAAAGTTCTTATCTTCTAACTCACCATAGCGCCACCCGAAAGCCGGGTTGCTTGTCATTCTCTCCTGATTGTGATACTTGCATGTGCTATTGTACATCATATATAAGAATTTTTCACCATATTGAAAGACAGAAAGGAAGTTGGGAATTAGTTTAAGAAAATTTACTTATAAGAGACTGGAAGATGAGCAAAGAAACAGAAAAGAGTTTCTTCTTTAGGATCAAAGGATAGGTGAGGCTGGCTCGCATATGAATTATAAAAAAAAATATCCAACAAGAAAACAAATAGTTGGGGGCCAGCTAATAATAAGCCTGGTGCATGTGGAGCTCACTTACTGATCAACAAAACATGGGCCCTCCACTCCATATATATATATATAAAAGTACAGAAAATTAAACAGATACAGAAGTACTACTTAGTTAATTAGATGTTGTTGAGACAAATTAACATTATAAGAGAGCATGCATGTCATGATCTTCTGGTTGAAGAGAAGAAGAGAAGAGGAGCTGGTGCTGAGATGGGAGGAGGAGTTGGGATGAAGATGGAGCAAAAGGATGAGATTGTGGAGGGAGTACTGCATGAGTCATGGCAGCTTGGTGAAGCCATATCTGAGCCTTGAGGAACTTGACATAGTGGATGGCTTCTTCAAGCATGGAGACAGTGTCCATCTTGCTGCCTCCTGGGACAAGGCTTTTGAGAATACGAAACCTGTCGCTTATTCTATGTCTTCTCTGGCGAGCAGCAATGCTTTGTGGGTCAGTGCTTAGCTTTATAGCGCTGCCTGATCCTCCTCCTCCTCTCTTTCCTCCCTTCTTGGTCTTGGACTCCTTGGGTACTGGATGAGGAGAAGAAGAAGATGAGACTAGTCCTTCAGGTACATAGAAAGAAGAGAATGGATGAGGAGGAGAAGCCATGGTGATGAGCTACTTTGATGCATGCATGTGTGTTATATATATAGCATTGAAGGAGAGAGACTAGTGGTCAAGTGAGACAACCAATCTCTGGCTCAGGATACGGGTGAGGTGATGGAGGAGAGGGAGAAGGTTTCAGTCTTTCAGTGTTAGGGTTAGGGTTAGGGTTAGAGTTAGAGGGACGTACGTACTCTTGTTGTTCAGCTACTAGAATATATATATATATATAGATATAGATATATATACATGCGCATGAAGAGAGAATGTTAGCAGATATGGAGGAAGTACTGCAAAAGCTTTATTCTTGTCAAGATCTACACCATTGATTGATGATGTGAATGTAAGGATGAATGGCTGGGAAGAGATCCACTTGGCTTGTCAAAACTGTGGATGATGTATGGGTGTTGGTGAGGATGAAACCCTAGCAAGATCACCTTGTCCCTCTTGAGCATTAAAAATGGAGATAAAGAAGAAGAAAAGAAGTGTTTTGCTTGGTACTTGGTGTAGTCCAAAAGATAGGAAGAAGAGAAGTGAAGTGACCGATTGATAAGATGAGGCACAGGCACACACTCAAAAGAGATTTCATGGTGTTTAATGGAGGAGAGGGTGTCACCGTGTCTGTGATGTTGTAGTGGTTGCCATTTCATGTCAAACATGGTCCCTGATTTCTTGCCGCACGTGTGCTATCCATATTTCAATGCACACGTGTGTTTACATGTGTTCACCAAATCTCCAATTTCAATACTATTAATTACAACCATATTATATATCTAGATATATATTCATAATAAAACACTCAAACTAAATGTTTTTTTATTTTAAATAATAAAAATTGATTGCTAATAGTTGTATATATGTGTCCATTTTCTAATTCTTGTATATTAAGATTGTCTATATTTCATGATCAATTGTCTTCGATCATCGATTATTTATACAATGCGATTAATTAATTAGGACTATTAATGTGAAGTGAAAAATAACTATAATAAAATGCTATGAGAAAAATCTTTGTTAAACATGCGACGGACATAATATTATAAATTGTTAGAAATAGAATGGTAATTGTATTAGAGAAAAGGCCCAAAGTATATATACAAGGTTAAGTGTGAGTCTTATACATAAAACACATGATGTATAAGACTCAAGACTAATATATATATATATAGCGCTGATAACATCAGGTCGACTGGATGCACTGTGCATTTCTGATCGCCTATTATTTGGCTCCCTGGATCATGTTTGAAGGATTTCCAATCGTACGGATGGGAGATCATCGAAAAATAAGCTAGCATGTCTATTTTCTTTGGTTATCGTTTGGTCCTCCCATTTAACTGTTGAAATTCTGGACCGTTCATATTTTTATAAATTAAGAACCGTTAAGTGGAAGGACCAAACAGTAACCAAATTGTATGAAAATGGACATGCTAGCTTATTTTTCGATGATCTTCCCATCTGTACGGTTGGAAATCATTCAAACATGCTCCAGGGGATCAAATGGGAAGCGACCGAGAATGCACAGTGTTATAGTCGACCTGATCATATAAATAAATAAATATATATATATATATATATATATATATATATATATATATATATGCCCCCTCAAATTCACAGTGGATCATAAACCGAGAGTTTGTGAAGTAAGAACTGAAAACGGGAAAGCATAGATGAAATATAAGGAAGAGAGAGTGTGCCAGCAAGGTAATGATGGTAAACAAAGTGAGGGCAACCTCGAGATGCTTTGTTCGCTCATGAAAAACTGGATATCGGCAATCTTGATGGCACTTTGGTTGTCACCATAAATGGGAGTCGAAGAATTAACTGAAACACCAAAGTCCATTAAAAGCTGACAAAGCCAAAAGACCTCTTTGGCTGTAGAAGACATAGCACTATACTCAGTCTCAGTAGTAGAAAGGGCAACAGTCTTTTGTTTCTTGCGTTTCCATGAAACAAGAGAATCACCAAGGAAAACACAAAAATTAGTGGTAGACCGTCGATCAATAGAGTCTCCTGCCCAGTCAGCATCAGAATAAGCTCGAAGCTCCAGAGAGGAAGAAGAAGAGAAAAATAAGGAGCGGGTGATGGTGTCACAGAGATAGCCAAGTACATGCAGAAGTGTTGCATAATAAGTAGAGCGGGGAGCACTAACAAACTGGCTTAGTACACACACGATATAAGCAATGTTCGACCGATCAATAGTCAAGTAGATAAGAGCTCCCGCAATCATTCGATATCGAGTGGGGTCTGGAAGAAGCTCACCATTTGAAGTGGAAAGGCGGCGATGAAGCTCTATAGGAGTAGCAACAGTACGAAGATCAGTAAGGCATGCTCAAGCGGTATAGCGCCCGACGGATCGGGGACCTGGGAGCGATCAGCGGTCGGCCGTGCAGATGGGAGGCAGCGCTCAACCGAATCTGAGGCCTAAATAATGATAAGCGGATAACATAAATAAACAAAATGTCTAGCGTGTCATAAATAGCAATCTGAGGTTATTATCTGTGAGAATGTAAAATCAAATAAGGGTTCCAAGTACCCATACAAAGCTCTATACAAAATGGGCCCTATCACGGGTCCTAATAATCATCAATCATAAATGTCCTCACACAAATGAAATCTTAGGGAGATCCTCCGATCCCGACAAATATCCCTTGCCAAACTATCACCGTCCAGGCACCGAGTCTACCTACTCTCGGGGACTGAAATGAGAGAAAAGTCGTGAGCTTTTGGAGATGGAAAGCCCGATGAAAGTACCTATGAGGAATCTCAAAGATGTGAGCACAAAAAAATACATGATATCGCAATCAACAAACCACCAAACCATTGAGATCCTAGGAGTCTACCCTAAGCATCCTCCCAGCGAGTGCGACTCACATCCCGTGACCAGCCCTCGGGCTAATAATGAATTCAAGAATAGCTTCGGCCAAAGATCCCGGTCGGCCGATGACCTCGGTACATAAGCAATGAAGGCGGTCTCAAAGCGCAACAGCATACTCGGTACATGGCGGCGATCTATGCAGCGTTCGGTAAGCGCCAGCCTCTCTCGCCGACATGGTGATGATCGGCCGGCTGGTGGCGGGGACAGCAGTACTATCCCTGCGGCGGGGAGTGCGGAGCGTCGGGGTGTCCCGTCACAGCGCTCGCAGCGTAGAACTCACTTGCTCACTGAATCGTAGGAAAAACGGAACTTCGGTTGGCTCGTCTGCTCCGGCGGCGCACCGAACCATGTGCCCGTGACCAAGTGTCGGCTCCGGGGTAGGTAAGTCAAAGAGCATTCCAGCAAAGCCAGGTAGTGAAACTTACATTATGGGGCCGAACTGCAGCTCCGCGTGTTTCCAGTGCGTCTTGCGATCAATGGACCTCGTGATCGAGTTAACGCTACTTCCGGCTCATCAATCGCGCATACTTTAGGAAAGATAGCAAAACAAGCATATATGTGCATGTATCAACAAAGCGGGGGCTAAATAGATCATGCTAGCGAATAGCATCTAACAAGACAAGAAACCCATGAGGGGGTGAAAGCGAGGCAAGAGTGACTTACCTCTGCGCAATCAATGGAGTAAGCTCAGAACACAATCTGTCCGAGTGGCGGCTCCTCGACAATATCACAGTAAACCACGGATCGACACTCATTATCACGTTAGTGAACCTTTTGTGTATTAACTATCTTTCCAAAAACAATAACCTCTATTTACAACAAAGCGATCAAATGGGCCGGCCCATGAACTGAACTCAACACCATCTCTATATTTTCCAAATTAGTCCAACTAAAACCCCAATAACCTTGTCCATTTTCCACCAGGCCGGCCCAAAGGCCCAAACCAAAATAAACTGCTCACTTAATCTTTTTATGCATTGTCAATACCTTTGACCACCTCAACCTCAAGTTTGAAACATTCACAGACCTTCTCATTTTACTCACTGTCCATTCATCAAACAATTAGCTAAGCCTGACTATTATAAAGTCATAAAAACATCTCCAGCAAAGCTAAAATCCATTTGTAGCCTTTTATAAAAGTGATACTAAACAAATCCCTCATTCAATATTCACTCAAGCACCCACTGCACCAACTAACAGCCAAGAAAGAGTTCAATAAAACTCCACCTACTGAATGCTTCACTGTCAAACCCGGCACCATCACCATCTAAAATCAATCAACCCATCTACTGAACTAAACCTCATCTTCAAATCAAAAATCATTGAAATACCCAAACCCTTGCCAGCCATCACCCAGCACCCTTATCAGACCAATCCTAATGAACACCAACAACCTCAAAATATTTATATCAGCTCTCACTCTACCCTACACTTGACTATCATCAAGCCTGCATCCTCACAAAACAATAACAAGTGTCCAAAGCTAGAGATCCACCGAGAATGCCACATGAACACAAGCACATGCACATAAAATAACAACCATATAAACCTCCTCTCATTTCTCTCAGGCCAAGTAAAAACCTCCAAAATCAAACCATGAAAACCTTCAAACCAAATCCATGAGCTGCACACTGAGCACCTGTCCAACATGATTCAGACCCAACAACATAAAACCAGAGGCTTCATAACCCACACCAACACTCTTAACACTCATCCCTGAGATCCAATAACAGTAGCTATGAACTGCCTACCTTATAAAATCCATGATCTCATTGAACCAACTTCCAAGGCTTTCTCTAAACATTCGAAAGCCTTTACCATTAACCACACACTTCTACAATCAATGCCTCTCCCTAGCCACCACCTACTACACAGGCCAGAAACCAGGAATTCAACAGAACTTAATGAAACTCCATCACGCTGTCAAATTCTAAAACCATAGCAATATTATGAACCTTTTAAAGAATAAAATTCATCTACATCTTTATAGCATGCCCAGATATTAATCAGTCCCCTCTTCTCATACTAGATCATGAAACAAGAATAAACTCTCACTGTTTACTAAAACAGTAATAAAGATCCAAATAAGGAGCAATAAATCACCAACTCTGAGTATTCACCTATTCTTAGATGCTTTGTAATCATATATATATCATAAGTTCTAAACAATTCAAAAGCCCCTACAAAGCCATCACTACCTCTTCAAACCATTAATTCAGCAAGACATAGGATTCCTCTAACAAGAAGTCTCACTATAATATGGCAGTACCCCCAAAGCCATTTCTCACATAAAATCACAAGGGTCCAGACCTTACTAACTACCCAAGAGACCAACAGAGAAATCCACACCCCTTCTTTCATCCCAGCAGCAACGAGATCTCAAAACCTTTCTTATCAACTCCATCATCATTGATTCCTCTCTGGAACCCTTTCCCAGTAGTGAAAACCATATGCCAACACGAACATCAAGTGACTACTACAAAGGCCTTGAACCAAATCTTTACCTCACTATTTAAACATAACCACAACATCAAATGTACTCAGACTGAAACTCCCTAAGGTTTAGCCTTTAAATTCACTACGCCACACATGAAATAACACAAGGCCCAAAGCATTACCAGCAACCCCATCCTCAAGCTTTCAACCATTTTAAGCAATCTGTTATACTTCTCTACACTAATCCATTACTATAGGGACCAACTAATCATCAAAGCCTTCACTTGCAGACCATTACTGAACCACATCTTAACCACCAACCACCACCCTCGACACACATGAACAGAAGCCTCAGCAGTCCTCAACCCATCTCACACTATCAAGCCTCAAGTGATCCATACATCACTGAACTAAGTTCAGTTTCCCAGAGCCTCTTTCTGATCCATGAACACATGGAACCACAGCTTTCATACTTTCACTATTGTCTAATTAATAAGATTCGGACAATAATTCACATAACCACACAAACCAAATACCTTGAATGAAGTCAGAGGCTTACAGGCGGCGCGTGGCGCTCTGACCGCTGACTCGTTTCAAGGCACCCAATGTACAGGTCCCCTCCCTCACGATTGTGTCATCCTTCCTTCGAGTTTGAGTCCTCGCGGTTGCTGGTTTCTCGCTTTCGATCCTTCACAAAGAATGAGAAGAAGCATGCGGTTCCAAGGTTTGGAGGAGAGTGCTCTTTTAAAGAAGCTCGTGGATGGATTGGGATGGACTGCGGTTTCCTCTGATGGTGGCTCTATTACGGGCGACGATCACGCGTGAAACGCCGGAGAGAATCATGGGATCTCGCTGGTGAGCCGGTGGAAGAGAGGACCCAGCCCTCTCACGCAATATCTCTCTAACTTCCTTTTAAAAAAAAAATCCCATGCAACCCACCTTATTTGCACACACACACACACACTCTCTCTCTCTCTCTCTCTCTCTCTCTCTCTATATATATATATATATATATATATATATATAAAAGTATATAAAATATACTCCTCACCAATACTAACACCAACGTGCATGAATGGGTTCACTGACGTAGTGGTGGTCATAATTATTATTATTTTTTTTATTTTTTTTTATTTTTTTTTCTTTCTCAAAAGAAACCCAAGCTCATTAATGGCAGCAACATCATATCCTATTATATATAACTATATCCTAAGATTTAAATTCAAAACTCTGATTCATATATATATATATATATATATATATATATATAGCATCCATTAAATCATGATCTTCCTCTATGTTCATATTTAAACACAAGTCCTTGCCTTTTAACTATTTTACATGCAGGTTCTTATTTGAGAGAGAGGCAAATTTCATTCAAGTCCTCAAACTTTCTAAAATTACGGATAGGTCCCCAAAAACCCCAAATTAACCATAATTAGGAGATTAACCTACTTAATCCCTCTTTTCTCGTAAAGTTCAATCAGCTCCAGCATTGGGGACTTTATTTTATTGACTAAAAATTTAACCCCTAAAATCCTTGGATTTTACACTGAGAATGTTCGAGATGTACTTCTGCTGAGACACTAAATATCCACGATGAGCATAAGCTATAAAAAAATAGCAAAGATGACCAAGATCTTTCATCTGAAACTCTTGTTGTAACCGTTGCTTCAGAGAAAGAATAATGTCAGCATTATCACCAGAAATAACCATGTCATCCACATATAGAAGAAGAAGAGTAAGACCCCAGGGAATCTGGCAGGTACTGAAAAGTGCATAGTCATGGGAGCCCGCAGTGAAACCAAATGCAAGAACCACACTGCGAAAACACTCAAACCTGTAATGTATCCACTGTTTTTAAATATAAAAAAAAATCCGATGGGTATGGGACTTAATAGTGATGACTATCATATAGAATATATGAGCGAATGAAACATGCGATATTTTCAAAAAAAATATATGTTTTTTAAAAATTATTTATAATATTTTTTCTTCATATTATATTGGTTGAATGTAGCTCTCATTTTCAAGAGATAAAACTGAAGGTGGCACAAAGTTTGGTTATAAAGCGGAGCCTAGAATTCTCCAGAGAAACGCCTAGATTGGTCAAGAGCAATGAGGTCTTCGAGGACGACATAGTTGCGGGGAAAGAGAAGACCCGAGGCACCGGCGACTTACCCAAAATAGTGACACCAAATGTTTTTTATTTTTATTTTCATGGTTGAGTTCCTGGTTGAGTTTGATGTAACAGATATTTTAAATTAATAAAATAAAGCATGATTTATCCAACTTTTCACCCAAAAAAACAAAAAAACCTACTCTTTGTTGATCAATTGAGATGAACACATGCAATTGGACAAAAGAGAAACTATAGCTCTGATTGATCATGTTATTTGGAGATGATTTTTGGCTTTATTAATATTGAGCTGAGAAGGACCTCTCTTTCCTGGTTATTGTCAAATAATTCTCTTCCAAGAACTTTAAAGGGTATGCTAGAACTTGGGCTTGCCCCCTCCTAAAAAAGAAATCAAATTATAACACATAAAACACACTAGGAAGATAAAATGGTTCCTAGCTAGCTAGTGTTTAACTTAAAGTATCCCATAATATAAATCAAATATAATAATGTTATAGTAAATAGTGAAGCAAACAAGCAAAGAAATAAAGAAGAAATAGCACACAAAGAATTTACGTGGTTCGACGATATGTCTATGTCCACAGAAGCAAGCGGCGGAAATTTCACTATATCGAATTTAGGATTATATCATGAGTATTTTATTAAACCCTAGATGTACAGAAATTACAAAATTGTTCTACGCTTTCTCGGCCGATTCCGCTTACGCTTCCACTCGCTTCGCTTCAGACATCTAGCCTCGCTTAATTATCACTACGCCACAAAGAAATATGAGCCACATGCTCCAACAAATAACTAAATTTACAACATATACACAATAGTACTCTTAATCAAATAGACCTCTCTATCAGATGAAAACCTCTGGCATTATTGATGATGTGATCTTTGGAACATTATCTAACCATTAAGAACAAACAACAAGACATGTCACCATCTTGGCCGAGTCCAAATTGAATTCATTATAAACAATATATATGACAGGACTACATCAGCTCCTCTTCTTTTCCTTTTAATATTTTTTTCTGAAATATTAATTTGATGGCAACTCATCACCTGACTAAGTTGTCATATGATCTATCATTAGCTAGTTTAATTTGTTTTTATAAATGATCAAAGAAACAAAACTACATAAAAAGAAGTAGAAAAATTAGATGAATCCAAATGAGTCTCACCGACATTCTTAAAGAGAGTGTGGACTTCTAAGACATGGTGGTTGAAGTGGTTTTATTTCCTTCATTGATGTATCATCTTAATTTGTAGAGTTTATTTGGTGCCATTTTGTGTGTATATATATATGTTCCTATCATTGATCAACCTTTTCTAATTGCAAGCAACCTCTTATGTTCAATTGGTCAATCCAAACCCTATGGACAACTTCTAGTTACCTCTTAGACAATGACTCCTTATTAATGAACATACATTCCATGAATAGTATACTCAATGATCTCTTTCTCTCTCTCTCTTTAATTGTCTTAATTTGAAGTAAATAATTGAGAACAAATTAAGGAGCATATATAGAATACAAGAGAAGAATTAATATTGACTTCAAGGAGAAATTAACTCTAATTGTTTCAAACTTCTCTGGGGTCTATGAAAAGAGTGGGAGGGGATGGTGTCTTAGTCCAATCAGTGAAGGGAATGTCTTCATTCTTACTGATCATTAAGGCTTTCATGCACAATAGATCTTCAGAACATGATAAGAACTTCCAATGAGGAATGTGATGCCTAAGCTCATCAGAGCCTCCGATCTCGGTGACGATAACCTTACAGTCTTCGCGCTCCACCGCTAAGTTATGCACATGGTGGCACAAGGAGTTCACTAGCTTTGATGCTAATAAACCTTCACCATGAATGCCATACATGAAATAGAAACCAAATGGAGTGAAAAGATCAGGCATGGATGGAACCCTAATGCAAGGTAGTAGCACTCTACTGATCAATCTTGAGACTTTGGCAAGTAGAACACAAGCACAAGGAGCTCTACCAACCCTTAATTTGAATACTTCAACACAATTCCACACACTTAACATTGCCCAACTTGTTGGAGTACTAATACTACTACTACTACTACTTGATCTATCATCTTCTAAACCATTCCATGACTCACCTTGTGCATGTGCAATCCATGTGCCTAAGCTCAACTTGTTTGTCAACACCCGATCGATGTCTTTTGGAAAGAATTCCGTCGAGCTCATGAACTTCCGATAGAGATTTTCTGCTTGAGCAAGTGTGAGCTTCTCTATGACTACATTTGAAGGTATGTGAACTACATGTTGCTTGACAGGGTTCACTAGAATCATCGATGATCGGAACTTGGAGTAGCCAAGCTTATCTGCGAAGAGCTTGATCGATGCCTCATTCTTCTTCTCAGTAGCCATGTAGGCATAGTCTACTAGGTTGGCCATGAACCACTCTTCCATTTTACATACTAGAAGTAATCCAATTCCTCTTCTCCTGAAGAGAGGAGACACTCTAAGACCTAAGATGTACCCTACCTTTGCTTCACCTTCATTAGGGGTAGTGTTAGGGTTAGGTTTAGGGTTACCAACTGAGACTATCTTGATAGAACCTCTTATAATCCCCACCATCTCTTCTCCCAATTCAGCAACCTATATATGAACAGTATACCTATATATGTCATTGGTTATAAGAAAAACATCGAAGCCTTGATCGCTCATCCTATATATATATATATATAAGAAGAAAATGAGAAGAATTACCAGCATTTTATACGAAGGGCTGTTTCGAATCCGGCATAGCGGATCGCCTAATGTATCGGTGAAGAGAAACGGGCTCTTTGTTGATCCAACTTCACACATCCTCTCAAGTTCTTCAACTCTTGATCCATCTTTTCTTTTGTCAAAGCTTCTAATCCTCACTCCCAAAGGCTCTTCTTGTTCATCTGAAGACATGAGTTTGCAGTACTCCAAGTGATCCTCTCTTGTTGCAGAGAAGTTACACCAATGCCTATAGATATATAGATATATATAAGTGTATGTTATACTTTATAACTACTACTTGATCGAACTTGAGTTCTTTGGATGATCATGAAGACAAAGAGAAGGGACAGACATGTAGGACCATGAAGTTTTTATATGTTTATATATATATATAACATGAAGTCATTCTCTTCAGTATTGTCACGTTAACATTTGCTTAATTAATTTGCTTAATTTCCTAGTTGATATTATAAAAGAGAACAAACACAAGTCAGCAAAGTTCATGTCCCCAATCACTTGATTGATCATCTTGATTATAAGTTCATCCTCTTGGCTTAGGTGTGATCATAGTTGAGTGAGGATTTGATCTCCAAATTGATTCTTGCTTCTTCTCTTCAGTCTCTAGCTAGCAAGCTTGTGCCGACATGAATCATGAATATTGTTTGGTTGTTTTAAATATGACTTGTTATGGATTGGATGGATTGATGGCCACCATTAATTATTAATTATAACTTATAAGGATGTTCAATTGCAATCCATGAGCTTAATCAATTAGTTTTGAGACTCATTAAAACATACAGTAGAAAAAATAATGAGAGTTGGAGGGTTGAAGCACATTGAACCAAATATGTATTTTTTTTATTTATTTTTTTTTATTTTTTTTATTTTTTTGGTAAATGTGGATAAACCATTAAAAATACACCACAAATGTGGTTTAAACCCCGAGGAATGAGCTAGTTAGAAAGTTGGTTATATGTTGATATATTTTTATTTATTATTTATGTTTAGGTTGAGAAATTAAAAATTTAGGACCTCTCGGCCTAACGGTACTATTCCTTGCGTTAGACGAGTGGTCTCGGGTTCGAGTCTCCACTCGCACAAGATAGCATCCAGGTGGGGTTTGTTTAGGGACAATCCTGCGTTTGAATCCCTCTCCGCGTGGGGTGAGGGCACAATATGTGTGAGTTTGTGGGTGTTCTGGGCAACACTTGAGTCTTTGGTGTTCCATATAGTTATACACATTCTTGAAATCGTGCTTGTTACATATTTTCAAAAAAAAAAAAAAGATGAAATGTTATTTCCACTATCACAATAGTTTCTAGTTTTCTGGACGAGAATTGTATTATTTTGACTTCAATTTATAATCTTCCAAAACCAACATCAAAAGGTGAGGTGTAATTTTATTTTTTTGGTGTTTGTTGGTAAAAAGAATTAGACATTTATGATATCAAAATTATAAATGATTATACCAAAGTCAGACTTATACAAAATTAATGTAGTAAGAAAAATAAGGGATATTCAAGACTTTTCAGATTTGTTCACAAACAAATTAGCCAAAGTAGAGTAATTCAAACCATTTCCCAATTGTCCCCCTATGTAGTTCAACTAAACCCCATTAATTAATTAATTAAATATATGTTTATCTAAGTATATATATATAATTATCTTAATAAATTTCTTGATTAGATGGCTGGGACATTCAACATCGGTCTCGTGAAGGAAATAGAGTAGCTGATGGGCTTGCGAAACTGGCGAGGGACACTCGGAATTGAGTTTTTTTCTCCCATGATATGATATGCCTTTTGTTATTAAAACCTTTTGTTTATAATTAGCTACTGTATTTAGGGTTAGCCTGATTGATTAGTTTTAATGAAGCTCTTTTCTTTCAAAACAAAATAAGCTAAATAGTCAATATATATAAGAATCAGTGTGCTAAATTTTAATAACAATATCGTGTAACGAAAGTGTCAATACGGCTCAAGTTAGCAGAAACAGAGTCACTAGGCAGGTGGAGCCTAGAGACCTATTGCCAACGTCAAGTGATGCACATAGGACAAGGACTTCTTATATTAGATTTACGTATGAGTATATATCTCTACAATAAATATAGTTTATTTATTTTTATAAAAATAAAAATAATAATAAAATTTATAGTACTAACTATTAATCAAATCTCACCTTTAACATTTAATCACAAGAGATATTCTAAAATAGAAACAATTAATCTGATATTTCACATGCTAATTAGAGATTTAATCAAGATTAATGATTTAATAATCAAGGTTGAGAAGGACCATGATCTATCTATCTATTTTTTTTATTTTTTTTATTTATTTTTTTATCTACATGCACTTCTTCTCCAAGTCCAAAGCAAAACATCCAACAAGATCCAACACATCCAGAGATATCTTTCACTTGTCCCATCCACTGCCTCAAAGGTCTCATTTTTAAGCTTCCTCGTGCTTCATCTCCATTGAATCTCCATACCCAACCTGCTGCTGTTGCTTCTCTACAAGGGAAGGAAGCCCATCGACATCTCCCACCTTCCCCTTTGTCCCCCTCCCACTCTCCTTCTTTATAGCTTTTTTTCTCAGGATGAGAGGGTCCAGTTCTAAGCAGGGAGTTGCGGAGAATGGCAATAGTGGGGCTGTTGTTTTGGAGATGAGGCCTGGAGGGATGTTGGTTCAGAGGAGGGATGAAGGATCGGGCGCTGCGGGAACTTTGATCAAGGTCAAGGTATCGCATGGGTCTTACCAGCATGAGATCTCTGTGCCGGCTCAATCCACTTTTGGTGAATCCCTTACCATTTTTCCTTGTTTCTGTTTGTGTTCATTGTGGGACTCCGTGAAAGTATGCGAAATCGCATCTTGTCCTTGCTTCTGTGGTTTTGCTGAAAGGAGTCGTGGATTTTGGAAATTAGGGTTTTTAATTGTTGATCAAGGTGTATGGTTGCGTATTTCTATTGCTTGATTGATTGATGTTTTAGAGAAGGCGTCGTTTTGTGGAAGAATGAGATTTGATTAGCTTTATGGGATAATCTCGATTTTGTGATTGATTGCTTCTTCTACTTCTCTTTCGTGGATGAATTGTAGACTAAAGGCTAATGTGCGAGTATTGTATCCCTTCTGAAATTTGATTGGAATTTATGTTTGGTGTTTCAAAGGGGAATTGAAGAAGCTTCTTGCCCAGGAGGTTGGATTGGAGCCTGAGGAGCAGAGGCTGTTGTTTAGGGGGAAAGAAAAAGACAATGAGGAGAGGTTGCACATGGCGGGAGTTAAGGACATGTCGAAGCTGGTCCTGTTGGAGGACCCTGCAAGCAAGGAGCGGAAGCTTGAGGATATGAAGAAGAATGAGGGGATTGTCCAGGCATGTGAGGCTGTTGCTCGGATCAGGTCTGAGGTGGATAAACTTGCTGAGAAGGTGTGTCCATTGTCGGGAATTCTATTGCATTGCATTGAGAGAGTTGTTGTGCTTAATGCTTTTGTTCTGAAAGTGAAATGCTGTTGTGTGCAGGTTTTGGGTTTGCAATCTTCTGTTTATGCAGGTAAGAAGGTTGAGGAGAAAGAGTTTCTTGTTTTGACGGAACTGCTCATGGTGCAATTACTAAAGTTGGATGGTATAGAGGCTGAGGGAGAAGCCAAAGTGCAGAGGAAAGTCGAGGTATCTTTTCGTATTATGTTTTTGTCCTTCAAAGGTAATTATAGAATTTGTCGGTAGCGTAATTTATACACAAGTAGAATTTGTTGGATCTTGATAAACTTACATAACTCTTTCTATTATTAAGTTTCAAATTTGCTTCTTATTTAGCTATGCTACTGATGTTTAACTGAAGGGTAATTAATGACTCCATTGCAAGTTGAAAGACAGAACATAGCTCCCATAATATAGAGTTAAAGGATCTTGCCATTTTTTATTTTTGGAGATATTAAGATATTAACACTGTTTACACATAATTTTACCTTTTTTGAGTTGCTCATGTTTGATCGGATACCTGGAGTCTTTTTCATATGCCATTCTATTGTTGTTGAATATGTTAACATTCTTCTCTCTCTTTAACTTTCTGTTTTTTTCAAACCATGTCAGGATGTCAAAGTAGTATTGTTCTCTAGGACCTGCTGAATAGCTGACAATAGTCTACTGTGGGGAAACATGGGATTGGGTAACACAGGAAATAAACAAAAATAATCTATGGTTCAAATTCAGTTGGCTTTTGATGCCATGCTGAGATAAATGTTAATTGATCTTAGTACAAGATAAGGTTGATTTCACTGAATAGAATTGCAGAACCATGACCCAGTTTAAAATACTAGATCGAGCTACAGTGATACTTCTTCTGTGGAAGATTTGGATAGACATATACGTGATGTATAGTTTGTTTATGTGAGAGTTGCGATGCTGGAGGTTCTCTTTTTTCATCATTGGTATTACTTCTTGTAAATGATTTTGTCTACATTAAAGGATATGCTTTAAAACAATGACTGATTTCTTATTATTGCCAAAAAATAGTCCTTTTAGTGTTTACTCAGCAGAGAATTGCCTGATTATGTTTAAACCGTAGTTGTCCACTTGCTTGTATATAACTTCCACGGACACATGCAAACGCTATTAGTGATTTGAAAAGAGAAATGCTATTAAGTGCTTGTGCCACTAGAGGTATCAAGTCTGAGGTGATTATATATAAATTGGAGGAAATTTATGGACTCTACTGTTAAAGAAAGGCTATTTGATTCCTAATGTTTTAAGTGATATAGAAAGAGGAAAATCTCTTAAAATACTCTTTAGAAAGAGGGATTGATTTCTCATCATCTTGAGTCTTCTTGATTGGAGTAAAATAGGAATTTTATTTCATCAAGTGTGATATCGTAGATCGTTCTAGGAATTGTGGCAAACTTGCTTATTTTAGTTTTTCTTTGAAATATATTTTTATGATAGTTTTTTCCTATTTTCATGGCATACACTAAGGTTTGAGGGTGTTATCCATCTTGCTCTCATGATAAGATGAATGGGAAAAGAAACCCCATCACAATCCATTCTCCGATTCATGATCACCTCATGGTTTAGTTTGCCTGTGATGGTATTATGATTTCGTTTTTCAGAGTTTTTTAATAAAAAATGTAAGTGAATGATGCCAATCATGATGAAATCTTCCTGGATAATGTGGTTCAGATAAATTGAATTTGTAATTTCACTCCATAAATGTTATAGTTTCTATTGTATAAGAAAGTGCTGCAGTAATAGAATGCTTTTACAGTATTATTCCAAAATCTATCTCTTCAGGTTCGGCGTATACAGAGCTATGTAGAGACTCTTGATGCACTGAAGGCTAGAAACTCCAACCCTTTCAACAGCAGCAAGACTGTATCTGTATCGACACAGTGGGAGACATTTGACTCTGGATTTGGTAGCTTGACCGCACCTCCTCCAATGGCATCATCAACAAAGATTACCAATGATTGGGAACAGTTCGATTAATCCTATGAATCACATTTTTTTTTCGGCTTTACCATTTACTTTCAATTTCCAAGACCCTAAAGATTTAAGGAATAGGGATGGCATGTACACAACTTCATGGTTTTTATATGCAACTGGTTTTCTATGCTCCAAATTGTACTTTCTTGTTCACTCTCTTAAAGAGTTTGATTCTCGAGGTCCCTACGAGATGCTCCATTTTGCGGACCACTGAGTTCTATTTCATTGGCAGGCATTGTTGTATATGCTATTTCTCCATGAACTGCATCATCTCCAATTCGCAGCTCTTCTTCTGACATCCTCAAAGGTATGAAAATCCTGATGACAAGCAGGATGATGGACGTGGCCACAACATTCCAACCTACAATGAAGCAGGCACCCACCAACTGTTTCAGGAATTGAACACCTCCAGGACCTCCATAGAAGGCTCCTTTGGAGTTGGTGACTGGAAGGAACATGCTAGAGAGAACAGGGTGTGCAAAGAGGCCGGTCATCGCACCACCAAGGGTTCCGGCAATGGCGTGGGTGTGCAGGATGCCAAGAGTATCATCAACCTTCTGCAGCAACTTAGACTTCTTGTTCAGAGACATCATGGTGTACCATGGTACACTACCAGAGACGATCCCCATCACGATTGCTGCCCAGCTCTGCACAAGACCTGAAGGAGACGATGACAGTGATAAATCTCTACTTTGTGAATCGTTTTTTCTGTATTCAATCTAATGATATGCTCACCTGCAGCTGGAGTTATGCAGACGAGTCCAGTGATCATCCCGTTGATGGCTCCGATGAGTGATGGCTTGCCGGAGATGGCAACATCCCAGCAAGTCCAGGCCAAGAGGCTTGTGGCTGCGCATATATGAGTGTTGAGCACCGCAACCGATGAGTCAACATTGGCTGAAAATGGGTCACCGCCGTTGAAGCCTGTCCATCCCATCCATAAGATCCCAGCTCCGGCGAGTGTCAAAGGGATGTTGTTTGGCTGGAAGTCATCCCTGTCCTTCTTCATCCTTGGACCAACCTACCACCGTTGACAAAAAGGTAACAATTTTTCATGAAGTTTTCACAAGGTATCAAGTTAGCTAGTCTCCAGGATGAGTTAGAAGTATACCCAGTATGCTGCAGTGAATCCAGCTGCTCCTGAAGCTAAATGAACTACATAACCTCCAGAGTAGTCCATGATCCCCCAGTGGAAGAGGAAGCCACCACCCCAGATACTGAAAGCTCCTACAGTGTATGAAAATGTCAGCCAAAGTGGCACAAACACCATCCATGCCTTGATGTTCATCCGACCAAGTACAGCTCCAGCAAGGAGCATCACCGTGACGGCTGCAAACGCGAACTGGAAGAATACCATGGAAGCCATTGGATAGAATGGTTGCACTGCCGACGTCTCAACACCCCCATTTGAATAATAATGTACGGTGGCAGGCAGTAATGCCTGTGGCACGAGGAAGTCCTGTGACACCGCAAGCCCTGCTCTCCCCCAGAACGGAATGAGTTTCCTGCCAAAGGACATCTTGTAGGCCCAGAGGACCCAGCACGGCATAACAGCAGCAAAAGCATAGAGAGCCATGAAGGCAGAGTTAAGTGCCCATTTCCTCTTGACTATGCCGGCGTAAAGAAGAACGAGGCCCGGCATGCCTTGCATGCCGACGAATGCAGCAGAGACCATCTGCCATGTATTGTCACCCTTGTTCAGCCAGTCAGGCACCACCGCGGATGTGTTGCTGCCTTGGTAGGCCACCGGAACGACAGAGGCCATGGCTGAGTGCAAGGTATGCTTCTTTGAGGCCCTGGACAAACACCTTGTGTGTTGTGTGCTGCGTTCATTTCTGAGAGCACTCTTTTCACCATCTTTAAGCAAAATCGAAGTCAAAGTCAATGAAGGAAAAGGACAAGAGATTCATTAAGGTTTGAAAACTATTCCCACCCACGATGAACAATCAGAATCTTTTGAAGAATCTTTACCATGAAGCATCCATTCCAACAACTAATTCTGAAGAGTCAATTAATTGGATTTCTTTACAATGTGATCACAGATTCACACACACCATTTTCCAAGAAAATGATTCTGGTTTCTGTTTTCGAAGACTAGTCTGAGCCGCCATGGCCACTTAATTTGTAAAGTTTGTAAATGTGAAAGTTGGAAGCAATGACAACATGGTTGGTGTACAAATGAAGACTTTGAATGTTCAGAGGATTAGATAGTGTTCATTCAACGGTCAGTAGAGCTTCCTTGTGGTACATTCACAGCCTAGTACTCTGTCCCTTGTTATCAAACTTTATTGTGGTTGTTTTTATTAATGGATGAATATAAAATTTTTCTTAAGAATAATGACAAAAGAGTTATTTTCCCGGTGACCCGGGAAGAAAAATTACTTAATTTATATGTTGTCGTTTATTATAGAACAAAACCGTGAGATCCAGTGGATAAGAAGTATAGTGTTCCTCCAATAAAGATGAGATTATACTTTTCATATTAGAGCAAAAAAGAAAAGTCATATTTGGTACCTCTGAGTCAAAACATAATGTATTTAATGATGCTATTATTGGTACAGATGGGTGGCAAGAGTTTGCTCCAATAGAGATTGAAGTGAAGACATTTATTTTTTATATTATTTCTTGATGTTATTCTTACACCACAGTTGATTGTTTAAAGTGGGAAAAAGATTGAGGTTAGCTATTGAAAAAAGTTAACCTTTCTTTATCTCACTTATATATATATATTCATTCAAACAAAACATCCATCCAACATTTGAAAATGGTTTTTTTGTGTGCATAAATTAATGGTAACTGAGGAGCTAACGTATTTCATCACGAATATGTTTTGCTGTTCAGTGAAAGTATACATATTCCATAGAAAAAACAAATTCAAAGAGAAAAAAGGTTGATTAAAGGAAGTGCATATCATATGACAAAGTTGCTAATGAACATATGAAACTATTTTTTTAGTGTGATCCTAATCAAATTGAGTCTACTTATCTGATAAAAGTTTGCAAGAACTCAGCCTAAATGCAACACAAACTTACCAACCAATAGAGTAGCCAATGGTACTGTCAGATTATCATTAGTGCATGTACCTGAAGGTGATAGCCAGATGAATCAAAAACTATTGATAACTTTGTTTGTTTGGTTGTATGGAAGTTTCACGAGTTTTGAATGTCTTTCTGCTGTATCTGCAACACCTGAAGCCAGATTGAATAGACGTTAATGTCGCATGGTTTATATTAGCAGTAATTGAAAGAAAACCGCATTCCATATCCAGCAATAGGCGATGTTTGCGCATAATATGCGGTCCATTCAAGAGCTCCCTATGAATTAAACATCATGAAAAAAAATGAAAAACATTGAGAAGTAATGCCATGAAACCTGAGAAACAACATTGATCAGAAGTGTACAAATTGATATTCCATGCCTTGAGAACTTGTACCTGGAACTCTGAGTTGCTTGCAAGAAAGGCAGCACTGTGCCATTCCAGGACTCAGTAAAACAAGGACAACCATTTCTATGATCAGAGGTTCAAATTGTCAGTTAACTGAAAGTAAAACAACATGTCTAATAAACATATATATATTTTTTTTTTCTTCGATGTCACTTACAAGTTATTCACAGTTTTTCATGACACTTTCCCAAGTTTCGAACTGTTTCTCCAATGCATCCATGATTTTTATTTATAATCCATCCAATGAACCATAAACTAATTATTTTTGTTAGTCTGAATTGACTCAGTTATCTAGTTTTCCCCCCATTTGTTATTAATTGAATGTAATTTTTTAATCCAAGTTCTGACCTTTCCCTTGAACAGCTAGCTAGATCCTCAATAAACAAAATATGAGTAGCTGAAGAGAGATCTTCTCACTTTCATGGTGGATACATAATCCACCACTAATTAGCATCATAAACATGATTAAGGCTGAGATTACAATAAATTTGCTAATTATTTAATCAATTTTTCATTCTGACTTTACTATGACCACGTGTCAAGAAGCAATTGGATAAGAGAGGTCTATGGGGTCCTGACCTAATAAAGACAAAGCTTGTTTTGAAGCCTTTGGACTCATCCCCATTTTGCCGCCCTTGCGCACCTTCAACAGCCCATCAATCTCCACCCGTCCTCCACGTGGCACGCTCTCAGCACTCCCCGCGCTTCCTTCTCACAGACATATACATTCCACTTTCCAGGGGTGTATATGAAAAAAATTCTTTTTGTTTATTTGTAATAAAAGTATTATAGTGTTTTAATTTAATGGTTTAGTAGGTGCATAAATGAAAAAATGGCGCTAATGGCGGAATGAGAAGCGAAGCATAGCAATGGAGGAAAGAGGAGGACAATAGAAGAGAGGAGGGAGGAGAAGACCTCATCGTCTGCTCTGTTGGGGGATCATATGGACGCCGGCGGCATCTCCGGCTTCCTCCCGACGACGACGCTGGTGGAGTCCCTTGTGCACGTCGCCCGTGAGGTCGCCGCAGTGGAGGAGCTCCCTTTCATCCAGACGCGGAATGTCTCGTCCGCCGTCCGGCGCACGAAGCTCCTCTCGTCGCTCTTCGATGAGATCCGCGACGCCGGGGCGCCGCTCCCGCCGTCTTCGATCCTGTGTCTCACTGAGCTACTCTCCGTGATGCGGCACGCCAAGGGTTTGATAGAATGCGTGGCAGGGGGGAGCGCGCTCTGGAGCTTGGTCCAGGCGGAGCCCATCGCGCGCCAGTTCCACGCGTGCGCGCGCGAGCTGGCGCGCGCGCTTGACATCCTTCCTCTTAGCCTGATCGGCGTGTCCGGCGATGTCCGTGAACAAGTGGAGCTCCTCCACAAGCAAGCGAAGCGGGCGGAGGTGTTCATCGACCCGCGTGAGCTCCGGCTGAGAGACGAGCTTCTCCAGGTCATGGGCATGGAACGGAGCAAAGCCGGCGGCGAGGGCATCAGCAAGAGCTTGTTCGATCGGAAGAAGACAGAGGAGATCCTTTGGAGCATCGGGTTGCGGAGCGCGGCGGATTACCAAGAAGAGATGAAGAGGCTTGAAGCTGAAGCCGGGAAGCAGGCCGGCACCGGCGGGCTCGTCGCCGTCTCCAACATCAACATCCTCGTATCCCTCGTCTCCTCAGCAAAGTCAATGAACTTCCAGAAGGTCGCCGGCGAGGCGATCCGATCCCCGGCGGCGCATCTCCGGCCTCTTCTCTCCTTCCCCAAAGGCCTCAACCGTTCGACGTCAACCCCATCGTCGTTCAACTCCATGGTCTTCAACGTCCCCGACGAGTTCCGCTGCCCGATCACCCTCGATCTGATGCGAGATCCGGTGATCGTCGCGTCGGGGCACACCTACGATCGGAGCTCCATCGCCCGGTGGATCAATTCAGGTCACCATACGTGCCCGAAGAGCGGGCAAAAGCTCATACACATGGCGCTCATCCCCAACTACGCGCTCAGGAGCTTGATTACCCAATGGGGTAAAGAGAACAACGTCCCCTCCTCCTTCTGGGAGCGCGACGCCGGCGGTAGCCACGGGAGTGGCGCAACTCCGAATGCCGGCCAGATGTTCGATCATTTGTCTGCAACAAGAACTGCCACGGAAACAGTCAGGATGACAGCAGAGTTCTTGGTAGGAAAGCTGGCCATGGGCTCACCTGACATCCAAAGACAAGCCGCATATGAGCTGAGATTGCTAGCAAAGACTGGGATGGACAACCGCCGAATCATCGCAGAGGCCGGTGCCATTCCCTTCCTAGTCACTCTACTCAGCTCTCGAGATCCCCGGACGCAGGAGAATGCGGTGACTGCATTGCTGAACCTCTCCATCTTCGATAACAACAAGGTTCTGATAATGGCAGCCGGTGCTCTTGATGCTATCATTGAAGTACTCCAGTCCGGGGCAGCCATGGAAGCTAGAGAGAATGCAGCAGCCACAATCTACAGCTTGTCGATGGTGGACGAATGCAAGATCACAATCGGCGCAAGACAAGCGGCGATAACAGGGCTCGTCGGGCTCCTCCGTGAAGGAACGGCGGTAGGGAAGAAGGATGCAGCCAGCGCATTATTCAACATTGCTGTTTACAATGCGAATAAAGCGAGCATAGTGGCGGCCGGAGCAGTGCCGGTGATTGTAGAGCTTTTGGCGGATGACAGGGCGGAGATCACCGATGATGCGCTCGCGGTGCTCACATTGCTTTGCAGCTGCCCAGAGGGGTTGAAGGAGATGGGAGAGAGTAAAGGATTGGTGCCATTGCTGGTTGAGCTCATGAGGTATGGGTCTGCAAAGGGGAAGGAGAACTCCATCACTCTTTTGCTTGGATTGTGTAGAGATGGTGGGGAGGAGATGGGGAGGGCATTGTTAATGAATCCAAGGAGTGTTCCTGTTCTTCAGAGCTTGGCTGACAATGGATCTACAAAGGCCAGAAGAAAAGCTGATGCTCTTCTTAGATTGCTGAACAGATGCTGCTCTCAGTCACAAACTGGTACTTCTCATCTTGTTGGATAAACCTGTTGTTACAGTGTAAATCAGTCAATGTTGATAGTGTTTGTTTCTTTGTTTGTTTGTTCATCTTGTAATTAGCTCTTTACAGCAAAGTTGAAAACCAACTTGAGTGATTTTACTTGCATCTGGTACAAGTTGCAGTGAGAAACAGAGATTGAATTAGGTTTACAGCAGATCCAAATGAATCATGCCTAAATTACACCAGAAACACGCATGCATACTGCATAGATAGGGAGGAAAAATGGGTTTGAACTTAAGAATAATAATTTAACAGTCAAGCTATCTGAAGGATACAAAACTCTGTTGACAATTGAAATGGTTAAAGAAGAATTCCATTGATCAGCTTTTATCATTCTTCATGTTTATTAGGGCTCAGAAAAATTCTTCAACCAAAACGAATATTTTTGGATCACAAAACCGCCCAACTTCTTATTCGCAATTGTGCTTGGATCTGACGTAGAGTTGATTGAAACACCTCCAGTGGAAAAGATAGCTGAAGCCAGAATCAACCTCATGGGGATGAGAAGTTGAACTGTATGCCTGTCTTTCCATGGTCATGTTCGAACTGCCTCAATATATAACAGTAATTTATCTGCAATAAAGCCCGATTCTTGTGTAAGAATTAGTGGATAAGAACATACTGAAATTTCGTAAAGGATTGTATAGGACTGACCTCCATACGAAACAATTTGGTGGGAATAATCAGACCAAACCCTGCGGTACTCCGAAATGTCTCTCCGAATTTATGTAGAGAAAAACTTCTAAGCTCTTGCGGGAATACCTTAGTGAGATTTCCAGCACAAACAAATGCATGACCATGTATGCCAGCCTCTCTGAAGAGCTTCAGAGGCAAATCAAAAGAAAGATCAGCAAATGCAGTAACTGCAATGTCACCACCAAGGACATCCCTCCCAGGAGCGGCAGTGGAATCTTCACCATCAGTTTTAGCAGGAATGCGTCGTCGAGATTCAGTTGGTCCCAAACCTCTGAACTTGAAGCCCAACAATGAGGTTGGTCCACCCAAGGTGCAAACAGGAGAAGAATGGCCACCCATAAAGAAACGATCAGGCAGTGGTGAGCAGTTGTTCATGAATCCTCTTCCCCATGGCATAACAAAACCAGCAGACACTCCAACATTGAGGGCAGCATTATAGAAACCCAAGGGTAAAGCACCGCGTAAATCAATTTCCTGTTGAAAAGTACAAGTGCAATGACACTTGTTCTGTTATCTTGTCCATGCAATGCGGAACAATGTTGAGTTTAGCAAAAAGGTCAATTAGGTTAGTGTCTACAGTTTCATGAATCTTCTCTAGTTCCTACAGTTTCATGAATTTTTCTTATAGAGTTCCAATGATGGCCCTAAGCTGATGCAATGATTGGCATATACATTTGCAAGTATAAGAAGTAAATTTATTCTAATAATTACAAAAAGATTAATTGCAAATTCACCACAACACATAGTGATTAAATTGCATATTAGTGTGCATCTGGTCTTTTACACTGATACAAGTATTAAAAAGACCACATATAGCTTATCATTTGAAAATCGCCTATCTACTACTCATAACTTTAACATGCAGAATCATTAAAAATGCCCAGTCTTCTAGCAACAAGAAGAGAAAAACATACCTGGCGTAAAAACCTCAAGCTCTTGCTATCAGGTCCAAGACCAGCTATTTGAGTTGTAGAAAGAAAGGCATATCCACTTCTTGGTCTCAAGAAAGAATCTCTTTGGTCTATTCTGAATGTGTACTTTATCGAGGAGAGCAGACTATGTCCTAACTGCCTCCTTACTGACTTAGATGCCATTTGTGACGGATCGGCTAGAGCACGCCATGTAAGGTTGTAACTCAAGTCGTGTTGTCTTGTTGAAAACAAACCAAGTGAAAGGCCAAGTAGATGTTCCTTGTATGATGAAAATTTCAACCAATCTTGTGTGAGAAGTGATACTCGAGCCGTAAGGGGGCTTGAAAGAGCTTTGAATCTGGGGAGATGTGCTCCAACACTTAACTCTGTTGTTTGGTCCCAACCATAAGCCACAGAAGCATCCCAAATGTCACCATAGCCAAAATAGTTTTTGCGCTTCAATGATCCCTCTAAAGTCCATGTTCTAGCCTAAAAAGCATGCCAAAATTCAATTTTGTAAGAATAAATATTCTAAATCATATATAACTATATTCACTGACACGCATTTTGTGATGAATAGAAAACTTTTGGCAATAAAAATTCCACATTTCACAAAGGTAATCAAATTAAGGATGGAATTCATTACTAATATTCATGTTGAACAGAAATATTGGAGACTGAGGATTCAAAGTCTTATATAGAAACAGTTGGACATGTTTACATCTTAAAAAGAATGTTATAACATGTTAATTAGCATGTACAAAATATGATTCCATTAATGGTGAAGGATCACTCATGTCTCAACAATAATGAATACTTGTCAAGCACCCAACTGTACATTAACTATCGCATTCACCTAAAAGTCACTTATTTAAGAAAAATAAAATGTTGATCATCTCAAAATCAACTTTGATCTTGACTTGGATACAAGTGTAGGTCGCACATTTAATGGTCAACCTGAACTCTGGCCAAAATAGAGCTACTCATGAGCAACTTGACTATTCTAAAACTCTATATAATAAAAATTATCTACCAATCTAAGAGTCTTTGAGGTAATACCCAACCTGAGAGCTTATTTCCTTCATTGCGTATTTAAATTTAAAAAATTAACTATCAATTGAAGTATAAATCCACCTATATTAAAAGATTCAGAACTCAAATTTCTATAATGGCATCATTATGGCTCCATCAGACAACAACCCAAAAGAGAGAATAGATGGAGGTAATTATAATTAATAAAGATACTACTAAGGACCAGAGTGACCTACTTGAATGTCTTGTTTAATTCAGCAACCCAAAAATGGGTACACCAATTATAAGATGTCTTTGATTTCTCATTATCTCATGCCCTACATGGAATAAACACTGAAACATTTCTATGATGCAACTATAATAAAAATTGCTCTTATTACCACAAAACATGGGATCTGACCTAGAAATATAATTATTGTTCTGGGAAGGAAAAGAATTTGCCTTAGAGTTAACTTGACAAAATAATGACTGCTCAACCATTTCCAAACTGAGATGGTGGAAGGACAAAGACATGCTCTTTATCAAGGAATGAGAGATATGACCTCAAGGTGTTACCTAGAAATTAATACAACCAAATTACCATCCATTCCAACTACACATGAGCTGGAAACCAAATGTGAAGTAAGATAGGCATAGTCAGCGCGAAATCTTATATGAAAAATTCCATTAGAGAAGCCATTCATGTCTTCTATACACGGTCAAGACTATGCACACTCAACAATTCCCAAACCTCCATTGTCAGACTTGTCAACAATGCTGCTCTCATTCCAAAAATCTATTTTACAGAATCCACGATTCAATAACCAGCACTAAACCTAAGACCTCTTGCATACATGAAAGAAACATAACTGCTAATTGTGAGAAGAATTCAAACTCAGCAAAAAGTCTCATTTATGCTTTTTCATTCAATCACAGAAAGCTTGACTCTAGATATAATAAGAAAAAATCACCAATATAAACAAAAAAATATCACAAAAGCCACCAACAAGCAACAGTTCCCAAAACCCTAGTCTATATAAAAAAAATATATAGATTTTATCAAACACAAACAAAATTCTCACCTCCGGTCGGGTGTAAATGCCGATGTCCCCGGTGAGCGGGTTCTTAGCCTCCACGACCTGAATAACAACATTAGCCGTATCGGGGAGCTCCGGCGGTCCCGCATCAAGCGTTATAGCCACCGAATCGAAGATCCCAAGTTGCCGAAGCATCGCATTGGCGGTGGCGGCCGCATGGACGAGCTCCTTCAAGGTAGACGCAGAGCGGAAGAGGTCAGCCACCTCAGCCTCGATAATGGAGTCCTTGGTGATAGTGTTTCCCTTAATGACAACGTCATGAACGCGGATCCGCACGGTGCCATTGGAGAGGCGCGCGAGGAGTTCATTCCCGGTCTCCTCCTCCTCCTCCTCCATCTCCTCATCATCGTTGACATCGCCATCGTCTTCAGGGTCGTCATCGGCGTCGGAGTCTTCCGGAGGGTGCTCGCGTGAAGTACTTGGAAGCTCCTGATCGGCGGGCATCGCCGCCATGAGAGTTGGAGAAGCTCTGCGAGTTTCGAGGGTTTAAGAGTTCTCTACCCCTTGTTTTTAGAGCGGTCACTGAGTCAACTCGACATTGACTCACCGAGTTCGACTCGCTGAACAGTGCCACGTGTTCGGAGTTATTTTGTATAAGTACCCCTCAAAAATTTGTAGTTTCTGTATAGACCCCTGAGAATGCCAAAATTAACGTACAATAATGCTTGAAAATTTCTCATCTTCATTAATTTCACAAGTTTTTATTCATTCCTCTGCTCTACAACATTTGACATTGCAAAGTGCAAACAATCAATCATTCAACACCACACAATAAATATAAACACCAGAAAACAAACTGCGAGGACAGCAGCTCTCCTTCAATCTATGCTATACATCATTTTCAGTTCAACTTCACTCTCAAACTCAATACATAAACACAAATGAAAAAGATACGAAATCGGAGGGCAGTCATCAGGAACTAGAGTCTGTAAGTTTATCGTTAGCTGGTCTCAGTTGATATGATCTCAAGTTCAGCCCACCACAATGGGGAGAGTTTGGGAACTGCTCCATCTGGAGACATTGCAGTGATCTCCCTTAGCATACAGACAACTTGAGACATTGTCGGTCTCGTTGTTGGGTCTGGATCGATGCAGGATCGAATTACCACACAGAGTGCGTTAATATCTTGATCATGGAATGATTCAAGAGTTGGGTCAATCATGTCTTTAAGAGGTCTCTTTCCGCTTAAATAACTTGAAGCCCAGAGCACAAGCAAACCATTGTCCTCGGAGAATGGAAGCCTCCCTGATAATATTTCCAATAGTAAAATGCCGAATTTGTAGACTATGTTCTCTGATTCTGATGCCTGTGTGTCCGAAAGAACTGAGTCTTCTGAAGTTGATTTGGATTCTTTGGCTTCATTTTGAAAGCCAAGATCAGAAATCTTGGCAGCATAATCATCAGTAAGGTAAATTGAAGATGAGTCGAGATTTCTAAGTAGAACAGGTGGGCTGAGCTGCTGCATGTGCTCGAGACAGTATGCTACTCCCATGGCTATCCGTAGGCGTGCAGGCCAGTTCAAGTGTTCTGCTTCTTTAACTGCATCCATAACACAATTGGAAAAGAAGTTAGAGATGACACTCCGCATCATTGAAAAACGTCAAATCTAGTGGTTGGGCATTGTGTAGTAGTATTACTTCGATGAAAATATAAGCAGAGAAGCGAAAAGTTTAATAGTAAGAGGCTCACTGTGAAGATGCTCAAAAAGTGTTCCATTGGGGGCATACTCAAATACCATCATCCGGGTGAAAGGCTCGTTCTCCTCACAATAACCAAGAAGATTCACAAAATTTTTATGGTTCACTTTGGATAAAGTTGAGATCTGAAAAACAGCCATTCGTTCGATTCAATATGACGCCCGATAATCAATTAACAGAACACACACACACACACAAAGAGAAGGGACATAAATTACCTTCTTCCTAAATTGTGCTTCACACTGCTTCGACCAGTCTTTGGCTGATGTGATCATACTAGATACAACTGCTATTTCAACACCACTTGACAATGTACCTTTGTACAACATGCAATCTGATAAAGAACCAATAATATTGCTGAAATCTTCACAGGCGGTTTCAATTTCCAACCGTCTAAGCGAAGGCACACCTGGCATCAAGGATTAATAGTTAGTAGGGAAGCAGAATGGTTAATGAGAAGGTTTCAGGCATTCAGAAATACTGTAAGATACTTCAAACAAACCTGTAACAAATGCCTTTTGTAATTGCCCACTCAAACCAGTCGCCCAAGGCCTGACAGTGACAACCTTGTTACCTCGGCAGCATAGAATGTAAACTGCTGATATGACGAGGAGAAAGGAAACTCCTGCAGCTATTGGTGCATATATAGTCCAGGAAATTGTATGCTTTTCTTGGGAATCTGTGGTACCAGTCAGAGAAGGATCTTCTGCAGCAGAAGGAATCAGAGAAAAAGTGGAAGGTACAGTGGTCTTATAAGGAGCCTTATCAGGTTGGGGTTTAGTAGTTGCAGAGGGGGAGGGTCCTGGTGAAAGTGATACATGCTTTAATGCGGAAGACGTGCCTGGTGATGGTGAGACAGCAGGTGAATAGAATGGGGATAAAATCGGTGCTTCAGATGAAAACTGTGAATGATATCCTGATGGGGCAGGTGATGGAGAAGGTGATAGCAATTGAAATACATGAGTCCCTCTAAAATCTTTTCTGCTTCTTCGGTGTCTGCCTTTGTGTTTATTAATAATTTGTATGAGTTTTCTTGGAGTTCCTTCGCCAATGTATCTGTCAGTGATGAGAGTAAGCATAGAAAACCAACATGGGAAAGTATACATATGTAATTTTTTTTCAACATCTTATTCCAAAGAAGACGCAAATTTCAATCTGACCAGTTGAATGGAAATAATTCTTTAAGCAACAAAAGTTTGTTTGATAGATTGTTTTTATAAACTTACCGTACATTAAAGACGCTATTGAATTGCAAACAAACAAAGAGATACATCTAAAAAAAAAAATAGCGATGGCTAATCAGATGTAAAGAGCATCTACCGTAGCTAAGGCTTCTGGTTATTACATTTCAAATAGAACACATGGAGTTGCATAGATATAATGCATTTTTATGAGGAAATTAAAAAAAAGGATAAAAAATAATGAAATAAATAATAGGAACAAAAACTATGACAATGACTTATGATTGATACCAAGCAAAAGATCAAGCTGATAAAGTTGGATAGCTTTCAAGATAAAATTATGTTGGATAGCTTTTAAAGTTGGATCAAAAACTTATGATTGATATCAAGCAACAGATCAAGCTGATAAAGTTTGAAATTTCTTCTAGCAACAATGACTTATCAATGATTGGAACTACCAACTAGATTGACTGAAAGTAGTGGCTGATAAAGCTAAGGTCAAATATCAGTAAACCTAACATTTTAACACATATTAAGTTAATATATTGCAATCAAACCATTGTAGAAAGATAACCCTAAGAATGTAGTCAATAATAGACTAAACAACAAATAACTATTACACACGCATGCGCGTGCAATAAGAAGGCTGTTATGATCAATCAGGTGCTGATATAATCTTACCTACTTAAAGATCCCATGTTTGAGAATGGCTCTTCATCAAGTTGAATTTCAGATAACAAGCTGATCTCATTAAGTTTTGGTGATGTGTTAACTAGAAACTTGTTGCTTCTGAGAATACTGCAAACAGTAGGGAAAATTGGTAAGAAAGTATTACTCATGGTAATAAAATCATAAATCAGCATTCCTCATGTAACTAATGAAGCTCAACTGGACATGTATCCTATAAATCTCTAATCACAAGTCTGCATGTCCTCTACTCACAGGATTTCAAGAGATGAAACACTTTCTAGCTCAGATGGAAGCGGTCCACTCAGATTATTGTGCCCCAAGTCCAACACCTCTAGCTTCTGCAAGTTTGCGATCTCTCTGGGTATGATGCCGAAAAAGGAATTGTTGTGTAACACACTGCAGAGAAAAAAAAAATTATAACCCAAATGAAGATAAAATTTATCACAGAGATTCTTCAGTTATGTAAACGAGAATGCAATCGTCTATATGCTTACATATACTTCAAGTGAATTAGCTTGCTGAGCTCAGGAGCAAGTGTTCCCTTCAGGCAAAGGTCTCTCAAATTCCTATAAAATGATAAAATGAAGTAGGAAATAAATTGATGGAAAAGAAAACAGCAAGCCAAACTTTCAAAGGACATAGTTTTGCCGTTTGAGTTAGCATCATGCTTATGTCGGCATTTAAACAAATATTAGAAAGACTATAAGTATAGAACAGACTAAGACAATAACATTAAATCTTCTGGAAAAGGATGCAATTGCAGAAACATTATAGGATAGCAACAAATTATCTTTACTAAAAGAAAAGGACCCAGAAACAGGAACTAAGCTTAGTTCCTTCACATCTGTTCATCACTTGTTCCAGGATGTACCAATACAACACTGAAATATTTCGATCATACAATAAGTAGTTTAAGACCAGCATTTATATATGAATGAGAAAAGTCTAAGCTTAGTCAATTGACTAGCAAACTATACCGGGTGAGGATCAGAATTGATTTTTATGCATTTTATCATTCACTCACTGATTTTCTCCCTCCTTTAGTTTTTGGGTAAAAACTATAATAGCTCAAATAATCATGATCATATGGTCTAGTTGTGAAGAACAGGAATTGCTGGATTTAGAACTTCAAAGAGTTTGGAATTTGCATCAGAGGAATGAGATAGTATCTTAGTAACAGCAAAGAGAGCAAATCCTAGCAGTTTCTAGTAACAATAGTAACATCAATAAACAACATTCTAATTCAAAGAAGAAGAAAAAAAAAAAGCAAAATCACATCTTTGATAAAGAAAAAAAAGAATCACTCACAGGCTCTCAACTCTCCCATTCTCAGAGCACTCGACACCAAACCACAAGCACGGATCGATGTCATCTTCATCCCAATTCAACAAAGCACCGTAAGGATCAATCTCCACCCCTTCTCTAAAACTCAATAAAGCCCATCCTGCATTCCAAACAGACAAACCAAATAAAACAAAAACAAAAATATCTTCAAACCAACCAATCTAATCGCACTGTCAATTTACAAACCTTCATCATTGAGACAAACCCCAAGATCCAAACTTTGACTCAAAAAGCACAGGAAAAGCAGTAAAAAGGCCACCCGAGCCCCAAAAGCCCTCATTTTGAGGCGAATCCCGCTTGCTTTCCTTCAAGATCTGAAGGGAAGTAACTCAAGAACATCAAACGGTGATGGCAACTAAAAAAAGAATCTTGAAACAAAGCTGGCACGCGGAATAGCAGTGACGGGCAGAAAGCTTGGAAGAAAAGTTCATGGTGGGATGTGATTCCCCCTTTGGGGGTCTCAACCCCTCAACACAGTGTATATAGACATGCCGCCATTGATCAACTTTGCCAATGTGCGGATGGTGTTTCCTTATCAGGAAGGAGGTGAGTTTCTATGATCTTTTGATGGTTTTGCTCCTTGACAACCCATTTTGACCTGCTTCTTTTCATTTTTGCTTTTTTTTAATTATTTCCATTTTTATTTACACTTTCCATATATTTCACAAATTTATTTATTTTACCATTATTTATTTATTTATTTACATTTTAACCAAAAAAAATTAAGGTTTTTTTCCCACTCCACTAAAGATGGTGTTTGTTTGATTAGATGAGTACTTACATCTAGGAATGAGAATATGTGCATGATTTATCTATCAATAAATATATGTGATTTATTTATTTTAATAAAAAAAGAGAGAACATGTACATCATCAAAAAACCCTTTTTCTTGTTTGAGTTGATTAAGATTTAGGATTTTATTGGTTAAGTTTGGATATGTTTCTGATTATGCAATTTGATAAGGTTTTTCTATTATATTGTTGATTAAGTTAGGATTTTATTGATTAAGTTCGCTTGTAATTTATGATGTATGTGATGGGTTCTTATCTATGTTGGGTTGTATGTTTTTGATATGTATTATTTTAATTGTTCGTTTTTTTTTACTAATAATTATTATTACTATTATATATATAATTTATACAATTATTTTAATTTAAATTTTTAATTAATTTTATCAAAAGACATAATAAATTTAATTTATCAAATAAAAAAATATATTATTAATTAAGATAGATTAATATAATTCAAATATAATTTATTTCATACACATATTACTAATTATTAAAGTAAAATAATTAGAATAATTTATTATTTGTTAAGTTAAATAATTAAAATAGGTAATTAACTATTGCTCCCTTGAACAGTGCCCAACTTCACTATAGGTCCCTGGCACTATTCATCCCATCCCTAGGGTTCTTAGGTAGGGGTTTAGTGTAACTAGGTGTTTGGGTGTGTAGGGGAAAAAAGTGAACAGTGCACAAGCAGTGTAGAGACTAATAGATAATTTGCTCTAATTAAAATATTAAAAAAAAAACACAAAAGCAACCTCACCCCCTCACAACACCCATATCCAATAAAATTAGTTTATAGAATACAAAAAATATACATCCACATTCATCTTTATTTAAATAATCAAACACAAAAAATATACATCTAATTTTATTTTGGGCTTTTTACAGGTGTACCCCTGAATAATTTTGAAATTACATATTTATTCCTAGATAAAACATAATTACATACATACCCCTGAATAATAGGTATAATTGCGTACATACCCTTGGGATTAAATCAGATGAAAAACTGTTAGTTAACAAACGGTAGACATGCAAAATGACCATTATATCCTTTGCATATATACCTCTGAAAAATTTATTTCACTTAGATTTAAAAATACTCCTTTAAAAATCTGAAATTTAAAACAGTTAAAATATATAAAGAGGGGTATTTTGGACATTTTTTAACCCTTAACCAAAGTTGTAACCATGGTTAGGATTATCTTGTTAACTTCTGTCAACGGACCCTAACAGCAGGGGCATATCCGTAATTCAACCTGTTTTTCAGGGATATACAAGCAATTATGATTTTTTCAGGGGTAAATATGTAATTATAAAATTTTTGAGAGGTATATAACCAATTTCCCCTTTTATTTTCTTTGTCCAACCAAATACAAAATCGTAAATTTTCATTATGTATATGTACATCATTATATCAATAGATAATTCACTATTCATCCCTTGAATAGTGAACTATTTGCCATGGGGTCCTTGAGAGGTGTTGTTTATTATGTTTTTTTTTTTGGGTGATTGTGTGTGTGTTGACCACAGTAGCAGGGACCTTAAGATAATTTGCCCTTATATCAAGTAACGCTACCTAAATATAAAGTGAAAAAAAAAATCTAAAGTTTTGATATTATATATATATATATATATATATATATATTTTAATTAGTTGACAAGTTGACTTGAGGATTGAAATGCGAGCATAAATGCGGAAAGCAAATTCAATGAAATTTACATCACAGAAAGCAAAGCTCTATATGCATACTATCTTATATGAGTAGAGGCTCGAACAGAGACCACATGTTTGACGCAAGGTAGTGATACGGCTAAGCAAAGAGGTCTTTGGTAAGTTTTGATATTAATTACACCTTCTTTGGTCTTCTCTTGAAACTCTTGTCACTGTCACTATCTAGACTTTGGTTTAAAGAGAGTGAGAAGATAGACACAAGATGGTTGTCTTCATTGAAATGAAAAGAATGTTTGTAATCTTTGACAAATAGGTGGAAAATGGTGGCTATTAATGAATGATAAGTGATTAATTAAAAGAGGTTATCCATATACCATCACTTTCCAACTTAAATAATTTATTAATAGTATAAAATAAACATATAAACTCCCTAATTAAACACACAATCACATTAGAGTGGATCAACATTTCACCTAATATAAGATGTAACATGAGAGCTATTTATTTGTGTATTTTTTTAATATATAATTTAGATGAAGAAGAAGAAGTGGAATACATAACATAACCCTAGTTAATGATCAGTGGCAACTGCCATGTGGGGCAAAGAAAGCTCAACACCAAACAAAAGCTTATAAAAGGAATGGTTCTCAAACTTTTGATAAAAGAGTACCACCTGAAAGTTTACTTTCCAGCAAAGGGAAGTCCTTGCTTTTTTCTTCTTCATTTTTATTATTTTAAATTTTTTTTTTTTTTTTTTTAAAGATCTAGAGATGTTGTTAAGTGTTTTTGCACCACTTGCTAGAATACAAAATCAACTTTTTCCTTGTTTGCTTTGCTTTGTCTTAAAGCAATGAGATAAAATTTTATAAATAATAAAAGAATAATAAGAATTGATAAAAAAATAGGAGATATATTATTAATCTTAATAGATAAATCATAAATAAACTAGTGTTGTTTGTTCTTAGAGAAAGTCAATATTTGTTTTGATTAAAAAAAGACAGTTGGAAATGTGGAATTTCTTGGAAGTTGGTAGCCGTTTTGAGATTATTATTATTTAATGAAGAATTAGAACATTTCTGACAATCATCACACTCTCTCAGTCTCACCATTGAATGTCAACCTGTGTATGAATATAATAAAAAGATGATTTTTTTATAAAAAAAAATTCAATTGATTTTTGATGTGTGTAAATATGATTTTTGTGAGGTGAAATGCACAAATATGCAGTTCTTGAGGGTATGTATGAAAATGTACCATTTAGAAATCAAAAATTTATAAGAGAAAATTATCTATAAATCTCTTATATTATTTTTAGGGATTTTAAAGTTAAACATATATACATAATATTAAATAATAAACACAAAGCCATGGGGCACTATTTCAGATAGGAATAGTAAATTCATTAAAATTTATAATTGAAAATTAAGAAAGTTAGAGACACGTCAGATTCAGATAATGGCTGAAGTTTGATGCAGGTTCCCATAATGCCCCTCCTCATTCCCAAAAAACCCGCAAATGTTGGGGTTTTCAGTACCGTAGGATCTCGATCAGACGGTGGGGAAGCAGCAATCGAAGCACCGAACGAGGCCGTTCTCGTTGCAGGCGGCGCAGCGCCGGAACCCGCCGTTCTCCGAGTACTGCTTGTGGGACCCGCTGCACTCGCCGCAGAGGACGAACTTGGCGCCGCCGCAGCGGCCGCAGGCGTCTATGGAGGTGGGCGGCGCGCCGTCGAGGAGTCGTCTCAGCTGGCCCTTCTCGTGGAGTTCTACGATCTCGTCGGCGCCGCCGACGAAGCGGCCGGCGATGAAGAGAAGAGGGAGGGAGGGCGGGGGGCGGCAGCCGAGGAGGGACGTGAGCTCGCTGAGGTAGGAGGAGTCCATGGAGAGATCGCGCTCGTCGACGGCGACGCGGAGGGCGCGGAGTAAGGATCGGACGGTGCTGCAGTCGTCGAAGGTCTTGCGAATGATCCGGAGCGAGGTGAAGTAAAGGACGATGGGGCTGGGCTTCGGGAGCGAGTGCCACGAGCGGAGAGCCGGCGAGGACGCGCACGCACGGTGGAGCACTGGGTGGTCGTCGTCGCGGAGAAGAGCTTGGACGTCTTTGAAGGAGAAGGACGATGGGCGGCAGGTGAGGCACGTGCGGACTGAGGGCGGACACATGAGATGGGAGAGCGAGGGAGTTCGCACGTGCGACTGTGAGAGAGAGAGAGAAAAGGGACAGGGAATGGGGACTGATCACCACTGGTGCTTGTGGTGTGGTATTTAAAGAAGGTATGCGACTTGTCTGAGCTTTAAAATTTCTAATCTCGCTAATTTTGTGAAGCTTTTCACAGTTCATTGGATACTGGAATTGATAATTGGTTGAATTATGTTGGATTATTTGGTACAAATCATTTGATGAGTACCGTACCTGGGCTTTATTCGTTTTGCAGGCATCCTATGCTACAGAAAAGCAGAAACAGGAAATGAAATTGATCCAGAACAACAAGAAATAAACTGTCATCTAGTTGTTTAGAATACTTGAACTGTGAGGAATGTAAACAGTTTCAGCAGAAGAAATAAGGGTAAATCAAGTTTGTTGTAATGCTCATTGGTTCAACCAGTCTACCGGAAGTAAACAGAAACGAGAGGGATATCGATGTCATTATCTTCGTCATCTTCACAGGCCACAACAACATCAAGATGGCGTCGATATGCGGGCACCTCCACCTTGGCAACTTCCTTTGCCACATCCACAACCTTCTTGTCAAGCCGCTCCTTGTGCCTGGGGAACATGCTGTTGTAGAGTAAAGAAGTTCCGCATGAGATGCTGTATGCGTTGAGGCCTCTGTCCTTGAGCCACTGCAGAAGCTCCCTCAGAGTGAGGTTCCCCTTCACCGTCCAGCGGTCCCAAACGGTCCAGCTCATGTCCTGGTGTTTTACAACCTTCGGTGGGACTGGCTCCGCCATGGAGAACAGTGGGAGGGCAAGATTGGCAAATGTGTTGCGGTAATCCTCTACCTTGTGTGAGCCAGCGAGAACTTTGTACAGCTCCAGGCATACGAGACCGGTGGCCATTGCAGTGGAAGTTGCAATGGCGGGGATGATCCTCCCAGCGATGAACTTTGCCTTCAACTTATCGATTTCTGGAATGCTGTAGTTCCTGGCACGCATGTTAGCCAGCCCAGCAATGAAGTCCATGTGGTAATTTGTGTCATCATCCTGAAACCAAAATAAGTGAGACAAATCAAGTAAAAGAACCATTTTCAAGCAACACAGATAAATATTAATCTACACAGGCTGAAGAAAGCTAGATTAAAAGGAAAAACATATTAAACAAAGAAGGCATCAAACTTAACCAAATCAATATTATAGATAACTTCCCAGAAGCCTACTCCAACAATTTTGGAGTGTCAGATGTTGGTCATGACCTGGCTAAAAAATAGTGAAAGGAAGTTGGGAGTTATGATCAACAGGGATGAAAGGTGGGATCTGGATCTAAGACACTCAATAGACCACATGCTCTTCCGATCTCAAGCAAAGAGTGTAAGGGAAAACCAATTTGTATCAAAGATTTCTAATCAATTTGAATTACATAATCAAGGATTCTCTGGTGCTTAATATAAACTTGGAGATACTAACAATGGAAAATTACAAAAGTGACTCTTCAGATCAAACTCAACAGAATGCAAATGCTCTTACCGTGTGTGAGCGCGCGCATGCAAAATAAAACTCAACAGAACATGCTTTAGAAACTGATGATTTCAAAATAACTAACCTTCTCAAACTGTATTGGGTTCATCCGAAATCCAGGGGCCAGGCTAGTGGCACAACTCTCCAGCTTTTTGATCAGACTGTTGATGATAACAATATCATCAACTGAGGCAGCAGACATACTAGTAGCTTTTTCATCAGTCACAATTTTAACTCCTTGCTTGGGCTGAAAATCTGGGACAATTACTTTATCAACAGCATCCGCCAACATTTTCGGGTTAGTGACCCAATCAGGAATAGGGATTCCAAATGTCTCTGCTCTTAGTACAGCAGCAGACCTAACATAGTTAAGGTGGGATGGGTCACCAGCCAAGAATTGTAACGGCCGGGGAAAGCGCTTGGGAGCAGACCAAAATGGTGTACCAGTGCTGGTGGCAGAATCCTCAGGGAAAGTGAAGGTTAACTGCTTGACCCGATTTGCAAAGTAGTCCTCAAATCTGCAGGCATCAAAATCTCAAGTCAACAATATGTTATGGAGCTCAATACAAAGAGAATACACATTTTGAGTATTAAAAAGGTTGATTATGGTGGTAAAAAAGATCGAACTCTGCCTAAATAAGATATTCAAAAAATAGAAACCACATTCTTAATGATCCATCAATATTTAAGTACCACCACTTGTCCACAAGTCTAGAATGCATTCCTAACACAAGAAAATCCATGCATCTAGAAAAATGCCGGAATGGGAGGAGGAGCTTAATCCCTCAACCAGTCTCCAGTTGGCCAATTACATGACAACTGGAAATGACTGCTGATGCGAACTGCAACAGAATTCCTTGAGTGCAATACCTACTAAATGAGAACACTGAGCAAGAATATAACTTACTTTAGTCGTGCCCAAGTGATACAATCCTGGAATGTCTCACATCTCTCCTTGTCAAGGCACTCAAGCACGCGCTCGAGTAGATCTCGAGCCTGTGCATCAGCAGCATTTCTCATAGCAGATGCATATTCACTTGGATTGGATAGGAAACTATTCACTTCATTTGGTGTCTTCTCAAGTAAACCCTCAAACTCAGAACGGGCCCAAGTCAAGCAATGGTCGATGTTATGAGGAAAAGAGTGGACTGTGCACATAGGAGCCTGCTTCTCAGGTGGATCCCTTGAGGCACCATAATTCTCAGTAAGGTGAGGTATGACCATTTGTGTGTTGCACTTGGCACCAAGGGTTCCAGATTCCAGGAGTGGCTTTTGGAAATATAAACACCTTAAATCCATATATATTCTAGCATTCACATTGTCTAGTGCATTTATAACAACATCTAGGTTCTCCCAAAACGAATCATCGAAGACATTTTCTGTCTCAGGGCTAGCTCTGTTTTGAAGAGCTTCTATATGGAAACTTGGATTGATAGCGCTGGCAGCAGATGCAGCGACAGTAGATTTAGCTTGCCCGATGTTCCAGTCACGAAATAGAAATTGGCGGCTGAGATTACTCTTCTCAATGACATCATCATCAGTTATTGTGAGCTTTCCCTTTGGACTACAACAAACTCCCATCAGTGCCAAATTCTTTAAGAACTCACATCCAAGTGCACCAGACCCCACAATAAATGCTTTGGCCTCTTCCAATTTCTTTTGAAGTTTGCGTCCAAATACAATGATTTGATCATCATAGCGGCAGTTCAGTGGCTCCAAATCACAGGGCTCCAAGGGTTCCACAGGGAGAGACTCAATAGAATCAAAATAAAAGAACTGCAAAGGAAAATATAGCTTAACATGTTAGAAAGATTAAGGTTGTAAAAAGGACCTATGTAAAAGCATGAATCTAAAAAGATGCTTAACAGGAAACTGATAAAGGTGTTGCAAACAAGTTCTAGGTTAAGATCATTTGAAAGAAGAACAATACTGTTCCAAACTTCCAAGATCTCATAAAAGTTCAAAATCACACCTGGTAGAGTGGATGAAATTTTCCAGAGCATGCTTTCACCACTTCTTGCCCCACGATACCACCAAACATTGCAGCCATTGGGTTCAAAACCGCAGCAGAACCACTTGCAAGATGGTGTAGAAGTTTTGAATCAATCTCTGAAAGACCACCACCTTCAATTTTTTCATTGATTTCAGTAGTAAAAGCTATCACTTTCTCAGCATCCTCTGAAGAACCAGCAACAGGAAAACGCCCATACTCATGCCTAAACTTATCCAAAGCTTGAAATGCTATGTGAAGTAGTTGTGGACGGTCAAATTTAGAGAAATCACTTAAAAGAAATTCCCCAGGATCGCTGAGAGCATCTTTTAGAGGTTTGAACTTCAGAACCTTGGGTTGCTTCACCTGTGTGACTATTCCTCCTTTCTCATAAGCGCCAAAACAGGTCGTGTCTTCCTCCAGAGAAAATGAAAAAGGTCTTGCATTTTTCACTTTTCTTGGCTTGCCATCATTTAGCTCTGTCATTCCCTGAACTTCAGAGAATAAAACAAGATCTCCATCCTGGAACTCTAGCCGTTCATCATCAACACAAGATACATGTGCAGGGTTGTCATTGGTAATAGATGCAACTATTCCAGTATGTGGTTCCTCCCCATCTACATCAACAACAGTGAATTCTGGACCAAAGTCACAAAATACACTGCCAAAAAGACCACGAACTTCAGCTTTAATGAAGGCAATTGGAGGTTCATGTTTGTGACAATAATCATCATACTCAATAGCTTTTTCCAAACTAATATCAGTGAAGACAACAGCCTGGGAAAGAACAATGATACCAGTGAGTTATATAAAATTATGAATGGCATGATGCTACAACAAATTCAATAATCAGAGGGACGAATAAGTAAAGTCCAACCAGACAAAAAATAAACAATTGAATAATCAATTTGATAAGCTAGCCAATATGATACATTGGATCTCCTTTTATTTATGAATTTATTATCTCCAATTATATTTCTGCAGAACCAAATTCCTTGTGAACAACAAGAAGAGATAAACAATTACCACCATAAAAAATGAATATAATGCAATAAATAATGAGTGAATAGTATAGTAAATCGAAATGAAGCTTCAATCAGAATTAACTGTACATTTCATAAAACATGTAACTCGTGGAGAAAATTGTTAAAGGCTTTAAGCAAGTTGAGAAGTCGAACAATGATACCTGCCACCAAAGACTAGGCCATATCAACATGCTAGAGGGAGATAAATGGAACAGTCTAATGAATTATAGAAACTGTGTAATGAGCGACTCATTTTGATTTATATGTTTTTTAAGAACAATAAAATAATTTTTAAGATTGTATGATTTAGAATGACCAACCATGTTATACGGGAATCAATGTTGGACAGCTAACATTCAACATATTCATAAGATGGGTGTGGTCGAAATGAGGGTATTAAGGTGGATGAGTGGCCATATAAGATTGGATAAGATTAGAAATGAACACATCTGACGGAAGGTGCATCTTACACCAATTGAGGATAAAATAAGAGAATGACGTTTAAGATGGTTTGGACACGTGCGTCATAAACCCCCATGTGCCCCAGTTAAAAAATGTGATCGTTTAGTAATAAAAAATAAGAAGAGGGGTGGAGATAGGCTTAAAATTACGTGGAGAGAGATAGTGTCTAAGCACCTACATATATTAGATATTGAGCTAAATTCTTGTCTTTGACAGAGTGACATGGAGACAGAGAATTCATATAATCAACCCATCTAGTATGGGATTAAGGCTTAGTTGTTGTTGTTGTTTTATAGGATTCAGAATTAGCCAATTTCTATAATCATATGTTTTAAACTCTATACATCCAAAGATATTAAGACAAAGGCTTATGACACCTATTAATGATTACTTATTTTTCCAATCATAATGAAAAGGCTTCATAGGGCTAGATCAAATAAAAACAATGAACAACAATGAAGCTACAAAATGAACATTTAAGAAACTATTGACTTATAATCATAGATACATCAATTGCAGCAGATTTGTGAACCAACTGTTTTTATGTTTATCATCAGTTATGCCACTAAATGAGTAACTAGCCTAGCGTAGCTTAGCAATACAACACAATGTTGACAGCTGATGATATAAGCCTCAAAGTACATACTATCCACAACCCTAAGTTTCCCGAGCAGTATAACCAATAAATATTCAAGAGACAATGAAAAATAAAACATCAATAATTTTTCTTTGGCAGCTCTACAATATGCGAGTATTCAAATAAGAAACCATCTAAAAACACAGAATCAGATCTCATTAACAACTATTGTTCGATATAAACAGCCAAAACCCAGCATAAGAACAATGCTTCAACAGGAAGTCTGTGAAAGCATTCAAAAATAATGAAAAATTGAATCGTTGTTTAGGACGAGCAAACCTGGAAATCAGGCAGTTTTGTCACGCTCAATTCACTTAGAGTAGAAACCAGCACCGCATTGTTCAGCTCCTGCAGCTTCTGAACACAAGCAAGAGCCCGGTTCTTGCCAATATCATCCTCCACTAAAAAGAAATTGCTCGATAAGTCACGCAGCTGCACAGTCTCTTCATCATGCAGGGTCACAGATTTGACACCAGCCAGTACAAGATTCTTGGCTGCCAAAGCCCCAAAATCAAGATCAAAAGTCACCAAAGCAAAACCATCTTTCAGAACATCACAAACGCGCCAAGAAAGAATCAAACAAGTCCAAGGAATTTTGCATAATTGTTTCGAATTAGACACAACGGAAATGGAATTGAAAAAGAACAAGAGATCCACGAGCTTTACCGATCTCAGCACCAAGGCCCGATAGACCAGAAATAAGAACATTAGATTTGAAAAGCTTCCTCATCGTCTCCCTTCCATACACAGCGAGCTGACGGCTGTGCAGATCTTCATCAATCTCCGGCGGGTTACCACCGTCCTTCGCCCCATTAACCACATCGTTGTTGCCGATCCCGTTCTTGTCGCAGTCCATAGCACGTCCCTCCATCTCGCTCCCCTCAACCGGCGCCGAAGACGAAGAAGCAGCAGCACAAGGAGCTTCACACTCCCCCTTCACCTTCTTCAGCAAGGTCTGACCCGTCGCCGATTGTAGCTCTTCGACCTCGGCTCCCCCCGCTCTCTTCCTCGGAAGCATATAGAGTAGCACACTGCCCAAAACCCCCAAATCCCAAATTCCAAATCCGATCATCATAAAAAATCAAAACCCACCATCGGAGCGATCTCCCAAAGCTCGATCGCCAAGAAGGAACTCAACAAAGGGAGAGGAGGAACATACCTATGAGATCTTGCGGGGCAAGCAATCGGATCAGGGCGGCGGATGAGCTCAGCTCCCTCGCGATCTCCGCCGACCTCAACGCCCCACTCCTCTTCTCGATTGATAGGGTTTGGGAAAGGAAACCGGCTGTGTGGTGCTTTCAGATTCGCCGATGAGTGCAAATGGATACCAGTGGGGTTATTTATAAGGCGGAATGGAGGGGCTAATAGAGAAAGACTGTTTTACATTCCGCCCCTTCAGGTTTTCATTTTCATATGTAACCCCATAAAATTATATATGTTAAATATATATTTTTATATAGAAATTATGCTTTTTATTTTTTTTTAAATAATCTACACAGCGGTCTTTGAGAATTAAAGGCAGGGATATATACTTAACATAGGCGTCAAGGAAAGGCATATGGAAAGGCCATTTTTCATTCAAACCCTTCATGTTTCTCAAATTATTGTAAATTAAATAATAATGAGATCCCTAAGTAATTAAATATTTAAAATTCCAATAATTGTTGTTAAAAATATGAATTTGAATTAAAGTGAAACGTTCATTAGGATGTCTTTTTCTTTGAGAGATAATATAAACTTGTAATGAATGGGTATAATATATTTTATCTTGAGTATATATTCTTTTGGCTTTGAACCTAATTACCCTACTTGTCACATTTTTATGTGGTCAAGGAATTAGAAAGGGGGCACACCGTGATGAGTTGTTAGCAATCGGAGGACCATCACAACTCATGAACTAACCCACCAACTTTTTCAATCCTCTTATATTGCAATTTTTTAATAAATTTTATATTATACTAAGATAAAAAATCAATTACCAAATTAATAGTTTGGTTATACAATGGTGTAGAATGAACTCTAAAGAGTGCTAAAAGCTAAAAGCACACGGGTATAAAAAAAAAGTATTTAATAAGGCATATTGAATTATAGTTATGAAATTCTGATAATTCTTTCTCCCTCTCTCCTTTATTTTTTGAGTCACTAAATTTGAACGTCTGAAACTCCCCCAAATACAAGTGCTTAAATCTTTTCACTTTCACAATTTTCTATCTGTAAGATTCAATAGCTGAGGATGATTTCTGAAAAAAGCATTGATTTTTCAAAGAAAAAAATATATATATATTGTTGATCATAGCCGACCTCTCTATCGAGATTTTTTAAAAAATCCTCACCTTTACCGATCAATCTATCATTGATTAAGATATGCTATAATCTCATGAACAGTTGATCATTGCATTGTTGAGATATGCTTTGTTATGGAAAAAGGTGAGTAGGATTTAAATTTTGAATTTGTGTCGGAGGATTTTTTAATTAACTAAGTTTTAAGTTATTATATATACTTATAAATATTATATGATTAAAATTATATATTTTTTTAATTAATAACATCAAGTGTATCAATCTAAAACCCTCACCGACTCCGAACAAAGGTGTAAAATAAGGAGAAATTTATTTAAAAAGTTATAAAATGTTTTATTTTTTTCTAAAATGAATCACTTTTTGGTCTAAACTAAACATTAAACAAAAGCATTAGTCACCTCTAATAAGTAGAAAAGTCTAAGGACTTATATGTAAAAAAAAACAAAAACCAAATTTCCGGAGATGTTTCAGAAACACTTTTCAAAGAGGGTGACGGATTCCAGCGCCTCGCGGCCCACCCGGGTCGCTTGGTCTAGAGATAACGGGTTCCAGCGCCTCGCGGCCCACCCGGGTTCGAGCCTGTCTGGGGGCATTTTCTGAGGCGTTTTCTGCGCGCACACGCTGAGGATCTCGCGGTTGTTGCTGCGCGGATTCGAACCCAGACCTGCCCATCCCTTTGGTTCTTAACTAACACTGGTCTAGCCAGTCGCTCCTTACGTCCAAAAAAAAAGAATGTGACGGATTCGAAATATTGACTTGAAGAAAAAAATACTTCCGAAATCAAAACACACAACAATAATCTCACCATTAATAATTAAACATCCTCTTAACACCACTAAAACATACTTAAAAAAAGAAAAACAAAACACTTAATCCAAGCCTACAAACACTAAACAAGCAGCACAACACTGAAGAAGTACACTCCCCTCACAGCTCAACGGAGACACAAGAAGGACTAGCAACATCATCCATAATACTCCCTCCGACCACGTTGACCGTCCTCAGATAACACACCTTATCATCCCTAAACTTATACGTTGACTTAGTGTCCCCACTCCCCCACATCGCCTCCCCTCCCTCCATCAACACCGACCCCTCCGAGTCCTGCCGATCACTCATCGTACTGAACACCACCTCCTTCCCCCTCGTCACGCTCTTCATCACCTCCAACCCATGAAACATCTTCGTCTTCTCGAACACCGACCCACCGCCGCCGTTCGAACTCATCGTCATGATCTCCAGCGGCGCCTCCGTGCTCACCACCATCCTCCCCACCACCGCGTGGCTCTTCTCCACTCTCATGTTCGTCCTCGACTTGCTCTCCATCGCCACCTGCTTGATCGATCCACGCCCTTGCACCATCACATGGCTCTTGAACTTCAGCCGGTGCCGCACGCTCGTCGTCACGTTCCCCTTCGAAGAGCTCACCCACCCGGCGAACCTCACGATCACCTGCCCGTCCACCTCCGACTTCCCGTCTTTCTCTCTCCAGTCAGCCTGCCGGCTTATCCTCAACGGCGGAACCCTGTACTGTATCAACGCTCCCTCCACGCCGTCCGACCACGCGTCCAGCCAGAGATGCAGGTTCGCCGTGATACGCCAGTGAGGCTGCGCGTCGCGCAGCGCCAAGCCGAACTCGTGATCTCGGCCTTTGAGTAATAAACCCACGAATGGAGTTAAGTTGATGTCGTACGACGGCATGTTGTAAGCTCCGAGGGCCGTCACCGGCGACCAGAAGAACGGGTTCACCGAACCTGGATAGATCACCGGAAACGGCACCACCGCGCCGGCGTACTTCCCGTCTATAGTCAACACTACTTGCCGGAACCCTCCGTTTGCCTTGGCTGATGAGAGCGGGTCTTGTTTGTCCAGCGCTGTGGACCGGAGCGGGTTCGCGTACCAGTACTCGTCGTCGGCGTGCGCCGACACGTAAATCTCGATCACTGCACGGTAAGTGTTGTTTGGAATGGAAACGATGGTCTTCTGGACGTCGGACTCGTTGTGTATCTTCAACCAGTACCCGTCGGAGCTACAGTCGCCGGCCTCGTTGGAGATGGGGATGATCATGTCGGCTGGCTCACGGTACAGCCCTTTGATCGTCGGGTGAGCTGATAACCTGTTGCATGATTCAAGACTCTCGCTCGTCGGCAACTTGATCGCCGGAGAGTCATCGCACAACGCGCCGCGATAGAAATGGAGGGTGACGTTGACGGAGTAGACGCCGGGGTAGGTGGTGTTTGAGTTTTCGAGCATCATGGAGAAGAGGGAGCCGGCAGGCGAGCTGCGGAGGAGAGTTGTGTATCTAGTGATGTCTTTGACGACTTTCCAGTGGACGCCGGGGTACAAGGGGAGGGGAGTGGTGGTACGTAGGATCTCGGCGCCGTCGAGCCAAATGGAGGCGATGCGGTCGTGTTGGATGTCGGAGGCGACGCCGGAGAGCTCGAGGAGGACACGGGACCAGGGACCGGGGCAGTCGGAGGGTGCGGTGTAGTTGGCGGAGACGGGAGGAGCTCCGGTGGTGTCGGCAAAGTCGTGTTGGAGGAGAAGGATGGAGCATTTAGGGTTTTGGCCGGGGAGAAGAGGAGGGAGGGTAGGGTCTATGTATTCTAGAGTGGTGTTCGCCGGAGCTGTGGCTGGCGGCTGCGGTACAGGGAAGCTGGCGGAGAACCTCGGAAAGATGGAGAGGAGGAGGAGGAGGAGAGCTGAGAGTAGTAATGGATGGCAGTGCATGGAAAGCTTCATGGTGTTTGAATTGAAGTTGGTTGTATGATTGTATGACTTAGAATATGTTTGTGTTTGTGTGTATATATATGGGGCCAGGGGCAGGGAGAGATGAGGGGAGGGAATGTTTAAAATGTTTTGCATGAAATTGAATATTGGGAGCACAAGAGAACAAGAGGGAGAGGTTTCCTGGTGTTGAGGATATGGTATCCAATGCATCGAGTGTTTCGGAGTGCCTTCTAAGGATAAGAAGGGATGTTAGGAAGTGTAAGGGAGTGTGTATTAGATTTTCTTAGAAAATGAAGGAGGTTTATAATGGAAATTTCTTAGAATAGTAACATTGAAGGTCCTTCATGGTTTTCCAAGTGTTAGAATCTAGATCATGGGAAAATACTTTTCATGGCCACATGCCTTACATCTGGATCCAATTATTTTTACATTAATTAAATTCATATATATATATATATATATATATATATATATATATAATCATGATAAGGTAAGGTCGATCGGAAACACTGTTTATTTACAGTCACCTCCCATTTGGCCACCTGGAGCATATTTGAAGGATTTCCAACCGTATGGATGGAAAGAACATCGAAAAATAAGATAGCATGTCAATTTTCATACAATTTGGGAATTTGTAGGGTCTTCATCTTAACGGGTGAAAATTTATAAAAATCTTACTAGTTCAAAATTTCACCCGTTAAGATGAATACCCTACCAGTTCCCAAATTGTATGAAAATTGACATACTAGCTTATTTTTCAATGTTCTTTCCATTCATAAGGTTGGATTTCCTCAAAACACTGTATAAGTGGACCAAAAAGAGGCGACCGTACTTACACAGTAGTAAGGTCGACCATATAATATCATGACCCTATATATATACCGCATAATATCATGAATCTGTGATCCTGCCATAATTTCATTTCATGCCCTACTATATATGGATGGCAACCCCCGACCCGATCCGCGGTTTCGACGATCTGCCGAATGGGCTGATTTTTGTTGGAGAGCGGTACTGGCGGGCGGCTGGAGATTTTTATGAGAAGGGCGTAAGGGGCTGGTTTGGTAAACACTCATTTTAAATCCGCCCCGCCCCGCCCCGCTAAAAAAATTACAAATATACCCTCTCTCTCTCTCTCTCTCTCTCTCTATATATATATATATATATATATATATATATATATAATATATTACATAGCCTAGGGTTTACAAACATACCCTATATATATATATATATATATATATATATATATATATATATATATTTATTTATTTATTTATTTATTTATAATATATATATTATATTACATGGCTATGAGCTGGGCTGGTAGTGAGTGGCGGGGTATGAGGAAAAACCATGAGGCGGTTGTGTATTCATACATGTGGTATTTGGGTCATGGTGAGGCAGGAGGTTGGTGAGGTTATGGTAAAGGCACGCCCGCCCACATTGCCATCCCTACTACTATACCGGAATTTGATAAATTCATATGCTTTTGTTGGTTTGGCATCTATAATATTAGCATTATTGCTATTAACATTAGTTGACTTCTTGTGGTCTTATGTTTTGTTGACTACTTTGATGGCTGATTGGCTTCATTGGTTTTTTTTTTTTTTTTGATAAGATTCTCGCCAAATGCAAAGCACCTTCATCGCGGCCGTACAAACAGACCCTGTCCTCTTCAATTATTTGTGAATATCATCAATAAAGATAAATAACGAATATTTCACAAATAATATACTGTGGGATCGAAAATACCCGCATGGTATCGTGAAGACACCAAACGATATATCGAAGCACAAATATCATATTTTATTATGTGTGGGTTCTTCAATTCCTAATAAAGGCAAGCCTCTATTATTAATTACCCCGAATAAGATTACGGGAACCTCCGATTAAGGGCAAAAGAACAAGTAGAGGCAACAAAAGTATTTCATTTATTTGCATAACATAGATTTCATTACATATCATAGGATATATATATTTTTCATTTATTTATTTATTCATTCATTTATTTAAATGACGCCGCCGCCTTGTATGCCTTGCCGCCGCCCTTTGAATTCCTGTTGTAGTGTCGTCGCGTTATGGTCGCCAATAGCTCATGAGTTTTCAGCAGTCTGCCCCGCCTTATGACTGAAAACTGTACCATATGGGCTATCAATATGGGCCACAACATGTATAGGTAGAAAGCCTTGGATGTCTAATTTCCGATGCCACGAATATTATCTCGATCGGAGTTTTCTGGCAATGATTATCAGTGTCGGAACGAAAGGGTGTCGAGCTGGCTGAGTTTCAGGAATTGGCTTCCTTCTCTCGAAATCTGCTATAAACCGGGCATCTAGTAAGAGATGTACCATACATGGTTGGAAAGCTCTAGAAATCTAGTTTCCAATGCCGCAAATTTCGCCTCGATTGGAGTTTCCTATCAAAAGTTATCGACATTTGAATGGAAGGTGGTCGAGTTGACAAAACTGCAGGAATTTATCTCTCTTTTCATTGAAAACTGTACCAACCGGGTAGCCGATAGGAGCTGCACTACACGTGGCTGGAAAGCTCTGTCAGTCTAGTTTCCAATGCCGCAAATTTCGCTTCAATCAGAGCTTCCTATCAAAAGTTATCGCCGTTTGAATGAAGAGCGGTCGTGCTGGCAGAATTGCAGAAATCGACTTCTTTCTCCATCTTTCCGCATGCCGAATTTTCCTTGAATTGAATTCTTCATTCATGACAGGTTGATGAATGCTATGTCCCCTTCGAGTTACATCTTGCCTTCAGACAATAAGATGAGAGTTTGTTAACTCCTTAACATGTTGATCTTCTTTAGAGATTGTATGAAAACGTGACCTTCAAACCATTAAAGTAGGTGGTTTATGAGTTTGTTAACTCCTTTAACATGTTGATCTTCTTTAAAGATTGAGAGAAGGCCATTGGTACAACTGCCATGATTTGTTGTACCTCTTGGTTCGCATTTCTTGTTCATGCCCATTTCTCCTCATGTTCACTAGCATCTGGAGCAATATTGTGGAGAGAACTGACTCCTACAATTTGAACTGCCACTTGAACAAACTACTTTGAGAGGAATTGACTTTTGCAATTTGAGCAGATGCTTAGCCCAAAACTCTGGCATCTTCTTTTAATTAATTCTTCTTAACAAGGAATGGAAGTTGATGGGCTTTTCTAGTTCCCTTAAAATCTCCAGGTTACATTGCTTTCCCTTCAATGAAATCTTTGACCTGAACATCAAATCACATTGCTTTTGGGATGACTTAAATTTATTCCATAGTTTGTAGTGTCCATCTTTACTTCCCATAAACAATAGTTCTTTTGATAAAATCTGTTTTCACATGTCCCTTGGCGGCAACTATAAACACATGCCAGTTAACAGACCTTGGACGTGAGTCATTTGACAAGATTTATCAATAATCTTTTCAAGAAGTCATTATAAAGGTTACTGAAATTATTTTACTTTGTATCAAAATTTTTACTGCAGCTTACTGCAGCTTTCCTTTTAATTTCAGCCCCTCCTTTTATTATTTGCTTCAGTAACAACAACACAGCTACAACCTTTGATCTTGTAGTAGCATAGTGGCACCATCACAGCTTTATACCAACGACATTAAGAGCATCTGCTTGAACAATTGTCACATCCATAGGATCCTTTGCTGCCAATGGCACAGAGCTGTCACTAGCTGCTTCCAAGTTTTTTTGCACTTGTAAAAATTCCAGTTCTCTATATGCTTTACTCTCATCAATTGATACAATCACATGAATAACTATGGATGTCCAGGTTTTTTTTTTTTTTTTGATACTATCACACCAGTCACCCTCATTAATTTGGAAACAATTTCCTTCTGAACCGAGCGACAAAAGACCCATTTGTAAGGAGGGTCAGATGGCCATTTCCACTCCATATCTGTATTTTAACAGAAGTTGTACAAAGCTGGGGGCCTGAGGTTTCCTTAGAACAGTTCCTTCTTTGCACTTCCTGGCATTCAAGAGCAACTTCAAGAGCAACCCATTTGATGCCACTAGACCTTGACCAAGAACAAGTACTAATTCATTGGAGAATAAATAGCACAACCACTTGATCCAAATCTTGCATCAAATTAGAATGCAACAAAAGATAGCTATGCATCATTGTGAGCAGCAACCAGCAGCATTTCTGTAGTTTTATAGTAATCTACTCTCAGCCTTTGTTTCACAGCAACTTGGCGCGCCTTTCATCACAGCAGCAGCAATGCAGCATCGACGTAGTAGTGTGACAGCTTCAGCAGCACAACATCCATTCTTTTGAGACAGCACCCGATTGAGACATCATCCAATCTTCAGCATCTAAGTCTCAATTCAGCATCCGGTCTTCATCTGCAGCATCCATTTTCTTTGCAACACAGTGGAGCAGCAGTGGATCAGCAACGCAGCAAAAAAAATCAGCACCATTAACATTCAATATAGCAGTGCTGATCAGCAGCTCATCATCAACAACATCAGCCATGCATTCACTCAATCAATGGTCATTTCTAAACATCTTTGGCAGCACCAACAGATCAACAACTGCAGAGGGGGCTGGATTGCTTGTGGGCGGCTGGATCTGCGGGTCAAGGGCAGGCTGGAGGGCTTCCACGGCGGCTGGTCCGTGGTGGAGCAGATCTGTCCAGAGGGCGGACTGCAAGGCTGCGGAGCAGCTTGGGGCGGAGCTGTTGCTGGCAGATCTGGAGGAGACGCACGTGCAGGCAAGCTGGAAGAGAGGTGTGCGTGCAGGTTGGGCGGAGGGGCACCTGCGCGCGCCTAGCTGTGCCTGCGCGCGCCTGGCTGGGCGGAGGGGCGCCTGCGAGAGCCTGGCTGGGCGGGGAGGATCTGGGCGAAGCTTTGGCTGGAGCGCGGTGGCGAGCGGCTGGCTTAGGGGCGCTGGACGAGCAAGGATTGAGGGTGGAGATGAGAAATCAAGAGAGAGGGGGAGAGATGTTGTTTACCTTCTTCTTTTTTTTTTTTTAATATACTTCTCCTCCTCCTTTTTTTTTCTTGCCCTTCCTGTCTTTTTATCTTATGCTAGAGAGTTCCCGTTTCGTGAAATCCACCGAGAGATCCCAACCCTCCCGACAGGATAAGAACGCGTTTAAATTTTTTTAATTAATTAATTAATATTTTTTTAATTAATTAATTTATTTATTTTTTTCAATATATTTATATATATATTTATTGCCTCGAGATTTGTTCTTAGGCTATCTTTGGATTTGAGATTCGGGATATGTTTTCCGCCATCTGACTTTGAGTTGCGCCGAGATGTGTTCTCGGGCCATCTTGGGATTTGAGATTACCTCGAGATATGTATTCTCGGGGGTGATTTTGGAATTTGCATTTGCCACGAGACGTGTTCTCAGGGGCAATTTTGGAATTTGCATTTGCCTCGAGATATGTTCTTAGGGGCAATTTGGGAATTAAGATTACCTCGGGATATGTGTTCCCAGGCTAATTTTGGAATTTGAGGTCGTCTTGGGATAAACTTATATTTGTCTCATTATCTCTTTTATTAAATCCTGATTTGGCCAGAATTATGATAAATTAAATTTATTAGGATTAGAATTTTAATTCTCATAGAATTGAGACATGTATTTTTTATATAAACATATACTAAAAAATAATTTTAAAAAAATTTCATCTTCTGAATGTTTATACTCATATCTGATAAAAATAAAGAATTAGGGGATTTATAGATTATTTTTTAAAAATAAAAAGTTTTATTCAAAAATTTTCAAAAATTTATGAAAGTACTGGGTCAATTAGGTTCATTGTAATAAAAAATTGTGGATCGCCAGAACAACTCCCCTTGGTTTTGTTTCTCTTTGGATAAGATAAAGATGAAGTTTAAAAAAAAAAAAACAGTTATATTCAAATAATTTAGATAAGATAAAGTGGAAGTTAAAAAAAAGGTTATATTAAGATAATGCAATAGTTAGAATAAGATAAGGAGCATGCGTTTGGTGTGTATGTATGTATATTATATACCCGGACTGGCTACAAAATTTAAAGAGAAATTAAGCAAGAGAGATATAATAGAGAGAGATCGAGAGAGGAATTGAGTAATGGCAGACTTCAAGTTAGACATCAAGTTTAACTTCAATTTGAAGGCTTTCTTGATTGATGAGGAGCTGGAGTTCCTTGTTCGCAGCAATGGTGACCAGGTCTTCATTTTCTTCTATTTTTTTTTAAATTTTTTTTTTAATTTTCTTGTTCGTTATTAGATCTGTATGCTTTTTAAGATAATTTTGTTCACATGTTCATGATCCATGCATGTACAAGTGCCTCTCCCTTGTTTTAATCTTTTATTTGAATAGACAAGTAGGTCTTGCTTTTGTAGTAATTAATAGAATTTTTTATTTGACACCCCCTAAAAACTGACTGACAAAATCACTTATCATTTTTTTAAAAAAAATTTTCAAAAATATCTTATAACCCAGAAATACCCAATTTTATTCCTAGTTGATCTTTATCCATGCCAAATAAACAATTAAGAATATTTTGAAATAGGTTATAAGTCATGGTGTCAAAACGACATGAACAGTTAGGGGATCGGCACTTTATTTAAAAAACAACATTTAAGAATTATAAGAAATTCATAAAAATTTTAGAAAAAAAATCAGAAAATTATTAAAAATATAATAATTTGTCATTTTAGATAAAAGGGTAAATTTGTCATTTTATATATATTGTAACCTAAGGTTTTACATTTAACCCTTTTTAAAATATAAAACTTTGTTTCAGAGATTAAAAAAATAAAACGGGGGTTTATAAGATTTTACTGTTTTTCGAAGGGTTACAAGTAAAAAAAAAAACTCTAAAAAATATGAACTTTCAAAACCCCGAGGAAAGTTATGAGATCTGAACATGTTATCTGGTCCCAGGACATCCACTTGAATGAACACTTGGTATCATTACATATGTTCATTGATGTTTGTTAATCCTTCAATTATATTCTAATTTGTTAATTCATCTGATGAATCGCTCGGAACAAAAAATAAAATTTACATGTATTGGAACTTTGCAGGTCAGCATCAACAATCTGGATGGGAAAATTATAGCTCTCTACTTCGGTATGAGATACACTACGACCCAGTGTGAATGGTTTGGTCAAGAACTGCTTGAGATGTACACTGAACTGACTTGCAATGGTGAAAATTTTGAGGTTTTATATATTAATGGAGACCATGCATATGGAGATGAAGAATTCAATGCCCGCTTCTCCAAGATGCCATGGCTAGCCATTCCACCCTTGGAGCTTGAGATTCAAGACCATCTCTGGAAAATATTCAACCTTGCGCCGTGGCATCCTGCACTTCCAATAATTGATGAAAGAGGTTGTGTTCTTGATTTTGGCTGCCATGAAGCCTTCAGAGACTATGGTTCAGATGCTTATCCATTTACTCCTGAGAAGCACACTGAATTGAAGTTGAAGGAAGATGAACAACCTCTTCAGTTCTTGCTAGGATTCAAAACCCACGATTTCTTGATTGCATACGATGGGACTGAGGTACCTTCGATCACTCTTTTTGTATCGGTAGAAATTAGATCAGTCATATGTTTGATGGTGGTATATGTGACTTTTTTAGATTCCTTATTCAGGTACCGTTATCAGAGCTTGAAGGGAAGAATGTAGGCGTGCTCTTTGTGCCTGAGTGTGATGAGGGTGGGTGTGAGGAGTTCATCCAATCCATGAAAACAAAGTTGCAAAAGATCAAGGAAGCAGGTGAGGAATTTGAGCTTGTCATTGTACCAGTTGAAGCTGCATATAATGAAGAGAAGATGAACAAGGTGAATTTCGAACATGTTTTCAAAGACTTGGCCTGCCTTTCTATCCCCCTCGGTGATAAACGGTGCTGCAAGCGACTTGTCAGGCGATTTTACTCACCCCTTGATCCAGATAATCTGATGATTATCAGTGCCGACCGAAGGCGATACACGATCCCTCTAACCCGTGAAGACAACCAAGAATTTGCATCAGAAAGACTTTTTGTAGGTTGTGCAAATATGAAATCGATAAGTCTAGAGTCACTTCTTTCTTCTGCTGATCGAGATTATGTCATTGGAAATGGTGATATAAAAGTAAGTATGCGTTCATTCATCAAGATCTACCACTCAAGTATATTTTAATTCGGCTCACATCATTTTATTGGGCTATATAGGTTAAGATTAGCGATCTCGAAGGAAGAACTGTTATTCTCTACTTCGCTCCCGAATTTACCGAATCTGTACGTTGTAATACCTGCACCAAGTTTTTGGTTGAAGCATACCACGAACTCCGCTCAAAGGGTGAAGTTGACCTTGAGGTTGTCTTTGTTTCGTTTCATAAAGATGAGCATGAATTCAATCAACACTTCTCTAAGATGCCATGGCTAGCTTTACCATTCTCCGATACCGAGTCCCACAACAAGCTCAGGGATCGATTCCCCAGGGAGACGTTCGGTTACCTACCATGTTTGCTGGTCCGCGATGGGAGTGGAGACATCATTTGTAGACAAGCATTTTGGGATTTATTGAACTATGGATCGAAAGCATATCCTTTCACAAATGAAAGGATTGATCAAGTAAAGAAGGAAGATGAGATTCTTAAGAAGAAGCCACAAAATCTTCATAAGTTGCTAGGTTCTCACACTCGTGACTTTTTGATTTCAAGTAGTGGGGATAAGGTGATCTAGTCTCCTTTACTTTGATTTCCAACACTTGAGTATGTGAATAAACATATAACAAATTCCTTTCCTATTTCAGGTGCCTATTTCAGAGCTCGAAGGAAAAGTGGTAGGTCTTTGTTTCCAAAATATTTGGGACCCAAGGGATCTCCTGGAAACTTATCAACCACTTAAAGACATGTATCTCAGGCTAAAGGAAAGAGGAGAAAAATTCGAGCTAGTCTCAGTATTCTTTGACATGCTAAGTCCTCCTAAGGCCTTTTTCCAAGAAATGCCCTGGCTGGCGGTCCCCTTGAATGATCAAGAAACAGGTGAGAAGCTATTCCGCTACTTCCATGTTTTTGATGACCCAAAACTTATAATTATTGACTCTCAAGGGATGATTTTGAACAACCCTATTTTACCCGATTTTCACGATGTTGTGGATAATCTTGGTGATGAGGGATACCCGTTCACTCTTGAGAAAATCCAAGAGGTTCTTGGCATTGAGGGGCACCCATTGACCCTCGAGAACTATAATAAGGCTATTGATAGGATACAAGACAGAAGAATAACGAATCTGGAGCATGTTTTCGTTTCTTGGCAGCGAGATTATCTTTTTGGTAAAAATGGCATCAAGGTATATATAGATTGAAAAATACATACATTTTATTCACTCATTCATTATCCATTAAACCACATGATTATTTCTTTTAAGTAATTAATTTGTTTGTTTAAACCTTAGTTTCCGGCATCAAAACTCATGGACAAGACTATCCTTCTTCTAGAGACATATCAAATGGGAGAATTCGAGTGCAAGCTCATTGAAATTTATCCAAAGATTAAACAAAAGGACAGTGCATTTGAGGTGATCTTCATATCAGATCAGGAGTTACTCACTGAAATGTTTTCAGCCATGCCCTGGCTTCTTGCAATCGACTGTGAGGATTTGAGGACATGTGCAGTGCGCATATACTTCAATCTAGATATCAGGGATTTCTGTTATCCTCTCGTAGGAATCCACCGATTGGGGTCAGGACGCAGTTTTACACGAGGATGGAGACTAAGAAAGCTCATCATGGACTATGGTGCTGATGCCTATCCATTTACCAAGCAAAGACTTAGAGAATTGGAAGGAAGATCGAGGACCATCTCGGCTAAGAAGAGTTCTACCCAATTTTAACATATATATATATATATATGTTAGCATTAATGTTTATTTAACAAGATTGATATATGTTAATTAGTGTTGTTCTTGCTTATTAATTAGTTGATCATATTATTGTCTGATGGAGGATTCCTATCTTAGTCAAATTGGTTTTTAGGTGGTTGTAGTTTTACATATTTTTGGATATTTGATTTGATGTAAAAAAAATAAATATATAGTAAATTTTTTTACAGCATTTCAAATTACGGGCGTAAAACTAAACACAGGATAACTCTTGGGTTAAAATCACCTCCTTCTTTCCCAGCACCCCGACTCATCAACCATCGTCTCACATCCATCACCTTCCTTACGCACAGCCCTCCGTCGCCGGCGCCGTCCATCACCTTCCTCATCCTCCCCTCCAAGAATGCTCACTCCACCACCCTTCTAGCCCTTGTCCAGCCCTCCGTCGCCGCCAGCACGAAGCCGCCCTCTCCCTCCTCCTCCACCCTTCTAGCCCTCATCCATGGCCAACGATCTCGCATCCTGAAATCCCAACTTCCTCTGAGCTCGAATTCAAGGAGCTCGAGAGCGTCCTCGATGAGGTGATGAGGACGATGACGGTCTTCCACTTCTTCAACCGAGCTATTCTCACCTTCGGCCCCCAAGGCATCGCAGCCTTGGTCAAGGATTGGGTTCTTTTGCTTTGATTGGGAAAAAATCTTTTTATTATTTTTTTTTGGGGGGTTTTTGTTTGTTGATTTTTGCTTGAGAATTGATGATTTGTTTCCTGCTTGGTTTGTGATCTTTTGCTTTGATTGTGAAAAGTTTTTTTCCTTTTTTTTTTTTAAAATAATCCATCCTGATGTCTGAAGATAGATCAAGTTTGGAAATTTTGAATTTTGTATTTTATATTTTGAAGTTTATGAGGTGAATAGAAATAAAGAATGTTGCTGATTCTCAGTTGCGGCCAATTTGATTGGATGAAGATTTTGGAACATTGATTCTGGCAAATTACTGTTGGAACGTTGAAGATTTTATTATCCATTCATTGCTAGCGAATTACTGTTGGAACATTGAAGATTTTTTTGGTTTACTACGTATCATTCTATCCTTTGGTGGTTGGAAACCACAATTGTTGTTTTAAAGGTCTATATTATTTTCCTAATGGTGAAAAAATATATATATTTTAAAAAAATATTAAATATTTTAAATGTAATAAATACTTTATTAGATTAATTAATTATTATAGTTAAATCTAATTTTTGTGTTAACGGTAACCTTTGTTTCCAGGTTTCTCTTAGGTATAGCTTATCTCGGTTTGTCAGATCTTCCCATGTGTCTCATTCTTCTTATTCCATCCTTTTGTTTCATATTATGATTAAAAACAACTTGTTTTCTGTTTTATTAAAAAAAAAAAAATTCTATTCTTGTTGGGGATATGATTCAGCTGTGGCTGGTGATTGTTCATCCCCATCTGAATGTAGCTAGGCTTATTTTGTCTTCTCATTTGTGGAAATTTAGGTATGTTGGAAACATTCTAGTCAGTAGTCACTGAAGCACTTCTTCAAGAGGTTGCAAACTCATTAGGAAAGATAATTAAGGTGTGTTTCTGATAAAAATAATTTCATTACATTCCCTAATATACCAGTATTTGATAACTTGATATTCTTTTGTTGGTTTTGCATCTATAATGTTAGCATCATTTCTATTGCTATTAACTTTTAGTTGACTTCTTGTGGTCATCCTACCAACCTACTTTGTTTGGATGTTCACTTGGCTTGTGTTTGATAGGGGATATCGCCAAATGGGATATCCCCAACACATTTCTCAATAAAAATTTTTCTCGTCAAAAATTTTAATTGAAGTTTAAAAATATAATAATGACCTACCCACCAATACATGAAAGTCAGATAGTTATTTTATCATTAATATCTTTACTTTAAAATTTTCTCTCAAAAAATTTAAAATTTTTCAAAAGTTATTCCTAATCTCAAGTGAGATATCCCCTATCAAACACAAGCTTGGTTCCTATTATTGCAAAATCAGGTTTGGTCAGCACATTAAAGTTGATTGGGCATATCCGAGTGGGCAAAGGGAGGACACATCTGGTAAGATTCTGTCAAATGCAAATCCCCTTCATTGCGGCCATCCAACCAGACCTCTAGGATCCTCTTCAATTATTTGTGAATATCATCAATAAAGATAAATAACGAATATTTCACAATTAATACTATGCTAAAAAATAATTTTTAAAAAAACTCATCTTCTAAATATTTCCACTCCTAGTTTTATTAGGAAACAAACAATGTATTGGTTCCTTTAATATATATTTTATCTAAAATAATTTTCAAAAATTTATGAAAGTATTGGGCCAATTAGGTTCATTGTAATAAAAAATTGTGGATCGCTAGAACAACACTGCCCTTGGTTTTGTTTCTCTTTGGATAAGATAAAGATGAAGTTAAAAAAAAAAACAGTTATATTCAAATAATTTAGATAAGATAAAGTGGAAGTTTAAAAAAAAAAGGTTATATTAAGATAATGCAATAGTTAGAATAAGATAAGGAGCATGCGTTTGGTGTGTGTGTATATATATTATATACCCGGACTGGCTACAAAATTTAAAGAGAAATTAAGCAAGAGAGATATAATAGAGAGAGATCGAGAGAGGAATTGAGTAATGGCACACTTCAAGTTTGACTTCAATTTGAAGGCTTTCTTGATTGAAGAGGAGCTGGAGTTCCTTGTTCGCAGCAATGGTGACCAGGTCTTCATTTTCTTCTTCTTCTTTTTTTTTTTTAATTTTTTAATTTTCTTGTTCGTTATTAGATCTGTATGCTTTTTAAGATAATTTTGTTCACATGTTCATGATCCATGCATGTACAAGTGCCTCTCCCTTGTTTTAATCTTTTATTTGAATAGACAAGTAGGTCTTGCTTTTGTAGTAATTAATAGAATTTTTTACTTTGACACCCCCTAAAAACTGACTGACAAAATCACTTATCATTTTTTTTTAATTTTTCAAAAATATCTTATAACCCAGAAATACCCAATTTTATTCCTAGTTGATCTTTATCCATGCCAAATAAACAATTAAGAATATTTTGAAATGGGTTATAAGTCATGGTGTCAAAACGACTTGAACAGTTAGGGGATCGGCACTTTATTTGAAAAACAACATTTAAGAATTATAAGAAATTCATAAAAATTTTAGAAAAAAAATCAGAAAATTATTAAAAATATAGTAATTTGTCATTTTAGATAAAAGGGTAAATTTGTCATTTTATATATATTGTAACCTAAGGTTTTACATTTAACCCTTTTTAAAATATAAAACTTTGTTTTAGAGATTAAAAAAATAAAACGGGGGTTTATAAGATTTTACTGTTTTTCGAAGGGTTACAAGTAAAAAAAAAAAAAAAACTCTAAAAAATATGAACTTTCAAAACCCCGAGGAAAGTTATGAGATCTGAACATGTTATCTGGTCCCAGGACATCCACTTGAATGAACACTTGGTATTATTACATATGTTCATTGATGTTTGTTAATCCATCAATTATATTCTAATTTGTTAATTCATCTGATGAATCGCTCGGAACAAAAAAAATTTTTACATGTATTGGAACTTTGCAGGTCAGCATCAACGATCTGGATGGGAAAATTATAGCTCTCTACTTCGGTATGAGATACATTATGACCGAGTGTGAATGGTTTGGTCAAGAACTGCTTGAGATGTACACTGAACTGACTTGTAATGGTGAAAATTTTGAGGTTTTATATATTAATGGAGACCATGAATATGGAGATGAAGAATTCAATGCCTACTTCTCCAAGATGCCATGGCTAGCCATTCCACCCTTGGAGCTTGAGATTCAAGACCATCTCTGGAAAATATTCAACCCTACGCCGTGGCATCCTGCACTTCCAATAATTGATGAAAGAGGTTGTGTTCTTGATTTTGGCTGCCATGAAGCCTTTATAGACTATGATTTAGATGCTTATCCATTTACTCCTGAGAAGCACATTGAATTGAAGTTGAAGGAAGATGAACAACCTCTTCAGTTCTTGCTAGGATTCAAAACCCGCGATTTCTTGATTGCATACGATGGGACTGAGGTACCTTCGATCACTCTTTTTGTATCGGTAGAAATTAGATCAGTCATATGTTTGATGGTGGTATATGTGACTTTTTTAGATTCCTTATTCAGGTACCGTTATCAGAGCTTGAAGGGAAGAATGTAGGCGTGCTCTTTGTGCCTGAGTGTGATGAGGGTGGGTGTGAGGAGTTCATCCAATCCATGAAAACAAAGTTGCAAAAGATCAAGGAAGCAGGTGAGGAATTTGAGCTTGTCATTGTACCAGTTGAAGCTGCATATAATGAAGAGAAGATGAACAAGGTGAATTTCGAACATGTTTTCAAAGACTTGGCCTGCCTTTCTATCCCCCTCGGTGATAAACGGTGCTGCAAGCGACTTGTCAGGCGATTTTACTCACCCCTTGATCCAGATAATCTGATGATTATCAGTGCCGACCGAAGGCGATACACGATCCCTCTAACCCGTGAAGACAACCAAGAATTTGCATCAGAAAGACTTTTTGTAGGTTGTGCAAATATGAAATCGATAAGTCTAGAGTCACTTCTTTCTTCTGCTGATCGAGATTATGTCATTGGAAATGGTGATATAAAAGTAAGTATGCGTTCATTCATCAAGATCTACCACTCAAGTATATTTTAATTCGGCTCACATCATTTTATTGGGCTATGTAGGTTAAGATTAGCGATCTCGAAGGAAGAACTGTTATTCTCTACTTCGCTCCCGAATTTACCGAATCTGTACGTTGTAATACCTGCACCAAGTTTTTGGTTGAAGCATACCACGAACTCCGCTCAAAGGGTGAAGTTGACCTTGAGGTTGTCTTTGTTTCGTTTCATAAAGATGAGCATGAATTCAATCAACACTTCTCTAAGATGCCATGGCTAGCTTTACCATTCTCCGATACCGAGTCCCACAACAAGCTCAGGGATCGATTCCCCAGGGAGACGTTCGGTTACCTACCATGTTTGCTGGTCCGCGATGGGAGTGGAGACATCATTTGTAGACAAGCATTTTGGGATTTATTGAACTATGGATCGAAAGCATATCCTTTCACAAATGAAAGGATTGATCAAGTAAAGAAGGAAGATGAGATTCTTAAGAAGAAGCCACAAAATCTTCATAAGTTGCTAGGTTCTCACACTCGTGACTTTTTGATTTCAAGTAGTGGGGATAAGGTGATCTAGTCTCCTTTACTTTGATTTCCAACACTTGAGTATGTGAATAAACATATAACAAATTCCTTTTCTATTTCAGGTGCCTATTTCAGAGCTCGAAGGAAAAGTGGTAGGTCTTTGTTTCCAAAATCTTTGGGACCCAAGGGATCTCCTGGAAACTTATCAACCACTTAAAGACATGTATCTCAGGCTAAAGGAAAGAGGAGAAAAATTCGAGCTAGTCTCAGTATTCTTTGACATGCTAAGTCCTCCTAAGGCCTTTTTCCAAGAAATGCCCTGGCTGGCGGTCCCCTTGAATGATCAAGAAACAGGTGAGAAGCTATTCCGCTACTTCCATGTTTTTGATCACCCAAAACTTATAATTATTGACTCTCAAGGGATGATTTTGAACAACCCTATTTTACTTGATTTTCACAATATTGTGGTTAATCTTGGTGATGAGGGATACCCGTTCACTCTTGAGAAAATCCAAGAGGTTCTTGGCATTGAGGGGCACCCATTGACCCTCAAGAACTATAATGAGGCTATTTATAGGATACAAGACAGAAGAATAACGAATCTGGAGCATGTTTTCGTTTCTTGGCAGCGAGATTATCTTTTTGGTAAAAATGGCATCAAGGTATATATAGATTGAAAAATACATACATTTTATTCACTCATTTATTATCCATTAAACCACATGATTATTTTTTTTAATTAATTAATTTGTTTGTTTAAACCTTAGTTTCCGGCATCAAAACTCATGGACAAGACCATCCTTCTTCTAGAGACATATCAAATGGGAGAATTCGAGTGCAAGCTCATTGAAATTTATCCAAAGATTAAACAAAAGGACAGTGCATTTGAGGTGATCTTCATATCGCATCGGGAGTTACTCATCGAAATGTTTTCACCATGCCACAGCTTCTTGCAATTGGTACATGGGATTTGAGGACATGTGCAAAGGCGCATATACTTCAATCTAAATATCAGGGATTTCTGTTATCCTCTCGTAGGAATCCACCGACTGGGGTCAGGACGCAGTTTTACACGAGGATGGAGACTAAGAAAGCTCATCATGGACTATGGTGCTGATGCCTATCCATTTACCAAGCAAAGACTTAGAGAATTGGAAGGAAGATCGAGGACCATCTCGGCTAAGAAGAGTTCTACCCAATTTTAACTTTTATATATATATATATATATATATATATATATATATATATATATGGCATAAGATACTTATTATATTTTATTTTGGAATGTTGGCCTTCTTGAGTTACATCATTAATTTCATATTCTGGTCATGAGACTGAGTTTCACCATCGTAATATGGATTTATGCATGGCTTGCTATTTCTTTAGGATACAAATGTTTTTGGAGAGTTAATCTATAGTTAGATGGCATGCTTGACAACATGTATGGTTGAATGTCTCTCAATTGAATTAATGCTTTGATATTTGTCGAATTTTTCAACTGCAAATTTACATACATGGAGTCTTGGTGAAATATCTGCTGTCTGGAAGTCTTATGTTTTAGCAAATTTTGTGTTTACTTGATTTTAGGAGAATTGTAGTTTATGGATGACATCTTACTACTGTTTGTCCATCCTTTATTCAGGGACTGTTTTGTTTCTTGTAACCGGATATATTATAAAAAAATTTACATATAAAACATATTTTTGGATATTTGATTTGATGTAAAAAGATAAATATATAGTAAAATTTTTTACAGCATTTCAAATTACGGGCGTAAAACTAAACACAGGATAACTCTTCGGTTAAAATCACCTCCTTCTTTCCCAGCACCCTGACTCATCAACCATCGTCTCACATCCATCACCTTCCTTACGCACAGCCCTCCGTCGCCGGCGTCGTCCATCACCTTCCTCATCCTCCCCTCCAAGAATGCTCACTCCATCACATTTCAAATTTGGGACATAAGAATCAGGCGGTCAGCCCCGCCTAGTTAAGATTACCCATGGGCGACTCAGACCCGGGATCGAGTCCGCGCAACGGGGAATATCTGGCCATCCGAAGACTGGCATTCCGCACGTGCAGGACTCGCCACAGGAAAGAGGCTCAGCGTAGAATCGAACCCACACGGGGAACGAGACACGCGACCAGTTTGACCACTCGGCTGAGATGCCAGCGTCCAATTTGATTGGATGAAGATTTTTTAACATTGATTCTGGCAAATTACTGTTGGAACGTTGAAGATTTTATTATCCATTCATTGCTAGCGAATTACTGTTGGAACATTGAAGATTTTTTTGGTTTACTACGTATCATTCTATCGTGTGTGTGTGTGTGTGTGTGTGTGTACACGGACTGGCTACAAAATTTAAAGTGAAAGCCAGAGATAAGAGAGATCGAGAGAGGAGTAATGGCAAACTTCAATTTAGACTTCAATTTGAAGGCTTTCTTGATTGAAGAGGAGCTGGAGTTCCTTATTGGCAACAACGGTGACCAGGTCTTAGTTTCTTCTTCTTCTATTTTTTTTTTCTTGTTCATTATTAGATCTGTTTGCTTTTTTAACATGATTTTGTTCACATGTTCATGATCCATGCATGTACAAGTGCCTCTCCCTCGTTTTAATCTTTTATTTGAATAGACAAGTAGGTCTTGCTTTTGTAGTAATTAATAGAGTTTTTTATTTGACACCTGACAAAATCACTTATCATCCCTTTATTTCCTTTTTTATAAAATATTTAAAAATTATAATAAATTCATAAAAAAATAGAAAAAAACAAATCAGAAAATTACTAAAAATATAGTAATTTGTCATTTTAAATAAAAGGGTAAATTTGTCATTTTATATATATTTGTAATCTGAGGTTTTACATTTAACTCTAGTTAAAATATAAAACTTTTCAGGGGTTAAAAAAAATAAAACTGGGGGTTATAATAAAGAGGGGATTTTATTATTTTTCAAGGTGTTACAAGTAAAAATTTCTAAATAATATGAACTTTCAAAACCCGAGGAAAGTTATGAGATCTGAACATGTTATCTGGTCCCAGGACATCCACTTGAATGAACACTTAGTATTATTACATATGTTCATTGATGTTTGTTAATCCATCAATTATATTCTAATTTGTTAATTCATCTAATGAATCGCTTGGAACAAAAAATAAAATTTACATGTATTGGAACTTTGCAGGTCAGCATCAACGATCTGGATGGGAAAATTATAGCTCTCTACTTCGGTATGAGCTACACTACGACCGAGTGTGAATGGTTTGGTCAAGAACTGCTTGAGATGTACACTGAACTGACTTGCAATGGTGAAAATTTTGAGGTTTTATATATTAATGGAGATTGGAGACCATGAATATGAAGATGAAGAATTCAATGCCCGCTTCTCCAAGATGCCATGGCTAGCCATTCCACCCTTGGAACTTGAGATTCAAGACCATCTCTGGGATATATTCAACCCTGTGCCGTGGGGTACCACACTTCCAATAATTGATGAGAGAGGTTGTGTTCTTGATTTTTGCTGCCACGAAGCCTTCAGAGATTATGATTCAGATGCTTATCCATTCACTCCTGAGAAGCACAATGAATTGAAGTTGAAGGAAGATGAACAACCTCTTCAGTTCTTGCTAGGATCCAAAACCCGCGATTTCTTGATTGCATACAATGGGACTGAGGTATATTCATTCTTATATCGGTGGAAATCAATCACATGTTTGACGGTGGTATATGTGACTTTTTATTCAGGTACCTTTATCAGAGCTCGAAGGGAAGAATGTAGGCGTGTTCTTTGTGCCTAAGTGTGATGAGGGTGGGTGTGAGGAGTTCATCCAATCCGTGAAAACAAAGTTGCAGAAGTAGGTGAGGTATTTGAGCTTGTCATCGTAGCAGTTGAAGCTGCATATAATGAAGAGAAGATGAACAAGGTGAATTTCGAACATGTTTTCAAAGACTTGGCCTGCCTCTCTATCCCCCTCGGTGATAAACGGTGCTGCAAGCGACTTGTCAGGCGATTTTACTCACCCCTTTATCCAAATAATCTGATGATTATCGGTGCCGACGGAAGGCGATACGAGGTCCATCTCTCTTGTGAAGACAACCGAGAATTTGCATCACAAGGACCTTTTGTTGGGAAAATGGAAGATTGTGCAAATATTAAATCGAAAAGTCTAGAGTCACTTCTTTCTTCTGCTGATCGAGATTATGTCATTGGAAAGGGTGATATAAAAGTAAGTACACATTCATAAAACTGTGGTTTATCCACTTCATCAAAAAAAAGGTACACATTCATTCATCAAGATCTACCACTCAAGTATATTTTGACGTGGCTCACATAATTTTATTTGGCTATGCAGGTTAAGATTAGCGATCTCGAAGAAAGAACTGTTATTCTCTACTTCGCTCCTGAATCTGCCAAATCTGTACATTGTAATACCTGTACCAAGTTTTTGGTTGAAGCATACCATGAACTCCGCTCAAAGGGTGAAGACCTTGAGGTTGTCTTTGTTTCATTTCATAAAGATGAGAATGAATTCAATCAGCATTTCTCTAAGATGCCATGGCTAGCTTTACCATTCTTCGATACCGAGTCCCACAACAAGCTCAAGGATTGATTCCCCAGTGAGACGTACGCGTTTGGTTGCCTCCCACATTTGTTGGTCTATGGTGGGAGTGGCGACATCATTTGTAAACAAGCATTTTGGGATTTATTGAATTATGGATCAAAAGCATATCCTTTCACAAATGAAAGGATCGATCAAGTCAATAAGACTCTAAATTAAATAATCAATATTTTGGAAAATAATTTAAACATATCTTATTTTGTGATACAACAAAATGGACATACAATTCTCATGCTCTTCAAAGCATGTTAATCCAACAAAATAATGTAATCACCAACCAGTACTTAACCTTATTCTCCACTAATAAACTACTCCGTTCTTCTTGATAAACACAAAACTAACTACTAAGCCTCTGCCATGGTCGAGCACGATGGACTGGACATATCAAACTTCACCGCCCCACCCTCAGTGCTCACCGTCCGCAAATAACAAGCATTCGCATCATCCCTATACTTATAACTCGATTTAGTACTTCCACTCCCCCACAAGGTCACCCCATCATGCACCAACGCCGACCCCTCCGCATTCTGTCGATCAATCAACGTGCTCGAGCTCACCACCTGGTTCTCGTTCAAGTTCACCACCTCCTGCAACTCATGAAACAATCTCGTTCTCTCTAACTCTCCACCTCCCATTTCCGTCTCCATCGTACTTTGTAACTGTTGCATATATAAACTTCTATATGTTAGAAACACATATAATCGATAATTTAATTAAAGTGGACAATATCATGCTAATGTCGATTTATTATTTTACCTGTAATGGAGATTCGACGAACATTTGAACTCTTCCTAAAATCTGAGAGCCGGAGGTGACGCCGATAGTATTACGGGCCTTGTTGATCATCTCTACTTGTCGGACGGATCCCCGGTTCTGCACCTCGATCTGGCTTTTAAAGGTTATCTTTTGTCTCACCGTCGTCGTGATGTTCCCAAAGGACGACGCAGTCCAGCCGGAGAACCTCACCAGCCCGTCGGCATTAACTTCCGACTGGCCCTCCACACTCCTCCACTCCCCATTCTTACTAACCTTCATCGGCGGCGCAATGTAGTCGACAACGCCGGCGAGCACTGTGTCCGACCGGGCATCGATCCATAAATGGAGGTTCGCGGTGACGAGCCAGTGTGGCAGCGCGTCGCGCACGCCGAGCCCGATCTCATGCGGCCCTCCATCGAGCAGCATCGAGAGGAACGGCGTCACGTCGAGGTCGTACGACGGGATGTCGAACGAGCCAATGGCGGCGACGGGAGACCAGAAGTAAGGGTTGATGGAACCCGGGTAGATGACCGGGAAGGGGATGTGACCGCCGACGTACTTCCCGTCAATGGTGGCGTAGAGCTGCCGGAAACCACCGTTGGATTTCGGAAACTCACCGGAATATGAAGATCTAAGCGGGTTAGAGTACCAGAACTCATCGTCGGCGTGGTGGGACGCGAAGATCTCGAGAACCGCACGGAAGGTGTTCGACGGAATGGTGACGGAGGAGAAGGGGACATGAGACTCGTTGTGGATACGAAACCAGAAGCCATTGCCGTAGCAACCTTGAGAAACAGGAAGGATGACATCCGCCGGCTGCCGATACAACCCCTTGACCGTCGGCCGGGCGGTGTAGCCTTGTCGGCCGTCTATGAGAGCTCCCCTGTAGAAGTGCAACGTCACGTTGGCGCTGAACACTCCGGGTAGTGTCTCGTTCGAGTTCTCAAGCATCATGTAGACCATGCGGCCGGCGGCTTCGCCGCCGGAGAGGTGGCGGAGGAGGGTGGCGTATCGAGTAACGTCCTTTTGGACACGCCAGAACGCGCCGGAGGACGTGGGGAGAGGAGTGCTGGTACGGAGAATCTCGGCGCCGTCGATCCAGATGGCGGCGATGCGGCTTTTCTGGACGTCGGAGGCGGAGACGGAGAGCTCGAGGACAACACGAGTCCAGGGGTATGGGCACTCGGCTGGCTGCGTGTAGTTAGCGGAGGCGGGGGGAGCCCCGACGGTGTTGGCGAAGTCATGGTGGAGAATTAGGACGGAGCACTTGGGTGTTTGGCCGGGGAGCGCCGGAGGTAGCGTTGGGTCTATGTGTTCTAGTGTTCCGACGTCAATGGCTATTACTACTGAGATAAGTAAAGAAAAGAGAAGGAATGAAAAGGAGTTCATGTCTGCAGAGAAGGACATAAAATGAGAATAGTTTAAGTCAAAGTATGTGTTTGTGTTGATATATAAATACATATTATGAGAGGGAGAAGGAGGAGATTGAAGGGATGTGAAATGTGTGAGAAGAGAGAGGGAGAGAGAAGGGTGCTTCCAGGATGGTTCGTTGTTGAACTGGTAGCTAATGTACTTGAAGATGAGAAGGGATTGTTGTGGAGAAATGGCAGTGGATGTTGGGATGGATGGCTGGGTTATTTTGTCTGTGTGTTTGTAGACATGAATTTACTAGTGTTGTAGTTTTGGATGGTTATAACTTTGGCTGCTCTCGGGAGTACTGTGTACTTTGGTTGATAGGCATGATAAAAATGTTTGGGCTTAATTACTGTCTAGCCCCATGTTACTAATGGGCTTTATTGTTTACATAACCCAGCCCAAAGACCTTAGCACAAAATCCCATGCAATCTAATATATATATATTATCAGTTTTTCTTAATTTTATTTATTAACTAATTATATTCTCATGTTTCTATAAAAGAAAGAAAATCAGGAAACTCCATTCCATTTTTTTTTGTATTTTTTATAAAATCCATTTTTTTAATATCCTTGTATATATATATATATATATATATGTGTGTAGCTATGTTACCATAGCTTCTAGACTACAATATATGATCTATTATCTTATGTCGCACCACTTTTTTTTTGCTAATATAACTATATTTTATATTCATCAAGTGGCCAAGTTGATGATGGTCGAATCAGTAATTATGAAAAGCCTGACATTTATCTGAGAGGGAGCACAGTAACCCTAGGTGACGAAGGATAAAGCACATTAGAGTAGGCTGTCACTACATTATGTGTTGGGGTCTGTCATTCCGGATGAGACACCTACTCTACTCTTATATATTTTCGCTATTAAAATTCTACTAAATGTGTATCTTGATAAACAATTTATCCACTTTTATAAATATATTTATAAAAATTTATAAAGTTTTATGGAGAAAATGGAATTCAATGTTTATTTTATTTTATTTTATTTTATTTTATTTTATACCTTTACTTTTGTATGATGTTGAAGTTGAAGGATAATGGTGGTGACTCCTTCAAGCTCATGCACAGAGGGTAGGCATATTATGGTGCCACAGTTCATGGTATGGGACAGTATGAGAGTGATTGTTCTAAGACTCAGCATGATCACTTAATGTATCTTATCTCCTATATATTATTATCATAAATCCTACTTAGCTATTATCCATTACTTAACAACATATTACTTTAATGTTGCCCCTCTTTCTGTCAAGCATACATCCACTATGCCAAACAGTGTTTTTTTTTTCCTGCGCCCCCTCCCCCTCCTCAAGTCAAGTCGAAATTCAAGGATGTGTACAGACGGGGTAGCTCGATCTTGTATTACTTCACAAAAAAACTTTACTTGTATGGTAGCTCGATTTTATATTAGTCCACAAGAGAACATCACCAGCCTGACCTTGATCACCTTATAAGAATGGGGATTCGATCCCGGGTTTTTCACAGGAGAACCTCACGCTTTAACTCAAGGTGTTAAACGGGCGGCCACGGCGGCCCGGGTCGCCGTCTTGGCCGCACGTGCTGCTCGGCGCGACACGGTGCCGCGAGGACCCGGCCCGGCCGCGGCACGGCACGCGGTGGGCCGTGCAGTTGCCGGGGCCACGTCAACCCTAATCTTTTAATTTTTTTAAAAGCATTTAAAATTTTTATTAAAAATCAGAAAAAGAAGAAAAAATCCAAAAATTTACTAAAAAAAGGAAAAACATATTAAATATGGAAAACTTTTAAAATTTGTAAAATTTACTTCAAGTCCAAATTTGAAGGCAAGAATATTGCTATAAATAAAAAAATATTTTAAACAATAAAAAAAATATTGCATGAGAAGTATATCTAGTGTGGGAAATATAAGATTTTTGGAAAAATATAAGTTGATTTTATAAGTAATTAATATAAGTTGATTATTATTTTACTTACTTAGATTTTAATAAATCTTATATATATATAGTATATATAAATGCACACATACGGTCCATTAATATAATATTAAATTTATTAATATTTATTTTTGAAATGGTGTTTTATTAGTAATTAATGACAACTTTTATTGTCTTATTTGTTGGTTTTATTTTAAATTATATTATATTAAATTCACAGTATTGTTAATATGATTTTATTCATAAAAATCTCATTTTTAGTTACCTTGTACGATTTAGTTTTATATTTATTGATTTATGGTTTTAATGTTAGTATGAATAATAAATTAAATATAATTAATAATAATGATGTAAATCTATTGTAGCTTAGTAGTTAAGTTATTTGATAGAACTAAAAATAATGTAATTTTAAATTTAAATAATGTAACTAGATTTTTCTCACTAAGGATTTAATTGATTTGGCTAAACTTTAAATTTAAAGAATCTCTAGATCTAAATTCCTTATATTTAAATTTTTAGTTTGAGATAAGATTTGAATTAATCAAGTTACCAATATTTTAAATACCACTTTCCACTTAAAAATTAAATATAATATAATTTAAAATTTAAAATTAAAACAACCAATAAGGCAATAATTAAAACTTCTATTCATTACTAATAAAATGACCTAACATGCTAAATATAATATAATTTAAAATTTAAAATTTAAAATTAAACCAACCTGATATTTTGAGGTTCACTAGAATCACGACATATGTCGTTGAAACTCTCAAGAACACTTTTTGTTGTGAAAGAGAATGAGCTAGCCAATTTTATTTTGTGAAAAAGTTGGTTATCTTCTCAACATCATCAAATCCGGGGCTGATACTATGCGGCCGGCGTTATCATTGTGTAAGTACGGTCGCCTCGTTTTGGCCTACTTGCACAGTATTTTGAGGAAATCCAACAGTATGGATAGAAAGAACATCGAAAAATAAGCTAGCATGTCAATTTTCATACAATTTGGGAAATTATAGGGTTTTCATCTTAAAAAGTGAAATTTTGAACCAATAAGATTTCTATAAATTTTCACCCGTTAAGATAAGACCCTACAAGTTCCCAAATTATATGAAAATTAACATCCTACTTTATTTTTCGATGTTCTTTCCATCCATACGGTTGGAAATCTTTAAAATACTATGCAAGTGGCCAAATGGGAGGTGACCTTACTTGCACAGTAATCCGACCGGCCTTATATTATCACTCCCGCATCAAATTAGGCCATGTTTGTAATTTGATTTTATTTTTCTCTTTAATCTTGATATATAATCGCATTAAAGATTCGAACATATGAAACTGTTGGATATGCATGATAACAAGAGAGATATATGCTTAATTAACATGAAACCATCCTATGTAAGAGGAACGATTAATGAACAATACTATTACAATTTATATCTCATGTTTGAACCTTGAAAAAACCCTAAACCCTGAACTCTAAACTAATTTTTTTTTTATTTCAATGGTTTTGAGTTGAAGTTATTTTTCAATAACACAATTATTGTTAGACATGAATGATAGCTTCTTTTTTTTTTAGTAAGTGGATAAATCACATTTATTTATTAAAATAATTGGGGTTCCTTACATAGCTCAAACAGAGAAAAATAAAATACATCATTCATATTATCCCAATTCTCTGTCTAAGGTGCATCCTTCCCCTTCCTACTTGATCCTCCTCATGCTTACTCAAGCTCTTCCCTGGGATGGAGATGGGTCATCTTCGAACACATCTCCATCTCCATCTCCATCTGCTCGTCTTGGTGTGTTCGCATTAGATTCGAGGCTGCGCTTTACCAAACATCCCGCTGCCTCCAACTTAAGTTGTTTGGTCATTGGAGCCGCATTCAAACAAGAGAGAATTAGAAAAGAAATGTCACGGATGGTTTTTGAAAAAACATGTTGTTTAGACATGAATGATAACTTGAGATTTGAGTGGTTATCATTTATTTCAAATCAAAGAATTAAGAATCCAAGGTATCAATATCAAATCCCATTATTTTTATTTTTATTTTTTAATAAAAATGGATAAACATGTTCATTGAAAGCTTAACTATGGAATTACAAAGGTGTCCCAATACACACAAGTAGAAACAATATATTAGATCCATTAGCAGCATCAGGGGCTAAGATAGACTTATTCAAAAGGGTCCTTATCCCGTTCAGTGTTGATTGAAAGTGTCTCTTGACTGAAAGCTAGGTTTTGTTTAAGTGCGTTGCATCAAATTAAAAAAAAACAAAAAAAAAAACAATTTCAAAGATATCAGTTTCGTATAAACATGATATTTTTTATTGAAAAATATTTTATTTTCTCGAAGATCACAGAGTACACGAGATGATTGCAGATGCAACCAAATCTCACACACATTTTATATCAAATCTCATTATACAAAAAAAAGAAAAAAAAAGGATTAATGGATTAATGGATTAAGCAAAAGAATAGTGGAAGATTCCCTAATCATAGACCAAAAGAAAAGATGAATATTTAAGTTATTCCAAGGACCAACTTGCTCCATAATTAGTCAAGACATTGACATAAAAAACAACTTGAGTGAGATCCATTACAATTCCCTCTTGGGTCCCATTTCATTGTCTTAACAATAACAATTCAATTATATAAAGACTATCTCACTTCTATCTCTAGCATTTTCATACTAGCTAGGTTTCAACCTGAATTAATTATATTTACTTGAATTTAATCCATTTAATATATTTCTTAACTTAAATAAATTATATTTACTTGAATTTAATCCATTTACAAATTAAATTCCCAAAAACACAAAATTCAACCAAATTGAAGTTTTCTCTCTAGCTCTGATCTATAGGTTTAATGATAACAAACTGAGTTGAATTTGGGTTACAATATATATGGCTAAGTTAGTTGGATTAGAAGTTGAATGATTGAAAGAATCCATATGGTGGTGGGACTCACTTGGCTATAAACATCTTATAGAAACTAAGCTAAGAAGATATAGAAAGGGGAGATATTGCATGCAATGGAGAATAAGTTAAATGCAATTGTTTGTTGTAAAGGGGACTAGTGGCATTGGATTCTCTGTCCTTTCTACACATTTAAATTAGTGTGAGACAACCATGAACCATGTATTAATATTATGCATGGATTTCGACAAACATGAAAACAAAGAACAATGATCTTATGCATGCATGCAACCAATTTTCATAAGGAAAATTGGCTAACCCATTCTCTCTCATAAGGAGAGGTTGAGGATTCGAACCAGGTTCATGGCGTACTTCTAGTGGCTTATCTATATTTATAAATAAAAAAAAATTGATCTCAATGCATGCATGACATTGGTAAATGCTTATCGTTTTAAGTAGTTAAATACGCATCACTGTGTTCAAATGATCATATATATATATATAGATCTAGAAAAAATTAAAAAAATAACGAGAACATTTCATCGAATGAGATTCGAAGATCAAGTATTTTCGATATGAAGAAAAAAAAAATTATAATATGTAGATGAAATTGACAAATAACATGATAGAAAAAAGAAAAAGAGTTTTGCTTAGCCATTACTTCAATTTTTTCACAAGAGATCTTGCTAAAGGACTACTTGAATATATATAAGTTATCCTATATCAAACATAAGGTCAATTAAGATGGAATGATTGGAGATTGTTATGCTGATTAAAAATCAATTTTGCCACAATTTTGTGTCAAAACTGGGATCCACAAGAATTCCTTTTTAATTAGGTTAAGAAAAATTAATATGGATGTTTATGTTTGAGTTAGATAGAACAAAGACACAAGTAAAGGTAGTTAGCACCCTTCCTCTTTAACCTAAACTTGATTAGAAAACTAATGTTTTAATTCTTGACTATTAATTTGAATCTCCTTATCAAACATGTGATGGTAAAGGACAATAATCAGGAATTTAATTTGATTCTTTATTGTGTGTAATTTTTCTATTTACATCACAGATGCCCATTAAGATTAGTCCTTTGTTTATTAAATTCAATATAGATGTCTTGTTTATAATATAATAATCTTAGCATAAACATAGAGTAATTAGTGCATGAGAGTCAAAACAAAATATTTTTAATCCCAAAATGTTTATATATACAAAGTTCCAAGTTCCCACTAATTAACAGATTTCTTTCTTTTTTTCTTTCTTTCTTTAGTTTTAGACATTTGAGTGTGGGGCTTGAAACTAATTAGATGTTAAATCTCATCGGTCTATAATAAAGTGACGAACTTTTAGTATAAAATAAAAAATAAAAAAAATAAACATTCAAATATAAATAAAGTTGGATGTAGCACAAGGTTTGAAGAAAAGGAGCCTCAAATTCACCAACGACACACCGGGGCGAGTTGATGACAGTGATAAAGGACAACATAACAGCTGTTGAGGAAGGGTTTGAGACTCCACCGACTCAGTCAGGAAAGCAGCTCGTAATAGAATTTTATAAAAGTTAAAAAACACACACACACACATATTTATATATAACCATCAGTGTTTTTCATTAATAAATAATGATAATTAAGATAGGAGAAAAATAAAAATAAAAATAAAAAATAAAAGTGGTTGCATGAAAAAATCCCCCCAACCCCCAACACCTAAATGTTAAAGAGAGAGTGAGAGTGAGAGTTCCATGCTGTTCATGGATGAACAGCATAACATGTCCTACTGTTTGCAAGCAATCCCTTGGTCCCAAGTCCCCATCATTCCCTCTTCCCATCCCACCATCCTCTCCATCTCTTCCTTCCCTTCTTCCCTCTTTCCTCTCCCTCCCTCTCTCTCTCTCTCCCATGAAGGAAACACATCAACCCTAATTAATTAGATCCAAACACAAGCCTAATTAAACTCCACTCCTTCTTCTTCAACTGAATTGATGCATGGAACCTCCTCCTCCTCCTACTCCTACTCCTCCCTATACATCATCCACTTCTTCAACTCATCCTGATTCCCATCCTCCACATCAACAACAGCATGATCAACAACAAGAGCAACAGCAACAAGTACAGCAGCAGCAGCAGCAGCAGCCAAGCAGGTATGAAGCACAGAAACGCAGAGACTGGAACACCTTTCAGCAATACCTACGGAACCACAAGCCCCCTCTCGCCCTCCCGAGATGCAGTGGAGCTCATGTCATTGAGTTCTTGAAGTATCTGGACCAGTTCGGCAAGACCAAGGTCCATGCCAATGCTTGTCCCTTCTTTGGCAACCCTAATCCTCCTTCTTCTTGTGCTTGCCCTCTAAAGCAAGCTTGGGGCTCTCTCGATGCACTCATCGGCCGTCTTCGTGCCGCCTACGAGGAGAGTGGAGGCCGGCCTGAGTCTAATCCCTTTGCTGCTCGAGCTGTGAGAATATACTTGAGAGAAGTTAGGGAGAGCCAAGCTCATGCAAGGGGGATTCCTTATGAGAAGAAGAAGAGAAAGCGGGTTAATTCTCCCAGTACCGGAGCCGGTGCCGGTGTTTCTTCTTCTTCTTCTTCTGCTGCTGGAGGTGGAGGAGGAGAAGGTGGCAGTAGTACTTCAGGATTACTGAAGGACCAGCTCGCTGGAGCTCCAACTTAATTCATCATCAACTTATTTGGTACTTCCATCTCTAATTCCTTTAACTTCTCTTATATATTTCACTTATTGTTTGGATGTATATATATATATAGAATGGGAGGGAATTGGTGATGGATTTATAATCTGAATTAATGTACTCTTCTACTACTCTATATATAGTTGGATTAAGTTGGATGATCATGGAATTAATTAAGGCAGAGTTCATTAGTTTGAAGTAATTAGATCAAGGTATCAAGGAGGACGAGGAAATGCAAGGACGAATATAATTAATTGAAACTAGAATACAAACTGTCATATAGTAATGTTTTGAAACATTGTATATATATCATCTCTGATTAATGTTGGAAGTTGGTGACAGTTAATATATATATCCCACTAATTATTATCAACACAGTACTAGAGAATTAAGTTCTATAGTAATTAGTCCTTATTCTTCTTCTTCTTCTTCAAAGTGAAGTTAATTAATAATTAGTACTGATGAGAGTTTGCAATGCTATGAGTTACACAACAACCTGAACTCAATATAATTCAGATATATATACTCCATGCATGCAGTGTCGACCATCCTCATTCATGCATGCATGATATATATAAAGTTCTATCTTCATAGAGTTCATGATATATATCTTGTTCCTCTTCTTTGCAGCAAGCTAGGACACACACTACAATCACTGCAAAACCATGCAGATTTTTGCTGTGATGCTGATGGGAAGGGAATGTGCATATATCGATCGATCTTTAAACATGACAATATAGCTTTCTTCCTTTGTGTGTGATCTATAACTAACTTGCATTTTTATGGTGTTATTATACATACATATATACTTCTATAGAGAAACCTCCTCTTTAATTGTTCACTCTTTATATTTCCTGGATCTCTCTTGTTATTAATTCTAAGGAGAGAGGAGGTCCAGCTGGTCCAGTGTATATCAAGAAAAGTTGATATTCAGTTGCATGTCTTGAATCATATACAATTTTAGTGATCATTTAATTACTTTGAGGTTAATTGGTTTTGATATAATTTTATATACTTTTTGCATTCTGTTTAGAATGATCAACAGATGGTGATCGATCATTAAAAACTTGAAATGGAAAAGAGAGAATGAATGAATCTTTTCTCAAAGGAATATAAGTACTACATGATCATCTTCTTTAATTTCATTCTGTCTTCTTGATATATCTTAATTTGCCCTAACTACTTATGTTATGGACTTCATCTTTCTTGTTGGTGCCAATATATGCTTTGTTTTGAAGTCTTGATCCTTTGAAGTACCCCACAAACATTACCACACTTGTACTATATAATTTAAATTAGGGTTAATTTGTTTGGGAATTAAGTCTAGTTTTGTAATTGCACTCATCCATCATATATTTGGTTTGCAAATAAATTTGTTGAATTTTACATAACTCCAAATTAGATGTAAATCAATGTAAAAATTAACAGTTAAAAGTGATCTAAAAGAGTCGGTAAAATAACGGTGATATGACAAATGGATTTTTGTGTTTGTTTTTGGTTATATTATATGACTCTAATGTACATTTGACAACTACAAAAGATTAAGGATTTTGGATATATATGTTTCCCATAATTACTCTAGGGTAATTAGGTTAGGATCAATTGCAAAGGAGTAGCTAGGGTATATAGTGTGAGGTTAACTAAGAGCTTAATTAGACCTAAATTAAGATCTAATAGCTAAGTTAATTATTGTAACATTAATATTATTTTCAAGGTTTCAAAGGGATATATATTAAATATATATAGTTTGAAATAAAACCTAAAAAATAGAACCACTTTTGCGACAATTCGAATAATTTTTAGGGCATCCTTAATATTATTAGTCTTGAAGGAATAGTACTATAATTAAGTAACTAAAATAATGACCTTTGTGAGATGCCTTGCTTGTACTTTGATATGTAAATTAATGTAAATAAACTTTCAATATTGCCTAAATATTCACTAATACAAAAATATAATTACAAACTATATATATATATACCATGCTAAATTCCAAATTGAAAAGGTCTCTCTCTAATTTAAGACTTAGAAATTAAAAATTAATGTTGGTTTTGAAGAAAAAAAGGAGGTTGTAGGGTTCATAACAATGGCTCTTATGAATGCATGCACATGTTATGTCGGTCACCTTTAAGCATATCAAAATTGGAAAAATTAAAAAAAGTTACTAATTAATTTCTATAATTAAGTAAAATAATGTAACAAGTACCTATCTGAAATTCATGATTATGTTTATCTTTAAATGCTCATATATTCAATGTTTGAAACGACTGCAGTTCTATTGCTTGATGCTTTACAAAGTGTGTGAATATACATGACGTTGGATTATGATTTTGTTACTGATAACATTGAAATAATTTTAGGAATATAAATACATATAAAAGGCAAACTTATACTTATGAAACAAAATTTTATTTTTATTTTTTCTTTTTTTAAATTCCCATAAGATTTAATACCTTGCAGGCTTGCATTATTTCAATTACCAAAATTTTCATAAGAAAATGTAGCAAATGAAAGGAATTATTTCCTTATAATTAAAACCCTTAAAATTGAGGGGGGAAATACAGAAAAATGCTTTGAGGAAAAAGGAAGAAACAATATATATACATTTCTATTTCTATTCCTCTTAATCCAAAAATCTCTAAAATTAGTTTGATGCAACTCAAATGTCCAAGAAACCGAAGTTGTTCGAGATGACATCTATAGTTAAGCAGAGTCTGTCGTTCAGGTGTGAAGAGCCACCTTAGAATCTCGGGGAGGGGGGATTTCAACAACACACAGGGTTAGAAGAACATCCACTACTCAGCACACTAGACGTTTGATGTAAAAGGATCCATAAAGGATCCCGTATTCTGTATAATTTTTTTTTTAAATAAATGAATGTGGTTTATACATTTTATATAAAAAAACTCCAAAATTCATTTGAACCATAGAAACCATGAAATCTAGAATATGACAAAAAGAAAACAAAAAATCCTTAATATTTATTTATAAAAAAATGTATAAATTTATGAATCTAAGAATAGTTATTTTTAGATAATTTATATAAAGGGAGAAAAATTGGTGGTCATCCTATAGCACCGACATCATCTCTCCAACCCTTCAATTGATCATGAGACGTGAAATAAAACCCTAATTTCACTTAATTTGTACCAATAAAGCACTAAGGAATGATGCAATCAAGCTTAATTTTGCATTCAGATTGAATCTATTAGGAAACAAATTAAGTGATTAATGTCATTTCTTACCTTTATTTAAAGAAATGAAAGAAATTAATTGACAAAAATAAGATGATTAGTGAAATTGGGTTGATTTGAGGTCTATTTGTTGGTTGATTCAGGGGCACATTATTTTCAATCACTGTCAATGAGGGATCAATCAAATTGGGTCAGATGCGGTGCATGCATAGATAGCACCTCAAAACAGGGTCACAGGTTTGTACGAATTTGGGTCCCACCCATGCAACTACAATAAAGGTGTTGAATGGGACCCAAGTTATTTGTAGACTTTCCAACCCCTTTCCTTTCATGTATTAATTAATAAACGAAAATTTTTGGTTGTTTGGAGGCATGTTTGGATTTTTGGAGCAATAAATATAAATATTTTCTCCTTTTTTAAAAAAAAAAATTATATGTAGGGTCATTTGTTGCCAATGACTTTTTTTTAAAAAAAAATTTATTATTTTTTAGCCCAAGTTCATTTTATTTGTCACTACCTAATGAATATCCTTTACTCAGGATGTTGATTAGATGCTGATTAAGATTAAAAATATAATTCAAAAATTTAAGAGGCTTAAATAAAAGAAAACCTATTTTTTTTTCTATAGGGATTTAAATGAAAAAAACCAATTTCTTCTAAAGGGCTTAGATGAAAAAGGGCCTTGCAAATACCATTTCTAGAGCTAAAACAGGCTTTCAAATGTCGTTTAGCTCTAGAGAACAACACAACACACTCTTTGGAGCTAAATGACCTTTAAAATGTTGTTTAGCTCCATAACCCCATTTAGCCCTAAAGAGTAAGATAACACACTCTTTAGAGCTAGGCCGTTTAGCTCAAAGAACCCTACCTCTGGAGCTAAACGGCTAATTTCAAATATCATTTAGCTCTAAAGAGCAACACAATTCATTCTCTACTCTAGAGCTAAATGTCTTCAAAGGCCGTTCAGCTCTAGGGACATTATTTATGGAGCTAAAATCTTTATGAAAGATTGTTTAACTCTAATGAGTAACCCAAAACACTCTTTGTAACTAAATGGTCTTTCAAAAGCCATTTTGCTCTAGGATGCTTCAAGACTAAATGAATTAATTATAAGATATTATATTTTTTCAGTTATAACCCCCCTCACACAATAGTGTGACTTTAGAGCTAGAGAGAGAGAGAGAGCACTGAAAATCATAACATGATTGAACAAAATGTTCTTTTAGAACTAACAAATGAAATGGAAAAACTTAGGTTTCCCTAATAATTAACTTCTAAACTGAATATAGAATTCATTAAAAATAAAGTTAAAAGTGTGTGTGCGTGGATGTCTCTCTTTTAATATATATATATATATATATATATATATATATATATGAGCATCACACAATCACAGTAAAAAAATAATTGAATTGAGGAGACGTTTATTTGGAAATGAATGAACATTAAATTGGTAATTTGGACAACTAAATTGCAGGTTTTACTGATAATCCTCACTATCTGCAGTAACAATTTATGAAGCAAATGTCGATCTACCTTTCAACTTATCTCCGAACTATGCAGGATTTTGACAAGTCCAATCGAAATTATCGGTGCGAAAAATTAAGCAGACCAGGGGATAACCAATTTATAAGAATTATCTTTGAAAGTATCCATGCTTTCGATGAAATGAATCGAGTTGAGAAGATGTGAAACTTCAATTGAGTCGCTCGCAAGGCCTGATGAAGCAGGGCAAGATGTGGTTATCCTGCAATGGAGATGAGAAACAAAAAAGGGAACTGATGAAATGGAAGAACTTTCAATTTATAAAAACTAGCTATGCATAGAAACACTCATGAACAATTAGGACAAGCTCTAACCTTGTTTTCACTCTGTATTTGAGAGATGCTAACCTGCCATGACATAGTTCAAAACAAGGCAGATGTTTATTAGAACTGATTCCAATTCAAGATTGAACCTGGAAAGAAAGTATAATTACTCGTACAAGATTGCAAATAATATGATATGTTCTCTGAACAGGATTGGTGCTATAAAGAGTTTGAAACCAGAAAAGAAATTGTGGGCATGGGAAGGAAAATAATATAGGAATCGCATTGGAGAAGGATAAACAGCACCTGTATGAAATATTCCGATGGGTAAAGCTTATTTAGTAGGACGCCATAAGCCTTTCTTACAAACAAGAAACTTCTGCTCATGAAGGGTAGTCTCCCAATGAAGAGAGGCAAATATGGGCTGTATCTTCCGAATTATTTCAATGGTGTCTTGGACCAAAACCCATCCACCAGGTCTCAACATTCGATCCATTTCTGCTGCTACTTCCACAATGTCACACCTGCAAAGCAGAAAGACTCGTGATGCAAAACTATTAAAGAAAACTGGAAATGTTATCAGACAAGCAAACAGTAGATTTACCTTTGTGTTAGATCTCCAAAGAGAAAACTAGAATGCAGGAGATCATATGTCCGAGGATAAGTATTAAATGCTTCACACCAGTCATGATATATACCTATTAATCCTCTATCAAAGATGATGGGTAAAGTATCTGGCACATGGATAGGCACCACATTCATTACCCAAAGAGACTGGTTGATAAGTGCAGCGGCAAATCTGGTAAGATGCAAGATGCAATACATAAATCATCAGCAAAGGAAACACCTTTATAAAAAACAAGTATGGATTCATGGAATTCAAACTCATAATAACGATATATCTATAATTCAATGGACAAACAATGTGGTTTAGGTAATGAACATCATCATCTTTAGGTTAAATGGTGGCTGTAGAATTAATGCAGCCAAAACTGAATCTATGAACTAAGGACTAGTATTAAGAAATTCAAAGGGAACCGGAAAACGAGTCATGTTCTCTTCATAGATAATGAATTTATTTATGCAACAAAGTACTTAACAGACACTTTGCAATACACACACACATATATTCTTTAGAACCAAAATTATAGTATCAGTCAAAAATGAAAATATTAATACTAAGAACACCTAATTAAGAGTCATTACTATAACTCATGCATCAAGGACAGTAAATTACCCTCCAAAACCAGCATTCATATCCATAACATTTCGAATGTTCAACCAATTGATTCCAAAATCATGCAAGTAAATCTTGGACACAAGTATGTCCCATTTAGCTGTGTCATTATGAAAATCTTCTGCTGCAGATATGCTAGTAGAACCTTGCAAACTTGGAGGTATATTTGTAAGTCTTTCAGGCCAGGAGACAGGCCAACTCTGTTCTTGACCTGATTCAGGAACCGGAATTCTAGGGAGGCAATAGTCTAGAGGAGAATACCTGCTCTCATAGAGAAAGAGAACAATTAATGTCAACTTACAATATTAACAATATATGACAGCACAAATGAAAAGGATACCATGAGATATTATGGCTGCCACTTTGAATACATGTAGGCGGCTTATCTACTTCTCTCCCTTCATAGCAAGAATTAGAGACAGGCTTCTGATATACTACAACTCCAATTCCAGATGCATCAGTACCTTTAGCCACTGGTTTCCAGCAGAAAGCCTCAGTCAAAGCAACCATAGCTGTGGGAAGAATTAAAAGATAAACCTTCATAAGATTAACTTTGAATGCTGAATAATAAATTCTTAATACATGAAAATACTGTGAGGGGCCAATTATTATATAGCAAGTCATAGAAGATAGATATGCTACCATTTGTGGTTATATACATAAAAAGTTTTGCACTTGAGAGAATAAACAAGTTGCATCTCACTAACCTTTCCAGACATTTTGATCCCTCTCATCACTACGGTAAACTGGTGTTGCTGACCATATGAAGAATCCACCAGGCCTAAGTATCCTGTTAAGTTCCAATAATGGCATTCCACCTACATTTGGACAAGGAAAAATAAGACCATACAATGATTATATTCAAAGTGCAAAAATTGGACTAATGAGCACAAGTAAATGATCAAACCTACCATCAGCATCCCAGTGGACTCTACATCGTGCACAATGAATCATATCAAATACATTATCAGGAAAAGTAAGCTTTTGGGTCGCAATAACTGCAAGAAAAGCTGGTATTCCCCGCTCAAGAGCGAACTGTATCTGAGCTTCATGCTCATCCTTCGGGGCAAATGACATGGTGAGGACACCTTTATCTAACAAGTAGCCACCAAAGCTTGCAACACCACAACCAACATCCAAAACGACTCTTGTGTGTTTACCCCACTCAATCAATGGTAGAATCTGGTCAAATTAAAGACATTACAAAAATTGATGTGTTATTTTCTAGTAGGTTTGAAAAAGAAAATGTATAAGTGTCCACATATAAAAAATAAAAAAATTCTTTTTGCCTCTTAAAATGAGGTATTTTAGTCATAAGTCTTGATAAATTTAGGAGAAAAATAAAACCATGACTAGTAAAATTTCATAAGAAACTTATAAGTTAATCGTGTCTGATATGGACACTTAACAAGAATCCCATGCTTGCATTCATGTGGAATATTGTATTGAATAAACAAAGACAAATTTATTCATCATAAACATACTTCCATAGCGATGTTCAATAGTTATAGAAACTTATACCTATTATAATTCATATATTGATTAGATGCCATCTAGAAAGCTTAAGCCATGGTTGCCCAAGAAGTTTTGCATCTTAAAACCCAAAGGTTTATATTGCATCTCTTAGGTTATTAATGGAATGCATAGAATCAATCTAGGGGTAAACTTGTCCATGGATATTACCACAGTTAAGCATGTTCCTAATTGATCCAAAGAGAGCATGCCAAGAAACACATTGCCTCTGACGCAACATGGTTTGCCTACGCAAATTCACTTCTTCCAATGGTGAGGATAGTCAAACCAAGAAGTAGGAAAACAAAAAGCAAATATTAAACTAGAGAATTGAAAGGGCAACCCATTGAACAAAAACTCCAATCGACATTGGGTCTGGAAGTGTTACAGTAAGCCTCCACCCTGTTCATATAAGGTTCTCTTCTCATCTCAAGCTTGTGATGTCCAAATTGCTAGTCTTAGTATGAAAACAGTATTATTAATCACACAAATGAAATAAAACTTCTACTGATTTTCATAACTACAAATGAATGAGCATTAGATACTTGACGAATTCAACATCAACTTCTTGATAATGAAAGTAATCTTTAAATTAAGAATTTCTGCATAAATTTTGTGGTCTGGAATATGTTCGCATACCTGCTCAATGAACTGAATATAACTTGTTACTCCTTGTTTGAATTGAGTTCCACCTCCAGGAAATACAAGGTAATCACCAGATTTGCGTACCCAATTCTGATCCTTCTTATATTCAATGAGTTTCAGGTGAGGGACATTATCATACCATATCTGGAAATCGAAACAACATCATGAGTGCCACCAGTTCCCTTAATGTAATAAACATGCTAAAATGTCAGAATAAGAACTATTATCCTTGATGCAATAACTTAACACTTAAATGCATCAATACTACCAAGGAAGGCCATTTATAGAAGAATTTAATTAACAAAATCAGAGTTTGGTAAAAATTATATCTAATCAACAAGAAAATCAAGAAGTTTGAAAGTTTGAAATTTTATTGACCGAAATTAAGAAAAATACAAACATCTGAGAAACTAAAGTATCAACAAAATCATCCAACCCGCTCTCAAGGGGCGTTCAATAATATATATCAGCCAATCCCACAAAAGCAAAATCCTTAAATTGAATGCAAACAAGACAAAAATATTCTTAGAAAGACCATAAACTCCTCAAAACTCAGAAAATCAACAGCTGATTCAACTCGAACCAGAAGATTTTCATGTAAACTATACCTAAAGCTTCCAAAGTTCAAAATTTCCATTTCTAAATCTCAGACACCTCCTCTTAACTTTTTGTAGATCCTAATAGATTTTCATCCAAAATATATCCAAAGCTCCTTAAATTATGCTATTGTCCACAATGAAAAGGAGGATCAACGAAAACTAAAAACGCGCGAACACAAACTCAATGCTTACCGAAGCATCAATCTCACCATGTCTCTACTCCGAGGCCACGGAACGGGAGTCTTGTATCCCAGCGGCAATGGAACCAGGCACCTAGGCGCCGGCTTGGGGCAGTACCGCTGCCGGTGCTCCATCCGCCTCCTCGACTTCAACTCTTTGATCGCCTTCATGTTGTCAAGACAAGGAATGTAGTCCACGGCCTGGACTCCCTTCTCTCCCTTGCAAATCTCCCATTGGTGGTCAACCCCCTCGGCACCGCCATTGATGGCTTGAACTGGAGGGCTCGGGATGGGGGTCGGAGGAGAAGAGCTCGGGATTGAGCGGGAGAAATCGATGGAGAAGAAACCATTGGTGGATCTCGTGAAAGCGAGGAGAAGAGCGAATGAGAGGAGGAGAACGGCGAGAGCTGTGAGGAATGGGTACTTTCTCTCGATCAAGAGATTCCGAATGGAAGCCATTGACGACGAAAGCGAGCGAGAGCGAGCGAGAGATGAAGGTCGTCAGAGTGGAAGAATAGCGCGATGACTCTGCCACGTCGAAAGCGGGCCCCACTGTCAAAATAGTTATGAAAGGAAAATTAGGGCTTTATATATATATATATATATATAAATAAAATTTATCTTTTGGAATATCTATTTTCTTGAATATTTTTCTCATATATTATATAAATTTACATTTATTAAATTGTAAAATATAAATTCTATTTTTTATTTGAAAATTTTAAAATATGGTAAATCAAATGGATTAAAACAGAAAAAATAAAAAGAAAAATTATGCAAAGAACCACCCAAGAACTTTTCATTCATGTTCAAAGGTTTCACTGTCTACAATACAAACACCTGAAACAATTAGCTTAGGAGCAAACCATCACCAGAGTAATAAAATCACTTTTGTCTTGGGACATAAAGCTTTGATTTACATCAGAAAATTAAAAAAAGTTAGCTGAACATTCAATGGACACTGCAAACTCCAGCTGTTTGATTGGTTTTCATCTCCTGGATGCTCATTGATGAATGCCCTTCGCAAGCCTCCGGTAATTCACCATTGAAGGCTTTACAGATATAAGCTTCAAAGTTATTGTAGTCCTAGAACAGAAAAGCTATCTTTCAGCTCACAAAGCAATAATAGAGAGTCCATAGAACACATATACCATTATAAAGCAAAGGCAAAGCAACCGTAATTTGCTATGTATTGATAAAAAGCTTAATGTGGTTGATGTGTGTATGAACTTGACAGCATTGAACTCATTCGTGCATGTTTCAGGATGCTTAAAGTAACCTGTGACTAAGAACAAACAAGGTATAGAACATTAGAACTCACGCCGTAAATCGGCTGTCCATCCACTACCACCCAAGGCACATATTGATGAGGAGGCTGAAGAGCATTTGTTTGTGTAGCATACTGTTGTTCAAGCTGTAAATGAACAATCAGAATGCATATAAACTGATAGAACCAGTAATATAAATATAATTATGTTTTTGTTGATTGAAAACCTCCATGCATATTATGAGCAATAATTGCTGAAAATGAGCTCAGGGATCAAACCAGTGATTTTTTCCTCACAATAATTAAAGCTGTAAAAGCTAATATCTGAGAAACTGAGCTTATATTTCAGAAGGTGTGAAGAAGAGAACTCCAATGCGATGATAACTGTGGTCTCCAATAGTAAACAATTCTTTTGTAGGCAACCTTTGTGTCTTAACTAGTCTGCAAAGTAAAAATTTAAATGGCGCCACCTAACTGAGTTTTGGAGTTAGAAACTTCACAGCAAATGTATCATCTTCTCAATTTACAGGAACAGAATAAAAGATCTTCAAACTGATAGAGATTAGCACAACATCTAATGCATGACTAACCATACTAAGTTTGACTTGGTGATAAAAACCTTTTCTATACCACTCAAACGTAATAGAGCTTTTTTTATTGTTCAACCCAGGATGAAATTATCATATTGTTTAACATTTTGTATCTTAGCTTCCCAGGCTTCTATCAAGCATCATGCAAGGTTTTACCAGTCTGATCATAATATATGATACATGTAAAACATGGTTAGGAGGTCATGAAATGAGAAACAAATTAATAATTAACTTGGTGCATTAGAAAAACACCTCTGCTCCAACTCCCTTGTTATAGCAATCCAAAACAGGTTGTGACTCCAACCCAGTACTCTGGAAGCAAGACGCCCACTGGTTGTATTGATTCTTCTCTATCAGGTCCTCCACACAGTGAACAAAACTGAAATATACTTGCTGCAATAATTTTTTTAAGAATGATAGTTAATTAAAAGAAAAAGGACAATGCTAGCTTATTCATGTTCTTGAGCTTAATTCATGTACTAAAACTGATCCCAAGTGATCTGCAAACGTGCTTATTTTACCGATGCAACTAAAGAAAATGAAATACTGGGAAATAAACAATAAAGCACAAGTTTTTTTATAGATCTTTTCTTTGTCTCTTTCAGTAGCAGGAAGCTAATGGTTGATGAGTAGTTGGCTAAATTTGAATCTAAGATTATAATAATTTAGCTTCATCTAGGCATTCTTCAAAAAGGTTTGCAGAACAAATGGCCACAAGTAAATTGATAAAATAAAGGAAGGTAAGGCATCACAATCAATGCACATTCAGTAGGAAAAGAACAGGGTGGAGAATAGAATTCTCACAGGGTCTGGCCACACACTGATTGCACAAGCTTCAACACCATTCAATAGGCACTCATCCGAGCCATGCTGCAATTAAAAAATTAAAATTTAAAATTTGGCCTGAAAACATATTGATGTCACTCTTTGAGCAAAATATTTCAATAAATAAATAAACAATCTGGCGGAGATTTACTTGCTCACAGAAAGCTTAGATTAGAGAAACTTCTCTGAAAACACTTCCTAAATTATACAACATATAACTCCATTTACTTTTTATAAATGCACATAATTCCTCAAAAATCACAGAAATTTTTCATGTTAAACTCCTTAAATTTTACTTATATCCAAGATTAAACTCCAACAAGAGTTCGTTCAATAAAAATCCTTAAAATATAAATTATCCGAATCAAAGGCTATAACTAACAAGAAATTCACAAAAAGTTTGTCCTTTTTGAACCATTTTTTCGGCTGGAACTTTACCAATGCACTGAAACGGCCATTCTCTACACTAAGGAGTAAGGATAATCAAATGCTGAGATTCTAAGTGAGACCTGGCATGATATAGAGCCATCGGAGCCGAGCACAGCGTTGCCGTAGGGGACGAGATTGAGGTCGACGTCGGAGATGAGCCCGTTGTTGAAAATGGTCGGGAGACGGTCCACGATGAACGCGGAGCAGTAAGGGCACAGAGACTCGTAGTACAGAGCCAGAGAGACCCTCCGAGATGAAGCATGGCCAAGGAGAAGGAGGAGGAGGAGAGAGAAAAGAGAGAGACTCCGAGGAGCCATTGCTCACCGAGCTCGAAGATCGAGAAAGACGGTTGCTTGAGTTTCAGAAATAGAATAAAGTTTCTTTTGGGCTGTTTTTGTGAAAAACTCCCTAAGTTTTACTAATTTGATGTACTTCAGGGAGTTTTTGTAAAAACAACCCCTTTTCGTTTCAAGTGTGTACGTTGAACTCGCGAGGAAGCGACGTGGTTGGAGATGGCTGATCTGGAGCGTTAAATTGCTCCAAGATCTGCATTTGCTTTCGGCCTGATTTTTTTTAGTTTTTTTTTTATATAAATATATTCTTCAACTTTCGGTTCAATCTTTTTATAAAAAAAACATATTAGTTATGAATTAATGCTTTTTTGGGGGTTTGTTTTGATTCGGGGAGGAGGCTAGGAGCAGAATGGAGCTAATAAGCTATTTATTGAAGACACAGTGCATTTATAGTGGATCAGTTCACGACTTGTGCTCTTGTCGATGGATCATGACCGTCCACTCTTCATTGATGTGGATCACAAGAGAATTTCAACGGTTGTGATTGTTAGCCATGTTTTTAAGTGTTTAAGCATTTAACCCACTTCTCAATCATGACAAAGACAAAGTGGCAGGCATAATTTTCCTTGATTAGCTGTCCACCTTTAAATTCTTTATACCAAAATATTGTGCAAAATCAACCAGATAAAAATTGTTCATTTTTAAGTATACGTAGACCAGTGTTTTTGAAACATGGGCAGAATCGGGAATTGGGCAACAATTCGGTCCGGATTGATAAAATTAAAGATATATATATATATATATATATATATATATATATGATGTCATCCAATTCGATTGAAATGAGTCATCCAGTCAAACCGACTGACCTGTGACTCAATTGTGAGACCTATCTTTCCAGTCTGCTTTTAAAAACATTGATGTAGACAAAACTAAGGAACTCTAAAAGATATAATAATCTTAATGCATAAAAGATAACAGCGATCACAACAGGCTCAGCAGTATATTTGAACATATAATTCACAAGCACACTACTAGTACTGGATAACCATGTTTCAATCAAGCCACTTCAGGGATATAGCTGACAAGGTGGCACTGCATTGATTAATTCAATGCTCAGCAGAAGAAAATTTTCATATGCAACCTTTGCTCTTCAAACTGTCCACTGAGTCTTTGATGATTTGCTCCACGGGGGTGAAGCACATTCCCAATTCAATGAGCTTCTTGGATGGATTCTGAGCTCTCAAAAGGCCAGGTTGGGTGTCCTTTGGAAAACTATATAGATTGAAATAGATAGGATGATATCAGGATGATATAGATAATGGTATATCTCTTTTTTTCGATAAAATACTGACGGTATATCTCTTGCTAATGAAAATAGGACAACTTGAGAAAGGGCAGGGGTAATACCTGGGGATTTTGTATTCAGGGTACAGCTCAGCAACTTTTGATGCAAAGTCACTCCAGTGACTAATACTTTCAATACAGAGATGCCTCCCAGATGCTGCTGGATTCTCATATACGAGAATGTGGGAAAGGGCTACATCCTTTACATGTACAGGTCCCATGAAAAAATTCACATAATGTTCAGAGCAGCCTGTGGATGCAACCAGCAGAAAATGTTTTTTAAGTCAGATGCCAATTTGTTAAAATATCACCAACTAAAAACCATTAAAACAAAGGAGTATTTTTAGGATGAAAAGACAGTCAACCAGAAGTCTTTGAATTGATTTGACATCATTATACTAGGTCCTCAAATCATGAGACAGCAGATTCTACAAGAGCTCTCTATGCAGCTTGCAATTAAGTGGCTTTAAAGAGGCAGTTAACTTTGTGGACCTACAATTAATGAATAGATATAAAAAGATTTGCATGGGTGCTAACATCAGTGATCAAATATGACAAGAAACTCCTACGGACCGCTAATGGCAATCTTGAGTCCCTGGCCGAGCACACATTTATGCTGCTCTAGGTACTTCAAGATGCTGGTTAACTTTATTAAGCCGCTGAAACCTCACATTCAAAATGATAATCACCAGTAACTCTCCAATACATAATAGATAAGTCAATATGAGTCTATTGATGTTGATATAATTCAACCAGAAAGACCAACACATCAAGGTTCTCATAATTTAAGAAGACTGAACTGTATGGTCTGAATTATTACATAAAGAAAACCATTACACAACTGAATTCCAGAGCTAATTTGAATGGCAACAAATTTGATGAATATGCAATTAGTACACAAACATCTCCATCAAAATAGGCTAATGGATTAGACTGCCAACCAACTATACAATGGTTAATAAGTTGAACAGAAACGCAAAAGCTAATCTAAAGAAAACCACAAGAAACTCTATCATCAGATTTTTTTCCAATATGAAACACAGGGTCAAGGGAAAACATATGCTGAAGACACTTCCATGTAGGGTGATATACATTCTGCCAATTAATTCGACTCATTAAAAAAATGGTCCTTAATTTCAATATAGGAAAACCAACATCAAGTCCTGAATCTCCAACCATCCAATTCTACTCAATGGTTTGTTTTAATTTTGAAAATTCCCAATTCTCTTTCACTCCCAATAAGAAAAGGTAACTAAAAATAGGAAACCCTACACTCCACGCTCATTACTGTGAATAGGGTTGTAAACGAGGTGAGCTTAATTGGATTGGGCCCAGCTTGAGCTCGACTCAAAATTGGTTTGCTCGAGCTCGAGCTTATCTCGAACATGTTTGGTTAAACTCAGCTCGATTTTAATTTTGAAAATTAGTGCTTGGCTTGATTTAAGTCTTTAACTCGAAATTAAAATCAAATCGATTTAATTTTACCCTTGAGACTACCTTGATTTATGTTTGGCTTGATTTATCTCGAATAGTTGGTTATGACAGATGCTTTATATATAATCATTATCTTTATAACTTTATTTAAAAAAAAAAAATCTAAAGATAATGCTTATATATATATATATATAAATTCAAGCTTTGCGAGATGAGCTCGATTGAGCTCTGAATTGAAACTAATTTCAAGCTTATTCTCAGCTCAAAAGCTCGAAAATTCGAATCCAGCTTGAGTTTTTATTAGACCGGGTTCAAGTTACCTACAAATAGCTTGATTGTCGAACAACCCTAAATGTGAGGATGGAGCAACCTTCTAACAAATCTCTCTGAACATTGAAGTACACTCAAAATGCAGAAATAGATGTATTAGAAACAGGATTAAAACTTCAAGTATACCATCCACCCAAGGCAAATGAATAAGAGATATTTGTCAGGCTAACATTGCTGGTGACTGAGTGGCTGCATAGTTTCTAAACTAGAACAAGATCTATCAATATTAAGATCATTTGCGCCTCCAAAAATACATAATTGCAAAAGAGTTGGACTCCAAATTCATAGAAGAAATTTAAAACACATAAACTTAAGAAAACAGCATGTTATCAGCATCACCATCAGATTCACATTCTCATGAAAAAAATCAAAACTTTTATGAACACATACCCTCCAGAAGGCGACGAAACATAGCCATGCTAGCATTGATGGACGGCGGAATGCTCGGTCCCATCACAGTTCCAGGGTTGATCACCACCACATCCAACCCATTCTCTCGGGCGAACTCCCATGCGGCCTTCTCTGCCATCGTCTTTGAAGCAGGGTACCAAACCTACACCACCAAAGAGAACACATCTTACAACCTAAATAGAAACCAAGCCAATACCAGAGAGGGACAATGAATTTCTCACCCCGTTCTCCTTACAATACTCGAGATCAGCCCAGCAGCTCTCATCCTTGACCACGTCTGCCGGCCACTTGGGGCTGGGGATGATGGCGGAGATCGACGAGGTCACCACCACGCGATTCACCCCGTTCTCCTTCGCCGCGCGGAGCACGTTGAGAGTTCCCTTCACGGCCGGCTCAATCAACTGCCTCTGCTCTCCATTACTAAAAATCAGAACCCCCAAAAAAAAAACCCCGAAAAGAAAGAGATTCAGAGGAAGAGGAAAAGAGGGCCGACCTCAGGATCATGGACTAGATCGACGATGCAGGGGGAGGCGAGGTGGAAGACACCGGCGGCGCCATGGATGGCGGCGACGAGAGAAGCGGGTTCCAAGAGGTCGATTTGGAAGAGCTTGAGACGCTCCTGCGCGCCATCGAGGGATTCGAGGTGCTTCGTCTCCGCCTCATCATCTGCGGGATCATGTGAACGATGTTACGAAAATACCCCTGAGCTGTTTGCCCATCCAAACGGTAGTTTAAGCAAAGTAGAAGGGCATTCGGATGATAACGTACCAAGATGCTGAACGGTGGCGTGGACGGTGTAGCCACGGTCGAGAAGGAGGCGGACGAGCCATGACCCGATGAACCCGCTCCCGCCGGTCACGCACACCGTCTCTCCCGGTTTCATCTCTATCAGTCTCTCTTGCTGGAGTAGTAGTGTTAGTGTCACTTGCTTAAAGTTAGAGGAAGAGCTTTTTAATAGAAGACAAGAGTGAAAAGCATGCCACCCAAAGCCACAAAACTGGCCCCAAGTGCATGGTTAGCTGTAAAAGAATATTAATTAATGATATCATTATAGATGAGTCATGCAAACTTATATTGTAATATTTTCATTACTATAATGGAGTTGTGTTACATGGATCCCAAGTTGATTAGCTATCCTTTGAAAAACTATTAAACAGAATTGAAATGCAGGGAAGGCAGCATGAGAGCTCATTATCAAGTGCTTATGAGCCAGAAATTGGACAGGGTCCAAAAGGGACCAGTTTAATTTACCTTGGAATTTTGTATTCAGGGTAAAGCTCTGCTACTTTTGATGCAAAATCACTCCAATGAGATATGCTTTCTACACAGAGATGATGTCTCCCTGATGCCGCTGAATATGAGCCAAGGCTACATCATTGACATGAACAGGCTTCATGCATGTAGATATACTTATATTCATGGGAGCAGCCTGTGAGATTAAAACAGCACTAAATATTTTAAATTCATTGGGAATTTAAATTTCTACTAATGAAAGATATCATCAAAGGAAGAATAATATCAGGATGAAAGGACAATCAAACTGGACAAAATATAACAAGTGTGTCTCATGAGTGTAATTTCATAAAGAGTTCTCAATACAACATGTAATTTTAGGCTGCTTTGAGGCAGTGAACTTTCAAGGCAGTGAACTTTGTGGACATACCACTGATGGTCATAACAAGGACTTGAAAAGGGTGCTAAAATCACACATTATAAAAATACAAGGGAGCAAATAATAGTCTTAACTATATTCTAGATAACATGAGCAAGCAAACATTTATGCTGCTGTATGAACTTGAAGTTGTTGGATAACTTTAGTAGTCCTCTTACACTTCACATGAAAAGGACAATCAATCCTTTTTTTCTCCAATAATTAATGGAGAAGTAAATAGAAGTTTATTAACGTAGATGTAGTGCAACCGAAAATAACACCATTAAACCATGTTTAGGTTTCTCAACATTTGAAACCAGCACATTGAAGCCCTAAAACTTTAGAAGGACTAACTAGCAAGAAACTCAGGAAGGTAGAAATCTAAGAAATGCATGGTCAGAATTGTTAGAAAACAATGACTTAGCTTCCTTTCCACCAGCAAGTTAACATGCTAACCCATGCATGAAGAAAATATAATGCATCAGACAGTGGCGGAGCCAGGATTTTTGTTTATCACGGGCTAAGCTAATCATTCATACAAAGATTCAGCATACAGAAAGTACAAGATCCTAAATAAAAATAGAAACCATTCCTTCCCCTTCCTACAGTAAGACATATATATATAAAACTTATCAAATCATCATACAAAAAGTACAAGATAATAAATTTAGAACACAGCAAAACTGATTCCAAACATCTAAGAGATTCATTCACCAAAGAGAGCACAGAGAAACAATAGCATCACCAAGATTCTCAATATTCCTACAAATGGATATATAACCTCAAATACCAGCATATGATTTCAAAAGTCCAGGAATTAGCACACAATACCGAGTATATAATCACTAATGCATCAAATATAAAGATCACAAGATCACACTGGCCATAAGCGTTAAATATATAGTTTGTGTAAAACTTCACCACTCTGACATCCATACAAAAGGAAATATATAAATAAACAAAAATTAAGATGTTGAAAAGAGAAGGGAGCTCCCTCACCCAAAAATTTGGGAAGAACCACAATGACTTCAAGTGAAATACTTCTAATAAATGCTCTAGCACTTGCACATTGGGTATGAAGAGAACATATTAACACTTTATTTGTTTATTTAAAAACAATTTGCGAGGAAAAAGCGCATCTGTCTAAAAAAATGTGGTATTCAAAAAATAAAAACTATTCTGTTTTGAGAATTTGGCAGAGCAAAAGCATTGGCAATCAAACATTTAAATACCAACCCATGAGATAAAAATAATTTCATAAAGATATCAAGGCAGACCAAAATAATTTCATAATTTCATAAACACTTACTAATGAAATTGGACTCTTCGATTCTTGCTAGACCAAAAGGCATCTATTATAGAATCTGTATCGATTACTTCCGTTATTTCTCTTTCAATGTAGACAACTAACGAATCAGTCAAATACTCATCTTCCATCTTGTTACGAAGAGTACTTTTGACATGCTTCATGGCTGAAAATGTTCTTTCTGAAGTTCTTGGTAGAAGCGGGAAGAGTTAAAATAAGACGAATCAACCTATCAATCAAATTGTAGGACTCTGCCTTATTTGTTTCTACTAAACCACGACATAATTTTGAAATTGTAGACATACTTTGAAACCTCTCATGGCGAACCACATCAAATTGATAATGATCCAGTTGACATTTCAAATGATGCATGTCTTGTCTATCAAAATCAGCTGCATAAAACTTCTCAGCAAGTAAACAAATGCGATCGAGTTGAAGGATTTAAAGTTGTCAGAGGATCTAAAGCAGTGTTGAGCATAAGCAATTCCACTGTCTCTTCATTGAATCTACTATGTAACTCTTCTAACTGATGATCAATCGTAGCATTAAATACGTCCATGTGATAGTGATGATTAACTGTAATGTTATCATTACATTGTTGACATGAGCGTCTTGCCTTTTATGCTTATTTGCTTATATCAGGTATATCGACATCAAATTTCATGCAAACCGATTTCACATGGTTAAGGAGATAATCAAAACCTTCTGCTCGCAAGGTTTGAAGCAATGATTTTGTTGATGATACTAAATTCATTGCATTCAAAATATCCAATGATTTATTCTGCAATGCCCGACAAAGCATATCTGTAATCCCCAAAATCTTGTGCATAAGATGCAATATGAATATGAAATCAAAGGACTTCATTGCCATCAAGGAACCACCAGCTTCCCCACGAATTGTATTTGAAGATCCTTCATTAACCATACATTCAAACACACTAATAACAGCACCATACATATCTATCAAACTGCAAATGGAATCAAAATGTGAACTCCAACGAGTAGTACCAGCTCGATGCAAAGTACCCATCTGATTAGCCCCTTTACCAGTCTCTCGTTCACCACTAGCTATCCCCCTTTCAATCTCAGTAGCTTGGACAGATCGCAGTTCTGTATGACGCTTAGGAGAAGAAATAATAAGATTGCAATGCATGTCAATTTTGAAAAAAATTGCCATATTGAAATCTCATCTTCAGCAGTTGCAACTAATGCAAGTTGTAAACGATGAGCAAAGCAATGAACATAGTATGCATACTCACAATCATTGCGGAACAAAGCTTGCAATCCATTAAATGCACCACGCATGTTGCTTGCACCATCATATCCCTGACCTCGTAAATCTCGAATGTGCAAATTATGTCGAGTAAGAACTTTTGATATTTTCTTCTTGAGAGTTAAAGAAGTGGTATCTTTAACATGCACAATCTCAAAAAATCTCTCCTGCAAAAAACCTTGAACATCAACAAATCTCACAACAATTGCCATTTGTTCTTTATTTGATGCATCCTTTGCTTCATCAATCAAAATACAAAACTTGGCATTTCCAACTTCTTCACGGATTTTTTCTCTTACTTTAGTAGCTAGAATATGCAAAATATCTTTTTGGATCATAGGAGACGTATACTTTGCATTTCCTGGAGCGTTCTCTAAGACAACATCATTTATCTCAACATTTAACTTTGCCATCAAACTAATCATCTCAATTAGATTACCACGGTTCTTTGACATTCTGATTCATCATGACCTCTCAAGGCATGACCACGTAATGTAAGCCATCGAACACTATCAATGGTAGCCTTAAGGCCTTGTCGATTTTTCTTTATTTCTTCTGAACTTTGAACATTCATAACTGTATCAATGTGCACTGATATATTCTTTAACGTGTCAACATTTCGCACAGCATTATTGTGAGTAGAACCAGGACCTCCCATATGTGACAAGAAAACACATTTGGCCCCATTATTTACTCTCTTCCAGCTACTAAAACCATCAACGGTAAATGCAGGATGTAGAGGCTCACGACCTTGAAAAACAAAGCACGGAAAGCAAAATGCAGCATCTTTTGAAATAGAATACTCTAGCCATGGAAATTTTTTGTACCAACTTTCTTGAAATCTTCGATTTTGAACTCCGGTTTTAGTCCTCGGATACTCAGCCAAGATAGGTTGATTTGGTCCCCACTTTATATAAGCACGTCTAACTTCATCTTGATTATAAGCAGGATGTTGCCATATTGGAATACACAATGCTGGATCTCGTTCAAGTTCATTCTCATCAAAAGGAATCCTTGGAACTTTTGTTTGAGGTTGAGGACCTTGAGGTTCAACAACTGCAGGAATCATAGGAACATGAACATCAACACTTGGTTGAGTATTAGAGTCTGATGTTTCTTCTCCATTTTTCTTTTTGAAGAACGAAAAAATTGTTTTTGTTTTTTTTCGTTCTTTATTTTCCATCCTAATAAAGTAGATAAGGGTTGAAAATTAGAGAAACAAACTAGAGAAACAAATCAACAAGATCACAGAATCACAATGGTCTAAATACGGACTCTAAGAAATACGATAAACTCATTAACTTCTCTAAGCATGATCTTTACTTAGAATCTAATACATGTTTCCAAAATTCATAATCACTATGAATACATTTCATTGTTTTAGTTGTACGGCTAATAATACGAGAAAAATACGGAATCTATCAAGTGTTCGGTACTTAGCAAAACTAGGCAAACTACTAGCATGCTCTTTCAAAGTAATCACTTGGAGGCTTAATCATGCACTTAATAATTAATCAAATGCTAATGAATCCATGGCGAATAAACATGGAATTTCTAAAAAAAAATCGGACAGAGTCTCCCCTAATTATAAGCCCCCGAAATTAATACACACATTCAGATTTTCAAGACTAATCTCATTCATACAATTCATCAACCCTATACATGCAATTTACCCCCCTTAATCCCCATTATATGTACAGCCCTAAATCATGGAATCATTCATCTAATTTTGGGGGTTTTCCCCAATCTAGAATTCAGGGGTTTTACTTGAAGACACAAGCTGGGGCTGCCGGTGGGGAGAAAGGCGGACAGACGAAGGGGGCGCAGCTGAATTTGTCCGATCGGTTAGCCAGCCGTCGGCCGGCCGGCTTGAGTGCATTTGGATCCCGAAGCTAGAGAGCGGCGATCGGCCAGGTAGCAAGGGCGGACCGGAGGCGGAACTCCACGGCTTCACTGAGTTGGCCTTCGAGGGACGGACAACGCCCCGCCAGGCGAGGATGCCGGGAGGAGGAAGCTTCGAGGCGGTTCTCGGCCGGCGGCAGGTGGAGCACCGTGGCGCTGGATCGGCACGCGCGGGACTGGCGGTGGCCGAGGCTCGGATCTGGCGGCGAGGCGCAGCGCATGGGAGAGTGAAGGTCGCGAGAGGTGAAAGTGCAGGGTGTTATAATGTGTTTAAGGTGAAATTTGAAGTGCTAAGGTAAATTTGAATTCGAAGAAGCCCGATGTCGGTATGCCCTGACCCGAGGGCCTCAGAGGGAAAAAAAAAATTTACAATTTTCCACTCCGGGCTTCAGCCCACCGCAGCCAACTAATAGCTCCGCCCTTGGCATCAGACATAACCAACTATTATCACAGCACCAGGTGCTACACAAATTTGAAACACACTATCATCGGGAATCCACCATTTGTGATGGCCAAAGGAAAACAAGGTTTCAGGCTTTGCTTAGGTGATATACATTTTGCCATTGCACTTGAGATGATTCGGAAAGTGCCTTAAACTTAAAGAAATCCACATCAACTCCAATAACCTACCAGGCTACCACCATCTCATTCAACTCCATGATTATTATCTTTCAGAAATACTACTAGAAATCAGGAGTAACAAGTCCTTCCAAGTATTCACTAAAATTCAAGTAACTTTCTAGAATAATTAAAATCTTCCCAGCAATATACAAATCATCATCATCAACAACAACAACTAAGCCTTAATCCCATGTCAGCTATATGGATTCCCTGTCTCCATGTCACTCTGTCAAATGTAAGATCCAATTCAATATCTAATATATATAGATCTTTAGACACTATCTCTCTCCACGTAATATTGGGTCTATCTCTATCCTTCTTTTTACCTTATATTACTAAACTATCACATTTTCAAACTAGGGCATCTGGTGGTCTACGACATGTCCAAACCATCTTATGTTCATTTCTAATTTTGTCAAATCTTGTCTAACCACTCAACAATATACAAATCGGTTTAAGATTTAGTATGAACCAAGATTATATATTTAAGAGTGTCATCAATCCAAGACTGATGAATAGCAGATACTAGTTAGCCTAAAATTAATGGTTACTGGCGGAGTACTTAAAAACTAGAATGATATGTATGCGTATCACATCATGAGTATTATGATCTCCCATCTAGAATTAAGCACGTATGTTTAAGAAAACAAAACCATTGTCTCATCATAAGCTGCAGACTCAGAAGAAAAGAATGGAAATTTAAGATCCACTACAAGAAAACTGTAAATTAGCTACGGAAAAATCCCTCACTAAATTATGAATTTCCGTCGGTAAAATAATTCAGCGAGGAAATGGCGACGAAACATTTTCCAATATTCGCAACATATTGGCGAGAGATACCACCCCTAGCTATTTAGCAAGAGCAATGAGTTCCCTTGCTAGTCCTCGCTAAACTCTCTCACAAAATCCCTTTTTACCATGTTACATGTATTTTGCAACGACTTAGCGACGGATTTGCGGTAGCTATTTAGCAAGAGTACACCTTCCCTTGCTATTCCTTAGCTATATTCCCTCGCCAATTTAGCGAGGGAACATGTTTCCTTGCTATTCCTTAGCTATATCCATAATTTTTTTTAATTCATTCCCTCACTATTCTTTAGCTATTCCCTCACTAATAATTACATCTACCACCAATATATATTTTTATTTATTGGTCTCCTATAGTACAAATTTAGCTACCAACCATAAGTTCATAAACATCTGGAATAAAATTTAAACTTAAATATTCAACATAAACATATAGAAAAAGAATACCATTAATATAACAACTGAAATTCATATTACACCAAAGTTTAAAAGTTACATAAGATTCCCATCCAATTCTCCTTACAATATCATCTTTGCATTATTTGATCATTCACCAATTTCCAATTCCAAGTTCATGGTAGAATTTACAAATATTCAGCTCCATGTTCAAGTGATTACCTCTTAATCCATAAATATAATTGTAGCTACGAAGAACTTCTTCGTCCGTCAAATAAATTTCTAGTCATCCTCTTCATAATCTTGTGCATAAATGAAGAACTTCCTCGCCCACCGCTTTTTAAATAGTCTCAATTCATTGGTGAAGAAATCTTGAGGTTGGAACTTGCACATGTTGACACACATCCCCTACACAACTTCTGTTCTCCAAGTATACCTTCAAAGAACAAAGCAGCAACTCAATTCCAATTAATAACAGGTGCATCAAATATCAAGAACTAAGTTTTTGGAACTGGGCTGCAACAAACTCTTAAAATATATATATATATATATATATACAAGGAGAAGAAAGTAAACCTGCAATTTTTTTATGTACTCCACTTTTTTGCTTTATACCATTCACCTCAACTTCCACAATCTACTTTCATGAGATTTCACACAACATCAAAAAACAATAAATCAGTGTATACCATTACCTCCAATCACAGAGAAGGAAGGATTCACACGTTATCAAGGAGAGATATCTCAAAGGGACCAACAAGCCAATGGAAGAAAGGAACACATACCCTGAAGAAGGCGAAGAAGTAGTGTCATGCTAGCATTAATGGCCGGCAGATGATCGGCCCCGTCACCGTTCCGGGATTGATCCCCACCACATCCAACTCATTCTCTCGCGCGAATTCCCCCGCATGCAGCCTTCTCCTCCATCGTCTTTGAAACTGAGTACCATAACTACACAACCAAACGGACAAAGTTAGCATCCTGAAAGGGAATCAAGACAAGGTCGCTCTCTCGCTCGATGGATCTCTCACCCCGTTCTGCCTGCAATAATCAAGATCGGTACAGCACTCCTCATCCTCGACAACATCCGCCGGCCACCCAGGGCTGGGGAAGATGGAGGAGATCGACGAGGCCACGACGACGCGCTTCGCCCCGCACTCCTTCGCCCCGCGGAGCACGTTGGTTCAATCGACTCCCTCTCCCCCCCACTACAAACAATTAGAGAAAACAGAGGAAGAGATCCAAGCAAGAGAGGAGAGAACTAAGAAGGACGACCTCGGGATCACGGACTAGATCGACGATGCAGGGGGAGGGGAGGAAGAAGACACCGGCGGCGCCGTGGATGGCGCCGGCGGCGAGGAGAGAAGCGGGTTCCACGAGGTCGATCTGAAAGAGCTTTGAGACGGTCCTGCGCGCCATCGAGGCATCATCTCATCGTCCGGTCTGCGTGATATAGTGTGCGAACGATATTACGAAAATACCCCTTATTACCTCATCGTCCGGTCACACTCACCGTTTCTCCCGGTCTCATCTCTCTCTTGCAAACGGCGGGCTTGATAAGAAGAAAGTCTGAATTTTTTTTTAAATTTTTTTTTTTTTTTTTTGACAAAGACGACAAGCACCAATCCGTTCACGTGCACTCACCTTACGGTTGTAGGGTGTTAAACTCGAGATCTCTCCTAATCTAACAACACCTTATATAAAAAACTCAATACCAATAGATCAAGAAGCGGTTGATTTTTTTTTTTAACTTATTAGTTGAGTATTGCGGCAGGTATCAAATGAACGTTCAGAAATTTATCCAGGATATTAATGTCTGAATATCTATCTAACACACTCAACATTAATAAACATCAATGGCAGAGAGAACTTCTTATTGATATTTCCATTGGAATTATTGTAGAAAGTTTGTTCAAGCTCTTACAAGAGACTGTACAATCCACTAAGAAAAGTAGGAAACAGAGCACTAATGTACTCTAATGATCAAACTACGAGGAGAAAACACACTTAAAACACTGGACATAACCAGCATTGATATAGCAGCCTCAAGCAACAGCTTCTTCTTCGTGGAGAAGCATCTGATCGAAATGCCACACTCCTGCCAAACAATAGAAACCATGTTATAACTGAGAAAAGTTTTCGATTGAAGTTGTAGTAGCAGAGTTGACATATTTTATAAGTCTTACCATGTCCTTTGCCCACCCTTCTCAGCTGGGAGATGTAGTCAGAGATCTTCTTTATGGCTTCCACCTGGAAGTTATGCGGTTCAGTAATTTGACAAAGTTAATGAAATATTATGTGCATTATTTGTAGTATAAATCATTGCCATCAAGTCTTTACTTTGCTCAATGAAGGTGTAGAAAGAAATGTATGAATTTAGTTCTCACCTGCTCGCCGAGAAACTCACTCTCCACGAAGTCAGCCATTTGAGCATCGTTAGAGTTGATTGCTACCTGTTTGGTCCAAAAACATAAATCAGGATATATCAATCAAAATAATGTGATCACTAATTAGAGAATGGGGTGTGAAAATACAGTACAACAACTCGCAGAAGTGAACTCACACTATGCAAATGAAGCAGCTTCTCATTAGTCAGCTTCTCGAGAGACAGTGCAAGTTCCATAGCTGAACCAATAACAATGTTACACATTAGTTAACAGAGAAAGTGGATCAGTGTAATGTAGAATTTGATAGAAAATTAACTTTAAACATACACAGGAACTAGCTTAGTGCATGCAATTCATAATCTCCGTCGCTCTAATAACCCTTGAAAATGGTGTTGGTTATGGAACAATTTAAAGAACTCCCAAGTAGAGAGGAGCACACACTATAACTGATCAGTTAAACAACTCATATGTAATGTCAATGCAAATATCTTCATTGCAAAATACTGCCCGGGAACCACACAACACGTAAATAGGAAGAGAACATGAGACAAATTCACATGAAAATGACCAATGACAATATGTTTGTGTAGACAATAAACATAAAATAAACAATTCAGAATCTTAATGAAAGACAAAAAATTTACTCACAGTCATCCACAGATATTGATTTTAGTGATAAACAAACATAATTAGAACACATGGAATTTCACAATCTTAACTTGTCATGGTATATATTATTCTCAATCATCCATGCATATTGTAATTGATCATAAAGAAACAAAATAGGGAGACAGCAGGGATTCTACCTCAGACTAATAGTGACCACAAAATTTAAAATAGTCAGAATTCATGTTTAAAAGCTTACCATACAGTGCATCTCCTTTGTCAGGGTGATCAAATTCAGAGGGAGGCATTACAATTGAATGTAGCTTCACTCTCCCTCCACGTTTGCCCTGTGAATAATAAAGAAATTTCAGATATCAAAACAAAAGACAAACAACATATATATAGAAGCAATAAAAGCATAGCTAACAAAATACCTGGAATTTCATCAGCTTCTCTGCATGTTCCCTCTCTTCGTCACTAGATTCCTTGAAAAACCTGAGACAAAAGTTTGAAAATCAGACAACTAGAATAAAAATAAAGAAGATAAAGAGAGGTGTTGACTTCATTCATGACTCACTTGGCAAGGCCTTTTAGCGCAACATTATCACGGTCGAAGTAAGCGTACAGGGAATGATAGACATACGAAACATTGTATTCCACACTGTAATTTCAGCATCAAACAATAAGACATAAATAAGATACAAAAAAATAGCATCTTGAATTCATGATGATACAGCAAAGAGACAAAAGAACCAAAAAGCTCATTCTTTTTTTCAAAAAGAAAACTGAAATTATAGGCAACCAAGATCGAACAAAAGAAAAAGACGGCAGCTTTATATTAAATTAAATCAAGAAGAGAATGAAAACCCACTTGATTTGCTCGTTGACGGCGATTTCGCAGACCTCGGAGTAGCGCTGGCGGGCGAGGGACTGTTGAGGAGACAACGGCACGAGATTCGATCTCTCGTGCTTGAGCTCCTCGAAAGGCTCGAATACGACACCGGAGAGAGTCCCTTTTTCCGCCGCCATGGCTACCAAGGCTCCACCTCTCGCTCTTCCCTTAGAAAGCCTCAAAACAGAGGGCAAAGAAGAAGGGGAGACCACGGCTCCATCAGCACGGTGGGTCAAGGCTTCAGGGGCCGGAGAGCGGAGAGAGAGGGCGAGAGAAGCTCGGGAAAGCATGGCTATCTCCGGGGAAAGGGAGGGAGACGAGGAGCAAGGAGAGATGGGGAGGTGGAGATGAGAAGGATGGGAGAGCGTGGAGGCGAGGGTTTATGGATGATTGGGTGCTTGGATGGTCGACACGTGGACGGTTTAGATTGGGAGCGTGTGGAGTGCTCGTGTTCTAGGAGATTCCATTCCTGAGCTGGCATTTCTTGGACTGGTCTGCTGATGGGACACGTCAGCAGAAGGTCTTATCTGAAAAATTACTATTTTTAAATTTTAAACCTCGTAAATATTTAATTTACAAAATGTGTTCTTTCTTAAGCTTTTATTATTATTATTATATTTTTATACTAGTATTTAAATATTATAATTTTTATAAATATTTGTAATATTTATAAAAAAACTCATATATGAAAATCAAATTTTATTATATTTTTATTTTATTATTAAACCACTCTACTAGATTACTAGTTTAAAATTAATTGATTCAGTTCAATTTTGAGTTTCATCTAGCTAAATATTTTCAGTCTTTAAAAATTCATCTCTTATCGATATTTGTTCGATTAACTTTTATCAAATAAAAAACAAGTTTCACTGAGCTATATATCAAACATTTTAATAACATTTTATAAGTTTTACACAACTTAGTTATTAGGGTTATGGATTGATATGTTATTAGTGTATTAATTAAGGTGAAAGTGATAGTTAATCAAGTGGGAAAGGGATCAAGGTTGCTTTCATAGAAACGGGTCAAGGGGCGTGTGGAGAACTCGCGCACTCAATAGAATTTTTTTATTTTACAAGTCCATGTATTCATTTGTTCTATAATTTTGTTTGAAAAGTAATACTATTTTATTTTTTATTTTATTATTAAACCAATCTACTTGATAACTATAGTTCAATTTTGAGTTTCACATGACTAAACATTTTAGGTCATTAAAAATTCATCTCTTATCGTCGTTATCGATATTTGCTCTATTAACTTTTAACAAAAAAACAAGTTTCACTGAACTATATATCAAACATTTTAATTACATTTTTATAAGTTTTACACAACTTAATTATTAGGATATTCATGGATTGAGATGTTATTAGTGTATTAATTAAGGTGAAAGTGAGAGTAAACTAAGTGGGAAAGGAATTAATAAGAAGGTTGCTTTCATAGAAACGGGTCAAGGGGCGCGTGGAGAACTCACGCACTCAATAGATTTGTTTTTAAAATATTTTTTTTACAAGTCCATGTTTTATTTATTCTATAATTTTGTTTGAAAAGTATTACTGTGTTAATTAGTTTTGTATTTTATTATTAAACCAATCTACTTGATTACTTGATTATTAGTTTAAGGTTAATTGATTTGGTTCAATTTTGAGTTTCACATAACTAGATATTTCCGGTCATTAAAAATTCATCTCCTATCGATATTTTCTCTATTAACTTTTAACTAAAAAAAAAAGAAAGAAACAACAAGTTTCACTTAATTATATATCAAACATTTTAATTACATTTTATAAGTTTTACACATTGAGATGTTATTAGTGTATTAATTAAGGTGAAAGTTAGAGTTAATTACGTGGGAAAGGAATTAATAAGATGGTTGATTTCATAGAAACGGGTCAAGGGGCGTGTGGAGAACTCACGCATTGAAATAGACATGCTTGCATGGAAACCATTAAATTTCCAAGAAAGTCATTGTTAGCATCTCAAGCACGTCTGCTTAAATAGGACTTGTATCATGGTATTCTTAGAAGATCTTTCATTGCCATACAACTTCTTTTCCTTTCCTTTTTAAGTTGCCAACCTCCACTTCTCTTCTTTCAATTTGCTGGTGATCATCTTTTGACATTTGTAGATTAAATGTTAAGAATATCAAAGTTATATATATTTTTTGAAATGTTTCCTTTAAAAGAATTATTTAAAATTTTTATTTTGTTATATCTAGTTTGTTGCACGTCATCATGTATTTGAATAGAATAAGAAAAAAAATATATCATTTTTTTATATATATGAGAGAATTACATTTACTGTTTAACTACGAAACTTTGCTAATTTTCTCAGCTTGCTTGTGATTGTATATGTCTGGTATTTCTCGACTGCTTGTGATTGTATATGTCTTTGTTTGGCTTCTTGTCAGTCTAGCCAAACGATCACCCCCCTTGTTATCCTCCCTTAGTATATAAGACATCTCCCAATACGTGAATTCCCTAAATTTCCTTCTACATTAATCTTCAATTTTGTCCCTTGTCCTCCAATTTAGATCTTCTTTCTATTCTTACAGCACGCTAGTCGGGTCATGATTATCTGAGTATTATAATTTTTTTTTATTTTTGGAATATTGATAAAATTTAATAGTATTTTAGTTGCCTAAAATAAATTAAAAAATAAAAGAGTCAAAATTATAACATGATAAGAGGATAGGAATTTATCGTTGAAAATTGGAGGCCTTATGACGTCTCTCCTTTGCTCTTTACATATTAGTTCATACTTTTAAAGGGCACAGACCGACCATGGCCATGAGGAAAGGGAGAGTTGCTCCCCTCTAACTATGAGTCATGTGAGAGCATTAATTGCATACAAGTTCATAACTCCATTAATGTTAATTTCTTCTCCTTGAAGTGCATGAGTTGTAAATTTTATTTTATAATCTTCACTTCTTAATTTGTTGTAGGATCTCATCATTAAGAGTAAGTTAACAAACTTCAAGATCTATATATATATATATATATATATATATATATACAGTCTTGATTACATCAGGCCGGCCGGAAATTTACAATTTCCGGCCGCCTGTTGATTCTGGGCCCTGGAGCATGTTTGAACAATTTTCAACCGTATGGATGGAAAGATCATCGAAAAATAAGTTAGCATGTCAATTTTCATACAATTTGGGAACTTGTAGGGTCTTCATCTTAACAGATCAAAACTTATAGGGATTTGAACGATCCAGAATTTCAACCGTTAAGTGGGAGGACCAAATGGTTACCAAATTGTATTTAAAATTTACAAGAAACTTTATTTTTAAGCAGATCTTCTCATCCATAAAAAAATACCAGGGCAGAATGGGCCACCCGACCGAAATGAACAGTATTCTACCAGAATCAGCCCTCTATATATATATATTGCTCAATATATATAGAGATTCATTCAAGGAGTACTACACAAGTTATATAAAGTGAATTCCTTTATTAAATCTTAATCAAAACATTAATAAAGCGAACTTTGAAAGATAGAGAGTAAATATATATGAACTAGATTAAGGTAGGAAGAGTTAACAAGAAAAGGTGATCATCTTATATATAATGTTAATTCAATGGAAAGTTCAATCTTGAATACATACATTGCATGCATTGCAAGCAAACACTACTCATGTATTTTAAAACCATATATATTTCATCTCCAACCACTTCTCATAAATCAAACTTAAATTTTAGCATGTCAATCCCAAGACTGTGTTCATAAAAAGCCAAAATGACTCAACTCTGATCTTTGGTATTAATGAATAAACCACCAACCATCAATGAATGGAAAGAAGCTTGCTTGCTACCAAGCAATATCATATTAATATTATCTCCTCACAAGAAGATAAAAGATGTCCTTATCTCAACCAGACAAAGCCCTGAAGACAAGAGAGACCCACCATTACCATCCAATCGCCTTCTTCCACGTATGCATGGGACCCACACGCACTTGAGGTGGGACCAGTGATGAGTTCTTCTCAACACCCATGCATGCATGTACTTTGTATATATATACCCACGTCATCATCTAATTTTTTTTAGTCGCCACCACGTGAAAGCTTTCTTTCTTTCTAGTGCTAGGGTTTCTAAGGTCAAGTGATCCATTAAGAGAAGAGTACTAAAGATAAGATAAGATAAAAGTTCTTGTTCTCTTTCTTTGCTTTGATTCATTGTATAATGAACTTGTTCATAGTTTTATATATTATATATACTACCATTAATTATATGTTTTGAGTTGGAACAAGGCTTTGTTGGCTTAATTATATATTTTTGAAACTACTCTACTTTATCTTAGTTTAGCTATGTTACTAGATCCACCTACTATCATCAATATTCTTAATTTTGACTATAAATAAGCACAACCATGAGCCATCTCTATATATCTCTCTAGCTAGAATTCATCATCTCTTTAGACACTTCCAATCATATATATATCAAGCTCATTAGACACTAGTTTCCATTTGTTATGATGGGATCATCAGGAAACTCTCCTTGTGCTTCTTGCAAACTTCTCCGTCGACGATGTGCAAAAGACTGCATATTTGCTCCCTTCTTCCCTTCCGATGATCCTCACAAGTTTGCTATTGTTCACAAAGTCTTTGGTGCTAGCAATGTTAGCAAAATGTTACAGGTCAGTATTGACACATATATATACACACTCAAATTGACTATATAGTTTGTTCTCATCACTTAATTTTTTTTTTTTTTTTTTTTTTTTTTTTTTTTTTGGGACATAAGGCCAGGCGGTGTGCTTCGATTAATTTTACCCACGGGCGTCCAGGCACGGGATCGAATCCGCACTACAACTTTGCGAGAAATTCTCAGCAGTGTGTGCAGGAAACGCCACAGGGCTGCGCCTCAGCGCATCCTCGAACCTGGGTGGGTGTCGAGGAGCGCGACCGGTTTGTTCTCATCACTTAATTTTTATTCTCTTTTGATGATCAATTGATGATCAGGAGCTACCACTTCAACAAAGAGCTGATGCAGTGAGCAGTCTTGTTTACGAGGCGAATGCGAGAATGAGAGATCCTGTCTATGGTTGCGTCGGAGCGATTTCGTATCTCCAAAACCAAGTTTCACAGCTTCAAATGCAGCTTGCTGTTGCTCAGGCTGAGATATTATGCATTCAAATGCAGCAAGAGAGTACTACCCCCTTGATTAATCATCAACATATTATAGAACATGATGAAAAGTCCTTTAGTCTCCTGCAGAGCAACATTTCAAGCATTAATCCTCAGCTCATGATCAACTTCTCCACTTCTAGCAATATTGTAGTTCATCAGGAGCCTCTCAAGAGAGAGTCCCTTTGGACATAGTACTTATTACTACTCTTCTTTCAAACTATTTCTCATGTTCCATTGTTCAAATGATCATTAATCTTCTCTTACTTTAATTAATTATCCTCTGAAGCACTGTTTGTCTTCTAATGTGAGAGACTGGTTGCTAATTAAACATAAATGTTGTTTGTTTGGAGTGATGGAGGTGAACCTCAGGAGCATGTGGGCATGGAGTAAACAAGATAGAGTTTCATGTTAATTGTGATTAAACAAACAAGTGATTACTTAAATCTAAATGGTCGGTGTGTTTCAAGTGCAAACAAAACAAGAATTCCACCTGTTTGAATGTGAATTAATTGAGCCATTGAAGTCATCTCCATTTCTTTACGATGAGAGCATACGTGGGGGATGAATATATATATATATATATAAACATAAACGTTAACTTCTCTTTTGTCCTTCTCTTCAAAACAATGTTAATCCATATCTAAAAATGATCTATATCCAATGTTTCACATTAATTATTGTGTGCATATAAAACAAAGGAAACACCTGACTTGTAGATTCCTTCACTGTGTTTTTCTTGACTAGAGATCATGTGCCACAAAGCCCTCGAGAATGCTTTCTTCAACCGTCTCAATAAACCTGTTGCAGTCTGAAACAGGACAAAACATGGTTATGCATGACAATAATAATAAATTAATAATGAAGGTAAAAATCTCAGGTAGACTAGTAATTGTCTTCAAGCAAGAAAGGGAAAGCAGGGAAATCAAAGTTAAGCTCCAAAGATTAAGTAGAACTGTAGAAGGGGAAGGCAATAGAAACTGATCCCCCTTTCTCTGTAAGAGACGACAAAAAAATAAAGATACAATAGGCTCTAAATGACCTAACCTAAGATTCTACATGTTATGTCTATAAAAGTAAAAATCACAAATAATAACTGATGAAAATACTGAGCGCTATAGATATTTAACTATTCATCCATTGAATAGTTACTTAATTGCTTAATTATCTAGGGTCCTTGGGTGAGAGTGTGTAGAAATTTAGTATAAATAGGGTTTTCGGTGGGTAAGGTATAAAAATAAATAGTATATAAATAGTGCCAAGGACTATTAGATAATTTCCCCAACAATCAAAGATGACAAACTTAACCACAAATTCCAATGCTAAAAGGACCAAATAAAATCTCGTCAAAGAAGAAACAGATAATAATAGGATTTGCTTGGTTAAGGAGTAAATGGAATAAAGACTATAACAAACAAAAATAAAAATAATAATAATAATAATTAAAGTAATACTTAACAATAGGTATAACTAGATTTCTACTTCTAGACAAGCCCCACTTAATTTGTCAGGGATCACTTTCCATCTAACAAGTGAAGTTTTAAAACTTGTTATTCCCACAATCGGCTCCTAATAATTCTACGTATACCAGTACCTTCAAGCATGCTATTTCATCATTATTTTAATTTTAATGTGGGGTTTGTCCATTAATGTTTCCCTCTTCCTTCCTAAGTTGAATTTTTATGCTAAAAAAACAGTCATTTTTATTACATCATTCATCTAAATCAATAACAAAACCTATATAAAAAATTCAAGGCACTTTCCAGGTCTAAAAACTATTAAGTGGATGAATATCTGATGCTGAAGATCTTTATCATTCAAAATTCATTATTTGTTCTTTTGTTTGTCATTATAACATTGCCAACCTTGTGATAGTTAATCACCTCCTTAGAAAGTCAAGGTTACTCATAAAAATAAAAAAAATAAAAAAATCTCCCAGAATTAATATCACATACAACAAAGAGTCCTTTACCATGCATAAAGAAGGCATACTTAGCTATCAAGCATATATATAAATCAAAGCAAATCCTCATGGAAACAAATAATCATGCTTAAAGATCCATGCATTGATCTTTATTGGTTTCACAATGATGTAAGAATCCAGGACATCTAGAGCACATAATTAATCCAGACAAGATATATAATCAGCACACATGACTGATCATAAACTTGGTTTTGTATTTCCCAAACACTTCATAATTAAGCTAGACAAGTTTTTTTTTTTTTGAGTAAGTGGATAAACCACAATTTTATTTAATTAAGATAAAAGTTTTGTTACATTGCTTGATCAAAACAGAAAGAAAAGATACATCATTTGGCCCATTTCTGTCATCAAGCAATTCCATTTCATAAACACCATTTCCCCTCCTCATGCTTGAGCCGGTTCCTCCCCGGAGGTATTCCTGCCGTCTTCGTCCCTTCCTGGCGTAGTTGATGTGAATTCCAGATTGCGCTTTACCAGGTTTACTGCTGCTTCCAGCTTCGATCTCTTTACCGGTGGTGCTGCATCTAACCAGGAGATAATGAGAAAAGAGATATCGCGAATGATTCTTGAGTAAACACGTTGTTTATCCTGGAAACACCGTCTGTTTCTCTCCCCCCAGATACTCCAGGTGATTGCCATCACCGCGATGCTCCACCCCTCTCGAAGGGTATTGTCCACCCTCGAGTGGGTGTTCCTTGTTCCCCATAAAGCCCGTAGGTCTCCACTCCCCATTCGAGCTCCAAATAGGGTTTCAAAGTGGTCCCAAATCTGTCTCACATATGGACAAGAAATAAGTATGTGTTGGGTGATTCGGTCCTCGATTTCACACAAGTAGCAAGAAGTACGGTCACCTCTCCGGTTCCTTTTGTGTAGATTATCTAGGGTGAGAATCCTATTTTCTCTTGCCAGCCATGCAAATAGTTTTGCCTTGAGAGGAGAGGGTTGTTTCCAGAAGCAGGGTTTAAGATCACTTCTTATACCCCCATCAATTCTGAATCGGTAGAGGGATTTGACTGTGAACACCCTATTATTTGTGAGTCTCCATTCCCTGGTATCATTTGCCTCCAGGGTAGTACTCGGGGCTATCAATGCCTGAATTAACAAATTTAGGTCTTCCGTTTCCCGGGCCGTTAGAGGTCCCGGTTTGAGGAGCGGCAGGCCTCTTTGGATCCTGGATCTAGCACCTTGTATGGTTAGGTGTTTTGATATGGATAGTTCATGCATCCCTGGATGGGCGTTGTTCAGCGAGTGCCCCTTCCACCAGTTATCCATCCAGAAGTTTGTGTCTCTGCCAGAGCCCGGTGAAACGCAAATATTTGCCAGGACTGGTAGGCTTTCTCTGCAAAGGCCTCTCCAAAAAGGTGATGCTCGTCTTAATGCTGGTTTGTGGGGGTTGATGTAGCCTCTTCTTGAATATGCGTTATGGAAGATTCTCTGGCAGATCCCTACTCGTCCGGTAAGGATCCGCCACCACCATTTCCCCAAGAGGGCTCCATTAAAGGTTCGGAGGTTTAAGATTCCCCACCCTCCATTTTCTTTGGGCCTACAAATCCTGTCCCAGTTGACTAGGTGGTAGCAGTGGCTCTCCCTGTCCCCTCCCCTCCAGAGGAAGTCCTTTCTAATAGCATCAATCTTCTTAATCACCCATTCTGGAAGGCGAAATGCTGACATCCAGTGTATTGGGATTGTTGATAACACCGAATTTAGCATTATGAGTCTTCCTCCCATGGATAACAATTTCCCTTTCCACGAAGCCAATTTCCCTCTTATTTTTGCAATTAGGATATCCCAATCTTCCTTCCTTGGGCGGCCCCCTGATAGTGGGACTCCCAAATATTTGATTGGAAGACCCGCAACTTGGCAGTTCAACACTTGTGCGAAGTCGTCTATATTATAATCTGATGTTTTGATTGGGATAACCATGCTTTTTGAGTAGTTGATTTTTAGCCCTGATAGACCCTCAAACAAATAGAAGATTAACTTCAGGATGCGAGCCTCTTCTAGTCCTCCGGTGCTGAAGATCAGGATGTCATCAGCATACTGCAACGTGGAGATGGCGTTCTCAACATTCGGCCCCATGGGGATCCCCCGGTAGATGTTGGATTGGATCGCATTTGAGAGCATCATGGGTAGTACATCCATGGCCAAGACGAATAGGAGAGGTGAAAGTGGATCACCCTGTCTTAGGCCTCTTTTACTCCTAACATACCCCGATGGAGTGCCGTTGATGAGGAATCTTGCTTTTGATGATGTGAGCAAACATTTGATCCATCCTAGCCATTTAGGTCCAAATCCCCTAGCCTGGAGGATGTCAAGAAGATAATCCCAGTCTACTGAATCGAAGGCCTTTTCCAGGTCTACTTTGATTAGGGTTCCATTTGTATTGTCGGACCTCATCTTGTGTATTAGTTCCTCTGCTGCAATGATATTGTCATGGATCATCCGCCCCTGTATGAATGCCGTTTGGGATTCCTCCACCAGTTCACCCAGCACCTCTTTTAGCCTATTTGCTAGAACTTTGGAGATGATTTTGACCGAGCAGTTGATCAGACTAATCGGCCTGTAATCTTTTATGCTCTCTGGGGCCTCATTCTTGGGGATGAGCAGAATATGCGCCCAATTAAGGCGTTCTAAGTTGGCCGACCCTTGGAAGAAGTCATCAAAAAGTTTCAATATGTCCTCCTTGATTGTGTGCCACCCCTGTTAAGTGAAGTTAAGTGAAGTAATGTACATACATACACCATAACATCAATTAAAATGAATTCAAGAACAAATTTTTAAAGGTCAATAACTCACTTTCAAGAGATCCAAATCTAATGCAGAACATCTCATCTTTCAACTCCCCATCTGAAAAATCAGTAGCATGCCATACGCACGACTTGTAATTCCCAGCATGCCCCTGCATCATGATCAATTGAAGCACTACAACAACAAAATTAGAAGAAATTAATAATAATAAAACAAAGATCAAGAACACCACAATCGGATCAAACAAGAAAACAAAGAAACCTGGATGATTGGCGCAGATCTTCAGGGTCTTCGCCTGGCGCATCACGAGCCGGAACTTGCCCGTCTCCTTATGCTTCAAAATCTTCACGCTCCCAGTACCACGCTCCTTCCACTGGTTTCCATCCTTATCGAATCGGTAGAGCTTCGCCTTCCTGGAAAAAAGAAGGAAGGAAACCATCATCAGACATCAAACATCAAACTTCAAAGATCTCCGAGATTCGGGAAGGGGAATTACAGATCGAGATGGACGTCCTCGTGCTCCTCCCCAGTAATGACGGCAACCTCTTGGAGGCGGACGATGGGGGAGACCTGGGCCACGGTGTACTCGTCCTCAACTGTCTCGGAGGCCTCCTCCTCATCTCGTTGCTCGGGATCGTTGCTGGCCATGGAGAAACGATTGGAGGGATGAGGACGTTGATGACGATGAAGGAAATAGAATTTATTAGGGTTTTGTGTGTATATATATATATAGAGTGGGCGGAGAGATAATTTTAAATAAATAATTATGATTTATCCACTTTTATTTAATGTTTCAAACAGGAGGATCTTTGAGTGGGCGTTCAGAGGACACGGGCCGGGTTTTAACCCAGCCCGGATCGGCAAAAACTGCGAATCAGCTGACTCTGTGGGCTAAAACCGTAACCGACGGGCCGGGTCTAGGTTCGGGTCTACCGGGTTGACCCGCTGGGTTGGGGTCTTTAATGTAATTTTTTTTTATTTCCATCTAAATTTTTTTATGAAATCTTTTTATTTCCATTTTTTATATATGTTTCACATCTAAATTATTTTCATCTAAATTTTCATCTAAATTATTCTCATCACTATAATTTTTTTGAATTTATGAAACATGTTATTGTATTAAATCATATATTTGTGATAGAACATAAATTTATTCTAATATAGAATGAGCATTCGGGTGCTCCATTAGTATATGGGCCTTGCTCCGGGCAACACGTGAGCCTTCAAATGCCTTTCATATTTGTGCCCTCACCCCGCACAAGGGGGGATTCTCCCTACTAAACAAACCCCTACATAGGGAATTTGGTATCAACAGAACATTAGTGAATGAATATGTATTTTTAACTCCATATGTTAACTATTTGTTGTGTTTTTTTAATATATTAATTTAATTCATATTAGTTATTTTCTCAATATTATAGTCCTCCATTCTATGATCATGCTATATTAAAAGTATTCAGTGAAAGTAATATGTATTTAAATAGATGACATGTGATTATTAAGACTATTATATCTAATATATATTTTTATGAGTTTATGAAACACATTATTACGTTATAATATCGTTTTCTTATATAAATTTATCTTGAAATATTTTTGTGTTTATTTTTATGCTATCCCTCCGGAAGTATTGCCTAAATGAATCAATCAAAACTAAAATATGAAAACCCGAAAGATGTCTTAAATATCATTTTTTTCAAATATACAAAATATTAAGGTTTTAAAATATTAGTCAATCTCCACATTTCATGATGTTGTGGTTTCATATAAATAAATAAAAATAAAATATAAACTTTTCATGTTAGTCTTTATTATAAATAAATTTAAAAAATTATATTTGATATTTACATTAATTACATTTCAATAAGTTTAGATAATTACAGCACGACCAAGGATTTATTTGATTAGGGCCGTTGGATTAGATTCAAGATCCTTCAATCTTCACCGTCCGTTAGTAAGGGCAAAAAGGGAAAGCTAAACAAATCAAAAAACCCTAGCGAATCAATATAAGTGGGAGACGACGCAACGAGTGGAAACCCCTTGGCGCCGCTGAAGTCCCTCCATCTCTCGGAATCCTCTTCGATCCCAGGTACTCCTCTTGATCCATTGTTAGGATTTCAGTCCTCAAGGTTCTAATTTCTTGGGTTTTCTTTGATATGACCTCGTTTGTTCGAGATTTTGAATGAAGATGAAGTAAAGACGGAAGGATGAATTTCCCCTTTTTTATTTGATATTAGGGCACGATGCTCGCGATTCATCTAGTTGTATGCTGTCTGCGTTTCTTGTGAATCGTTTAGCTGTAATTTGGTATAATTCGAAGGAAAATTTTCGTTTTAAGTGACAAGGGATCTGTGATTTGCTCGATTTATTGTTAGAAAAGCATAGTTTTCTATAGAAAGGGTAAGATTAGTTGTTTCGCTCTAACTTTAGGGTTAAGTAGATCAATAGTTCGCTCGATCCAGGCAAAGTGGACTTTTTTCTTGAATATGAATGAAAGCGATCTTTTTTTTTTCTTCCAAGATTAATGACTATATTAAGTTTGATTTACGTTGTAAGAATGATATAATGTCGGTTCTCTATCATCATCTTGGATCAAGCCAGCTTGTTGATATCTATGTTTTTTGGGTTTATTGAGTTTTATTAACTATTTCGCCTAAGGTTATTTGTTAGCATACATCTATAGAAAAAGATGGTTTTGGAGCAAGTTGTGTTCTTTTGGAAACTCTTTTTAGTCTTTGGCTTTTGAGTCCTTCCAACATTGGAGTTAATTTTTTTCTATTTGGTTTTTGCAATCTTGTTTCCTCTGTAGGTTAACTGGTAAGAGGATTCAAGATGTTTACTGCAAGGAGGAAAATCCAGAAAGATAAGGGTCTGGAGCCGACTGATTTTGAGGATTCTGTTGCTCAGGTTAGTTTCAGTGATTGGTTTCATCTTGATATCAGCTGTTTATTTAAATTCTAATTGAGTATCTATCCAGGCTCTTTTTGACTTGGAGAACAGTAACCAAGAGTTGAAGAGTGATCTGAAGGATCTTTTTATAAATTCTGCTGTGTGAGTCTTTTACCTGTGTCTACCACATGATTGATTCTGTTTTGGTTTCTTCAAATACATGACGGATTTAGTAGCATCCATTGATTAAGTTCTTTGTTATAGGCAATATGATGTAGCTGGAAACCGGAAAGCTGTTGTTATCCGTGTCCCTTATAGACTTAGTAAGGCTTATCGTAAGATCCATGTAAGGCTTGTGAGGGAGCTGGAGAAAAAGTTCAGTGGAAAGGTGAGTCTTTCCTGTCTCTTTTTGCAAATGATATCTGTAGTCTTTTGATTTTTGCATATCCTAAGGTGCTATATAGTTTATAGAGTCAAGATAGTATTTTTTATTCTTTTGAACTGCTTAATTTATGCTATTATTTTGTTCAAAATTTTTATACCCTTGAATACTTCAGGCAGTGTTTCTTTGTCAAATTTTGTATCCTTCTGCTTATTCAGGAGGATTTTATTCCTAGACATTGGACCTTGCTAACTTTGTTTCATGTACAAATTGAACTCTAAAAATCATGGATGTAGGTAAAGAAAAGATATATGGTAAACTTTGGAAATCAATTTAATTGATTTTTGATTTCCTATTAGGCGTTATTTAAACACAGTAATCAATATTAATAGTGCCTCCAAGTCCAAGGTATCCAGCATGTCGTTCTTTAGCTTGTTTTCCTACGTGATCCTTATTGATTGGTTTGATGCTCTAAATATGCTAGTATTTGATTTCCCTGACCATCTGTTTGCTGTTGAAATATTCAGTTTTTTAATATCATTTATAGCCATATTTTTGTAGATGGAGTTCAAATATTACAATTTTTATCTATAAAAATATGGCTAGAATTTATTGTACCATTTTTTTTTTCTTTTGGCAAGTTTCAACTGGTCTCTAAATGAAAGTGAAGTACTATTATTTATATCTGTTTATTTTCATATGTTCATTTGTGGAAAATCCACTTATTTTAGTTCCATATATTTCTAGGATGTCATCTTGGTTGCTGTCAGAAGGATCCTAAAGCCACCAAAGAAAGGTTCAGCAGCTGTGCGTCCACGCAACCGTACTCTCACATCCGTTCATGAAGCTATTTTGGAGGATGTCGTCTACCCTGCAGAGATTGTTGGGAAGCGCGTCAGATATCGATTGGATGGGTCCAAGATCATGAAGGTATGCACCATTGAAATTGAGATTGCCTTTAAATCAGGATGGTACTTACAAGAAATTTAAATACCAGCATAAATCTTTATGGGATATATATGATTTATGCCGAGGTACATGTCAAAAGTTCAAAACAGGCTGGCATCCCTTGCAGATTATCCTTCCCATGAGCCTGCACTCCCAATTGAATCTATTTATCTATTCACTTGAGAGCACCTCAAGCAAAACTAGCTGCCCCAATGGATTTGAATACACAAACCAAACATTTTTCCATTTATTTTCCTTGACAGTGTTCCTAACTATTATATTTTTACAGGTGTTTCTGGACCCAAAGGAAAGGAACAACACTGAATATAAGCTCGAAACTTTTGCTGGAGTCTATCGCAAGCTCTCCGGCAAGGATGTGGTGTTTGAATACCCAGTAACTGAGACTGCATGAAGACTGGAGAAATTTATTAATGGTATAATGTTTAGACGTGAAGAGTGTTTAATTTTTTTATAATCCAGCTTTCTTATGGAATTGTGGTCATTTTGAATGTGGACCATGTCTACCAGTTTCATAGTCTTAATTGTTTATGTTATTGTCTTTTCCTGATCACTGCTACTCAAGTATCTGAATTTAGGCGTCTTTTTCTGCTGCTGCTGCTGTATTTCACAACTTGGTTCAAACTTTCCACAGTTTTCAAAGGTCAATTAGATGGTCAATGTGAAACTTTGATGACAAGATTTTTGCTGCTCCATGTGTCTTTTTGTTTGGAGAAATAGACAAGGGTGTGTGCTATATGTATTTACTGAGTCATAAACTTATAATATTTATTAAATATAATTTGTTTTATTAATAACTTACTAATAATTAATCAAGTATTAAATTACAAATTTTATTTTTGAAAAATGACTGAATCTAGAGACTAAAAAATGTTTAAGTACATTAATAAGGGCTTGATTCTGAAGACTCGTAACATAAAATTTCAGTAAATGGCCTCTGGAACCCAACTCCATTAGCCGCCAAATTGATACAAAAGTTCGAAAAAAGGAAAAAAGAGTTGAAACCTTGAACAAATTAAGATTGAATTAATTGAGCACGGACCACTAATTTATAGTTTGCTGGCACAAAGATGCAATTCCTCAAGGCTGTTATTTTTCAATTCACAGAGATTTCCCCATGAAAATGAACTCTACCCTCCTTTCAGTCTTCTCCTTCCTGTGAGAAGCTAATCTGAACTTGAAATACAAAAAACTCAGCCACACAACAAAAGGGCAGGTTATGAGTTCAAAAGAGGTGATCAAGAAGTCCTAGGCAAAGTACTGATGGGAGCCTCTTTAAGCACCAATGTTGTCAATGTTGGCGCTTTTGTCCATTCTCTTTATGATTCCGGCGATAACCTGGTGTAATTAAAGAGCTAGAGATGAAGCAAGATCTTGAATGATAGATTTAAGCCAAAAAAACAACAGCATTTTTGAGAATGATCCTAAGGAAATGAGAACCTTAATACTAAAGCCATTGTATTCTCTCAATGGTCAATGGAACAAATGAAATGCTTGATTTGGGAGTTTGTTAAATTTGAGGATTATTTACCTTTCCAGGTCCCAATTCAAAACTTTTCTTAAGGCCTCTGTCCAAGAGTGTCTTCATGGTCAACTCCCACTGAACTGGAGAAGTCACCTGTTTTATCAAGGGGATCAGTCTTGGTTTTGGGGGGTAAACAAAGTAACTTTGATGTGTCAAAACACTCACTTGGCGAGCCAAAATCTTTTTGATTGCCTCGGGATCAGAGTGCGGCTTTGCATCCACATTAGATATAACAGGAATCCTTGGTGTTATAATTTCGGTCTCAGCCAATGCAGCTTCTAATCTCGAGACTGCAGGCTCCATAAAGTTGGTGTGGAACGCACCAGCAACAGCTAGGCGGACCTGGTGACATTACAGTAGAAATTTGTACTTCAAATTTTTTATCATGTGATGATGTGAGAGTTAATTTATATAGCCTGTGAAAGTAATATATAACCAATGCTAGAATATGTCTTTATGCTTCTCAAGTTGATGGTATCAAACATGAGCATTTAAATGAAATTTTCTGAGAAACCTAACGAATTCTTTTATCTTTTTATCAGATCCAATATTGACAGTTTATGTCTCAGGGTGGAAAACAATCAAGCCAACTAAACCACCATCAGAAATGAATACCATGGAGACCTCTATCGGCATTAGAATTATGACTAACATACTATAGACTGCATATGAATCAGCCACAATGCAAGATGTGCTTGTTTTAAATCGAAATGTCAACTCATTGACACATGCTGCAAGGAAAATTTGTTTGTTGCAGCAGAAATAGAATATCTGACAATCTTCACAACTGCAATTTTCTATGAGGACTGCATCATCACAAGTTCAACTAGTGACTTCTACCAGTTATAAGGTGTGTTACTGCTGCATATTTAGTATCGCACACCAAATGCTCATCAGCGCTAGAAGGATAAGGTATGCACCACTAATCCAGGGCTGATAGGTAAGGCATCTCAACTTATGATTAATTAGGCTTGGATTAAGCAATCTACTACCTTGGTTTGGGGAACACCTCTCATGCACTTCCATAATATCTTTATGCTATAATTTATGGTTGTAAATAATAAATAGGTGCTAACCGTCATTCGAGCCTTAAATGACTTTGCTTTAGCTTCAACAGCTTCCACTCCTTTCACTCCCCCAGAAACAGCATAATTTCCCTGCAATTTCAGTTTATGTGTCAGAACCAACTGAGAAGACTCTCAAGATACTAATGGGAGTGTAAGTTTAGAGGAAAGAATATCTTACTGGGCATAGAAAGTTTGCAATGTGAACTTTATTATTCTCATCTACTTCATCATTCGCAGCATCACAAAGTAATTGTACCTTTTCTGAATCCAGTCCTATTACACTAACCATAGCACTACTAGCAGCATCTGCAGCATCCTGAATATAAAGGCAGCAAACAACAATAACAACAATTCCAGAGTAAATTGGCCTGCACCATGTAGATATTCTCTATTCATGGGAATGATTTTTGGTTCCTAACCTGCATGGCTTCACCTCTTAGCTTGACAAGCTTGAGCCCATCCTCAAAGCTACATATTGTATCCATAGAAACAAAGTCAGGATATGTTGCACTGATTAAACATGGCGGGATCCAGATACCAGCCTATCAAATAATCGTAAATTTCAAGGTCTAAAGCACAAGCATGCAAGTGGGATCCAGATACAAGACATCATATTAGACATGCACTGACGAATTCTAAAAATGCAAAATGGTCGATCAGCTATACCTGAAAGACCCAGCAAATGCAAGGGCAGTATACTCTCCAAGGCTTAGACCACAAGTGACATCTACAGAGTTGATGATGTCCTGGCCTCCATCACGTGCACGCAATACCTCGACAGCAGCTAGGCTTGTAACATATATAGCTGGCTGCAAATAGTTTTAACCAAGAGGTATGCCATGATTTAACAAATTATGGAAGCATCCACAAAAGTCAATTACCCGACCTGAACTTAATAATACTATTTTATGATATGAAAGTAACCTTAAGATTGATATCAGATAGGCTAAACATGTTAACTGTATGCATACCAAGAACAATGTTCCAATGTATCGAAGGATTTACCTGACTAATAACTGTTGAATCAAGCTTTTCCTTGGGTCCATTGATGCAGACATCCAAGAGATTGAAGCTAAAATGGGGGACATTAAGAATAAGATGGACTCTACCAGATTTAACTTAAATAACAAATGTGAACAAAGGTATAGAGATGTAAAACTAGATCCTTTTGTGCTGGTCTCTGCGGGGTTACAACACAATCATGGTGTGAATGTGACAATAATATAAAGGGTACAAAATAAATTACCCAAGTATATCATTTGCTTTGTTATACAATTCAGCAGCAGCAGGCACACTTTGAGCAGCAGCCCCCATTCCCACAGTTTGTGCACCCTGATATGTTGTAGAAATTTTAACATAGTATGTACGAAACTAGGTGTTGAAGCTATAAGCAGTATTACTGAATCTAAAGAAAACATCTAGAGACATTTTCTAAACTAATGCCATCAAAGGGTTAACTTTACTGACTCATACACAGTCATAGATTTAGTAGTAGTAGAAAGGGGGCATGTTTCTTGCAGTTATGCTTTACAGGATTAATTCTTCCACTTCTAAGCTTTTTTTTAACTCAACTTTGATCAAGAATCCATCAGTGCACAAGATCAAGGGCATTGCAATCATGTACAAAATTCATACAAAGACTTTGTTTATTATGGGATTTGCTGGCACTTAATAATTTCATCATTACCTAAACACTATAACTAAGGATTTTCAACTTACTTGTTCATCCAAACAATTGACCTCTTGATGTTTTACACCCAATATTGAAATTGATCAACAAGAAAATAACATTTGTTGGCATCTAGTCACTATCAATCAATGAAATCATGAAACCCCAACAAAGTTTAGAATGTTTTCAGCGAGTTTAAACTTTCCATATATTTCTTCAAGAAAGGAATTAAAATTACCTTTCTTTCCCTACCTTAGATCTAGAGATTTACTTCCCGAATAATAATAAACTAATCTACCTAAAAATCCTTCAAGAACCCTAATTTACCAACCAGTCATCACTTCAATTACCAAAAAAATCCCAAACGGAACTCGATCACTTAAACAAAAAGACATGAAAACAAAGAAAGAGGCTCCAAGAAGGACCTGGCCAGGAAAAAGGAATGCGCAGGAGGGCTTATAGTCCTTGAAGATGGTGTCCGCAGTGAGGGGCTCTGGAATGCGGGCAGAGACGCTCATGGAAACCACCCTAGAACCCCATGTACTCCTCGGCAGCGAGGTCCCGGAGATATGCCTAGGGATCTTGCCAAGAAAGACGGACGGCATGAGCGCGCAGGAGGTCGCGGACGCCATCGAAGAGAGCGAGATGCGATCGAGTGGACGAAGGGGAGAGAAAGAGAGCTCGAGAGGGAGTTAATGGCGAGCGATGGGCGGAGGGAACAAAGCGCGGGTTTTGGGCTTCGGAGACTACGATGCGGACGGGAAGTGGAGTTCCCAACGGTCGGAGACTAGGAAGTCGGGAGTTGAATCTCGGGAACTCCGTCCGGAAAATACGAATCCTCGATATGGGCCTTGTTGGGTGTTGGGCTGATTCGGCCCACAATGAACCAGGCCGAGCCATACTGGGCCGTCACAGAGGATGGATGAGGCCTAACCACTATCTCATGATGAATCAAGCTCATGAGTTTTGATTTGATTAAACTCGTTTGATTGATAGATAAATTGAATTTGAACTAAGATTTCATGCTCAATAAGTTAACTGAACTCATTCTAACCTCTTATGACAACACATTCAAGTAGTCATCCAACTTATATTTAGAATCAATGTTTTTAAAATTGGACCGAGAAGTGAACTGGTTTCATAATTGGGTCACGGGTCAATCAATTTGACCGTATTATCCATTTCGGTCGGACATGATAATGTCATATATATATATATATATATATATATATATATATATATATATATATATATAATATTTAAATATACATCACCTTAATCTCATCAACCTCGACCAGACTGATGCTCGGTTTTCGATTCTGTCGGTTGGGTCTGGGTTTAAAAACACTGTTTAGAATCCTTTTTAGTCTTCCTTCTATATTTTGATTTGCACGGGGATGTACTAATAGCTATTTATGACTCCATTTATCTATTAAAAAAATAGTTTATCCACTTTTATCATTAAAAATTAAATAAAAATAGGATGGTTGTTTATTAATTTATCAATTGCACGTCTATATAACCTAAAATTGTACCTAGTGTTACTGTTTTAACTATAATTTTATTAATAAAGCATGATTTATCTTTTTTTAATAAATAAAATAATAGATAAACAATGCTCTTACCTACAAGAGAAGTGATGCTCGGATGGTGGATGATGAATGAGGAAACATACATCTTTCCTAACTATTGACATTGATAGAACACCAAGATGCACCAACCAATTAATTATTCAACACTATCACACACACACACACACTCTCTCTATCAACTTTCAAAGAAATAAAGAAAAGGACTTGCAAGCTTTTCACAGCTAGTTTTTCTCATTATTTTTCCCTTCCATTTGAAGGTACATCTTTTTCTCCTTTTATAAGGCCACAACTACCCCATGATCATACTTATTTTAAATCACTAACTTTAATTAACTATATATATATTCTAATAATTGGTATACAATAAAAAAAAAAGGGTTCAACATCTTTCTTTCTTTTCTTTTCTTTTTTTAAAAAAAAAACTTCAACATCTTTCTCACTCCAAAAGATTCATCATTGTATGTACCCTCCATGCTTCTATTCTAAGCATGAAAATGCCTACGAAATTTTCATTGTATATCTTTTCTTAATTGGATGTAGTTTTAATGGCGAAAAAGTTAAAGCTGGAAGCGGTGATAACACAGTGAAGTAGCCAAATTTGGAGATGGTAATGGCGCAGTGAAGATAAATTGAAATTCACATCTACCAATGTAGCCAACGAAGGAGGGAACTCTTCAGGGGAAGATCCTGCCCAAGCCTAAAGAGGGACGAACATGAGATTGCTTGACGTCAGAATGAAGTGAGATATTAACTATGTATTTTCAATTCCGTTATGACCAAGCAATGTATTGAAACCTATCATCATAATTAAATAAAATATAATTTATCCACTTATTCAAAAAGAAAATGTCTGCAAAATTTGTGAAATTTTCTTACTTTTATATCCAAATAAGCATATATTTCACTAGTGAAACAAGAGATTCGAGCAAATCCAAATCATGTATTTAAACTAGTTTCAAGTAGTTGACTTATTTCGACATAAAATTAATTAAGCTTAAATCATGAGTTCTAAATCAAAATAAAATAACTATCACTATAATGTATATATGTCTACCAACCTCCAAGTGGATAATATATATACACCCTAAAGATCATGCTACTAGTACTTGATATGTGCTCAAATAAAATGTTTATATATAGGTGGAGTTAATGATGGTAAACGTGAAGCTAACACATGATTATATTGGCATGCCAACCTCAAAGATCTCCATATTGTGGTTCTAAGGCAAGTTTCCAGTACCATCTTCTTCAAACTCTAAAATGAAGTCTCCCTCCTCCTCCTCCTCATCCTCTGTGAGGAAGAACTCATACTGCTCATACCTCATCACCATATCCTTCATCATCTTTGTGACCATCCTTTATGGGGAGGACTTCACCTGCATTCTCAGGCAACAATTCATTCACTACCAACAATTAGATGATCACTTTGATCAACATCAACAAAAACAAGGTGAGGATTAATATATAGATTCAGACATTTAATTACCTCTCTCTTGGAATTGAAAGAAAGAAGAAAGATTCAAAACTTCAATGCAACCTTAGAGAAGGATGAGGTGGTACCATTCGCCGTCGGGACAACGGAGAGCGGGTGCGATATCTTCTCCGGTGAGTGGGTTTACGACGAAGAAACACGGCCGCAGTATGAAGAAGAAGAATGTCCATATATACAGCCTCAGTTAACATGTCAAGCCCAAGGCAGGCCTGATAAAGCTTACCAGCATTGGAGGTGGCAGCCTCATGGATGCAATCTCCCAAGGTTTGATAGATATGAAAAGTTTGATAAGTTGTGAACTTGATATATTGTTATGGTTAATTTTCTTGATTCTTTTGATTCCTTGGGTTAAAATGATCAGCTTCAATGCGACATTCATGCTTGAGAAGTTAAGGGGAAAGAGAATGTTGTTTGTGGGTGATTCATTGAATCGTGGGCAGTTTGTTTCTATGGTTTGTCTTCTTCATAGAGTGATCCCTGAGGGAGAAAAGTCCTTCAAAACCATTGAATCTCTTACCACTTTCCGTGCTAAGGTAACTAACTTAATTAATTACCGGCCATGTTTTGATTATGTTCTGTATATTGGAAGTTTGGATGAATATTGAATGTATTATGCTTTTGTAGGAGTATAATGCTACAATTGAATTCTACTGGGCTCCATTTCTTGTCGAATCGAACTCCGATAACGCCATGGTACATAGAGTCTCCGACAGGATAGTTCGAGGAGGATCGATTAACAAGCATGCTAGACATTGGAAGCATGTAGACATCATGGTCTTCAATACTTATCTTTGGTGGATGACTGGGATGAAGATGAAGATATTGTACTATAATACATATAACTTAATCTTCAGCCTGAATTAAAGTACTCAATTCATGTTTGTGATCACTTGACAATGTCTTCATATATATGTTTTGTAGGAGAGGTCCTTTCGATGGGGATATGAAGAACATAACCTTGTTGGAAGGAGCAGACGCGTATCGGCTGGCATTGAGGAGGATGTTGAAGTGGTTGGAGAAGAACATGGATCCTCAAAAGACAAGAGTGTTCTTCACTAGCATGTCTCCTACTCATGAGAAGTGAGTATATATATCTTATGTACTTTTTAGGGTACTTGTTCAACTTCTAAGGTGCATGATTAATATGTTTATGGTATAATTAAGGAGCTTTGAATGGGGAGGAGAACAAGGAGGGAACTGCTACAATGAAACAACTCCTATCAAGGATCCAAATTACTGGGGACGGGGATCAAGGAAAAACATAATGCAAGTAGTGAAACAAGTGTTCCAAACATCGAAAGTTCCGATCACTGTGATCAACATCACTCAGCTTTCTGAATACAGAAAAGATGCACACACCTCCATCTACAAGAAACAATGGATTCCTTTGACACCTGAGCAGATTGCCAATCCAAAGAGCTATTCTGATTGTGTTCATTGGTGTCTCCCTGGCCTTCAAGACACATGGAATGAGCTCCTCTTTACAAAGCTTTTCTTTCCTTAAGCCAAGATCAGTCTCCAATTGTTTCATATTTTATCAGTTTGTATTCATTTCAAGTGTAATCTAAATGCAAAAAGTTTTCAAGAGTTTTTCAAACCTGAAAGTCAGATACATCCATGTGCAATGACATTGAATTATGGAATCTTCATTTTTAATTATAAACTAAAGATATCTTTAAATATATATCTCAAACAGAGAGCTAGGCATGTGAGGTAGTAGTTAGAAATACTTGACTATAACATGCACAAAGGCCAATGCCTTCAACTCTCTCAATCAAAATTCAAATGGAGTTCTGCTCCTACTCTTTCTATTTCATTGCTGTGTCTTCCATTATTATCATCTTTGTGACCACATTTTATAGCAAGGACTTCACCAACATCTTTGAGAAATCAAAACTGCAACTTGAACAGCAGAAACAAGGTAAGACCTTTCTACAATTGGCTGAAGAATTGTTTACTAGTTGATCTTGATCATGAGATATAGTCAATAACATAGTAGAGAATGAGGTACTACTACCGTTTGCCATGGAAGAGGAGAAAGAATGCAATGTTTTCGAGGGTTCATGGGTGTACGATGAGACATCGAGACCGATGTATCAAGAACATGAGTGCCCCTTGGTTGAGGAGAAGATCACTTGTCAAGCCCATGGAAGGCCTGATAAAGATTATCAACATTGGAGGTGGCAACCTCATAGTTGCTCCTTGCCGAGGTTTACACCAAAAATTAAATTCAAGTTGTAAGTGATGTATTTGAGCATGTTCATCAATTAATGAAGACTAGTGAATTTACAGCTTCAATGCAACATTGATGCTTGAAAAGCTTCGAGGAAAGACGATGATCTTCGTAGGAGACTCCCTCAACCGCGGCCAATTCTCCTCCATGATTTGTCTCCTCCAAAGATCAATCCCCAAACATGCCAAATCCTTTGAGATACATGAACCAAGATTCATTTTCAAAGCTAAGGTAACAATCAATGTTTGATCTTGATTGGCTAATTAACACTATTACAAGCTAAGATCTTGAAATGAGTGATCAGGAGTACAATGCAACAATTGAGTTCTATTGGGCACCATTTCTCTTGGAATCAAACTGTGATGACTTCTACTATCATCGTCGGAGAACCGATCGAACAGTGCGGGAAGGATCGATTGATGTGCATGCTCAACATTGGAAAGAAGCTGATATTTTGGTTTTTAATACTTATATTTGGTGGATGACAGGGTTTAAGCTGAAGATCATGTAAACATCTAAAATTCTCTCTTTCATTATATCTATGGATGTTTGCTTGTTTAAGCTTAATTTGATATTTCTTGGTTTGTAGAAGAGAAAGAGGAAAAGGAGGGATGGAGGAGATGATAGAGATGGAAGCTGAAGATGCATATAGAATGGGGTTGAAAGAGTTGGTGGGATGGGTTGAGAAGAACATGGATCCTACAAAGACTAGGATTTTCTTTGTCACCATGTCAGCTTCTCACTCCATGTGAGTCTTTTCTTTCTCTCTATCTTTTTTATTTTTTTTAATAAATATAGATAAACCACCGAACCATACCACTGATATGATTTGAACCCTCAACCTCTCCTTATGAGAGAAAATAAGTTACCAACTTTTCTTGTGAAAGTTGGATTATATATATCTACTATCACATATGATGAAACAAAGCTATTGCATGACTTGCATGGATGAGTTTGATCAACATATATTTAATTAATTGATGCGAGATATTGTGTTTATTTATGATAAATATGTATGACAGGAGTTGGGAATGGGGAGGAGAGAAGGATGGCAACTGTTACAATGAGACAAGACTAATTGAAGATCAAAACTATTGGGGGAGCTACTCAAGAAGGAACATAATGGAAGTGATCAAGGAGGAGTTAAGTGCATCCAAGGTGCCAATCAGTGTGCTAAATATCACTCAACTCTCTGAATACCGAAAAGATGCACATGTCTCTATTTATCAGAAACATGATCATCCATTGAAGCCAGAGGAGCTTGCACACCCTCAGAGTTATGCTGATTGTTTTCATTGGTGTGTTCCTGGTGTTCCTGATGTTTGGAATGAGCTATTGTACACTAAGCTCTTCTTTCCTTAGATCATCTCAATTATATATTATATAAAAAAAACAGACTTCATTTTCTTTTATTCTTTTATTTGAGCAAACAATGTTTGTTTGTTTTTTTTGATAAAGGCGACAAGTACTCCCTCCCCGTGAGATAAGTCAGGGGCGGGCAACACGACTCTCTTCACGTGCACAGTCATCTTGTGGTGGTGGGGACTCAATATTGGGTTCGTCCTAACCATCTACGCCTTACATAAGGGACCCGATACCTAGGCCAAAAGGTCATTGATACAAACTATGTTTGTTGATTGAGATAAGAGTAGATTTTGATATATTATCGAAATGGTTAACTACATCAATAACCCCTTTCCAAAACAATTTGAATTATTATGTAGATTGGATCAAGTCATATTTCATTCAAACTAAATATTCCAAATAACACCAATGGACTCTTGGCCTATTGTTATCGGATCTCTTATGTAGGGGGTTCGAACCCCATGACTACAAGGTGAGGCCGTGCGTACATAGGTGCCGCGTTATCCGCCCCTGACTTTCAGAAGGCACTTGTCGCCTTTGTCAAAAAAAAGACATATATATATATATATATATATATATATATATATATATATATTCCAAATAAAACACAAACAAACAGATTCCATCTCATACAAATCTCTCCTTAGATTATGAAAGCCATACCATGAGTGGATGAAGAAGATGCAGGGAATATCATATAAGTAGGTGATTTATTGTTTCATCCATTCAACAATTTTATACATTTCATCCACTCTTTGAAAACTTAATGGTTGCTATCATAGTTAGCTGATGTAGGAGTGGCTCATAACTTAGACATTTTTTTTTTGTATATCTTCTTATGCATAAACCTAACAAATGCCAAATAAGGAGAAATAGAACTATCACTCCAACTTCTTTTCTCTTGTTTGAAGCATACTTCATTTCTCCTTCAAGGAATAGTTTTCTTTAGACATGGACTTGGAACTGTTATTTTCTCCAACAACTCAAAAAATGCAATAGTCAATTGGATGGATTAGGTTCAACAAAAGCACCTTATTCTACCTAGCTTCAACTGCTCATCTCTAAATATATATATATATATATAAAACACCAAGTCCTAACCAATCAAAGCTTGTCCTTTAATTTATATGTTTTTCTCTCTTCTTTTTAGCAAATGGTGGTCACCTGGTTCTTATCAAATTTCTCTTTCAAGAGTTAGCTATACCAATTCATCCTCAAAGTGCACTCAAAGAATCAAAACTAGTTGTCTTGCAATTTATTTGTCATCTCATATTCATATCTTTACATGAATATCAAACCAAATCCATGCATGTCAACATTATTATAGAAAATTAAGTAAACTACTACAATGACAAAGATTCTATATAAAAATATGACTTCTTCTTATCTGAAAAAGTGGACTTGTTTAATTAACTCAATGTTTAGTGAATAATCAAAAGCCATGCATGGCAAGTGTGTGTTTTCAAATGTATACTTGAAAACATATAAAAACTGATCATGTTTTAACTTTTCAATACACTACTGCAACTCAAAAAGATTAGTAGATAACACCCAACATCAATTGTGATGTGTGAGCTGGTGAAGAGCATGGAATGGACTCTCCACCATCAAAGTGCATGTGTTAGCTCATGAGCTACAACATATTCAACCCTCCATGAGTTCACAGAGATGGAGAAGTAGAGTTATGGCAAAGAAGAACAACCAGCCTATTGTCATGAAGCAGTGGGGATTGAGGAACATCCTCAACTTCCTTGTGTCTCTCTTCCTTGCACTTGCAATCATCCTCTTCATCTCCATCACGACAAAGACCGACGATGGCCGGGGAAGTGGTATGGAGAGTTCGAAGGCTGCAGCAGGCAAGGGTGGTGAAGAGACTTGTGACTTGTTCTCCGGCAAGTGGGTTTTCGATAACTCGACGCATCCTCTTTACTCTGAGAGAGAGTGCATGTTCATGTCTGATCAGTCTGCATGTGAGAAGTTTGGGAGGAAGGACTTGAAGTATCAGAATTGGAGGTGGCAACCCCATGGCTGTGATCTTCCAAGGTTAATTAGCTGATTGGATGAGAAATCCAGATTTATATATTCAGATGAATATTTGTTTAATTATAGTATATGTTAGTCAAACAGATTCAATGCCACAAGGCTGCTTGAGAGGCTGAGAGGACAAAGAATGGTTTTTGTTGGAGACTCACTGAATAGAAATCAATGGGTGTCCATGGTTTGCCTTCTTGGTGCTGTCATACCTTCTTCACTAAAATCCATGGAAACCAATGGATCTCTCATGTCCTTCAAAGCCAAGGTTTTGATTTTTGAAGAACTCTTTAATGGTATCATTTGGTGTTGGTTGTGTGTCAATTGATACCATGAAGTACTTATTTCATGTAGGAATATAATGCATCAGTGGAGTTCTACTGGTCTCCTTTACTAGTAGAATCGAACTCTGATCATCCGGTGAATCATCGGATACCCGACAGGATTGTTCGAGCGCAATCAATTGAAAAACATGCGAAACACTGGACAGATGCTGACATTCTTGTCTTCAACTCTTACCTCTGGTGGAGAAGACCTACCATGAAAGTCCTGTAAGAACCTTAAGAACTTTATTTGGAATAATGTTTTGATATATAATTACAGGTCATGAAGATCAATAACATGTATTTGATGTATTTTGTATTGATGAAGCAGGTGGGGTTCATTTGAGGACAAGGATGGGGTTTACAAAGAGATTGAGATACTTAGGTCCTATGAGCTTGCACTGAAGACATGGTCTGAGTGGCTTGAGTTCAATGTGGATCCTCTAAAGACTCAGCTTTTCTTTGTCAGCATGTCACCCACTCACTTCTGGTAAGTGATCATCTACTTCACCTGAACAATGAAAAACATTCATCACTCATCAATGAATTGCTGCAGGGGTGAAGAATGGGGCAGTGACAGTAATCAAAACTGCTACAATGAGACAGAACCAATCACAAAAGATGGGTTTTGGGGTAGAGGATCAGACAAGAGGATGATGAATGTTGTAGAGACAACCATTGAAAGATTGAATGATAGAGGTGTGAATGTGCAGATACTGAATGTGACTCAGCTGTCGGAGTACCGAAAAGACGGTCATCCTTCAGTCTATAGGAAGCAATGGGTCCCTTTAACTGAAGAACAGATTGCAAATCCTACTAGTTATGCTGATTGTATTCATTGGTGCCTCCCTGGTGTGCCTGATGTGTGGAATGAACTCTTGTATGCCTACATTTTCTCAAAGTAACAAGGTGATAATTGTTTTCAATCTCTGTCAACAGTTACCTTGCTGCTAATGTTTCGGTTCGATTCTTTATCACCCTCCCTTTGTTATCGACTATTTCAAGAACCTTGCAAACCAGAAACATGGTTGCAAATCAGTTGCAAAATATATATATGACTTGAGATGAAAAGGAATTCAATACTTCACCTCTGGTCTGGAATTAAGAACTCCACTTGACATGCCGACATCAATGCACCAAATTCTGTGATTATATTTACTGCAATACATCAATGAACATATTAATTAGTTTTTGATTTGATAATTCCTGCTTCATCTCTCTATGAGAATTGATATATGTACCAAGTGACACCATTAAACTGTGGAGTATGACCAACCACCATCCCCTTAGCACCTAAAGCTTGTAAGGTATCTTCTGCAACTGATGAAACCTGCATGAAATTTCAGTTTGTTTAGGAAACCATATATGAAATGATTATTTTAAGCTCAAGGATTATTGGATTGCATGCCTGCCAAGTTTTGTACTTCATGTCTGCAGAATCTCTTGAATATAATCGATTCCAAACAACACTGTCATAGCCTCTGGTAGCGATGAAAGGGATGTCTGAACCTTCATCATCGTCTTCATTCAACCCCCGCATCCAATTCGATACTTCTCTGTTCATTCTTTCTATACCATATCTAACTGTAAATGAATAATTTCAGACCGATACTTTTGTTGTCATGTTATGCTGACATTCTTGATTTCTCAGAGTTATCGAGCTTACCATGATGAGGAAGGAGGCCACCATGACAAAAGACCCAATCATCTACTTTAAGAACAACAGCATTGCGAGCCAATTCGCAAGCAAGTGGACCGCCGGGCCTCAGAAGAGATGATCTAGCAAAGACTCCCTTCTGTCTCTGTCCTAAAGTTCCGTTAATTCTGTCAGCACATTGTCTGAAACTTTCAGATCAATTAAGACTCAACAATGACAAGCACAAACTTATAAATGGTCAATTAATCTGAAAAACAGAAAATCTGAAACATTACTGTTGCTGATATGTCAATTAATCTGAAAATCTTTTGGAAATTCACTAACAATAGATTGTTTAGAAACGGACAAAGAGCAAGCCATGAGAAAACTGCAGAAAAATTTCATTCATAACACAGTAAATGGAAATACCTTCATCAAATTCCAAGTTCCCCAATGACTTTGAGACATTCTATGATTCTGTTTCCATCTTTCAGACACATTGATCCAGCCCATAAAAGCTTCTTCCCAATTACCTTCATGTTCATCCAAGTATTCCAGGAAGCCAATACATTCATCAAATGCCCCTGGATCAACATATCTGAAATCACCTTCTACATTCATGGTTTCATGATTTCCATTCACCTAGTGAAATGAAACAAGACTTTGAGGTTTCAATTATTATTACTATTTTTTTTTTAAAAAAAAACAAATTTGTTCAATCTAGTATAAACTCCATTAATGGCAGACCTGAAAAACTGCACCTCCACTCTGTTTTGCCTGAACATCCAGTAACTGCAGCAAAGACAAGATTGCAATTTCATCTTCACCTCTATCAAGAACATCACCAAGTTGAACCAAAACCTAAAAACACAATCAGAGAAGCAGTTAGCTGCATGCATGCATGATCAATCATCACTCTCTCCATTAATCTGTGCAAGAACATACTGTATCTCCACCGGTCCATATATCTTCACCATTTGAGCTCAAAACACCAGCCATTTCCAGAGCACTCCTTGCTTGCGAGAGGTCCCCATGAAGATCTCCAACTAAAACACATGAACACATGTTGACAAACCCAGCAAAGAAAAACATGAATTTAATTTCTTGGAATCTAATGCTCAGCACTCACCAGCAACAATCCTGTGCCCAGGAGCAGAGACAAAGGTTGGAGGATCACCAGTGACTGTGATTGGCTTCAGAGCTTTACTGAGACATGAAGAGTGAGATAGCTTCAGGGATTGAGAAGGGAGGAGAGGCAAGGGATTGAGAGAGAAGGTAGCCATCGACATGCTGAACCTTTCTTTGCTTTCTCTCTCTGGATTTCATGCTTGAAGTGCATGGGCTTCAGTGCCTGTGAACCAACCGTTGGAGATGAGTTTGTAGTGTCCACGCACCACAGGGTAGCACTTACCTTCCTGACACCACTCACTGCTGTTGGAGTTGACCAAGTGAAAGAGAAGTCAAAGATGATATCATCTTAATGTTGGTAATCATTCATTATCCACAAATTGTGAATCTAGATATCATAATCCCCTGTGTAATGTTGTGGCTTTATGTATGGATGTCTGTGAAAGTCTCACCAATCACCACCCTGCAATCAAATCAAACATGAAGAGCTTTTTGGTATTGTCATACAATCTTTGGAAAAGCACAAAGAGCTTCTGTATTCTTCTTGGAAAGAGAGAGATAAGCCTTCTATAAATGATCATTTTTCTTGGCCAAAACCATTCATCTCCTCCCTCATCTCATCTCTTATAAATGGTCTACAGCTTGAGCTTCCATGTTTGTTTAGCCATTGCGCTGCTGTCCATCTTGAGCATTATGGTTTCTCAAGATAGGATTCCTGGAAATGATAGAGAGACAAAAAGAGTAATAGAAAAAATCAAACAAGAAACCATAGAGATTTTTGATGTAGTTCAACTCAAAATAGAGCTACATTGACAACCATTAGTGTTATTTCACTATATTCACAGAATCATCGAAACTTACAAGAATAGAACAATACAAAGAGAAATATAATCCTAATACGGTGGAAATACTAAAAATATCACTTACGAATTACAATCAACAATATGATCAGATTGGGTGGCTAATATGAAATATGATCAAGCTATATATAACTCAACATCTCCATGGTGCGAGTTAGTTTTTTTTTGCCATCTTTCTTTCTTTTTTTTTTATAGATAAATGTGGGTAAGTCACTAGAACCACACCGTAGGCAAACCCGTCACCCTCTCTTTGTAAGAGTGTTAGTATTGAAGCAAGTAAGTTGGCATCATTTGACACATGGTGATGTGGCACAAGCTGACGTGGCAAGTTGACAAAGTCAAAGCATGCTGGAGGACATTACATGAAAAGTTTGAAGACTTCATGGAACCAGCTTTGGCAAGAAGCTATGTTTGGAAATGCACAAAACAAAACAAAAGAGTTGACCAAGTCAAGACAACAAGATAGTTGACAAGTCAAATGCATGAGGTGAAGACATGGTTGACAAAGGCACAAGACAAAGCATCGAGGACTCGATATGGAAAGGCTTTGAAGATTTCATATGGTGGTATCTTGGGTGGAAGGCTATCTTTTGAAAAAGTTTCCACATGAGCTATACTTGGCATGGAAAAGATATTTACTAGGGAGCAAGCTTAGTGCAACCCAACTTGGCAAAGGATTTCAATATACTTGGCAGCTCGCTCATATAGAAAAAAAGATATTTTGGGTGCCATCTTTGGAAGAAGATTCCATGTAGGCCATATATGGGGAAGATTGATTGCGGACTACATGCAGAAAGAAGTTGATTAATAAAAGCTTAATTTAAGCTGATTGGAGATATGTTTTGAGGCTAGATTTGGCAGTTGATTGGTGATTGATGCTAAATCATGATATGATTGAAGAGCAAATATGGTTGAGATCAATGAGGAATGATGTTGTAGCCTTAGTTAGTTCGTCAGCCGAGCCACGTTGCAATCGTAGTTGTAACGGCTAAATGTGGAAGGTGTCCAATTTAGCAACTGCGGAGATTTCGAAGATCCTAGAGGAATGAGGTGTGTTTTGAAGGTAGGGAGTTGTCTATATAAAACCAAGACTAAGGATTTAAATGAGCCGACTAGTCTCTTAGGAGAAGGGTGATAATGGTCATCATCAATCAAGAGTATATGCTTATGATAGAGCGAGGGAGTTAGTGGAACTCTTGTACTCTTGTTTTTACTACTCCTTTATTGGGTTGTCTTCTCCGGGCTTGGCCCCCAGACGTAGGCTTGGTTAGCCGAACTGTGTTACCAACTCTCTTGTGTCATTTCTTTGTGGTTTGTTTTATTTGTGTGTAAATTCTCTTTGTGAGCTTTAGTGAGAAAGAGTTGTAAACTAGAGTTATAACTAAAGCCACACAACAGCCCCAACAAAACCAACAAGACACAGCCGCGCAGCGAGTTGCAAACGGTGTTGCAACATAACATATAACAGGCAGACAACTAGATGGAATTTACAAAGAGGAATGAGTTTCCAATTTTTTTTTTTGTGTAAGTTTGTATCTTTCTTTCTTTTGGTTATTAAAAAAAAATGAAGTTTGAACAAACATGTGATAAATTTGAGGGACGTATGGTTTGAATCATTTAATAACAAATTGATTTTGATTTGTATTTATATAAATCTTTGTGTAGTGTGTTATTCTTATTTTTATTTTAAATGTTAATAGGTCAAAAAATATGTAACTCCTGTGTACATGTATAGCGCACCCGGATCCGGGACCCTGCATCGCCATCAGATCGGCCAGTATATCCAAGTGGAGACGAGCCCCACTCGAATACAAGGCCTAAAAATGATAAGCAGATAACACACATAATCAAAAGTTAATCAATAATAAATAATAAAATTCAGCGGAAGAGAAATAATCAAACAAGGGTCCCCTGCCCTCTACATAATCCAGGCCCTACCAGGGTCCTAATAAAACAATATAGGTGTCCTCACACACAAGTAAATATCCTAGAGATCCTCCGACCTCTGCAAAAGCCCCAACCAACTCTCGCACGTCCCTGAGCCCGAGTCAACTTACTCCTCAGGACCTGAAATGAGAGAAGAAGAAAAGTCGTGAGCTTTCGAATGGAAAGCCCAGTAAGCACCCTGCAAGGAACTCAAGGCAACAGAAAGATGAAACAAGATATCACAATCAATGAATCATCAAGCACAGGGGCTAAACCCCACACAATCAGATCCTAGAATCCAGCTGCGGCCCTCGGAGCCCTGGATAAGAAGTCCAATAACACTTCGAAAGTTTTCCCGGACAACAAATTTCGGTCAGAATCATAAAACGCAGCCTCGGTACGCAACCAACCTCGGGCGTGGCGGCGAATTTAACATGTCGCGGTCGGTAGCACCACCTCTACGTGTCGACACGGCCAGCAAATCAACCCCACTGACAGGGATACGGAGTCTCGGACTCCACTGCAACCGGGCGGAAGATCAGAACTCAGTTGGCACATACCTCCCGGCCAGCACACATGACCATGGCCTATGATCAAGTGTCGACCCACGGGTGGGTAGTCCAACTAAGCATTTCAACAAACCAGTAGTGAAACTTACACTCCTATCCGGGGCCGAACCACAGGCTCACGTGTTTCCACGGCCACGTGCCGATCAACGGATCCTCGTGATCAGTTAACACTACCTCTAGCTCATCAACCACACACATACCAGGAAAGATAGCAACAAGCATGTATGTGCATGAATCAAACAGCAGGTAATAAACAAGAACATGCTAACTAATAGCATCGAACAAAATCAAGAAAACCCATGCAAGGGTGGAAACGAGGCAAGAGTGACTTACCTCTGATCGCAATCCAATCGAACACTCTGAATCTGTCCCGTCGAAGTACCACGCTCCTCGACAATATCTGTATACACAGATCTATACTCAACACTCGTACAAGTGTTTAATAAAATTATTACTTATAATTCACATGTTACCAAATGGGTCCGGCCCAATAGGTAAATCCAACCCGAATCTTATAGTTGATTTAATCATTTAATTCTTTTAATTAAGTCCATGCCCAAACTTATAACTCACCAAGCCGGCCCAGGGCCCATCTAAAACAATCCATGTAATGGCCAAGCCTAACGACCACTAAAGCAAAAACTTAAAATCCACTTTACTCACTCTCTTATCTTCATAATTAAAAGAACATAAACACTTCTTCTTTCTATTAATTTTCCCCCCTTAAATTCAGGAATATTTGTATTTTCTATTCACTATCAAGACTTGGATTAACTCATATTACTATTCCTCCAAAATTAATCCATCACGACAGCAGCCTTACCATTCCTCTTAATCACATGCAAATCAAGGCATGAATATCAACACATACGCATACCCGGCCTATGATACAGGGCTGGGAAACCAAGAGAACATAACTCCCTAAATGTACATAAAATGTCAACCTTTACATGCTATGCCAAAGCCGTCCAAGGTCCAACCGTTTTCCAAACTACAACAGGTACCACTATCACAACTCATTCTTGCTACTTTTCCTAATAAAACAATAAGACTTCAAGCACTATTACTCCCTCTTGCCAACTATTCCCAGGAAGTTAACAAAACCATGCCACCTTGCTAGCAATTATCTACTAAACCTCATGAGTATCATATAATCTCATCAAAGACTCCCTCAAGACATTGTAAAAACCCTCATGAAACCCGTGAGATATCACACCCTTTCTCTGTCCACTCAACAGAAATCCTTATTACTACCTGAGCATGATTAGTACTGAAAAATTCAGAATTTTAACAACCATTAACTATATTTCTTTAAGAATAAAAACATGCTCTTCAAACCACTGCATTAATAAACTCTAAAATCACTATGAAATTCAATATAAAACATCAATCAAAGAACATCATAATGAAACTCCCCAGCCTTCACATAAAATCACCCCATAACCTCCACATCAATCCACTCACTATCTCTCTAACAGATCCTTCACCTCTATCATACAAACAACAGCCATCTACCCATGTGTTCTAGAACCAGAAGCAACCCGAAAACTTTTAACCCAAGCCATAATTATATTCAACAAGTACAGCATAAAATTACAGGCACCTAATAACTGAACCTTTTATCCTTTTATCCAGCTTATACCAAATCCCAAGCTTGAACCCATCTCTGCACTATCATCCCGAGAGAATTAAAACAGGAACAGGAACTTTCATATATTCCCCAAACTTGTATCTTCCTCCTCTTTGAGCCCAGCTCCTAATACCCTCTGGACTCCTAGTCATCTCTCTTCTTTCTCCAACCTTATATTTATCATGATCACCCAGTCCGCCACCCCTCTAACCACACATCCGTCCACGAAGACAACAAAGTCCCCAACCAATGCATGTGTGATGATTTCCATTTTACACAAGAGGATCAGAGTTTACCTGAAGGAAACAACAGCCTTCTGCGCCTTTGAGAGAATCCCACCATCATCTCAGTCGCCGGCGGACGCTTCCTCCCGTGCGTGTCGCGGCCCGGCAGACTTCCCGGTGTCGCCTGCCTCCGGGACAGCGCCCCTCCTTGCTCCGGTGTCTCTTGGTGTTCCTCCATTCTCCTCTGCAGGGCGGCGGTGAAGGGGACCGCAGTCACAGCTAGGGTTTAGAGAGTCCAGAACCGTTCCCTTTATAGTCTATCTCCATGCGGTTGGGATGATCGTAGCCTCCCTTCCTTAAATCACGCGAGCTCCATCACGTTTCTCTAACCGTTCTTATCTTTAGTTTAAAATTTTATTTTATTATTATTTGTTTATAGTTGACCAGCGGATCAGGTTTCATGGCGGTGGCGTTCGTTCGAGAAAGCTTGCGATCGTCTCTTGCATGGCATCGGACGTCTGGAGTTTAATCTCACCGTGTGGTCATGTTCAGAGATCAACCAATTCCCGCCTCGAAATCAGGTTTCCTCGGATAAGCCGCGGAGAAACCACCGCGTGCCAAGTCAACCGCGTCTAAATCCCCTTCTCACCTGTTTTCTATTAAACATACTCTGTATCCACGTGGCGCCCTCGTGACTGTCCACTCCTTTTAATTTTAACTTCATATTCTATCCAGGCCGTTGCTTCCAAATAAGGGTTATCTCATGCATGTTCTTTTTCTCTTTCCACGTGTTTAATTTAAAAGCTCCACAGCTCCCTTTAATGGTTGCCACTTGCCTTATTTGAATATAAAACTTAGTTTTATCTTATCTTTAATTTTCAAAAAACAATGAAAAGTGTTTGACCATTCTCGTGAAGTGATTGCAAATTCTTATTATTATTATATATATTTATATTTCTTTCTTTGGATTTTAAAACTTTAATCAAATCAATATAAGAGAACGTAATATATATATATATATATATATATATATATATATATATATATATTCCATCAAATCAAGTCCTTTCGTTCATGTTTGCACATAAATCCCTACTTTTGACACTTTTACATGCATGCCCTTATTTGAGATAGGGGTATATTTCATTCAAGTCCTCAAACTTTCTAGAATTACAGATAGGTCCCCAAATTAACCACAATTATGAGATTAACCAAATTAATCCCTCTTTTCTCGTAAGTTCAATCGGCTCCAACATTGGGGACTTTATTTTATTAACCAAAGATTTTAAAATCTAAAATCTCCGGATTTTACAGTACATGCCTGACTTTATGATAAAACTAATGACATTAAAAGCAAGGTAAATATCCGTTGGTTTTGTTCCGTTTAGTAGCTGAGATATCCTGGGATGGGGATAAGATATCCCAGACTACAGTTAAATACGGGTCTTTGGACGCCCGAATGGTCCCCATCCCTCAAAATTGGATGGCCGGTGTCCCTCCAAATTGGAGGGACTCTGCTCATCCCTCTCATGAGGGATGGAACCCATGTGGGAGCCCACGTGCTCCCATATAGGTTATGTACTTTTAATAATATTTTATTATTTAAATATTATATAAATATTAATTAATAATTTTTAAATTAAAAATAATTATATATTATATATTAATTATTATATTAATTTAAATATATAATTTTATTACATTTAAATGTTTATAATAATTTTATAATTTAGAATAATGATTATATAAATTATTATATATTTAAAAATGTTTTTTAAATATATAATAATTATACATTAATATTAAATATAAGGTAATATTATTTTAGAGTTAAAAAATATTATTATCTATTAATTAATATAAATATCATTACATAATTAATTATAAATAATTAATATTATTTTAATCCTCATCTATATCTTTAATCATCCATCCAAACACCCAAAAAATTTTATCCCTCCTTTTCATCCCACAAACTAAATATCCACTTAAAATTTCCTTACCTATCGATATTCCCATCCATAGGATCTAATATCTCATATGCTAAACACAACCTAAATTGTAGTGGCCATTGTGACCATATCCTATCTATCCCCTCCTTAGGCCTTGTTTGGATGATTGGTTGTTATGTATTGTATGGTATGATATGGTATAGTATGGTTGTTATGGTTGTTAAGTAAATTCAATGAAAAATTAAATTCAACTAAAGTATAAATAATTCTCATTGAAATCTTACAAAATATACATCAAATTATTAACCATTAATTTAAAATTAATAAAATTATAATAAAATTATAATAAAAATAATATACAAAATTAACAAAAGCTAAGACTTTTTTTTGTGGAGATTATAACTTTATTTGATTTTGGTAGTATAGAAGAGTGGATTGAAATAACTTGGTAGGGATATTTTTGATAGAAAAAAATTAAAACCATGAGAAACCACCAAATCAGTGGTTTGAAAAATCCAACAAAAATGACAATTTTTTAAACCACGAGAAACCATAAAAAAACCATAGAAGACTATACCATCTGAATGGAAATGAAAACAAACAAGAAAATAAACCATACCATACATTACGAAACCATAGTAAACCATAAAACAAACAAGCCTAGGGTCTTCAAAACATATATGTCAGCTTTGAAGGCTTGAAGTTGAAGCCCAGATGATGCTAAAGCCCAAATCCAATAGATGTTCTGAAAGAATTTACTTGGCCTTGTTTAATTAAGACAAGGCGACAAAAGAGTTCTTTGGAGGTGAACTAAAGGAAAGGACCGGGTCCTGGCAATCATTATTGGGCATAGTTTATAAGCACTATAACACTTTTGCTTTGTTTTGTTATCTCATATTGGGCATATAGTTCATAAGCACTATAACACTTTTGCTTTGTTATCTCAGGCTAACTTTAGAGAGAAGCCGACCAAATTGGGCCACACTTATTAATGATGCTCCAAAGCATGCCCTATTTGATTCCAATGCTGCCAAAAGCTTCCACCCACCCTACTTTGAAAAGTGATTGAACGACCAACAAAACCCAAGTTTGAAAAGTGATTTCTCATATTTTTCATATTAAAAGTTGCTCGTGAAAAAATATATAATTAAAAAAAAGTGAAAATAAACTATTCTTAATTAAGATTAAGAATTTTTCCGATGAAAAAGTTTTTTCTGCTAAAATCTTTAATTAAGATTTAAAAATATAACCCACCAATACATAGTCAACACATCATTATCTTATCATTAATACATTTACTTTAAAATTTTCTTCCAAAAATTTCAAAACTTTTCAAAACTTATTCTTAATCCGAAGTGGGGATAACTCCCAACCAAACATAACCTAAGGGTAGAAAACAGATGAAGTTCATCAATGGGCACGAAGGTCGATCACTATTTTTATTGAAAACAATATTAGAATGCAATCTTTCCACACTATTTTGTAACCCTAAAGAATTAATACACGGCTCTATAAATACCATCAAAGGCACATGCACAACATTAAGGCACGAGATCATTTATATATCTCAACATACTATTATTTTATTTTTTTAAAAAATATATTTGATAAAGCTTCATGGTTACATTCCTTCCCCAGGTGCTTAGTCTTCTAAATGTCTTGTGTAGTGTCCTTCGAAGGGTTATCCTCAAAAGCATTGTCTCTTGGCAACACTCCTGATGTGTCCTTGTTGATAAAGATTAGACTTCTCTTGACAAGAGATTCTGCCACTTAGAGCTTTGGCAGCTTGGGGACATTAGCTGCACCAACTATAACAATGTTAAAAAATTAATATCATGAAATAGTTTTATGAAAACACGACATTTGTCTTGAAAACATCTTTTATTTTCCCCGTATGTGTTGTTAAGAAGTATGTTGTTGAGAAAATCTATTTCCTCATCTTCTTGTTCACACATTCTATTCCAATCTGCTTTATCAATACTTTGGCATTGTTAGGAGTGGTTAGGTTCCTTATCAAAATTGTTAACAAACTAAAAGCCAGAATGTTATCAGCACAACAGCAAAAGGCAAAACAATGAGAATGACACCAAAGGGATCTAATTGATTGGCTCGGAGATTAGCATCATCAACCTAACATTAAATCCATGATGTATTGGGGGATGAACATTGGTGACATTGTGTGAAGTTATTATTCCTCTTTAGGTTGATGAGTTAGTATATGATTATTTACTTGTTAATGATCAAGTCTAGTTGACTAAAATCATTTTGTATGTAACATGTGCCACGATAAAAAAAATTAAATAAAAGTGAAAAAAATTCTTTATATTTTCAAAATCTGAAAAAAAAAACCCAAGCACTCTAATGAACTTTTGTGAGGACTGTGTATTTAGGAAGTAACGCTGAAGTACAGTACTGGTAGAATTCAACTCAAAATACTGACCCGTTTTCGAGTCTAAATCAGACCCATTAAAATTAAAGTTTTGGGGGCCTATAATTTCTCTATTTTTTTGGTTTTTTGCTAACAACCATTATTGTATTCGAATATAAGAAAGTTGTTCTTCATTCTTGTCGGCGGACGTAAAACTGTAACATAAAATATATATCATCTGAATAGTCTGTCCGAAATGGCTATCCTAATCATTGGTAGTCATTGGATGTTCCTCGGGATTATTAACACGATCATCTCGAGATAAATCCAATGACTACCAATGATTCAGACAGTCATTTCAGACATCCTAATGAGATAGTATTACTCAAATTTTAATAAGTAGGTGACAATAGTAATCAATCGCATTCTAAAATAACATCAGAGGGGGTTAGGGTCAAGTAACAGTGAGGAGACATGACTCGTATTCATTTTGGTTCAAATGAGAGCATCGTTTGAGAATTGAGAGCTAGGAAACGAGACCAATGAGCTGCTTCTAACGAACTCCCTTGAGAAGGCGGGAAGCAACACCTCAACAGCATCACTTCTGGGCCTCTGGCCCTCCGCTTTTCTGCGCGTGCGGAGCTGGCACGTGCTAATCCCTCAGCCGACACTATCCCACCCACTATTTTTGGGAAAATTCCTCATTGGCCCCTCAACGACTCATTTTCTTCTTCCAGTCCCCATAGGGTGAAAAACATAGAGTAGTAATTTTAGAAGGGTTGTATATTATATTTTTTTTAGAAAAAGGGATAAATCCGGTATTATTTATGATAATTAATATTGTTGCTTTCATGCATTCATTCCGGAGATCACAAAAGATGTGTCAATCATGTAATAATTCCATATAAATGTTGTCTCTAAACATATCTTAGTCTTTTATGAGGGTGTACATATAATTATGAAGCTTTGAATATGAGTAGGGAAAAGAGAGACAAAAAATATATATATATATATATATATATATATATATATATATATATATATAGACAAATTTTCTATTAGTCTTTGGCACTATTTAATACTATTTTTCATCCAACCCCCCAAAAAAAAAGACTAGGGAATTTGGGCACTATTTAAGTGATGAATAGTTAATTATTACTATATATATATATATATATATATATATATATATATATATATATATACAATCTTGAATCAAATATCAATTGTAATGTTTTAAAAAATACTGTTTTATCATCACTATTTTTATTATTATTATTATGTTATATATAAGCAACATTTTGTTAGATATATGTGTAAATATAATTTTCACAGGGTTATATAGACTAATATGAACTTTTACAGGGGTATATATGAAATTTATCAAACTCTTGTCTCTTGCTGGCATTGAACAGCTTTTAACCCATCCCTTCTTTTCCTCCCCAAATTCTGTGCGCACTGTGGACTGGCTCTTCTCACCTGCCAACTTAACTAAAGAGAGCCAAAAAAAAAAAAGAGAAAGAAGGAAAAAACCAGTATAAAACAAGATAGAGAATCTCTCACTGCTTCCCTTGTGAGCATTCCTTATCCACCTTCTTTTCAGTGCTAGCACATTCTTCTTCTCATGCTCTGAGCTGAAGAACAAGGTCAGTTCATCCACATCAATGGAAACTTTGCCTGCATCCATCTCCGTTTGTTTCTCATTTGGTTTTCCTACTTGTTACCATGTTTAGGGTGCCACATGTAGCCATTTTAGACCATATCTATTGATTGATAGGAGTATCTTGCTTTAAGTATATATCCATGGAATTTTAATTGTCAGGTTCCCTCATAGTTTTATTTTTTATTTTTTTTTCTTTTGTTTTCTGACAGAAGATTACTTCTAGATGCGAAGTTTGGTTGGATCTCCTTCAGATAGATGTGACACTAGGCATTTGTTTGTTTTCATTTTTTAGTTTAAGTTGGTTTTCCTATTTTTTTATTCCATTTTGTTTTCAGACATTGATGCCAAATTAGTACTTGTAGTGGATTGGAGATGAAATCCCTTTCTTTGTTATAGAAAAAATAAAATCTAGTAAGAATCTGGCGATCCACTAATAAAACTTGAGTGTTTTTTTTTTTCAGATGATTGCTCTTGAAATTTACAGTAGATTAGCTAACATGTTTGTTTCTGACTCTGTGTTTCATGACTTTGGCTTAAGCTTGCAATAAATTGAGTTATGAACTAGTACATAGAAAAGCCAAGTATTTGTGAACTATTAATATTGTCTGTCTATGTATACAAGAAAAAGGACATGCAATCTGGTATAGAAATTTATATCCTTAACTTCTTTGTTGTATAAATTTGGATAATGAAACTATCTTTCATCAATGAAAACGTGGTTTATCCACCTTATTTCAAAAAGAAATTGCAAAGCATTTGTTTGTCTTTTCTCTCTCATAACTTCTTCAAGGAATCTGGATGTTGAATCTATTATCATTTTGGATGAAAAAACCTTTACAATGTTGTATTGTGGTTATGCGGTACCTAACTGATGTAGAATATTGCGAAGAGAAAAGCAATCTATTGTCATTTTGACTCAGTTTTGGTAGTCTGGTCAATGTTTATGGTTCCTTGCAAATCTCATTTGTTATCTTACTTTTATCATTTCAAATGTTAATAGAAACCATTAACGGAAAGATGGAACATAAGACTTGGCTTTGGAGGAAGAAACCGTCTGAAAAAACCATTATTGCAAATGGGAAAGCTGATCTTTCTTTGGTGGGAATTAACCATGAGGTAATCTATGATTTCATCCTATCACTGATCTTGCATATTTTTGTCTATTATTCTTCCATTGGTAAAGTTCTAGTAGTCAGATTTATTGGTATTAGTAAAGTTTTTGTCATATATGTAAATCAAATTAACCGTTAATGGATGCATAATGGTTTATGCTATTCATGGCTTAATCTTAGGATTTCACATAATTTTTTTTTCATAAAGTTTCTTTTCTTTTTCTTGTCCAAAATTCGCATCAATGCAGCAGATATGCTTTTCTCTGGCTAAACTTGATTAAGAATAAAGGTAATTACGTTGAGATTATATATCTTTAAGTTTCCTTTTTCTCATACAGAAGGATAAAACCCAAGAAGTTTTGAGATCCCTGGAAGAGTTGAATGAGCAACTTTTATCTGCCCGTGCTGAGTCTATCGTGAAAGATGATCTTTTAGCAAAGCAGGCAACAGGTTATGCTCTTTCTGGCATTTTACAGGCTCATTTGTTTTTGTGATTTGCTGCTGTATCTCTCATCTCTTAACTTTTCAGTTTGATCGGTTTGATGAATACATGAAAATTGTCTTAACTTATGATCTTATTTAGGCTTGGAGAAAGCTGAAGCAGAAACTGCTGCTTTCAGGCGGGAACTTGATGATGCTTTACTTCAGAAAGCGGCTGCTGAAGAAAGACTCATAAATTCGGAAACATCTTTAAAAGAATCTATGCAGCAGTTGCGTATTGTCAAGGCAGAACACCAGGACATGATGAATGATATCATCACAAAGTTATCAAGGGATCAAGCAAGAGCAAGAACTTTAGAAGAGATGTTGACGGAGACAAACAAAAAGGTTGTTGAGTTAGAAGTTGAGAACACTAACTTGAGCAAAATTCTTGAGGCTAAAGAAAAGCTGATTGAAGATTTAAGTGTGTACAAATTCCAATCAGAAGAAAACTTTACTATGATGCTGTCAAAACTTGATGCTTCAGAGAAAAGCATCTCTACTCTGAAATATGAGGTTTGCATGCTTCAGAAAGAACTTGATATTCGAATTGAAGAAAGAGATTTCAACTTGAGAGCAGCTGATGCAGCTCGCAATCAACAACTTCAAAGCAACAAGAAGATCGCAAAACTAGAAACAGAATGCCAGAAATTACGTGTCATGGTCCGGAAACGGCTGCCAGGTCCTGCTGCTTTAGCTAACATGAGAAGTGAGGTTGATATTTTGGGAAATAATGCTGATGGAGCTAGGCGGAAAAAATCTAATTCTACTGCAGATGACTTCATGGTGAGAAATTTTATTTCCAGTAATTGTCATGATGCATCTATGCCTATGGAGAATATTGCTTCTCTTATAGAAAAGTTAAATTCAATTGAACATGAAAACAAATCCCTCAAAGAAACATTGACCAAGAAAAGTACTGAACTTCAATCCTCAAGGGTCATGTTTGCACGCACAGCTTCCAAATTATCACAGGCTGAGTCTCGGGTTGAAGAATTATCAAAAGGACAGCATTGCCATGAACTAACAAAAAGCAGCCCGACATCATATGACCTGTCTCTCGCACCAATTTCTGAGGATCGTTGTGATGAAGACAGTATTAGCTGTGCTGAATCATGGGCTTCTGCTTTAATCTCTGAGTTGGAGCATTTCAGAAATGGGAAACAACCATCACGGTCTTCAAGAACTTCAGGAACTTCGGAATTAAGTTTAATGGATGATTTTGTTGAGATGGAGAGATTAGCAATAGTTTCTGCAGATAATTCAGTTGGAAGTTTGCAAAGCATTTCTGGAGAAATTCATACATGTGCTGCCCCCTATGGAAGTGATTTCAGTCCTCGAGTCACAACAGGCAAGAAGCTCATTCCAGTTCATAGTGTTTCTTCTTGTCCTCAAACAAACAATGAAATCTCATCAAGTCATATCTCATCTGAAAATTATCCTAGTTGGCTTCAGGATATATTGAAAGTTATTATACAGAAACAGCATATTGCAAAAGTTGATCTAGATTTTATCCTCGAAGAGGTTAAAGCTGCTTTGAGTAAGGAGCATAAACCTTCAGATTCATATGAAGTAGTTAGTACAGACATGCTCGTAAGTAGCGGCAATAACCAACTGTCTCAGTCAAATCTAGAGAAATCTGTATACAGACTTGTTAACCTCACAGAAGGAGTAATTGACAAATTTGCAGCAGATAATAATGGGCAACAGATGCCATCCAAATCTGATGAAAATTTTTCTCCATGTCAGAAACCTTCATCAATTACTGGGTACATTCCACGTGTATTTCTTTTTGAAAGTTCTGAACTCATTGCTGTCCTACGACATTTTGTCATTGCCTGTAAAGATCTATTGAATGGAGAGGCTGACCTTATAGTATTTCTTTGCAAATTGAGTTCAACTGTGGACTGGATAATAAACCACTGTTTTTCCCTTCAAGATGTGTCACATTTGAAGGAATTAATCAAAGATCATTGTGATAAGGACGGAACATATACTAGTAATGACTTTGAAGCCAAAAGAGACTGCCGGGTTGCTGAAGAAGATGAAATTGATGCCTCTGGAGTTTTAAAGTTTGAAAGCAGGAGGCCTTCACCCTTGCTAACTACTTCAAATGGGTTATTTATTGTGTCACAAAGGGAGGAAATTGAGTTTAAAACTAAAGATGAGAACATGAGGCAGAAAAATGAGATTGCAACTTTGGAAACTAGAAATAAAGTTGTTGAAGAGAGGCTTAAGTCAACAACCACTAAAAATGAATCCTTGATGACTCAGCTCAAGAAATCTGAAGAAATACTGTCAAGTTTACAGGAGGAACTAGCAAATCTGAAAGAATCAAAAGGATTAACTGAGACTGAAATTGTAAATCAGAAATTGGTCAATGATGACCTTAGCAGCCAACTTAGAGTTGCAAAGGTTGAATTGAATGAAGCACTTCAAAAGCTTTCATCTATTGAAGTTGAACTGGAAGAAAAAAGTAACTGTTGTGAAGAACTTGAGGCAACATGTCTTGAACTGCAGCTTCAGTTGGAAAGGTAATTTGCTGCCAACTTTTTCTTTGTGTGCTTAATTTATTACTTAGATTTGACAAAATCCAATCAATTGATTTAAAGGTATTGAGATTAGAATCTTATTATCATATTTCAGTGTGCCTACTAAGGAAATTCCGAAATATGACATTGATGCAGAAGAAAATCAACTCAGAACTGTAAGTTGTCCCATCTTTAATTGGAATATCTTGTGTCACTTCAGTTTATCATAGTGTTTATTTGAAGGCCATAAATTCTGCATATATTTCTACTTGCTTGTCAAGAATGTGATGGGAAGTTTCAGTAGTTTGTGAAGCTGTTATTTTATCACTTATTCTATTTAAGGGTTCATCTTAAAGATTTGGGTTAAAACAACTTTGTTTGTTTTTGCACCCCAATTAAAAAAATGTTCATCTTGACCCTTCAACTAGCCAACTTTTTTCATTTTGGACCCTTTGTTGCACAACATGGACTGATACCGCTGGCTGAAAGCTTCTAAGGGGGCAGCTCATGTTGACATGGCATCTGACATAGATACACACATGGATAAAATTTTCTTCACCACCGTTCACGTAAAACTTAAAGACAATATTTCTGCTAGTACAGTATATTCAAACCAGATGAGCCATGTATATGGGCATTGTGTATACTACTATACTATGACTGTTTTGTCTTGTTAATTGTGGAATCAATTTTAAACAAGCATTATGACTGAATAGTTGGTGTGTAATTTATTGATTTGCTGTAATATATGTAATAGACTGCAGAGTGGGACTACAATCTTTTTTAGTTCTGGCTTAAAGTGCGAGTGACGGAGTGAGAGGAGATGGAAATGGTATTAAGAAAGTTGATTGTGATACTCTACTACACTTGCTATGTTAATTCATATGTTTCTACTAGGTTTTGAAACTTGATATTTCAATTACCGCCATGCTAAATGCCTGAGTTCTTCTCTGTTATTTATTTATTTTCTTTTTGATGCCTAGGTAACCAAACTTTTTCATATGCAACACGCAGCTCAACACCATCTTTTAAATTTTGCTATAAAAATTTAATTATTTCCTGCTCTATATTTGATTGTTTTATGAGCTAGTTCCATGATGGTAAACATTGATATATATTTCATCTTCATCTTCACAACTTGAGTATACCTATGTGCATATGTTCTCTTTGTTTAAAACCTTCCTTTCCCTTATGACATCCACATAAACACCTTCCGTTCAATATAATGTTAGTTTTTTAAGAGCGTTTAATTTACATATGGCGATTGTATTACAGATTTTGACAACCAAACAGGACTGCCAACATTTAGCCATGGCTATGTTGTGCCTTATTATGCTTATTATGATCATTCTTATCACATATATATATATATATATATATATGTGCAGAACTTCAATGATGTTTAGATATTGATCGCATGTTGATGAATGTCTCAAAATGTTTCATGCAGGACTTGGAAATCTCTGCAGCTTCAGAAAAACTCGCAGAGTGTCAAGAAACAATATTGCACCTAGGGAAGCAACTGCAAGCCTTGGCTTCTCCAAGGGATGCAGTTCTCTTTGATAAGGTGGTATCTTCTCATGCTGCCGCTAAAACTAATCGTCGCCCTTTACTACTTGATCAAATGCAAGCAGAAGATGATGCCAAATTTGAAGAGCTAAAATCACCTAAAACGAAAGAAGTCATATCCACCGAACCACAAAAACCATCAAGCACCATCTTTAGGAACCCCAATGCTGGTTTGCTCCACGGAAGTAAGATTTTGGTGAATGGTAAAGCAGATACAACACTACGAGATATCATCCAGCAATCACCAAAAATGTCGTCCCGAGGATTTAATTTGGTCAATGAATCTTTTAGACACAAATCTAATTGTGATGCAGCAGCACTTGCTGTCATACCTAAGAGACAAAAGGGAGGAGCAAGCTTCTTGAGGAAACTATTGTCCAGAAGGAAAAGAGAAAGCAAGAAGATGAATCTACCTGCTCTATGTTGAACTGCGCTAATACGAATTCCCGCACTGATTCAGAATATAGTTGTCGTGTTTCTTTGCGCCATGCAGTGAATGTCATTCTGTTTGTTCTTTTTGATCTTTTTACGCAAACAATCTAGTCCTGTTGTTCATAAATGGTTTGCTGTACTGTATGTGTCTTGTGTAAAACTAGGCTTCTGGATTGTCATGGCATGAAGTTTGAAAACATTTGTGTCTGTATAGAAAGTTACTAAGCTACTTGTATCGAACTTTTGCTCTTTTTTCCTTTCCGAATGAAATATTGTTGTTGTGCATAATCTTGTTACTTAACACAAGGGATGATCCACATACCATCATCTATTTTAGGACTTTATGCAGAGGATGTTTGTGATTGTTTAAGAAATCTCACTTGATTAAATCTTAAGCCTTTTATTATTTTTACTTTTTATTATCGATTTAAATAATTCAATATGTCATTCACTCACGATCCTTTTAACTGAGATCCCTCTTTCAAGCTTCACAAAGTTTATACTACTTTATATCTCATGCATTCACTATGCAAGATTCTTTGAGATTTACCTTTCAATCAAATTAAACAGTAGATATCTTGAAAGAAGGTCATTCTTGACATAAAATCCATTGATGATTACCTTGTTCTTTTTATTTTATTTAAAGGTGGTTTGTTCAAGATGTTCCAAGTAGGGGACTGTTAGTTTCTCATAGGAAATCTCAACATTTCAAGTCATATAAAATCTTGAAATTACAAATATATCGATTTTCAGGTCTATAGGAATTATCCTAATTAGCGACGGAATTTATATTTGGAGAGTTACAGTAACGGTAAAGTTGTCGCCATGTGACTTGAAAGTTACATATTTGAGTTATGGAAATAACTTTTTACAAAAAAAAAATGTAAGATAAAGTTGCGTATAATAGACCTAAGTGGTTTGACTTTTTAGGACCGATGCGTGAGAACTTTATAAAGAACATCTTTTTTAAGAACATAAAAGATAGTGCAAGGAAAAACCACACCGTACCAAACATATTTTATAAATATGGAGCACATAGTAGTTGTTCATATTGGAAATATAACAATTATGAAAAATAATGGTCTCAAAAACAGACACATTAGACAGTGTGATGATGGGATAAAATGAGATGGACAACAAACAAACACACTGATGCTTTTGTTAACACAAATCCCAATTGCACAGAGTACTTTTGGACAAGGAGGAAAAGAGGAAAAATAAAAAAGCATCAGTGTCCAAGTCATGGAAAAAGTAGTAGTGTTGCTGAACAACAACAACAACAACATTCATGAGAATGAAAAAAAAGGGAGTGGGAAAAGCAAAAATGAAATGAAAGAGAGGGGTGGCCACAATCAACTCAGTTCCTACTTTGGCTATCATTCATCATTTTGGAGTGGAGAGGCCTTTTATGCTCACACTTGCAACCTCTTTTGCTTACAAGGACATGACACCCAACTCTACACTCCCCTCCAAAACCATTCCCTTGCCTTGTCCTCTAACCCATATCATTGGCTTTGGTCACGGCCAAGTCCCATCACACCCTACTACCAAGTCAATGCCCCCTCCCCCCAATTGGGGCCATAGGGCTGGCCCGGACCCGGTTTCTTCCAACCTTTCATTTGCATCCAAAAATTCTTCTTTAATATAAATCAGACAAATGGCAAATAACTTCTAATCTATATTTTTTTCCTTAAAACTTAAGCGGGTTAGAGATTAGGAGTGGAGAGAGTTGTTTGGTATTTGTTTTATTATTATTATTATTATTATTTTTTAAAATGAATGAACTATGATTTATTTAGTATTGATTAAACATTACAAGCAGGAAGCCCCACAAGGATCTGGCGGTAGCGAGGCTCTGGTGGAGGGGAGGGGCGGCCGGACTCACGGAGGAGAGTAGCTAGAAGGGAGAGATGGCCACATCCTGACCAAGCTTACACACGGAGCGTTTTTATTTTTAAACTTGGACCTGGCTGTGTAACCATCAATAATATGTAACCAATTATCAAACTATTTTTATCATTGAAACGTGGTTTATCCACTTATTTCAAAAAAAAAAAAAAAGATTAAACATTACATGTGTTACATTGCCGGTTTACAAGATTTTGTATTTGTAGTATGGACTATTTGACTTTCCATGCCTCATGTAGTTGCCATGGTTGCCTTCGGAGGGGAAGTCCTGCTCGAAAGTCTCTCATTGCCCTCATTTTGTGTCCTTACAGCATTGTATCTACGGAAAACTTTAGGCTTTTCTTTTGACAAGGTTATACACCATGTCCAACTTTGATCGTTTCGACAAATGAGATGAATCAAACCATTTTGAAACTAAAAACACAATAAGAAATTATTAAGATCATTATATATTAAAATTAAAGTTAACCTCCAAATATATAAATATCCTCATAATTTCATAATTATGGATATGCCCATGTTTCAAAGATGTTTGGGTACTTCTAAAGAACAAAAAAAATAGTTTTGAAAAATCATAAAAATGAAAATTCCTACATCTTCAACCTTTATCCAAAGAGACGGAAACATATGTGGACGTGGAATATACACGTAATTATGAAATTCACAGGGATACAACCAAAATATCATTAACCGAGATTTTTATACCTCTATCTAGATGTCCCACCACTTCTTTCTTGTGGTATGAGAAGATTAACCTTCTGAGCATCATCTGATAAATTAAACCATCACCTTTGGCTTTGGGTGTTAGCATGCTCCTCAAAGTGATGCTAGGAAAGTCTCATTTTAGAATAAGTTTATGACAACAAGTCCCTTCAAGCTTTTACAAAGATGACCCATGATCAGTACTAGTAGATCTAAATAGCTACCAAATTTATATGGATATTAATTGATGCACTTATATAATCTAATCTAATTATTATTAATAATAATACTACAAAATCTTTAAAAATTTATATTTTTAATAACAAAACTACTAGAAAAAAATTCTCCTAATGCATCTAAAATTAATACCAAAAGTAATTAAATATTTTTAAAATGTCTAAATATAATAATTAATAGTAGAGATATGACTGGGAAGACATAACACAAGGAGACACTTGACAACAACTAAGGAAGTAGCATGATCCTTAGTTTTTTTTTTCTTGCTTGACAGGCGATCGTGAAAGAAAAAGAATAGAAAAAAACAAACAAACAAAAAAAAAAAATATATAAATTTTTTTTTACGTGGTTCACCCTAGAATAGGGTTACATTCACGGTCACCAATACTGTTTCATTATTTTCACAATAAATTAAAACTTACAAAAATAAACATTATAAAGGAAAATAAATCTCTAATATAGTGAAAATATCCAAAATACCCCTTGATAATTTTCGTCCACACAACGCAACACTCTGACATTACTATGATCTTTGTAACAAATTAAGGAGAGCATATATAACACTATATTAAATTAATAAATAAATTATAATTTATATTTTTTTAAAAAAAGATAGTAGAGATGTGACGGACCTCGTTCTTTTTAATTATCCTAATATAATAAAAATATCCAAAATATCCCTTGATAATTTTCGTCCACACAACTCAACACTCAACATTACTATGATCTTTGTAACAAATTAAGGAGCATATATAACACTATATTAAACTAATAAATAAATTATAATTTATCTTTGTTTTTAAAAAAAAGATAGTAGAGATGTGACGGATCTCGTTCTTTTTAATTATCCTAATATAATGAAAATATTCAAAATACCCCTTGATAATTTTCGTCCACACAACTCAACACTCAATATTACAATGATCTTTGTAACAAATCAAGGAGCATATATAACACTATATTAAACTAATAAATAAATTATAAATTATATATTTTTTTAAAAAAAGATAGTAGAGATGTGACCGACCTCGTTCTTGCAAAACTTGTACTAACATAGCAAGCATTACTTTTTGTTTATTTTGGTTATTTCCATCTTCTGCTAATAAATGTGTGACATCTAAGTACATATAAATGCAAACTTAAAAAGAGAGAACAAAACAAAATGGAAGTATGATATGAACTATAAAACATTCCCTTTCACATCAAATCCCATGTATTTCTCGCGAGCATGTCTATGTGTTGCTTTTCTTCGCCTTGCTTTGCTCTGCTCCTCTGCTTTGCCTTTGCTTAGCTTAACTTAGCTTTCTGGGGATTGGAGGAATCTTTTCATTCCATCTCCACCGAAAAGCAAGCAATGGACCCCTTATGATGAAAGCACCCAAACCGACCGATTGGACTGCCCAACCTCAGGGAATATTTCTTCCCATCCATTTCAAACCATTTCCTTCTTTTCCTCCCTTAGGTCAACCCCTCCTCATCATTTGGTCTTCCCTTGAATCCCTTCTCTCAATCTAAAACAAAAACACACACTCTCTCTCTCTATATGTACATTTATATATATATCTATAATAGTTGTTGTCTGCTTTCCATCTATCTGACTACTCTCAGTAGTGTATCACTTCACTTCTCTCTTTGTTTGAGTTAATGGAGGTGCAGCAGCAGTTGGCCCTGAGCTTTTGGGACCAAGACTCCACTTCATCATCCCTAAACATTGGACTTAAGCACCTCCTCCCACTTCCACACAAGTTCAATGAAGCAGCCACTGAACCAGCAGTCATCACCTCTCTCCAACTCAAGACCTTTGTCAAGCAATCAAACAGCAGCAAGTCTTCTTCAAAGACCCTTGATATCTCTCAGGTACTCCACTTGATCCTCTTCAAAGCAAAGCTTTCTGCTAATAATTAAAAACCAGTTATTAGAGTCATCAACAGAATCAATCAGTCAAGTTGTTAGGTTGTTAGAGCTTGTTGACGAAAGAACTCTTGGATTCAAGACCAGTTTATAATCATATATCTATATATATATATATAGGTTGAAGTTCAGTCAGGAGGAACGAGATGGAACCCGACGCAGGAGCAGATAAGGGCATTAGAAGCGCTGTATAAAGGAGGCATGCGCACACCGAATGCGCACCAGATTGAGCGTATAACTTGTGAGCTTGGGAGGTATGGAAGGATCGAAGGGAAGAATGTGTTCTATTGGTTTCAGAACCACAAGGCGCGCGAGCGGCAGAAGCAGAAGCGCAGCGCTTTACTTAGTTTGGCAAACGATACGATGACGACCATGACGACGTCGACTGTTTCTAGTACTCCAGTGATCATGTCCTTCGTCTCTGACTCCAGAGTGAGACATTTGTTAATTTTCTAACTTTATGTATAATGTATAAGCATTTGGAGTTTAATTAATTTGAATGGTATATATATGCATCCAGGTTGGAGAAGATAGGAAGGAATGGTGTGATGGGAGTAAGAAGAGGAGGTGCAGGAGCTGGAGTGAAGAGCTTGATGTGGAAGAGGATCAGGATGAGGGTGATGGGACACTGGAGCTCTTTCCTTTGCACCCGGAGCTTGGAAGATGAACAAGTTTATCAATGGATATATAGATAGCTAGATTCATAGATAGATTTCTAATAAGAGTATTGTTATTGTTCTTGTTCTTGTTTGTCTTTTGGTTTTATGTTTGTGAGCAAGAGTCGTTGGAGACTTTGTTTAATGTGTTTTACTTAATATTTTAGATGCATGCAAGCTCTCGTTGAAGACAAGTGTGTGGTGTTTCCTTTTACAGTGGTGGTGATGGAGGGGTAGGTGATGAGCATGCATGCTTGCTCTTTTCCAAGATTTAGTGGCCATTAGCTTTTGGCTTTTGCTATCCAAAAGCCACTTGATTATACAACTCGTGCGTTGAAATCTCACTTTAGTGCTCTTGGTCTTGTTCTCATTAACATGCTTCACTTAAAAGTGGTGTTTCTTTAAGGGTTGGTGAAAAGAAGAGGGAGATGCATGTCTGGAGTTCTTTGGTTTCTAGTATATATTAACACTTTTAACAAATATCTAATTAGTTCTAAAACAGTAAAGTTTGAAAAATATAGAGCTAGCATACCATGTGGTGTTCATGAACCCATCAGAAGTGCATCCATTCATTGATTCAAAGAATATATATCAAAGCAGCAAAGAACAGTAACAGACCATCAGCAGTATAGCAGAAACAACAGCAGCAGCAGCAGCAGCAGCAGACCTCTTTTGACTGACTGATGGTAGTGCATGAAGTTTTCTATTGAAATCATGCCATGCATAACTAATCTCCTGATCTTGATTTTAACTCCAAGTTAAAGAAGTTGGATGATTGCTGCTGATCCACGTTAAATTCTCAATCAAATGATTTTACTCTCCAGCCATGATGAGTGTTTGCTCTGCCAACAAAATGAGACTACTTTAGAGCTGTATCTTGACTGCATGATTCCTGACTGGCTTTACCTGCCCACAAATCATGCCATAAGTCTAAGTATGTTTCATTTTGGGATTCAGAGTGCTGGAAAATATATTATTGCAGTTCAGTCATGCACCATTAATAGACCCCTCCCTACTTCAGTGAAAGAATATTGACCACATTTCAGTAAACAAGAGTTTTCAAAAGTAAAATTAAGTCACAGTGGAGAGCTAGATCTGAGATGCATGCATGTTATTATCTTTGACATGTAATTATGAATGTCAGCTGCTGACTCATGGAGAGATTTTGCAAGTTTTTAATTTAAAAAAAAAACATAAAAGTCTATTTACTCATAAGTATATATATATATATATATATATAACACAATTTATTGAAAGTTATGATAGTTGTTACATTTTTGCATAGAAAAATCATAGTGAAGAAAACAGTGTAAATTATGCACTATAAACTGCGCTATGAACTTTCTCTTCTACCCAGGCCTTTTGGGCTTGTCATTGTTGCCTGGGCTCTAATTAGTTCTAAGCTTTTCTTCCTCAGATTCTCTGTGTATCAATCAATACCAATGAATAGAACATATAGATTTGAAGAATACTATATATATTATATTTTTTTTAAAAAAAATAAATAAATCACATTTTATTTAGTTACATTGCTTGGCCAGAAGAAAATAGATATATAGTTAGTAGCTTTCTTTCTTTCTGCCAACAACCTGCCCGGTCATGTTTTTTATAAGATAAACAAGTCATATTTTATTTTATTAATTTGGAAGTTCTACTGCATATTGGCCAACCGCTATATATATATAATATATATATATATATATAAAGAGGAATATCATTTAGTACTACTATATAAATAAATAAATAATTTAACAACTTAAAAAATTATAATGTCATTTATTATTATTATTATTATTATTATTATTCTTTTCTTTTTTAATTTGGTTATTTACTTAATTTAATTTTTACTATTTTGCGTATGGTATACGAAGGAAAATCAAGAACACCTCACCTCTTCCTTGACGATACATCGAAACCCAAACCCTTGCTCGTCTCTTCAGGTGACGATCCATGGCTGCTTCCTACTATCACATTCCCCCGCCGTCGCACTACGCCTACGCTCAGCCTCCGCCGCCGGCGCCGCAGCACCCGCCACAGTCCCTGCCTCCACCCTATGTGCTCGGTCCATACAACCAATCCCAAGCCCACGCTCACCACCAGCAGCCTTCTTTCGCCCCTCACTATTCCCTCCCCCAACCCCTCCACGCCTCCCGGGACGACGAGGTCCGAACCCTCTTCGTCGCCGGGCTTCCGGACGACATCAAGACTCGCGAGATCTATAACCTCTTCCGCGAGTTCCCCGGGTTCCAGACCTCCCAGCTCAAGAGCTCTGGACCGTCGTCTCAGGTATTCAGTTCTAGAATTTTCTTAAGCTTGTGGACTGTGCACTTTCTTGAATCATTGGGTTCTGGGGTTTCAATTGCGTTCTTGTTCTTTATTTTTGATCTTGCGAGTACTTTATTCGCAAATTAGTCCTGTAAATTTAGAATTGTTGCTACACCCTTCACAAGAATCTAAACCTAGATGTTGTATGGTGCAGAGGATGTTGTTAGGCCGGAGTGGATGTATCATAGCGGTGAATATGATGAATTATACAAATGTCAACATTGCATTGAAGATATGAATGTGCAATTTCTTATAATGGGATGGTTGTCTCTGCAGTCTTTGCGTTCATGACATGGATTGTGTACGGGGATGCTTTTATCGCTTAGATAGTAGTATGATAGCTTCTTCAAGTTTGGTCGGTTTTGTTATTCTAGGAAGCAATACCCTATGATTACTTTCCAATGGTAACCTATGAGATTCTGGCGGAATTCTTTGGATGGAAGTTTTTTATCATCTGCTCTGTATTATTTTAGTGCGTATTTCCTAAAAGTCCATAAAACTTTAGGAAATATCAATTTATCGCCTATTAGTTATTTGGAGGTTTGATATTTTCAACCAATTATAGGATTCCTTATTGATAAAGTCTCCTTTTCCTTCTCCGATGCTATTGGATTGTATATCTAGGTTATATATATTTTTTTTAATCTACTTCAGGTTTTCCAAATCTTTCTAATCTTCATGAATCATCCTATCTTGTTTGATCTTTTCTTTATTTTCCTTGAACAACTTCTGTTTTCTTGAATGACTTCCTGATTTTTATGTGTGTGGTTTGTGTGCATAATCATTCTTCCGATTCTGGCCGAATTGTAACTCTCTTTTTCCCCTCATTTTTACAGGCATATGGATTTGCTGTATTCACTGATCAGCAGTCTGCTATTTCCGCAATGCATACACTAAATGTACGGTGTATAACCCTTATAACCGTGACATGAAATATTTAATTCATGAGCATCTTTCCCTGGATTTCTTTTTATCATATAGTAAAGCTACTGTTTGTTTTGGATATGTCTAGATGAGTTACTGTTAGCTATGTTTGTTCTCCTCAGGAATCTATTGAAATTGTGTTATTGGCTCTAGATTTAAAAATTTCATCCTTTGTTACCTAATAATTTGAAACTTGGTTTGATGATCAACTCTTTGTGAAATGGAAGGAACTTTGCTATTAATGTCGGTAGTAAATAATATAGAGTTTGTTAGCTATGTTTGTTCTCCCCAGGAATCTATTGAAATTGTGTTATTGGCTCTAGATTTAAAAATTTCATCCTTTGTTACCTAATAATTTGAAACTTGGTTTGATGATCAACTCTTTGTGAAATGGAAGGAACTTTGCTATTAATGTCGGTAGTAAATAATATAGAGTTTGTTTTATCTGCTGCTTGAAGGGATCATTATGCATGCTTTATCATCATTTCAAACTTTTATTCAAGATGATTAGATGAGATTGCTCCCTTGCTTGTATATATGTTGAAGGGAGGTGGTAAGCTCAATATGGCAATATGTACAACCTTGCATCCCTAATTTAGAGGGGAAGTCCCTACCAATGAAAAGTTAGGGTAGTTTGTATCTCCCATTTGTTTACATGTCAGGCCTTTTTTTTTCTTGCAGCTATCTACTTTTTTCACTACATGCATTTATCTCCATGTTATCTATGATGCGCTGCTTTTTTTTCCCCTGCTTTTATTCTTCCCAGTCTTTTGATAGATGTGGCAGTTGATTCTCCAAAGCTCCTCCGAAGTAATGCTTTATTTATTTTTTATGAAGTTAATTTTGATTTAGGCATTTTTAATTAATAGCTTAGTTGGTAGTGGTATTGTTAGTTATTATGACTAGCTGCTAGAAAATATCTTTCTTTAGGATTTCCTCTTGCACAGGATTTTAGTATTTGGTTACTAATAAGCTAAACATACTGAGCACTTTGAAATCCTCGTTTTTACTTGGTAATCACTCATGTTCACAGGGAATGGTTTTCGACCTTGAGAAGGAATCAACTCTATTTGTTGAGCTTGCCAAATCCAACTCCAGGCCAAAACGCTTGCGGACAGGTTAGAGTTAATTTTAATATGCTGGGCACGATCCATTCTGCAAAACATCTCTATTTTAACCTCTTGGTTTTAAGGGTTCCTTCTTGATTTCAGAAAGCTAACTGAATTCTTGAACTTGAACTTATTAGTTCATTGCTTCATGATATCAGATGATGGAGTTTCCTACTCTTCTGATAAAAGAGTTAAAGTGTCTACAGCATATTCAAGTGGCTTTCCAGAGTCAGGTAGATTATGATGTCCAGAATATTGTTTTTTAATTTTGTAGTTAGTCTTAAAAACAATGGTCAAAAGTTTGTTATTGCTTTGAAATCAATCTTTAGTATCCTAAATAGTGGGTGTTGCCAGCTCTAATCTCTTTTTAACTCCAAGCGGGTGAGAGAGCACAGTTTCCTTTTGATTTTTCGAGGTCAACTGACTTAGTTCATTTGCTTTCATGTAGCTTTCTATATTTATCTTTATAGGAACTGTGCAATAATTTCTCACATATGCCACACCTTCCAAAGCTCATGGGCACATGTTTTGGCACACTTGCTCACTAACAGGTGTTCGAAGCAATACACACATGCCTGGAATTGCTAATTCTCCTTACAGCATGAATGGTTATCCTTCTTCACAAAGGTCAAGGCACAGTACCTGAGCACAGTTCATTGCTTGCTTTTCATTGCCTTATCCTCCCATACTGTACTTCCACTACAATAATCCCACAATGCGCTACTGCTATAATCACAAAGACCAAATTAAAATCCATTTTTAAGAGGCTCTTGCTTCAATTGCTAGCTCGGCTTTTATCTGACTATTTGCTGCGGTTGTTATTTTCAGCCACACAAGCTCTGCTCATGATTCTGTATACTACGCAGATTCTAGCAAGTTCTTGGTAAGCTCCACCATACATGCATTCCAACATTATTATATTATTTGATCTTTTTTATCTGGAGTTTTATTATTGATCAGCTCTCCATCCCAAACATCAATAAACTTAAACATCTGAAAAAAAATCTTGTCTTTCTTTTATTTCAGTGGACAATTTGAGTTTATGATTGTTTTCATGGGAATTTTAGCAAACCAACCTTGTTGTGGAACAAACGATCTGTATTTTGGCCAATACCATAGTTTGACTGAGAGAGACAATTCTCAGACTTCATATATTTGTCTTCTGATGAAGCAACCCTCAACTTACCTATCTCAATGCCAGTGATGTTGAAGCGGATCTATCCTGAACTAAATAGGAAGCAATCTAATAAAAAGCTTAGTAAAAAGACCAGCGATTTGACCTTAAACCCACAGTTTAGAAAACCTCTTTTTAGCATAAGTATTTTCTGAGAAATAAATGTCACATTAGTCTGTTTTACTTGTTGAAGGAAACTCAATCCTTAAGCTGACTATTGATAGAAATATTCAAATTTCAGACATTCATAGCACACTGTTTCACTTATGTACAAGTTATCCATTTTGTAGAAGGGTCAAGTTTTTAAAATGTGTGTTGTGGGCTGGTTTTTCCATCATTCATTTCTTTACTATTGTATTTACTTATTTTTCATAAAATGCAGAGTAATTCAACTTATGCTCCTCAGAGTAATGAGCCCTGTCCAACACTTTTTGTTGCCAACCTCAGTCCAACCTGTTCAGAGCAAGAGTTAACTCAAGTTTTCTTGAGGTTTGCATTGATTAGTGTTCCTTAGATGTTCTTGTTTATTTTCTATTCTAGTAAAAAAAGTTACTGATAATATTTTAAAATATGTAGATGCCCAGGTTTTCTAAAATTGAAGATGCAAAACAAAAATGGAGTACCTGTTGCATTTGTTGACTTTCAGGTATAGATTTACCTTCTGGTTTTATGCTTAGAAGGAAATGCATCTACTACTAATAAAGAAAGTCATTTATCTTTTTCTGGATATTGCTCATAAAGATGTTCTAACCTATATTTATCAAGTCTTATCTTTTCAAAGAAAAGACTCATTTATAAGTCATGAATCTCTTTTTTGTAAGAACTGAGTACATGAAAATAAATATCATTAATTTTTGTCGTGTACTTATTTATCTTTTTCTACTTCCTGGTTTGCACATTTCCTTTTCACTTGAAGGACAAAAGTGCCATAAAAAAAAGTATGCCATTAGATATCCTGCTGATGTCTAAATTACTAATATTACATTTTGGCAATTTCATTCTTTAACCTAGTTCATTTCATTACCAATACTGAAACACTTGATTTTTCTACCTCTATAGGCATGCTTAAAATTGACTGATGTGAGTGATTTAATAGACTTCAATTGTCTAGGTAAACTTGTTCAGTATGTACTGATCTCTGTATGTTAGGACTGTCATAAAACATGACCATGAATTTGACTTGAACAAGTCGACAATTATGGGGAAATCTTTCCAGGTTTGCATTGGCAAACTAAAGGTGTAAGTTTGCCTCGGGATCCTTTATGCTTGGCAATAAAGATGCTCTGTACCCAATTTCGGCCTCTTTATCCTAAGCTGAAACCTTCATTAATCTTAGCTCACTCTTTTACACACCTAAACACACCCTAGATGTAGATAAGAAGAATATAGATTTATTAGTAAATTAAAAAAAGGTGAAACAATATATTCAGTCGGCCTCCTTTGAAAGAAATCCTGAAGCTACTCATAACCTTTTAAAAAACCTTGAGAAGTTCTAATAAGTTAATTGAAGTACATGATGTCCCTTGTCCCATCTTTCCCATAAGAATTTTTTAAAACAAATTGTTTTAATCTGTCTTATACTTTCTTCTATTTTCATCCCACCCAATGTAAACTCTGCATTACTCCTCTCCATCATTGTCCTCGGCTCTGTCCATGCTTTTCTACTCACTCTCATCTGTGCCTTCATCTCCAATTCTTGTTTCCTTCTTTTACATCTCTTGGTCCCTCTTAGGTCACTTAATGAGGGGCCATTGCTAACCTACACAGCCCTTGCTACTGTAGTATGTTGCTTGATGATTTTTGCAGTAACAATTATTGGCTAATAGTGCTGGGACCAAGTTTTAGTGTACATTTTGGGTGAATACTATGCAAGACCTATCAGTATCTTGTCTGTGAAACTCTATAAAAAAAATACATATATTGAAAGTGGTGATCTTTCATCTTAGTGAAACCTTTGATTTCGTAGATCACTGGATATAATGTCAATGGAGCAAACAGTTTTAGCTCAGATTGATTTGTTCTGCTGAGTTAGTATCGATGTCCTAAGAGAAAGTTGAAGTAGGTATGCTTAATATACCATGAGTTATGAGTTGAAGATCTATATACTTTAGAGACTCTACTAACTTTTATGTTACTGCATTTTAGGGTGTCCTTGATCTTTCTTATTTTGTAAACTTTCTTAAAATTTGTCATTTTGAATCCACATAGACCATTTTTAAGATATTATAGCAAAATCCAGGATGTGGAATGTTCGACTGAAGCTCTAAAGTATCTGCAAGGGACCCATTTATACTCATCAGTTGGGGATGGCATGCGTTTGGAGTATCCTTTTTAAGAATATTGACATATGTTGTCAAATACATGTCTTAGCTTATCGTATCTTAAGGCTACTCATTGACAGCCAAGTGGCATAGGGGACCCTTTTTTTGTCTTATTATCAGCTAATCCTTTTGGTTATATGAAGTGGGATTATTGTTTCTTAACATGAAATCCAGATATGCAAGATCGCGAATGGGACTTCGGAAACGAGAAAGGAAACCATAGCTTCAGCTGACGCCTGGATTGCTCTCATTGCCCTAGTTTATGATTGTAAATTATTATGCATCTCATTAAGAAGATCAATTTATCATTAAATGTCACCTGATTTTAATCATATTTTTGTAATCTATGTTTATTTGTATTTTACTTGTTCTTGTCCTCTGGCTGTTAACTTCCTGGGCATAGTGATCCAGAGGCAGAGGTGGCCTAGGTGGGTGACAGTGGTTCTGTTCTGTTTGTCTAGAAGCTTGTTCAAGATGTGGTTTATCTATCCAAAACAATGAAATATAAGAAATGTATTTTGTTATATTTCATAAATATGCAGATGAATATGGCCTTCGTTTCTTATGCTGCCATGAGGCCAGACTAGAACTGCAAACCAAGGTGATTGTGGTTTCAGAGGTAAACAATGCGCCACTTTTGTTCCAGCTGTAATTTGTGATGTTTTGGTGAAAAAAGATTTGAAAGTGATTGAGTGGTTTCTCATTAGATTTTGTTGGAATCCTAAATGATTCTCGTGCTGCCTTGCATGTGATTATCAGTCTTAAGTCAACTTGTAAAAATAAAAATTTTAAAAATATTTGTTCTAACAAATTATTATATTGTTTTTGTTCATGGTGCCTACCCTATATATCTCATCTCGATAAATCAAAGGGAAAATTATTGTATATATTTCTGATTTTTTGGACAGTTCTACTGTTCTAGTCACTGCCGACCACAAAGGAACATCTTCTCTAAAGTTAGACTCTCGCAAAAAGTAACTCTACGGTTTGGGGATGAAGGTTTAAGTGTGTATTTTTTTTTTCCAGAGTTTTTGTTTATTATTTTGTTTAAACATGTATTTTTTTTTTGGGTAAACGAATATTTTTTTTATTTATTTTGTGTTTATTGTTTGAAGGTAAGTGTGTATTTTTATTTCTTAATGATTATATGAGTATGTCTTTTTTTATATATCTATGTTGCAAAATAAATGTGAAAATAAAGAGCAGAAAACTTGGAAACGCTTATTATTATTCCAATAAAATCAACTTATAACTTCTGCAAATGGTGTGTTACAACTTACAAATAACTTTACTCCTGAAATATAGGATAAAAGACATGATAAGAATTTTCAAAGTCTGGATTGGTTTGTTTCTAGTTTCTCTACCTATCTACTCTCTAGTGGTCAGCACGACGATGATTTATGGTGGTGAGGTCGAAGCCGAGACATGCAAAAGAGAGAATCATACCACCCGTGCCGATAAGAAGTAGAGGCTGACGACCCATTCAATCGAACAAGAAGTTGGCCACGAGGATGAAGAGGATTTTCAGGAGACTAACTCATGATGTTGGGGAGAAGAATAACTGTCTGGCTATTCTTGTAATTTTAAGGTTTTTAACACCGTCAATTAACTTTCAAATTAATATAACATTTGATAAAAAAAATCAAATGACTTTTTAAAGTTGTGAATAATATCAGTTTTTTTTTTTAGAAGCTGTAAAATTCCTAACGATATTTTTGGAACTTTTCTCTACATTAGAATATAAATATTTGAATCCTGAAACAGCCTTTTGTACCCAAAAAAAAAAAAATAAATAAATAAAAAATAAATGTTCCTAACCTTTCACGCAAAGCCTGCTGCATAGTCCCGTCACATCAGTTGTTTTAACACATGTATGTATTAACTGCCATGTAATTGATTGTTTTCGATTCATTTCCTCTTCTCGCAAGAGCCTCTCCACTCGATCCATTCTCCTCCCTCGAGCATCTCCATGCCCCTCGCTCCCCACGGCCTGCCGCGCGTCTCCGGTTCCCTCAACCGTCTCCAGGCCCCGGCGTCTCCCCCCACGACCTGCTGCGCGTCTCCGGCTCCCTCAAGCCTCTCCAGGCCCTGGCATCTCCCCCACGACCTGCTGCGCGTCTCTGGCTCCCTCGAGCGTCTCTAGACCCTTCGTTCACAAGCTTCTCTCCGGTGATCTTCGGTATTTAGGGTTTATGATGAAGCTTCTTTGAGTTTTGAGCCTGTGGTTCTGTTTCTTTGGTTGGTAAGCTTTGACAGTTGGTTTGGTGGCTTCAAGTTGAGATCTTTGGAGAGTTTGTGGCTGAAGATCAAGGGATTTGGGTTCTTGGGCTTGTGAAGCTGGTGGAGAGGTGAGATCTCTGGTGTTTCTTGTATCTGAAAAACATGATTTTGATCTGCAGGCAAGGTTGTTCTTTCTCATTCCTTCTTAATTTTCAGTACTTGGATCATTGCTTATGCTCCATGATTCAGTAAGGATTTTTTTATTTTATCATTTTCATAGATAGATTCATTTTGTGAACCACTCACTGCCAGTATGTAAGATAGGCAAAAAGGGACTTTAAGATGTTCGGTGATTTGGTTGTTTTGATGCTTCCAAAGTTTTCGATTTTCTATTTTCATGGTTTTCTGTCCCTTGATATCAACTTTTTCCTATTAATTTTTTGTTTTATTCGTTGTATGTTCAATTAATTTTGTTCTTCTAATTGAATGTATTACTCAAGCCATGTACTGAGCATTAATGACGAATTGCTGATGTTCTGAAGAACTAATCTTTTTTTACTTGTGATGCCTCTTCATCCTGTGGAGGACATAGAACCAGTCATAAGAGAAGAGCAAGAGCTGATTACGCAGGAGATTGAGAGTTATTTATTGATTTGAGGATATAGGTTGTAAGTTAGCTGCTAGGTACTCATGTACACTGTTGCTTTGTTCTTTGTATGAATTTGATCCCAATTTTTGTTCAGCAAGGAGATGTTTATTTTTGTAACATTGTCTTCGATCTATTTCATGTTTGGAGATATTTATTTTGGTAACATATATTGAGTTATTAATGGCTATTTTTTTTCATGTTTGGCTATTTTTTTTGAAAACTCAAATGACTATTTTTTATTATTAAAATTATTTCATAGCAAATTTTACTGTATGTAACTAGGGCTGTCAAACGATCAAGCTGTTCGTGAGTAGCTCGATAAAAGCTCGAGTTCGGCTCGGAATTTCGAGCTTTCGAGCCGAGCTCAAGCTTTAATTTCGAGCTCGAAATTAATTTTGAGCCAAGCTCGAGCCGAGTCGAGCTTGATCGAGCTCAGCTCGAAAGCTCAAAATTTAATATTAATATACTAATATATAATGTAAATATTATTAAAAAAATCAATAAAATTTAATAAAATTAGTAAAAACTAATAAATATTATAATATATGAATAAAATATTTAATATTTTGTATTGACATATAATATATAATATAAAAAAATTAATTTATAAATAAGTTTTTAATTTCAAACTAAATCTGAGATTTAAAAATTATAATTAAGTTCTTAATTTCGAGCTTTCGAGCCGAGTTCGAGCTTTCGAAATTAAAATCGAGCCGAGCTCGAGCAAACTTATTCGAGTTAATTTCGAGCTCGAGCTCGAGCTAGGCTATTTCGAGCCGAATTCGAGCTGGGCTCAGCCCGATCAAGCACGGCCCGTTTACAGCCCTATATGTAACCAAACACTTAATTCATAGGGATTTTTACTATAACTTTCCCAGTAGAAATCATGTCCATATCCTTTGGAATGAAATTCCTATAGGAAAAGTTACTATGCATCCAAACAGGCCCTTACTCTTTTCTTTTGCAGCGGATAAGGAGTAGCGAAGGAAGAAGGCCCTTTTTCTTTGAAGCTTCACTTGCCTTTGCCTAAGCTCTTGCGTCTTTGCCTGCTGATGATGCTGGTGAAACTAACTATCAAATAATCAATAGTCCTTCAAAGCGCTGGCTATCCGCTGAGGAGCACCCGAAGGAGACAGAAAGATATTCCCTGCGAACTTCGGGTGATTCAAGTCAAGGCTTTCCCTTTGCAGGGGGTTGAAATGTTTTGGTACTAAAAGATTTGAAAGTGATTGTTTTGGCTTCTCATTACATTTTGTTGAAATCCTAAATGATTCTCTGTATTCTATTTACTAAGAGGCAAAAGGTTGTTTCAAGGTTGTCATTACCCTTTCCTCTCTCTCACTTGATCGTTCGGTTTCTCGGTATTCATCCCTCACTTTTTTTTTCAATTCTTGCATGTTTTCGTAGATCGATTGTGTAGAAATTGTTTTGTTTTAGGGGAAGTTGGAGGACTTGTGAGGCCTAAGAAGATGGCTCTTAGGTATGTCGTTCGATCTGTTACAGTTCTTGGTTATTTATTTGCTAATTGAATGCCATGAAGTTTTTGTTTATTTTTTTTATAGCTTAGGTTGTGATTGGTTTGCGTGTAGGACTGAGCTTTGTGGTCTTAGTGGTGTTGAGATTTGTCCTGGATTCGTTTAAGCTGAATCCCAGGTGATGATCTTTAGTTCTTTATGCACAAATTCAAGTTCTTATTCATTGTAAAATTCATGCTTTATCTTGTACGATCAAATTCATGCCAATGTTTTTCTTTTAATTCTCGTTATCTAGTGTAGTTCTATAAAATGGATTGATGTGTGTAAATGGCTCGGATTTAAATTCCCTCTATTGACCAATCCGCATCTGAAGCTAGCTTCACCAAAACCTAGGTTCAGATCTCCATTTCATTCATTTTCCTTCCAGTCCCAACCAAGCATGACTCCATTCTTTGAGCTCCATTCTCTACCAAAACTCTCTTAGCAGAAAGAGTCTTATTTAGTTTCTTCACTAACTCTTCTCTCCTCTTTTCCTCCAACTATTCAGACAAAAGACTTGTGGAGGCATTTTGCTCCATTGATTTTCTCCTTACCATTTCACAAGTCTACTTTGTTCTTCCGCTTTCCTTCTCTCTGCTTCAGCCCTTTTATTTACATCAACAACTGATTTCTCTCTGATGTCAACAACTTCCTTTGGAATAACATCAAATTACTAATACAAATAAGAGAGAACCCATGAACATTCAACAATGAGTTGTGTTCTTGCTTATAATCTTATATTTTCAATCCTGAGTTTGAGCAATGCTAAGTTGATTGATTGGACATCTCTCCATTCTTCACAGCCTTGCTTCTGTTTACATAAAGAGTAAATTGATCAGAAAGCAACATTACCATTGTTTTTTTGTCATAGAACTTATAGAACTTATAATGCTTAGTTTGGATAGTTGTGCAGTATTTGTGTAGTTTGGATAGCGAGTTAACTGAATTGCATGATACAAAATTATTTATTTAACTGCTAAAGAAAGTGGGCATCTTTATAATAGAAAATTCTAAACTAGGAGCTCCTCTTTTGTACCTTCATGACCAGTGAGTTGTATTTGCATATCTAATCAGCTAAATGTAAAATTATTGAGTGGTTTTTTTGTTATTGTGTTTAAGTTATAAATTATACATAGCTAAGTGTGTATAATACATAACTTACTACCTGTGAATTGAGTATGATTACTGTATAAGCTTTAAATATTTTTTTCTCTTTAAGCTTTAAATATTTGTATCTCTTTCGTAACTTAGCAGATAACTTTGCCCGGTTTTGTTCTCGTCTTTGTGGCCATTCACATCCCTAAACCCTAAAGTATTTTTTTTGGAAAAACATGTTCGAGGTTGGATGTAGATAACAATGAGCTTCCTCGGCTTGTTTATGTTTCTCGCGAGAAAAGCTAGGTTTCCAGCATCACAGGAAAACTCGTGACAAAAATAGTCCACATTTTACCAATAATTTCAATATTTACTAAACACTGACATTTTGTTTCACTTAAACAAGCTCATAAGCTCAATACTTGAAACATCAACTTAATGATTTAAAACAAACCATAGAAGACAAAATACGAGAATTTAATGGTGGTCGCATTGTTGGGATCACTTCTATGGACTTTCCCCATTATCTTTTTTCGCAAGTTCATCAAGTTTCTGCCATAGCCCCTCTCCTGGCCATTATATATGCCCCATTCTCTTCTTCAATAGAACTCCAAGGCTTCTTATGCAAATTATAATAATAGTCCTGACGAAGCATCAGACAACAAAACTTCTGTGCGTAACTTTCATCATTGACGCAAAGGATGGAATAAATGGGCATTCTCTTTGGATGACCACCCTACACAGCCGCCCAGGGTTATCGGTGAACCCCAAAAGAAGTTAACACTGGTGTAGCTAGCATCGACCTGGAGAGATCATTGTTTGGTTGAGGGATACCCCATTTGGGATTAGAGTTAAATTTTGAAAAGATTTAAATTTTTTTGGAGGGAAACTTTAAACCAAAAGCATCAATGATAATGCCACATTGTGTCATCCATTCATTGGTTGGTGACCCATTATTACTTCTTTAAATCACCATTAGAATTTTTGGTAGGAAATAATATGTATTGGAAATCGTGCTAGGGATCTCCCACTTGGAATTATCCTTTGCGAAACACACCTAAGAGAAGGTTGGTTAAAATAGAGGCGGAGATAGCTAAGAATTTTAATGCCAGTGATTCCAGCTAAGATAGGGTCGGAGATATTAAGAGAGAGGAGAAAGGTGGGGAAACGTTCGACGAAACTGTTGTGATCTGGGAAAAGAGTTCTGAGGTCCTAAAGAGGTGAGGGATCTGGGATTAGATCAAAAAGTGAGTTGCCTTTGAAGCTGAGAACACGTTGTTGACCTAGTTGCACAAGGGTGTCAGGAGGGAACAAGCCATTAAGGCCGAGACCTTCAAAGATGACGCGAGTAACCTGGATTCTTTATCGAGGATAGAGCAATACACACTAGGCTATTATCAATAACTATCTTGAGTAGAGAAATTAAATTGATTTCCAACGTTGATTTAAAAGCTCACAATGGGGTAGACTCCAAAGTAGAAATTTCCACCAGTTAAGGCTTTTTCATTTAAAAGCCCACAGTGAGGTAGACTTCAAGTTCACTCACTATATTAAAAGCAAAATATTATTGGTGGACCATCTAAACACCGAAATCATCATTTGAATCGTCAAGCTCGTCGGTTTTTTCTTCATCCGCAGAAGAACTAAGATGGTCATATTCATAGTAATAGTATCAGGGGTCCGTGAAGTTTTTAATAGAAGCACATCTGAAGCCGATATCACCATTCATCCTAACTTTCCAACATCCGTTGATATTAGAGATACAAAGAGCCTTATAGTTGGTGAGTATAGCATCCAACTGTAATGCTCTTTGTAATTTTAATATTAACGAATGTTGGAATGTGAGGATAAATGGTGTTGTCGGCTAAAGGTGTGCTTCTATTATGAACTTCACGGACTTTTAGTACTATTATTGTGGACATGACATCGACGAGCCTGACGATTCAGATGATGATTTTGGTGTTTAGATGTTCCACTAGCAATGTTTTGCTTTTAATATAGTGTGAGTGAACATAGAGTCTACCTCACTGTGGGCTTTTAAATGGAAATGCCTTGGTTGGTGGAAGTTTCAACTTTGAAGTCTACCCCACTGCGTGGCGTTTAAATCAAAAGTAGACTTTAGAAATCAACTTAAGTTCTCTATTCAAGTTAGTTATTGTCAATGATCTGGTCTCTATTGCTCCATCCTCGATAGAGAACCCTGAAATACTCGCATCATCTTTGAAAGTCTTGGCCTTCATGGCTTGTTCCCTTATAACACCCTTGTGTCAGCCCTAAGGGTAACTCCTTTTTTGACCAATCCTAGAGCTCTCGTCTCTTTCCTACCTTTGATCTCTTTTCCTAGATCACAACAGTTTCTTCAACTCTTTCCTTACCTCTCTCTTCTCTCTTAGCCTCATCAGCAACTACCTTTCTTATAATGCTCTCTCTGACCTTATCCTTGCTGGAATCACTTGCGTATAGTTTCTTAGCTACCTCCGTCTCAATCTCAACCAGCCTTCTAAAGGCCTCAATATCTTGAATAATGATCTCTCCGGATAGGTACTAACCACACCAGTCAGTGGCGGACGCGGCCCCAAAAATTTGGGGTGTCTGAACATAGAAGCTTAATAAGCTTAGAAAATACTATTAAATCATCGAGTGTTTTACAAAAAATACATAAAATATAATTTGGACTACTTGAGACGAGAACTTTGAGGTAATTGCATCACACATTAACTAAACTAGATAAGCATCAAAAGAAAATCTCCAAACAAAGTTCATTCAAAACAAAGAAGAAAACTAATAACAAGATTAATTAACAATGAGCTAAGTACCTTGAGCAGTTGAGCTTAAGATTTTCACTAAACAACTTCTTCTTTTTCTTTCTTCTGTGAAAGTTGGGAGATTGAGAGAGGTTTATTTAAAAAGAGAGTGAGAGAGTGAGAGAGTGAGAAGAGAAGCTTCACATGGATAAATGATAATGGATTGTCATTTGTCAAACACCCCATCAACCATCAGCCATCAACCATCATCATCAAGACATCAACCCCACCCACTCCTTTGTTGGGATTCTTGGGAAATGGGAATGACTAATGAGACTTGCGTATATAGTTGTGTGTGCAGGGGCCCATGGGGGAGGGGGTTGGGAAATGGGAATGAGATTTGTGTAGTTGTGTCATGTGTGTGTGGGGTAGGGGTGGTGGGGTCATGGGGGGTAGGGGTGGGGGGGTAGGGGGGTATGGGGGTCGGCCGACGCCCCACGACCCCCTTCAGGTCCGCTAATGACACCAGTGTTAACTTCTTTTTGGGTTTCATCCTTCGCCGATAACCTTGGGCTGTGTGGGGTGGTCGTCCAAAGGGAATGCTCCTTTACTCCATCCCATGCGCCGATGGTGCAAGCCACGCACAGAAGGTTTGTTGTCTAGTTGTTTGTTGGGGTTATTATTAAAATTTGCATAGGTGGCCTTGCAATTTTGTTGAAGAGAATGTGGCAGAGACAGTGGCCGGGAGAGGGGCTGTGGCAGAAGGTTGATGATAAACATGTGGAGATGGATAATGGGGTAAGGCCTTAGAAGTGATCCCAAGAATGTGACCATCCTTAAATTCTTGTGTTTTGTCTTTTGTGGGTTGTTTTAACTCATTAAAGTTGTCAGTGATTTTATTTTCTGATGTCTGTCAGTTGATGTTTCATGTATTGAGTTTATGAGATTGTTTTAGTGAAGTAGAATGTCAGTGTTTAGTAAAGGTTGAAATTATTAGTAAAATGTAGACTATTTTTGTAGAATTTTTTGAGTGAGTTTGGATGCCCTCCTTTGTTGGTTACTTACTATTTTGTTTATAAATAATTGTCTTGCATCTTTCTGTGATTTTGATTGCTAAGCTTCTTGTTAGTTCTACCATGTCTAAATTGTTTGACAATTGCTTATCTCACAGTTCAGTAAATTTTAATTGGGAGATGTATTTTAACCTTAGTTAAATTTATAATGTCAGACTGCTATAGAACTTGCAAGATTGGTGTTGTAAAAGTTAATGAGAGATTATTTCATTTTTATTTCGGTTGTTTGTTTGTTGAATTTAAATTTTGTTGACATGATATCTATTCTTAAGCGTTTTCACCGGGGAAATCAAATTTTTTTATAGCTTCACAACCCAAATTTTTTTTAATGACTGAACTTAATTTTATATTGTCAGGATATCAATGATTATGTTTTCTATGGAGATTTTTACTTGTCATTTAGTTTGATGACCCTTTATTGAATATTGGAGAAATCGGTTGAAAGAGGCATTTGCATATTTCATACTTTTATAGATTAATTGTTCTATTTTGCCTTGTGTTAGGTGAGAGGATTTTATTTCAATTTTCTTTAGTATAGTAGTTTTCTGGGGGTTGTTCTTTTTTCTCCCTTGTCTTTTACACTTTTTATTTGCAGATAGAGCCAATTCCAATCCAAAATCTGCCTCCTGGGTTTTGATTCAAGCTCATGCAGCAGTGTGTGAGTGTTGTATTTTGCCTTTAATTTTATTTCAGTTCTTAATTTTTGTTTCTTATTGCTAACTTATGGCGTCCTCTCTGGGTACTTTCTTCTAGGCATTTGGTTATTTTCTATTTTTTAAATTTCTTGGGAATTTTAGTGTAACAGTAACCTTTGTTTCCAGATTTCTCTTCGGGATAGCTTAAGCTTATCTCGGTTCGTGAATCTGTGATCTTCCCATAATTTCATTTCATGCCCTACTATACCGGAATTTGATAACTTCATTTTCTTTTGTTGGTTTTTCATCTATAATGTTAGCATCATTTCTATTGCTATTAACATTAGTTGACTTCTTGTGGTCATTCTTATGGTTTTGTTGACTACTTTGATGGCTGATTGGCTTCTTGGCTTCATTGGGGTTTTTTTTTGTTTTTTTTGTTTTTTTTTGTTTGGATGTTCGTTAGGGTCCTATCTATTGTTGCAAAATCAGGTTTGGTCAGCCCTTTAAAGTTGATTGGGCATATATGCAAGTGGGCAAAGGAAGGAGTCGAAGGACACATCTGGTAAGATTCTCGCCAAATGCAAAGCCCCTTCATCGTGGCCGTCCAAGCAGACCCTGTCCTCTTCAATTATTTGTGAATATCATCAATAAAGATAAATAAAGAATATTTCACAAATAATATACTAAAAAATAATTTTAAAAAAAATCTCATCTTCTGAATATTTATACTTCTATCTGATAAAAATAAAGAATTAGGGGATTTATAGATTATTTTTTTAAATAAAAAGTTTTACTCAAAAAATTTCAAAATTTTATGAAAGTATTGGGTCAATTAGGTTCATTGTAATAAAAAATTGTGGATCGCTAGAACAACGCTCCCCTTGGTTTTGTTTCTCTTTGGATAAGATAAAGATGAAGTTTAAAAAAAAAGTTAGAATCAAATATTTGGATAAGATAAAGTGGAAGTTTAAAAAAAGGTTATATTAAGATAATTCTTAAAACCTATTATTTGTTTGGGTTTTACATTTAATTTTTAATTTTTCCCTAGTATCATTTCAGTATTAAATCATTCAGGATATATGCCCAAGAAATTTTTGCTCTTCTGATATGCTAATTGTTAAGAAAAAGGACTTATTTGCCAATATCTCATTCTCCTGCCATAAGCTGCCTTGGTTGGCATATGTAAAATTTGATCATACAACCTGTTTTGTGGGAGAGAAGTATCTTAGCAGCTAACTAACATTTAGGAACTGTTTAATACCTTATTATTAAAGTTACCCTTTCATTCCTCTTCTATAGCTTCTTGTTATCAACAACAGGTAAATTAATAACATTATAATAGCTTCATTTCTTAAAAAAATTGATATTATTATCTTTCAAATCATGAATTTATTTGCATTTGTTTTATTTTATTTTATTGTTTTTGAAAGACATTCGTTTAATTTTCTATGTTTGGGATGTTAAGTTTTGCTGGTGGCTATCCCCTCTTCTTGTTTCTCATCCATGAAGAGAGTTGCAAAACAATAATTTTGAAGGAGTTGTTCCAGACAACTGAGAAAGTTTAAAGAATCTTCACTTATTGTAAGTTAAGTTGCTCTCTTTGTGGATTGTCTAACAAATCCCTTGGTTTCAAGTATGTGTAAATATTTAAAAAGTTTATTATTATCATTAATTTTTTTGTATAGAAATTTGGAAAACAATAAGCTGAAATGTGTCTTCCCACAATCTTTGAACAATAAAAGTGTAGAAGTTAGGTTTGCTTTCAAAGGTTGCTTTTAATTCAATTTATATGGTGGAACCTTATTAAATTTTGTTTCTTCATAACATCAGGAAATTTATGTCTCTCCACTTTGTTAACATGCAATAACCTATTAGATCACCTTCAATTCAGACTCCACAATTTACTGCTGTTAACATAACCAAGCATTCCAACCATATCAAGATGATTGGTTATGTTAACATCAGTAAATTGTGGAGTCTTAATTGAAAGGTGATTTGATAGATTATTTTTTGGTAATTAAAGAGCTTCATTAGAAACTAAACGTGTCCAAATTGAAAAGACATATTACAGACAAAACTATCTAACTCCAGTTTGATTAAGTGTGGCATATCATCAAAGGTCCTGTAGCTTGCGCAGGTTCCATTTTTCCTGGCCCATTTGGCCATGAAATCAGCAGCACTGTTTTTGTGCCTATGAATGTGTTGTATCTCCCAGTTATGTAGTAGAGATAGTATCGCTTTGCATCTTCTGCCAGTGTCCCCTCCAATTGCATTGTCATTGAGTCCTTCTTTGAATATCCTTGATATTTGAATGTTATCTGTGTATATCATGGCACTGCTTCCATGTTCCTTCACCCGGTTTATCGGTCCCTTCAAACATAGCTCTCAGTTCACCTTGAAAGGGGATTGGTACATGGAGACATTCATACACGCACAGCATAGATTACCTTTATTAGTTAATATCCGGATATGCAATTCCTCGCTTCCTTACCTTGGTCATCATCGACACATCGTGAATAATATGTAGTCCATACATATGACTTTCTTCATAATCAGTTCCTCTCCTCTTTCCTCCTTGGAGGGTAATTGATAAAAAAATTCTTTTGCCATTGCTATGCTGATATTGCTGATGTTCTGTGGCCTGAAATCTTTTCCCTTGAAGATTTTATTACATCTCTCTTTCCATATGTACCAGGTTGTGTATGCAATTGTTGAGGCATGCATAGTTGAAATTTTGTTGTTCCCTATTAGTTTTTGTTTCATCCATCTCCCCAGCACCAGGTCTCCACCCAGTGGATTGAAACCATCAATGATTCCAGATTTCTGTACTTCAGCCCAAGTTTCTTGTGCCCACCTGCAAAAAATAAACAAGTGGTCAATTGTTTCTTCAGTTAGGCCACATAGAGGACAAGGGTCACTTGGTCCCATGTCTCTCATATGCAGCAGGGCTTTGGTGGGGAGCTTTCTGTGGAAAAATTTCCACATGAAGATCTTGATCTTGGGGGCCACTTTGAGTAGCCATATGTTCTTCCATCCTTCCCAGCTGCTGTCATCCTTCTGGCCACATAGTTCCTCATAAATTGAGGATGTTAGGGATCTTCCAAATTTTGGCTGCTTCCATCTCCATTTGTCCCATTGCCTTGAGCTGATCGTAATTTAGTTAGGGTTTTGTGCCATTATTGGGTTCATGGTCACTTACCAACTCATGGTCCCGATCTCCTTGTTGATTAGATGAGATTGTACTGCAAGTCTGTTAGGTGATAATTCATATTTATAAAAGTAGGTTTCCTTTGTAATGGAGTTTCAAAGAGATCACGAGGGGAGTAGTCCCGATTTTGGTGTTTTACTTACTGATTTCTTCTAGTTCCCCATTTTGCTCACCTTTTGTTGCCACTTGCTTGAGAGAACTAAATAGAAAGAGGGGTTTCTGATTCTATTTTGTTCCCAAAAGAGTGAAATTCCCATATTTGTGTAACATCAATTCAACCCATTGGCTTGTGGCTTTTGTTGAGTAGCTCAACTATATGCTTAGATAGTAGGGCAACTTTCATTATTTTTAGGATCTTTCAAACCTAGGCCCCTCAAGCTTTTGTCCATTGTTATAGTGTGCCAGTTGATAAGGTGTATGGGTTTATTATCGTTGTTTCCCCCCCATATGAACTTCCTAACCTTTTGGTTAATCTGTTCTAACAAGGCATCAGATAATGCATAGGTACTTAAGGTGTAGATTGGCAAGGCAGTGATTGTTGCTTTAGCCAATGCCACTCTACCAGCCATAGAAAGTTTGTGGGTTTTCCAGTTTGCCAGTTTTTGATCAATCTTATCTAAAATGCTGTTAAATTTGCTCATGTGTACTTTATGAGGTGAAATCCATGCTCCAAGATATTTGAAGGGGAATTCTCCCTTTCTAATCTTCATTATATTGATGATTGACCTTTTTAATCTAATGTTTAGCCATGATGGAAAATAAATCTCAGATTTATCCAGATTAGCTCTTTGATTGGTGAGATTTTGATAGATTTCAAGGCATAGATTTAGGGTTCTTGCATTTTTTCTGGATGCCTCACAATAGATTAATAGATCATCTGCATATAAGCAGTGGTTTAACTCTTTTCCAGGGCTGATTCTAACTCCCTTCAGCATACCTAACTTAGTAGCATTGTTTAGAATGTTTGTTAGTATTTGGGATACCAGGATGAAAATATATGGAGAAATGGGATCTCCTTGTCTGATTCCAGACTCAGATTTGAACCATTGTCCACATTTCCCATTTATAATGAATGCAAAAGTTGGAGATTCTAGACATGTCCTTATCCAATCAATCCATTTAGATGGGAATTTCATTTTGGATAGGACAGCAATAGTGATTCCACCTTATTAGATCATAGGCCTTTTCCATGTCCATTTTGATTTATCATCATTGGGTGGCCTAGATGGTTTTTCAAAGAGTGAGCAAGTTCTTGAGTTAAGAGTATGTTGTCAAAGATGTTCCTATCTTTGATAAAAGCAACCTGTTCTTTTCCAACAATGGAGGGTAGAACCTCACTAATTCTATTAGCCAAGATTTTGGTTATAATTTTGTAATTCACATTGCATAGTGCAATGGGTCTAAAGTCCTTAACAGTTTGTGGATTTTTTTTCTTTGGTATGAGGCATGTATGTTCTATTCCAACTTGTAGGGTAATGCGAGAATTGAAAAAGTGTTTAATTGCCTTTGTTAGAAGCTTCCTATGACATCCCGGTATGTTCTAAAAACTCACATGAACCCATTGGGTCGGTGATTTTCCTCACGGGCATTGTGTTGAGTGTTTTAATTTCACCGTCAGGCTATGGGATTGATCAAGCAACTTGCTTGTTCCTCAGTTAAAGTAGGCATATCATCAGGGAGAGCATTTATTAGTTTTGTGTGTTCATTTTTCCAGTGCATTTCCAAAGGTTTGAGTAGGACTCAGTAAATTCTTTTTCTATTCCCTCCCAATCTGAGATTATCTGATTCCCCTCCCTCCTAATAAAACTTATTCTGTTATGGTGCCTATGTGTTTTAGTAATTTGGTGGAAGAAACTGGAATTGTGGTCACCATTTTGTAGCCATTGCATCCTAGCCTTTTGAGCCCAAAATGTAGTGTTCTGTCTGAGATAAGCTTGTTGTTTGTTATATAAAGATCTTAGTAATTGTTGGGTGTTTCCACCTCCCTGTGAATTATGATCTTGTGTCTCTACCCCTAAAATTTCATCTTCAAGTTGTTTTATCTGAATGTCCATCCCAAGACCGAGAGATGATTTCTTTTTCAACAAATCTTTTTTTAAGTTACTAATCTTATGACTAAGATCATGCAATGGGTTTGAGTTGCTTATGGATGCCCATATGTCCTTTACACTATTACTGCAAATTGAAGATTGAAACCAATTATTATTAAATCTAAATGGTCTTGTCCCTTGGTTCCTAAAAAATGTAAAGCATTGGAGAAGGATGGGACAATGATCAGACTGGCATCTTGGTAAAGATTTTACCAAGTAGTCAGGAACATCATCAACCCATGCATTGTTTGCTAATACCCTATCTAATTTTGCCCAAATTCTGGCCAACCCTTGTTGGTTGTTACACCAAGTGAAGGGGTGGCCAGAATATTTGAGTTCCATTAGATTATGGTTTAAAATAAAAGAATTGAACAGGGTTGATTTTATACCTGGGTTTTCTCTGCTTGTTCCCCCTTGTCTTTCTGACATATCTCTTACTGTGTTGAAATCCCGACAATTGTGTAAGGTCCCACTTTATGCCTTTAGCTTTGTCGAGTTCATTCCACACTTTCTTTGTTCCTCTATCCTCGTCATTTGTAAACTAACGAGACGACCAAGATTTGTTATTATGTCCTGTGACAATAAGGTGAAGCACATGTCTTGATCTTGATATAGGGGTGACCATTTGGTTATCTCTACGCCATATGACCAGGATTCCACCAGAGTACCCCTGAGCAGGGATAGCAGCCCAGTGCCACTGTTTGTCAAATTGCCTTGTTATCCTTAGGATTCTTCCTTTGTCTGCTTTAGTTTCCACCAGACAACACATTGAAATATTATGATTCTTCACCATACTTTTAATTCTGCCAATTGTTTCTCTTCCTGCTAGACCTATACAATTCCAAAATAGTATGTTCATTGACATCAATGATTGGGATTGGTTGTCTTATTCTTGCCAATGCGGCCTTTTTTGATTTTCCGGATCTCATCAATGAGTTTTTTTCCTGATTCTTCATTGGTATGAGTTTTCTTTTTTCCTTTTGTATTCACCTGCACCTTTGTTGAAATGCATGGCTGAACAGAAGCCTCTCCTCTGGACATATCCATTGGAGCTGAGTCATTAAGAGCTGCTGCAACTGAGATCACTAGAGATGAGTGTTCATTGGTATCTGTCATTAGTTGATCCTCCTTTGCTCTAGTGATTTGTCTGATTAATTCTCTAGTGTTGGGTGGGAGGTGTTCTTCAGCCTCTCCTAGAGATGTCATCATTTCTACTGTCTCTTCAATCTGTGTAGTTTCATTTTCTTGTTCCTCACTTGGATCTTTAAAATACCCAATTGTGTTCTCACATGGGGAGTCAAGGTCTTGATAGCTCCCTGGCTCCTTGATTAGATTAGTTTGATTCAGTTGGGCCTGATCTTGTGTCACCTTGGGGTTTTTTAGCTTTGTTGGGCTCTGTCTGAAGCTCATGGGAGGATTGTCTTCAGCAGCCTGGGCTTTTGATGAAGCTGTGTGCTGGGCCTCCAAAGGTGGGTGATTCAACTCATTAAGTTCAAACCCATTTGTTTGGTCCGCCTGGGGTGCATGTGTGACTCGGGCTAGACCGCCTCGATTTCCTCTTCCTCTGCCACCTCCACGACCACGCGCTGCAGGTACTCTTTCCAACGGTCGAGACTGAGAGATTTGATAGATTATTGCATGTTGACAAATTGAAGGAGAGACATAAATTTCTGCATTCTGTGATTTTTGATTGTTAAGCTTCATGTTCGGTCTACTTTGACTAAATTGTTAGACAATTAGATAAATATATAATGTCAGATTGCTAGAGAACTTGTCAGATTGGTGTTGTAAGAGTTATTGAGAGAGAATTTCATTTATTTCTGTTGTTTGCTTGATGTGACGAGGAGGTCATAGGTTCGAGTCATGGAAACTGGCTCTTGCAAAAAGAGGAGGGTAAAACTGCGTACAATAGACCCAAGTGGTCCGATCCTTCCCCGGACCTCACGCGTATGTGTGAGCTTTGTTGCACAGCTGCCCTTTTGCTTGTGTTTGCTTGTTGAATTTAAATTTTGTTGACAGAATATCTCTTCTTAAGAGTTTTCACCGGAGAAATCAAATTTTTTGATAGCTTCCCAACCCAAAATTTTTAATGAATGAAATTAATTTAATATTGTCAGGATATCAATGATTATGTTTTCTATGGAGATTTTTACTTGTCATTTAGCTTGATGACCCTTTAATGAATATTGGAGAAAATTGGTTGAAAGAGGCATTTGCATATTTCATACTTTGATTAATAGTTCTATTTTGCCTTGTGTCAGGTGAGAGGATTTTATTTTAATTTTCTTTAGGATAGTAGTTATCTGGGGGATGTTCTTTTTTCTCCCTTGTCTTTTACACTTTTATTTTGCAGATAGAGCCAATTCCAATCCAAAATCTGCCTCCTGGGTTTTATTCAAGCTCATGCTGTCATGCAGCAGTGTGTGAGTGTTGTATTTTGCCTTTCATTTTAAGGGAAATTATTTATTAGTCCCTAGTATTATTTGGTATTATTTTTCATCTAAAACACACACCCAAAATACTATTACATTAAACCACTACACACCCCTCCCAAGGACCTCAAAGAAAAAAAACAAACAGTGCTGGGGATTTTTAATTAATTACCTATTCATTTTTTATATCAGTCCTTCATTTTTGTTCTTTATTGCTAGCTTATGGCGTCCTCTCTGGGTACTTTCTTATAGGCATTTGGTTATTTTCATTTTCTTTTTTGATTTCTTGGGAATTTTTGTGTAACAGTCACCTTTGTTTCCAGGTTTCTCTTAGGGTAGCTTATCTCGGTTTGTGAGATTCATCTTATTCCACCATTTTGTTTTATATTATCATTAAAAAAAACTCATTTTCTGTTTTATTAAAAGAAAATTCTATTCTTGTTAGGGATATGATTCTATGAGTTGTCAACTATGTGACTGGTGATTGTTCATCCCCATCCTAATGTAGATAGGCTCGTTTTATCTTCTCATTAGTGGAATTTCAGGTATGGCTTTTTTTTTCCCTTTTTTTTTTTGGTAAATAAAGAGTTTTATTGAAACTAAGCAACCTTAGAACACGTTTAGATTAACAAATAATTCATCAGACAAAACCCTGATAATGTCTGGCATGTCTTCAGTATTTCTGTATAGCTCCCAATTATGAGTGAGTTCTTCTAGCCATCTTTGCTAACCCATCAGCAGCCCTGTTTGGGTGTTGATTTGGATCCTATTATTGCAAAATCAGATTGTTTATAAAGATAAATAATGAATATTTCACAAATAATATACTAATAAATAATTTTAAAAAAATCTCATCTTCTAAATATTTCCACTCCTATTTTTATTAGGAAACAAACAATGTATTGATTCAATAAACATATATATATTTATCATATCTGATAAAAATATAGAATTAGGGGATTTATAGATTATTTTTTAAAATAAAAATTTTCATCTAAAATTTTTCAATTTGGTTCATCGTAATAAAAAATCGTGGATCCTTAGAACAACACTACCCTTCTTGGTTTTCTTTCTCTTTGGATAAGATAAAGATGAAGTTTAAAAAAAAAAGTTATATTCAAATATTTGTATAAGATAAAGAGGGTTTAAAAAAGTTACATTCAGATAATTCAATATTTTGTATAAGATAAAGACTACGTTGGAAAATAGAATCTGTAATATCTATGATATCTCCTATAAATATATATGTTTCCTTATCTATTCCTAGATTGTAGCAGACTTTAATATGGCATAGCTTGATTGCAGGGATTTTAGTTTGATTGCTTGATTGGATAGTCAGCTGTATATATATTCAATCACACATCAAACAAAAATTATCTTGCACCAATCTCTTTCTTTAGAGAGTATATGCGTTTGGTGCGTGTGTGTATATATACCCTGACTGGCTACAAAATTAGAGAAGGACTCCACTTTGGCTACAAAATTTAAAGAGAAAGCCAGAGATATAGAGAGAGATTGAGAGAGGAGTAATGGCAGACTGCGATTTAGAATTCAAGTTAGACTTCAATTTGAAGGCTTTCTTGATTGCAGAGGAGCTGGAGTTCCTTATTCGCAACAACGGTGACCAGGTCTTCATTTCTTCTTCTTCTATGTTTTTTTTTCTTGTTCATTATTAGATCTGTTTGCTTTTTAACATAATTTTGTTCACATGGTCACCTTGGCAATTACATACTTTTCCAATTGCGCCAATTTGAACTACTGGGCTTGAGGGCTTTAGAACTCATAATGGAGTTTTGGGAAGATGAGAATCTTTCTCATATCCCAAATCAGAAGTTGTGGCCTTGAAGGGGCTAAGACCGAGATGGGGCTCTAAGAAAGTTTCCAAGCGACCATAAGGGTTCAGAAAAGAGAAAATGTGAGAAAAATCAATCAAAAAGGATATTATATATGAAAAGTACATTTAATCCTAGTTAAACTATAAAACTTTGGTTTTGGGGTTGAAAATATAAAAAAGGAGGTTATATAGTATTATTGAAAAAAAAAGGGGGGATTTCACTATTTTTCAAAGGGATGCAAGTAAAAAACTTTAAATAATATGAACTTTCAAAACTCCAGGGAAAGTTATGAGATCCCTGAAGATCCACTAGAATGAACACTTGTATTATTACATATGTTCATTGATGTTACACTTTTTTCATCTCAATGATCATTGCTCCAGCAACAACAACAATAACAAAAAATAAATAAACGTTTATTCTATAATTTTGATGAATCGCTTCAAACAAAAATTAAAATTTACATGTATTGGAGCTTTGCAGGTTAGCATCAACCATCTGGATGGAAAAATTGTAGCTCTCTACTTTGATATGGGCTACACTATGGGCGAATTTGAATGGTTTGGTCAAGAAATAGTTGAGCTTTACACTGAACTGACTAGCAAAGGTGAAAATTTTGAGGTTGTATATATTGGAGGATATTACCATAGATATGGAGATGAAGAATTCAAAGCCTGCTTCTCCAAGATGCCATGGCTAGCCATTCCACCCTTGGAGCTTGAGATTCAAGACCATCTCCGAGATATATTCAGTCCTGTGCCGTATCATCCCGCACTTCCAATAATTGATGAAAAAGGCTGTGTTCTTGATTTTGGCTGCCACGAAGCCTTCAGAGACTATGATTCAGATGCTTATCCATTCACTCATGAGAAGCACACTGAGTTGAAGTTGAAGGAAGATGAACAACCTCTTCAGTTCTTGCTAGGATCCAAAACCCGCGATTTCTTGATTGCATACAATGGGACTGAGGTACCTTTGATCACTCTTTTTGTATCGGTAGAAATTAAATCAGTCATATGTTTGATGGTGGTATAAGTGACTTTTTTAGATTCCTTATTCAGGTACCTTTATCAGAGCTTGAAGGGAAGAATGTAGGCGTGCTCTTTGTGCCTGAGTGTGATGAAGGTGGGTGTGAGGAGTTCATTCAATCCATGAAAACAAAGTTAGAAAAGATCAAGGAAGAAGGTGAGGAATTTGAGCTTGTTATTGTACCAGTTGAAGCTGCATATAATGAAGAGAAGATGAACAAGGTGAATTTCCAACATGTTTTCAAAGACTTGGCCTGCCTCTCTATCCCCCTTGGTGATAAACGCTGCTGCAAGCGATTTGTCAGGCGATTTTACTCACCCCTTGATCCAGATAATCTGATGATTATCAGTGCTGACCGAAGGCGATACACGATCCCTCTAACCCGTGAAGACAACCAAGAATTTGCATCAGAAAGACTTTGTGTTGGTCCTGCAAATACGAAATCGATAAGTCTAGAGTCACTTCTTTCTTCTGCTGATCGAGATTATGTCATTGGAAAAGGTGATATAAAAGTAAGTATGCATTCATTCATCAAGATCTACCACTCAAGTATATTTTGATTCGGCTCACATAATTTTATTTGGTTATGTAGGTTAAGATTAGCGATCTCGAAGGAAGAACTGTTATTCTCTACTTCGCTCCCGAATCAGTACGTTGTAATACCTGTAATACCTGCACTAAGTTTTTGGTTGAAGCATACCACGAACTCCGCTCAAGGGGTGAAGACCTTGAGGTTGTCTTTGTTTCGTTTCATAAAGATGAGCATGAATTCAATCAGCACTTCTCTAAGATGCCATGGCTAGCTTTACCATTCTCCGATACCGAGTCCCGCAACAAGCTCAGGGTTCGATTCCCCCATGAGACGTATGGTGGCCTCCGGCTCCCACATTTGTTGGTCTGTGATGGGAGTGGCGATATCATTTGTAGACAAGCATTTTGGCATTTATTGAACTATGGATTGAAAGCATATCCATTCACCGATGAAAGGATCGATCAAGTAAAGAAGGAAGATGAGATTCTTAAGAAGAAGCCACAAAATCTTCACAAGTTGCTAGGTTCTCACACTCGTGACTTTTTGATTTCAAGTAGTGGGGATAAGGTGATTCAGTCTCTTTTACTTTGATTTCCAACACTTGAGCACGTGAATAAACATATAACAAATTCCTTTCCTATTTCAGGTGCCTATTTCAGAGCTCAAAGGAAAAATGGTAGCTCTTTGGTTTCTAGATCATTGCGAGCGAAAAGATTGCCTGGAAATTTATCAAAGACTCAAAGACATGTATATTAGGCTAAAGGAAAGAGGAGAAAAATTCGAGCTAGTCTCGGTATTCTTTGACATGCCAAGTCCATCTGAGGCCTTCCAAGAAATGCCTTGGTTGGCGGTCCCCTTGAATGATCAAGAAACAAGTGAGAGGCTATTCCGATACTTCCATGTTTTTGATGAGTCAAACCTAATAGTGATTGACTCTCAGGGGATGATTTTGAACGACCATATTTTTCCCAATTTTCTCAAAGTTGTGGATGATCTTGGTGATGAGGGATACCCGTTCACTCTTGAGAAAATCCAAGAGGTTCTTGGCATTGATAGGCAACCGTTTACTATCGAGAACTATAATGAGGCTATTATGAAGATTAATGAAAGAAGAAGAATGAAACCGGAGTGTGTTTTTGTTTCTTGGCAACGAGATTATCTTTTTGGCAAAGATGGCATCAAGGTATATATAGATAGAAAAATACATACATTTCATTCACTAATTCATTACTCATTAAACATCATGATCCTTTCTTTTAATTAATTAGTTTGTTTGTTTAAACCTTTTAGTTTCCGGCATCAAAACTCATGGACAAGACCATCCTTCTTCTTTGGACATTTCAAATTGGAGAATTCGAGTGCAAACTCATTGAAATATATCCAAAGATTAAAGAAAAGGACAATGCATTTGAGGTGATCTCCGTATCAAATCAGGAGTTATTCACTGAAGTGTTTTCAGCCATGCCCTGGTTTCTTGCAATCGACTGTGAGGATTTGAGGACATGGGCAGTGTGCACATACTTCAATCTAAATATGGACGGATCTTATCCTCTCGTGGGAATCCATCGACTAGGGTCAGGACACAGTTTTACACGAGGATGGAGACTAAGGAAGCTCATCATGGACTATGGTGCTGATGCCTATCCATTTACCAAGCAAAGACTTAGAGAATTGGAAGGAAGATCTACTTGAAGAACAAAATGTATAGGTTTCTATGGTAGGATATAATTTTGTGGATTTACTTTTCAAGAGATGGAATAGAAATAGTTGACAGATAAAAATGAAACCACAATAGTATTGATGTAGTGAGTATCGATAAGGTCTGCTTAATTGCAACCATATATTAATTTGACAATTAAGGTCATAGATCCTAATATTGCTTATTCATTCTGTTCATTGATCTAATTAAAAAAATATATAGTAGTAAATATTTATAACTAAAAATACGTAAACTGAGTGGTGATCAAACAAAAAACAATTTTGTTGTGTTGAAGGAGCTGGAAAAGTCCAAGAACTTTGGCACCCCAGGCCCAACATTTGGCTTAGAGATACTTCACCTTTTTACAAAAAAATTTAAGTGGTTTTCTTTTTTTTTTTTTTTTTGTTATTGTGTTATTGTGTATAAGTTATAAATTATATATAGCTACTTGTGAATTGAGTATGATTATTGTGTATCAGCTTTAAATATTTGTACCTTGTTTGTAACATCATCCACAAAATTAAACATCAAATATTTATCAAATGATTAAGGAACACTTAAATAAATTTTAAATTCTCTCAATTTTTTTTCCTTTCAAGCTATTAGCCAGAATAAATGTCTGATTAACTGTACATAACAATGTTATCTTATCTTTTCGTTCTTATTAGTTACCTTAATATCAGATCAGTTTGTCGCTTCTACTGAGCTTCTATTGTAAATCAGCCACTAACTTGAAATGTTCATATATATATATATATATATATATATATATATATATATATATATTACCATCAAGATGGATGGAGCCGTTGGAGTGGTGAGTTCTGGCTGAAATATTAATTTTAATGTTAGTTCCACCAATGAGATGGTTATGATTCATGAGTGGAATGAATGGCATAGTCATAGTGTCAATGCAACATATTTTGATCTTTAGTTTTGTTTAAATTTGAGTTTGGTGCTGAACTCAAGCTTGATATGCCTATTTGAATATAATTTTGAGTTGTGCTCATCTTGAATAGCTTGATTAGCATACATAACATGTTACAAATATGTTGTATTTTTATTGTAGTTTACTTCTATCAAAAACATTGTTTTCTTGGTGATCTACTAACACTTTTAATTAAAAGTTTGAAGAGGGTATTCCTCCATTTGGGAAGAGAATAGAAGAGGATGGAAACTTACCAACATATATTTCTTTCGGGTCAAATACCCAATTTAGTCCCTCTATTATAACGAATCGGCCCTTTTGGTCTCTCTAATATAATTTGATATTTTTTGGTCCCTATAATTTCCCGATTGTGAAAATTAAGTCCCTCACTCAGACGGACGTCTTCTTTTCCGTAGGAGACGCTGATGTGGCATTATTATATATTAAAATATTATTAAAAAATTTCAATTCTTTACGCTCCTCTCTCCTCCCTGCTCACTATCCTGCCTTCCTCCTTCGGCGTCATTACCTCCCCTCCGACGACCCCTTCTTCTTCAACTCCTTCCTCTGTTCTCTCATCGCCCACCGTTGCTTTAGGATCTTCACCCGATACACGATATCACCGGAAAGGCCAATATATCATCTGAACTCCAGCTACCAATCTTCCACACTTGGCTCAGAAGCCTACTAGTGATCTCCTGGTTCACAAAGAAAGGCTAACATATCATCGGAACTCCATCCACCACACTCTCCAAGGTTGAGTTCCAACTCCTAACCACTGTGAGTCAAGAAGCAGCCTAATGAGGGATGGGCCAACACCTCCTCCTGTGGAGCCCACGCAACAAGGCAACCTCTTTCTCTCGTCACCTCCGCAGCCTCCAACGGCACCAACAACAATGAGCTTCCCTCGTCCAACTACTTTCTTTCTCCTACCCATTTTTAGCCATTAAACTCCTCCCTCTTCCTCTCTTCATCTTCTTCTTTCGATCTCCAAACTTCATCACAGAGACAAGCAAACATATATATTCATATACATGGAGATCAACGGAGAAGGAGAGTGCTCGGGGACGACAGATGAGCAACAGAGCCACCCAGTGAAGGCTGAGATGGCACTGCATCCTTTGTTTGAACAACTTGTCTCATCTCATATGTCTAGTTTGCATGTCGCAACTCCTATCGATCACTTACTGATCATCAACGCTCAGCTGGCTCAATCTCATCATCTTCTCCGGTCATATGCAGCGCAACACCGGCAGGTTTTGTCCCCTCAAGATAAACAAGAGCTTGATGCTTTCCTTGTAGGCTTCTCTCCTTTAAGCCCTAATGAAAACTATCTATATAACATTCATTCATTCACTGTTCAAGTTTTCTTTTTTGTTAGAAGCTGACACAATATCTGTTGTTGTTTTGTTCTTTCAAGGAGCAACTTCAGCAGCATGTGAGGGTGCATGCAATGGAGGTTGTCATGGCATGTAGAGAAATTAAACAATCTTTGCAAGACTTCACTGGTTCTTCGTCTTATTCTCAAACTATTTGTTTGAGTCTCTGGTTTTGATTAATTCTTGATTTTATTTTTGTTTGCTGATTTCATTGGATGTGATTTAACTTCGAAGGAGGATGAGTTGGGGACCCATGAGGGTGTTTGTTTATGTTAGGTGTGGAAGGATTGTGACAAGAGTGTCTTTCATATAATCTTGATTCTTTTAGAAACAAAGCTTGAATGACAAACTATTCTGATTATCATGTGGATTAGATAGGTTTCATTTGTATCTCTTGGTAATTAGTTTGGAATAGTTGTATTAGATATTTGTTTTGATAACCAAATGGCATAGGTGGTCGAACGAACAATGTGGATGTGGGATAGTTGTATTAGATATTTGTTTTGATGACCAATGGAACAGTTGTATTAGATATTTATTTTGATAACCCAATGGCATTGGACGTTCTTATTGTCTCTTTGCATTGCCAGTGGTTTAATTTCTCCATGCATGCATCCATCCATCCATCTTCAGTATTATTATTCTTATTGTCTCATTAATTATATCTGTAACACTTGCCTTTTGTTGGTTCTCATAAATCTTTTGAGAGAGAGGGAGAGGTTGTGGTGGTGGTATGTGTTGCAGCTACATGCATGCATGCATGAAGCTGACATTAGGGTAGTGCATGCATGATGAGAGGGTAAAAAGAGAGGAAAAGAAAAGAATAGGACATTGGTGAGGGCGGCTGGAGAGGAGAGGATGTATTTTGGAAAGGGACTTCACTTGTAGGAGAGTAACTATAATAGAATTACTACATATAAACAATATATATGCATGGCGCTGTTAAGTTGCGAGTGAGGGGAGGCTCCAGAGGTGGCGGAAGAGAAAAAGGGAGGCGGAGAAGCAACAGTGGGTGACGAAAGAGAGGAGGGAGCTGAAGAAGAAGCGGTCGTCGGAGGGGAGGAGATGACGCCCGAGGAGGAAGGCAGGATGGAAAGGAGTCAGTAGAGAGGAGCGTAAAGAATTGAAATTTTTTAATAATATTTTAATATATAATAATGCCACATCTTCGTCTCCGACGGAAAAGAAGACGTCCGTTTGAGTTTGAGTGAGGGACTTAATTTTCACAATCAGGAAATTATAAGGACTAAAAAGTATCAAATTATATTAGAGGGACCAAAAGGGCCGATTCGTTATAATAGAGGGACTAAATTGGGTATTTGACCATTTCTTTTGAGATGGGATCTGTGTCCAGATTATTATGCATCACTAACATAGATCTATATGAGGCAATATTTGTTTTACCTTTTATCATCTCCTTCACTCATTTGATCTCTAATTTCATTTTCGTACCATTTTTCATTTTTTTGTTAAGAAATTGGTTTGTGGATCACTGGGCCTTAGAAGTGATGACCTAGAAGAAAAAAACTCGCTTCCTTCTCTATCCTAAAGTTGTTAGAGTGCTTTGATACAAAAGTTTTCTAAATTTTTTTTACAATTTCCTACTTAACTTAACCAAACTATCCTAATGTAAGATTTTTTTTTTTAAAAAAAAAACTCCCTCTTTATCTTATCTGAAAATTATGATTTATCGAAAGTTATCATAGCTGTACCCATTTTCCCAAATTTATAAAAGAGAGAAATTTTTACAAACACATTTCCCACACTCCACATCTCCCTTTCATCTCACAATTAGCTCTTACATCTTTGTTTTCATCTTATTCTAAAATGTTTCCAAACCAATATTTTTATTTCTACTATTTTCTTTTCATTTCTCTGCTATTATTAGTTTCCAAATTTCAGTAGTAGAAGCTACCTTTGAGTCTGCCCTGTTGTGGGGGTTTAAATCAAAAGTTGATGTCCAAAATCAACTTAATTTCTCTAATGAAGTTAGTTATTGCCAATGGATTAGTGTGAATTTCTCCTTCCTCCATGGAGAATATAGGGTCGCCAACGTCATTTTTGAAGGCCTCGGTCTTAATGGCTTGTTCCTTCCCAACACCCTTGTGCAACTGGATCAGCTGCACGTTCCAAGCCTCAAGGGCAACTTCCTTTTTGTCCAATCCCTTAACTCCCGCCTTTTTCCCATCTCATAACGCTTTACCTAGATCAGAATAGTTTCTCTAACTCTTTCACTACCTCTCTCCTCTCTCTCTCCAAGTCCTTATAAGCATCGACCTCTCTTGTAATCCTCTCTCAGGCCCTATTCCAGCTGGAATCATTGGATTTGAGTTTCTTGGCGACCTCTGGCTTGATTCAACCATTTTAATGGCCCCATTCAATCTCTCAATCAGTCTTCTCTTAAATTAATTAATGTCTCGAGCAATGATCTCTTCGGGTCGGTGTCAGCCACGCCAGTGTTAACTTCTTTCGGGGTTTTGTCCTTTGCTTATAACCATGGTCTGTGTGGGGTGGTCGTCCAAAGGGAATGCCCTTTTACTCCATCCCCTGCGCCGATTGTGCTGACAACGCATGGAAGGTTTGTTGTCTGGTTCGTTGCTGGGGCTATTATAATAATTTTCATAGGAGGCATTACACTAATGTTGAAAAGAAGAATAGGGCAGAGACAGTGGTCGGGAGAGGGGAAAGGGATATGGCAAAAGGTTGTTGAACTAATTGCACAGATGGATTATGGTGCAGGGGCATTTAGGAATGCTCTGTGAAATCTGTTTGATGTCGTTCAAATTGCTACTCACTGTGACTGCATCACCTCTAACTTAAAATTGTTGTTGTTATAATCTCATTATCTTTCTTGGCTGGGGTTATTATTATAATTTACATGTCGGCCTTGCAGTTTTGTTGAGGAGGAAAATGAGGCAAAGACAGTGGCACGAAAAATGCAGGGGTTGTTGATCAAACTTGTGAAGAAGGGTAACGGGACAGAGCAATATTTTTAATGAAGCAAGTGGATCACCGGGCCTTAGAAGTGATGGTCTAGAAGAAAAAACTCCCTTCCGTCTATATCCTAAAGTTTTGTTAGAGCGCTCTGATACCAAAATAAAAATCGAGTGCTCTGATACCAAAGTTTTCTAGCTTTTTTTTTAAATTTCCTACTTAACTTAACCAAACTATCCTAATGTAAGATTTTTTTTTAAAAAAAAACACCCTCTTTATCTTTTCTAAAAATTATAAATTATCAAAAGTTATCATAGGTGTACCCATTTTCCCAAATTTATAAGAGGGAAATCTTTACAAACACTTCTCCCATACTCCACTTCCCCCTTTCATCTCACAATTAGCTCTTCCATCTCTGTTTTCATCTTCATCTAAAATGTTTCCCAACCAATATTTTTATTTCTACTGTTTTGTTTTCGTTTCTCTGCTATGATTAGTATTCCAAATTTCGGTAGTAGAAGTTTCTACTTTAGAGTCTGCCCCGCTGTGAGCGTTTAAATCAAAAGTTGATGTCCAAAATCAACTTAATTTCTCTAATAAAGTTAGTTATTGCCAATGACACGGTGTGAACTACTCAATCCTTCATGGAGAATATAGGGTCACCAGCGTCATTTTTGAAGGCCTCGGCCTTAATGGCTTGTTCCCTCTCGATACCCTTGTGCAATTGGATTAGCTGCGCATTCTCAGCCTCAAGGCCAACTTCTTTTTTGGTCATAATGCTTTACCTAAATCACAATAGTTTCTCTAGCTCTTTCCTGACCTGTCTCCTTTCTCTCCAAGTCCTCATCAGCATCGACCTCTCTTGTAATGCTCTCTCAGGCCTTGCTGCAGTTCAGATTACTGGTCATTGTGACTGCATCACCTCTAACTTAAAATTGTTGTTATTAGCTCATTATCTTTCTGATTTTCGTACTTTGGACCCCTTACTTTGCTTTCCTTGCTTATCTTCTTTTTTTTTATATGGACTTCGTTTTTATTGTATGTTATTAAATGCTTTTGTTGTCTGTTATGACTGCTTATGTTATGTTTTCACAAATGTTGTTAAACTCTTTATGCTTTTGATGTCTGTTGTTTGATGACTTTGGTGTCTTTTGATAGCCTTGAAAAGCATACAAGTATGTGGACACAAATCACAAGTGACCACTATATTGAAAGCAAAACATGATTATCCTCATTTTGGTCACCATATTTAAGTACAAAAGGAGGAAAAGAACTGATGAGACATTGACAACATCTGGTGCATGTATGTCTAACTCACAATTACCACAGTGGTAGCAGATAAGCATCCTATATGCATGAAGAAGATTTTCCCATCGAAGTGCAAGGGCAGTTGATGAAATCTTTAGCTTTCATGTCAACATAAAGTCTTACCTCTCTTATTACACCTGGTATCATGCATACAAATATTGGGTCAACTCTGAATTTAGAGCGGATAGTGGTCTCCAACTCTTCAAGCTTGTATGTTCTGGATGAATCTATACTTAAAGTATATGAAAGATCTAGATAGTTATATAGATCAACAGTTTTGTCAAAATATTTATTCTGATCCGATGCGGCAGATGAGCATCGGCCATGTTTACGCTATTTACTTTCCCAAAACGAGAAAGGATTTTGTAGATTAAATAAGTTGGGTCACGATGCATTCAGTGTACTGACATCAGACGCACTCTTAAGAAAATATTAATAATAATATTTAGTACATTAAATTAAATTAATAAAATTTAGGATTAAAGCCACTAATGGTCCCTATATTTTGACCCAATGTTCATTTTCGTCCTTGTATTAAAAAAATATTCGTTACGGTCCCTGTATTTTGATGTATTTGTTCGAATTGGTCACGATCTTGGCGTGGCGATACGCGCAGTATACGCTTTGAATACATATATATATTTTATCTTGGCGTGGCGGTGGCGTGAAGCGTGCGGGGCTCAGAAATCAAATGCAAATAAAATAATGCTGACGTGGCGTGCCACGTGGAAGGGAAATAAAAAATAAAAAATTGCAAAAAACTCAGAAAAATTAGCAAAAAAATATAAAAATATTTAAAAAAATCAGAAAAATAGGGAAAATAGGGAAAAAAATTAAAAAAAATCAGAAAAAAATCAGAAAAATTCAAAAAAAAATTCAGAAAAAAATTTAAAAAATCAGAAAAATTCAAAAAAATATTTAAAAAATCAGAAAAATTTGAAAAAAAAATTAAAAATTGAATAGAAATTCAGAAAAAATCCAAAAAATTTCAAAAAATATAAAAAATGAAAAAAAATTCAGAAAAATTCAGGAAAATTCAGAAAAATCGGGGGAAAGCCTTGACACACATTTACTGTATTAATCATTTAACAAAAATTTACTATATTAATTATATAACAAAAATTTATTTTATTAATCTGTTAACCAAGAAACTTTATTAATTATATGAAAATATTAAAAAAATTTAAAATCAGGGAAAAATAAAAAAATAAGAAAAAAATTCAGAAAAATTAAAAAAAATCAGGGAAACTTTTAATCGGAATTTTTCTGAATTTTTTTCATATTTTTATATTATTTTTTATAATTTTTTTTTTCTGATTTGTCTTTTTTCCTATTTTTTAATTTTTTTTTTCATATTATTATATAATTAATAAAGTTTCCAGGTTAATAGATTAATAAAGTAAAGTTTTGTTATATAATTAATATAGTAAATTTTTGTTAAATGATTAACAGAGTAAATGTGTGTCAAGGCTTTCCCCCGATTTTTCTGAATTTTCCTGAATTTTTCTGAATTTTTTTCATTTTTATATTTTTTGAAATTTTTCGGATTTTTTTTCTGAATTTCTATTCAAATTTTTTATTTTTTTTCAAATTTTTTCTGATTTTTTAAATATTTTTCTGAATTTTTCTGATTTTTTTTCTGAATTTGTTAAATTTTTTCCCTATTTTCCCTATTTTTCTGATTTTTTTTAAATATTTTTATATTTTTTTGCTAATTTTTCTGAGTTTTTTACAATTTTTTATTTTTTCCCCTTCCACGTGGCATGCCACGTCAGCATGCCATGCTGACATGGCACGCCACGTCAGCATTATTTTATTTGCATTTGATTTCTGAGCCCCGTCATCACGCTTACGCCACCGCCACGCCAAGATAAAATATATATGTATTCAAAGCCAGATACTGGGTGCCACGCCACACTCGCGACCAATTCGAACAAATACATCAAAATACAGGGACCGTAACGAATATTTTTTTAATACAAGGACGAAAATGAACATTAGGTCAATATATAGGGACCATTAGTGGCTTTAATCCTAAAATTTAAAAATATATATAAATAATCGTTACCCAGAAATTCATGCGGCATGATATCACATCATGCGGCCACAATCCATGTATTGTGAAATCACGGAGGCGTGAAGCTCATCTTTGTTTTTAAGTTAAACAATATCCAGGGGGCCACTGTAAAACAAAATAAAATAAAATAAAATTATAATAAGTCCGAAGAGATCATTGTTAATACATACCTTTGTTTTTTATATATATACAATAAAATTATTGTATATATATAAACCATTTTAAAATATTTATAATACATACCGGAAGAGAAAACACAAAAAAATCATAAGTCCGAAGAGATCATTGTTAAAGTTTTGTTAGAGCGCTCTGATACCAAAATAAAAATCAAGTGCTCTGATACCAAAGTTTTCTAACTTTTTTTTAAAATTTCCTACTTAACCAAACTATCCTAATGTAAGATTTTTTTTTATAAAAAAAACTACCTATTTATCATATATAAAAATTATGAATTATCTAAAGTTATTATAGGTGTACCCATTTTCCCAAATTTATAAAAGAAGAAAATCTTTACAAACACATCTCTCATACTCCACATGTCCCTTTCCTCTCATAATTAGCTCTTCCATCTTTGTTTTCATCTTCATCTAAAATGTTCCCCAACAAATATTTTTATTTCTATTGTTTTGTTTTCATTTCTTTGCTATTATTAGTATTTTAAATTTTAGTAGTATAAGTTTCTACCTTGGAGTCTGCCGCGCTGTGGGGGCTTAATTAAAAGTTGATGTCCAAAATAAACTTAATTTCTCTAATGAAGTTAGTTATTGCCAATGGCCTAGTGTGAATTGCTTCTTGCTCCATGGATTATATAGGGTCCCGCCTTTTTTCCCATCTCATAACGCTTTATTTAGATCACAATAGTTTCTCTAACTTTTTCTCGACCTCTCTCCTCTCTCTCTCCAAGTCCTCATCAGTATCGACCTTTCTTGTAATGCTCTCTCCGGACCTATTCCAATTGGAATCACTGGATTTGTGTTTCTTGGCTACCTTTGGCTTGATTCAACCATTTTAATGGCCCCATTCAATCTCTCAACCTGCTCTTAAATTAATTAATGTCTCGAGCAATGAGCTCTTCGGGCCGGTACCAACCACGCCAGTGTTAACTTCTTTTTGGTTTTGTCCTTTGCCTATAACCATGGTCTGTGTGGGGTGGTCGTCTAAAGGGAATGCCCTTTTACTCCATCCACTGCGCCAATACTGCTGACAATGATTTAGGACTCACAGAAACAAATCCCAACTTCTTTTCTGGAAATTTCTATAAAATATAATTGTACAGAATATTTAACATTTCCATTCTAGATTTGATCACCAAATATGCTTGGGCCTGTAAAATTTCATGTTTACATTGTACATTGCAGTTGTGATGAATGAAACCTTATCCAAGACATTGTAACTTGTATTTTTCTTATGAATATGCTATATTATGCATATCATATATACTAAACTCATTGAATAGAACATTTAGGCTGGCTCATCTTGTGTGACAAAAGTACATCTTTTGAGTATCAATAGATTTAGGCAAGTTAGGTGTGACATGAAATTTTTAACTCTGGTAGAGGAATTGCATTTAACATACCTTGATGAGCAGAAACTCAATTCCACCTTGCAGTTGGAGCTAATGCAAGCAAAAGAGTATAATGTATACTTTGAGAAGGTAGCCACAACAGTTTGTATCTGCATTCTGTTGTCTGATTTTATTTTATTACTTAATATTCTTATTCTTATTTGTATCTTTGCAAGTTTTTATCTACTGCTGCTTGTTGTTCTAGAAGTTGGTAAGAATAGCGTATTATGGGCACTCAGCATTTTTATCTTATTTTATCTTGTTTCTTCTCTTTTTGCCCTCTGTGAGCTTATATCAATTGTTACGTAAGTTTGTAACTATTAAGTTTTCATGTGAATGCATGTTCAGCTAATTGAAAATCTAAATGATGTTACCCATGAGTCCTTTTTACAATTTTATTCGTCTTGTGTTCATTAAAATAATTGTCTTTTTCTTTCAATAATGAGAGAAATTGATAGAAATTCCAACTTCATTCCAACATTTATGTACAAATAGAATATATTTGTTTTCTTCATGTAATAATTTCGATTCTTTCACCTTAGTTGGCTTTTAAGTTTAGGGATGAATTATGAATTTTGTTTACTTTATTTCCTGGTTCCTTATGTTTGCAGTTAATTTCATTTTTTTTTATTTCAGGTTGTGGATAAATTCTTTGAGATCCATGAAAGAAATGTCGGGTTCAATGCATATAACAAATGGAAAGAGAAATGTTCATGTCTTTTAGAGGATCCTTCAGACAAGTAGACTTTCAATGATGATAGCGAAAGCTACACTTTGAAGTACATTGTAAACTTTAAATCCCTTTGTTGATTCTTTTATTTTACTACAGTACTACTATTAATGTTGTACATCTTATTTATTTACACTATGATGATACTCTTATGTAAACCTAGGATTTTTTTTACAACTATATTATCTATTTCAAATTATTTAAACGTTAAATACGCATGGAAGGTTTGTTGTTTGGTTCGTTGTTGGGGCTATTATAATAATTTTCATAGGAGGCCTTACACTAATGTTGAAAAAAAGAATAGGGCAAAGACAGTGGTCGGGAGAGGGGAAAGGGATATGGCAAAAAGGTTGTTGAACTAATTGCACAGATGGATAATGTGGCAGGGGCATCTAGAAATGCTCTGTGAAATCTGTTTGTTGTCATTCAGATTGCTACTCGCAGTGACTGCATCACTTTTAACTTCAAATTGTTGTTGTTATAATCTCATTATCTTTCTTGGCTGGGGCGATTATTATAATTTGCATGTCGGCCTTGCAGTTTTGTTGAGGAGGAAAATAAGGCAAAACAGTGGCACGGAGAAATGCAAGAGTTGTTTGTTGAACTTGTGAAGAAGGATAATGGGGCAGAGTAATATTTTTAATGAAGCAAATGGATCACCGGGCCTTAGAAGTGATGATCTAGAAGAAAAAAGCTCCCTTTTGTATCTATCTTAAAATTTTGTTAGAGTGCTCTGATACCAAAATAAAATCGAGTGCTCTGATACCAAAGTTTTATAACTTTTATTTTATAAATTTCCTACTTAAGTTAACCAAACTACTTTTCAAAGAAGTATACACTATGCGTCGTAGCAGTTGTACTGAAGTTGTAACGTTTGGTAGCTTTATTTAAAGTAATTGTACTGAAGTTGCAATGTATGACAGTTTTATCCGATTTTTTAACTCACATTTATGAGGTTTCCACTAAATGACTACCCCATTAATGGATTATTGAGATTTCTGAAATTCTCTTTCTTTTAACTTTTTTAAGTACTTACCTTTTAAAGTAAAGATATCTATTGTCTCTCGAGTACCCATTTTCCCAAATTTATAAAAGTGGGAAATCTTTACAAACACATCTCCCATACCCCACATCTCCCTTTCATGTCACAATTAGCTCTTCCATCTCTGTTTGCATCTTCATCTAAAATGTTTCCCAACCAATATTTTTATTTCTACCATTTTGTTTCCATTTCTCTGCTATTATTAGTATTCCAAATTCAGTAGTAGAAGTTTCTACCTTGGAGTATGCCCCGCTGTTGGCGTTTAAATCAAAAGTTGATGTCCAAAATCAACTTAATTTCTCTAATGAAGTTAGTTATTACCAATGGCATTGTGTGAACTACTCCTTCCTCCATGGAGAATATAGGGTCATCAGCATCATTTTTGAAGGCCTCAGCCTTTATGGCTTGTTCCCTCTCGACACCCTTGTGCAACTGGATCAGCTGCGCATTCTCAGCCTCAAGGGCAACTTTATTTTTTGTTATAACGCTTTACCTAAATCACAATAGTTTCTCTGGCTCTTTCCCAACCTCTCTCCTGTCTCTCCAAGTCCTCATCAGCATCGACCTCTCTTATAATGCTTTCTCCGGCCCTATTCCAACTGGAATCACTGGATTTGAGTTTCTTGGTGACCTTTGGCTTGATTCCAACCATTTTAATGACCTCATTCCACCTCTCAACCAGTATTCTCTTAAATTCTTTAATGTTTAGAATAATGATCTCTCCGGGCCTATGCTAGCCACACCAGTATTAACTTCTTTTGGAGTTTCGTCATTCGCTTATAACCCTGGTTTGTGTGGGGTGGTCGTCCAAAGGGAATGCCCTTTTACTCCATCCCCTACGCCAATGGTGCCAACAATGCATGGAAGGTTTGTTGTCTGGTTCGTTGTTGGGGCTATTATTATAATTTTCGTAGGAGGCCTTGCACTAATGTTGAAAAGAAGAATAGGCAGAGATAGTGGTCGGGAGGTGGGAAAGTGATATGCAAAGGTTGTTGAACTTGCACAGATAGTAATGCGGCAGGGGCACTGTAAAATCCATGATTTTAAGAAAAATTATTTTATTTTATTTTATTTTATTTTTATCCTTGGGTAATATGAGGAAGCCCCAAGGTTGGATCTAGTTGAAAAGAAGGATTAAAGTGGTTAAATCTTTAATTAGGGTTAATTGAGAATTTTATATATATATATATATATATAAAACGTCCATGGCAAGTTGGCAACCATGAGATCTTCTTAACTAAAAATATATGATTTAATTCGGAACTTATGTAATGTTCTTGATGAAAGTCATACATACTCAATTAACAAGCAATTTCCATTAGCTTAAAGGTCAAGCATGGGAATATTTATTGAAGTTTTATAAGGTAGTGTAATGTGACATCATGGACCACTATTTATTAGGATATGATAGCTTGGATGTGACATCACTTTAATGGAGGGATTTTTATTGGACTTGGACTAATGTGTGAAAAGAGATTCTTAGTAATCTTATGATTGAGGACGTGCATACATGAGTTAATTGTTACTTGGGCTTGTTTGTAATATGCCATAGTGGATGAAGTTCTGCATATAAAAGATTAATTTGGATAAGGGTTAAATTATAAATATTTAAAAGAAAAAGGGGACCTGCATGGAGACTTAAAGCATGGGGGGCGTTATTGCAAAAGAGCCAAGTGACAGCTCACGTGATGATTTTCACTCATTTAAATCCATGGGTGGAGATTGGAGGCTGTGAAAATTTTAAAAGGATTCAATGGTTGGGATTAAACTAGAAATGAAATGAAAGCATTTAAAGGAGGAGAGGCGGACGCGATATCACTGACCGGGCTGGAGTTGATCTTCTTGCCAGCTACCTCCGCAGATCTCGATCGGCCAGCTGTGAGTGGATACGATCGCGCGGATGCTTTCCATATCAAAGAGATTGTGATCCTCCACCAAGAGCTCTTATATAAGAACCGAGGCAACCTCCAAACCCTAACAACACTAACAGCGGCGACGAACCATCTCCACTGTGAGGGAGTTGAGTGAGAGAGAGAGAGAGAGAGAGGGTGAAGGATGTGGAGGAGCGACTCCTTTTTGACGGAGCAAGGGAAGGAGGAACGGGAGGCAGGAGACGTCGCTATGATGGAACCCTCCAGTGAACTCCACCGTGAGCGACTCGTCGGACAGTGCAACTCGGTAAGCTTTCTCTCTTTTATGTTATTATTAGAGAGAAAGAGAGAGGGGTTGATAGAGTTTTAAAGGTGCCAATGAAGGGTTGAGGTTGTGTGAGCAAGAGGGGGAGAAGATAGTGGATCATACCATGATATGTGAATGTTTGGGATTTAGAATCTTAAAGATTTATTTCAGTCTCTTGCATGTGAACTAGACTTGATATATCAAGTTGATACGAGGTGAGTGCTAGAATGAGAAATATATGTATGTGTAGTTAATGGATACTTTGGATATGTTATTAGAAAGAGACTAGCTATGGGTTGTGATTCAGGAACTGGTTATAAGAATTTGGGTTTTGAGAAGGTGATGGTTAGCAGTGGATCAACTTGATGATTCTTAGGTTGAGTGCTGATTGATAGGAAGCCATAGAGGGGATATTAAACCATAGTTAAGGCCTTACTAGATAGTGGACAGGTATGAGATATGGATTGAAGGTTTGTATGGGTGCAGGATGGTAGTTGGCTGGTGGTTTAGCAGGTTTCTAACTTTCTATGCCCGGTTGTGGTAGTTTTAGGGTTTGCTTAAGGGGGGTTTGTAATTAAAGGAATGAATGTAAAGGAGATAGGCCTACAAGTTACTCCTCTTTGAGATTAGAATAGTGAAATCTCTGATGGTGAGATCTGTGGTAGCTGTGCATTGGTGTGGGGTTGGTGTTCATGTGATTGTATGGCTGCTACTGTAGTCAAGGAGGAAGAAGATAGTTGTGGTTTTGGAGTTATTGCAGACAGAGGGAGTGGAGGGTTACTGTGAAATGTTACTGCCTTATTATGGTTGATTGGTGTTTAAGAAGTTTGACACTAGATATGTATGTGTTGGAATAGAAGCTGGGATTTTACATGTATTGTTTTGAGGTCCTAGATATGGAGGAGGTATTGTTGTAGGATAATCTATTGAGGCCTGGTTGCTGTTGTGTTAGGAAGTTCTACTGATTTTATTTTGTAGATGGAATGTGATAGTTTTGTTTGTATGCTTGGGATGGTCCTTATAAACATATATTTAAGTGTTGAGATATTGATGCTGTGGTTTCATGTTATGGCTGAGACTTAAGGATAGTGTTAGTTTTGTTTCTGTTAAAATGGATTGAAGTGATTAGAGTTTGCATGTTAATGGGGAAGTCTGGTGATCATTGTCATGGAGGGGAGTTCCTGCCAATAATTAGAGTAGACATGGAGAGTTGGATGAGATGCGAGTGGTGATGGCCTTTGTTAGGGCTCGGGTTAGTGTAACCCTTGAGTTGTTGTGTTTGAATATTGGAGAATTATGGTCTGGTGACTTTGAGAGAGAGAGAGAGAGAGAGAGAGAGAGAGAGTTGTTATTCTTGGGATTGGATTGGCTCATTAGAAGACTCTTATGATTTTATGTGGGGTTTAGTGAGTTAATGTCAATTTAAGGCTGCTGTCTGGCTGCTGACTTTAACTGAAAATTGGGTAATGTGTAGCCGTCGGGTAGTATCGTGTAAGGTATCTATGGAAAGATAAGGAAGAGATCTTTCCAACGAGCTCTGGTACAACTTGATCGGATTTTTGGATCAAAAGTTATGGACTGTTCTTTTGGACTGCGCGATAGGTTTAGAAATTCTGCATTAGTGTTAGTAGGCATTCGTCGTAGAACTGATTGTTCACGAGCATGTATGCATTGTTTTGTGACTAGTTTATGGGTTCCAGGTATCGACTTGGAGCTTTGAGCGGCGTCAGGAGAGACGTGGATTTGTCTGTTGGACATACTTGTGAGGTAAGTTACTTCTGCCTACTACCCACTCTACGGAGTGCTTATTGGACTTGTTGTTGCCATGTTTATTTTGTAAGTTACTCTTGCCTTGCTTCCACCCTAGATATGGGTTTTGTTGACTTTGCTGTTGCATGATTTTTGTAAGTTACTCTTGCCTCGCTCCTACCCATTGTTTGGGATTTCTTGATTTGATGTATGCTATTTGTTAGCATGTCTTTTGTTTGGTACCTGATATTTTGGATGTATGCACATACATGTTTGTTTTGATATCTTTCCCGGTATGTGTGTGATTGTTGTGCTAGAGGTAGTGTTAACTGATCACAAGGATCCGTTGATCGGCACGTGGCCGTGGAAACACATGAGCCTGTGCTCCGTCCGGATAGGAGTTTTCACTACCTGTTTGTTGAATGCTCTTTTGGACATGCCCACCCGTGGGCCGACACTTAACTGTAGGCACTCGTGGTTCTTGTGTGCAGCTAGGTAGGTATGCGTTAGTGGAGTGAGCGGGCTCGCTGAGCATAGCCTCATGTTATCTGGCACGAGACCATGGAGATACGCAGTACTTGTGTGCTGGCCGGGTTGGTGTGCGCCAACTGAGTTTCTACTTCGCCCCGGATTCAGTGGAGCAAGTGAGCTCCGGATTTTGCGAGAGCGTTGGGGACGGGACACCTTGACCTTCCACTCGGCGAGAGATTGTACTGCGTTGTCCACGCGATCGATTAGGGGTCGATCACTGACCGTGTCGACACGTAGAGAGGTGGCGCTACCGATATACGACCGAGGTACAGAGCGACCGGATGGTCGTGTTTTTCAGGTTAGTTGGTAATAATGGCCGGGGAGACATTTGTGGAGCTTCCATTGGAACTCATATCAGAGCCCCAGGGCTTTTGAAACTAGGAGTAGTTACCTTTGCTTGTTTTTGTGGTAGACTCCTAGGATATGATAGTTTGGTGATTCGCTGATTGTGACATCATGTATCTTTTTATTGTGCTCACATCTTTGAGATTCCTTGCAGGGTACTTATTGGGCTTTCCTTTCGAAAGCTCATTATATTTCCCTTCTCTCATTTCAGGTCCTGAGAAGTAGAGTGACTCGAGCTTAGGAGGCGTGCGAGAGTCGGGGTGGGATATTTGCTGAGGTCGGAGGATCTCCCTGACTTTTGTTTCTGAGTGAGGATACTTGGCTTAGGACCTCTGTAGGGCCTGGATTTGTTAGGGCTTTGGACCCTTGTACTTTATTTTCCGCATTAGCACTCTGATTTGTATTTGTTTATTATTGGATTAATAAACTTTTGAATTTATTTTGTTATCTACTGCTGTTTACTTAGGCCTTGTACACGAGTGGGGCCGTCTCTACTAGGTATGGCGGTCATTGGCGTTCCGAGATCCCCTGGATCCGGTCCGAGGCGTCTGAGCACTAGGAATGCTCTGTGAAATCTGTTTGCTGCCGTTCGGATTGCTAGTCATTGTGACTACATCACCTCTAACTGAAAATTGTTATTATTATTAGCTCATTATCTTTCTGATTTTCCTACCCTGGACCCCATACTTTGCTTTGCTTGCTTATCTTTTTTCTTTTCTTTTTTCTATGGACTTCCTCAGTTTTTATTGTATGTTATTGAATGTTTTTGTTGTTTGTTATAACTGCTTATATTATGTTTTGATAAATGTTATTAAACTCTTTATGTTTTGGATGTCTGTTGTTTGATGACTTTGGTGTCTTTTGACCGTTTTGATCCTATTGTTTGTTTAATGTTTTTAATGGTGTGTATCATGATCTGTTGTTCTAGCCCTTACTGATTTTTGGAATTGTTTTCTCTCTTCCTTATATTTTGTAATCTGTAATATTAATTATTTTAAAGATCATAATTGTTTTTTCAATTTTTTCTGTATTCTTCGAAAATAACAGATTGCCCGTTAGGAACATGTGCAATGTCATCATATAATTTTCACATAAAAAACTATAACAAAATCCAATGTATAAAAAAAAAAACATCAAATATTTGTCAAATTATTAAAGACCACTTAAATAAATTTTTAATTTTCTCAGTTTTTTCCCTTTCAAACTATTAGCCAGAATATATAATCATATAATAAAGAATAAATGTCTGATTAACAGTACATAATTATTATGTTGTCTTATCTTCTTGTTCTTATTAGTTACCTTAATATCAGATCAATTTCTTTCTTCTACTGAGCTTCTATTGTTAATCAGCCACTAACCCTGCCGGCCATGCCACGCCCGCTTTTGTTTTCTTTTTTCCTAAGTCTAAACAAATAAGACTAGGGATTATCCACTAAATTTCCAAATGCCATGTTATTTAATGGACCAATATTAAAGGTAATTTCTTAATAATAAATAAACAGTGTTAGCATTTTCCAAAAGTAATAAATAAATATCATGTTTGTACAAACCGAAACCAAAACCAAAAGCAAAAGAGTCAGCTTTACAAGACAATTTCAAAGAGATCAGACTCGGCATCAGTGGCATTACCACTCTTCTTGCTGCTGCTGTTGTTGACGCTATTCATCGTGGCAATATCATACTTCTCCGATCCCAGAGTCCCAACAGAGAAAAGCTCACGGCTGTCCTCGGATCCCAACATCGACGCAGCGCCAGGCGTAGTAACATCCGGCGCCGCCGGTGATCGAAAGAAGCACGGGTTCGGAGTCCGCTGCGCGTTTGCAGGCGCGTACCTGAACCCACGCTGGCCCATGTTGACCAGCACCGTGACGCCTGCGTCGTTGGCCGCGAGGACCGGGTAGAGCGGGCTCTTGTACGCGTCCGAGTTGCAGTGGATGATGTGCACCAGCTCCGAGTCCACCGTCAATAACACCTTCTTCTTTCTTGGGTTGAACCCGAGCCCAATCACTCTGTTCACTCCTCCCCATTCCGTTCTTTCCGACTCGAACACCAATTTCATCCCTGCTTAATTATCAATTACACCCCAAAACACACCATATTTAAAATTTAAAAAAAATAATTAAACTTTATATATGTATATTACCGTCTAGATGGACGGAGCCGTTGGAGTGGAAGCCGATGGAACCGGGATAAGTGCCAGGAAGCATAGAGGACTTGGTGGGAGGGATACCACCAACAACGTCGACGGAGAGTCCCAAGGAGAAAACTACAGCTTCTGATCTGCTGGTAGGACTAGCAAAGTAGCCGGACTGCGATAGCTCATCAAGGTCTGATTGATCCTGAAAAGAGTTATCTTGGATGAGCTTCATTCTATCACTCTTTGAATGCTGCTTGCTTACAGGTCTGTTGTGATGGACTGCATTCATTTGCAGGTTTAATATGGTGATCTCGAAGTATGCTTCTTGAGGGAAGGAGGAAGAGATACTGAGAGGTGGCCCTGGCAATGGAAGGCTCATCTTGGCATAAGAACTTGAGGAGATACTGGGATTGAGCTTCACTATCTGCATGGATTCAGAAGCTCCAAGGGGTATGTCCCAGTTGTTATCATCATCATCGTAGTCTACCTCATGTTGCTGTACAGTACCACAAAGGCTCCAATATTGGGATGAGCGCGATGATGTGAGACAGCAAAATGCGAAGCGAGACCAGCCGTTCTCTGCAGCATCGGTGATCAGCCGGGGATGCTCGTCCCAGTGGAAAGCATGACGCTGATGGTAGTGGTGTTGGTGATGGTGCTCATGGCGCTGGTGGAACCGGAGTTTATCTTTGGGGTTGGAGTTGGAGTTGGAGTTGGAGTTGGAGAGAGGGAGATTGAACTTGGACAGACCGGCCTCTAACTTTTCGCTGTGTGAGGTGGTGGTCACTGGGTCGGTGAAATTTATGGTGGTTTTCATGGAGGTTTGTTGACGGCGGCAACAACAGTAGACAAGGAGGAGGAAGGGGAAGAAGAGGATGGGGCCGCCAAGGACCAGCCCGGCGAACAACAGTTCTACCCACTGTTTCATGGTGTCTGTCTGACAAGTTTCCATTTTTGTTGATTATTTTCTTATTTAATGGAAGGAATAGAGAGGATTTTCATGCCGAAGGCCGGCAAGATTCATTCGTGTCATGTATGTGGATTTTTGTAGATCTGGTCCCCCATGGAAATGATTTAGAATATTATTATAAAATGTTTTAGATATATAAAAATTAAATTGAAGTTCGTCTGCCAATTGGTAGTCTGTCTGATGGTATATATGTGATAGAATTGTTCAAATAAAAACAAAACTGGAACTAATCAGAGAAAATTAATTTTTTAATTAAAATATATTTTTTTTTCCATTTTTCATTTCCATCATTCTCTTTGATTAAAAAAAAAACAAAAATAATTGGTTTAGCAGTTCCTTACTCAGGGAGGAATGTCTGCAGGTGAGGAAGTGGCGGAGTGATTGACGCAGAAGTCGGCGGCGGCGGCGGTGGCGGCGTTAGGTTGGACGACGAAGTGGGCGAGTTTCCCGGTGGTCCCCACCATGTTCTCAGCGCAGAGGAATTCATCGCTGAAGACCCGCTCGAGCTCCCGCTCGTAGTCATGGACCAGGACCTCGGTGGGTCTCAGAGCCTGGGACCGCGCCATCACGGCAGCAGTGAAGATGGCCGAGGCCCTGCCCGGCGAAGCCGGGCTATACCCGCTAGGTCCATCGATGACGATGACATCCCAAGCCACGTCGTAGAGTTGGTTGGGGAGGTCGTTGATCGCGAGGCGGCAGTCAGAGAACAAGAGGTTCTGGACGGGCCGGCACTCGCCCTTCACCTTGGCGCGCACGGCGGAGAGTAGATCTGAGAACTCACTGACCTTGGTGGTGTAGGCAACGTCGTAGGCCTCGAGACCAGGATGGCGCTGCTCAAATAGGGATGTGAAGTACTCGTTCTCATCTAAGAAGACGGTGCGACCGCCGTGGTTTAGGGCACGCCAGAGGAGGGTTTCAGGGCCTAGACCAAAGACTAGGAGGTTGCAAGGTGTGCGGCGGCGGAGCACGGCGGAGATGGCTAGAAGATCACTGCTGTGCATATGGGAACTGCTGGCGTTGGAGACGAGAGCGTAGTGGACGAGGGCGTCGAAGAGGTGGGGAGGGAGGGGTGATGGCAGGGGACAGAGGGGTGAGGAGGAGGAGGTGAAATGGAGGACGGTGGTGGTGAGGAGGGAGGCGATGGCGAGGAAGGAGATGAAGGCGAGGGCGCGCATGCGACGCTGAGATCCTACGGTGGCGTTGCTCATGGAGTTCATCACCGACACAATGACCTCGTCGTCGTGTAACGGCTCCACGTTTTACACCGTGATTTTTGGCAGTAGCGAACGCAATCTCACGTACTGCTCACACAACGCTGCAACAATGTATTTCAAATCCATGGGATTCCAAATACAACGTATGTTCACTGAGCAGAGTATTTAGTTTTAGAGCAATAATACAATGTGCAGTCTGTAACATCTATCTATTCCTATTCAGGGAGTGCCATTATTAATTTATGATCAAAACAGTGCTATTACAAGTTAGTAATTCATGATTTGATTCATCTTAAGCAAAGCTGTTCATTCTCAAACTACAACACCATGCATAGAAATGCAAAACAATGGGAAGAACAGCACCCATATTTAACAAAAAACACTAGTTACTCCCCCTGCAAACGAGACATTGATTCAGAAAGGCGTATCTTGAAGGTGTACAAGGCCAGACTAAGGCGACATAATCTGGGTTCTCCCCATTTGTAGAAGAAATTATGAAAGAGATGCAGAGTCCATATCATCATCACCTGTGTCTGTCTCCTTCACTTCCTGAATCATCTTTAAAACTTGCCATGTAGTAGGCCTGCTGTCTGGAGAAGATCGGACACATGCTGCGGCGATGTCTACAAGCATCATAACCCGCTCGTCTTCTGCACCATCATCCCTCACAGATCGAACCCAAACTGGCAAATCGGTTCCAAGTAGAACTGGATGTTGCAATGGGGGCTTCCCTGTGAGAAGCTCCAGGAGAAGGACACCGAATGCAAAGATGTCTGACCTTGGGGTCAACCGCCGATTTGATTTCCTGGTTTCAGGTGCTCTGTATCCCAATTCATCCTCACCTTCAGATGGCTCCACAAGGAATGAAAGGCAGTTGTCAGTCAGGCAAGCCTCAAATTCTGCTCCAAGGAGCACATTGGAAGACTTGATGTTCCCATGGACCAGTCTGGAAGCTTGGTGAATGTAAGCAAGGCCCTGTGCAACATCTTCAGCTATCTTCAAGCATGATGTCCAGTGAAGAGATTTGGCTCGAGTTGATCTAGAACCTAAAGACACAGAGCAGACATTCAGTTAAACAAAAAGATATTGAAAGGTTTGCATCAGACATGATTAGATAATTTTGATGAGTTCATTATATTAGTGAACAGAAAACACAGCAATGAGGTCCTTGATTGCTTCACCAATGATAAAGATTTCATGACCAATAATTTGGTCCATGATTCCAAAAGGCTCTTAAGCAAATAATTAGAAGTGTGAAAAACAGTTCTTTCCATTTTCATAGTGGCCTAATCCAATGAGTAACAAATTTTTTGTTATTCAATATCTATTGTGACCCCTGTGACAGGGAAAATTTATCAGAATATTAATCAAACAGTAAGCATAATACCAATTATCAACCATGCATACTTGATAAATGAATACAAGAAAATCATGTGGAAAGAATTGTGGGAAAACAATTCCCAAGATTGCAACAACATGCAAGGCATTTAGCATTTGTTTGAGTGAGTATGTTCTGTGCAGAAACAGAAATCAATCATTAGCATTTGTTTGATTGAGGCTCTATTGAAGGCTTGTAGAAGAAGAAAAGCAAGTAGCAAACCACTGCTCGAACAATAACCACATGGGCGAAAAATGAGATTAATATCCAGCAACATCACCTCAGCCTCAATAGTGTAGGTCAGTGCTCAAAAGTTTATCAAGTCAACTCAAAACTAAGTGGAGTTAACCCTGCTCAGGATTTTGAGTCAACTCAACAATCAAACTCAAATTGTATATGGATTGTTTTGTGTATCAGCCAGATCATCAAGGCAACTTAGAGATTGAAAAAAAAAATGACTTGGAACAGATGGATTGGACGAGCCATACTTATGACATAAGGGCTTCTGTTCATCATAATCTAAGGTTGAGAGAAAGACAGTGAAGAAGTGGCCATGGCTCAAATAGATGCCCAATACCACTGCACACCATCTGATATTTGATCAGCTACCATGGCTACCAAGCTATTTAGGCTATTATGAACAAGCCCTTCTTGGGATAAGAATTAAAGAATGTTTAAAATGCTTAAATTCTTCTAAGACATGCCATCCACAATTACATCTAGCTCCGACTATTCTACAAAAAACCTCTCCTATCTCTATTAATCTTTCCACTTTCTAGAGTATGTACGTTCCACCATGTAATGAAGATGTTGCCAGCGAATTCAATGGCCACACATATATATTCAAATGAAGCACTATCCTTCTGAATAGATTGTTCAAGAAAAAATTGCAGTTAGAGCGAATAAATAAAACAAAAGCATGGTAAGACAATGAGTTTTGAATACTGTAACTAATACAGGGAAGATCATGAATCATATGCAGCAAATAAGATGAAGGCACTATCAATCAATAAAATCCTCTTAAATTCATGAGAATATCACAAACAATAATGATGAAATCTAACATGAAGCATGCACAGAAGAGTAAAAAAAAGCAGATGAAGTAAGAAGCTTACCATGAATGAGCGAGAAGAGACTCCCATTGGGCTGGTAGTCATAGACAAGTAGCCTCTCTTGCTTTGCATGGAAATAAGCCCGCAGGGGAACCAAATTTGGGTGGCGAAGCCTGCCCACCATATCCATATGCCGCTCGAATGCCTCCTTCCCTGTCATCCCCAGCTTGGCTGCATCCAATCTCTTGACACTGACAATCAACCGGTTATCCAATACAGCCTTGTATGTAGTCCCAATGTTCCCCCTCCCAAGCAGCTCAGCAGAAGCCCTCATCAGCTGCTCCAGTGAGTACACCTGCGCCTCGCCTGCACAGAACACCAGGCACCCACTCTTCCCCAGCTTCTTCACCTTATCCTCGGACATCATTGCAGCTGCCGTGGTTAGCTCATTGTTGCCACTAGCTTCATTGGTTTCCAAATCATTGCCATCATCTTCCAGTCCTCCACTAGGATTTTCTGCATACATCTCACCATCATTCTTGCCTGGTGGCAACATTTGCCCTTTCCCCTGCCCCATTCTTCTCTTCTTCACCAAAACTGAAAGCCCAACGACACCAATGACAAGAAAAGCCCCAGCCAAGAATCCAACAGCAACAATGACTCTTCTGTGCAACTTGGGAGAAGGTGACCCCGAGTTAGGGCGAAGAAACTCCGGGAGTTGCTTCCGGACCATCGGTGCAGGGGAAGGAGAGATCCCCATTGGATGACCACCAAAGAAGAGAAAATTCGAGTGGCATTCTCTTCGGACAGCCACCCCACATAGCCCAGGGTTTCCGGTGAAGGACGAAGCCCCAAAAGCGGACAATACTGCCGTGGCTGGCACTGGACCGGAGAGATTATTACCAGAGACATTGAAGATCTTAAGAGACGACTGGTTGAGAGGAGGAATGGAGCCATTCAAACGGTTAGAATCGAGGCGGAGGTAGCTGAGCCGATCCAGGCCGACGATTCCACCCGGGATAGGGCCGGAAAAAGTATTATGAGAGAGGTCAATTGTGCGGAGCCGATGAAGGGAGGCGAGAGAGGTGGGGAAACGGCCGGAAAAATGGTTGTGATCAAGGAAAAGGGCTTTGAGGTTGGAAAGAGGTGAAAGATCAGGGATTGTACCAGAAAGAGAATTGTCCTTGAGGCTGAGCACACGAAGTTGATCCAATTGAACAAGGGTGTCCGCGGCGAAGGAGCCATTAAGGCCGAGACCTTCGAGGATAAGGCGGGTGACCCTGCGTTCTCCGCCGAGGATGGAGCATTGCACTCCGGGCCAGCGGCAGAAGCTAGTGGCATTAGAGAAGGAGAGGCGGTTTCCATGATCGGCTTTGGATTTGAAGGCCAAGAGTGGGGCAAAATCAGAAGGAACTGAAGCTGAAACTCTGACTACTAAAAATAGCAGTACCAACAGAGGCCACTGATGATGATGATGATGAGACCTTTCCATTGCTTGGAGGAGGGGATAGAAGAAGAAGATGGAGAGACGAAAACGAGAATTTCTTCACTTTTTTTATTTATTTCTTTTCCTTATTTTTCTTTTTTTTCAGAGGAGGGAGGAGTAGGCACTGTAGAGTAGTAGAGTGTGAGAAGTGAGAACAGGGAGGAGCGCAAGGGACAAAGCAAGAGGAGCTGGACGCCGGACCGACTGAACTGACCGAGCGTCAGGTAGTCACGTGACAGAGGGAACAGACCGTGGGGCCCACATGACACAATATACCTGGCAGTGTGGAGGGAGGAGAGAAGTACTGCTTGAATTTTGATTTTGACGGTGGATGCTGTGCCCACGTGGGAAGGATTTTTTTATTAATATAATTTTTGAAAATCAATTGGATATATAATGGATTGGATTGATGGGACGTGTACGGATGAACACATGGAGCGGCTTTACCGAAAAGGGTAGGGGGTACAAGGGACTGGTGAGAGTGGTAATCATCGGTTTATGGGATGAGGCTCGTTGGCTGCCGTCCACGTGTATGATTTTGTTGGGATGGTAACACGTGTTATCTTTTTATTTGCTAGATTTCGCCTACTATATGTTGGCTGTCCTCTGTCCTCACAGTTGTGAGAGCGTGTGCTGCGTGCGGAGGCAGCTGTGTTTGGGTCGTAAACCGTGTGATGTGAAATATTTTTCAAATGTGAGATGAAATTTAGACAAGTTGAACATTCCAATAATTTTTTAAAAAAAAAAAAAAATTGATCAGCGAAGTAATCAGATTAAGATATAAACAAAGCACCGTCTAATGATCCATGGGAAAAATTTTAACCAAATAACTTTTTTTAATGAACTAAAACTTTTTATCTATACATTGGCATTAAAACTTTTTATTTTCTCTTAATAACATATTTTCCTTACTCCCCTTTAGATTGGTTCACCAAATCAGTATTTTCAAAAATATCATTCTCTCTTCCTCTTAGACACATTCCAAAGATCATTAATTGATCATTTTTCTTTATGTATGTTTGTGGGGAATACTGAAAATCTCATATCAGATTGGAAGATGATAGTTCAATGTCAAATGAACTAATATGAATAGCTCAAAAGTATCAATCTTGAAATGGCTTTAAGTTGAGATGCAATATCTCTTAATTGTGTAATGTGGTCATGCACATTTCTACAAGTATGAAGCTTCATTTAAAGAATCAAACTCATTAAAATTCACTTTTTAATGCATAAAGTTATCCAAATATATGCTTGTATTTTCATTACCCATGCTTATGTTTTCTTAAAAGCTACATGTGTTGAACAAGTCTGAGGATCAGAGTTCACCTGTATATATAGGGAATGTCCATCATCTTTGAGATTCATTTGCAAAATGGCCCGAAAGTCCCACATAGAAGTTAATGCTGAGCTCAATCTTGTACAGTATCATATCCATTTAGGCTGCATGACAATTTCCAGGAAATGGCCACTCAGCACTCTGCGATGAAGTAGTCTGTTGGTCAAGAGGATAAACTTCTTTCTGCATTAAAATACGAAAGATCGACTGCTCTAAGGAGGTACCAATTTATTCATAATATACCTGCTTTAGATATAAGTAAATTGGAAGAGCCTCGTGGAGAATTATTCTCTGTGGCCAGCGAGGCAAACCGGTCTTGGGTAGCATACTTAGTAATGGATAAAAAGGCAAAATGCTGATGAAACAAAAGCAGAGAAGAAAGAGATACCTACAATTAATTGTTTGAAGGGTAGCATCTTCTGATTTAAGATAGTTTTTCATCCAACAAGCTCATTTATGGGCGCACGATCCATGACATCTGATGCAAGTTCTGCATTTTTCTGTACCAGAGGATCTATATCAGGGAGCTTCGGAATCTGATTCAACAACAAAATACAATACCAAATGTCAAGTGCATATTAAGAAGGTTATCATACAATTATCATGGAGTGCAGACAGAAGCTGAAGCAATTTCAAACATTAGAACATTAGAAGTATACCAAGGAATGACAATCAACCTATTTTCTAATGGAGCTCGCACATATGGCACTAATTTTAGAATTGTATCATATTTAGGTGAAACTTGCATCATATCTTCAACCTGAATTTGGTCAAAGGAATACATAAAATACGGATGGAAAGTCTGAAAATATTACTCTTAGCCACAAGCTATTGGATAATCAACTAATGGACCAGGCATATCCTTTAGAAATATGCTTTTAGCCTCCCTTACATTCCAGCTATTGCATAATCAATTACTGACCCACTTATGAAGCATTTGACGACTATGTGCCAATTAATCGCTATTGTTCATCATAAAACTCAATGAAGTTTTCTTTCTGTGCAACAAACCTGATAGTTAAATTCATAAAAGAACTTATTGATTAACAAGAGAAATTGTCAATACCATGTAAAAGAAGTTAATGGTTCCATCTGTTTCAAGGTGATTTGAAAATAAACAAGTATGCAGACCTGGGCCAATAAATCAATTGTACGCCGTAAAAGTCGAGCCAGATCTCCCTCATCCACGGCACAATCCATCATTATTTCATGCCAAGTTAGACCAGAGGCCCATGCTTCAACCATTCCAGAAAATTGACTATCTAATTCACAAGGAATCTGTAAATATCAAGAACAAAACTTTTAGTAATATGAAATATATTTGAAGTAAAATAATCATATGACACATTACTAACCTTTACTCCATATTTTTCCTGGATATCTAGAAGAGAGCTTCGTGGACTCTCCAAAAGATTAATAGTATCGACTACCACGGAGGATGGTTCATATATATAGCTGCAAAGGTTGTGTTTCAGCTTACCACAAAAGTACTTAATACCAAATACAAATGTTTGCAGATACCCTTTTGATGAACAAGCAACAAAGTTTTTAATAGCATATGAAATTTGAAGTATCAAAATTCACAGAAATTCATGTCTTCTGATCCTTAAGTCATACTGTTCATATTAAGAAACAACTGATGGCCATGGATAACTTCCAAGTTATTTCAAGAAAACCTGAATATCTAGCTTTTTACCCTCATTTAAAGTAGCAAAACTGGCAGACAAAAAGCTGAGAAACACTTGGCTTGCAAATTACACTACAAAAAATTTGGGCTTGAGTTCTCTTTGAGGCCACAATCACATGGATTGTGTGTACTCTCAAAACTTATGGGTTCATAAGAGGCAAAAAAGGTCAAAGGTCAAAAGCTGGCATGAATTTCAATTTATAGCATGTCATGACCAAGCATAATCTGCTAATGCTTTCACATTGAAATTAGATCAACACAGCACAAATCCTGTCAAATGTACAAAGACGGCATGAAGAACATGGATCAAAACTATATTATAAAAAAATGATATACTGGGTATTGTACAGCAGACCAAAAGAAATGAAAAAAAAATATTAATGATGAAAAGAATAATCAACGTGACTTCATAAATGGAAATAATTGATATCAACTTGGTGTAACTTGACAAGGCTGTATACCTGTTACTTTTCCAAGGCCTTATCTTAATTCCTTCTGAAACTAAACTCCCACATACTGCAGCAAGTTGTGCAGGCTTGAGATGTAATAAAGCCTTATTTCTCAATACCATAGCAAGCCAAAGTTCATTTTCTCCTCGGATGGCTGCTGCTGTTTCTCCTAGAGGATAAATAACTTGAGTGTTGATGTCTAATGCTCGCACCTCTTGAATGACTCTGCTAATCTGATCAGAACCACAAAATATGAGCTGTACAGTTTCAGATAAGCATATTGTTTCTTTTCAAAGGAACATATAATATAAGTTATACAGATTTTGATAAACATCTCATTTATTTTGGAAATAAAGGAAAAGAAACAAGTCTGTTGATCAGTCAACACTTTTGGTGAACTTAAGGAAGCAGGTAATTGTTGGAAACAGGGAGTAATACATGTTAAGAAAAAACAAGGATAGATATAATTAACACATACCATAATCTCCTTGGCCTCCTTTGTAGAGTTAAAGAGTTTTTGGCTGCATGAACTTTGAATCTAGGATAGGAACATCTGTGTTCTACTTTGTTACAAATCTTGATATCTTGATAGCATTCACACATCAACTTGTTAGGGATTGTTTTGATCTGGGTGTTACTTGGGTAGAACCAAGACTTCCTTTTTTCCTAATAACAACCATAGTTATAATTAACAACTGAAAATTTGAATTACTACATTTTGATGTCTAGATTTCTCCCATAGTTTCTAGATCAGATTATAAATATTTTGTCCCACTATTAATGATTTTATTTTTTTGAAAAGGTGGATAAACCACTTGTATTAATATCAGAAAGGAAAAACCGGTTCCTGGTCCAACCGAGGGTACAAGTATTCCTGGTCTTAAAAAAACCAGTATTACTTTCCATTACAATTCAATGATCAGTGGGAGGGGACTACATCCCCATTCCCTTGCCGGTTTCCGCTCAGCCGCTCGGCCTGATACTTGTTACAATTAGCATGTACTCTTGCCGTAGGAGCGTTTCTGAGGAGTATGGGTTCCAAGTTGAGTGTCCTATGTCTTATGGGTAAGTGCACGCGAGGGGGACTGGAGGTTAGTGCCACGGCTCTGCAGGGTCAAAACTTTCAGGCACCTTCGAATCTAGCAGGAGAACACGATCATTATAGCAAGCTATTGCTCCCACCTTTTTGGCAAGCTCTCCCCCACTTTTTTTTTTTTTTTTTTTTTTTTTTGAGAGTCGCCCCGATGTTTTAAAAGCTCACTTGTACCCCTAACAATCATTAGGGCAAGCTATTGCTCCTACCTTTTTGACTACCTCTCTCACTTTTTTTTTTTTTTTTTTTGTCTTGGAGAGCTGCTCCGATGTTTAAAAAGCTCACTTGTACCCCCAATCATTGCGGTCTCCCCTCCGTGCGTGGGCTTACTCATCGACCCCTACGAATCGTGCCATGTTCCAAACCCCCTCCGCGTGCACGTTTCCAATAAGACATACAAACTCAAAAAAAACTCGAAGACCTGGTCCTAAGGAGGACGCTCCTACCTGCAAGAGTAAATGCTAATAGTGACTTTCATTGGCCTGGGCGGGGGGAAGCTCATTCTCTTCCGCGTTGCGCTTCATGTGATGGCCCTTCTTGTTGGGATGCTGTAGTGCGTAGGTTGATGCCCTGGTTGGCCAACCGCACCAGAACCATTTGTGGGATCGCGATCGCCGCGTCTTCATCTTCGAAGTCTGCGTCCGACGGTCGAGGCGGCACTTCTTCGCGAGTTAGCTCCAAGCTCCTTTTTGCCACTGTTTCCACCATTTGTAGCTTCGGCCGTTTAGCATCGGGAACTGCATCAAACCAAGAGAGCATAAGGAAATCAATAGAGCGGATTAATTTCAAAGAAACAAGTTGTTTATTTTGAAAGCATCTCCTATTTCTTTCCAACCACACGCTCCAGGTTATAGCCATCACTGTTAAGTTCCATCCCGGACGGCTGGCCGTGTCTAGTTGTGTATTACGTTGGGCTGTACCCCAGATGTCTTTGGTAGTTTGCGGTCGTCTGCTCAGACCGAACTGCAAGCAGAAATGGCTCCAGATACTATCCGTGTACGGACATTGGAACGGTAGGTGGTCCGTAGTCTCATTCTCAACATTGCACAGGTAGCAACGGGTCCTTTCCCCTTTCCATTTTCGTTTGGCCAGGTTTTGCAAGGTTAAAATCTTGTCATCCCAGGCCAGCCATGCGAAGTGTTTCATCTTTGGCGGGCACGGTGTTTTCCAGAACCGGTTTCCCAACGGGCAGCGTAGGCCGCCGTCCACCATGAGTGTGTAAAGGGACTTTACAGTGAATTCCCCCGCCTTAGTGAGCTTCCATTTGCGACAATCTTCTTGTTGCACATTTCTTTGTAAAATGTCCTGTTTAAGGGTATTTAACTGTTGTGTACCGGCCAAGGTGAGTGGACCCTGCTTGAGAAGTGGCTTATTGTTGAGCAATCGATTGTGTGCGTCTTCTATGGTAAGGTGTTCATTTAGAATTTGTGGCTGGAGCTCGGGGAAGGTGTTGCTCGGGGCTTGCCCGTGCAGCCAGTTTTCCTTCCATAAGTTGATATGTGTGCCCCGCCCCGCTTTGACCTCCATGTTTGCCATGGCATTGTCCCTCTGCTCCATGATATCCTACCAAAAGAGCGAGGTGTTCCTCTTGGTCTTACCGTAGGGGTTTATGGTTCCCCTAGAGTAAGAGTTGGCCAGTACTCGCGTACACAGTCCACATTCTCCATTAACGATTCTCCACCACCATTTACCAAGAAGAGCATCGTTGAAGGTTTTAAGGTTGATTAGTCCCCAGCCTCCTTGGGCCTTAGGCCGACATAGCCGTTGCCAATTCACCAGACGGTAAGCCTTGGGGTTTTGTTCCGCCCCTCTCCAGATGAAGTCACGTCGGATACGGTCGATACTCTTGGTGACCCAAACTGGAAGTTTGTACCTCGACATCCAATAGATGGGGATGGTACTGAGGACAGAGTTGAGTAGTGCCACCTTCCCTCCCAGAGATAGGAACCTTCCTTGCCATCCTATAACTCTTCTTCTAATCTTATCAATAAGTCGACGGCACTCCTCCCTCCTAGGTTTGTTCCCAGATATGGTCATACCCAAGTAAGTAATCGGGAGTGTTCCTATCTTGCAGTTCAGTATAAAGCCCAACATCTCTGGAGTGTGGTCGTTGGTTCGGATGGGGATGATGGTGCTCTTGTGGTAGTTCATCTTTAGACCGGAGAGGCCTTCAAAAAGGTAGAATATGAGTTTGAGACTTGGACATATTTGCAGGAGGCTAATTTTGAAACTTTTACTTTCTCTAAATCCTTAATATAAATAAATGAAAATCAATTTGGTACTCCTATCAAAGATTTATTTCAGATTCGAGGAAAAATATGCCACCAATGATTAGAAAGGAAAATCAATTTTATCTAAAAAGCATGTCTTATTACTCCACAAAACTTCTGTGACGTGGCTGTCAAATTTGTTTTTCTTTAGAATAAACTGCAAAACAATCCCTGAGATCTACAATCAGAAAATTTTTGTCCACATAGTCTAAACATATGCAAAGTAGTCCCAAGGTTTTGATTAAGTTTTGGCGATCTTTCCATCAATCTACATTTATACTCTGTAGGTTTAAAGAATACCTCTCAAAATGTTATCATAATCAATATTTCACTGTGAATTTTGTAATGTAAATGATCAAGAACCTATTCTTCACAATTCATCTCATGTAAGTCATCTACTCGATATCCGTAGCTACTCATACATCTCTTGGACCTGCCTATTCACTTTGGCTTCTTTTGATGTTCCCACTGCAGAGTCTTAGGCTGTCAAAGAACATTGTTAGAAGCAAGCCAAGAGTTAGAAGATAGTTGAACTGTCCCATAGCGTGGAGATCATTGAATACCATTCCACCTAAATTGGTAGGTATACATGTCCCCATATTATTTCCTACTAACTTGAAATTTCTGAAGTCCCATACATGTAATTGAATTACATGGGGGATGGGGAGGGCAGATGGTTGTATTTTACATTTCCATTTTGTAGCTTAGATATATGATACATCACTAAAATGAGGAATTAATGATTTACAATTTACAATGTTTCTCTCCTAAATGCTTGCAAATGATTTGTTACCGCGTCCTGTTCTCAACTCTAGTTTATCCCATGTGTCCTCATTAGATCATTTTTAGGGTTAATAAGTTTAAATCCATAGAGAAACATCACTTTCTAAGATCATGAGTAATGAAGTCAAGTAAACTAGGCAAAGTCTAAAGAAGTCTTTATCCCCCAAGAGTGTTGGTTGAGATACTTATTATTAATACAAGGAAAATTTTGATTGAAGAACGTAAGAAATTCTTAGTTATTGTAAAGATTTTCCTAAGAAGCTTAATGGTTTCTTAAAAAGATGCTTGTCATTCCAAGATATATAATGCAATATCACAACATCCATTCAGTATCATTGACAAAAAAAAGTGAGCATATTATTCTATCTAATGTAACTTATAGTTCATAGGTGAATGATCATACCTGCAAGAACTCCTTCCATCCCGATGGTTCAATTTGCTCTATTCGCTTGATTAGACGATGAGATCTAGCAGTCAACCGTTCAATCTTCTCTTTAGTAAAATTAGTGAAATCTGTGATTTTTTTAAATTCTCTAAAACCTTTGGTATTTGTGATCTTTTTCCTCAAGCGGGAAACCTTGGTTCTTTGCTCCTTGTAACATTCCACAGCATCTTTATATGCTTGTGACCAATTTCTCATCTAGAAACATTAAATAAAAATAGTTTTTATTATCACAAAAAACAAATTTTGACTATAGATAGAAATAAAACAAAAGGTATATAGATGCTTGTTGTAGTACTATTATCCCTATTATGACATGATAAATTAATGCACTTGTTTTCACTTACAACCATTCAAATGTATAGGAGCTACTCAAATAATGAAAGGCAACTCATGCATCACAAATGTCAAACTGAATTATTATTTTCATCTAGCAAAAATTTAAACCAACTTCCTTATATTGTGAATGAAACACATTCATTTTTTATTTTTATTTTTGATGCTACTAAATTAGAGTATCTCATACTTTTAGAAACAAAGCTCAGGTGCACCATTTTAACCATAGACCATTTAAACTCAATTAGGTAAGAAATTCAGGAGCAACATACGTGCAGAATTTTCTGCAATAGTGTCTATTTTGTTAAGGTATACGAGCAAAAAATTAGAATCTTGAAACAAACCTCATCATCATCAGAAAGGCTACTCAAAACTGGAACATTTAGACTCCAAGACCATGTCTCCATGGATCCTTCCATGCACCATAAGGAACCAAATTCAGAACCAGAAATCTTTTCCCAGTTCAACTCTTCTGCCTTGAGGAGTTCCATTAAAGTTTGTTGAGGTAGTATGTCACCATCAGCCAAAGGGGCATTAGAAAAACCTGTCTTATATATTGTTTTTATCCATTTCTCTGTAAAGAGATACCAAGAGTTATCTGAACCAAGAGCAACGTAGTAAGCAGGTTTATTATCTTCTTCATATGTTGTATCTTCTAAATCAGAGTTGGTCCCATTACGCTGACAGGACAAAGCATCTGAGTTGACCTACAATGTTGAAAGCAAAATTATTAACCAGAAGGATTTATGAAGCCATGTACCATATAACAACCACATATTAGAGCTCTGCTATATAAAATAAAAAAATAAAGGAGAGGCTTCTTTAAACCAATGAAACTTAACTTTAATGGAAAGTATTAACAAAATATGGCAGTTTTAACCGGTTAATATAAAAAAACTAATGATAAACAATAGAAGCCAAAATAGTGCAAATAGATACAAGATTGTATGTTTAAAGAAATAATGTTTTTGGCAATAGTCCCATGTATTGATTTGACTAAATTGCCAACGTAAGACTCATGTTTTGTGCAGCTAGGGATGGAAAAGGGGCAGGACAGTGATGGCGATTGCCTCTACCAATCCCATCCTCAAATCCCCGACCCAACAAGGATCTGTATATACAACTCATCTCTGAAACCAATGGGGAATGGGAATCCTCATCCCTGCCTAATTTGTTTTAATAATTATAATTAATTGACTATTAAAATTAAGATATAGAAAAATAATTTGTATAATATACTTCCATAATAAAAATATTCAGGGTGAGGACGGAAACAGGGATCCAGGTGGGGATTCCCTCTTCATCCCACCCCCATCCTCGATTTTTGTTTGAGTAGGAACCCCATTTCCAATCCGTCACTGTTTAAAACCGAAAAATTGTGTCTCTGTCAGGTCAGGATAGGTTGGCATGCCTAGGGCAGTTCTAGATTGTCATCCTGCTTTGCAGGTAACATTTTACCAGCTAGTGCATGCACCTAATTACATTTACTTTACCAAAGTTTTTATAAGAGTCTTAAACAGCTGTGGATTGTAAACAGCTTACTATATACAATTTACAACCACCCCAATTAAAATATTTGGTGCAGTATCAGGAAAAAAAAACCTTAATTACATTTTCACAAAATCATGTAAATATGCAAATGCAAAATGCTAATCATTAGGAAAATAAAGAATGCAACTGTGTTAAGTTAGCTGCAGTTGGGTGATTGATGAGAATGGCGTTCGCTACCCACACATAATCAGGTAAAATAGATGTAGATATTTGGGTGATTGAAGGATAACCATGTTAAAATACACTATTGTCTATCATAGAGCTAGTAGGAAGCAGAGAAATGAAGCAGCTAATCCAGTAGTGGTAAGCAAGTATAATGAAGGAAATAACAAAGAAGCAAACAAAATCCTCTGGACCCTAGCAAAGTTGAAATTCTAACCATGATGAAAGCCACATGATAACACGAGCAAGATAGCCAGTTTCATCCTAAGGATGGGCAAAAATATATGATTTCATTCTGCAGCAAAAGCTCAGTTGCTTCAGTATGATACAAATGATTTAATAGCCATGAACTTCTAGCTTATATCCATGATGTAAAAATAGTTCAATGCTTTTCAGAGAGTCTTATTCTTTATATAGGATAATCTATATTTTGGGTTTAAATTATTTTAAACCAGATAACATATATAGCTCTTTACATTTTAAAATTGGAACAAGAATACTCTTTTTAAACTTTCTTGAACAAGAAACCATAAAATATAATAAACTTTCTTAAAGACTCACCATACTCATTATCCGAGGAGCAACTGAAGAGCTAAGTGGCCCAATGAAAACAGCAGGAACAAGATGCTGAACTGCTTCGTTGTCTTTATATTGCAAACACATAAAGGGAAGATTGCAATTATCAAACTCCTTCAACAAAGGCTTCCATGCAGCCATTCTCTTAAGTTCCATTTCTCGTCTGAGTTCTGTACGGACCCGTTTTTCTCTCTGTAGGAAAATAGTACTAACAAGTTAATCACACAAATTATTCAAAGAAAAACTTCTTCAATAAAGATAATTGAGATACTAAAATATGTGTGCATGAGTGGGGGATGTCCTTAACCCTAACATGGCATAAGCAACATCACAGTACCGTCTATCAACTGAAACTACAAAGACCAAAACAGTTATTTTGTGAATCTTCACCATAGATCTACTTAACACAAAAAGGAAGTATTTCATAGGCTCTAATTGATCCATTTTATGGAAATTAAACAATATCATCACACAGACACTATGTCGCATGATGCCAGAGACCCCTAATCAAGAAAGGTTTGGATTAAGACAATTCAACATGCATTTTCATGACAAATGATAACCAGGTTGACTATAACTTGTAAACTTTTCAGCATCCCATAGAATTAGATAAGTATAAATATACACATACCAATCGACATAAATGTGGGCAATATTTGAAAAGGAAAAAATAAAAAAGCAATTTAACAAGCTAGAAACCAAGTTGTAAATGCATAAGTAGAAATATGCATACAATTTGTCAATATTTTAAAAAAAAAACTTAAACAAGCTAGAGACCAAATTCTAAATTCAATACATTGATATTAAGAAAAAAAAAATCAGTAAAACAGTACAAACATAACGAGCAATTCCCACCAGTAAAAAAATAAAATAAAATAATATAATCTCTACCAGCATTTTAAAGAAATACTGTAAATTGATAATTGCAGTATTAAGATAAAAAAGCAACATACAAGCAGTAATACAATTGTAGAAAACAGAAATTTCACAGACATTTCAGAAGAGAAAAATATAGCTTCTAACTTTCAACACTACCATATAAAACTAAGGTCACGATTTAATACACCCTGAACTATATAAGTAAAGCTTATGTATACGGTAAAAACCCAAAAATAATTTTCCATAAATTGCTGCTTAAAATATTGAAATCTCCATACTTGACCTAACCATTGTTAAACCAAACTGGCCATGCAACGGAACACAATGAAACTGGCCAACACCCAAGGGGCATAAGAGAAACAAAGCCTTTTTAGACTAAAACAGAAAATTACATGCTTTCAAACAGATAAAAACCATATCAGTGAAACTTACATTTAACTATACTTGGTATTAGGGTATACTTTGTTTAATTCTGATTACAAACTGCCAATAATAAAACTCATATCAGAAGCTTTTCCCCAATGTTTAATTCATATAAAAAGTTACTAAAGAAAAAAGGAGGTGCTACCCGTAGCTCTTCCTGTAAATCAGAAATTTCTGCATATTCTGCCTCTGATAACTGCTCCTGGCATTTCCTATCAATAGCATCCTCGCTAACTTCCAAAGAAAGCAATTCAATTTCCTGTTCTATCTTAGTAAGCTCGTCTTTAGCTGCAAGCATGACATTACTTCCAACATAATTTCCAAAACTTTGTTCCACTAGCTTTCGTGCTTCTTCTAATGTTCGCCCAGATTGGACAGTTTTTGACCCATCTGGTTCCTTCAATTTATGAGTAACTTTTGCACCCTACAAAACATTGAACTTGGCATTAAATATGATCTTACAAGCTTATGTGGAAAAAAAATGCTTCAGCAAGCCATAGACATCACATACAGCTAAAAGATTCAAAACCATTCCATATGAAGCAGTAAATTGTGACACAAGAGGCTCAAGCCCTGACAAGAGAAGTTCACAACATTCTTCAGCTCCTTCATAAGGAGACTGAAGAAGGACAACATGGCCTGCATCATCGATACCTCTCCGTCCAGAACGACCAGCCATTTGTAATAGCTCATTTGAGCTCAAAAGTATGCGTCCAATTTCACCACGTTTGCTTAGAGATGAAATTACAGCTGTCCTAGCAGGCATGTTAATACCGGCAGCAAGTGTTTCTGTAGCAAAGACCAATTTAACAAGGCCTCGTTGAAATAGTTCTTCAATGAATGACTTCCAAAGTGGTAAGCAGCCAGCATGGTGGGCAGCAATTCCATGTAAAAGCCCTTTCGTGGCAGATTCTCTGACAGCATCGGGATATAGATTTCGGAACCTCTTAAGTTCCAACTCAATTTCAACACCCTCAAATTCATCTAAAAGGTGAGAATCTTCAAGATATTGAACAGCAGCATCACACCCTCTCCTGCTAAAGATAAACCATATGGCTGGAAGCATATCCTTTTCTCTAAGTTGCCTCAAGGTATCTTTAATCTGTGGCACCTGATGCATATTGTTTGCAGCAATCATCAACAGTATACAGTGAAAAAATATAAACAATAAGTTTCTAAGATAAGAAAGAATAAATAAGATCATGGTCAATAGTTTAATCAAAAGCATCAACTAGAGTAAAAATATGCCCTCGTTAACAAAAAGGAGAAAAAGAAAGAAAAGATATAAGTCAAACTTGGGAACGGCGAATAGAATTTATATCATTCTTTGATAATGGTGTTTGCCGTGAGAAGCTAGCAGTACTATCAAATCCCTTCTCAGCTTTACCCATTCTTTTTTCCTTCCTCATTCTTTTGCCATTGTATGCATCACTTCTAGGTGAAGATAGTTTTACATGATCAAGTGACAGATTCCTGCATAAAATAGAATGAACACATTTAGCCAGTGGACCTTAGCCCAGGGTAGGTGTTTGGGATTTAATTAACTGCATTAGTCAATACCTCAAAAATGTGTTCAAGCTAATCCAAACAAACCATTTCTATTAAAGGGCAGCCCGGTGCTTCGAAACTCCCGCATTGTGCGGGATCCGGGGAAGGGTCGAACCACTTGGGTCTATTGTACGCAGTCTTACCCTGCTTTTAAAGCAAGAGGTTGTTTCCACAACTCGAACCCATGACCTCCAAGTCCCAAGGCAACAACTTTACCGTTGCACAAAGCTCCCCTTCAAACAAACCATTTCTATTAAAAGGAAATAATTACCATTTCAATTTTCATCAAAAAAAGAAAATTCACCATTTCTATTTGCTAACACAATCCAAACAAACCAACAATTTGATGAAGGACCTGATGGATCTAACAACTCAAAAACAGACTTTTCTCTATTGATTAAAATGGAGGGACATACTCCTAAAAAAGAGAAGGATTAGGATTTCCAACTTGACCCATTGTTCTTGTCGTACTCAGGCTGACCATTCAGTTCTACCAAGGGTGTGGTTTATTTTTCTAGTTTATGTGGATGATACAATTATCACTGGTAAGGATAGTGCAAACATTGAACTAATTAAATTTCACCTGAAGCAACATTTTTACATTAAAGACTTGGGCACTTTGTGGTATTTTCTTAGTATTGCAGCTGCACAGTCTCCTAAAGGTATATACTATTCTCACTGAAAGTATGTTCTTGGTTTATTGGCTGAGAGTGGGTTGATGGTTGCCCAGCCTGCTGCTACCCCTATGGACACTAGGTTGAAATTACTCCTAGGTGACATTGATGTTTATGAGGATCCTAAACAACACAAGCACTTGGTTGGAGAGTTGATTAATCTTACTGTAAGACATCTGGATATATCTTTCACTGAGTGTGGTCAACCGGTTCATGCAGGATCCAAGTGTTTCTAATCTCCATGTTGTTCAGATCTTGCACTATCTAAGACATCTGGATATATCTTTAACTGTGAGTGTGGTCAACCGGTTCATGCAGGATCCAAGTGTTTCTCATCTCCATGTTGTTCAGATCTTACACTATCTGTGGAAGACTCTTGGCCAGGGTCTATTATTCTCTTCCCAGATAGACTACAAAGTTCTTGCAGGTGCATGGTTATTGTAATTCTGATGGGTTTGCTCTTTGTCTGATGATCAATCTACTCATGGATATAGCACATTCTTGGGAGATAATCTTGTTACTTTGAACAGTAAGAAACAACCAGTCATTCCCGCTCTAGTGTTGAGGCCGAGCATAGGACTACGTCCAAGGCTACTATAGAGTTAACTTGGATTTCTAACATACTATCAGAACTTGGGTTTCCTGTTACACTTCCTAGATTGTGACAGTTGGTCTGTCATCCACATTGCTCAGAACCAAGTTTTCTATGAACTCACAAAGCACATTGAGTTGGATTGCCATTTTACTTGGGAAAAGGTCAGTACTCAGGTTATCTCCTTGGTGCATTTTCAAACTTGTGATCATGTGGCGGTCGTGTTCCAAGTTGTGTCACTTTTATCCATATTACTAATGAATGAATATGTGGACAGTAGAGAGGTCTGCATATCACATGCTTTTATCTCATACTTCAAAAATCTCTTATTTGTTCTTTTAATTGAGGAACAAGGTCATGGCTGACAGAGAGGTCAGCCTGTCACACACTTTCATCTCATTTATCAAAAATCTCTTTCTTTATTCTTCTAATTGAGGAACACGTTCCTTAAACTAGGAACTAAAACAACAAACAAAATTTTGGTTATATCAAAAGCTAAACATGTAATTATACTGAAGTCACCTCTACATTTGTTGTTATAGCTACATCAAGAAAAACAATTCTTAAGTTTATCGACAAAAAAATTGTTGATCAAGCTCTATCTTCACTAGCAAGCACATCCAACACTTTGATATTTTCTGACCTTAGATAAGCCTATGGAAGTTATCACATATATGACAACTATCATCAGTCTCCATACTTGTTTTCTTCATAACCAAGAATATAGGAATATAAAAAAGAAGTCAAAAGAACATAATAAATAAATAAATAAATAAGCATCTAGAAAAACAAATAAATAAGTTGAACCAAAAGTTTCAACAAAATGAGTTAAATGCTATTCCTCAAAATGTAAGTTCAAACTTAAACCACAAAAATGGACTGCATAAATTTGTGCAAATAAAAAACAAAAACAAGATAAATTGCATTAGAAGATGAATAATTTATACCTATTCATCCTTTCTCCTTTCTCATCAAGAAGTGGTAACAAAGAATTCTTCAAGGAGAAATGCCAAGTCAATGGAATTGGCCGCTTTTTAGAAGTTACCAACTCTGTTTTACCATGAATCTAGCACAAGCAACAAATAGATTAATATATGTTAAAACATGTACTTTACTGAACCATAAAGGAGGAAATACAATGGTTAAGCTAATACACTGCAAAAAGAGAAGTTTTCCACTAAAGTCATGAAACAAGCCTCGGAAAAATTACTTCAAACCCATACATGACCTAGTCCAAGCCCAATCAGTGGGTAGTGTTTAACAGGCACATTGCAACCCAAGACATGTGACTGACTCACAAGAAAAAACTAAATTTAGGGCAATGATTCCAATATACTAAGATAGAAGTCAATCTCGTCATCTTAACTATTTGCTCAACCTTTATGTAGCCAATCTAGATACATCACATGAGATGCATATGCTTTCATAAACAATACTCATTGTCTGGCTCATTCTCTTCCTTAAGAAGTATATTCTCAGATAGCAGAACTTACTACTTTTGGCAAACCAAAGAATTTTGGAAAACTTGATGATTCTTTCATGTAGTTAAGCAAGTTTCACTGGTCAATAAATGTCTTAATCTCAAATAAAAAGTAACTTTACAGAGACATTTTTGCAAGTTAAAAGGCAACTTCCTTTATAATGTTTTTGCTTTCATTTCAAGATTATTCCAAACTAGTAGAAAGGAAATCAGGAACTTACACAATCAACAAATTCTATCACTTGGACAAATAAAAAATAAAGTATAACGTTGAAAGTCAATAAACAAACATAAAGGTTATAAATAAGATAAATATGAAAATCATGTTAAATATAATATATTTATAAACTCCAAATATCAGAAGATAATAATTAACAAAGTGGTCCCACCTGCAATCTTTGAAACTATACATCAGATCCATCTATCCTTAAAGAACCTGAAAAAGCATAGTATGCTAAGAAGAATCCACCTTCTAAACTTTATTAGTAACCACAATTTACACCATCCCTTAATCTTGCAAACTTATCTTTCGTTTTAACCAAGAATCCTCATAAACCACTCTCCTAATAAAATTTTCAATCTGCATCATGACCAAACAATAACAAATTTGTTCAAGATTAAATAGCATCCAATATCTTGACTCTTGAGTAGTGTCAAACTGTCAATTTTGAATTAGCCTTACTTCCCTTGTCACCTTTTTTCCATCTCACCTCTCTTTCTTTCAGAGAGCAGCATTCATTTTCGTTGGTCAATACCTACAAGTCAAGATCAATTACTACTTGGTCCACCACAAGCCATGGAACATCAGAACCTAACAACAAAATATTATGATTTGAATCTGGAATAATCCTTTTTACCGCATGATTCTGAATCCTGATTGTATTGTATAAATATTTAACAATTCCAACAATATAAGAGATTGATAATGCATATACAAGTACTATTCCAATGATGTGGAGTTAGCTCTTGCATAAAGCAAAGTAATAAAGAAAACCTCATACCTGCTCTATCCAACCAGCAAGCTCATCAGGATTTGCAACCGTTGCTGAAAGGCATATAAGCTGGACCTCTTTAGGACAATAAATAACCTGAATTATAAGAATTGTTGCCAACCATTTCAAAGTTCAAAACTATATGAATACTATTCAGCATATTGCAAGAAAATTAAGGATTTGAAGTTTTACATACTATCTCTTCCCAAACAGTGCCTCGTGATATGTCACTGAGATAGTGTACTTCATCCAGAACAATGGCATCCACATGAAACAGTCTACTCTCAGAAGAAACTGTTCCAATGCTGGAAAAAAAAATATATATGGGAATGTCATGCACCACTATTTTATCATCCAGAAAGTGAATACAGAAATGGTTGTGTTGAACTAGTCAGTGGTATATATGACATGAAATTAGCCAATAAATAAAGAAATTGCAAGATGAATACTCAACTCCTGCCAATGGAATATTGGTTCTCATCTAGTTACAAATGAAAAATAATTGTTAAAACATGAGATAGGATGATCTTCAATTCATGTTGAGCTTCAGCAGTGACTCTCAACGGATCTCTTTGGATCATGACTTGGCAGAAGAAAAATTTTAAGCCACCAAGATCATTGAATAGTGTACCAAAGAAGCATCCATAGTGTCACAAATACTAGTATGATTTAATCTTGTAAGAAGAGCAGTTATTGAGGAAATACACCTAATCTCCTCCTTATAGGAGTACTACTACAGATTAACAATATTCCTTCAAGACATAGTAAGTTCATTCAGAAGAAAGAAAAAACCTTGATAGATTCAATGCAATGGCAGAGCTTATGATAGCAACAGTTCCAAGAATTAAGAAAAAAATAGTAAGACATTAGAACTTATTCTTAGTAAATGATGGGAACTCGATAATGAAGCAATGAGCTGTTAAATATTTAGATTTTCATTTAATGAAGTAGAAAGACAAAAAGAGTTTCAAGTTCACCCTGAACACACAGCCGATAACTAAGTAAATGCTTGGTTAAGATGCAAAGAAAGATTCTACCACATATACAAGTTAGCTGTGCATCATGCTCTGTAGTTATTTATCAAATATGAAGCAGTAAGAAGTTTCTGGCATGAGTTTATTTTGCTATTATTGACCCTTAAGAAAAGTTGCAGACAACATTACCTTTGGTACAACATGTTGCGCAATATCTCTGTCGTCATGATCAGCACACGGGCATCTTTGTTAACAGCAGAATCTCCAGTTAGAAGTCCAACATTTGTTTCACCAAATGTCCTTCTAAGGGCAATCACAAGCACATTGAGCAAAATAATGTCAGACTTGCACCTTAGGAAATTAAACAATGCCACATGTAGATAATGGACAGAGTAAATAATTTGCAAGTATTTCAAGGATTCAATCTGTGAGAGGCCTGGCAGGACCATGCCCTTTAAAAAGGACAGCTACTGTTCAGGATCGGTGGTTAATCAGGACAAAAAAATCTGGGAGCTAGGCTGCTTTGGAAGGCCTTCTTACTACCGAAAGCTTGAACAAGATCTTATTCCAATAAACTAAACTCTTGATTCAGAGGTTCATGTATATAAAACGGGAGCAAATATGTGGTGTCACATGCATCTTTGATAAAGTTAAACATCAAATAAGTCTCTGCAGATCAAAGCAACACAAAATATCACCATGTTGCTGGGGGTTCATCTTTTGATTTTGAGCAAACTTCTGAATGTTAGGAAGAAATAAAGCAAGGGATAAGAAATGGTGGACATAAACAAAATAGAGAAAGAGGAAAAAGAAAAACAGAGGTATGTGCTGAAAATAGCACGCTTTCCAATAAACATTTCTATTTTTTAGATTTGTTGAAAGGATTTGCTCTACATATACATAAAGTAGAATCAAAGGAACACTTCAGTTTTGTAGACTGCTTATCAATTTTAGCAACATTACTCTACAGCACTCTTGAGCAATTTGTTGGTCCAGGACACTTGCACTACATGATGGTTAGATTAAACATCGCTATTTGATGGGATGATGCAGAACATCTACTTGAAGAAACAATGAATGATCTCTATATAACTCAAAAAAACAAAAATAGAAATAAGATCAAACATGGTTCGTTAAAAAACCTTGAACAAGGCATACATCCACAATATAGGATCTAATGAACACAAAAACCTTAGAATAACCACATCTTACATCCACTAGGAGTTAAACAAGCAAAGAGGAAACAGACTATGTGCAGAAAAACTATACAGTATTCTTCTGGATAAACAGATTTGAACATCCCTAGTTTGAACATTACCATAGACTGGGATGACAATAGCAATACCTTTAATTCTTTCTATTGGCCTGGATTTTCATACTTGTGGCACATTTTGATCTAATTGCTAAAGGCATTTTTGACATCAATTTTGATAATTCATGTATAGGAATAAAAGTTACAGCCCAATGGACATGTTGCTTTATTGTTCTTCACATTGTCTTGAACATAGATGCAAATAAAATAATATATATAGTTTTAAGAGAAGTAAATGCCTTGAACTATAGGCGAGTAAGAACTTGAAGCACGTGCTAGTGGTTCATTTCATTGTTCAATTGGTTAAGGAAGAACAAAGCAATCCAGCAATGCCAAAGTAACTGAAGATCAGTAGAATTAAGTATTTTATCAACACGATTGCATTAGTTATCTTACCAGTGCTGATGCATGCAACATACTTCAAGAAAAATCATTGATCAATGAGTTTATATACCGAAAATCACGAAACTTTTGATTCGACAAAGCCTTCAATGGGGTTGTGTAAAAAAGCCTTCTTCCTCTTGCAATGGTTGCAAGTGCTGCTGCCTCAGCAATCAATGTCTTCCCGCTGCTTGTTGGTGCAGAAACGACAACTGATGAGCCTCTCAAGAACGCTTGGATAGCCAATCGCTACAGATAGGATAATTTCTTATGATATTAGTAATGGCACTCATGATTTATAATGGAATGTGGATATAAATTCATGTACACTGGTTTAAATTGAACCTAAGGTCCCAAACCAAAATTGGATCCTGGTTTTTTTTATTTTTTGGTGCTCAAGATTGTGGTTGTATGCTTTTGAGATTAGAAACAATTTTGTGAGCCGGTATAGATCATCCATAATGCCTTCTTCTGCAACTAAAAAATATAATATTTAACCTTATTCTTTATGCTTCAGTCTATTCATCTTTGTTAAACATCATGAGACAGTTAATAATTCAATAGTTGACCAGTGGAATTCTTCTTGTACAAGAGGTCCCTTCATTGGTCTTTTCACAGCTCATCCCAGAGCAGCACAATTTTCACCCTCACCTCTAATGCTAACAGGACCCCAATTGCTTTAGTACCTACCTCCATAAATGCATCACTATCTCTTTATGGCTAAATAATAACATTAGTTGCTACCATAACAAAATTTACGTTTAAACAGACTCCTTTTTATAATAAAGGAAAAGGCAATAATAGGTTTTTAAAAGAAACAGCCTAAAGCTACTTACATAACCAAGCACCAAAGCAATAACTCCACAAACAAACCACATATTCTTCCTTGTGATGAAAAAGTATAATGACCACAAAATAAACATGAAAGAATTACTCAAAAACAGCCTAAGCGCCACCAATACCATATTTGATAAAGAAACAACACAACATATGTAAAAAATGGCAACCCACATGTCCTTACCAAACTGAAAATAATAATAATAATAATAATTGGAGTGGTTATGTTCACCTCCACAACAAGTTAGAAAGAGTAATGGAATTCACCCGAATTTGGATCCTCACAAGTTCCAAAACATATATATCTATATATATATATATATATATAGAAAACAATTAAACCCCAAAAAACAAAAGGCCCATAAAAAGGTCAGAGTAATGTAAAAGGGAGCTAAATGGAAGATGTCTCTGAACTCATTGTGAGGAGCAACATTCTTTTTAACCATGGCTGTTCCAAGAGAAAAATGTGCATGCCCCTGGCCGCTAATTAAATTTTACTCTCTCATTATCTTTGAAATAATCAATTACCATCATCCCATTTCTCTAACTAACCCGCACATCCTACACCCATTCCATGCCTGAACTATAATTATTTCAAAAGAATATCCCTAAAATTTAAGAAAAGACCAAAACCTGAATCCTCATTTTCAAACATTTTGAAATCTTTATAAATTAGAAGGATTCTCTCTCTCTCTCTCTCTCTCTCTCTCTCTCTCTCTCTCTCTCTCTCTCTCTCTCTCTCTCTGCCCTTATCTTCTTCCTACAATGTAAGTTTTTTTTAGCGCACACACAAGCACAAGTCCTCAGGGATTCTTTAAAAAGTCCACAATAGAAACTTAATTTTATTATACCTAAAGGATAGGATATATATAGTTCAGTGCTAACATATGGTTGAGCATTCTGACTTCTCAAAAAATAACTCTAGTTTTCCTGTGTTTGGTGCAGATAGATGTTGAGGATTTTAAGGTGAATATAGAGATGTCCTACAATAATTAAATTCTTCTCCTTTAATCTACTTGCTACACATGCAGTTGCATTCAATCCATGAAACCTTTGTATTTTCCACGACAAAATCCCATTATAAGCATGATCAACACAGAATTAGCTAAATGTGTCAAGTAAACCAAGAACAGTAGCAAAGCAATGCACTTTCTAACCAAGGGTAGTTATCACACATCATTTAGAATTTCAGCCAATTTTCCTGCAGAAATCATTATTAAATCATTATATCTTTGTTTATCTTTGGAATGTGACATATTGACCCATAAATCAAATCAAGCGAGAAGCATAAGTACCTGAAACTTATCAATTGGAAAATCATATATACTTGCAAGCTCTGCAAAATCTACGATATCTTCCCCAAACTCTCTGACATCAGAAAGCAACCTCTGAACTCTTTGCCATTGATGTTCTTCAAACTGAGGAAATTCTTCCACCAAGGGCCGAACAGCCTCTTCCTCCCGTTCCTCCTCCTCGTCCGAAACATCAAGTGTCAGCGACTCATCGTAGTCTTCAGCGACCGGCTCATCGTCGTCTTCTCGCTCCTCCTCCTCATCCTCCTCCTCGGTGTCCGAGAACTGCTTCTCCGTAGGAAAAGCCGCGCGCAGAGGATTGCGAGAGCGAGAGATGATGCGGGGAAATCCAATACAGGGAATCCAATCAGGAGGCCTTGGCGAGCAATGCCTGGGAAGGAGGAAGCCGATGTGAGAAGGGACTTGGAATGGGAGCGCGCAAGAGGTTGAGATTTGCATGGGAGAGAGATTGGAGGTTGATGCTCTTCTGGTGAGTAGAGTATAGAGTCGCCCAGCAGACCCTTATCTTTGCTCCAATTTTGCTTGCATTTCAAGAACACTTCTTGGTTCTTGCTGGGCAGAGATATTCGAGCCAGATCCAGTAGGGCCCACGCCCCCAAGCGTGTTCATTCAAATTATGGATTCATTTATTTCACTTTTTAACCGAAACAATAATTGATTTTGGTTGAATCAGCTCACATAACTTGTTTAAAGATTCATCAATTAGAGTAATGTTGAATATTTTTCTGAGTTTTTAAGTTGTGATGTATGTTACAAGGTTAATTAAATGAATCTAAGACCTGAGATTTTTAGTTTATTTTTTAAATAAAAACATGGTTTTAGACTGAGTTGTGGTATTTATGATCAATCCAGTGTGTTTTGTGCTAAACTGAGTGATGTATGATAAGCTATGAGTTGTTTTTTTTATTTAGTGCATTTTGTTTTGCTTGTATTTTGGTCTTTTATATACATTCCATCAAGTTATTTAGTTAGTTGATTTTGTCAACATACATACTAAACTTAATTTTATAATTTATTAATTTATGTTTGCTTTTTTTCCAAGTGTATATTTGCATTAGATAATTTATTAATAATATTTTATATATGTAGATGCCCAAACTTTTTAAAATTGAAGATAAAAAACAAAAATGGAGTTCCTTACTAGTAATGTAAAAAATAATATATAATAAAAAATATTCAATTACGGTGGTAATAGAAAAATGTTCGGGAAGCATGAATTTTGTTATCTTGTTGGGCAGGGCATTTAATTAGACTTGTATCTGTCTTGCCAACACTAATTCTTACATCGCTTATTATCTCTTCTAACACATATAATAATGGGAAACTTTGAAAATACGGCGGATAGTTTTCTCCAAATCTGCGAGCATGTAACTTCGTCTTCCAGATGAAACTATATTAATAATCATATAGAAGAGCAACTTGATTAAAATATATCTTTTGATCGAATACGCCCACTGAGCATCTGTCATTATCATCCCATTTATGTTTCCAAAATGAAAAATCATATAAATGAACATTAGCAATTCTTTAGAAGAAATATTAATAATGATATTTAGTATAATTAAATTAAACTAATAAATTTTAAAAAATATATAAATAACTCTTACCATGATTGACCGATCATATGGAATTGTCGGACATGTTTCAAGTGGAATTGGAACGCATGTTACCACATTGTGCGGCTACAATCCATGTATTGTAAAATTAGGAGTTGTTGAACCTGTAGTTAAACAATATCCACAGGGCTACTGCAAAACAAAATAAATATAAAAATATAAATATATTTTATTAATATGAATTATTTTAAAATATTTATAATTCCTACCATAAGAGAAAACATAAAATAATCATAAGTCGTATTCCGGATGGCAAAAAATAAATAAAAAAGAACGACATCATCCTTCCAGACCCAATTATATTATAAAACTTTGTATCAGAGCACTCGATTTTTATTTTTGGTATCAGAGCACTCAACCTTTTCGGATCTAGAAAATTTGATTATTATGTCAAGACACATATTAAATTTAATTTTATAATTTAGCAATTTATGTTTGCTCTTGTTCCAAGTATTTATTCGCAATAGATGTTCTTGTTTATTTTCCATTCCAATAAAAAAAATTACTTATGATATATTTAAATATGTAGATGCCCAAGTTTTTTAAAATTAAAGATGCAAAACAAAAATGGAGTTTCTTAGTAGCAATGTAAAAAACAATACATGATAAATAATTATATAAAAAAAATCAATCACGGTGGTAGTAAAAAAATGTTTGGGTCGCAAGAATTTTGTTGTCTTGTCGGATATGGGCAGTTGATGAAACTAGTAGCTGTCATGTCAACACAAAATCTTACCTCGCTTATTATATCTCTTCTTACACATATAAATATTGGGGAAATTTTGAAAATACGGCGGATAGTTTTCTCCAAATCTTCGAGCATATAGCTTCGTCTTCTGGATGAAGCTATATTTAAGTTATACAAAAGATCCAAATTAATAATCATATAGAAGAGCAACTTGATTAAAATATGCCTTTTGATCGAATACGCCAAATGAGCATCTATCATGATCATCCCATTCATGTTTCCAAAATGAAAAAAGATTTTGCAAATCATATAAATGGGCCACAATATATTTAAATCACGGGCATCATACGTTCTCTAGAAGAATTATTAATAATGATATTTAGTATAATTAAATTAAACTAATAAATTTAAATATATATATATATATATATATATATATATATATATATATATATATAACTCTTACCATGATTGACCGATCATATGGAATCATCGGACATGTTTCAAGTGGAACTGGACTGCATGTTATCACATCATGCGGCTACAATCCATGTATTGTGAAATTAGGAGCGGTTGAACCACAGTTTCTAGTTGTAGTTAAACAATATCTACTGGGCTACTGTAAAATAAAATAAATATAAATATAAAAATATATTTTATTAATATGGATTATTTTAAAATATTTATAATACCTACCACAAGAGCAAACATAAAATAATCATAAGTCGTATTCCATATGGCAAAAAAATAAAAATTAAAATTAACGTGATGGTCGACGACACCATCTTTCCAGACCTTGTTATGTTATAAAACTTTGTATCAGAGCATTCGATTTTTATTTTTGGTATCAGAGCACTCGACCTTTTCGGATCTAGAAAATTTGATTATGTCAAGACACATATTAAACTTAATTTTATAATTTAGCAATTTATTTTTGCTCTTGTTCCAAGTGTTTATTTGCAATAGATAATATTTTTGATATGACAATTGGCTTACCAATTTCTTTATTTAAAGCAAGTTGGGTGAAATGCTGGTATTGTTCAAGATTTCCATGAGGGGAAGGTCTTTGTATTTTCCTTCTAATGAATCTAATCAAGAATAAAGCAGCACCAATGACCAAAATAGATTTAATAATCCCTGCTACGGCTCCATCACCAATACCCGAACTCTTTCCACCTCCATTACCACTAGATGAACCACCATTGCCTCCTGAGCTATTCCCTGGTGGTGGTGGTGCAGGCCCAAAGCTCCATGAATTACCTCCAGTCCTATAAATAGAATTTTTTTTATATCCTTTCATACATAAGAACAAAATAGAAGTCATTGGATTTTACTAATGGGCATAAATTACTTACTGAAGATTATTTATTTTCTTTAACTGGTCAGGTATTCATCTACTGAAGTTGTTGTTTTATGTTTGCTTTTGTTCCAAGTGTTTATTTGCAATAGATGTTCTTGTTTATTTTCTATTACAATAAAAAAAAATTACTGATAATATTTTTAAATATGTAGATGCCTATGTTTTTAAAAATTGAAGATGCAAAACAAAAATGAATTTCCTTAGTAGCAATGTAAAAAACAATACATGATAAATAATTATATATAAAAAAAGATTCAATCATGGTGGTACTAAAAAAATGTTCTGGTCGCACGAATTTTAAAATATTTATAATACCTACCATAAGAGAAAACATAAAATAATCAGAAGAGAAAACATAAAATAATATTAAAATATTTATAATACCTATCATAATTTAAAAATATTTACAATACCTACCACAAGAGAAAACATAAAATAATCATAACTCGTATTCCATATGGCAAAAATAAAATAATGTGATGGTCGATGGCATCATTCTTGGGGACCCAGTTACATTATAAAACTTTGTATCAGAGCACTCGATTTTTATTTTTGGTATCAGAGCACACAACCTTTTTGGATTTAGAAAATTTGATTATGTCAAGATACATATTAAACTTAATTTTATAATTTAGCAATTTATATTTGCTCTTGTTACAAGTGTTTATTTGCAATAGATGTTCTTGTTTATTTTCTATTCCAATGAAAAAATAGGGAAAATTTCAAAAAAAACCCATATGGTTTCATCGATTTGCAAAATAGGGAATGTGGTATTTTTTTTTTGAAAAAAAACTTGTTGTTTCTCCAATTTGCAAAAAAGGGAAAAACCATTAACGGAGTTAACCCTTGCTGACGTGGCAGGGTAATTTTCGTCAAATTAGGTAAATTATAATTGATTAAACCTTAACACTAATCTAAACCCTAATCATAATCTAATTAACTAATTAATTAAAATAAACCCTAATTAAGTAAACCCTAATTTATCCCCTCTCTCTCCCTCCCCGCCGCCCTTTTCATCTTCTTCCTCTCTTTCCTCCCTGCCGGTCGCCGCCCCCCCACCTCCTTGACAAGAATGAAAATGATGATCTTCTAAGAGAGAGTTGGTGATCATAATGCGAAGTGATCTCAATATCATCTTCGATCTTGATTGCTCTTGTCTTCTGTGAATTTACCGGTCGCTGGTGGTCGCATTATGTTTGCAATATGAGGCTGATTTCAAACCAAACATGAGCATTGTAGTGAAAGCCCTTTATCCTCTCTTAAATGCCAGGTCTGGGCATGCTAGTGACACCACAACTATGTGAATCATGGTTGTTATTATTTACCTTGAGTTTTAGAACTTAACTTGAATGTGTTGGAATGAAAAGCACATACTTTCTCCTTGGCTATAATCGACAGGATCTATCCCTGTAATGGCCTCCAAGAGCAGGACTCCGAAGCTGTAAGTGTCGCTCTTCTCATTTAATAGTGGGGGGCGGCAGGGGAGGAGGAAGAGGAGGTGGGGGCAGTGGCCGGCGGGGAGAAGGGAGAGGAAGAAGATGAAGAGGGCGATGGCGGTGGGGTGGGAGAGAGAGGATAGATTAGGTTTAGTTAATTAGGTTTATTTTAATTAATTAGTTAATTAGATTATGATTAGGGTTTAAATTAGTGTTAAGGTTTAATCAATTATAATTTACATGATTTGATTTAAATGCCTATGTCGCTAGGGTTAACTTCAAGTATCAGCTTTTCCTTTTTTCAAATCTAGTAAAACCGCTGATTTTTTGAAAAAATACCACATTCCCTATTTTGCAAATCGGTGAAACCACATGGGTTTTTTTTTTATTTTCCCAAAAAAATAATGATAATATTTTTAAATATGTAGATGCCCATGATTTTTAAAATTGAAGATGAAAAATAAAAATATAGTTCCTTAATAGCAATGTAAAAAACAATACATGATAAATAATTATATATATAAAAAAGATTCAATCACGGTGGTAGTAGAAAAATGTTAGGGTCTCATGAATTTTGTTGTCTTGTCTAATAAGGGCAATTGATGAAACTTGTAGCTCTTATATCAACACAAAATCTTACCTCGCTTATTATATCTTTCTTACACCTCTTCTATGGGTCATGCTACCTCTGCTTGGGTTACTCCTGCTTCTATCTCAAGTATTCCCTATCCTTTATGGCTCATGGATTCTGTTGTGTTGCTTCATATGATTTTGATGCCACTCATCTTACCCATTGCCATCCCGCTCCACGTATCACATGTGTTCGTATTGCTAATGGCACCCACTACCCTGTATCTTCCATTAGTCACCTTACCACTATTTTTTTCCTGTATCCTCTTTGTTTCCTATTTTCTCCGTCTTTCCATGAATCTTATATCCGTTAATCAGCTCACTGACTTTGATTGCCATGTTGTATTTGATCGTAATCACCCGGTTATAATTATAAGCACTTAGATAAGAGATCAATTATCAACATAATCACCTAGTCATCTAACAGTGGGGTATAGATTTTAGAATGGGCTGAAAGTTGACAACTAACTGCATTCAGGCTAATAATCAATTGTCTGCTAGTTGCCTAATGGTTTTCAAGTTGGCATGAGATTGATTTTAGCTTGAACATCACTCTCACTTTTACAATCCTCTCTATTATTTCCTATGATCTCTTTCTCTCCTCTCTATTTTAGAGTCCCTTTGAACATTAGAGGCTCCCCAAAGTACATTAGCTTACTCGTCCTCTCTTTACAATTTATTATCCAGACAAAATTAGATCTGTGAAGGCCTAATTTAAAAAAAAAAAATATTTATCCCATAAAAAGAGTTTGTCCAAAAAGTTATCTTTCATAACCCATCTCCCCTTAAAATCAACTCAAACACTCAAACCATCATCATTTGTTAATCTATATCTGTTATGATCCCAATAGAGAGTGGATCTTCACATCAACACCGAATATTTCTAAAAATTGTTTTCATATCTAATTGAAACATTATCCTCGTTTGTGAGAATTTACCTTAAATTATAATTTATAAATCTATAAAAACAAAATACAGTTGAGTTACGTCAGACCTGATGTGGCACGAGACGACCCCACTCGCCTATACACGACACCCCAGCCAAGCTCGACCTCATGTCACGTCCCGCCCACCCTGCGGAAGGGCGGATACAACAATGACGCTTTCCAACCCTAACAAACACAATACCACTACTATATAAACAGAGCCCGCAGTGTTATTGCCTAACATTTCACTTTCTATTCGATTCCCCGTTCATCTTCATCTCCTTTCGCCATGAGTTCCGTGGCTGCCAACGGTGGCAAAGGCCCGACTCCCGGCCGCCTCGCAGCGGTCTACAGCGAGGTCCAGACGAGCCGCCTCAACCATCCTCTCCCCCTCCCGTCCGTCATCCGTGGCTCCTTCAAGATCGTCGATGGCCCAGCGAGCTCTGCCGCTGGGAATCCAGGTACAACCTCAGAGATCCGTTCCTCTGATCATTTATTGACGATAGATCTGAGGCTGCTTCGTGTTGTTGTGGTTGATCCTGTCGGTTTTGTGAGTCTGTAGATGAGATTGCGAAGCTATTCCCCAAGCTGTTCGGCCAGCCCTCCGCTGTGCTGGTTCCGACCGGATCTGTTCCCTCTGAGATGAATAAGACTCTTAAGATTGGTGTTGTGCTCTCCGGTGGCCAGGCTCCCGGCGGGCACAATGTTATCTCGGGGATATTCGGTGAATCTTCTGTTTTCCCTCTCGTAATCTGTTTATTCATTTCTGCTTTATGTTTAGCACTTGGTTCCAATATTTTGGAGAGCATTTAAATTTTAAATACTAGTGTAATGTTAGTTTTCTCCATTTTTTGTTTCGTGGATTGTGTGTAGATTATTTGCAGGATCGGTCGGAGGGAAGCACACTTTATGGATTTAAAGGAGGTCCGGCTGGGATAATGAAGTGCAAGTATGTTGAGCTGAACACTGATTTTATATATCCTTACAGGAATCAGGTACTTTAAGTTTCTCTAGTGATTGAAATTTTTTAAGCAACCAGGGTTTAATTGTTTGATTTCCTTTTGATGGTTGTGTATTTGATTTAGTTTCCTGACTTGGTTCTGTTTACTTGTTTGTATTTTTTCTTTACTTTCTGTTCTTAGACATGGTGCCAACATCTTATGATTGAATTTCTTGGTTTCATTGAGAAATACAGTATTCTTCATCTGATTAAATTTTGAGTGTTCTAATGCAGAGTTGTAATTTAAGTTCTCTCTATTCTACCTGTTACTTACCATTTACAGAATTGTAATTTATGTGATATGAGTGCAAAGAATGCAAAAGAAGTATGTTGTTGGATATGAACCAGTGGAGGACAAGAATTCTTGTGATTGGCTGTGAAATAGTTTTTCCTAAAGGATTTCTATTGCTGTGCGATATTTGTTGGGATTAAGACCTAATTATTTCTACTGCTTATATTTCAATGAACAACAAGTTAGTCTTAATGTGCTACTATTTGTAGGGGTTACTTGAGACAGAATTCTTTTGTTTAAGAAATATGCGCGCAATCTGATTAACTGTCCATATTTGGATGTTTCATTCATAAAAATGTGTGCTTTTGGTGTTCATCAATTACTACCTTTGCTAGATGAGACAATGGGGGCAAGTTGGTGGGTTATGGAATTGCTTTAGGTAATATATTTAATCTTTATTTTGTGAATTGTTGGTGTTTTATTGTTTAAATCTTTCATTTTATATTCATATTTGTTCCATTTCTATCTCCGGTTGGTTGAGAAAGATTTGTTGTTTCTTTGTTGAGAAGCATTGTTGTATTGTGGTTCAGTCATAGATGATTTCTTGTTTGATCTGTGGTGTGCTTTCATCTGATTAAGAGTGTTAGATGGTTATCAGCTATTTCCTTGCTAGCTTTCTGCCTAGTAAATCTAGTTGGCTGTCATCTACTCAACTTTGTATCCTTTATATGTTATAATTAAATTTTGTGATAATGTAGTTGACTTCATGTAGAGAATGATATAACAAGTTATGCTGTCATATTGTTGCATGTTTTGCTTCTTATACTTCATTTTTATTGTTAACAGGGAGGATTTGATATGATCTGCAGTGGAAGGGATAAGATTGAGACTCCAGAGCAGGTGTCATTTCTCTTGTTTTGTTCAAAAGATGCAAGCGAGCATTTTATGTTTATTGTGCATTTATCTTGTAATCAGCCAGAAGAATATATTCTTTGTGATATTTTTAATGTGGATTACTAATGTCTTTTTTCCTCAAAACAGTTTAAACAAGCTGAAGAGACATGTTTAAAGCTCGATTTAGATGGACTGGTTGTTATTGGTGGAGATGACTCAAATACTAATGCATGCCTTCTAGCTGAGAACTTTAGGTAATATTGTTGGCCATATTCGAGGGTTGTTATTTTGATTGCCAATGTATAAGTACTTGATTAGTTTGATGAATGGCTGATTGTTTATTTATTTTTATTTATTTTTCATTTTGTGTTGTTCTTGGAATATAAGGTCTCACTACTAATTTATTGACAAATTAGGCAAAAGAATATCAAAACTCGAGTAATAGGGTGCCCAAAGACAATTGATGGAGATCTGAAAAGCAAGGAGGTTCCGACAAGTTTTGGATTTGATACAGCTTGCAAGGTAAGTTTCGACTGTTGGTTCCCTAGTCAAGTCTGTATTTCTTTGGTTTATTCCGCTCTGCAATCCAGTTAATGCCATCAGTTATGTAAATCTTCCTGTTAGTAAGAAAAAACCATTTGCCTTCTGCAGCCTGCAAACTTATAGGTCTGTCACTATAAAACTTGTAAGATACATTACTCTAAACCTTAAATTATACTATCTACAAAAACAAATTCTGCAGTAGGTTCTACTGCTTTCTGCATCATTCTATCTGCAAATTCAATTATATTCCAATAATACTCACTCTCCTGCTGCATCATTTCATCTTGCCCCAGATTGTCTGTTAATAGAATCTTTTCATCCTACATGGGGTGCATGGATGCTAATAATGTTAAACACCCTCTCCTCTCTTTATAGAATCATTTGATCCTATTTGAGGTGCAAGAATGCCAACTAAGTTGATAAACCTTTTCTCTAAACAAGCTTAATAAGAAAAATTCTATTCCCTTTTACTTCTCATATATAAGTTCTTCCTTCAATTCTCACAATGATTATTTCTCTATCCCATTTTACTTGTTTATATGTGGATTTGCAAATCTATTGAAGTGGAATTTTATGCCACAGGCCCAAGGAAATACTATGGTCTCCCGGTTGATATATATTACCATTTTTTAGACTACTTGTTCTTCATATTCTAGCCCGAAATTTCCACGTTTTACTTTGTTTGAGCTTAGAGCCTCAATGTTTTGCTCTTTGGTGAACATGAAGCAAGACTCTTGTACAGTTGATCACTTAATAAAGAAAAGTTTAAAAGTTTTTCTTTTTATAATGATAGTTAAATTTTAACAGATTCTGGATAGTATACTTTGTGGAGGATTCACCCTTGAGGTGAAAAGTGTGATAATCTTATCTTGTGGTGTATAGTGTGGAGACACTATCTGATATGGCAAGCACATTAATTGCTCTTGTCCAAGAGGCTTGTTTTGGTTAACAGAAACATTAAATAGGCATGGATTAACTATTTCAAGCTTACCTGGGTTGGCTGGTGGAGAAGATGAACCATTCATCTCCTTCATGTCTAAATTTCATGAGGCTTCTTGTGGCTAATGGAGAAGATGTTTCTGGGCTATAATAATCAAGTCACACTGAGATGTGTCTAGAACCTCTCATTGTATGCATTGGGATGATGAATTCTGATATCTGCATGGACAAGAATTATCTAATTAACAGAATTCTCTATTATTTTCTTTGATTTTTTATTTTAAAGAAACTATTATTTTTGCTGAATGTATTATTGGTTCTTTAGCTTGTGTCTCATATCTCATAGAATCTGATGATTCAGCTAGTTCAGGCTGTCAGGCAGAAATTTCTGTCCAAGAATCGTAGCTAAATGAATTAAACTTAGTTTTATACCTTTGCTTGTGTGATATTGAGTATGGTGATCAATTTTTTTCCAGCTGATTTTAATTTTCTGAACACATTTTGCTTTTCAGATATATTCAGAAATGATAGGAAATGTGATGATAGATGCTCGTTCAACTGGCAAATACTATCACTGTAAGCATACTAATGTTGAAAGATCTTGATTTTGTAGTTTATATGTCATGTTCACACTTAGAGTTTGATTCAATAATGTCACTTTTCAGACGCTTACTTCCAAACAAAAATAAACCGAGTACTTCAGCTTGAAATTACCAATGATGTTTTGCTGTTTTGGTTTTTGTGTTGTGCAGTTGTAAGACTAATGGGGCGTGCTGCTTCTCACATCACATTAGAGTGTGCTTTACAGACACATCCAAATATTACCATCATTGGTGAAGAGGTGCCTTACTTGTCCCATTACTTCATTCGACGTTTTCAATGTCACACTCTGTAATTTGTTTATATTTACCATCATTGCAGCTTAGAATATTTCTTGTTGCTTGTTTTTATTCTAGAGCATTCTTGCACTGCATAATATGATTTAATTTGATTGATGCTGTATTGAAATTGGGGTTTGTGTTTGTTTTTGTTTTGGCCAAACTCAGGCCTTTGAATGGTGGCATCCATTAGAAAGAGTGGCCTTTTATTGTGGTTGTTGTTATTGTTGTACGGGTTGTGGGTAGAGGTAGTAGGGGTGGGTAGCCAGGAAGAGGAACCATGTGGTAGCCATTTCAAGATGAGGGACCAATATGAGCTTTTCTTGACATGCTGGGCGAGGTGGGGTAGCTCTAGCTTATGTGTTTAGGGGGAGATAGGGGCATGTTGGGTGGTAAAAGTTACAGTGGTTTATGAGAAAGGAATAGATGCCATGTGGTTCTTAACTTCTTATTGAGACATTAGGGGTCAATGCAATAATTGGATAAGACTTTCATCTGAATTGATGAGGCTAAATGGTCTTTTTCTCACTTCCAAGTATGAAAGGTTCCACACATCCATTTATAAAATTACAATAACATATTTGAAGATAAGTTTTTGTTTTTATTTTTTTAAATCATAAGAGTTGAAATCTATTCGCTTTGTAATATTTTATTTTTCTTCTTTGTGAGTAATTATTTTTACTGTCTGAAGTTGATTGATATTGAAATCATCAGAGTAGAATGTGTAGGTTTTATTGTATGTTGGAATCGAAAGTGATTGGTAAAGCCATCTGGTTTAGTGAAGGCACATGGCACGTTTCCACTTACAAGAGTGAAAGGGTTCATGAGTCCATTAATAAAAGCGAAGTAATAAATATTTAACCTAGAAAACTTTGAATCTTATTGGAACTGAATACTATTATCTTCTGGACCTTTTCTTGTTTTAAATTTCTCTTTTAATTTTTTTTAACTGTAACAAATTGGTTGAGCTTGAAGCCATCTGTTAGGCCTCCAGTGCGATTCATATATTTTAGGCGTAAGAAGGGCAATAGTGGAAAGAATGCTGCTGGGAGGAGTGATGCGGTGAGTAGGAGTTTGTTAGAAAATTGCTGAGTTGGCAAGGAGGGAGGATGCTGCTTTTCAGCTGTAGGGGTTACAGGAAAAAGGTCAGGGGGGTGGAATAGGCAGGCAGAATTTTGATGAATGTGAGCTCTGCTCATTCCTGGGAGAATACCAAGCCTCTCGAACGCTTGGGGTGTTATTTCTTTTTCAGACTGTTAAATTTTTTCACTGTTTCTTTGGCTACCTTGCTCCTCAATACAAACTACAGCATTCCTCTCGTCTATCCAGTTGTGTGTTGATTCTATTGTGTGGAATTCTACTGTGATTTTTGTGGGTTTCTGGTGTGTGCTTAACACCATCACGCTGGAGCAGCTAGGTTTTTAATACATGTTAGTGCTAAAACTGAATTCTAGAACCTTTATAAACAAGTTCCCTCTTTGAGCCTTTCTTAACATTTCTAATATCTTGATTATATTCTTGTATCGCCGTTTTTGAGTCTGTTTCTTTTTTGTTCCCTTTTCATTTTTTGTTTCTTGTAAGCTGTCTTGGATATTCGATCTTTGTATGTTTGCTCTTTTATAATTAGCAACATTTTCTGTTTGTGTGCTTCCTGTTTTCCCATTTCTTTAAAGCATATTGGATTTTGTTTAAATACTTGATTGCTTTCTCATTTTCTTCTGCTTTCAATTAGTTATCAATTTTGTCCCTGAATGTTATTACCTGTAGGTTATGGTAATCATTTACTCTTTTTTCAATGCTGTTGCTGTTCTTCCTTTTTCCTATGTTCTTGATTTAGCATGTGATTATTGTGTATTGGATGATTAACCATTAATTATTAATCTTAACTGTTACAGGTTGCTGCTAAGAAGCAAACTCTGAAAAATGTTACCGACTATATTACCGATATCATTTGCAAGCGTGCACAACTTGGATATAATTATGGTGTCATTCTTATACCAGAAGGCTTAATTGATTTCATTCCTGAGGTAATATAAAGTTACTTTGTTTGCTCACTTGTGTCCCTTCAATTCAACTACAGCCCTTTAAAAGGAATTTTTTTTATTAGAGTTATTTTGCTTCTGCAGTTTGCTGCTGGATTGTCACTTAGTTGTATAGGAAATGTGACAGTACAGTTTCTTTGTTCCTTTGCTTTCAGGTCCAACAACTTATCTCTGAACTGAATGAAATCCTTGCTCATGATGTTGTTGATGAAGAGGGTTTGTGGAAAAAGAAACTTCAGAATCAATCTCGGCTTCTGTTTGACTTTTTACCTCAAGCAATCCAAGAGCAACTGTTGCTAGAAAGGGATCCCCATGGGAATGTACAGGTATGTAAAATGAATTTTCTATAGTTTTTGTTACCAATTCTCACTCTTGTGTTCCTTTTCTTTCTCTTTTGCAGGTTGCTAAAATTGAAACTGAAAAGATGCTTATTTCAATGGTTGAAACTGAATTAGAGAAGAGAAGGCTAGAGGGAACTTATTCAAGGCAGTTTAAAGGACAGTCCCACTTTTTTGGGTAAGTTTGTACCGGTTCTTTTTTTCATCAATAGTTAAATCTCATGCCTTTGAAGGTCGAATTAAAAAATAAGGTTCTTTTTTTTCCTTGTTTTTTGTTTTTGCCTAATCCTAGTGCTAACTGATCTGACTTGGTAGTCCAATATGGTATGGCTGGGACTGTTTTCAAGTGTCCTACTTTAGAAGTCAAGTTGAATTAGGCTCGTTGTTTTCAAAAGCTTTCGGGGCTTACGCCTCTGAGGCTTAGAGGCTTAGAGGCTCTCACAAAACGCCTTAGAGGCTTGCGCCTCATAGTGGGGGAACCGAGGCTTAAGCCTCGGTTGAGTGAAACTCTGTATAGGAGGCTTAAACCTCTGTTTTTAGAATCTTTTTGAAGAGTGGAGAGGTTTGGAGCCGAGGCCGACAATGGCAAAAGGTTTTGATGTCAGCTACGGTAGGGCTCCCACATGGATAAAAGGTGTATTGTCACCGATGACAATGCACGGATTCTTAGACCTTGTACCATGACTTCTTAAAAATAAATAAATAAATAAGAACATTTTTTATGTCATGTAATTATATTAATAAATATAATGAAATAAAAAATCCAAATAGGAAGATGACAACATGTGAAAATCGAGTTAAGATCCTTCACTTCATGGAAACCCTACTATATTAACATATAGTTATGTGACACTTTCTGGAAAGTGTCAAGCTATGAAGCACCGATACGGACACGGGACACGACACGACACGAACACGCCGACACGACATTTTTAGAAAAAATAGGACACGGACACGTTGGGACACGTTGAATAAAAATATATAAAAAAATATTATATATAATATATTGATGAAATATAGTTATTAGATTTCATTTCATCATATCAAATAAACCACAAATTCCACACACAAAATTAAAAGAAGATAAAACAACAATTATATCCATCAATCAAATACATAAACTGAAATAAAAGTCCATCACACAATGAAAAGACATAAAGGAGGAGGCAGTTAATGGTAAGTTTAAGTTTTGAAATTCAATTTTAATAAAATTTGTAATAATTTACAATTTGATTTTGTTTTTCAAAAGATATTTTAATTATAATTTTAAATTTTCAATTGGTTTGATTTTCAAATTTAGTTTTTCTGATTTTGGTTTATATTTTTTATAAAAATAAAATATATCTAATGTAAAAATATGATTTTATAAAAATAAAACAAAATGAAATAAAAGATATACTTTTTCTTATATTTTTTATTTTAAATTTTTAATTAAGAATTCAATCATCATCATTATTGAAATTAAGCCTATAGTTTTTTAATTTGAAGCCCATAGTTTTAAAAATGGATAAATTTTTATTTTTAAATTTTTAATTAAAATTCAATCATCATCATTGAACCAAGTCTAAATTCAGAGTAAGTTTTTAAATTTTAAACCGCATGATCATGATCCAGCGGTTGGATATCCATAGTTTACAAACCCTAAATTGACCAAGAGTCTTACCGTACCCCATCAACAAGCAGCGGTCCTGCGCCGCTGCGGCGCCTCGGAAGGCTTGCGGTTGGTGCTTTCTCCGGCGCCATGGCCACGTGCTGCTCTTTCTCTCCGAGCCTCGCTTTGAGTCGCCACTTCCTCTACGGCTCCCTGCCCTCGCCTGCGGCATAACCATCTCTGATTTCCTCCACACGCCCGGACCCCTCGCGCCATGCGGCACTTGCCTGACCAAGCCATCTTCCAGTTCTACACCTACTTCTTCTCCGCGAACGGGCAAGAGATCCCCGCGGACGCGTGTCTCGAACGTGTCGACGAAGATGAAAAAACCATTAAAAAAGAGGACACGATTTTGACCGTGTCGCGGACGTATTTCAGCGTGTCGGCCGCGTGTCCATGTCGCGGACGTGTCCGATACCGGTGCGCAAGCCAAATTGACGTGTCGGTGTTTCATAGGTGTCAAGCTTGTGCTTACACGTTATTTTATTTTTTCTTAGAGTATGCATATTATGGGTGTTTTTATTTAAACTTTCCTTATATTTTGTCTTCTATAAATTATATTATGGGTGTTTTTATTTAATGTATTTGAGTGACGACTTTGTTTTCTTACTATATTTTGTTTTTTTTTGAACTATATTGTGGATGTTTTTATTTAATGTACTTGAGTTATTGACATTCTAATATATATTACTATTTTTTAATTTATTTTTGAGGCTTACGCCTCGTCTCGCCTCAAGGCTTACGCCTCGAGAGGCTAAAGCAAAACGCCTCGGTACCCGTTTTCGTCTTTTAAAACCAATTTAGGCTTAAGATTCTGACCTGGTTTATAAAAAGTGGAATCCATATTGTTATTGGAATTTATTCCATTTAAGACCAGGTTTATATCTGTTTGATTTTAATGGGTTGCGCCATTTAAATTTTAAATGATATCTATGGATTACATTAATATTTGTGGTACTTGGTGGTTGGGTATCTGAAAGTGGATCCTATCTCTCTTGATATTAGAATTTATCTCATTTGAGCTTTGTTATTATTTGTTCTCTGATAAGATCAGTAAATATAGTTGGCTTTTTATTTGAATAACTTGTGCTATTTAAATCAAATCTAGGAATTAGTTTAACATGCCTTCTCATTGAATAATTCGTTGATGACTTCAACCCGATGCCAAAGCTCCTATAATAATGTCAATGAATTAGGTCCCTTCCCCACTTTCCTTCCCCACTTTTAGAGCCACACACCACTTTGTACTTGGGATATAATATAATGGGTGGGTTGTATCAATGAATTAGGTTTCGGCCTTTCAGGTCATGCTTATATACAGAGATGGCTTGATTTGACCCAACCTGACCCATTGCCATCCCTTTTTTTAGACATTTAAATGGTATATCCTTGATTGCAGATTTATTTTTTTATCATGCCCTGTAACATCTATTATCTGATTGATATAGGTATGAAGGAAGATGTGGCCTACCTACAAATTTCGATGCTACTTATTGCTATGCATTGGGTTATGCTGCAGGGGCTCTCCTTCATTCTGGGAAAACTGGCCTTATTTCCTCAGTATGTCCTTTTGCCATTAACCATGGTTACCTGGTTTATTTGAAATTCTGATGATGATAGTAGTTCATGTTACATATCTAGTGACTAGGATGGGAACTTTTCGTGAATTAGCTGATTTATGTTTTTGTTCTTCAATCAAATTCTGACAATCTTTTGACTGATATCAAATGGTTCATATGTTAAGCGTAAACTTGAGGGTAATTTGCAGAATTGATAGAGTGAACACTTCTATACGAGACATTAACATTCTGAATAGAAGGATCTTTGGGCATATTTTTTACTTGCATCAATTTAAAACGTGCTAAGAGTTTCATATATGGCTTAAATTGTAGTTTTTTTTCCTGCACATATTTCTCATAGAGCAGTTGTATTTAGTACCTGGAGGCAGCAATACTTTCAACCGAATGGTCAATGGTGTCCTGCACCATTTTTGTGATCATGTTATTAATTTTATTCAATAATCTATTTTGATAATATCACCTTTTATTTATCCTAATGACGAATGCAGAAGCAAAAACAGATTATCAACAAGATGAGTTGTTAATTCCTCCCCTGATACCTGATTGAAGTAAACCATGAGTATATTTTCAAAATTATTCTAGCCTTATTGCATTTGCTTGTTGATTTTCAATATATTCCTTAGGTGGAGTAACCTTAAGAAATTCTTCCTCCAAAATAATGAATGAAATTTAACTTTTTTGTTTGTTGAAATTGTGCCTTCATCATCTTTACTCTATATAAACTTTGCAGTTGATTGCTTTTGTAACTTTTTTAATTGTTCAAAAGATATTTGTGGACATTTACTCTGAAAATGCCAATTGGTATACCAATGATACTAATTTTCAATTTTTTCTCCTTTTCTAGGTTGGCAACTTAGGCGCTCCTGTTGATGAATGGACTGTTGGAGGGACTGCCTTAACTTCATTAATGGATGTGGAGCGGAGGCATGGTATGCTTTTTCGTATTTATGTTGAAGCATATTTTATTTTATATTTCATGATCATGCTCGATCTTATTACTATCAACGGGACTATTCTTAGTTCTGAATATTTCCTAGTCCTCGTAAGTTGTCTGGATCTTGGTACTTATGATGGACCCAGTTGCCTACTTTATAACAATTCCTTGAATCCCCTTTGTTCTGCTTATTTGCTCAAACGAGTCAAACTGATGGTTGAGTAAAGTAATGTTCAATCTGTTGGGTCAATGGTTTGTATGGGCAACAATTGCAATGCCATAATTGTGTTTTGACATACTCAATGCGAAATAAATTTGCTAAACTCAACATGACATTATTACACTACAAGCATAGACATGACCATGACCCAGGTAACCCAAGTAATAATTGTATCATGCCAATCTTTGACATGGAATGACAAATAGATACGATGAACCTTTGTTTGTGCAATCAACCATAATCTGTACTAGCAGGAATATCTTTCCGCTGTTTAATAATAATATTCTCTAATCATAACTAATAACATATCCATTTTTATATCAGCCACCATCAAATTTTTCTGCATTATGTCTTATAATTAGTTCCAGATTAACTTATATGTTTGTTAAATGTATGCATGACTGAATGAAATCTTGAATGCAAATGATTTGAAAACAAAATTATATGAGATTGAATGGCATTGGCTAACCTGGGGCAGCACTTGTTTCTGTCTGTATGTTTGGTGCCCTATCAATGGTCTACTTCAACAACCTTCACTAATTCTGCCAATTCAAAAAAGTTGGCATTTTGCTATCTAAAGTAAATTTACTTTCATGCAAACAAAGACACTCTTCACGCCTAACATATCCTAGATGCAATAAGTTTTCAACAAGTGAAGCAACTTAGTCATTGAAAATGAACAAAAATATTCAAGACAAATTAGTGGAGGTTTAAGGATATTTGGTAGACAACAGTAGTTTATGTTCTCTAATATTTCATTTGGGTCACACAGGTAAGTTCAAACCTGTGATCAAGAAGGCTATGGTTGAGCTTGAAGGTATTGTTCCTATGAACTTTTAAAACATTTCAATCTTTCTTTATGTTCCTTGGGCGCCTTCTGTCATACTTGTACAGTAACTAGAATCCTCATCTTGCAAAATCTTAACTTGGTCTTCTTATTGTTAAATTCAGGTGCACCTTTTAGAAAGTTTGCATCTATGCGAGATGAGTGGGCCATCAAGAATCGGTACATTAGCCCTGGTACGTATCGTCTTTCATTCCAGATTCTGTCATCTTTGATTCAATTTGAGACTAAATGTTTAATTTTGAAACTATTCTACAGGCCCCATTCAATTTATTGGCCCGGGATCTGACAGCATTAACCATACCTTGCTGCTTGAACTTGGAGCCCAGGCTTGAGGTCTACTAAACTTTCCAGTTATCTTAAAGTAATAGGGCAACTTGTTCATGTCATTTGAGAGTCTAATGGATGAGCTCCTTCGGTCTTGGTGAAGTTTTCTATTTTTGATTTCTGAGAACAAGTAATAAAGTTTATTTGGCAATGCTTGTCATCATTGCCACAAGCTAAATGCAGAGCCACTTCTAAGTTCTTGCTTATAAATGGCTTCAAAGCCAATCTTGTCCAGTTGCAATTTCACCTGTTTGGGTGTCAAAGTTGATTTTCCCCTAAGGATGCCTAGTGTATTATTTTTCTTTATTGTCGTTTCTAATCGGAGTTTTAACCCCGATTGGGGATTTTGCTTACCTGATAAGACTATGGATGAAAACAACCCATTTTCTAACAGGTAATGTTCTGGTTACTCTTTTTTGTGATTTATTTTGTAACAAAATTGTATAAAAGAATTTAAAGTTTATATTAAATTATAAAAAAAATTATAGAAAATTGAGTAAAAAACTTTTAAAGTTATAAACATAGGAAATTCAAAACTAGTAAATAATATTTTTTTAAAAAAAAAATAGAAAATAATAATAATAATAATAAATATTATTGTTATTAAGAAAAAGATAATTTGATGGTAACTAGGTGAATGTGGGTAAAACAGGTAGGCCTAAAATTTTAATAGTAAAAATATCTTCATAGGTTTTATTCAGATCAAGAATAGATCTGGATAAATTCCCGAGATAAATTTGTCAAACACCCAAGTAAGAATAGGATGAGTCCAATACAATTCAGTTTTAAACTCAATATAGCCAGGTTGGATAATTTTAAAGCCATTTGCATCTAATCCACCATCCAAACAAGCTTGAAGTTTTTCTTATATATATTTATATATATAAATTATTATCTATAGAATGTAATGTATACACTTCTACTGTTCTACATATTTAACATTTCATAAATACTATCGGTCATATATTTACCCTTTTACATAATTCTTTTACATTTTTAATTATAGTTTTATAAAATATATATACATTTAAAGTATATTTTAGGGTAAAAATCTTGAAAGGTCACCAAACTATACCCATATTTCACTTTGGGTATCAAACTTCAATTTGTATCTTTTTGGTCACCCTACTTCTATTTGATTTCAGTGGAAGGGTACCCAAGGAAAACCGGTGAAAATTATCAGACATGGCTGCCGGATTAGCAACATGGAGGGTATTGAAATACTAATCTTAACTAATTGAACAACATTTGGAAGAAAAAAACAACATTTGAAACTTGATTTCGAGAAAGTCAAAACAAACAACATTCGAAATCAAGGTTCAAATGTTGTTCAATTACATAGGAATTTTGTAAATTAGGATTTCAATACCCTCCACGTAGGTAATCCGGCGGCCACGTCAGATAAATCTCGTCGTTTCCTTGGGTGCGCTTCCCATTTGAAATCAAATAAGAATGACTACAATTGAAGTTTGTATCCAAAGTGAAATATGAAGTAGTAGTGACCTCTCAAGATTTTTACCCGTATATTTTATCTATATATTATATTTATACCACAAATATATATATATATATATATATATATATATATATATATATATATATATTGACAAAAGCGACAAACGCCCCCACGAGGGAAGTCAGGGGCAGGCACAGACATGGAGCCCACTCAACAGGCCTGAACCCGCACCTTACGCGGATGTGGGGGCTCGATTTTGGGTTTTTCACCAAGAGAACATTCCACACGCAAGGTGGGGCTTGATCTCGGGGCCTCAAAGAGAACATTCCCACACCTTATGCAAGGAACCTGGTACCAATAGGCCTAATTGCCTTTGGTTACAAGTATATATATTTGAAAGACTAAAAGACTAAGATATATTTTTTTAAATCAAAATTTTTTAGAGTATATATAATATATATATAATTTCAAAGTTTACTAAGGTGTAGATGTGAATAAAATAAGAGCAAATTATCTTAAGGTCCCTATTAAGGTCAACACACACACAATCACTCCAAAAAAAAAATAATAAACAACACCTCACAGTGACCCCATGACAAACAATCCATTGTTTAAGAGATAAATAGTGAATTACCTAATAAAATAATAATCAATGCAAATAAGAAAGATGCAACTAGGAATGGAAGTGGGGCGGGGAACCCCCGCTTCATGAGGCCCGCCTGGGCGGGATTCCTCGAAATATCCCCTACGGGCAGGGAGTCGGGAAAAATCGCTCCCCGAAGGGGTGAGCAGTGAGAGGAGCACTCTCCCATGGGGACATTAATATTGTTGTTTTTGAAGATTCTTGTTTTTGGTCAAGAATTCATCCAATTTGTTCTACATTTGATGAAGAGGAGGATCAGAATGATGAGGTAAATATGTTTTCATATAATTTTATTTTTAATCTTGATAAGATTTATAATTTTATTATATACTTATAATTTTATTTATTATTAAAGGAGGGGCTATTTTGTCAAGATGCTAGTGGTAGTGGAATCGGATTCTCAACCTAAATGATTTGAAGATAGAAGAAAAAAATTGATGGAAACATGAAATTATTGTGTTAGTTTTGAATTATATATTTTGTTAATGGAGTTGTGATTTTAATTTAGTTTTAAACTCATGTTATTTGTATTACTTAACTTGTACTTTAATATTGTTGTTTAATTATACATTATATTATGATTTGTTAGGAGAAATATTTGTGTGAATGTTTATTTTATATATAGGATGTTGTAAATAAATTGGGTGATAATTTTTATTTTATTTCATCTTACATTATAATTATTATTATTAATTATATATAGGATATATTTTATCAATGTTGTAGGCAGGGCGGGGATTCCCCGCAGGGGTGGGGATCCCCACGGGGAAGTGACCGGGGGGATTTCTCCCCCGCGGGGAGCGGGGATGGGGATGGGGATCCCATTCCCTGCCCCGCCCCGCCCCACTTCCATTCCTAGATGCAACATGCAAGGGACTGTTTAGTCTATTTGTAAGAATAAGAAGAAAATAATAAAAAAAAAAGACAAAATAGAAAAACGATCTTTCTAGCTGTCTGTTTGGCTGCCTCTCTTCCATTTTTTCTCTTCATCCATCGCTCTAGGGCACTCTCCCTGTTTCCCCTGTTTGTACGAAGAGAGAGGATGCACGATTCCAAGGCCAACGATTCCTCCGTCTCCGCCAACGCCCGTGATTTCGCCAAGAAGCGGAGGGTTTGATTGAATTCTCTTCTTTTTCCCAATTTCTATCTCTTTTTTCCTATGTTTTTAGGCCATTTATTCATTGTTTTCTTATCTCCAGGTGAACCGGTCGGCGAAGCTGAAGTAGTGCAAGCTCGATGCCAGGCGCGAGCATTGGCTCTCTCAAGGTTTGTACGCATTCAATTTCTGCCTCTTAGCCTCCTTTTTCTTATTCTTGATTTCATTTGATCTTAGATCAGTAGGGGGCTGCTGGGACCGCCCTTCATGTCCTGTTTTGTTAGGGTTTCTAGTTTTCATGATTCCATGTTCTGAAAGTTGAAACCTTTGTTTGTGATTGGGCGGTTTCAGTGAAGGGCAATAGCTGCAAGGTCATGCCCATGGCCTCACCTCCCACCTCATCATCTCCTCCGGTGTCCATGCCCCGGCCGCAGTCATGTCTGCATGACAGTGATATGGTCTTCCCCGCACACATCCCCATATCGAACTCATCTGGTAACACACCGAAAGTTGGTTGCTGCCTCAACAATAGTGTCAGCAGAGGGGGCAGCACTAGGTCATGTTCCCTGAGCGCCAGCGATGGTGAAGAGGAAGGTGGGAGAGGAGAAGAGAACGTGGCGCTTGATGATTGGGAAGCGGTTGCTGATGCCTTGTCTGCATATAAGGTCAATGATGGTTGTCATCCTAGTCATGATACCGGAATCACCTTTGTCGAGTCTCATGTGACCCCTGCCCCTGTAAATGATCCTTGTGTTCAGAGCACCATGAAGCCTGAGGCGGCCAGGACAATCCCCAGAGCTTGGAGGCCAGATGATGTGTTTCGTCCCCAAAGCCTGCCCAATCTATATAAGCATCAGAGCTTCCCAACTAACATGGAAAGGCATTTTGGAGCTAAAGGGTGGAGCCATCCTGTCATTCTGTCATCCCCATCATCATGCCCCATTTGCTATGAGGACCTGGATCCAACAGACTCGAGCTTTCTCCCCTGTGATTGTGGTTTCCGGCTGTGCCTGTTCTGCCACAAGAGAATTCTCGAGGCTGACTGCCGTTGTCCTGGGTGCAGGAAGGAATACAGTTCTGTGGAGGGCGAGAAGATGGATATGAGTGGAGTTGCACCCTTGATACCATTCCGATTGTCCCGCTCTTGTAGCATGAGTTCAAGATCTTAGGATTGGAACCGTTTTTTTTTTTTTTTTTATGTGGATGTAGGGGGACTTCATGGTGTTTTGTGCACTGTGCAAGTTCTGATTTTCTTTTGAAGAAACGTGGATATAGGCATAAAACTTTAAAGCTGTTACCTTGGACTCAAGTAGGTTGTGGAGTCTACTTATCCATAGTATGTTGATGTTTGAATATGAACAGATATAACAGGTGGATTTAATATCTAAAATATATGCATTTTTCAGATTGTACTCATTCGAGTTTCCTTTATTCATTAATTTCAGGTTCAGTGAAGATTTCCTCTGATGTGGTATAATTATTTTGTCATTAATTTATATATTTTAATATTTTTTATTTTACTTTGACAAACTGAACTCTGAATTTTTATTGTTATCATGTGTTTTATGCAACAGTGATCTTCCTTTCATGTGTGAATTCCTCAATTATGAATTTGTGGTATTTATCACTTATCCCCATCTTTTGTTTAGACTGCAGCTAATTTCCTTTCACTGCTATAAATATTTCTTTCAGTTCTGATATGCTTGGTCTATATTTTGGTTAGTTCTTTTTTTAGGCAGCTTTGTGCACCAGAATCCGATTAGTATGGGGTCTGAAGTGCAGTAGATGTGCATATTTGGTTCTATTTTTTCACCGGAAAACAACACCTAGATTGCCAACAAATTGTTCTTACTGATACACCAAGCCCTGGTCCATTTTGAGGTACCAATTATGACTAATTTATTTGAGATACACTTTGAAGTGTGCCATCTTATTGTTTCAGCAACTAGTATATTATATATGGTGCTAAATTGCATGTTGAACCAAAATTCTCTTGTGAATCTTTTATTAAGATATTGATTTGTATCATTCGGTCAACAATTGACAAGTGTCTACTTTGATTGAATCTGGCATCACCTAGTCTTCTCGAATAGCTTCTTGGACATCATACTAGTAACTAAGCGATGTGGCAGTAGTGTACGTTTGTCCAATAACAGTGGGACTTTTGTTTATTGTACCTTTTCTTTTGAGCAAATTAGAAAGTTTAACTACTAAATGAGTAAATCTTATTCACGTAGGAGGCATGGAAATTAGATCGATATTCGTAAATCTCATGCAGAAAATAAAAGGGTGTCCTTTCTCCTGAAAATGCACCCATAAATAGATCATTCCATAGTCTCCCTGGCATGGGAGTGAAGGCAATAGGTTGTAGGAGACAAGGCAATAGGTTGTAGTATATTTAACCATTCTCAGCGCCCACATTGAAAGGATACATTTTTATTGAGTCACCCTTCTTAGCAAGCCAAATAGCTATTGAGGGATCTTATCATCCCAAAACTTCTAATGTAAGAGCAGAGTTTGTCCCATCATAGCTTAGAATTCCAGTTGTAGAAGAATATGAACATATACATTTGTCATTGAACTTGCTAACTTGATTAAAGTAAAGATAGTCTTCCTAAAAAATTATTTATCTGTCAAATGGTTTTTTAATATTTTCTTAAAATGGTAATTTCTATTATACATCAAAGTCTGAATACGTGGAGAAGGTAAGAAGAGGGGTAGAGGTAGGCCTATGATTACGTGGAGAGAGGTGGTGTCTAAGGACCTACGTATGTTAAATATTGAGCCGGATTTTGCTTTTGACAGAGCGACATGGAGACAAAAAATTCATATAGCTGACCCCGCCTAGTATAGGATTACCGATAAGTCGGCTAAAAGGTTTTCTTTCATTAGCTTAGCTTTGTTTGTAGGGATACTGTTCTGCTTCTAACATCCCAATCTCTCATAGAATTATCTGTTGTTATTATTATTTATTCGTGTATTTTTATTTTTATTTTTATTTCATTTTATCTCAGTTTATTTCATTTTATTTTATTTTATTTTTATTTCATATTTGAGAGCGACATGAAAACAGAGAATCCATATAGCCGATCCCATCTAGTATGGGATTAAGGCTTAGTAGTTGTTGTTGTTGTTGTTGTATCAAAGTCTGAATACCTGTTCCACTATTTTGCAAGGGAGCTTTTTGGTTATATTTTATGGCTTTTGGGCATTTTGAAGTTAAATTACCAAACCTTCTTTTATGCTAGAATCTAGTAGATATTCCATCTCCTAGTTATGTCACTGATCCATTTTCAATGTTTCTTTGACTTCAAAGGCTTCTTTTGCAATTAGAAGGAAGATGTTATTTAAAACATCAGTTGTTAATAACAATGGATAATGAAAATATAAAGTTCCATTCCACACTGATCGCTTGCATGTGAGTAATTTCTGCACTATTTTCAGAGGAGAGAACTAGACTTCGTAAGGTTTAGGTTTTCACCCTTGTTGCCTTTGTAATGGTTCACTAGGTGAACACCTGTATTCAGCTCATCAACTTGCCTTTAGAATGATTTAATTAGGGGTTTTGTGGTAAAATGCCAAAAGGTAATAATTTTCACTTTCCATTTGAAGCCTTTGTAAGTTTAAAGAAATTCTGATCTACAATTAAGCTTTAATTGTATTAATCCATAAAAAAAAGCAGGGAACTATCTCTCCCTCTCAAGGCCTATAATACATGATGGTTGCAATTCTGAAGTTTCAATAATTCTATGCTTTTGATACTATTAGGACTTGAGCCCATAGCCAACATGATAGTTGATAGTTGTATTTGCAGCATATTGTTGTGTTTTACTTTATGGTGTTATTGGTTTATATTTATCAAACCATTTCATCTGCACCATAAAGCTTTGGATTTTTAAGTTCCGTTGTTGTGGAATGAATGGAACTGCTCCTGTGCACTCAAATGTGCAAATTCAATTGGATGAAAACTGATTGATGTGTATTGATTATTGCTATATTTATGATTTTAAATTTTATCAATGATCTTATTTTAAATTTTATCAATTCACATATACTCCTCCATCTGATTGTACAGAAGAGTGAAGAAGAATGATAGGAAGTGTGTTGAGAAGAAAGAAGAAAAAAGTCAAAGGAGGAGATGCACCTTGTTATTGCAAAAGAATTTCTATCACCAATTAGAGCTTCTAACCTGTGGTTAAGTATGATTTAGCTCTAGTTAGAATTATGAAATACCAATTCTGTCTCCAAGATGGTGAATGAGAAGTAGCCGAGTCAATGAAAAGAAGTATTGGAGAAAGTTTTTAGGTGAAGACATCAAGGAAGAAAGAAACAAAAGCAGATGAGAAAAGCATAAGAAGGAAGATAAAAGAAGGATAAGCCAAAGAGGTAGTTAATTCAAATATAAGTGTTAGAAAGTACATTTTTAGAATATTTCTTGATCATATGGAAACTTAACATATGGAGTTATGCACATTGGCCAAAGATTTTAGAGAGCTATAAACAATTAGGTATTTATTTGTATTTAATTTCTTGACATCTTTATGAGTGCGTGCAAACACTGATTTTCCTCTATTTCTTTTTTCCTAAATTTATCTAATCCTAAATATGTACACTGAAAATAACATTGAATTTTTTTAGGAAAAGGAAGGTTTGGCATGCTACTTAATCCCACGCGTGGATGTTCTTAATAGAGTTTTTCTTTATATTATTTTGCTGTTTTTATTCAAAAATTGATGTCCTTCAATTTCTAAAGGAAAGAGTTGTGTTTGGTAGGAAGTGATTTTTTATTTACAGCCACCATTTTAAATTTTTTTATGTATTTGTTATTTTGATGGAAACCATGTGATATCTAAATAGGGTTGTTACATAAATTCTCTTCTAAAAATGTGAAATTATATATAAAAAGTTTTCCTTTTCTTATTTATCTTGCAAAGTGAAAATTAGGGTAAATTGCATCTATGGCCACACAACTACTCGAGCTATAACACCATGGTCACAAAACTTTTTTTTCGTATCAAAAGAGTCATAAAACTTTGCTCCAGTTGCATGTAAAGCCAAAATAGGTGAATCTTCGGTGAATTTTACCCTAGATACACTTCTCTTTACTCTCTTTCTTTCTCCTAGTGTTAATGGCTTTTGGGAGTTCTTCAAGCCGTTTGGGATCGGGCGGGAGGAAGTTCAATTTTGGATTCGACGACATCTTCTGTTCCTATGACGACTTTGGCCCTCAGGAGCCATCCAACGGGAGGCGATCTAATCAATCGGCGAAAGTAAATCCCTCTATCTCTATAGCCACAAAAAAAATGTGTCGCTGACATGACATTTTATAAACAAATATGTCCACGTGTCAATGACACGTCGGCAGTTGCCGGAGATTCATTTATTTTGGCTTTACATGCAACTGGAGCAAAATTTTATGGCTTTTTTTATACGAAAAAAAGTTTTGTGACCATAGCATTATACCCCGAATAGTTTTGTGATCATGGGTGCAATTAACCGTGAAAATTCTCACATGCATATCACTAAGTCAAATTAACTAACATGGAAAATAATTGAAATATATATTATTCCCTGATATTCAAAGGTTAAGAATTAATATTACAAAAAAAACAAAGAAAGGATAAGCTCTATTCTTGTTGGAAAGGATTAACAGTAATTTAAAAGCATGATCTCTGCCTTATTAATAGACAAATAAAAGAATAAATTATTTTAGAACAAAGGGATTTTAAAAAAAGGTATGTGTGAGAAAAATAATAATAAATAAAAACCTAGTTTAAATGAAAAGTTATAACAAATAATATTAAATATTTTTATTTTGAATTTTATAAAACCCCACAAAGAGATATTTTTGTGTACGTTATTATTCCATGGAGTTTATGCAAATATAGAAAAAAAATTATTTATTTTTTGTTGAAAATATATAGAAGATATGAAGGGGTAGATCAAGATGCCAGAAAAAAAAAACTCCGATAAACAATCTTTCTTTTCTTGTTATCTCTTCCAGTTTTCTCTCTTCATCTCTCGGACTAGGGCATCCTCCCTTGTTTGTCGGAAGAGAGAGGATGCACGACTCCATGGCCAACGATTCCTCCGTCTCCGCCAACACCCGCGATTTCGCCAAGAAGCGGAGGGTTTGAACTTTGAACGAATTCTCTTGTTTTTCCCAATTGTACGCTTTTAGGCCATTTATTCATTGTTTTCTTATCTCCAGGTGAACCGGTCGGCGAAGCTGAAGCAGTGCAAGCTCGATGCCAGGCGCGAGCAATGGCTCTCTCAAGGTTTGTACGCATTCAATTTCTGCCTCTTAGCCTCCTTTTTCTTGTTCTTGATTTCATTTGATATTATTAGATCAGTAGGGGGATGCTGGACCGTCCTTCATGTCCTGTTTTGTTAGGGTTTCTAGTTTTCATGATTCCATGTTCTGAAAGTTGAAACCTTTGTTTGTGATTGGGCGGCTTCAGTGAAGGGCAATAGCTGCAAGGTCACGCCCATGGCCTCACCTCCCACCTCATCATCTCCTCCGGTGTCCATGCCCCGGCCGCAGTCATGTCTGCATGACAGTGATATGGTCTTCCCCGCACACATCCCCATATCGAACTCATCCGGTAACACACCGAAAGTTGGTTGCTGCCTCAACAATAGTGTCAGCAGAGGGGGCAGCACTAGGTCATGTTCCCTGAGCGCCAGCGATGGTGAAGAGGAAGGTGGGAGAGGAGAAGACAACGTGGCGCTTGATGATTGGGAAGCGGTTGCTGATGCATTGTCTGCATATAAAGTCAATGATGGTTGTCATCCTAGTCATGATACCGGAGGCACCTTTGTCGAGTCTCATGTGCCCCCTGCCCCTGTAAATGATCCTTGTGTTCAGAGCACCATGAAGCCTGAGGCGACCAGGACAATCCCCAGAGCTTGGAGGCCAGATGATGTGTTTCGTCCCCAAAGCCTGCCCAATCTATATAAGCATCAGAGCTTCCCAACTAACATGGAAAGGCATTTTGGAGCCAAAGTGTGGAGCCATCCTGTCATTCTGTCAGCCCCATCATCATGCCCCATTTGCTATGAGGACCTGGATCCAACAGACTCGAGCTTTCTCCCCTGTGATTGTGGTTTCCGGCTGTGCCTGTTCTGCCACAAGAGAATTCTCGAGGCTGACTGCCGTTGTCCTGGGTGCAGGAAGCAATACAGTCCTGTTGAGGGCGAGAAGATGGATATGAGTGGAGTTGCACCCTTGATACCATTCCAGTTGTCCCGCTCTTGTAGCATGAGTTCAAGATCTTAGAATTGGGACTGTTGCTTTTTTTATGTGGATGTAGGGGGACTTTTCATGGGTGTTTTGTGCACTGTGCAAGTCCTGATTTTCTTTTGAAGAAATGTGGATATAGGCATAAAACTTTAAAGCTGTTACCTTGGACTCGTGTATGTTTTGGAGTCTACTTATCCATATATATTGGTGTTTGGATATGAAAGGACATAAGGAAATAGGTACATTTATTATTTAGTATATACTTATTTCTGAAATTGAACTAATCCACGTTCTCCTTATTCGTGAATTTCAGATTAGAATGAAGATCCCATCTGGTGTGGTACAGTTACTTTTCTGGTCAATTTTACTCTTGTTTTTTTTTTATTTTGTTATAGACTTCTCTTTAGATGCTTATTTCTGACTCCTAATAGCATGTGTTTTATGCAACAGTGAACTTCCATCGCCTTTGTGGGTTCCTCTATTATGATGAATTGTGGTATTTATCACTTATCTCCATTTTATTTTTATTGCCATAAATTTGCTGCAATGTTTCTTTTTTTTGTGGTTATAAATATTTCTTTCAGTTTTAACACACATGGTCTATATTTTGGGTTGTTATTATTAACCAGCTTTGTGCACCAAAAATCCTGTTATTATAGGGTCTGAAGTGGAGGAAGTGTGTGTGTGTGTGTTGGTTCTATGTTCTCACATGAAACTACTACCTAGGTTGTCAGCAAATCATTCTTACTGTTAGACCAAGCCTGCTCCATTTTGAGGCACTACTTATGTTTATTTCATGTCGATACTTTGAGATGTGCCATGTTATTGTTTCAGCCACTAGTATATTACGAATTCTCATTTGAAACTTTTTCATAAAATAGATTAGTACCAGTTGTTCTATAACTTACAAGTATTGAATTTGATTGGATTTAGCATTAGCTACAACTATTGAATTTGACTGGATTTAGCATCAACGAGTCTTCTCAAATAGCTTCTTGGGCATCACACCAATAGCAAAATATCGTCGGGGGGTCGGACCACTTGGGTCTATTGTATGCAGCTTTACCCTGCTTTTTGTTGTTTCCATGACTCAAACTCGTGACCTCCAAGTCACAAGGCAACAACTTTACCGTTACGCCACGGCTCCCCTTCATAATGAGGAACTACTATTTAATAAAAATAAACCTTTTTTTTTGTGGTAACATTGAAAGTTTAAGTACTAAATAACTAAATATTATACATAACCAAATGTTTCAAGACAAAGAAATTAGATAGATTGGCATATATCACATGCAAACTTGAAAGAGTGCCCTTCACATCCTCTTGAAAAGGACCTGGAAATAAACCAGTCCATAATTTCTCTGGTATGGTATGATAAGTTAGAGCTAAGGCAATAGATTATGGAACATTTTCATGCTATCACTTTTTTCTATCTATTTTCTTAAATCTTGTTTTAATTTTTTTTTAAAATAATCCAAAAAGTTTTTTAGAAACCGAACAATGAAAGTGAGTGAGTGACAGAGGAAGTGATGGTTGTTTTTCAAAATTGGAACAAATGAATGTCAGTAAAACTGAAGATTTTGGCTGGAATCTATGAATGTATGTTGGCTGGAGGTTCTGGTGAAGAAAACGTCGACTACAGGGTTTATGAGGTAGACACAGCCAGAAGATGAAGAGAAGGTCTGTGAGCTCTAGAGAAAAGGAATAGCTAGATGGTGAGGCAAAGAAAGGTTAAGAGGGTGGATGAGGAAGGTAGTTCGGAGGAGACATCTTGTGAGGCAAGTTCTCTAGATGAGGGATTTCATCAATTCCTGCTTGACTCAAAGTATTCAAAGTTTAACTATTCTACAGAACTAAATGGAAGGCTCTGGAAGAACTGAATCATTCTGTGTAGAACAAAATTTTGTGTTTGTTGATATCAAATATAGAAGTTCTAAGAATGGACTTGCTATTTCCTCTAAAGAAAGGTTTCTTCATTTTTATGTTTCCCATAAAAGAACTTTGGAAGGAGATAACCACACCTGTCCATTCAATTGCTCTCTCAAAATATATCAGGCTAGCAGTTACAGAAATGATCACATTGGGTAGAGAATTTTTGCCCTGTCTGAAAGGCATCTCATTCTGTTATTTAACGTATTTGATTTCTATTATTAATTTGCCAACAGGAATTACTTGACATTTAAAGGCTCCTAATAAGCCTCAGTTGAGCATTCTATGAATGATGGATTATCTCATCTACTTTTACTGAGTCATTTTTCTTCCCCTTTTTAGGTCAGAACTTATGGAGAAATAAGTGAAGAATGTGATCATGAAGTATTGGCATGTTTCATGAGTCATCTCATTTATGTATTATGTTAAAATAGATTGACACATGGAATTATCTTTCTAATGGCTAAAATTCTAGAGAGTGTGATTTGGAAGTAAGCTATTCCATAATAGTACACAGTATGAAATTATCTCCTTGGAATTAAGTTTTGCTGTTTTTTTTTTCTTTTCCAGGAAAGGAATTTCATTCAGCTTGAAGAAATGTAAGGGCTTATTAATTTAATTTCTTCTTTGTCACAGTCTTCCAAAATTAATTTCAATTTATTTTAATTTTCTGTGACGGATCATAGAAAGCATAAATTTTAAGGACATATATTTGGAACAGGTGTTAGAAAGGAGTTATGTTAGTAAAAACATTTAGGAAGTAGTGCTATCAACTAAACCAAGTAATATTTTATTTCCATGTTAGGCTGCTGCTTGGCCTTGAAAAGTGTTTATTATAGCACATTGAGCTGGCAAAGTAATGCGAAAAATATTATTTCATTGAATCTCAACCATCTTGAGAGGGGGAAATTTCAGTTTTTAATTGTTAGTGATGCTTCATAGAGAAATGTTCCACTTAAACTTGGTATGGTTGCCTATTGTCCTTCAGTAAAAAGTTTGGCCACTTAAATGGTGTGAGATGCATGCACTTCAGTATGATCCTTGAACTGTATGACTGCTTTATAGTACTCACATATATTTATTTTTTAGATATAATCATGCTAAGTTGTAGATCTTAATACAAAATTGATGAGTGCTCCAGTATTTAGTACTTCCCATTGGTTGAGGATCTTAATGGTAGAAGATTTTTTACCAAGATTTAGTTTGTATGGCAGATTAAATTGTAGATTGTTGCTTTTAATTAGGTTTTAGATGATTTAATCAACACTGATGTGGTAAAATTTCAATGATTTACTGCTTTCCAATTTCAATTTGAAGCCCATGTTTAGCCCATAGATGCTTAAAGGAAGTTATATTATTTGACTCAGAACAGTTGCAGAGCGTGTGGATTTCTGATCTTTCCTCTCAAGGTCTTTGAGTCTGATGGTTGCATACCTTAAGTTTTAATAATTCTATGTTTGATGCTACGAGAACTTGAGTCCGTAGCCAACTTAATGTTGTTTATATTTGCATTGCATTATTTTGTTGTTCATGTCATATGTATGGTACTGTAGGTTATAAGTTGGATCATTGTAGAATGAATGACCATCCTTTTGTGTTAAAATGAATTACTTCTATTGATGAAAACTGATTGGTGTGTACTGAGTGTTGTTTTTTGGATGTATTCGTGTTTTTAAATTGTCTATTATCTTGTTTGGATTAAATGGATGATTTTATCTATAGAAATGGATGAAAATTGATTGAACTTTTATGCTTGTATTGATTGTCAGTAATTAGATTTATTGGTGTTAGATTATGATCTGTATAAATTGTTTCTTAAATCCACCATTCATAAAGATGTATTCATGGTTGTAGTTATAGTTTCTTTTTGCAAGATATATATACTATGAGAGCGTGTGCACATAATAAAATTTAAGCCATTGTATTTAAGATTTCAAGAAATGTTGGGACCTTACTATTTTGGTTTTGATACTCGTGTTTTATGGAGGGATTTAAATTTTATTGTGGTTTCCAAAATCATCTCATCAGATATAAGTTTTATTAGACGATTTAGTTACTGTTTGAAAAAGATAGGCCATAAGTGGAGTTACTATACTTCATTATTATTTTGATAATGTAACGTGCATAAATAAATAAAAAATTGTCATTAAAACTCAAAATGATTTATCTGATCAATTTTACTAACAAAATTTTATGTGAAATATATAAATCAAATAATATCCAAAATTTGAATAAAAAATGTGTAAAAAATATATATAATAATTTCTGAATTTAGTTTAGTGAATAACAACACATCACCTGTTATGCTAATTTATCCTATTTAAATATATAAAAGAAAAAAAATTGCCAGCCGAGATGTTACAAACTAGATGTCTGGTCATTATCTTACACTAGTTTAGATCCACTTGATTTAAATTAAAATACACAACCTTGATCAGATGCACTATTGTAATAATATTGACAGTAAAGTAGATAGATGGTCACAAAATATCAGGCAACATATGGCTCTGATATAATAGCAGAGAAAGAAATACTTCATATTATCTCTGAAACATAGTTCATCCAACAGAAAAGCATCAAATAAGAAAATGCTGCAGAACTGTTAACAAGAAATAGACAAGAAAGTTTTTTGCTGATGCATCATTCTACAGAAACTAAGCCATCAAAGAATGTCTAAAGCCAAATGAAATGGCTCCAACTTCCTTTTGAAACAATGAATTGCCACTAATGATTCACAAAATGAACATGATCAATAATTAGTCACAAATGAAGAGCAATCAAGGGTTAACTAGATCTATTGTTATGCAAGCTTTTTGGCACGGCCACTGGAGGGGAAGCTATCGTCCTTCTTGCCACAGGATGATTCAGGTTTTCTCGCCCAAGCAGGAGCTCGATCTGGCTCATATCGATAGTCATAGAAGAGCTCCTCTCCGGCACTAATCCGTTCTTTGGCAAATATACCTACCCTATGATCACCTGCTACCATAATAACCTTTGCATAGCAATTTGGATCAGGGGAATGGTTCGCGAACTTTAGTTTATCACCTTTCCGGTAAGCATCAAGAACAAACTGCAAGAGCAACTTATCAGAAACTACCATGTCTATAAAAGCACCTAAAGTAATTGCAATTTGGTGGCAGTTACATGCCTGATCATTCAAGTTAAAGAGAAATGATGAATTTTCACGGTCATAAATCTTTCCACGCTTATCTGCTTCTCGATGAGAGATTAGTTCTCCAGTATACTCACCAAGGTATTCATGTTTACCAACACTATTCTGAAAAGCATTAAAGATCACTTAGTAATATGCAAAAAGCAAAGAGGAAGTACAGATAGCTGGAACATTATTAGTTATTACCTTTAGAAAAGCTCCCCAGCCTGAAACATCAGATCTTCCAAGTAAGACCTGGAGATGTGTATTTATCAAAAATTTTGAAGTTTAAGCTCCAAAATAGTAGCTAGTTCTATTTCAAAACAAACAGAATAATCAAAAGAACTTTGAGGATACTTGAAAATAATATTAAATAGAGCTTACTAATAAGAAACAATAATTTGCATATGAATTACTGCAGATCTGTGGTGAAGATAGCTGTTGAAGTATAATAGTACTGCCATCAAGAGATTCAGATATAGTGAAGATATTTATGCTTTTCCGAAAGAAACTTCAGAGAGTAACTCAGGCATATGGGGTTTTCATGGTTAAATCTGTCAGAACAGGCTAGAGAAAAATAGATCAGAACTAACTATGAAGTGGCATTCTCGTGGTGTTCGATTCAGGAAAATTCTTTACATACACACATAATGCTTCAGACAGTGCATAGTCCATTTACCTAATGTCCAACTATTAAAAAGAACACTAAAGTAGAATGTTATCTCCATTAAAAGAATGAGCCATTCTTTATTTACCCTCTGTTGTTGTTTGAGTAAAAGCTTCATATTTCTGCATTCATAATTATCTCCTCTTTGAGTGGGGCCTCCTAATGTACCATCACCACAGCTGCACAAAACCAATTGCACAATTAACAAGAAAAGAGCAACACCCCAAAAAGAAAAATAAAAAATAAAAATAATCAAGGTATCATGAAAAAATCACTAAAATTTAGCAAAGATACCAAATGTACTCAAGAAAATTAGGCATGATGAAGAAATAATGAACAGAAGCAGAAAAGAAATACAATTTTCTTGAAAAGAATAAAAAATCAGTTATAGACACATACCCAACCCAGCAGTTTCTACAAACATCAGGATCACATTCCCTGTCTGCAGCAAAACATGGGCATTGACGACTTCGGCATTGACTTTTTGCACAGTGGCATCCTCTAAAACGGTTCTTGCAGATCTTAGGACATCTAAAACCAAAATGTATATATATAAATTAATAAGCAAGAACCATATGCCACAAAAAAAATAAAAAAAAATAAATAAATAAATCTAGGAGTAAAATCTACATAAGAAACTCAAATGGAAAGTTCAACCAGTTAACAAGAATATAATTGAAACTAATTACAGGCATTAAGGAATATTAAGAAGATATATTGGTCAGTTATTATAAATTTAAAATATTAAGAAACATGATATATTTTATGATATCTGTGAGAAGGTTACATGTGACTAGACGAGCATGCAGTGTTGCAGTAATTATATTAGAATACCATAACAGTGTCACCAAAAAAAAAAAAAAAGATACCTTCCAAGGAGGAAAAAAGGGGCCATTTCCACAAAATCTAAAATTGTGCATATATTAGAGGTATGTACATAAGGTGATTTGAAAATCAACAAGTATAAGATACCTATCCCACCAGCACAAATCTAAAGGTACAAATATAATCAATGAAACTGTTGCATTTTCACAACAATGGTAAAAATAAATTCACAAATCTAAAGGTTTCCAAAAATAACTCCTCCAGAGCTATTGCCACCACCAGTTGCAGCATCCACTTTGGTGGCATGGTCCAAAGTTCATACCAAGTACTGGAGTCAGTATAGTCTACAATACCTTCACCAGCCAGCATATTTCTGGAGACAAGGTTTTACTACCTACAGTATCTCTTGAAAGTACTTTAGAGAGGACACGATTTTTCTGCCTTCACTAAGTTGAAAAGGTTGATTCTCAAGGGATGCTCCATGTTCCATCTTAGCAACCTCTTAAAGCTTTTGATCTTCCTATAATCTATAAAATTATGCTTGACCCATAAACCAAAGTCATAATCTTATCATCCACACATAACTAGATCTTCCTTTAATGGCAAACTAATTACTCTCTCATACATACTCACCTTTATAAACAAACTTCTCTGGTCTTCATTCATCTTAATCATTCCAAAAAAAATCTTAATTACCACAAACCACATGGCTAATATTGATAAGGGTAAACTACACAATTAGTCACCCACCTGTTTGTGTGTTTCTATTTTGGTCACTCACCTTTAAAAAGTTACGATTCAGTCACCCAACTTTAAGATTCTATGTTTTTAAATCACCCGATCTCACAGTGTTAATCCTGGAGCATGTTTGAAGGATTTCCAACCGTATGGATGGGAAGATCATCGAAAAATAAGCTTGCCTGTCAATTTTCATACAATTTGGTAACCGTTTGGGCCTCCCACTTAACGGTTGAAATTACTGGACCGTTGATTTTTATAAAATAAGAACGTTAAGTGGGACCAAACGGCTACCAAATTGTATGAAAATTGGCGACAAGCTTATTTGATGATCTTCCCATCCATCGATTAAAATCCTTCAAACATGCTCAGTAAATGGGCACGCACCATTAACACCGTAGGGTGACTTAAAACATAGAATCTTAAAGTTGAATTAAACTTTTAAAAATGACCAAAATAGAAACACGCAAATAGGTGGGTGACTAATCGTGTAGTTTACCCTATTGATAAACTAGGATAGCAGCAGCAAATATGATTCCAATGCAACAAACAAAGGCAACAGTTAAAGTTACAATTAAATTACATACGGAAATATGTAAAATTAGTAATTAGAACTTCTATGAACCCCAACCACAATAATAATCACATATATACCAAGTCCGTATACTATTCCGAAGCACAAATATCTTTAGTTGAGCATAGGTATGATATCTCCAATTGTTCAAAGAAAACGGAAGTGCCAAAAAGCTCGCTACGAAAGGGATTGCCAAATACAGTACAAAAATAGGTTAGTAGCTGGCATACAATTAAAGAATTTATAATTTACGCCTTGTTAATAGAAACAAAAGAACATTGAAGTTAAAATGAAACATGTATAGTCATAAAACATTTCCAGAGAAAACTTAATTTTGGTTTTTAGACTCATCAATCCATAATTTAGATCTACCTATAGTTTACCAATCAGATTGGTGAAAATACAAGAGATCAAGTGAAGAAAAAATAAGGTAAACAGAAACAAAATCAATAAAGTAGTTAATATAAAGCATTAACCAGTGCTAAACTATTGGACATATCAAGTTATATTCTTCTTAATGCATAGTTACATGAACAGGAAGGAGCAAAGAAGGCCATGATGAATTAAAGTTAGACTAAAGAGATAACTCACCCACAGTATTTCTCACAACAGGTCCCATTTAAAATGCAAGGACACTGCTTCCCACAGGCAGATTGACAACCACAAGGATTATATTGCCGACATGGTTGATCCTCTCTCTCAGTAATTCGCTTCCTGATTGAATGGTAACCAGCAGACTTCCAAGTATACTTCAATCGACGGACTCTACCTCGCCTCCTAAGAAACCTTGATCTTGTCCTCAATTCATTACCCTGGAAACCGCCAAAAATATAGAATTGTTTCTTAACAAAAAACTACATCATGAAATATTGATAACTGACGGTATTTTCATAGTAGTTAACCTTGCCATGGCCTTCAACCAAAGAATTTGCACCATTTCCTCTAGCAAATGTTCCTTTATTCTCAATAAAGTTCATGTATTGGAAGACTTCTGAACATGTTCTCATTCCGTTCAATAGATTTCTAGAAATTAGACAGCTGCGATGAAGAAAGGCTACACTTTAGACCAAAAAGTTTAATCCACACAACTGTGTGCTTCTCAGTAACAAAAACAGTTAATGAGGCACAGCTAGTTACATGAGTCACATCACTATAATTTAGTTTCACAAGAAACTCATGCAAAGGTAATATGAGTCAACAAATTGCAGAGAAATGACTTTAGAAGTTTCACCTAAAAGAGGTGGAAAAAGATACAGAAACTATGTTGCAATAGAACAACCAGAAATTTGGGAATTCTGTGCTCATGCCCCAACATTTACTGTAAAATATAATTGAAAAATAGCCAACAACACAAAATACATGTAGCCTATATGCCCATCATCACGAAAAAACAACAATAAATGAATTTCATAGAGGTATCTTACAACATAGTAACTGTATCCTATAACATGACACTTATCCTACAACATAGTAACTGTAGTTTGATGAATCATTTAATTTTGGGCATGACACTCATTAGATCAAAATTCATCATGATATTCCAAATTTAAAATCCAAGCAACTTCACAAATATGAAATGCATCTAATGTAAATTCTTTGGACTTTTATTTTTAGTTGATAATTTTTCAAATGAAAAACTTCATTATACTTAAACATGGCAATAGATAATCCATAATCTTTAAAATTCCTATCATTAAGCTCGATCAAGTTATTTCAAAATATAAAAGGATTGAATCTAATATCAAAATACCTTTACATTCTTCTAAAATCAATGGTTTATAAACAGGTCATATGTTGGCCCCCCAATACATTAGCTGGGAAACCCTGGATTAAATGATATGTTGTTTCTAAAGTATTCAACTAGTGAAGATCAAGTTGTAAGATGTGTCATTATAATTTGTAACTCATCATGATTATTATCTTCACACAGAATGCTTGGCCCAGTCCCATCAAAAGGAGACCTGCAAATTCTATTATTTGGTTGTTCTATTACTAGTAAATAGTTCCTTGGAGTTCTAATCAATTATTGTGTTTAATCAGATATTGAACAAACCAATAACAGACTAGAAAGCATCATTACATTAAAAAATGCACAAAGGGTTTTTTTCTGCCAATACCGCAGAATGGAAGCTTCTCATATGAAGAGAGAGGATCAAGCAGACACAATATGTGATCAAAGCAAATTGTTTTAAATAAGAAACAGTAACTTACCTATTCCTTCCATAAATCTCCAAACCTTTTCCAAAAAGCCCTTTTTCAATGGTCTTCCAAGACATAACACCATTGATTTCGTGCTTCTCATCAACAAAATCATCTTTTCTTGAACTCTCATCATCAACAGTAGCTGTGGATTGTTTGACCATTTGAGTAGTAAATTCATTAGGTACAACAAAAGACGTGTCCACATTATCTAGCAATGGTGAAACTTTTTTCCGACATTTTTTGACAATTGAAGAGCTTAGTTTTCTGCTATGTGAAGAAAAATTGATATCTTTATTTCCTTTGCGAGCAGTTGACCTAAGCTTCATATCATGTAACCAAAGAGTTCCACTAGGCTCAGAGCCTGGTGGCAACAATTTCTTTTGCCTTTTTCTTATGCAGATAAGTACTCTTTCAGCAGCTCTTTTATTGTTTCTCTTTCGGATACTGCATTTTCCATTCGTCTTGACTTTTAAAGGTGAAGAAGATATAAGGGTGGATATGCTATCACGCCAAGGATGGACTTCTGACTCACTGCTCTCAGATACAATTCTTACATTTGAAGAAGCACTTTCACTTTGATGAGACTTCACTCTCTGTCCAACAGAAGAACCATGTATTTTCTTGCTTGGATAATTTTGCTGCCCAGCACCACCAGACGAGTGAGTTAATTCTTCAAAAGTGTGAGAATTCAATGAAGTACCAATATCGGACTTGGAGGCCTGAAAAAACAGCAACTATTGCATAAAATTTTGAGGCCCACTTGATTCATACAAAAACTCATTGAGGATTGATGTTTTAGCTTCATAATCCATACCAGTCTGTAGCAATGATTACTACATGGTGTGCCATCATCAGAATTGTTCCATGGGAGTTGTTTTTCTGCCTGGAATATAGGGGAAATTACTCAGCTACTATTCAAAGAAAAATATCTGGCCCATTCAGTTTATCAACTTACAGGAAACACCAAATCCTGAGAACAACCATGTAGTCTACAATCAAAAACCTGCCAGTCGTCCAGAAGTAACGAGACTATTTTAGCAAAATAATATAATTAAAGCATTGCACTCTCAAAACATAGTAGCAACTGAATAGTCAGATATGTACAAGTGCTTACAAGACACCGTCGGCAAAAAAGGTTATCAAAAGAATCCAATGCCGCATCAAGATCTTTTTCAAGCAATGCATCTTCAAGTTTTTCCTCAGATCTATTTTCGCCATTTTGAACGCATTGTTCTGTTTTCTCTGTCTTTAGGAAGTGCCCATATCTTGCCTGTATTATATAAGATGTTTGATGTGGTTTCATACGTCTTTAAATGCCAGCAAAAATGAATTGGAAACAGCCAAATCCAAGTTTGGATCATAGATCGATTCTCATCACACTTGAGGAAGAGAAAGACCACAATCACAGCATCTGAAAAGTCAAATTGGCCAGTTCTATGCAGACCAAGAGGATAGTGGACGTGTGGGTAAGTAACATACCCTTATTTCACTAGGCTTTCTCTCCAAATGCTCAGCCAATGAATCCACCGCGTTATCTGATGCACCAACTTCTTGCAATGTCATCCTACAATGCTCAAGTAAATAAACATTAGTAGGGACAGAATATGATGAGTAGAAAAATGAGGACTGAAATAAATAATAAAAGGAAGCTAAATATATTTTAATCAAAAAAGGCGTGCATGAGATGAGGAATAGGAGGATTAGAAAAATATAATTGTTAATGTTATTAAGTGCAAAGGCAAAAGATGTGTTCTTGTTACCAACCCATGTATATTCATTCTAGAAGCTCAAGAAATAACTTAAAAGGACGAGTGGAGGAAATAAAGCACTGAAACATATAGTTCATATTAGATAGCATGCTAGAGAGCAATGACAAGTTTACAACATTTTACTGAATAGGTTTATCAGTGTTGTCGACAGATATAATGTCATCCACTAGGAAGTGAGCTGAAGTGAACATGGGCTATTACGATACTAGGACAGAATGAGAGACTGCCGGAGTAAATTGTGAATTTCATGGTCAACAAAGAATGAGCATCTAGACAGGACTGGAGTTTAGTAAATTTTAGACTAGCAAGCAAGCAAAGTTCTAAGAAAAATTGGTTTTAACTTTTGACCCTTTTTTCAGGAATATGTTGTTAATGTCGTTTTCAAATTGACATTTATCAAGCAAACAAAGGTTCCACCAAGCTCTAAATGCAATATAATCTTTAGAAGAGCTCCACAGCCAAGCATGTACTCTATGTATGATATGAAACCCTTAGTGTGATGCATAGCATTAGCAGCTCCCACCTTATAGGGTGGAAAGATGGGTGCACACCCCAAGTAGCTACACCCCGAGTTAAACAACCTTCACAATTAATTTAATAGAATTATTTTGTTTAGAATAAATCATTTGATGTTATGCCTTTCACATGGAATAACATTTCCTGTCAATTAATAATTTCCAGTAGAAGGTAGCACAAAAAGCAAGACAACAGTTCAATATAAGTGAAAAGGCAAGAAAAAAAGGACCAAACAAGAGTATTGACGATTTTCAATCCAAATTGGTGTGTACTAACCGAAGAATGTAATCTTCAATGTTCCCAAATTCTTTCTTTTCTTCTTCATCTTCAATAATATCTTCCTCACTGTCACTGCAAATTAAAGCTTCACCGCAACTCTGATCATAATATATTCTTCTTCTACCAACAACAGATTGATCCTCAGTCATTCTTTGATTTCTGCATATAAAAAAAATTAATATACAGCACTTTAATGCAAAAGCAAAAAGATGGCATGAGTAAAGCAGTAGAAAAGCTGCAGCAAATTTAAATTCCAAAGTAAAACTTAAAAAAAATTGCACCAACATATCTAAAGAATACATATGAAAATCAACAACTTCTACTAGTTTGGTTCTATCTAAATTTGATTGCTTTTTTAGCACTTCTATGCAATTAAAGCTTTTAAGCAGCATTCTGTCAAAAAACTAAACTAAACCTAGCCTCCAACCATGCTACAGGTCAATTTTACTCTCTACTAACTAAAGGTACATTCACTCTCATCTCACTCAATGGACCACTCTTAATGCCTTTTATAAATTATCATATAAGGCAAACTGTTTTGCAGGAGGTTGGCATTATAGATCTACCAACCTATGGGTTATCCTTAGTCCAGTCATTGGTGTCCTTTTTTATTCATGGACTCCCCAATCCCACGAAACATCTATTATAGCATTCTCATCTTACATTTTATGTGAATACTATTTTTTATTTTTTATTTATTTTTTATTTATTTTTTGGAGATTGTGAATAAATCATTTTCTGTAATTTACCATTACTTATCGAACCCAGCTCTCTTATAAAAAGAATAGATTTACAGGCATCCTAAAAATGGATTAAGTGTGCACATTCTTCTCTCACATGCAATTTTAAGACATTCTTTTATCACGGAAAATTTTGAGATTTGCCATTTATGTGTGTGTGTGTACGCACACGCGCGCAAGCATGCATATGATCCTAACATAGTAAAAAGCAAAAGATAAGAAAAATTTTAAGATGTGCTATTTATATGTGTGTGTGTGTGTGTGCAAGCATGCATATGATCCTAACATAGTAAAAAACAAAAGATAAGAAAAATATTAAGATGTGCCCTTTATGTGCGTGTGTGTGTGTGCGTGCAAGCCTGTATATGATCCTAACATAGTAGAAAGCAAAAGAAAAGAAAATTTTTGAGATGTGCCATTTATGTGTGTGTGGGTATGTGTGTGCACCATTATGTAGCATTTTTGGTACATAAATACTTATGTGTATGTGTGTGAGCCATTTATGCATAATTTTTGGTATATACATATATACATACATGTGTGTGTGTATGTCACACACCATTAATGTAGCATTTTCGGTACATAGTGCATAAATACAAACTTGCATGCATGTTTGTGTGTTTGTGCATGCACGTGTGCGTGCATGTGTGTGTGATACAACCCAATTGAAAGTTAATACCATTCATTATGATAGTCACCAGAAAAACAAATGTAAAAGGAAATGCAAAGAAACCAAAAGATTACATATTTTGAGAAGAAAGAAAACCCTACAAATACATCATGGCCATCCAAATGACAAATTCACAATCTAGATCTTGATTACATACCACAAAATATATGAGCATAAAGTTTCACTTCTACGTGTATTGTTTTGACAGCATATCACACAATGCATCCAGAATAAATGAAAAAAAAAATCCTCTACAATATATGGTTCTTAGGTTTTAGGATTTTTAAAAAAAAAAAAATTACAAATCACCATGAAGGTTGTTGATTTTCAATTTGGACATTTGATCATCAAAAAACCATTATGTGAAGGATCAAGGTAGATTGCTTAAGTAAAAGGTAAACCACATCACCAAGAGGTATTTATTGCAATTAAGGTGAAGTTCATAGATTACAACAGGGCACTCTAAGAGTTTAGCCTGAATCATCCCCACGAAACCAACATAATAGAGGGCCCATTACTTTCTAAACCCTCCAAACAAACTTAAATCCAAACATGGCACAAATCCTTTAAATCCAAACAGGGTTCCATTAAGAAGTAAAATCTTCTAGGAGTACAGCATTAAAGAATCTGTAGAGCACACACTATAAGAAATAGAAAAAAACCATGCATACATGCAAGGAGTTAAATACTTAAATCCCACTTGAACAACTAATATGTAAATGTACATTTTATCTATTACAGGCACATGCTATTAAATGCATGCTGTAGATCAGAAAGAATGATGTGTAAATACCATGCAGCCACGATGAAAAATGCTGATGTATCACCTGTCTAGAAAAATCCAAGTGGTATATGGTGGTAGTTTTGGTACTTCTGGCAGTTTGATAGTTCGAATTGCACACTTGCCAACATGGTTGTTACCAAAAAGAAGCACTGAGGAACCATATGAACTTTCATCTTGACAACCATTGCCATACTTGTCTCCACCAGATAGTTCAAGATTATTTATCGTACCAACTGCATCTTCATGCCTTCTTCTTAACAAATCTGAATCCATATCAGCAGTATCTACCATAGCATTTCTCCGCAGTTTTGTCAAATTATGAACATGATGAGTTATGCCACTAAGTTTCTGCTTGTTATCTTCCATCTTTTTCTGAATACAGTCAAAACGATAAGAGTTGAATGGTACCACAACCATCACAAGTTAAAAGATTTTGACAATAAGTAGATAAATTGACGTAAAAACATTAGAAAGTACATTTTAATATAGTTACAAGTAACTAATCAATAAGTTGCATGAGGCAGTAAAGCACCTTAATGTAAATACAGCGATCAGCAATAACTTGCATCTTCAGGGAATCAATAATTGATAAAACATCCTGAGACAAGTGGTTTGCATCCATTCCAGGGATCTACAACACGAAGGAAGTAGTCAAAAATCAGCCACTAACCGGAGCACATAGTTTGTTAGCTAAGCTCATAACATAAGTACATATACACTATGGCCTGCACAATGCAAGAAGCTGTGGATCTTTTCTAGATATCCCTCATGAATCATGTCAAATACTTTTTTACATATCCAAGATGTACTTTGGTATGTTGTAGCCCTTAAAGAGAGTACAATGAAGTACAAGCTAAAAGTGAAGGCATTTATCTTGATAAAAGAAAAACTTTTCTGCAATATGAAACATAAACAACGATTGTCGTGTAATTATAATGAAGAAAAGTCATAAAATAAATCTGGTAAAGATTTAGCAGCTTAAAGAAACAAGCAGAAAACCAGGGAATATGAAGCACAACTAAAACATGATATAGGACTTGTCCAGCAATGGTTGTAGTGTTTGCATAAGTCTGTGTCACTATTTAATGCACTTTGTAGCTAACCGTAACATGTCAGTCTTTAGAATTAGCGATGTGCATGATGTTTTGCACAAGCACAAAAGAGTACAAAGCAAATACAAATCTTTAGAAAAGTTTGTAGTATTTACAAATCTTTGGCTGATTATATTATACAAAATGGTTTTATTTTAAACTGCATTCTCTTGATCCCTCACGCTTTTCAAACACTATTTTTCAGGCATTCACAACCTTAGAAAATTCACTTTGCACACAAAAAGATCTTTTTCATTTATCTTAGACATCTCAACACTACCTATATAGATATAGTCTCTCTGTTTGGACACATTTCCTGTTTTTATAGATCAATATCATGATTTCCTTCATGTATGGAGAATTTAAATGAATATATCTACCTTTATGTATCTTTTCGTGGACAAGCCACTAGAAGCACGCCTATGGCATGCTTCGAATCCATGACCTCTCCTTATGAGAGTGAACGGGCTAGCCAATGGCCCCTATCATGCAACCAGATATTCCAATGCTGATATAGTATATTTAGTAATGATAAATAAATTAGTACAGCAATTCGGAAACTACAGATTCTTTTGAAATTTTACAGCTAAGTAACTGATATGCTCCATTCTTTTTCTTTTTCTTTCTTTTTTTTTTCTTTCATTTTCTTCCGATAAATGTGGATGAGTTATTTTTTATCTGGTAGAGGCGTGCTGCGATCCTCCGACCTCTCATTTGAAGAGGGAATGTGGTAATCAACTTTCCTTCTAAAAGTTGCTACTTATATGCTCTCTTTAACAGGTACAAATAGTGACAATTATAGAAGCAATATTGCTTGATACTCCACCAAACAACCATAATGAAAGCATCAGGGAAAAGCTTGGGCTATGTACATGCATATTTAAAGGAACTTTTTTTTTATACATATAGGACCTAGGCATCAAATCTCTTTTAAAGGAAGTTCTATAAAGTAAACCCTGCATGAAAATAAATATATTCGGAGTGATTTTAGAAACAAAACATCCTTAATAAATCATTTCAATAACAAACTAATCATCCCAAATTTAAAATTCAAGAAAAAAAAAACACAAGGCTAATGTGCCCCTGAAAACAACAACCGGAGAACTTCGCTTTGGAGTATCAGAACACTAATTCTGACAAGAATATACCATATGAACCACATAATTCAAGCTGCATTGCACTAAAAAGCAGATCCTTACAAAAAAAAACCTCGAAAGGGAAAAGTATTCCCCAATAGAATGATCAGATCATAGAAAGCTGATTAAAAAAAAAATTAAAAAAAAGCGAGGGCGCACCTGAAGGCCAGCAGAGGGCTCGGATCTGCTGGCAGAGGCTGAGGAGGAGGCATTGGATGCCATGGCGAATGGGTGCGAGGAGGAGAGAGAGGTGGCTTCAGCCGCGCTGTCTCCTCGCCAGCGCCGCCCTCCGCCTCATCTCTGGAACCCTAATCGACGCGAAATGGGAGAATGACGGAAAAGTTAATAAGTAGGAGGAATGCGTTGTTAAATCGAGAGCATGTTAAAATGGGGGGAAGCGATCAGGCCTCTTCTTTTGAAATCGTTGTATACTGAGTAGTACTCTGGGGAGATGTACGGCTGGCTACGTCATGCGCCGCACTTGGCGCTGGCGGCCTCCGTTTCTTTGGTAATGTGCCGGTCACCAGCTTTGGAATTAATTGGAGAGATAAGAGGGTTTGGTTTGATGCCGTTCAACGTATATTAAATCTGAATAGTGGACGTTTTTCATGTGAACCCTTGGAAGTTGGAATGGATGTTTGAAATAATTTAGCTTTTTCTTTTTAAAAATTTGACTTATTTAATAGAAAATTCTTTGACAGCCCCTCCAGGCTCCAGCCTGTTTTACAAATATCTTGCAACTCTTTTTTTTTATATTTAATAATGTGGATAAACTACTTTTATTTATAGTGTAGGTAAGATAAGTGTTACAAACAATCTATTGCTATCAAGGTTTTACATAAAATTGTACCAATCTCAGGCTATTTGTAATATCTATCATCTGCTCTCCCTCCTACCTATACCCTTTCTCTTAGGCCTCGTCGTCACTGGATCCCTAGGTGGTATTTGGGGAAAAGTGCAGGCTCCTTTAGACCAATGTGTCTCCTGGAGCATCAGTTTTTTTGACGGAAGCTGCATTAAATCAATATAATAGAAAAAAGTTAGTATTACAAATAATTTATCCGAAAATGCATCGTTTGTCTTGAAAACATTGTCGATTTCTTTCTCCTCATAAGGACCAAATGATTGCCATCATCAGTAGTATCCATCCTCTCCTCAGGTTCCTAGTTACTACTTACTAGGGTTAAGTAGGACATGTGGTTGCCTAATCCTTTCACCCTGGTGGAAGGGTGTTTGGTTACAAAATAGTCTCTCGTAGTGCTCCCATATACTGCTCGCTAAAGGGCATTGGTAGAACAAGTGTGTGATTGTCTCATCTTCCGTCTCACATATGTAATATGTGATCCGTGTGACCTGCCAATGTCGCATGTGGAGATTGTCTAGAGTGAGAATGTGACCTTCCCGTGCGAGCCATGTGAACATTTTTATCTTAAGTGGGTAGAGACACTTTTAGCAGCTCATTAATAGGTCCGATCGGGTTCCCTATCAATTTGAAAGAGGCATAGGGTTTTGACTGTGAAAGATGCCAGTGTGGTTATCTTCCATTTCTTTAATCGTCGCCACTGCCTAGGATGGCATTGAGATGTTGGAGTACATAGAGCATTCTTCAGCTTCCTTCTATGATAATGGGCCCGGTTGAATTAAGGATTTGGGATGTTGAAGTCTTTCCCTTGCAACTCCTTTAAATTTTTCTTTTTCTCATTCATCACACTATAACATACAACTTGAGTTTAATAATAATAATAATAATAATAATAATAATAGAGGTATAATTAGACCCATTTTTCATAACCCACAAATTGAACTTTGAATTTTAATTTAGGTTTTTTGGTCGTAAAGATACAAAATCTCTTAACTTATATAAGTATTCATATAGTCCCTATGAAAGATGCTTCATATCAACTAACTTTGTCTCAGCTTCTCTCAATAGGGCTTTCTTGGCTAGATGATCTGTTAGAATATTTGTTTCCCTCGGCACAAGACCAATGTATTGTGTTTGATTGGGGGTTATCCCCAAGTGGAGATAGGAATAAGTTTTGAAAATTTTGAATTTTTTTGGAGGGAGTTTTTAAACTAAAGGTATTAATGATAAGATAGTGATGTGTCCTTTATGTATTGGTGGGTTATATATTTAAATCTTAATTAAAGATTTTGACAAGAAAATTTTTTTTATGGAAAAATTGTGTTGGGGATAACCCATAACCCCCCAACTAAACAAGGCCGTCATTGGAGTATTTCTTTGCAACAGTTGAATATACTGGTTGTTCTCCAATCCAATCCTCTTCTTTGTGTATGTATTGTGTTTACCACACGAGCTAGCTATGAGTGCCTAACCATATGTCCTTTTTGGCTTGTCCAAATTTATCTAAAAATTAAAAAAATATAAATATAAGGGATAAAATTATAATAAAAAAGTTATATTCCTCTTTATTTTTTAAATAGTTAATGAATTATCACTCCCACAATAGTGAAGTTATTCCCTATAGGTCCCTCCCTAAGGACCTCCATCTTCCCCCTAGGGTCCTTGGGGGGACTTAGGATAAATAGTATTTTGGGTGTGGTTTTGGAAAAAATGAACAAAGGATGAATAGTGCATGGACCTATAGATAATTACCTCTTTTTTAAATGGACTTTCTATTTTTTTTCTTTCTTTTCTGGTATTTTACCTGAAAATAATACGAGGATATTGTGACATATTAAAGTGAACAAGATAGCATGTTTGTGTTGGAAATAAATTTCTTAATTTTATTAATTACTTGTTTCACATGAATTTTAAGGGATAAATAAATTGAACATTGCTACTGTCAACAAGCAAGCAAGTGATGAATTCGATCGCCAGCATCCTCCAGCCACCTAAACCCTCTCCATGTCTTCCTCCTCTCGTCCCCTCCCGTCTCCTCCGCTCGCCTCCTTCCTCCCTCTCCTTCCCCAGAACCCGAACGCTGAATCTCAAGTGCTCAGCCTCTGCTTTCGATCCCACTCCCGAACGCGGCGCCTCTACTGCTGAGGTCGACATGGTCCGCGGCCGCGACGGCGTCTGGTCTGCCGGCCAGCAGAAGGTGGTCGTTCTCTGGGACCTCGACAACAAGCCTCCGCGCGGGCCGCCTTACGAAGCCGCCATCGCCCTCCGACGCGTCGCCGGACATTTCGGCCGCGTTGTCGACGTCTCCGCCTACGCCAACCGGCACGCTTTCGACCACCTCCCCCAATGGGTCCTCGACCAGCGACGCGAGCGCCGAAGCGTCGACATCCTCGAGCGCAAGGGCATCGCCGTCCCCTCAGAACCCTATGTCTGTGGTGTCTGCGGGCGCAAGTGCCGCACGAATCTCGAGCTCAAGCGCCACTTCAAGCAGCTCCACGAGCGGGAGCGCCAGAAGAAGCTCGCCCGAATGCGGTCCCTCAAGGGCAAGAAGAGGCAGAAGTTTAAGGAGAGATTCGTGAGTGGGAACCATAAGTATGAGGAGGCTGCGAGGGAGTTGTTGACGCCCAAGACCGGCTATGGTTTGGCGTCGGAGCTGCGGCGAGCTGGGGTTTATGTGAGGACTGTGGCGGATAAGCCGCAGGCCGCGGACGCTGCGCTCAAGCGGCAGATGCAGCATTCAATGGCGAGGGGGATGGATTGGATGGTGCTGGTGTCCGATGATTCGGATTTCACGGATATGGTCAGGAGGGCAAGGGAGGCTGACCTCCGAACTGTGGTTGTTGGAGATGGACGGAGATCACTAGGTAGACATGCTGACTTTTGGGTGCCTTGGATGAGGGTGGAGAATGGGCAGGTGGACGAAGAGACTATATATTCTGGAAGAAATGAAGGTTATACTGATTTGATGGACGACATGGAAGAACAACAGCAGCAGCAGCAACAAGTGTTCTTCCATCATGATTCTTCTAATTGGGATTATCAGAGTGGGGATGAGGCCAGCACTCTGTTGGATAATGTAGTTGATGAGCTTCTGGTTCAGAATTCGGGGTTTGGTGGCATTAAAATCTCAGCATTTTCCGAGGAGGAAGTGGTGGTAGGGGGTGGAGATCATGCTGCTGATGTTTCTTTTAGGATCTTTGGGTCATCACCTCAGGATGAGGACTTGTGGGGAAGTGACAGTGAGGAAGAGGAAGATGATTTCATTTGATACAGCAGAAGGTAAATAATTTTCTTTCAATTGATGGTATTATTCTTGATTAATCATGCAGATTTGCACACTGGCTAATCTAGGGGATTAATTAAATGGGTAACCTGAAAACCTGAAATTTCTCATTTAGCACACTTGTATTTGAGGAATCTTGTATGTTTTTTCATTAATTATTCAAGTCCTGTTTTCGTATGACTTTTCTGGTATAATGTCTTGATCAAGGATACTTTATTCACAAACCCCAACATCAGATTCAAGTTTATTCCTACGCTTCAAAGGCAACCTTGCAGAAGACTTATTGTTCGGTACTCATTTACTGATGGCCATATTCATGAACTAGATAGTATAAACATTAGAGTTTCATCAAAGACAGAACCTTTTAATAGTAGGAATTGGTCTCAAGGTAGCAGTCTTGGTTGATATTAGATGGGGCAATCTGAAATAAAGGGAATGACATGGAATCACCAGCTGATCTTGCTGTATTGGTTGTTACATGTAGAACAGACTCTGAGTAAGATGTATCACAAATTTGATGGACAACCTGAGTTGTACTACTAGTTGTTTTCCCCTACCTGCCAGTGAAGATCTCCATCAATTACATGTTTTCATTCTGCTATATTGTTTCCCCAGACTGAAGAAGAGGATGTACCTATACCACTTCATGTAAATCCCCATTCAGGAAGGCTTTTGATTAGCATATAATCCTCTACTTGAACACAAGGTTTACTCTGAAATTAACAGTGTATTACTGCTAGGAGGCCAAATTTTAAATGTGTTTCCCATAAATATATCATGAATGAGAATGGGAAAAATGCGAAGTAAAAGGATTGGCATATGACTTTAGCTCTTGAGATTGAGTCTCTACCTAAATGAGTACTCGAGTTAGCTGCTATTTCCAAAAGTCATGAATGCAAATAAAAAACATCTCAAAAAACATCTCCTGGATAAGCTTAAGTACCATTATAGTCAGGTTTTATTATTAGAACTTATATTTAGAAAGTTGGGCAATTTAGTTGTTATGGGTCTACCTTGTAGTGGCACACAGTCCTCTTCATGTTGCACTATTCAAATTATGGGTCATCCTTGTATGAGTTCATATGCATATTTGCGTACTCATAGTACATATATAGAATGTAACCTATTGACATAATGTGACCTTTTTGTTATATTGCAATTGGTTGGCAAACGACAAATAATTGTCGTTGTTTAACAACAAACAACAACAACATTTTCTCTGATTGTTTGTTATGAAAAGGATGTTTCTTCTTCTGAAGGAATTTAATTGTAATATATATTTATTCTTGAGGAGACTTGTGCCTGCAATTGCTTGTTTAAGGTTATTCCTTCACCACCCTTATCTTTGAATGCTAAATCTGATTTCATTTTAAACCTAAGAAAGCAATAAAGGACATACTAGTTTGTCGATTGTGTTACCCAAAAAGCAAGCTGATGTAGCATTTGTATCATTTTGTTAATCATCAAATTAATATTTCGGAAATGACTTGGCAGAGGAATTACACAATCTTCATTTATTGCTGAACTAATTTCTTTAAAGAGAGTACTAAATGTGCTGGTAATTCTTGGCAGGTTTGTTGAATGACTAGGTGGGAAGATGCTCAAAGGTATTTCACAATATCTATCAGCTTTGGCCCCAATGTAAACCCTTGGAACTTCTGATCATATTGCTACATGAGAAACTGGAAATTATTTCATTCTTCCCCTATTGATCATCTCCTATGCAAATCCAGATTGCCCAGGAATCACCTTCCTTTCCCAGTCCTAAATCTCTTTATTGTTACCATTGGGACTTGCTGAGTGCCCATGTTGATATTTCATATTAGATGGAATAAAAAGCCAATTGCTTTTTCTTGTCTTTACATATATATAAAAGTTTTTTTTTTTTGTTTTTCAGTATGAAGATTTTTGGGTGAATTATTCTTTGGATGACCCAATTTTTTCACAAACTTTTGAATTTTCAATTTTATTGTTTTTTTTTTTTATAAATATGAACAAGTCATTGGAAGCCATCTTCAATCTATCTTTGTAAAAGATAATGAAATAGCCAATTTTTGTTTATGAAAGGAGATAATTTTACCAATTGAATTCTATCATTTAATTTAATTATATTGTAAGTTTTCTATTTAATTTATTGTCAAATAGTTATCTAATCATAAACTCAACAACAAGACAAATTTGAATTGAAGATCAAGACAAAATTGAATTGAAGATGACATGTATTTGAAAATACACTATTGAACCCCTTTTTTTGTCTTCTTAATTGAATTTCCAAGTAATAATATAACAACATATTTTTATATTAAACAAAGTTCCTCAAGTTCCACCACCAAACCAAATGCCGTGTTCATCTCCAACTCATCAAACCAAGACAAAACTACTAAATTTCTAAAACAATTACTAAATTAATTTCCAACATGTCCATCCAATAGTAAGTCCCTGTTATCCATATATAATGTATTTCCCAATCCTTGATCACCCTCCCAACCAATGCAACAGTGACCACCATTATATAATAATTAAGCTTTGATTAGAGACAGAAAAGTCAAGATTGCGCATGACCCATCCCAAGAATCCAAACAGGTGTCTAAACAACAAGACTAAAGACCCAATCTCTCTTTGTCCCCATTAAGCTCTCTTGTGGGGTTATCCCCTCATGGATGCCCCCCCCGGATCTCCTCTGTGGATAACTCTACATGCCATGCCGCCTTAGTCCAGTCGGCCCTATTAAATTCAAGTAAAACATATTTACATATTTAATAATAATCATATTGTGATATTCCTCGTTACGTTTCTAAAATTATTAAAAAAATAAATATTAAAATGGGAGGAAATTAAGAAATGGGGATGATAAGTCCACTTCGAGACCACATCACTAGTGTGGACGGTGGAGGCCCCACCGCCCTCAAGATCGGTGAATCCCAGCCGTCGGGTTTAGCTCGGCGCTTGTCCTAATCCTGCGAGCACGAGCGTAAGTGGAGCGGCCTCCCTATCCAAAGTGAAACGTCCACGTCATCACTCGTCACGTGCTTTCCGGATGCCACGCAGGCCCAGCGCCTCTCGCGTGTGTTGTTATGTATGTCGGCGAGGCCGCCTCTCTTCCTATTCTTCTCTTCTCCTCCTCCTCCTCCTTCTCCTTCGTCTCTCTCTCGCGCGCGCGATCTCGATCTTGATTTGATAAGAAGGAAGGGAAAGGAGATGGAGGGAGGGTGTTCGTCGAGGATGGAAGAGCCGAGAAAGGTGGGGACGGGGACGGGGGCGGGGAGGAAGGAGAGGCCGTACAGAGGGGTGAGGATGAGGAAGTGGGGGAAGTGGGTGGCGGAGATACGGGAGCCGAACAAGAGGTCAAGGATTTGGCTCGGTTCTTACTCCACGGCGGTGGCGGCGGCGAGGGCTTACGACACGGCCGTCTACTACCTCCGAGGCAAGTCCACCCGGCTGAACTTCCCGGACGAGATCTCCGCCGACGATGAAGGGTTAGGCGCCAACGCCGAGCCCTTGTCCGCCGCGTCCATTCGGAAGAAGGCCACCGAGGTCGGCGCCCGCGTGGACGCTATGCAAGTCGGGTTGCTTCTCTCCAAACAAAGCGACCCAAAGCCGCACACGAGTTCACCGGGGAAGCATCCAGATCTCAATCAACAGCCCAGCCCTGACTCCGACGACGAGGATTGATCCCAGTAACAACCGGTTAGAACCGTGAATAATCTTCTTTGTTTTTAGTTTTTAGATTTTAGAGAAAAAAAATAAAAATAAAAATGGATAGTGGTTGGCCTAATTCGGTTCGGTTGTTGAAGATAAGGGTTGAATTGAATCCATGAGGTCATCAAGATGCTAATTTTGAGAGCCATGTGTGGGGAGGCTGGAGAGAGAGAGAGAGAGAGAGATTTAAGTTTGGTCGGTCTTGTGTTTTGTTTTGCTTAATTGTTATTGAAGACCTGAAGAAAGATGCGGACAAATGTCTCACTGGGAGGACTTTCACTGGGGGGGTGGCTGAGATGCAGACGTGCATAAGAGCTGCCTTCAACTGGCAGCCCCAAGGCTTGTAATTTATACATATGGCTTCTCCTTTTTTTTTTTTTTTTTCTTTTTTTGTTATTATATGTGTAATATACACAGTCAGGCACTGTTTTTTATTTTTATGGAATACTTTTTTCTTATTTATTTATTTATTATTTATTTGTTTTTGTTTGGTTTGGTTTGGTTTCGTTCTTATGGTTCTTTTTATACATGTATTATCCATGTATAGTAGTTTGGTGAAGATTGGACTTGGAGGAATGGGAGGTTTATGGGGGTGGCTTTGTATCTGTTTACTGTTTCTTAGTTTGGATTTAAGAAATTGTTTTTTTAGGTATATGAGCACATTGTACACACCTTCCATTGACTTTTAAATTTCAATTGTATCTGATTTTATTTTTATAATTCACAGAATTTCTGAACTCTTTTGAAAGTTGAGAGTAAACTGATTCATTTTTTTTAGGGATATTTTTTTTGGGAGAATGTATAATTTTTTTAAAAATTTTAATAATATAAAATATTAATACAATAATCCACTCTTTGTTGGAATTGGTTTTTCATGAATATTATAAACTAAAATTATGATTAATGTCTAAAATATATATAAAAAAACCACATAATATGCCTAAACTATGTATAGTGGGCTACAAATATAGGTTCATGTACTTTATGATACCTAACAATCCAAAGAGGGAAAAAAAAAAGAAGAAAACACAAAATGCCAACACCGTACTTCCCTCGGTTTGTCATAAGCTAACCTGCATATAATAGACTAATAGTATAATACACTGTTTAGCACCGACCTTATAACTACTTACCACCTCTCTAATCATTAATCTGAAAGGTTCAATCATATGATAAAAGAAACTGCTGGGCTTTAAAGCCTATTTCCCAGAGTTCACCCTTTGTTTAAGAGTGTGTGAAAACAAGGTAGAAAGGCCTGTTACCTGCGTCCACACGAACAATCATGATCTTTACTAAAAACCACAAAAATTCTAAATAAATTAAGTAAAATGGAAGTTGCTCCCCCTGCCAAGTAGAGACAAGTATGCTTGACATCAAGTGTTGCAAATCCTAAATAATAAGTGTTATGACAAAGATCTAGTATATGAAAAGCTCACACATCACGCAAAGAAAACCCAGAGTTAAACCAGACAAAAAGAGTACAATCGTGATCCAGAGCATATTCATTCAGTACAGCTCCAAAACTTCAACTCACGAGCTTAGGAAATAATGTCATCACTCAAAGTAAGTGAAGCCAATTGATCAGTTGGAGAATTTGGCTGCTGCTGGGTAACAGTTCTCAGAACTTCCATGGCTTCCGCAACCTTTGCTTTTAAAGCCTCTGGAGACTCTAATAGATGCAAGACTTCCGTCTGATCCATCTCCAGGAGCATTCCAGTCACTTTGGCAGCATGTTCATGCTCCAGCTGCTCCACAAGTGGGTATAGACTTTCTCCAAGCATCTAAGACAGATGAACAAATAAGCTGAAGCATCAACAAACCATTGGTTCATCACATGTAATGTAATAATGGTAGGCATTAGTCAAATTCGTCCACATTGGAGGTAGGCTGCACAAACAAATGGGCATGCCACATCCATGTTCCACTGTGGTAATAAGAATTTGCAGATAATGATAATTTATTGTGTATTCAGACATATGTGTCAGAGGAATTGGATAGCATAATCAATGAATATAATATCAGCGGAGAAAGCATACCGTCCTCTGCTGCTCAGGAGAAGAATTTGCAAGAGCAGAAGCTAATGCCCCAATAGGAATAGGTTGTGACATGCCAGAATCTCTCATTGACAAACCTCCCATGTCATAAGGAACAGATAGCATTCCTCCACCAAAAGCAGACATTGGAACATCAGGCATGTTTCGCCCGGGAGGGTAACGGGAGACACGTCCCCCTCTTGGCACCATCTGCAACACAATAAACAATTAAGTTAAATGATTTCAAAGACATGGTAGGGGTAGAAAGCATTGGTCTTACAATTTGTGTGTGTGCGTGTGTGTGTGTGAAACAGAATTGGAGCAGACTTCAAAATTTTATCCTGAATGGTATATATGAAGCAAATTTAATTTTATATCGCCAATCTCAAAGTTTCATATGAGTGCAAGTTGCCCCGTCAATTTATACATATTTTTCGCGTAAAGGAGTGGTGAAACAATATTATGGTCCTCAAGAGACAGCTTAAGTCTCAAGGAAAATAAACCTAAGCCTCAGTCAAAAGATCATATGGTTCTTGGCATATCCAGATTGCACCAATCCGCTATGCTGCCAATGGCCTATACTTTCAATAGTCCTCTCAAGTGTAAAAGATCATATGGTTATTGGCAACTGGTTCTTGGTGACACCCCAAGGTGGTACAATGGGTTGCCAGCTCCATCTTAACCAAGCCATTTATGGGTTAACATAGCCCAAGTCATTTATTAATGGGGACATACCTCTCCAGGTAACCCCCATTAGCATTGTCAAATGGCAAGTAGGAAATAATCAAATGGTTGTATCATTTCCTTGTGCCAGGTGGTAATTAATAGCTTCTAAAGCTTTGATTAAATGTATCAACTTCTCTTTGGTTTCATCAAGATATGCAAACACTTATGCACACCAGGATATTGCATTTAGACAGTTGTTTGGCATTTCATTAGAAAAAAGTTTCACAAATTGATGTCCAACAGACCAGACATGATCAAAGTTATGTTGTCCCATTGCAAGGAGGACCAATCTGCAATTGGGTTGAAGAGCTAAAACACCGAAGTACTGGGTATGTCACCAGGCACTACATTTTCCACAACCCCATGGGAACTTGATGCAATCCTGCTAACTCAAATTCATAAAACCAGCAGGCTGCCAAGCCTTTAATCCGTCTTTAATTCCTTGTAATCAGAGCTCCTAAAATAAGTAAATATGTCGTACTTCTATAGTTTCCTTTGTAAGCTGCAGGTTTTTCCTGTATAAAGGACCTGCTGCTCAATGCTAAGGCAAGGCAGTTTTCAGAAATCATTGAGCTCGGTTCTTGTTTGTTAGTGAGAGACTAGAAACTTGGAGTGGGTGTTTAACCTACCAAGCATATGAGTTTATCAGGTCAGCTTTCTGTCCTTTGCTTATCACACAACCATCAAGTCTACCCACCACTCCTCTTATATCGCTAAGTAGTTACACTTCCTGTTGTTCCATCCAGGGAGGTAATTACTACGAGCTAATTTTTAAAGCTTTGAATTTTTAAGTGTTAACCTGCATCAGAACTAATGACATTAGTTTTTGAGTTCATCGTTAGTTCTATATATAATCAGCTTTTGTGACTGATTGATAGGTCAACAAGGTAGAAGATGTTTAGGTATGATTTAGACAGATCAAATCCAATTTCCTCCCTAAACCCATAAAACCTAAGCAACAAAATCATGAAAGTCCTGCAACTGAAGTACAGCAAATGACTGAAGATGTAGTAAGTGCCCAGTGGTACTGAGTTGTTGAAGATGGCAACCACAAAAAGGTTCAATAATTCAAATAGGTAGATTTTTTTCCCTCTTCACTATTTATCATTTATCCTTTTTCTTTTATTAAATCATTTAAATTTCTTAGATGATTTCATAGATTTTTAGAAAACTTTATAAATTTACAAAATTAAATTAATGTTAGTTTTCTAACTCGACACCGCATATCTGGCCTCGTTGCACATATGTTCTCCAAAACCACACAAAGTGACAACTTGCTCTTATCCATATCCCTTGTTATGGTAAGTATATACCAAAAAATGACCCTTGCTCCTAGGATATGATTGTAACAACTCTCAAATTGAGAAAACCATATACTGTTTGTACCTATCATCAAAATCACATTTAAAATAAGGTCCATACTCATCGGAAAATTGAATTCCTCACATCCATTAACATGTCTACCTGGGTGCCACCAACTACTTTAAATGGAAACCGAAACACTAATCAATTATAGGTTTATCCCAATTCTCTCAGAAAAGAACTACTGACCACTATAAACAGCCAGTTGCCTCAGTTTCCACACAGTATCATCCTTTTTTTTTTTTTTTTTTTTTAAAGCCCCTTTCACTTCATGTATCAAGTTGAAATGAACTCTATTATCATGAAGGATTCAGGAATCAAAATTTGAAACAAACGTTATCTTTCTTGAATAACTAAAATAGAAAATAAATGTAGAGTATAGCTAAAGTTTGGTTGAACACCTGTTGCTGTAGTAGTGGCAAAGGTTGCTGAGCTTGTTGCACAGGTCCAGCTCCAGAACGTCTGCCCCCCGGTCTTGGGGCCTGTTGGCCTTGTTGCATTAATGGCAAAAAGAAATTGGGAACAGGACCTCCTGGCCTCATCCCAGGAACAAGAGGTTGCTGGTATCCAAATCCAGGCTGTAAAGCAGAAAGTTAGCCACATTACAAGCATAATAACTAAATGTTGTAACATGACACTTGAATGAGAGCATCACAGAAATGACAGGCTAATAAATTATATAGAAGATATATAGAAGGATAAACTTCTTCCTTGCATCAAATTGTAAAACATATTGCATTCATATAAGGATGTGCAAAACCTACATGCATTAACTCTCAAAATTTAAGAGCAGTTACTTGTTTGGTTCAGCATCTGCTCATCAACATTAATGTTATGTTACATTTAAGAAAAATCAAGTCGCAAGCAGCAAGCAAGTACCCCATATCCAGAAAACTAGCTATAACTTCCACCAGATAATCCCCATCTACTTCAAACACTGCCAATTAAAATTCAGATCTTTAATTGCTGTGCAACAAACTATCAGAATCATAGATTATTCTTTAGACCACAAGGATAACCACATCAAATAGCACTAGTAGAGTCACAAAAGATGGTTTTCTTTCATTAACTTGTAAAATTTGGTTACTTTCTTTCTTTAACCATAAACCAATTCTATACCACGCTACACACACAAGATTCTTACAACGGAGAATGAACATTTTCATCCCCTGCTTGTTTAATCATTCCATGTAAGTCGTCCCAATCAAACGCAATTCTAAACAACAACAACAACAACTAAGCCTTGATCCCATACTAGATGGGGACGGCTATATGACTTCTCTGTCTCCATGTCGCTCTGTCAAAGACAAGATGCAGCTCAATATCTAATATACGTAGATCTTTAGACACTATCTCTCTCCATGTAATCATAGGCCTACCTCTACCCTTCTTCTTATCTTCTATTACTAAATTATCACATTTTCGAACCAGAGCGCTTGGGGGTTTACGACGCATGTATCCAAACAATCTTAAACGCCATTTTCTTATTTTATCTTCAATTGGTGCAACATGCACCTTCTATTGGATGTGTTCATTTCTCATTTTATCCGATATTAAAAGCAATTCTAAATTAGAAAAAAAAATATCCACCATTTTCAAAATAAAAAATATGCAACTAAATATTGGATAATCTAGCATGGATTTTCCTTTTTCCAATATGTTAGATTGTAACACCACTCTATGCAGACTTGATCACTTTCTCAAACAAAGGAAGCTCCAAGACATGCACATGCACAGGACCAGTACTGCTCTTATTGACACCATTCTACGCAGGCCCAATTGTCTATTACCATCCTACTGGCGTTTAATTTGACAGGATTCTACAAAAAAGTCTAATGCAATCCCAATTCTGGAAAAACAAAATACTAATAGAACATTAAATTAAAGGGAAACACATGGCCAGATGTTTGTGGAAATTTGAGAAAACACGAGTCCATTACATTATCTATTAGTACATACCAACATAATATTATAAAGTAATCATAAATGTTGAGAATCAGTAAAGGATAACATAACAATTTGACACCATAAACATATGAGGAAATATTTGCTAGAGATGAAGATTGACATCACACTGCTAACTAAAATAAATAAATAAATAAACATAAAAGCTGTCAAAATCAACTTCCACAGAAATTATTGCACCTAAAAAGAACTTATGGAACCAAAAGCCAACCTATATACAAGTATGCCACATAAAGTATGATAAGTGTAACATGTTACATAAGAGCTAAAGTCAAACATATCAATCACCTCAGATCACCAAAAGTACAGATTTACCTGTGAAGGAATAAGTGTAGGACCTTGACCATAAAATAATTGTTGTCCCATACCAGGTGCACCTGGAGGATACATCGGAAGACGAGGTGCGACAGTTTGTGGCATTGCTAAAGGTTGCATTTGTGAAAATTGTGCCTGTAAATGAAGAGGTAAATATATAGTAACCCAACAAACAAAGGATTAAACAATTAAAGCACTTCATCTTTCAACTTGTTGGTCATATTTCAAGTATATAATAAACAAAGTCCACACAAAGAAAGGACAGACTTAATTTAACATTTCTTTAGTGAAATCAGGTGCAGGGGCAGCAGAATAAAATAAATAGTTAATTCTCATGCATAGGCAATGAAGCCTTGTAACTTGTTATTGCACTTAAACATTGGTGACTGAGGCTAAAAATAAATAACCTTCAATCAAATTTAGTAAATGAACTACATGTGCAACTTGGACCATTCAGGCAGACCCCCAGACCCCGTGTCCAGAATTCTGTCAGCAGTTCGTAGACCATGACCTGGACACCAGATCTTGCTTTTTTGTTTCATTAAAATCTCACAATCTGAATAGCAGTATAGGTCTACACACATACACATAGAAGACAAATATATGTGTGTGTATATGCATACATTTTTCTATAATAAGTTATGTTGACGACGAAATTGGATTTGCTTTGGGATCGAATCCAATCTCAAATCAACAGTTGAATTTATTTAATGCTGGGACTTAGGTCAGGGAGAAAACAAAGGGGAAATCAATCAATCAAGAGGAGAAGACAATGTTTTAACGTAGAAAACCTTCAGTAGGGAAAAAACCACAGGATCAAAAGATCAACTCTACTATTGTCGAAGCATTCGAAGAAATTTTTACAAGTGGAGAAGAAATCATCTTAAACTTGGGAAGAAACAGAGAAAATCTCAATCTCCAGAGGGACAGGGCTTCGCTGTCTGTGATCTCTCTTTTTAATTAGTATCACACAAGACTCACATGAGAGAACCAAAGTCAAATACTATACCAGACAACAGAGAATATTACTCTGCAATTATATCAAGAGTTGTTAATGTTATAACATTTATCTTTGATTTCATTTGAAGGCTTAGATGTATAAATTGAGCATGGCCAAAGAGAGATACTTAAGCTAAATGAGATGCCGATAAACTGAAGTTAGAACAAGGCTATGGTCCAAACAATAGAGAGGATTAATGGTGAAAATAAGGGATGGATAAAGAGAGAATGCCAACTTGGGGCTAATGGGGAGGATTGGTGTTGAGAAATTCCTTGAATTTGAGAGACTTGATGTTCTCGTCGGCCGCCTCGTTGATCATCATCGGCAAGTACTTCTCCATCCGATCAAACCACTCCCCTAGCATCACCTTCTCCATCTCGTCCTCGACTTCCGACTCCACGACTGGAACCCTAGGTTTCCTCCCCCGGTTACTTCCCACCTTCTTCGGCTCGGCGATCTCGGATTCAAGGACGGAGATCGAGATAGAGGTAGACTTGTCGATCTTGATGGAATCGCCGTGCGAGAGGGGGGCGAGGACGGAGGTGGAGATGGGGTTGTCGTTGAGGAAGGAGCCGTTGGGGGTTTGCAGGTCAGAGACGGTCCAGCGGGCGGCGGCATCATCGAATTGGAAGGAGAGGTGTTGCAGAGAGATGTTGGGGTCTTCGATGACAAAAGTATTGCCGCGGATGATTCGGCCAATGCAGATTAGGGATCCGTGGAGGCATTTGATGATCTTGCCCTTGCGAGGGCCCTTCTCGATCTTCAGACGGAGCTTGCTGTTCGTCGTCGGAGATCAGGATGCCCTAAACTTGCATGAGGCGTGCCTTTTATTTCCATCAACGGCTTTGGAATGGCACACCGCCCAGTGCCACTAAACTGGGCTTGCCATTCCAACGCCATTGGAATAAAACGCGGCATTCCAACGCCATTGGAATAACGATATTCCAATGGCGTTGGAATGGCATGCCCAGTTTAATGGCACTGGGCGGTGTGCCATTCCAAAGCCGTTGATGGAAATAAAAGGCACGCCTCATGCAAGTTTAGGGCATCCTGATCTCCGACGACGAACAGCAAGCTCCGTCTGAAGATCGAGAAGGGCCCTCGCAAGGGCAAGATCATCAAATGCCTTCCCGGATCCCTAATCTGCATTAGCCGAATCATCCGCGGCAATACCTTTGCCATCGAAGACCCCAGCATCTCTCTGCAACACCTCTCCTTCCACTGATGCCGCCACTACCGGACCGCCTCTCGACCTCGCAAACCCCCAACGCTTCTTCCTCAATCTAAGAACCCCATCTCCACTCCTCCGCCCCTGGACGGCGATTCCATCAAGATCGACAAGTCTACCTCTATCTCGATCTCCGTCCTCGAACCCGAGATCGCCGAGCCGAAGAAGGTGGGAAGTAACCGGGGGAGGAAACCTAGGGTTCCAATGGTGGAGCCGGAGGTCGAGGACGAGATGGAAAAGATGACGCTAGGGGAGTGGTTTGATCAGATGGAGAAGTACTTGCCGATGATGATCAACGAGGCGGCCGACGAGATCATCAAGTCCCTCAAATTCAAGGAATTCCTCAACACCAATCCTTCCCATTAGCCCCAAGTTGGCATTTTTTCTTTATCCATCCTTTATTTTCACCATTAATCTTCTCTATTGTTTGGACCATAGCCTTGTTCTAACTTCAGTTTATCAGCATCTTATTTAGCTTAAGTATCTCTCTTTGGCCATGCTCAATTTATACATCTAATCCTTCAAATAAAATCAAAGATAATGTTATAACATTAATAACTCTTGATACAATTGCAGAGTAATATTCTCTGTTATCAGGTATAATATTTGACTTTGGTGCTCTCATGTGAGTCTTGTGTGATAGTAATAAAAAATGGAGATCACAGACATCGAAGCCCTGTCTCTCTCTGGAGATTGAAATTTTCTCTGTTTCTTCCCAAGTTTGAGATGATTTTTTCTTCACTTGTAAAATTGTCTTCAAATGCTTTGACAATAGTGGATTTGATCTTTTGATCCCGTGGTTTTTTCCCTACTGAGGGTTTTCCACATTAAAACATTGTCTTCTCCTCTTAATTGATTGATTTCCCTTCTGTTTTCTCACTGATCTAAGTCCCAACATTAAATAAATTCAACCGTTGATTTGAGATTGGATTCGATCCCAAAGCAAATCCAATTTCGTCGTCAACAAGTTACAATCTTAATTTTTAACTTATATATTTCAATATTTCCTATGTCTCCCCTAAATTGTGATGTTTTAATAATTGACACTAGCGATGAAGTCTCTGTCTATGTAAGTTCCCAATATAATTTATAGTAACTAGGAGATTGTATTAGGTTTTTCTTTTCCCTGTAAGTAAACAATTAGATTTCTTAATGTAAATTTATTTCATATTTTTCAATTTTTTATTTGAATTTTGATAATTATTTTGAAAAAAAAAATTATGGGTAATTTGAACATGTGTAAAGTTTTTATGCATCAAGAAGTATTGCAATGATTTCCTTTCTGCTAGATAAGACCACAGAAGCAAAATGCATGAATCTAACTGAACACAGTACATGAAGCATAACTGGGTCACACATCAATAGTAGAGATCTCTAATTCATTTGTTTGGAGAAATATGAAGTTATGAAATTGTGAGTTGACTATATTTTCAGATAACATAAAAGAAATTCAGTGTACATTTACAGAAGATTCGCAAATTGATGGCACTTCAATGATGACTGTAATAGGAAAAATCTTAAACACTATGGTTGGATAACTTCAATGTTAACATGCACATTAGTTCAAACTTGAGATCAATAAAAGACCACAGAACAAAAAAAGGAACAAAAGAAAAAGTTGAAATATTCCTCTAGAATTCTAAAATTAAGCACATATCTTAAAGGACTAATGGGGTTATAAAAGTGGTAATAAAAAATCCATGTTTTTTACCACACACCAAATCAACATAGCAACCATAACTCTTTTGAGTGAATGATCATTTCAAACACAAGATAGCAATCCTGATGACATAGCCACCATGAATAAACTCATCATCACTCATACCTGAAGCCTTGCTCTTCTCTCTTCTTTGCGTTGGGCAAGAGCAACATATAAAGGTTTTCCACCAATCATTTTGCCATTCATTTCAGCAAGCTAGAAAAAAAGGCACAGAATGTGTCATTTGATGATTGACAATCAAGGATATGATTTGAGAACAAAAACTTACAGCGCGGGAAGCTTCATCAGGGGCTGAGAAAGCAACAAATCCAGATCCCCTGCTTACCCCATTAGGATCACGCATAACCTATGAGGTTGTTCAAATCAAGCCAAATCCAAACATAAAAGATAATTTCCTGAAACGAAACATTATTAACATGGTTCAAGCAACAATACCTTGCATGAAGTAATTGTACCAAAATCTGAGAACAATTCTTTGAGCCTGTCATCTCCAATGCTATCATCCAAGTTCTTCAAGTATAGATTAACACCTTGATACTTGTCCACTGCATCCTTTAAACTTTGATCAAACCTGCCTTTCAACTCAATCTCTCTTTCATATTTTTTTTGTGCTTTTCCAACATACCATTCCCTATCATCAAATTTCTTCCCGTTAAGTTCCTGAACTGCTTGAGCAGCATCTTCAGGATGCTCAAAATTGACAAATCCAAAGCACTTTGACTTCCCGTCAGCCTCCCTCATTACTACTGCACTAGTAATGTTGCCAAACTTGCCAAAAGTTTCTTTTAGGTCATCATCTGTTGTAGACTCGGCTAGATTTTTAACAAAGACATTGGTAAATTTTGCCTTGTCGGCAGCATTCTCCCTTTCTTGCTTACGAAGAAAAGGCCCAACAAAAACTTGTTTATCATTCAGAAGCATGCCATTGAGCTTTTCTATTGCATGTTGTGCTGCTTCCTCTTGATCATATTGAACAAAGCCATATCCTTTTGATTGTCCATTTGTATCTGTAGCAACCTTACATGAAAGAACCTTGCCAAATACAGAAAATGTATCATGGAGAGCTTTGTTGTCAATAGCCTTGTCCAAATTCTGTGAGGTCAACGCATGCACATGAGTTAATGACAATGTAAGACTTAGATGAAGGAATAAAAAATGGCGTTGCAATCAAAGTCATCCACAACTTAGATAGAAAATTAAGGGAAGTAATACATCAGTGAAAGCTGAATACCTTGATGAATATGTTAGCCGCACTGCTTTTGCGGCTGCTAGGGTCACGGTTGGAGTACATAACCCGAATAGGCTTATTATTCAAGGGAGTAAAGTTCAATACGTCAAGAGCCCTCTCCGCTGACAACAATAAACAAAGTATAAGAAATGACAAAAGAAGCACCATATTGTAGTCAGTGTCATATCCTGAATTTACACAAGTTTTAGTTTGAAAAGCGTTTAGTGGCACAACATTCAAAAATAAGAGTTAAGTGATATATATTCCAGAAAACAAAAAGTAAATTAAATGATGCTATAAGATATTAAAAACATGCAATTATCTTGTATATTAAATAGAATACTTGTTTGTTGTGTGCAGGCATAAAATGACCAAGTTTACCCACCTATAAAGAATCAAGAGCTTCAAATTCCTGAGCAAGTGATACATTTTTAGCATGGAAAATTCACCAGCAAGGTTCAGAGTATAATTTGATTCTTTCTATACAAAGGGTGCAAGGCAAACAGTAAGGAAAACATATCATTTGATGCACTCTGAAAAATGCAATCCAAGTATGAAAGAAAACAAAACAACTAATAAGTGAAATGGATATGAACAAAACAAAAATGCATACAAATTTATAAATCCTACACAGCACCAGACTACACCAAAGAGAAGTCTTGGGTAGAGTAATGGTCTGCAAAACCTAAATTCAATCTTGATGCAATTTTCTGAGTGACAACACATTACAAGACCAACAGTTAGCAATTTTGACATTTTAAAAAGAAAAAAAAATAAAAATCAATTCTTCCTCAAAATTTCAATTCCCCCAAAATCATAAGAACCATATCCAAATAAAATTAAACCTCTAATTTACCATCAAACACTACATGGTTTAACAATGAAGACTAAACTGCTACCCTCAAGGAAATTCAACCCAAATATATCACCATGATAACACACATAAATAATTTAACCGTCACATTCAGAATTTTAATTGCATTAAACCTAATCTTACAACATCCTGTGGATTCATGCAGAGACATAAACTACAAATATCAGTTTCCCCCAGATCTTCATGTTAGCCCTAGTTCCTACATCGACAAATTCAACAAGGCAATGAACCAGTCAGTCTCCACACTCACCGTCCATGGGGTTGTTGTAGTTAACGTAGGCATAGCCGAGGGAGCGGCGTGTGTTGACGTCCCTGCAGACACGGACCGACACCACAGGACCGACCTGGCTGAACAGATCGAAGAGCTGCGAGTCCGTGACATTCAGTTCGAGGTCTCCAACATACAGCGACGTCGTAGGGAACTGGCTCCCGACGGTACCGCTGACAGGAGCAGGCGGCTGCATCTGCGCCATTTTTTTCAGCCAAACAACAACCTCCGCTCACTTTTTTGGATTTTCCCTCAATAAAAATGCATTCCTCTGTCTAGAAAACTGGGATATGTATGGATTTGTATGTAGATATCTTCTCTAGGGTTTCGGAGGAGTTATTTTTTCCGATTTTTTGGGATATTTTCTGAGAAGGGCGACGATCGAATAGGGTTTGGGACGCCAGGACGAACAAGCACTGCGCCGCGCGTCACCGGGCGTGTCACTGTCTTTGTATATGGTCAAAGAGTGGAAACCCTAAAATCCTCATTCCTCACACGACACGAACGTTATCATTGGTGGGGTCACATGAGCGTGTGCACCTGACCCGTGTGTGTGTGCGGTGAGGTGAGGTGGCGTCTGCGTCCGTGGTGCATCCACACGAGCGAGGGTGTTTCTGAAAAGTGAAAGGGTGGTGAGTAATTTTGTTATTTTTTAGGGTGTGGAGTGGAAAAAAGGATTTTATTAACAACCTTTACCACCATTTTAAAGAGGGAGGGGGACTGTTGAGAGCGAGTTGTACTCAGATCTGAACTCCAGTACCTCCACCAAAGATCAAACGTAGAGATCTCTCGCTATATCTCAAGGGTTTCATCTCCTTCCTCGAAAGTCGAAACCCTAGCCTTACGTCTTATTCCCAATCTTTTAAACAATCTAAAGACGTTCGGAGTCCGATGAGGAGGTACTGATAATCTCCATTTTCCCCTGTATTTGTTGCATCTTTTTTGAGGATTGGTAGGGGATTTTTGGGGGCTTTTTCTTGATTTTTTTGTTGGGGGGTTGTTTTGCGTAGCACTATCAGAGGCGGAGATACTTGGGGGCGGAGGGGAGGGACGAGGCAGCTGAGAGGGATGAAGAGCACGGCGGCCCGTCTATCCATTGTGGCTGCCGTCGCTGTAATCTGCATCATTTCGCTCTTCTCGATGATCGGGATCACTGGACCAAATCGCATCCAGGTTAGATTTCTTCGCCATTATTCATTCTTGATTTGGGTTTTTGGAACTGTGCCATGAAAAAACTAGCATTTTATTTTCTCAGTTATTTTTCTTGTAGTGTAGATATTGTTGTCCTTTCTTTGCTTTTGTGACTATGTTTTATGTAGTAGTTAACTGACTCCTCTAGAAGAGAAGGCACCAACTGTGTAGAGGAATTTGGAAATGTTGGAAGGTATCAAAATGGTGATTATTTGAGATCCATGTTAGCATCTTGTGAAAGCTTATGTTGCCCCAAACTAGAACTTCACTGATGAATGCAGCTTTATAGATTCTGGAATGTGTGTTTTAGCATCATACTTGTGGGTTTTGGTTGACTGATTGGTTCTGGAAGACATTGTGGTTGAAAATTTTGTATGTGACATATCAGAATTCTAGATAATGACTGAGGGAGGGCTTGTGGAATTTATTTGTAGTTAGTTATCGATTCTTTGATTCGTTTTTCTTGAGGAATTCTTGATCTGCAATAATGTAGAATAATGAAATGGGATTTTTTTAGGCTTAAAATTTTGGCTGAATTGAGTGGCATTGTCAGTTTTAAGGTTGCAACTGAGTTCTGGTATGATCTATGCTTTAACATGCTATGATGTCATTTATTTGTATCATTTGGACACTTGTGATGCATGTTTACCTCATTTTGGCTATTTAAAGACTCTCTTGACAATAAAGTTGCCTGCATGCCACCTTGTCAAGTTCTGGCTGGAAAACATATAGTTGTTCCCTTCTAGGGCTATAAATCATGGTCATCAAGTAAAAAAGAAATATTATTTTATCATCTGAAACTTCTTTCCAAACCTTTTGGTTGGATTCTTCTGCTTTCTAATTATTATTATTTTTTAAATCTTGAAAGAATTTTGATGTGAATGAGCTCTGGAGGACTGCTGCTTCTGATGGTTGGAAACCGTCATCTTCTCCAAGATCATACTGGCCTCGTATGCAATTTATATTGAGTTTCTACTTGAGATTTGTTGCTTATCACATTCTTTAGTTCATTTTTTCAATGCTATGACAGTTCTTTATCATCATGATATTGAATCTCAAATTCGTTTTGGTTGTATTAAGCTCCTCCTAAAGAGAGTAATGGGTATCTACGTGTTCGGTGCAATGGTGGCTTGAATCAGCAACGAAGCGCGGTATGGGATCTCCAGAAATTTTATTGGACCACACTTAATTCTAGATGTTTGTCTTTCATCTAGATCAAATGCAAGAGTTACGTTGATTGACTTTACCACATGCTCTTCAATTTACTTGTTCTATTAAGATTCTGAGCGCTCAATATTTTATTTCTCTTATCAATATCATGAAATATGAGATCAGCGAAGCTTCATATCTTTCCTGATGTTTCTCTTTATATTATACCACTTTTCTAGTCAATAATGCATATCATGCTAAAGATCTAACTTGAAATAACATTTGTTATTCACATTGAAGTATATATTGTGAATATACGATATTGTAAGACAAGAATTGCATAGATGTTCAAGAAAATTGATCAATTTCATATAATTGAGAAATAGTGTTGCCTGTATGCAACCTTCAGCAAGAAAAGCCAGAGTGGTGTTTATGTTGCTGCATACTTGATGAAATCTATTTATTATATTTATTCCTTTTTCCTTTTCGATCTATACATAATTTAAAATCTTAAAGTGTTGATCTGGTATAGAGTGATTAACAGGTCCGATAGAGTGATTAGAACATTATGTTGGAGGGTCAAGCATCTAGTCTTTATTTGGTCGTTGTTTATTCTAGATTAGATGTGGTTATACCCATTTCTTCTGGAATATATTGCCAAATAAAAATTAATTGGAATACAGATAGAACCAGAATAATTCTTGGTGGATAGTTACACAAATATAGCCGTTAAACCCGTCCACATATTCTAGAGCATCACTTGGCTCTTCTCCTGTGATCCAGAAATGTGTGTCTGTCTGGTCAAATTGTATGATTTTTTCCCCTTCAAATTTATTTCAAAAAGTGAGACTTTTTGTTAGAGTTTCCTTCATTTTTTTTACCATGTTTTGAATGGTGTTAAACTAAGCATCTATGAAACTTAGTTATCAATGGAATTTAGTCAACTTAGGTATACATCTTCATGATTTCCCACAATAATCTATGCCTCATTCGTGTCTTTGGATGTGTTCTACTTCATACCACACTTTAAATTGAAAAGGCAAATCTTTACCTTGGATAGTTATCCTTTGATATTTAATGTATGAATCAGACGCTTGATTGAGATTTTAAGACAGCAATTCATAATCTGAATGAGATATTTCATGATGGAGTTTGCTTGCTAAAATAAGTGAAATTATGCTTTCAAGTGGTATGTGCTAGTTAGTGGAAACATGCATGTAGATTTATAAACACCAAGTATAGACCCTAGATACTGTCTGCATCATGTAAGCCAGAGTTCAAGTACTTTGAGGTCAATGGCTGTTTATGCTGCAGGCGTATCAGTATAAAAGCACTCGTTAATGTTTTTGGGTATAGTTGTGTAAACTAGGCCTTGTTGTCTGTGGGCCGACATGGCCCAGCACGAGGTGGACCATTGGCCCATGCTTGGTCAGGGGTCATGTGGGCCATCTACATTATGAGAGTTATTTAATTGAAATCAAAGTAAACAGCTTCAAAGGAAGCTCTATAATCAACATAACTATGTAAACTTATCTCTGGCCATTCTTTCTTTGTATTCTATTGTAGTTATGAATCAATTCTTGCAATCCCCCACAAATACATGATTTGGTTGTTTGTGAGTTTTGAATTTATAATTCCATGATCCTTTTTCTGTCACTATGGTGAAGGATTGTTTCTTATGCTCTTGATTAAGAGCCATATAATTCATCCATAGCTACTATAACTCATGCATTTATGCAAAGTAACCTTTCTCTCTCTCTCTCTCCAGATATGTAATGCAGTTCTTGCTGCTAGAATCATGAATGCTACCCTTGTACTGCCTGAGTTGGACACTAATTCCTTTTGGCATGATGAGAGGTATCTAATTACATAACCCTTAAACTTAGTCAGTAGCCTCGTTAATATTTCATCTACTTTCTATGAGATCGTCAGGATTTAGTGATGTTACTATAGACTGCCATGCTAAACTTCTCTTTGAACACATCATCTAGAAATAGGATCTGCTTATTCAAAAAGTAACTACAGATTTTCTGCAAGGGATTTGCTATAGAAATTTACAGCGCCTTACAAAGAGTTATGTAACAAAGCAATGTATCATTACTACTAGATAATCATGATGAAAAGGAATGTGGCTTTCTGTAATTGTTAATCACCAGATTAAGTGTCTTGGCATGATTGATTCCTTTATTGAAGACTGCTGCTAATGAGTTTTGACCAATGACTTTGAGGCCATTGTTTTTGCAATTGTGAATCAGTATGATTGTGTTCTGGCTTGCAGTTATTACATCTGCAAGTTTCACTTTAAATCTCATGTTTGCAGTTTAAATGACGATGATGGGATTAATAACTATGGGGTCAAGTATTTTGATAGTTTCTTAATGCTTCTACCATATGAACATTTTGGTTTTCTTTTGTTCAAGAGAGTTCTTTAACCATTGGAAATTTCATAACCTTTTGTGGTAATCATCTGGCATCTGCATTGATAACCAGTGGTTTTCATGGTATCTATGATGTTGAACATTTTATCAAGTCATTGAAGTATGATGTCCGTATTGTGGAAAGCCTTCCTGATGTGCCCTCAAGAGGGAAGAGCAGGAAGATGAAGGCATATCAGGTTAGTGGTTTATGTGAGTGGATGCATCATCCAGATGTCTGAATAATGTTTGGGATTTTAACACTCTGCATCCAACTTCCATTTCATTTTCACATTCAGATCAAGCCGCCAAGAGATGCTTCTATTAGATGGTATGAAACTACTGCATTGGAAAAGATGAAAGAGCATGGTGCCATTTATCTCACTCCCTTTTCACATCGTTTGGAGGAAGAGATTGATTATCCTGAGTATCAGAGATTGAGATGCCGAGTGAATTATCATGCACTTAGATTCAAGCCGCACATAATGAAATTAAGCTCTGAGATAGTTAACAGGCTCCGGTCACAGGGTCATTTCATGGCGATTCACCTTCGCTTTGAAATGGACATGCTTGCATTTGCCGGGTATGATATGTAACTTAATGTACATTTGTATTTATGTCGTATATTAATTTTGTTTAGTTGAAATGCAAACTTTGGAAGGAGTGTCACGGGTTTGAGTCGTGGGAACATCCTCTTGCAAAAAATGTAGGGTAAGGCTGCGTATAATAGATATAAGTGGTCCGACCCTTCCCCGGACCCCCACATAGTGTGTAGCACCGGGCTGCCTTTTCTTGAAATGCAAACTTTGGTCAATAATATTACATTGTGGACACCCAACCTTTTTACATTTTCCCAAGTTCACTGTTGAATTTGTTTGAATACTTCATCATTGGTTATGACTGTTATGATATCTTAATTTTTTTTCAGTTGTTGCCATTGTTAAATACTATATGTTTTTTATTTCTGAAATATCTTTTCATTTTTCTGTGGTAATATTTTATTCTAACTGCTGCGACTTGTGACAATGATAATGGCCTTTTTTTGTAATATATATTAACTTGAATGAGATTAAACATTTAATTTTAATTAGAAGGCATTATTCCCATTTCAGTATATGGTTTAAAACTTCAAATCTCCTATGACATGGTGGTATCAGTGCACAGTTCTATTTTTTGATGAAGTTCCATGTACTTGTTTTTCTTTTGTTCAGCATATAATGGTTATTACCCGAACTCCGTTTTTTTCCCCTCTGATTTAGTTAACTGTACTTGCTACCAGTTCTTCATATGTTTGCAAACTCGTAATATTTGGTATTGTGATTAGACAGAGGCATCTGATCGCAATATCATTTTCTACTGAAGTATGATAATGTCTGCACAATTGTTTTACAAAGTGTTCATTGTTCAAAATGGTCTGCACGGCATTTTGGAGGGAAAAAAAAGGCATAAATACCAAATTAAAATCTGGACTGAAAGTTTAGGTGCTTTGTGTTTTCAGGTGTGTGGATATATTTACACCTGAAGAGCAAAAAATTTTAATCAAGTACCGGAAAGAAAACTTTGCAGAGAAAGACCTAGTTTATAGAGAAAGAAGGTTAATTGGCAAGTGCCCTTTAACTCCAGAGGAGGTAAGGCTTCAATTCATCTTCAATTCATTTCATCTTAACCTAATTCTTAAGGATTTTGTTCATGGAACTTGAGGTATAAATATATTCGTCTTCAAATTTTCCCTTCCATTTGATTAAGTTTGTTGAAGATGTAGTTTCAAAAAATTTGCTTACGAATATCAATCTTGATTTTTGATCTATTAATACACTGGTAGGTATAGATCAGGCTAATCCCAAAGCTTATCCCTGAATAGTTATTCTACTGCCTGACCTCTTTCATTGGACTGAATGAACCTTTTGAACACAATTTGTTATTGTTCTCACAAGAGGGGCTAACTGTGATCAAATCTTCTTTTGCATCCAGATAAGAGACAGTGGGTTGGTACCGAATTTTCTGTCTAATATTGAAGAGATTGATTTAGGGCTCTTGTTTGGGTTAGATTACCAGGGTTACCTTTTGAATTTTGGGGACGTGAAATTCTCCTTAATGAAGTTGTTGGGTCTGATTAGAATTGACCCTATGCCATTGAACTGAGAGGTCTATTTGCGAGTGTGTTAAGATTGATCTCCCTAAAGAATTTTAATTGGGAATTATGATAGGAAAGGAGCGGTCTGAGGAGGGATTAAAACTGTTGTTCCAACCTTTTTAGTGTGACAGGGTTCCAAGCATTTGTTAACATGGAAAGATTAATTATGTTGTGGTTATCTCTAAGTTCTCCGGGTTAGAGATTATCTAATATGATGGAACACACAACTCCTTTTAGCTCGGTTGAGACTTATTGATTTTGGTATAAGTCTGAATATTATCTTACTGTCAATGGAGCAAGTTGTTAACTGGGTATATGTTTGATCAACAAAATAGTATTCATTGTTCATGTTTCTGTGTAGGTGGGTCTCATCTTGCGTTCCATGGGGTTCAACAACTCAACCCGCATTTATCTTGCTGCTGGTGAACTGTTTGGTGGAGATCGCTTCATGAAGCCATTTCGGACAATGTTTCCTCGTCTTGAGAACCACAGCTCAATGCTGGAAACATCTGAAAAGCTTGAAGAGAACACCAGGGGCCTGGTTGGATCTGCAGTGGATTACATGGTTTGCCTCCTTTCTGACATTTTCATGCCCACTTATGATGGTCCTAGTAACTTTGCAAACAATCTCATGGGCCACCGTCTCTATTATGGCTTCCGGACCACAATCCAACCAAATAGAAAAGCACTTGCACCTATATTTATAGATAGAGAGGAAGGTCGGACAGCTAATTTTGAGGAAAGAGTTCGGCAGATCATGTTCAATGGTGAGTTTGGTGGGCCACATAAGCGGGTGAGGCCAGAGTCTTTCTACACAAACTCATGGCCAGAGTGCTTTTGCCAAATGACACCGAAAAGTCCTGCTGACAAGTGCCCACCTGACAATGTGCTGGAGATCTTGAACACCCAATTGCAAAAGGAAGCTGATGATGATTCAAAATCTGCAGGTATACTGAATAGGACCAGAATGGCAACAGATGAAGCCTGAGTTGCAAGGGCACAATATTTCACAATCTCATTAAAGCTAACGAAACTGTGACTTCAAAGTCTGAGGAAGAGCTTTGTATCAAGTATTCTACTGGAATACCCAATGAAGCTGGGATCTTGAGGCTTTGGTAAGTATTCGAAGGTTGATATCCCACATATCTTGGAGCAGACTGTATCATAAATTTACTTTGCATGTATGTAATACCCATTCTTTCAGGATTTTAGCAAATAAGAAAGATTTTGCGAGGCAGAGTGTTGTTTGTTTTAAAGGTCCACATTTTCTCCACTATAGCATATTCAGATACTTTTTCTTTTTAAAAAATAAATTTTCAGCTGTTGTTGATTTACTTGTTAGTAACAGAGTATGTGGAGAATGCCAATTGATAATCCCATGCATGATCAGTTTGAAGAATCCAAGTTAGTTATGTGCTTCTGTATCAGATGATATCAAATTATTGGTATTTTTCAGTGACATTGATGCCCTAAGTTCTGCTTGTCAGTGATCAGTGACAATATTACGTGTGTTATTATTTGATTGTTTCGTCTATCTTTGTTTGACTGACTTCTGTGTATATAGTACAACAAAATGTTCATACATGTATCCCAAGTTTTTATTTTTTCAGCTATATTACGCAGGGTTAAATGTGCTCAGGGAAAATGCAGGTTTTATGTTTCTAAAAAATGTGAAGTTGGTGTTCCTCCCTGGGCTGGCATGTGATACCTTTCTTTTGTCATCTAGGTGAAGCCAATGTTTGGTGGTAGTGTCCAACAGTTTCACTCTAACCTAGTTCTCTTTTTTTTTTTTTTTGTTTGGTAAGATAAATGTAACCTCTTATTTTTTTTTTGTGTGTGTTTTGATAGAAAGTGTGTAGCCAACTTTCATTAACTTTGGTTGTGAAAGATGCTCTGACCAGCTCTCTTTTATCAGAGTTTTGACATGTAGTTGTTCCGGCTCCTAGATTCTCTCTTAAAAAATTTGTCAGGAACGCCCCCAAGATTGATAATAGTAACTCAAATGATGAATTAATGAAAGCTATGGAAGTTCCAACGTTGAATTATTCTTCAAGAAAAATTAAATGACAACGAGACGTATAGATAGAACACGAGTTGGTGTATGGTATTGATGACAGGCCAGCTGTCCATCTACGTACGCACAGCACAATGGTCCATCGTCGTCTGTTGACACACAGAGGAGAGGCCGAGAAGGACAAGGACATGCATGCATGCATGTTCATGAATTGTTGAAGCATTCAAAATGAAAAAACAGCAACACTGTCAAAATTCCCCGCTGAAAACATTGCCAAAAGAAGGCGTATCCAAAGCCCTGTTGGCTTCCCCATCGAGCGAGCCCAATAATGTCAAGGGAACAGAGAGCATCAGGCGCCTCGGACGCCCACTTTGTTGTTTCGCAATCAGCTGCATGCATGTGTCCGTCCATGGACGACGATATTATAGAGTCATGAGTTTTATGACGAGTGTTGTGCGTAGTACCAGCGCGCTCTCGCTCGGCTTGTCACGAAGCTGGAGATGGCCCAGCAGGCGCTGCGCGAGAGGGAGCAATAGCACATGGGATCCCAGTACGGCGATGCTAGTCCTCATAATGCATGCATGGCGGGTAGTGGCGTGGTGACGGGAGGGAGACTACAAAGAGAAAATTGCTCTTGTTTGTTACTATTCATGGTAAGTCCCTTTGGTGGGGACGTAAAGAGGACTACTGTTTATTTGGCCATGCCCTTGCATATATGATGTCTCTGCACTGCTGCTGCTTTGGAACTGGTACCCGTTGTTGAGGAGGGTGCCAAAACAGGAGGAGCCACGTACATTTTATTTGTACGCTATCAGCCATGCCGGCCCGGAGGAATTACATTCAAATCATTCTTCTATTTGCAAATTAATATCCTCAACAAAATATATAAATATGATTGATTAATTAAAAAAAATATCTATAAGATCTAGTCTATTTCCAATTATTATGAGCTACATTTACTATATAAATGGGGATGGTTTATGTATTTATGTTAGTGCTAAAACCGGTTTTCCCTTGAGATCAAGCCTCAGCTTCGGGCGATGGTTATGATTTATATTTGTTTGGGTGGATGTTTGATGGCTATCGGAGGAATTCGTGTGTGGTTTCTGATCGTCAAGGTACTTGCACTGAGAGAAGAGACCGATAGGAGCAAGCCTTCTTCCATCAAGTCAGTGAGAGTGAATATGGAGGTGGAAGAGAGGTTCAAGTTGGTCGGATTGCTTACTTTCTTAATCGCTCTTCCCCCTCTTATCTTGCTTTGTCGGGTCCCCCTGCGGGGTTCGACGCTCGTCCCCTCTCTTCTCAGAAGCTTGGCGTCTGTCCCTTCATATGTTAGAGGTATTGTTTGTCGTACATATCTACTAACATGATCTCATTTGCGCCTTATTTTATGTTATTCTTCTTTCTCATGTCTTGATTTCGTGGCTACCTTTCCGCCTAAAGGGGATGTCCGAGGTGGGGATCTGGGTTGGTTGGATGGTCAGCCAAGATGCCGCCATGTGTTCGATCTGATCCAGTCGAACGGTCGTCCGAGATGTCGCCACTTGTCACACTAGATATATTCATATCAGATTAAATAGTGTCGCATCGAATAGAAGAGATATTAGAAATGAAGACATCCGACAAAATGTGTATGTTCCACCATTTGAAAATAAAATAAAAGATGAATTAGATTTAAAATGGTTTTGGATAATGCGTCGTAGGCGTAATTCAGGTTAAAAAATGTGATAATTTAGTAATAGAAGATAAAAAAAAATGGTAGAGGACAAATACACTTATAATTAATCAAGAGTAATAGCTTGGGACACTTACAATTTTATAAATTTATAATAAATTAATAGCAACAGAACAGAAGATTATATATATAGATAATTTTTTATAATTATCATTTTTAATATTGTGTATGTTGTTTCTTTTGGAATGGGGCAGTAACAGGCATGAGAAAGTGGAGACCACCCCGGACTTTTTCCACTTTAAGTAGAGTGATTTGAAAGAGAGAGTGACCGGTTCGGTTCCCTGCCGGTGAAGCAACCCCACCTAGCTCAATGATCAATCAATACATAGGTAGGTTTAGAAAACAAGACCTGAAAACTTGGGATTTCTTTTTATCAAGATAACTTTTTCAGTATTCATGAAAGCAAATTAAGGATCAGAAAAGGTGAAAAAAAGTGAGGATTCGCAGGTAGCATGCAGTAGATTGCACATAGTAGCATCCAAAAGATATATCAAAAGATGAAAGTTGATAATAAATCATGATAAATAGTAAACAGTATATGAGTCAGTGATTCAGTGATTGCAAATTGAATAAATAAATAAATAAATAAATATAGGTGTGGGACCTTTCTATCTATCAATTTATAATTTATATATTTTTTTTTTTAAAAAAGAGAGAGAGAGAGAGAGAGGGGACCACAATGAATGAATGTGAATGAATGAATGAATGGAACTGGGTTTTAATTAGATAGCCAAAAGAGGTAACACTTGGAAAAGGCTCATCAACCTTTTGTCATATCCCTGAGTCCCCAGTTGGTGACTGGTAACTACTGATTACTGAGTTAAAAATAAAATTTTCATACACGTGCTGTGCTGCTAGTTCCGTGAACAATGTGAGTTGATTTCAGGATTATAATATTATTTATAATAAATGTCATATTATCATTTTGTACTTTTTTTTTTCCCAAAATTTGCTGAATATAAAGAGTATGGTTGCAACTTCCTGGAGTGTCTGGTAGGTAGATATTGACTTCACAAATTTACGATACTGGGGAGTATGGTATGGATTGCAGAAAATCTTTATGGAATAGAGAGAGTACCAGCAGATTCGAAGAATCAGTTCATTGTAAGGTCAAGCTTATATAATAATATTACTCCAAAAGGAAATTTATTTTTTCTTCATTTGATTCAATCTACTCAATAATAAACCTTGTCACAATTGAAAATTAAGATTTTACATGATCAGTTCTCAGAATATATATATATATATATATATATATATATATATATATATATATATATTAATACAAAAACAACAAGTATATAAAATGGTAGGGGTAAAATTGGAAAGATACGTCGCCTCCATCTGGGCGAACACAGGGAAGAATCTCAGGCCTCCATCCATCCAGTACCGATCCCTAGATAGAGGTTCCCCCTTTATGGCAATATGGCTGATTGAGTCAATTACATGAAAGAATTGGAGAGGAATTTGGGGTGAGTGTCGTGTCATGACAGGTGAGAATCTCGGATCTATAATGGTCAGCCGAACAAGGATAAGAAGAGGAAAAGGATGACAAGCAATGGTAAGCTTTGAAACCCAACAAAAACTCATTCACTTCGATATCCATTCCCACCCCCATTGACTTGAGCGTCGGAGCTCTTTCGGGCGGTGAGGCCACCCATGCTCACTTTTCTTGTCCCTGTGCAGGTTACGATTATCTCCTCCATTGGTCATCGTAGTCCCAACTATTACACTTGAGTGAAGAAGAATACATAATGGAATCTATTGTGAAGAGAAGTCTAGCCTTCACAAGGGAGGAGCCGGCACAACACTCCCCAAAGAATAGATTCAATGACAATCAGGACCGATGAAAAAAGGAAGGAAGACCAGACCTTAGGGGCAGTACAAGGAGGGCTTTTATGTATCACAATGTAATTCTGCCATAGATATCTATTATTTATAAATGTATAGATAATAGAATGTAGTTTATACACTTTTATCAGGGAAAAAAAATTACATAATGTTGAAATTTTGAAAATTAAGGGTGGTTGCGAAGTCTCTCTCACTAGTGAATTATATTTATATTTTATAGGTTCAATCGTCCCTCGACGGTATCCACCATGAACTGATTACAAGAGGGACGATAGTGACACGTCATCCGCTTTTTCGTAAGCCAAAAGGACGATCTATCACCATAACAGCAATAAATAAACTGTGTCTCTGTTATGCTTAAAATTGGTCTTAATCCCAAGCCCCACAAATCAATGCACCAATGTTTACACTTCCCAAAAACAGAAACAAGGAATCCAATCCCACTTTTCTCTCTTTTTTCCGCGCATAGCCAGAGGGCGGGACAGAAAGCAAACGCAAGAGCTGAGTGGGCAACGCATGATGTACCAATCACCACAATGAATCAGATGGACCATAAACGTTTTTATAGGATCATTTTTTCTTTTCCTTCTTCCATGGCTTTTTCTCAGTTCAATCAAATAGCTCATTTGGATACAAGGAAAAAAAAGGGTAAAAAAACAAAAACTGGTGGGAGGGAGGGAAGGGGGTTTATGAGAGAGTTAGTAGAAAAACTTAGCAGCAGAGAATAATACTGTTATGGTCAGTAGGGTCTGGAATGGAACAACCCGTTCTTCTGCAGCCAGTTTGGGGGTGACTTTAGTGTTGTTGTCGTCTGTGGTGGGAATCCTGATGATGCTGCAGCAGCGGTGGACGCTATGAATTGGGTTGTGGCGATGGCCGGCCAGTGGCTGCCGCCATTGCCGCCCCAACCCACCTGCCTTTGTTGTTGTTGTTGTTGTTGTTGTTGATGATGCTGGTGGTGGTAATGTTGCTGCTCTTTGCCTAATGCCAATGACAAGCTGCCCTCACACTTCATTCCTTCCGTGCTGTTTGGATGCTGCACAACAACCATCAAATTATGTGTGATTCTGAGTTTGTGTAGCATGAGAAATTAAGAAGATGCAATCGGAACCGGAGAAGGGGCGGCGCGCACTTGGTGAGAACCAGGGGGGGTGTGGAATTGTTGTTGAATGATCTGGAAAACATGGGGCGGCACATCCCCTGCCCTCCTCAGTTGCTGCTGCTGGTACCTGTAAATGTCACTGGCCTTGGATGGCATCTGTGAGTAGGGGAGAGATTCGCCGCCATTGTGTGCTTCGTATTCTGGCAACTTTAGCTTGTCATCAAACTACAATGTAGCATAGGAATACCATTCATCATTATCAGATGCTTCTGATGAAAGATGAGAACTCACTATAATAAAATATGAAGAACAAACCTTAGCCCTGGTGGTTCTGTTGCCTGCTCGCCAATCCGGTTCGAAGGCCAATGGAACTCTCTGATCCACCCCAGCAGCATTGCTGTCCTCATCCATTACCTCTGGACCGCTCCGTTTCGATCCCGAGCTCCCGAGGCTAAGATCAAGATTGTGGTCTAACGGACCTGCTGCCGCATTACAAACATGTATAAAGACATTTTCAGCTTGTTTGAAGCATGCAGACGATGAGAGCTCACCAGAGGAATTGAGCTCGGGCTCATAGATGGTTGGATCAAAATTGGTCACGGCATCTTTCCCATTGCATTTGATTGCTGCTTTGTCATAAGCTCTGTAAACATCCAAGAAAGAATGTTCAGTTCAAGACCTACAAAGTTTTCGCATCTCAAATATAGGTTAGCTAAGTACCTAGCAGCTTCAACCTCGGTGTCAAATAGACCAAGATACACATATCTGTTAAACAAGCAAATCATAGAAATTGGAGTTAAAGAGCCTTGATAGCAATTCATCTACAGAAATGATTTTATTTTTAGGACATACTTCTTCCCTAAGAACTGGCCCATTCGAGCCTCCCATCTACCACATTTGTGCAAGGTCACACCCCTGTATTTTGAGCTTCCCCTCGGAAACCCGGTGCTCTGGCGCCGGAGCACGTGAACAAACTCCTCCTTTGTAAGATTGCTCATCTGTCATCAAACCATCCACAAACCTTTTTTTTTCATTCACTTGGATTCCAGTTCCATAAAAAAAATAGCAGTAAAAGATGCAAAATTCAATTCAATTAACAACAACAACCATTGTGTGACCTGTTTTCCCCCTCATCACCTGTTTCAGATCTTCCTCATAGTCGTCCAGGCTAAAATTTATATCAGCATCCACCCCTCTGAACTTAATTGCTGCGCGATCATAAGCTCTGCAAATTAAAAAAAAAGAAAGAAGAAGAAGATAGGTAATGAATCAGCAAGAAGATAACTCTGAAATTGATTTGGAAGTGAAGAGAAAGAGAATGAGATGAGATGGATAAACTCACCGAGCAGCTGCATGAGCAGTGTCAAATCCACCTGCAAATCATGAAAAACAATAGCAAAAAGAGAATTAAAGCTAATTCCCATAAACTACAAGCCAAAGTTAGGCTCTGAGAACATGATACATACCCAAATAGACCTGTTTTCCACAATCCCTGAAAAACAAAAAAAAAGGACAGAAAAACAGGGCGGAATAAATTGATTTGATTGATGTTCTTCAAAGGAATAAGAAAAAAAAAACGAACAGCCCCAAAATGCAGAATCAAGTCCCAAAAATCTCATCTTTTTTTAGGTTGATGTTCAAAGGGAGGGAGGAAGGAAGACCAACCAAATATGGGATTCCCAACGCCCCGTCCGTCTGTAGAATGTGACCCCTCGGTACTGCGAGCTCCTCGACCGAGGCCCACGCCGGCTCTTCTTGATCGGCTGCGAGACCTCCACCGCCTTCGCCGACGCGGGGACACCAGGCTCCGACGACTGCCGGAACTGGACACCTACCCAGTGCGCACGCGGAAGCAGCCCACCGGAGGCAGCGACGGCAGCTGAGCTGGCCCCGATACCTTCTACTTGCACCGCCTTGCTCTCCACCGGAAAGAACTGGCGCGTGACGACCGGCGCCTCGCTCTCCGCCGAGTAGCTCTCAGAGACGGAGAATCCAAAGATCTTACCTCCGCCTCCAGCCACCCCTCTCCTCCCGACTCCATCATCCTCATCGGAGGCAGCGATGACGACAGCTGATGAGCTGGAGTTATCGTTCTCAACTTCCACCTCCGTCGACGCCGCCGACTCCGGCCCTTTCCCTTTGCTAGTTGAGTTCTGCCTGGAAGACGAATCCTCATCGGAAACCGGCAAGGCATCCCTCATCTGTTGAGGCGAGTCATTGAGATCCCACATCTTCTCTTCTCCTCCCTCTCGATCTCCAAAGAGAAAATGTTAGCAAAGCAAAGCAAAGCAAAGCAGTGCTCAAGATTCTTCTTGAGCTCCCGCCATGTACTCAATGAAAAGAAAAGACTCGTCTTTGGAGTTGTTCTTCTTTATCGATCTTCTTCCTTCTTTTTTTTTAAGCTCTCTATTGCTTGCACCCAAATCTAAAACCTAGGACAAGAGACTCTGCAACAAAAAGGCAGCAGAGAAGAAGAGAAAGAGAAATAGACAAGAATTCAGAGAGAGAGAGAGAGATTAGAGAGCACCCCCCAACTTTGGCAAACTATTTGTGCTAAGTTGTGCTCCTCCAAAAGAAAATATTATAATAATAATAATAATAATAATAATAAATCATATAAAAAGTCTAATGTATTATTTCTATAGTAAAAGAAAAAATAATAAAAAAGACAAAATAGGGAAAACTAGAAAGGAGATGAAGTAACCTTTACCTTAACGATCAGCTCTAGTATGCCTATATTGGCAAACAAGAGCTTCTCTCTCTCTATCTCTGTCTCTATCTCTCTACTTATGTTTTGGGTTTTGGGGGCTTTCAAAAAATTAAGAGAGAGAGAGAGAAGCTGCTGCTTGGCTTTAGCTCAATAGCTCCACTCACTGCCCTGTCAGTTGTCACAATATATAATATAAGACTTGTTTTCTTTTCCCTTTCTTGAAACGTTACTTTTCCATCTCACATGCCTGCCAGTTGAAACGGGAAAAAAAATGAACCATCCCTTTCTTACTTCTCATTCCCACGTTAACCAAATCGAAAAGCATCACCCGCCATGTGTCCCCTCATTAGGGACTCTCCTCTCCAACCCTACTGCTTTGCTTACCCACTAACAAGAAAACAACCATTTCACATGTAATTAAATTTACTATTTTTCGTTAATTAGACGTACTATATATATCTCCACATTAGTATAATATTAATTATTTTGAGACAATACATTTTATTTTTAAATTTTATTTAAAAAAATCTCACACTAATGAAGATGTCTTTTTTTTTATTTCGAAGATAAAATTAGGATAAATCTCAGTTTTGATTCATGTACTTTGACCTAATGTTTATTTTCGTCCATATATTTTAAAAATCTTCAATACGGTTATATATTTTTTAGTTTTTGTTTGAATAAGTCCCTAATGCTAACGTGGCAACACATGTGGCTAGTATTTTTTATGTGGCGGCTTACGTGACAAGATTAGGATGACATGCCTTGACAAAATAGATTAATTTTGAATAAATTAATTTTTTAAATGATGATGTGGCATGCCAATTAAAATAAAAAAAATTACTATATTTAGTTCATATGCCACATGTGCTGTCATGTTAGGACCAAGGACATATTTAAATAAAAACCCCCCATATCGAAGATTTTTAAAATACAATAACGAAAATGAACATTTGATCAAAATATAAGGACCAAAAAATGGCTTTAAACCATGAAACTATTGATCGCATTCTTAACATTTATAAAGACTCAAATGAATTATTAATTATTTTTTAAAAAAAACTACTGTATACAATGTACAACAGTACAATATATCAAGCAGGTGGTCACATAAAGATATCTTAATTAAAATGGAGACTGATACTGATTATAGAAAGTTTTAACATCTAGTTTGTGCATCCTTCTTCTTGGCTGGTATAATTAGATGGATAGATCCTAAGAAAAGATGATGCTTTTTTATTTCCTTGATCTATATTCTCCCTAACTTGTTTATGTACAAGAAGACTTCAGAGGAGAGAATGAACAGTGAAAAGATGACCTTTAAAAGTATAGAGAGAGAGAAGGAGGGTTGGATTGGGAACTAATTAATTAATTGAACATGGCCACATAAGTCTCCCTACACTTGGGTGTGAAAACTAGTGTTCTCTTGGGAGAAGGAACCCAATTTAGGGAAATTTCTTTCAATGACGCATCTACCCAAATGGAGTGGATGCCAATCTCCTGAAACTCCAACTGCCATAAATAAGCTTTCTTAATCTTGGATGGTAGGGAAACCTGTACACTTATTCATGAAAATAAATATTTCTTAGATTGGTTACATTCATTGTATTTTCTCTCTCATATGGAAACTAACTACATAGCAGATTATGATTCTTTGTCAAATCAATTCAACTTTTACCAACGAACAAATGGTCTATTAATACTCAGATCCCACTAATGACTTTCCTTAGTTTGATGTGAGTTTAATCCGCATATGAGGGCATTTTTCTGAGAAGTGTAAGCAGTAGTTAGTGACTATGAGTTCTTAGCGCCATTTGTGCATGGGCCCCGATTTTATTGTCTCACTGTTAGGATTGTACATGTCTTTGACTTTGACTTAGTAATTGGTCATTTAATTAACCATTCTTTCAGTAAATAAAAAATAAAAATCAATAGTACACTCATGAGTAGATTCTTCTCCTATATGACTTTTCCTCCCTTGAAAAAATCACTGAAAAGGGGTTCACTCCAACAACTTTATTATTATTATTATTTTAAAAAATATCTAATCTTGGTGGGGATGTGATAGCTAAATTTAAAACTTTCAATTCAATCTAATTTACTGTCAATTGTTTCTTTCTTTACCATGACATTCGATAAAAATGGAAGCTTAGTTAAGTTAATTTAGCTTTTCATGTTTACTATAACTAATTATTTCAGTTTTCTACTGGCTGCTTAACTATGACTTCTGTTGTATTAATGAGTTTGAAGAAGATGCATATACAACTTACTTGAAATGAAGTGAATAACAAGTCATATTTATGTGTTTTCGATCTATTATCAATGAGAGTATGTATTATTTAATTAAAACCAATGATTTAATTTTATTATTCCGTTGATTTAGTTATAGTTTTTTTTATAAAAATTAATAAACCACATTCATTGATTATAAAAAAAAAATCCTTAATTGTACCTTAGTTTCTGATGAACCAAGGAGAACAGATGAATACTAATATAACCTCACTATTGTTAATTAGTATTCATCAAAATTAGTCTATAGATTTGCAGCAGCAGAATGATATAAGTAATCTGATTTCCAAAAAATATTATATGTCTTATGGATAGATGATGCATGCAAAATGGAATAGGATTTAGCAGCATAAATCTACAAATATCAGTCGTTCAACACTTGGTTATAGTTTTCAAAAATAAAAACCAAACTGACTGAAAATTACACATGTTTATCATAAATCTATCCACATCACTAAAATCCAATGAAGTAGGAAAACATGTATATTCAACAGATGAAAATAAATATTACCAAAATTGATAAACTTAGATTTATTAAGTCTTTCTAACTCATTAATCAAAGTGAGATGGAATATGACTCTTCGCTATAAAATGGATGCTTCCTTGTTGAGAATCTAGCATCAAAATTCTTTTTTCTCTCTCCATTTTTTCAAAATATATTTTTTCTATTAATTGATTTATTTAGCATTAATTTATTTATCATAGGATCAATCTACATTACCTAAAATTCAATGAAGGATCACATCATGCTTATAAACTTAGCATTTTTCTTTTTTCTCACCTTTTCTACCTTTATTGGAATTAAATTCCATTAGTGTTTGTTGGTGACAACTCACACAATGAAAATGAAAGATGAGATTATATTAAGATAAATACAAAATATGCAATATAAGCAAAGGAATCATCTGAGTTGGTCTTTTCTCCCAAATTTAATGTTTTTCATATGTACCACTCTTGATATTCTCCATTTTCAAAGACTTTATTTTAATAGATATTTAACTATTCATTTTTTAAATAGTTACTTGGGAGTGTGTAGAAATTTAGTGTAAATAGTATTTTGAGTTGGTAGGGTATAAAGATAAATAGTGCACAAATAGTGATAGAGACTAACAGATAATTTTCTCTTATTTTAATTTTATTTTTAGGGTTTAGGATAAAATCATATATAATAGCAAATTTTTTTTTTTTAAAAAGAAAAGATCCACTCCCCAGAAAATATAGCACCATTTGAATATGCAAGAAATAAAATTACTTTTGCTGCTGTTGACCAAAGAGAGTCCTAGGGATATTAATTACGGTATGAATACCAAGACATATTAATAGTGGATTATTGTTTGCCATTCTTATTCGTACATATTGTTTTGCGTAGAAGATTTATCAAGAGTTTTGTCAATCTATATGAACGTCGACCACACTCTTTATTATAAAAAGAAAAACTTGGGTTACAAAATAATTTTATTCTCTTTTTTTTTTTTTTTTTTTGAAAAAAGTGGATAAACCACATTCATTAATGATTAAAGCCCAAGTTAACACAAAATAGTAGAAGGTACATAGGTGAAACCGCTTCCCCACATGGGTGGTACATTTGTGTTGTTAGTGCAGAGTAAGCGCCCTCACCGGATCATACTCCTCCCTAGTATGGGGTTGAGGGTGTATCTCCCACTTTCTCCCCACTTTCGGGTTCATTTTCCCTTTCTTGATGCTATGTGTGAGGCTCATGGGACTATCTCGATTCTATCGGCATCGGCTTTTGTTTCACGGCGTGATGTGGCATCCGGTAAAGATAACGTAAGAAAGTCAATCTCCGGATGATTCTTGAGAAAACGGCGTTTTCCGCGAAACATCATTTGGTTTCTTCGGCCAAATGCTCCAAGTGATGCGCCATGCGCATTAGCTTAGCCAACACCTTTCGGGCCTCTTTGTGAATCATGCCACCCATAGCGCCACCCCGGATCCCCAAAGCTCTTGTAAGGATTCGCGGGGGATCGAATTAAACAAAGAGACGGTAATGTCCCCATATCGGTAGGTTACAAGAACCGCGTGATCAAAGAGGTGCTCAGCGGATTGGCATACTCCGTGCAAAGGTGACAATGAGTGTCACCTCCACCACCCTCTTGTGCGGGTTATCTGGCGTAAAATTTTATTTTCCCACACGACCATGCGAACAATTTGACCTTTTTGGGACGTACTAGCCTTGAGATATAGTTCATGGAGCATCTCGGACCACCATCCACCAAAAATTATATAGGGATTTTCTTGAGAACTACGCTCCAAGGCTGCCAATGTCTTTCATCTTCCCCATCCGCCATGTCAAATTCGGACTAGCCATAATGTTAGCGGGGCCACAATTGCGCCTCTTACGTAAGTGGCCCGTCCCTCGGGAGGCTTTGGTTTTGCCAATGATTCCTTGCCTGGAGAATAGTGATGTTTGGGTCTCGGATCATTGGTTCCAAAATGTTTTCCGATACGATCGGGGCCTTCCCATTGAGCCACCTGTCCTGCCAGAAGTTGGTGGTGTTCCCCGGACCGACTCTAACCTGAATCCCCGGCTCAATTGATTTCCAATGTGATGCTATCCACGCCAGCTTGATGGGAGGCGCCCGAGGTGGGCTTGTGTGGGGTTAATGTAGGAGTTCGGAAATAAAGTCTTTGAATCACCTTGAGGCAAAATCTGAAGCCTTCCCGTTTAATATCGCCACCACCATTTACCCAACATGGGCTGCGTTGAAGCTCGCGGATCAAAGGATTCCCCGACCCCTTGCTCAGGTGGGTACGCATGGCGCTTCGATTGACCGACCTATATTTGCTTTTACGCATATCCCGGGTCCCCGCCAAAGGAAGTCCGCGTCGAAGGCGTCAATACGGTGAATCACCCATTCAGAAAACTTATAGATGCGCCAACGGTTGTTTGGGATGGCCAGGGAATGCTGCGTTGATCAAGGTGAGCCTCCACCTAATGATAGCAATGCACTGCCACCATGCGCCAATTCTGGTCTTGATTTTGCCAATGAGCTTCTCTCAATCCTCCTTTTTGGGTTTGCTTCCGGAAATCGGGATTCCCAAGTATGTAATTGGCGGCTTCTTGGAAACTCTGCGATTAAGTCGACACCTGGACACATTATCACGGTGAATAAAATAATTTTATTCATAGTCGCCCCATTAAAATTCTAACCTTAAAAAAATACATAAGTGATCTATAAATATCATTAAACAAAAAAATAAAATTATCTCTCCTTGATATACAAATTATATAAAAATTAAATAACACAATATTAAAGAAAAATCTTCAAGTTGGGGTCTGACACCCCTGGACCTGTGTAGGGGCGCACTGTCTTTGCATCTTGGGCGAGCTAACTGGACAACTGAACCCGAAAATCTGATAACATACTTCAACGCACATATACAACACTTTATTATGGAAGAAATACGTAAATCTTTATATCTTTATTATTTGGTATTTATTTAAATCATGTTATTATTTTGTACCTACGGTTGTTTATATTGAATTAGTTTATTTACATCAACACCGAGAATTGTAAAGAATGATAAGAATATTTTCACATTAATTGTAATAATTAAGCTATTACGGTATAACCTCCATATTTATACACTATTATTAATTTAAAATCAATATATTTTAATAAAAATGTCATCAGACATATAAATTAATTTAATAGTATTGTTATTTCTTTATAAATATATTACTAAAAGATGTGAATATATATATATATATATATATATATATATATATATATATAGGTCTAATACCAAATTTAGTCCCTCTATTATTACGATTTGTCCTTTTGGGTCCCTCTAATATAAAACGTGTCTTTTTGGTCCTTCTATTTCCTCGATTGAAAAATGTAAGTCCCTTCCATTGTTTTTGGTCCCTTTATTTATGTTTTTCAGGCCTTTTAAGTCCCTATAAAGTTCGGGAGGGATTTAAAAGACATAAACGTAAAATTAAAGGGACCAAAAAGACACGTTTTATATTAGAGGGATCCAAAGGAACAAATCTTAATAATAGAGGGACTAAATTGGGTATTTGATCTATATATATATATATATATATATATATATAAGAGATTAAAGAGGGAGAAAGCAAAGGGTAGTTTGGGCATAGGGAGTTGGGAGCAATGGGAGGAGGCATAACAAAAATAGAAAGTGGGGATAAAAAGCAAAAAGGAAGGTGTGTTTCCAGAATAGTCCAATCCAAGAGTACGGGAAACGGCCACGTTAGTCCACTGTCTTCTTTCACAACGTCAATCGACCAGTCACTCTCCACCTCCTATTTTTCTATTTTAATTAATTAATTAATGCCCACCTATATCTATTTTTTTAATTATTATTTTATATATATATTAATATAACTATCTAAAAGAGAGAGAAAGAGAAATACATAGAAATGGCCCCCACTCCCAGCTGCACCAACGCCACCATCACCATTCCATGAATCCATCTCTCTCTCTATTGTGTTACAGCTGAACTCCTCCTTACTATGCTATTATTAAAAATATCTATTTATTTTTCATAATATTTTAATTCTTATCATTCTAATAGGTTTTCTATGATGTACATAGAAAAAAAAACATATTATATATAAATATATCATATACTTATAATTATTTTAAAATAAAATAATTAAATTTGTTTTATTATTAGAATTAACTGATGTTTAATTAAGGAAAAATCAGTTATATATCCCTCAAAAGTTTCATAAATACATATTTATACCCCTGAAAAATATGTTGAATTACAGATATGCCCATACTGTTAGGGACAACTGACAAAAGTGAACCAAATAATTTTAACCATGGTTACAACTTAGGTTAAGGGCTGAAAATATCCAAAATACACTTCTTTATATATTTTAACTATTTTAAAAAATTCAAATTTTTAAATAATATTTTTAAATCTATGATCAAATAATTTTTTCAAGAATATATATATATATATATATATATATATATATTTATATATATATATATATAAAGGGTAAATGGTCATTTTGAATGTCTATCATTTGTTAACTGACAGATTTTCATTTGATTTTTACTCCAGGATATATACACAATTATATATATTATTCATAGGTATATATATAATTGGGTTAAAGCTTTTATTAAAGCATTAAATGTTCATTTCCATCCAAAGATTTAAAATTTGTTCAATACGGCCACATTAAGATATACCGCCACTTATCATTCCATATCAAGAAAATAACGACCTAAACATAATAATAAAAAGATTATATGAATTTGATTAAGCATTATTACTTCCAAAATAATGTAAGTATTCATCTTAAAATATATATATATATATAAAGGGTAAATGGTCATTTTGAATGTCTATCATTTGTTAACTGACAGATTTTCATTTGATTTTTACTCCAGGATATATACACAATTATATATATTATTTCATAGGTATATATATAATTATATTTTATTTATGGGTATATATATAATTTTAAAATTATTAAGAGGTACACTTATAAAAAGCCCTTTAATTAATAGGTAATTCACTATTCATCATTTGAACAGTGAACTATTTGTCATGGATCCTTGGGAGGTGTTGTTTATTTATTTTTATCTTTTTTGTGGTTGTGTGTATGTTGATCTTAAGGTCCCTGTAAACAGTAGCATGGACCTTATAATTTACCCTTTAATTAATTAGTCTTTCTAAAAATGAAGATGGATGGGATCGGATGAGAGGGAGGGCCCCAACACAACCTTGATATAGAAAGTCATTATACCTTGAGCTATCATCCTCTTCACAACCCACGCTATTTATATCTAGTAGGCCCCACTTCTTAATTAAGCTTTTTTCTTTCCCAACCATAAATAATTAATTAAATAATTAAATAATTAATTTTATCTTCTTGTTTGAAGAAAAATCAAAAAATCCATGATGAGATGAGATGAGAAGAGATGAGGTTGTTAGGTTGGAGATGTGGGGCCAGGATACCACCAAGCCACACACAGCACTCGGCCAAAACCTTCCAATAATGGAATTCGGACTAGGCTTCCCTTCTCATTTCAGCGTTCATCACATGACCTTCTTTCCTTTTTTTTTACTTATTTATTTTTTTTTTTTTTTTTTGAATGTAACTTAATAAATGTGTGTCCTTGTTTTGGTGAGAATTCAATTAACTGTGTAACTTTTCTGCTCTCAAAACCGGGGACAGAAGTACATTTACCTGAAACAAATATATAATTTTAAGAATAAAAAAATAAATAAACTTTTTTGCATTAGAGAAAACAAAACCATGCAGTGTGTTTTCTGTTTTTAGGGATGTTATGAATAAATATGAATAGGGTTTGTGATATTATGAACAAATTGATGTCCATAAGTTAAAAAAATTGTAGATAAATAATATTTTATAAAACAAAAACAGTACATATCAAATCATGTCACTCCACAGTTTGAATTGAGAATGTGTTTGATTGAGTTGAGTGAAGTAATAGTTGAGTTATGTGACTTACCCTTGTTCATTTCCAAAACTACACTGATCCAATAAAGAAACAATAATGTTATCCTATATATGTTAAAGTCCTCCAATTCCAGCCTGACACAATGCTATTGCCAATTAATAACTTCTTCAACATGGTATATGTATATATACCTAGGAAAAGTTACCGTACCGTCTCTCACATATTTTCAACTTCTTAAACAGCCTCTCAAACATTCAAGCTTCCTTGTCAGTCCCTAATTTGTTATATTTCTTCCCGTCAGGTCCCTCCAGCCAGTCCATTGTTAGGCTTTTTTGAAATATGACAAGAATGCCCCTTTCTCTGTTACTTGTTTTGGCTGGGGGACTCCCACCCAATCACATCGCCGTACCAAAGGGTTGCTTGGCCACTAAGCTTTCTTAGTCTCCCGCATTCTATTTCTAGTGAGTGTGTTTTCAACTCATCATCTGCATCTCGCTTTTGTTCCTTCCCTTTGAGCGTATGTAGCTAAAAATCTTCACCATCCTTCGTCAATAGAGACCATGTTTACTGTTACAAGGTACAAAAAAGAAAACCATATTCTCAAGTTTACCATATTGTCATTGTGGTAGTATGTGATGGAGGATATCTACAATCGTTGGAATGTCGAACCTTAATCACGTGTGAGAGTGGAGTTTAATTGTCATCCCAGACGAGCAGACGAGCACAAGACTATATGTTCTGTTGATTTCTTACGGTTGTGCAACGTACATCGTATATATATATATTTTTTTTAGAAAACTGGATGAACCACATTCATTTAAAGTGAAGAAGTTGTTACATTATTTCATTGTTAAGTCTGATCCCTTGGTGGGTCAAGTGGCCACAGGGGGTCGGTTGTTGCAGCCTGATCATGCTGTCTTGTGAGGGGGATGTTCTCGTTGCTTTCCTCGTCCTCGAAGTCCGCTCCCAGTGTTCTTGTGAGCGCATCCTCCCTGGTGAGTGCTAGGTTGTGCCTGACAGCGTGTTGCATTGCTTGCAGTAATAAATGCTGCTATATTCAATAAAATGGTGGTGAACATGACTGTTGAGGATAGGGTTGTGATTACAGAGGACCAACCATAATCATGTAATGCCCTGTGATAAATGCTACCATTTAATCATGTAATGCCCTGTGATAAATGCTACCATTTTTTTAAGGATTTACAAAATTCCGAGATATTTTTTGGAACTTCCCTCATATATCTATCTATCTCTGACTCATTCATGTTTCTTTTTCTAAAGTTTTTTCATCTCCCAAAACAGACATCAAGACATCAAAGCACCAACAAGGTTTTGATTGTGTTGCATGAGCCTTATTTAAAAAAGAGACCAGGCCCACCACATTGGACTAACTACCTATGATCATCACATTACAAATACTTGTTTAACATTTCCCTCAATGCACAAACAAGCATCTTATCTTATGTTCTTGTACCATGATTCTCTAAGTTCATGAGAGAATATATTTATATTTTTTATTCAATTATTTAGATATTTTTCTTGGGGCACATGAGATAACATATCAGTGTGGACAGCCTATTTGCCATTTAAATATTATTATTAAAATAAATGGACAAAATCAAATCTTGGTCCACCCTGAGGATGAAGTCATGGGTGACGTAATAAGAGACTTATTATAATTGAATACTAACTGCTCGAGTAGGGACTATTTTATTTATTTATTTTCATAAGTGGAATTAATAATAGTTTAAATCAATTTGATCTCGGTTGAGTTATTATTTAATTCTTGTGGACTTTTCAAAAACCCCTTTCTTAATAAATAATTAATTATGCCCTTCTCATGTTATCTAGACTTATTTATATGTATACCTTGATCTTGGGCATGATATGATCATCTCTCTTAATATGTATCAATTACATAAGGCACTGCCATTATATATATATATATATATATATATATATATATAAGAGAGAGAGAGAGAGAGAGAGAGAGAGAGATAACCACTCAATCCCGTGTCACACCGGACTTCAGTTTACAAGAGTGGAGATTTGATCTCAAGTTCATCCATAAAATAATCTCATCTCTTAGAGAGTGACCTGGACACCAATAGAGCTTTGAGTCGTTGGTCCATTATATATTTTTGAAACATAAATTAAGCATTATTTTTGGCATTTTTAAAAAATTTATGATTATATTTTGTTGGGAGGAAAGAGTAAATGGGAGGATAATGTGGTGAATAATCTTTAATATTAATAAAATAAAATAAAACTAATGCCTAATAATAAACTTCTTATATCCTTGTGATTAATAATGTGGCATGCTTATGCAACCTACATATAAAAGTATAAAGCAAGTTATCATCGTTGAATTCAAACTTAATACAAGGTCAACTTAAAATTAAATTCTAATAAAACTTAAACTAAAGATTTTTTTGAGTTAAATGAAATAAACTTTTTATTATATACATAAATTGAATAATTAAATATAATTGATATCTCTCCTAAGAAAAATACTTGCATGGACCCGGGCTCACCTATCTCTAGGTGAGCTCGGTCCATTATGTTATTTAGAGGATGTTTTAAGTATTTTCAACCGTACGGATGGGAAGATCATCGAAAAATAAACTAGCATATCCATTTTCATATAATTTTATAACCGTTTGGTCCTCATTGAAATTTTATAAAAATTTTAACAGTTCATATTTTTAAAATTTCAACCGTTAAGTGGGAAGACCAAACGGCCACAAAATTACATGAAAATAAATATGCTAGTTTATTTTTTGATGATCTTCCCATCCGTATGGTTGGAAATATTTAAAACATCTTCTAAATAGCATAATGGAGGTGGGCTCACCTAAAGATAGGTGAGCCCGGGTCCATATAAGTTTTTCTCCTCTCCTAATTTGCTTCTCCAAGTAACCAATCGTTGAATTCAAACTCAATACATGGTCAACTTTATTTATTATATTTGAACAATCTGAACTTTGCAGGTTACCGCTGTGGTTTTTTAATCAAAACACAAAAGTGTTGTTCATGTTGAAAAAATACCGTTGTTTTTAAACAAAATAATTTGATCATTATCAGGAAAAAAAGAATATAGGATTTATATCTCTACTACTGTCCCTCCTGGTCACCGGTCCTAATAATAAGACATCGGATATAAGAGAATAGAAACTCACGCCAATCAAACCATTTTCAATTAAATCTTTATATATTTTCAATACATACGGTGGGATCTGAAGTAACTTACAAAAAGACTTCGAAAAAAAAATCATGTACTCAAAAAATTAATTTTTTTGCATAGTTGGCAAAAGAATATAGGATCTTTATCCTGGATAACCTCCATCAACTTAAGAGGAGAAAGGAGTTGATATACTGCTATTTATGTGACTCGAAAGATGAATAGGTGACACACCAATTCCGATCTCATGTCCATATGTGGAAAATATCAGCATGCGAGTTGGCCCAAATAACTTGCAAGACATTTGGGGCACTAAAATGAACTCCTTCAGGATGTACACAACACTGCGATGGAGGTGATACCTCACAACGATGAGTATCATATGGAGGGAACAAAAACATGCGATGTTTTCAAGATAAATAACGTATTTTCTTAAAAATGATTCACGATATTTTGTTTTCTCATATTATCTTGGTTAGATGGAGCTCTCATATTTAAGAGACAAAAAACTAGAGGCGATCCAATGTTTGGTGAAGTGGAGTCTAAAAAAGACACTCGGACTTTGAGAATGACACGGCTACAAAAAAAGAGAGGACTTGAGGCACCGGTGACTCACCAAGACAATGACGTCAAATATTTTTTTATCATTTTTTAGGATCAAACAGATGGATTATCCACATTTATCAAAAATAATTTAATTATTTAAAATTTGTAATACCTAATAATATATATATTTTTTTTATTATGTGTGGACATGGGATTCCCTTTCCCCATTTTTTTTTCTTCTAAATATTATGTTTTCGTTCTTATTTTTCAATTGAAATATTATCACTGATGGATAGATGTATGGATGGATGGTTTGATTGATAGAAAGTTGGATGGATGGATGCATGTCTATGTTCCTCTCTTTGCGGCCACTCTGCTTGCAGACTACTTTATTCATACGTTTGGGTCCCACCCTCTCTCCTTTTCAATATCCCATTTTTGGAAGTTGGAGGAGCCTTCATGTCACTGGTCAATCAAGCCAAGCCCCCAAACAAAAATCAAACTAAACCTTTAAATAAATAAATAAATATATTATTATTATTATTATTATATATTATGTTTATGTTCCCTATTCCTCCACATCTCCCTTCCCTATTCCTAGTATAAAATAAGCATTCTTTTTGCGTGCGTGTATTGATTAACCCAAGGAAAGGAAAAGGAGAGGAATTTTATTTTTCATTTGATTATAATAATAATAATAATAATAAAACTTTCATATTGAATTAAATAAAGTAATCATCATTTAGCCAAAGTTATTTGAATTGATAGAAAGGTCTTTTATTTATTTATTTATTTATTTATTGATTTATTTTCCAAACAGGTAATCTAAAATTTTAAAATCATGGCCGCAATTGTAACAGTTGAGTTAGGGTGAGAATATATACGAGAAATTGTGACCAATTCCACACGTGTTGTGATACGTGGGATGCTATGTGCCACTCGTTTGATGGATATTTTAGAGTGACATATATTAATAAAGAAAGGTGTTGGTTGCTATGATTTTCATTACAAGTCATTAGTTTGAGGATAGAGGCATGAAGATGGGGCAAGGACAGCTCACAAGAGTCACATCTATTCTATTCTTGTAATGGCATCTCCCACCCAATTGATCTCAGTGTCCCCTTTCATGGTGTTTGTTTTTTTTATTATAATTTTTTTAAAAACTAAATAAATCATATATGTTAGGATGAAAATCGGTTTTGATCCCTACTTCACTCTAAGTCTCTAACGGTTGAATTTATTTTGGAATCGGGACTCAGAACAGCACGAGAATCAGAAGAAGAACCAAGGAAAAGACACAAGCTTTAATGTGAAAACCCATGAATTAGGGAAAACCAATTGATCTCAGTGTCCCCCTTTCATGGTGTTTTTTTTTTTAATAATTTTTTTTTGAAAAATAAATAAATCATATACATTAATAAAGAAAGATAAATTGTATACATTGAAGCTAGGATATTTAATTTGATAGGAGATTAGAGGGCTTGATTGCTTTCCTATGTTCCTTAATATCTAACATACACGTGAGAACAACAAAAAAGTTCAAACATGCTTATGAGGTGCTTCCAATTGCTTATTCAAATAAATCATCTTAAATGTGTTTTTAGTGTTTTATCTATATTTATAAAAGAAAAAACACACACATTAAACAAAACTACCCTTATAGTGGTTGGTTCATATTTATCAAAAATCAAAAAATCAAAAAATCAAAAATAAAGAGTGGACCTACCTACTAACCCAACTTTGACACGTCTGGTAGTGTGATAATGTGACCCTGAAAATGGAGGGTTTGCACATGTGTGAATGAATGTGTGGATGAGTATGAATGAATGAAATTGAGGGAGTTGGGTTTGTTTGCATCCCTGGGAGCCAAAAAGGGTGCATGTGAGAACACTGACTATGTCTAGTCCGGGAGGTATTATGGTTGCTAGTTGTTGATGATGCTACCCCTCTCTGGGCCTGCACTGCAGGAAGACAAACAAATGAATTTAATGCAAATGAAAGATGCTGGTAAATAAAATCACAAAGAGCTCATCTCAGGATATATAACTTCAAAACAGCACCTGCTTCTTGCTTCCCTTCTTGCTCATGCTGTGGATGGAGGACCATGTCAATTATGGCGGCCGCTACTAACCTTTGCAAGTACTACTACTTACTCTTTTCAGCCAATTCTGTGCAGCTAGCTGTCAATTCTCTTGCCATTTCCCAACTTACAAAATGCTTTACTTTTAGTTTTAGATATAATTTTTTTTTTAAAAAAAAAAACCACACACCAAACACTATCACATCAACAAACATGTTTGATCTTTATACTTTACTGCATCTTATTTTATTTTACTCCATGTATTGTACTGTATTGTATCTGCAGAATGTTAAAGATGATTCATATACAATAATAAGAGTTTATTTATTTTGATCTGGTATTCAGAAGATTTTCTTTTATTTTTATCAACTTTGAACATAGATGTATAAAAGATGGTTAAATCTTTGTAAATATATATTTTTTATTTTCATATGTTTCAAATAAATTATTTTCTAATTTCTCTAGTATTGAACAAATAATAACCCATTTACACTTTTTTAAAATTGATCTATTATATCATACTACTAGCACTACGTAAACGTGAATAGAGATAATGTTTAAAGACCTACATATATTAGATATTTAGTTGAGCTTACCTTTGATAGAGCAATATAAAGACAAAGAATCCATATTACCAACACCATCTGGTATGGAATTAAGGCTTAGTTGTTGTATCTATCATATCATACAATCTATGGATCTTGCATCGGTTCAGATGTATCCATGGCTTCTTTCTTTTCTGCTTATATTTTCATCACTCTTTGAAATTTTTATAAATTTCGTATAACTCTCAACTCTAGATTTACAAAGACCTCCAGCATCCTAAATCTTGATTACATTAAAATTAAATTCCACCTTCACATGTGAAAGATTATTTATAAACAACAATATATTTGAACAATAGCAACTAGTCTAATATTGTTTATGTAGGTCTTTTAGTGAGACATTTACAACGCCTGAAGATTTCAAAGAGTTCTACACAATTAAAAGGAACTCAAAAAAAAAAAAAAAAACACATAAATTAGAGGTGCCATCAAGAACACCAAAGATGGAACTTATGTCAGTATCAAATTTCCAAAATGATGCAGGGTGAAATAAAAAATTATCAACAATAGCAATAGGCATATAAAACAATGAAAATAAAATCTAGTAAGCAACCACATCATAGTTTAGTTATTAAATATGCCTTTCACATCCAAAGTTCACAATAGCAAGAAACACACTTCAACATGTAGACGTCAACCATGTAGACATCATTCCCCAGAACCAGATTTCAATAAATGACAGTTTAGAAGCATTTGGAAACCAGGCACAAAACTAAATGTTGTTGCAACAACATCCAATAAACATCACAAGTATGTCATTATGATTCCATAAGTTCATGAGTATTGTCCCCCCCAAAATACAAGTTCTAGGGCTTTACAAGAACATGCAAGCAATTAGAACCATCAGGACATGAATACATAATTAATTAAGTTTTTGCTTGGACCACGAATAAATTTATCAAACATATAATTATAATACATTTGATGGAAACTCAAAATTTGGCAAAAAAGTAGTTGTTTTGCATCTGTGAATGTGAACAATATGCCAAAACCAATTCAAATAATATCACAGCAAAGAGCAATCACTTTGCAAACCAACAAAATAACATGCAAACTCTAGATGAACTAATTCAGCTAATATATGACATCACTTGGTTCTCTTCAAGTTCAAGATGAGCACAGTGGAAAAATTAAATTAGTTGCCTCATCACACTTGTAAATATTTATGGCCATGGTTGTTACTCTTTTCTCAGATCCTTTCAAGCGTATTGAACCCTCCTAATCAAGTTTGCTCAAGTGATTTCTATGTTGGAAACATTCAGAACTCTCTAAAATAGCATTCCACATAAAATGGGATATTGATATCCCTCAGTAAACTCCCATTCGAGAAAATCAATGTTCAACTTCTTAATTTCATTGCTATTGCTAGAAGAATCATTTTAAATAGGGCCTACCAAGCACTTGGGACCTCTCCGATCTTAGTTATTGCCACACAAAAAATAACAAATTATCATCTTCACTAGCAAGTCCCTGTTGCAAAATACAGCCCAGTTCATCCCAAACTAAGGTATTGTATAGTGTTGCAATCTCCTGCACAGCTAGACCAAAATTATTATCACTACCACACAAATCTCTACGAAGATTATCCACTTCCCACTTTATTCCTCGTAATCTCAAGCTGAGATTCAAACCATTCAAGATTGACAATCAAATTTGGCAAACATATTTCGGGGATTCGGCACATCTTATTCTAAGAATATCAAAGCAGTAAAAGTTTCCATACAAGCAGTTAAATGTAGAAATACCAAAACCTGCGAATCATTTAAGAATTACATTTTCAGAAGTCCAAGCAGCCACCCAGAGGGACTGGACTGGCATATGCCTGACACCAAATCCTACAAATGAATAAAGTCACAAGAAATAAACACCACACAGAACAAGATTTAAAGAAGCACATACCCTAAAATTTGGCAACTAAGCCGCATACGTAGCTCAAGCAAGGACCAACACACAAAAGAGCAGAGACCAACTCTTAAATCCACCAACAAAAAACATCCATAAATAAAAATCCAACATTTAACTTAACAATCTACATCAATCGAACATAGGAAAACATAAATATAGTTCCAGAAAATATAAATCTTAAAGAGCCACAGGAAAGACGGGAAAAGAGGGAAGACGAACCCGCACCCGATCTAACGATAGGATTTCTGGAAGCGAGCGCGAGCACCGCGCCCTCCAAACTTCTTTGGCTCACATCGGCGAGGATCAGCAACAAGCAGGGTGCGATCATACCTGACGAGTATGTCCCTTATCTCTTTCTTCGATTGTTCATCCACGTACTTCTGGTAGAAGGCTACGAGCGCCTTGGCTATGCTCTGGCGGATAGCATAGATCTGGGAGGTCTTCCCGCCGCCGCTGACGCGGATGCGCATGTCGACGTCCATGAAGCGCTGGCGCCCGAGAAGCAGGATTGGCTCGAAGGCCTTGTAGCGCAGGATCTCCGGCTTCACAAGCTCAATCGGAACTCCGTTCACCTTGATGAGCCCTCGTCCCCTCTTGCAGTACGTCACCGCGACGGCCGTCTTCTTCCGGCCAAAGCATTGCACCGACTCAGTCGCCATGGTGGGCAAGAAGCTCGAGATGCTACTGAGCAGCGACACGAGAAGAGAAGAGAGACTGAAGAGACGACGGCTATGCTATTAATACGCTAGGGTTTTGAGAAACGGCGAAGATGGTTATCTTTCTCAATGATTTATTTACAAGTTTATCCTTTACGTTTGGGTTATATGGGCCTATTTTAGGATTTTTCAAAGCCCAAAGCCCAATATATATATATACATAAAATAAATTTGTTAATGTTTTCTTTAGTGTTTTTTATTATTAATACAGTAAAAAGTGACATAATTTATTTCTCTCTACTTACCATCCCATCTCATTTCTTCCTAATTCGTTTATTTGATTTCATGGATTTTGTCAAAAATATAGAACTAACAATATCTCTCCAAAAAAAAAGAAAATTAAGAATGGCAATTCTATACAAAATTATAAGAATCAGTGAGCAATTTGACAAATAAGAATGGCAATGTTAATGGCAAAGGCTTAGTGAATGCTATGGAGCTTGCTAACACAACATATTCTCTAGATTTGCTTACTCACATCATTATTCGAACCATCTCCTATGATCTAAAGACATTGTAAAATACCCAGTCTAAGTGATTATCAAGAATAAGAATCAAAATTATGGAATTGGACATGCCAAAACACAGCAAACTCTAACCATGCACAAGCAATTAGAAAACTTAGGCCAAAGCCATACAACTTCCCTTCAAAAAGTTAACTGCATTTAGTATAACATTGTGAAATTGTCACTGAGCTTAAAGCATGTAACCAATCATTAACAATTTTAATTTAAACAACTAACATCAAATAAAGTAGCCATCAAGGCACTGTAATCTAACTTTCTCTTAAAAAGCACCGCACAGATACATCAGATGCCACAATAGTATACCTGTTGAATTCACAAACCAACTTTTGTGAAATGCCTTCCCAACAAATCACAGTTATTTGTCAACCAAATGAATGAAATAATATCCGTAGTGCCCAAGATAAAACAAATGACTATTCTTTGCCAATCAAATTCCACATGGTACATTTGAAACTCTACATTAAGTTCTATACATGTGAACAAATGACTATTCCTTGCCAATCAAAGTCCAAATGGTACATCTGAAACTCTATATTAAGTTCTATACATGTGAACAAATGACTATTCTTTGCCAATCAAATTCCACATGGCACATCTGAAACTCGATATTAAGTTCTATACATGGCACTTCATTCAGAGATAGATCAATTCAGTTTGTAGAATAATATCCAAGCAAGTCTCAGATTGAAAACTGGACAGCTAAAAGAAATAAATAAAACAACCAAAAAAAGATAGGGCCTCAGATATCCATTTATTTGAATTCACCAACATGCCATACAAAGGCATATCATAATGTATCCTAGAAATGCAATTGATAGTAGTTTTTGCCGGTAATAATCAATTTTGAGAAGCACTGTCAAATCCTTCAAGTAAACATCCATCAATCGCAGTTGCCAGCAAAGCTTAATTCTATATTTTGCACAAGAGAAGATTGAATTTGTCTGGTATGAATGAGAACGAGACTATTTTTATAATTTAGTCTCCAAAACGCAGGACTCTATTAATTCATATGTATCTAAATAAGAAACCATCATTGAAACAAGAAATATACTCTTCCCTGAGCTGTATAAACAACATTACAGTTGATCCTGTTCACAGTTCTTTACAGTTAAGATCTGAACATTTATAGCACAATTGATGTGCTAATTAAATCATAGGTAAATCCATAATTACATGAAGAAAAGCATGGATGAAAGAAATCCATCTATTTGAAACCAGATTCACATGAACAGAACAAGAATGAAAGAAATCTATAAAACTCTAAAACTTTAAAAACAATATTGTGAATGATCTGAGATGAGCACTGAGTGAAAAAAATAAAAAAAAATTCATGCACAAGTCTAGAAAAACAGTAGAAAAATTAGCGCTCACGCACCGATTTCAAAACTGCACCAGCACCACAATGGCTGCTCAATTTCCCAATTGTGCTGTGAGGTTCAGCTGCACACCAAATTGCTGGAGGCGCTCTGCATCCTGGCTTTCACCGATAACATGCTCCGCATAACCAAAGCCCTCTTCTCAGAAACAACAGAGCTCGCATCATCTCCCAGTGAACCCGAGGCCGGGGAAAAGTCCCTGCTTTCATCTGACAGAGCGGTGTAGTCCTCTCTCATCAACAAAACATTGTGCAAGATGGCGCATGTGCCAATGCAAGCCACAGCCATCTTGGCATCCCCCTCCTCCCTCAGACAGGCAAGCACACCCCAATTCCTCAGGCTGGCGACCGTCCGGAGGGCCGGCCGGAGCATGAGCCGGTGGGCAGCATTGAAATCCTCCTCACAAGTACCCCGAGTTGGGTCCTCGTAGGGGACCATCAACCAAGGGAGCAAAGGATAGTTTCCATCCCCAACAAGGTACTGAGTGGAGTTCAGCAACCTCCCGGCCGCCATGTCCTTATACAGAGAAGAACACTGCAGGACTTGATAGTCGGATTTCTCGGCCTTGAAACCGGCAGCAATGCTGAGGATTCTTGAAGATGAATCGGCAACAATCTGCGCGGCAACAGAGGCGCCGGAGTGGATGTCGAATCGGGCGGAGATGATGGCGCCGCAGCAGTCCGGGAGGCCGAGAGGGAGAGACTGGAAAGAAGAGGAGACGGATTGGAGGTCGGGAAAGGAGGGGAAGGCGAGCCAGAAGCGGAAGTTGGTGCAAAGGACACGGTAGAGACGGCGAGCGGAGAAGCGGGCGGTGGACTCAGGGACACTGAAGCGGCGGGCGAGTTCAGAGTAAGGGCAGCCGGAAGCCAGCCGAGAAAGGGCGACTGCGAGGCGCGTGCGCGGCGGAAGCCGGGGCAAGGCCCCTTCCGGCTCACGGCAATCCAGGAGCGGCTCAAGAAGGCCGGAGAGCCACTCGAAGGTGGACGACGACATGCCAAAACAGACGCGGAAGTGGTCCGGGCCGGAGCGCGGGACCACGACGTTGTCATCTGGATCTTGATCGTCTTCTCCGTAGATTCGCTTTCGCTTGCGGGATTGGAGAGGACGAGAGGAGGAGGAGGAGGAGGAGGAGAGGAGGAGGAGAGGGATCGATGGGGAGAAGAGGAGTAGGAGGAGGAGGGCTTGGGAGACGAGAGAGGCAACGATGGCGGCGGACACGCGTGGCTCCATTTCGTGGGTTTTGTTGACACCGTGGTGTGTGGTCGCGCTTCTTGTACTAACCCTGATTTGCCTTTGGTTTATCCTCATTAGATCATCTTATTAAGGAATGCTTTAATTATAATTCACCACTAATGACATGCCACCTGTTTCATCACATGAGACATTATTTTATTTTATTATTTACATGGGCCCCCTTTATTTTTCTTTTTCATAAAATGAAAATAAAAAAACCCTATTTTAATAATTATCTGAATTAAAGCATACTTTCAGGTCTTCTATATAGATGGTAGCTTCAATACTAGTTATGAATTGGCTATGTTCTTCCATACACTTACCTAATACATTTCTTACTCAGTAATGCGGGAGCACTGAGACTCGACAGAGATCTATTCATCTCACCCTCATTTTGCAAAAGAGGGGTTTGATCCCCGGACTTCTACAGGATTACTAGTCATTACTTAACAAAGGCCCCTGGAACCAATAGACCTTTGTGGCCATTGGTTCCCCAATATATTTCAGTCCAAAATAATGTATTAGTCCATTGAGGCCATCGTTTTATACAAGGGAGGCTAATTTGTTTAAGTTACAGAGTAATAAACTTTTGTGCTTCCAAATCCAGCTACTTGCTATCTAGTTCAGAGCATGGTTGACAAGATCAATCTATGTCACATGCTTTGGGTGTTAGAAGTCCGGTGATTCTTCACTCTTGACATCGTCGGTCTGTCTGCTGGTTTGACATGATTGAAGGAAAACAAAATATTAAGAGATGATGTGAGGTATAGAGAGCAGAAAAATGCGATGACCCACCGGTTGAATTGCTGATTAAATATCTGGTGATCAGGATTCTTGGAAAGCATATCTTGCGATCTTTCTCTGGCCAACATGTTTGTCTTCAAAGGCTCAACACCCTCTACAAATGACGCTTGCCGGGCAAAGGATAGGCTAGTAGATGCAGCAACTGATTTAATGTTGTTTTCTTCCAGAAAGATAATCAGGTTAGAGATAATGAAGATGAAAGAAGACATAATGTAGATAGAATTATTACCGACCAGTGAGGTTCCTTGTTGAATGCCTTGAATTTAATTGCTGCTGTGTTATCATCTCTTCTGTGAACATCTCCTTATTAAACTAAACAAGAAAACTTTATATTTTATTATCTAGAAATGTAGAGTTCACATAAAAACAGTATGGCAGTATGGAAAAGAAGTACCTCAGTAGCTACAGGCATGTGCAAGGATCTGTTGTTGGTCTGAGATGACTCCATGTGAAATGAGCACTCGAGATCACTGACATGTGCTGCATTGGGTATGACCATAGACTGATTAGAAGATGCGGGTCGATTCAATATCTCATAAGAGTTTCCTTGTGATGAATCTTGGTTTATAGGCAGCATGCCTCCTAATCCCATGTTTATAACTGAATCACCATCAACTGCAAAACCCATACTCATCGGCGAAGCTTGCAGAGGTTGTAGAGTGCTCGGGAGATACATGGGTTGTAGACTTAGACCATTCCTCATTGACAACATCTGGAAAGGAATCAAGTAAAGCAAGAATAATAAAGGTAGAGCATGTGCATAAAATGAGAACGAGACATAAACACATGCAAATGAAATTTTGAAGCAGAATGATTGATGAGAATATGGAGGAACCTGCATTTTATCTAATGGTGAAAACAGATCCTAAGAATATTCAAAATAATCTCATTTTCAGCAAAGGATTCACAGGACAAATGCTCAACTAAAACTTATGAACTACAAGAACATGACAAGGGATCATTTCACTCACAGCTCATCTGAACAGTTACTTCTATTGGCATTTTTGCCTAATAGAGGCAACAAAGGAAAAGACAAACAAACAGGAAACTTCAGAACATGATTTTTTCCTGGGTAGGTAGCGGAACAGCTGGGGACCATGATATTTCCTGTTGTTGTGTTTCAGCTTACAGTTAGAGATCAATACTAAAAACATTCATTTCCCAGCAGTCTTTAGGAAATACGTTTAAAAAGTTTCACTTACAATAACCACAGAGAATTGCAGAATTAAGAATTTGGTGGTTAGTCATTTGTGATGTGGTTGATGATTTCAGTTCAGCTCAAATTGAAAAGCAACAAGAAACAATTCACAGATACAAAAGTAGGACAATTCTATAAGTTCATGATTTTGCTCACCTGAGAATGAGTTGTACATTTATGTACTATGTATGTGTATACAAGTGTGTATCGGTAAAAGTATGCTGATGTGGATACAACTCTCAGCCACCTGGTGTTCTTGAATTTAGTTTTAAAAGGTTTGTCTAAGCAATAAAATAAACTGGGAACAGCTTTAAATTCAAGTTCTATCACACTCAAGAAAACTAAATAAAACTAAATCTCCATGAATGACCAAGTCTTACAAATTATGGATGCCCTGATTCTTAATGTTCAATTCTTGATTCTATATATATAAAGATTAATATATTGTGCAATGAACATATGATGATGATACAATAAGGGAATACTGACATTGCAATGTGTAGGGCCATTGTCCAATTAAAAACATCAAGGTTCAGATGTCCAGTTCAACACCACAAATCTGTTCGGTAAAAATGAAAGTTTGAGTCTAAAAATTGGCATACATAGTTTAGGTGAGAGCTACAAATCTTCTAACACTCGATACAACCGTAAATAAGGATTCATGTCTATTTACTCCTACTAAAGAGCATAAATGGAAAATATTTTGGTTAAGAGAATCAATGCTAAGTAACAAAAGAAATGTAAATATGAAATGCAAGGAAGCAATGTATCTACAAACAATTCTTAAATCTGGTTAAACAGTAGTTATCAGCACTACACATCTCACTCCAAAATATTGGACATTTGATTATATCAGGTTCAGAAGTCAATTTGCACTAGATTTTTGTCTCTATTCTTCTTATGGGTCTGACATCAATTAAAACATTCATAGCAGGACTTGATTATATAAAGGAGTGAATTCCATCAGTGAAAGGACCATCAAACCCAATAACCATGAAATCATTATTATCTTGGCAATCCCTGTGCCTTGCTAGTTATTCTTCAAATTAACTTAAATATTTTTTTTACTATTGAGTAAAAAGTTCCTTCTCAGACATATGGGTCCCACTTATCCTTGTACCCATTGCTAGTGTCAAATTTAAATCCAAGTTTGTTTATTCTTCACCAGACAGCCACTAGAAACTTCAAGGACAGACCAATAAAAATGAAGGTGAAAGGGGAATAGAAAAAACTGGTACCAAGAAAAAATTTCAACAGAAACTAAGCTTTCTTCAACAGCTTTTCATTAGCCTAGATATTAAAATTTCCATATATAAGGAAGATTCATGTAACATTATGGCAGCTGAATAGTCACTAGTAGATTTACTGAAAATTTGGCTTTAAAAAAAAAAAAAAACTTGTCATGCCTTAGTTAAGGATTAGAACTAACAAATTCTAGATAATCAATTCATTCATTTGAAAAAGCTTAAATAGAAATAAACATATATAAATACTCCCTCACTAGGGGTCTTTAGATGCTTCTCAAGAAAATAATTTTTCAAATTGGGCTAATAATGTCTCCACTAAATCTGATCCTCAAATAGTAAAATGAGTGAGAATTCACATGTTAGATAGCAACCTCAACACAATGACAGAAGAGAAAGTCCACAAAGATACTGCTATCTCAATGGTAGAGTAGATGGACAAGTAATTCAATACAAAGGGAAGAAGAGTGAAAGGATTTCATTTCAGGATGTTGTAAGATGAAGAACAGGCAGTGGAAGAGTACCTGCACTTGGAGCTGTAGTTGCTTGAGATACTCAATCGCCTCATCAAGCATGGAAGCCTTATCTGTCTGCTAAAAGACTAGCTTTTTCAACAAGTATGAAACACAACCAACCAACTGAATCAAATGAAATGCACTCCTCCTAAACTGATGGCAAAAGGAAGGTCACCTTGTTAGAATTCGGTATCAGATTCTGCAGTGCCTTCATCTTCTCATTGATTCTACTCCTCCTCCTCTGTTCTCCCAAAATAAAATTTCCACAAAAGTTATCAGAACAGAGAAACATGAAAAAAAAAAGTATGAAATCAAAACTCTCGGTTTTCTATTTTCCCCAAAGATGGAACCTTTTCAGACAAGTTATGAACTTCCGCAGCCCGGCTTCTCTTGGTGCCCGAAGCCGAAGGCTTTGCAGGCACAGGCTTCACAGGTCCCTCCGAAGCCTCAGCCCCCTCCTGTGAGATCACCTTAATCAAACACCAAAACATGAAATGGATGAGAAACAAAACAGCAAGGAGATTGTATGTAGTACCTCACTCTCACAGTCATAGCAATCCAAGTCGAGCTCCGGGGTCTTCCTCCTCCCAGACCCAGAAGAATCCTCCCCGTAAGAAGAGAATGGCATCATCATAGACCAGAAGTGAAAAATCCTCTCTTCTAACAAGAAAAAAGAAGACACCTTGAACTACCACTCCGCCTGCCCACAACCCATTTGATGAAAAGCCAGCAAGACCATTACCATATTAGGGGTACAGGGTTTAAGCTCTGCAAGAGAGTGAAGAAGATGAAGGGGGTATTGAATGTGGCTTTGTGTGTGTTGTTTGTGATTTTGCTTGTGGGAGGGAGGAAAAGTACGAAGGAAATCATGAACGGATCTGAGTTTCGTTTATTTTATATTTTTTAGATTTAATTTTGTTTTTGTTTTAGGGTTTGTGGGTGGGGTTTAATCGGGGGAATGAATTGGGGGTGGGGTTTAAAATTTTTAATTTAATTTTACTGGTTTGGTTTGAGAATTGAGAGGAGGGGAGGGGCAGGGCATTGGAATAAGTGCGGAGGAGATGGGGATGGGGTGGAATGGAAGTGTCTTTATTGGATTATTAAATGTGAGAGAGTTGGGAATGGGAGGGAGAGGGTGACGAGAGATGAGCGCGGACGGAGAGATTCGGTTTCGGTTACAACGGCAAATTGACGCCGACCGGGCGCTGAGCCATCGCCTATGGGATCCACTGTCTTATCACAAACTGCCACTTGTCGACATCTCTTGCAATGTTTGTTTCTATTTTTCTTTTTATATTCATATGATTAATAATCTACTCAGTTTTACTGCTGTACTGGGGGAATTATTATTTATATATAATATATATAATATTTAATAATCACTAATGTTAGAAATGTGTATTTATATAACCCAACCCAAAATACAATGAATTTTTTTTATTTTATTTGTTAACTAATTGTATTCTCATATTTTTATTAAAAAAAATAATTAAAAAACTAATTCTGTTTATTTTTTTTAAAATCATTTTTTTCTTTTTTTTTTTTTTTTTGATTAAAGGGGATAAACCCCATTCTGATCAAAGATAGGACGGTACACTAGGATCAGACTATCACGGGTTTCACTCCAGGGTGCGTCCTTTCACATTTACGTGCCCGCAGAGGTTTCACTACGCACTCCTTTCTTTTCTGCTTGCGTGACTACTAATCCTAGGTTCTCACTCACCGGCGGGATTGAACCAGTTTCTCGTCAGAGTGCGGAGGACCTCTCACAGACATGGTCTTTGGCTAAAATCATTTTTTTCAATACCATGGCAAGACGGGGGCGAAGAATGAAGAAAAACCATGATAACAGTTGTGATATTAAAAATACCACTATTTGGGCAAAACGGAGCTAGGGACAAGGGTTAATTCAGACAGGGCGGTTGTGGTAGAGGCCTGCTCCGCCCCCTGCCCGGCCCGCCTCGCTCCATTGCCATCCCTAATCTAATATAGGATTAAGGCTTCGTTGTTGTTATAATATTGCATATTTTACACTTAAATCAAGAAAAACCTTGATTTTAGAGGTGTTTTAGGGTATATATATAAAAGAATTTTGTCAGATATATGGAAGCAGCAAAAAGAAATTATCAGGAAATATATATTATTCAGAGATGTGTTCATATATAATTGGCTTAAGTCCTAACAACTTCCAAAATAGTAAAAGTGTTTGCGGTAAGTCAAGAATATTATTGACCAAAGTCATGGATATATATATATAATCAAGAGAAGTGCAAAGAAGTCACTCAGAGTGAGATGAGTATAGGGGGCATAAAACTTCACTCTTTCTAAGTAACTAGGCCAGTTGTTTTACAAATGGGGCAGAGGTTCTTGAGCATTAGCCATTGCTTGATGCAATCTGCATGGAAATCATGGCCGCATTGAATTGTCCCAAGATTTTCCCCTTCAACATACTCTTCCTGCAGAAATTGGGGCAAATGATTAAAAATTACTACTTGATGAAAGGAGGAAGGAGATCAAGATGCTTTACCTGACATACACAGCATGGTTCGGTTTCGTTGGGTGGTTCTGTGGCTACAGGTAGGTAGACTCTTTGCTTGAGGCACTTTGAAATTTTCTCTTCGCTAACTCCAGTGTTTACGTATCCTATTCGTTCTTCTAATGCCAACAATTCCTGAGAAATGAAGGTTTTGTTCATACAAAATGTACAATTCAGCAAACTAATCATCTGAATGGATTGAAAAGGGCTTTTTACCTCATATGACATATTATCCACATCAAGTCGCATGTCTCTGTGTCGGTCATGCAGGTCAGCACCACCAAAGAACGCCGAGTGGTCCAGGACAAAAATATCCTAGAAGATGTCCTTATAGAAGTTAAACCGAGATCACATGTACAGAGATAAATATTATAACAACTTGAGATATCGGTTTGCGGAGGCACAATCAACAGGAGAAGAATATCAAGCCTGTAATAGAGGTTATACTGGAGAAGGGATGGGAAGCAATGGCAGAAAGAATATTGTTATATCAAAAGTTTGAAGTAGGTACAGCTAATGAAAAAAAAAAAAAAAAAATCAGCAAAAATATCAGAGACTGATAGGTTCAAAATATAAATGGTTTTAACTACAGTTCTACTTTGGTTGGTTTAACTATGAAAATACTTGATCTGCAGATTGCAACCTGAATTGCTTGATTTGGAAATTACAACCTGAATGGACAGTTAACCTCTGTAAAACCAAACAAAACACGCATCTAAAAGTGCAGTTCAGTTAGATTCATCTGTCTGGTTGATTTAATTGTACACTCCAACAATGATTTTCAATCAACCACAAGACAATGTGTTAATTGATGCCTAATTCACACTACTATGCTAATCGACTGCTAATTTTCCTAATAGCCAAGGATATAGCCTCATTTAGTTGATCAATTTAACTAATATAAATTGGTCCAATCAATTCTGAATGATTCACTGCTAATTGGCAACTAATTCGTCTTTTTTCTTTCTTATGTGGGAGATACCGTAGATCTAGATATCCTGTCTATTTGAGAAGCAAGTGGAATGCTAATAGCAAAAGAATTTGAAATCAACATTCACTGCTTGAAAGTCATGTTGGACATTCTGTAAACATCAAAAGCATAAATTCCAAGGAGTTGGTCTAAGCATGGAAGTAGCTAAGGAGTTGATATTATTACCAAGTACTACCCACCTTCCAACACCATATCCATTTGTCAGATCACTGGCATAACGACTAAACTTTCTAGAGAAATGAAAATTGGTTAAAAGGCTGACCTCAAATCGCAAATTCTCCCCCCTGCGCATAAGATCCAATGCATTACGAATCTGGAAAAAGAAAAAAAGAAAAAAACAGTTAACAATATCCACTGATTGAGAATAAGAAGTGACCAAATAACTCAAAATCATGAAAGACATGACCATTTATTATTTCCTCAAGTAGCCTACAGAGTAGGATGTATGTGCATTAGGAGATTATAAAACATGTGAAGGTGAAGGAAAGCCTTAGCCTACAGAGTACCCCTGTCCAATCATGGTCCCACATATCGCATCAAAAGCTGCAGTCCTTTATATCATGCTTGGTGTTTGCCCTTTTCCCTGACTTCCCGTTGGTTTAGAACTGTGACTTAGCATTTCAATGATAAGCGGAATTTTAAAATTCTTAGTGGCCATTTAAGAGTCATTTTTAAAATACCTTTGTTACTACACAAATTTCCAAGTTATTGAAATAGTTCTAATGGTGTCGCCTATATAGTACATAACTGTATATTTTCACAAATAGAATTTTCATGATCCCTAGCAAATCTTTAGCAACAGTGATTAAAAAAGAAGAAGAAGATTGTAATTATACACAAAAGAGATAAATGACCTAGTACTATTTTATGGGATGCTATCATTCTTAATTAAATCAAATTTGTTTTTCCAAAAGTTATGACCATCAGCTACATATATGTGATCATATTTCAGCATGGCTATCATTATATGAAGAGTGAGAACTAAGGTAGCCAGGTGAAGGGGTATCTGTGGTGTAATGCCAGAGAAGCTAGGGTGGAAAATGGGATAACTTTGTCACAATATTGTTTTTGGCAATAAACTAAACAAATAAAGAGCTAGACAATCTACTGCACAATTACTATGCATAACCCTAGTGAGAGACAAGATTTAAAGCCTAAACATGAGCATATTATTCTACTGTAATATGGATATAAAAGGATAAAAACAATCATGCATCACACCATTTACTTGTATAAAGAAGCTTTTAAGTGTAGGATATACAGTTAGAGGATCAGACAAAATATGTATATAAAGTTAGAGAATCTGACAAATGATTAATCGATCTACCACTGCTTCACTAGTTTAGCATTCAACAAGGAGCTCATCTACTATCAAGGATAAATGATTAATAGTGATCATTAAAAGGTACCTATTATTCTGAAATAATGAATGAATTGATGCAGCAACAAAATACTTCAAACATCTTCAGAACACAGTTCATACCTCTGATAACATTCTGTATCTGCTTTCTCTCACAGCTGTTAGATTTCTTGTTGACAAGGGAACACCGGGAAGACCATCATTTTGTCTATCCGGTAGAAAAATTGACCTCAGCAATGATTGAGGATTGCCACTGAAACCAGCTCCAGAATGATGACCTGTTTCCTGTGAGGCGACGGAATGACCAGAAGGATGTGCAGGAGGGTCATTAATATTTTGATCTCCGGAGGCAGAACTGGCAGAAACAGACCTATGGACTTCCTCTGCTAATGGTTGCTGGGCATGGAGATTGTGCTGAGGAGCCCAAGTTTGCCCAACCGATGAATGTGCTCTTGAACTGGTGCAAGCTCGTGAAGTAGGAAAAATATTTCGAGGAAGGCTAGAGTTTGCATTACCTAAACGCCAGTGTGTTGGATCTTGTCCCATCGGTCTGATATCTGATGGAGAAACAAACAGAGAATCCACTAAGACACTGTTTCCAGGAATGCTTCCTGAGTGTACTCCTGAAGAAGTCAATCTCTCCCCTGAATCATCAGAACTGGGTAAGCTGCCCACCCTTGAATTGGCATCTCCATACCACTGGCTGGAGTGCACATTTCGGGCTAATCTCATTCGAATTGGGAGTTGATGCTGTAGTTGTGATCTTGAGCCAGAGAAGGCCGGCCTAGAGTCCAGTGAGTGGTTAAATGGGATGGGATGAGAAGATGATTGATGGGAGGACCGAACATTAGAATATCTAGGGGCCGATACATTAGGTGGGTAGGTATCATGCAGATGTGTCCTCATTCGGAAATTTCTTTCTGAGTTCTCCACACGTCCTACAAAAGGAGGATATCTCTCAGAGGTAGTACCTCTTATACCAGCACCAGACCTTTCGGTTAATTGTGCTTCAGAATGATTTGAACCAGCTGCTTCGCTAGATGAATCAGACATGTTTATAGTGGTTGTTGCATTATGAGGAGCAGAAACAGAATGCAATGAACTGTTTTCATTATGGTAAGAGGAACCTGCATTACCCCCTTCAATGTTCTTTCTTTTGCAAGACAACCGCCGGACATCTAATGAACCATCTGATCTGCTATCACTATCATCTAATATTAACCCCGCACATCCAGAGGAACTTCCAGAGGGACTTGAAATCCTGCTTGATGATGGCAAATAAGCAGATTGACATAAAACTGTACTGGAAGGAGGAGACCTTGGCTCTGTTTCTGAAGGTGGGCTCATCATATCGATGTCCTCACCACCATTCAAATCTGAACCCTGAGGAACATCACTAGAGGTGGGATTTTGCAAGAATGGCTCTGCATCAACTACATGATTGCTATTAAGATTTATATTTACTCTTCCCAAGGAGAGTGTGCTGGAGGATTGAAAATGGCTTTCTTCTATCACTGGACCTCCTGCATCAGTGGTCAGAGAAGATGACCACATATGTTCCCTTTTTGTTCCATCATAATCACAATGATTAACCAAGTGTCCACTTGAACTAGGGTCATCAGAATGCCAGATACTCAAGCTGGTAGAGCCTTGAGTAGCCAGATTTTCATAAGATGTATTTGCACTGTTTGAAGAAAATAAATTATCTGGGATGTCGTGTGAGTCTACTGGATTATGAAGCGTGCTATTACAGTAAGTTTGCTGATCCATGAGACAGCTACTTAAGACACATTGTCAAATTCAAATGCTTCAAGGAAGGATTAAGCCAAACTCCCTTGTCTTTGAATTAAGGCTGCTCCTGTTCTGCCCTCTGAAATTATGATAGGAGGAAACTCTAATTAAAAGTCATCTACATGCAATGTCTTAGCAAAGTGACCTGAACTCACAGAACTTGTTATAGAAAGTCAAAAGAATTCGAGTTGATTGACAATAAGTAGAAGGCATTAATTGCTAAGCAAACTAAGAAGCACAAGTTGATTAACTGGCATAAATAAAAATTTAATCATGTAAGGAAAAGTAAAATTGACAACATTATGGGGTGCACAATAATTTAAAACTCAATGGTAAACAGCAATTTTAGATAACTCCCAAACTATCTGAGAACAAAGCATAAGAAGATATTCAGCGAAGTAAAGATAACAAGGAAATACAAATAGAAAATTCACATGATAACCATCTAGCAAAAGTTACAATTCTATAAACTTCAATAGAGCTAGTATGAAGACAAAATTTGTATTCATCATGTTTTTGTAAATACATTGCTTGCAAGGTACTCCCTCATTTAGCACAACTAGCAATCTGATCCACTATCCAAAACACTACAGCATCCTCTGAATAATTTCAAACAAAGGCTAAGAGATCTTGGAAACTAGCACAAGTAGCTTCTGCCATATATGATATGCACAGACAATGTACACACACCCAGATATGATCATCACTTTTTATTTCTCAGGATAATGGCAAACTAGTGAAAACATCAATTTTTCCCCAAGCCCAGAAAAATGAAAAAGAGCCTGCTATTTAATAGGCCAATGATGATTTAGGTAGAAAAAAAAAGGTGATTTAAGAATAAATCTCATTCTTATCAAAACTAGAGCATGTTTCTAGCTAGACTTTGGTTATTTAACAAGCTAAATTGCTTAAGAAACATCCTCCCTCAATTCTAGTTTCATTCACCTCTATTCTCCTTACATTTATGTTCTGCCTAACACAAAAGTCTTATCTTATCCATTTGTAGATGGAGCTTCAACAGCAGAAAAGTCTAGAGGGAAGTTCTGATCATTACATTCATGCATTACTTCCATACCAAAATTGGTGTGATTGATGATGTCAGCACAAGTTTTAATGACATGGCCCTGACTGTCAACTAACTGGACAAGGGCCTTTGCCAAAAGGTTATCCAATTTTTCCCTAATATGGTTCGGAATATCTAGCATCCCACATACTTTCATATACTTCATAAGCATGTTGTTGCCAGCATTAAGCTTGAGCATATCCTAAATCTATAGGTAGTACTAACTAGAAGCCATTGAATTTCAGATCAATGTTACAGTGCATGAAAAAGTTACATGCCTGCTTCCCGTGATTTCATGAAGTTCCATTCAGTTACTTGGCCATCATTCCGTTATCATACTATTTTGTAATTTTTGTAGTTCAGCATTCAAATAACATTTTAGAGTAACTATTTCCACTATCGTTAAAGCGACACTTAACAATAATAATAACCGGCTAGTTCAACACATTCTATTTTCGGATCAATTATGGTGGTCACCACTGAAACTTACAGGTTTAGCTGGTACCAACCATTATAGGGCCATTAGAAACTGACCTCCTGAATTGTGTGTTTGCATTCATCTACGAGAGAAAAAAAGAAAAAGCATCAAACATGAAATTTCCGATCATAAATCAAAAATAGCAGGACTTCCTATGATCCCAGCCATCACAATGATCTTGAAATCAGTAAATTTATACACCAAAAAAAAAAAAAAAGTGAATATTGAAAACCAGATCTAAAATGTGCACAAAAACGAGCTGAATTCCTTCTTCAAAAGATGATATTACCACAAAAAAAATTCTGGTTTTTGGAATGCTCAAATGAATTGGAAATCAAAAACAAAGACCTTAAAAAAAAAAAAAAATCAGATTCCAGTCGACAACATCAAACGATCTAACAACCCAGAACCGGAAATTTCCACATGAAAATCACCAAAGCCGAAACTTTGGCAGCATCAAACCATCCATATATGCCATCTATCATCAGACACCGCAACAACAACAACAACAAAAAGAAAAAAAAAATCAAGCAGCTGAAAGAAATTTACAAAAAAAAAACAAACAAAATAAACCAAAAAAAGAAAAGAAAAGAAAAGATATTCAGCTAACACACCTGAAACAAACCCCAGAAACAGCAACAGATCCAGATCCAGCAATCGAAAATATCAATATCTATAAAAGAACAAAAAAAAAAATATAAAAGACCTCCCCTTCCCCTTACTGCACGGCAAGACCAAAGAAAGCAAAAGATCAAAACATTGAGAGCGATTGCATAAAAGAGACGACAACCACCGCGGAATGAATCGATTAGATGGGGAGATGGGGGAGAGGCAGAGGGGAAAAAGGGAGGAAAATGAGGGAGTTTTGGACGCTAATTGTCAATAATAATCCTGTGATTTTACGGATTGGTATGGTAACAGAGTCACAGACTCATATGAAATAATAATATTAGGACTATAATTATTATAAAATTTATAATTTTTAGGGTTTTCATGTATTAGTTCCCAATCACAATGTGGGGGTGCGTACGGCGTGCTGACCAGCTGGCATTGGAGCTTGACTAAGTTGACTAATACTAACAAGGGATGAACTTTTGTTTTGTTTTGAAACCCTAAACAGAACAGATGAGAAACAGCTCTTGAAATAAAATAAATAAATTTGTGTAGATTTTAATTTTAAAAATGGCCATCTATTCTATTGTTTGAACATTTATTATAAATTGATTTAGGAGTATGATCTTAATTGATATTAATTAAATCAAACTTTTTCAATTTGGAGTTAAAATATACTTTCAATTTGTATTGAATTTAAATTTTAAACATACATCTAAAAATCATATTAGTGGTTCTTAATATAAGTGTTTTTTTTATAAAATAGATAAACAATAAAAAAGTGTACCTCGTATAAAGATAAGATTAGCTAATGAATTAGATAAAGGGGTATGTCACTTACTACCTCTATTTCTCCATATCGTCAAACTCTGTCCCCGAGGACCCTATAGGTCTTCTCTCACACAAAAGGTTTTATGATGGATTCCACTATAATCAGCTTCGGCCTTTTGGAGCTCGATCAAACCCGAAAAGAATTAGGAAGTTGATATCTCAAATAGTTTCCGTGAAAACACGTTTTTTGAAAGCATTTTCTGTTACGCTCCAACCATACAAACAACTTATTAATCATACCATACTATCTTTCCAGACATGGTAAACAATAGTTACAATATTATATCATAAAATAGCATATCATATGGTACATTACTAAACCATAACTGTTAGACATTCAAATCGGACCTAAAAAATGATTGTTGCTGAGGCCACCATCCATCAAGAAGCAATACATTGACTTCACTGAGAATGTTTTTGAAACCGTGAGCTTCCACCTCCTGGTATCCCTCTCAGACAAAAAAATGCTTTTGATCTAGAAAAAAGTCGCTCCTTACTGAAAACCATCTGATAATCTTGACAAAGGATGTTGACATATGTAATTAGTTGAATGAAACTAAACAAAGCATAAGTTTCCAACAACAAATGGAAAATCAATGGCACTCTATATTTCCTTGTCCTCCCCAATTCCGCAAAAAACTTTCAAACTGTTCTCCACCTTCTTTCCTTCCTCAGAAAACTTGAACTTGACATATTCATCATAATCATATGGCTTAAACAATGAAGGATGGTTTACATCGACCAGCTCCCGCGGGGCTTGTACAAAGCCCCCATTCTTTGGTCGAGAGCCGAAAAGGGCTGAGTATCTCGTCTCCTTACTTTTAATTCTCACCCGATGAACGGGAGCCTTCAGTCTTCCATTTGTCCATGGCTAGCATTTCATCAAACATGTTAGACAACCCCGATCAAATCTAAAAATCTTAATCATATACACACGAACCATTGGTTTAATTACCTCGAAGGCTTCTCCTAGCATAACAGTGAAGGTGTTTGGTAATGGCATAACAGAAATCCAAGTGTTTTCTCTAGTCTTCACCTCCAACCCTTGGACTTTATGTTGGCAAATGATGGTTAAAAAGTTAGGATCAGTATGTGAATTCATGCCACTCTCAACTCCTTGACATGGAGAAAGCCAATATTTGGACAGTCTTAGACCATTTGTTAACTCTGCAGTGAGGGAATCCAAGTGCCTCTCAATGCCCATGCTTTGAAGGATCATCCTCCTAACGATTTGTTCCAAATCTAGCAAATGTTTGGCAAAACTCCACACTGTGTTGCTGAAACAACACAAGGAACATACATGAGACTCAAATAACAGGATTATATAAATGGTTCTTCGGAAAATTAAATCTTCTGTTTGCATAGAAATCCTGAAATCTTATACTAGATTGATTGAATAAAAGTTTTAAAGAGAGAACTATAATACTTCAGAAATATTCCTTCTAACATAGTAAATTTTTCTCAAACAATCGTAATGTATTTTTTAATCATATTCTAGTGACTTATCAATCCATTACCCAATGTAAGTTTGGAGTCATATTTATGAGAATGCATAAAATCTTTTACATATATTTTGACAAATTCTTCAATCTAAGAAAAAAATTCATATAACAACTATCTTAATTTTTAATGAAATATGGTTCCACTTCACTTCATATAATTTTGTGTAATTAAAAACCAGTCAGGAGGTTATATGGAAAATAAAAAAGAGGAAATTTGCAAAGAGGGTGTATAAATCTAAATAAAAAATTATATTTTTGTGTGCATTGGATCAATGATTAGGTACATCCCAATCTCTCATAGAATTATTTGTTGTTATTATTATTTATCTATGTATTTTTATTTTTAATTTTATTGTATTTTATTTCAATTTATTTTATTTTATTTTTATTTCATATTTGAGAGCGATATGAAAACAGAGAATTCATATAGCCGACCCCATCTAGTATGGGATTAAGGCTTAATTGTTGTTGTTGTTGGATCAATGATTAGGTCATACCCTTTTATTAAAAATAGACTGAAAATTTTCTCAAATATACTTCTTTACAATTTTTTTTATCATGTTACATATAAAACAAGATTGGAGAAAAAGAATAGGAGCAAACCGGTATGGTTTTTTTATTTTTAATATTTGATTTTTGGGATATATACACCACATGGTTTCGTATATGAGTGATTGATTTGCCATTTTTTTATTAAAAGTTTTGTATGTGTGTATATATAATATAATATCAAAATATAATTTTTAATTTTTATATCTTCACATATACTTTATCTTAATATAAATTATAAATAAATTAATAGATAATGAACTATTGATATCTGACATTGTTTGCTTTTCCCTTGGAGTCCTTGGGGGATGTGTATAAACTTAGTGCAATAGTATTTTGGGTGTGTGTGTTTTGGGTGAAAAATAATACCAAATAATGTCAGAGACTAATAAATAATTATCTCATAAGTTAAAAAACTATATACATGTGTAAAAAAAAAAATGAACTTATATATGTATTTTAAGGGTTTGGCAAGGAAAGAATTTCTCAAAAAAAAAAAAAAGAAAGAAAAACCAACGAAATTACCAGAAGCTAGGGTTGCCCGCCGGCCACATGAGGCGTGTGAAGCTCTGCGCGCCGTCCAGCGCCGGAGCCCGGTCGACCCGCAGGCTCTCGTAGGCCATGCCCGGGAGGTTGCCGATGAATCCCCCATACGGATGATCTGAATTGTTCCCCATTTTGGTCTCTAGTGGTAGACTGAACACTTCCTCCATGGCCTCATCGAACAGCGACGCTCTCAGCTCTGGTGTGATCCGATCGTATATGGCCTCGAAGCAGCCGAACGTCTCCAGTGCGCGCATCACCGCCGCGCGCGCAGCGTCCCAGCCACTGGCTTCGGCCTGGCTCGGATCCAGCCAGGAGAGATCGATGAGGGGGAGCTGCTGCGGGGTTTGTGATGATCCCATCTCGCAGGAGGATTGGAGAGGTGTTCGCCACTTGATTATATGTTTTATTTATCATTGCATTTCAATGAATCACTACTTGATTATTCAAGTCAATTATTAATGAATGTGAGTTGTAGGTAACATGTGGTTGTATCACTCATCGTATGATACAAGATTTATTGGGAGGCAGCAACATCATGACCTAATTTGCCTGGGAAGGCCAATAAAGGGTGAAATCTCTCTCTTTATGGTCAATGCTTAGAACATGTGATTGGAGTCTAACAGAAGATGTTTCCTTAACAAGTAATATGTTTTCTAATCCTTTCAACTACTCACAATGACATCCATAGTTAATCGGAGTCTAACATTCACACGGGAATAACCACCTCATGATTTCAATGACACAAAGCACTGAAGAATTCCGCACAACACCAAATAGCTCATGCAAACAAATTGAAAATTCTAGTGGCAGTTATATATATATATATATATATATATATATATATATATATATATATACTTGAAAAAGTTTAATTGAAAATACAAAAGGAAGGAAGAATTCCGCACAACAACAAAAAGCTCATGTCAACAAATTGAATTCTAGTGAAAGTTAAATCTACATGCACAAACATATAACCTGCATAGCAGGAAAGCATAGAGCCTAACATTCAAGATTTACTAAAACACAATGAAGCCTGAATCCAGCAGAGGTACAATTTCATGGCAAAGCTATTTATTTTACGCCTTAAAACTCCATACAAGGAGATGAAAGCTCACCGAATAGTAAATACATATTCACATGCCAGTTGGCCTCATGGCTTACCGATGTCTATCGGATTTTTCTCTATGTCATTCAGTTTTGTCTTAGGCAACATCTCGATGTCTCAACCAAAAAGTAATTTAAGTAATGTTACCTGATACTTTCCAGAAATTCGGAGATGGGCGATACGCACTAAGGCATGCCAAATAGTGAATATCCCTGTTCTGGAAAAATCATCGAGACTGGTAAACTCCTTGCTGTGGCTGTACCTCTAGTCTATATCCCTGAAGGTTCATTGGTGCTATTAGAATGTTGCCCTCTTGGGCAACATCACCAAACTGTTCCGTGTAGCCTAACATTTCTGTGTCATCATGTAAGAGATTCAAGGAAGTTGCTTCAACATTTGAGATTGAGAGATCTTTAAACATGTAAAAGAGATTGACAGGCTCATCTCCCAATGTTGAACACCGCAGCCCGCCAGCCCTTCTACAGTAGGAAGAATCCCAACCCCTCCTCTGCAAAATAAGAATGAATCTGGAGTGTGAAGGTGAGGAGTGGGAATACTGGAGAGGGCGTGGAACTTTGAAGTTCACAACATGCAAATCACATGGCAAGGAGGAAGCTAATGGAGCAAAGGTCCTCGACAGCAGCGGTGATGAACTAACCAATAATTTCTTACTGACAAATCCATGCAGAGGGTAGTTCAGATGAGCCCCTACTTGGTGGGAAAGAAGTGATGGTTGGAGAGGCAATGTTGTCTGTCCAGAAGAAATGGCTGATACATTGGACTCTATCAAAATGTGGAATAGCACATTCATAGGACGATTATCCATCACTCCTTGACCTAAACCACGGCCATCATCCATGCCTAAACGGCGGTCCAACATAATCTCCAGCCAACCACTATTAAGACTGGCCGCTCCCAGTGACTGCTTAGAATGAACAGAAAAACGGGGACCTGAAGGATCCTGTAAAAAGGCAAGTGAAGGCATTGGGTAGTAATTTCCTTGTAAAGGGATTTTATCATACGTCTCTCTCCGGCTCATCTGAAAACCATTCAGATCAGAATAAAAAACCCTCTTATTGTCAATATCTGTCTTGTATCTCACTATCAGTTCCTTATCAGTGAAATCATGGCCAATAAGCTCAACATGGTAATCCTTCTCAATAACCAATTCCTGTGCAGTATTCTCTCCATTATATATTCGTGTGCTGTGCGAGACAGGCAATTTGTTCCAAGACATCTTTGGAAGAGAGTAGGCTTCTTGCACCAATGGACCCTCAGATATAATGAACAACCCTCCAGACTTAACAATGGATTGAGCTTCTCCATCAGGTTTGAACAAATATGCACCACTTCCAGAACTAGAGTACATTGCAAGGTCTTCCCCAATAACTGTTTGTCGGCCATCTCTATGAATTACTTTCTGCAGCAAACCATGTTTTACATCAAATGTAAGCGTATATTGAAGGTTGCTAATTTTGGCACTGCCACCATCAAGATTTGAACAAACATAGGGAGTAGGGCAAGATAAGGGATCAGCATCAGTATATATTTTCAATTCAACAGGAATAGCTTTTTCACAACCCTTGTTTCCACTCGCAACATAGTAAGTCTCCAAACCAAAAGCAGGAATAGAGGCCTTCCAATAAAGACGATGACGCCCAGTAGAAACTTTCCCCTTATTATCATGCCTCCACTCAGGAGAGATTTGGCTCCTGATGTGTGTCCCATTAGAGTGCAAAACACACACATCTGATTTAGCAACAATAACCGAGACAATCTCTTCTCTTGGTTGCTCCAGTGGATTGAAAAAGGTAACTGGAAGGGCTTGTCCTTCATGAACCTCAAGAACTTTATGCATTTGCTGTACATCATATCTTGATCTTGTCTGCTCTGCTTCAAACTCAGAATATAATGTGGGATCTGATTTATTGTCAAAACGACCAAGAAGAATTTCAACAGCTTTACACATGAAAATCTCCAAGTCCTGCAAAGATAGATGCATTCGATTTCCATAATCCTCCACAACATGATCCTTAGCAGTACCTGTTACACCATCATGATGCTGGAAAAGAGCTAGATTCCTCCTTGCAGCCGTCAACTTGTGTGAGAAACTAATGGGTAGTTTTGCACATGATGATCTCTGACAATATCCCAGAACTAGTGCCACCATGATCTCCGTCGCACGCAACGTTTGTTCTAGTACACGATCAACTGCTTTAAAAAATGGCCGTGAAACATAGTAGCCACTCCAATAGTCCTGGTTCCTATCAGCATATGTAAAGAAATCTCCCGACAAAGAAGGGAAACCGCCTAGTTCCACAGAGCCCGACTCCCCAGGATAGGAAAAGTTAATTCTTTCCGCTTCATTCCTAAGGGTTTGAAAGTAATCTTCGAGGGTACCAAACTGGACTTCAGCATTCAAATTTGGACTAGAATTTATATGATCAAAAAGCATTTGATAATTTCGAAATTGGACTTCAGCTTCATCCATGCTAACATAACGGAAATCATCCCCCAGAGGAACAAGTAGTGTATTTGTTCTGTACAAAGTTGACTTTTTCTTATACTGGTCTAGAAGCTTCAATGCTCTCTCCTGTACATTGTTTGAGTTTGTTTCAACAGGATCTATCCTCCATGGGCAAGCTTCATAACTAAAACCACGCATTCTAGCAAAGTCAAACTGGCAGCAAACAGCAGGCTCAGGTCCACAAGTGTGGGGAATATCATATGAGTAGAATGGCATCATATGAACAAATATATCAGTTGTTTCATCTACATCCCAGCTTTGCCGCCAAACAAATTCAAGTTCTTGCCGCAATGCTAGCTCCTTCTTCAATTCATAATGAGTCCTCTGTATCAGCATGTTCTGAAAACCCATGCGACGAAGCAAATAAGCCATAGTGGGTGAATAACCAAATGGATCAATAGCCCAAGAATTTTTTGGGATGACTCCAATGGTGTCATTCAGCCACATATTTCCCTCCATCATCTGAATTAAAACAACAGGTTATTTGTATATTTTGCATGTTATGGATCTCATGAAGGCACAGATCATATCAGCTTAGTGTCATGTGTGAAAACAATCTAATCATTAAGTAGTAAATAAAGGAGGAAAATGACAGGTTAACACCACCTACAAAAACATAATTAGTATAAAATCATTTCATGATGAATTGAAGGTGATTTAATCAGCACCCTTTTCTAGGGCCTTATGCAAAAGTGTTCATGTCTTAAATAGCTCTATGTCAACAACTAATCAAGATAAAGTTTAATAAATCCTGAACATGAATCATGGTTATAATCACCATGCCTAAAAAAATGTGAAATAAGATATGACGACTTGAGAGTGTGTGTGTATATATAAAGAATCGAATTCAAGGGTCAATCATAGTTGGATAAACATTGAATATGCATTAAAAATCATGAAAAAAGAGGAAGATTTTTGTACATGGCGGACAAATTAACGGATGAGAGAAGGTTAAAAGGGTAACTCTGTCAAAATCTATAATAATGTGATCCAAAGTAAAGTAAACTTTATTAAGAAAAAAAGAAAGAATATTCTTTTAAATGGAGAAGGAATAACAAAGGGGATTTTTGTGAACAAAGTATAAAAGGGAGGCATTTATTAAATATGCATAATATACAATGGACTTCACAGAAAACAAATAAATAGGATGCTATTTATAGGAATCCACTTTGATTTGGTAAAGACAAACCCTTCGTCTCCTATATGTTGCCTGCTTACAAAGTAATTAAAACCAGTGCCTCAAAGGGTTATCTTTGAATTAAAACAATAGAGATATTAGTAGTACATTATAAGCATGTATAATAATTTTATAAATTAAGAGAAATATACAACAACAACAACAACAACTAAGCCTTAATCCCATACTAGATGGGGTCGGCTATATGGATTCTCTGTCTTCATGTCGCTCTCAAATATGAAATAAAAATAAAATGAAATGAAATGAAATAAACTGAAATAAAATTAAAAATAAAAATACATAAATAAATAATAATAACAACAAATAATTCTATGAGAGATTGGGATGTTAGAAGCAGAACAGTATCCCTACAAACAAAGCTAAGCTAATGAAGGAAAACCTTTTAACCGACTTATCGGTAATCCTATACTAGGTGGGGTCGGCTATATGAATTTTTTGTCTCCATGTCGCTCTGTCAAAAGTAAGATCCGACTCAATATCTAACATGCGTAGGTCCTTAGACACCACTTCTCTCCACGTAATCCTAGGCCTACCTCTACCCCTCTTCTTACCTTCTACAACTAAACTATCACATTTTCGAATTGGAGCACCTGGGGGTATCCGGCGTACGTGTCCAAACCATCTTAAACGCCCTTCTCGTATTTTATCTTCAATTGGTGCAACAATACGCACCTTCCGGCTTGGATGTGCATTTCTAATCTTGTCCAATCTTGTATTTGACCACTCATCCATCTTAACATCTCATTTCGCCACATTCATTCATCTTATGCATATGTTGAACTTTAGTTAACACTCGCTCCCGTATATCATGGCCGGTCTAACTGTCGTCCTATAAAATTTTTCCTTTATTTTGTTAGGCATCTTTTTATCACATAACACCCCCGTGGCACTTCTCCATTTCAACCATCCAGCTTTGATTCTATGAGTTACATCTTCATCTATCATCCCATCATCCTAGAAAATGGAACCTAAATACCTAAAATGGTTAACCTTAGGCACTACCACCCCCCCTAGTTTAAGGAGGAGGGTTGCGGTAGGTTGACAGCCAGCGTAAAACTTTGTCACTCTTATGATATGGATGCTCTAAATTAAGAGAAATATATTCATAGATTTTTAAAAATATTTTCTATAAGACCCACATGGCCTAAAATCTCCATAAAAACATAGGCATATAGACCTCATCGCTCAAAATGAGGTCTAGTTGTACCCTATCCCACATGCCTCTAAGCACAAAGAATGGAGGTAACAATTGTTGGGGGACATCAACACCTCATCTATCTATCTACCTCCATCTTCACATCCCTCTTCTTCTCTACTTGCTCTAGACTATCCACCATTAAACACCACAACCAACTTCCTCCCTTGCCGCTAGGCCAATTTTGACATATCAATCAAATATCTTGCCTGCATTGTAGCCTGCATATCATATACTCAGTGTAGTCAAATGACCTCCTCCATATATGACACAAAAACCAACCAAACTGCTTTTCAAACCACTATTTATTACTTTTAGAAATTTAATCTTATGCCATTTCCTATTAGTAATATGGGGCTATGCCCCATCTCCTTCCCAAAAAACTAAAATGATCTCACACTCATACTAAACCAGGCAAACCCATACTTTAAGACTAATATAATTTAGCATAATAAATCTTAGGCTTCTCAGTACTTTAGTGTCTTGGTCAACGAGAGTTAGATCCAAGTAACCCAAACAAAAAAACACACCACATAACTCTAGCTGAAAGATAAAAATAAAGCATTATTAAGTATTCACCATAGTGATTGAGTATAAATAAATTTTAGAAAAATGATAACAGCAATTAAATAAGATCAGTTTATTGTACATACCTGCTCTATGATCGCAAAAAAGTGTGAGTTGGCCTGCATTAAATTAAAAACTTACAATAAGAACCAGTTGCCAGGGATTAAGAGGCAATAAAACCTTAGAAAAATATCAGTTTACCAGTTCTCTCAAGTTGATAAAAAAAAAATTGAAGATGGTAAAAAAAATTATGAAATAAGTTGCCACCTGAAACATTTGCTATATCACAAGTCTTATACTGCCTAGAGAAATAATTATTTGAAAGAGGCAAGTTAGTGAAGACATAAAACCAAGAATCTTGACAGGCATGTGAATTATTCTATGTAACGGCACTTCCAAGTCACAGTAGTTGAAGCATATCATGCTCTTAAAAAAATTTCAAACTAGGACCGAGGATTGCATGACACCATAAATGGTTTCAGTTAAGTGGAAAACGTAATGGTGAAGATGAAATGGTACACAAAGAGGTTGCCCCCAGATCTCTTCTTCCATGAGTACATAGAGTTGAGCCCATATTCCCATACTGAGCATCTCACAGATTCCTATAGCAAAATTATTAATTAATTCATAGATCCTAACTAAGAAACAGCCATTGATGGAAGGTATGTAAACCAGCCACAGCATGAGGAACATGCGCACAGCTCATGGGCAGCCCAAACAATGGTTTTCATAAACAAGATCATGCACCCTAACTGAAACCACCACATGAATGAAAATGGCCCAGAAGAATATGGCTCAAGGACTTGCATAGAAGCAATAACCTATTGCAGTAAGTGATCATCCATGGAAACCAACCATAAACTAAGACATATGTGGAGAAACATTGCCACACTATTAGGAGAGACAGTTTTCACAAAAGCTTACTTCATCATTCATAACCCAACCTCCTCCGACTATCTCCAACTGACCATTCTGTACCAGCTTAGTGAAGCTTTCCTTTTGCAACCGCGTGGCATCCCTCCACCACCTCTCCAAGTAGGACATCTCCTCCCATATGAATTTCCGGCGAACATCCTAACAATGAATCCCCAAAAACAACACTTATTTCTTAACAAAAAAAAAAAAAAAAAGACTCTCCATTCAGATGCAAATTCAGTTCAGCAATACCATAAAAACCATAAGAAATAGAGAAATTTCAACCTTGGAAAGGGATTCCACGATGGTGTTGAGGATCTGCCGGGACTGTCGATCATAGTACTCATCGACCGTCAGCTTCCACCCGGGATCATTATGCGAGTGCGGCACCACAAAGACCTTGAGCTTCTCCTTATTCCATTCATCCCCTCTGTAAGTCACCCGCCACCCCTGCTTCCAAGGGCCCCCATCCAAGTCCGAGAACTTGATCCGATCGTACAGATCTTTGGTAGTGATGTCCGCCTTCGCCGCCCTGATCTCGCCATTCCGTTCGAAGGCGGCGCCGGAGGGGATGGATCGCCTAAAAGCAGGGCGGCGGAGGGGCCGGGAACGGGAGTGGGAAGGGGAGGAGGAGAGGGGATTGGGGACGCCAAAACGAAGGATTATGGCGAGGAAGAAGAGAAGGGAGATAGCGAGGCCGAGCGCGAAGAAGGTGGAGTTCGGACAGAGGAGATCGCGGAGAGGGTTGCGATGCCGGGCGGAGGATGGCTTTCGGACAGGCCTGGGCCTTGACGTGGAAGGAAGGAGAGAGGCGGCAAAACCTCCGCCACCTCCTCTCCGATTGCCGAAGGCCATTAGCGTTACTTCCTCTTCCTAGCAAATGCAAATGGGGAGCGACTTCTTACTTCTAGATTTCCCCCAGTCTTCAGTCTCGCACGACTTGTTGTTATCCAAGGGTTAGGATTTGTTTTTTTTTAAACCAATAATTAAATAATTATATTTAATATAATTATTAATTAATATTTTAAAAATAGGTGGTACATGCACGAAATTTTTAGTGTATGTAGAGTTAAGTATGTAAGTTCTGTATTTCATGATAATGAGATGATAGATGAAAATGTAACAGAATGACTGAAATGGACAAGTCCCACGAGTGTCATATGATAAGAAGATGCCTAAGTTATAACAACGATGCTATAGGGGAGTGATTGTTCAATCTATTCATAAGATGAGTATTAAGATTGGATAAGATTAGAAATAAACACACTCAACAAGAGAGTATGTTGCACCAATTGAAAATAAAATAAGAGGACCCCCGCGTAATGTGATAGTTTAATAATAAAATATAAGAAGAATGATAGAGGTGGACCTAGATTATATGAAGAGATAGTATCTAAAAACCTACATATAATAAATATTAAGCTAGATCTTGTATTTGACAAAACGACATAAAGATAAAGAATCCATATAACCAACCCCCCTAGCATAAGATTAAGGCTTAGTTGTTGTTGTATTTTAAACAATAGTCTATAACTATTAATTACTTGATTAAAAAATAATAATTAAAACTATTTCTTTTAATAATCAACTGCTTCCCACAAAAACAAATTCACCTCCAAATTACTTCCCTAATTTTAGTCGATTTGAATTAAAAAAATCAAACCCAAAAATGAATTGAAAATCTTGTAAAAACCAGACAAATTAAACTAATTCAATCAGGTTTTTAGGTTAAAAGTGAAAAATGCTAACACCTAATTGCAAAACCTGCACATTGTTTGCACATCCTTTCAGCACCCTTTACCTTGAAGTTATTAATAGTACACCAGTCTGACAGACAGTGAAGGCCAAGTAGGCATATAACAACAATAACAACTGTCTGGAAATTTTTTCTGCAGGAATTACTTAGAAAGCTCAATCCACTTGACATATAACATCAGAATCAAAGCAAGGGCACTCAACATCTTCATCTGGCTCACATTACAACTTCGCTGGAGATTGATACCATCCCCATGGTTCGTTCGAGATGTATTCAGTCACTTGCTTCACATTCAAGTAATTTTCAAGGCCCCTACAAGAAAGAAGGGATAATATATATCAGTGAACTCCAACAACACTTCAATTGACAAAAAAGAACAAAAATACACACCATTCTCCAAGCTCACGCCCAAATCCACTGCGTTTGGTTCCTCCCCAGGGAGCTTGGGAGAAGCAGGGTTGTGAACAATTAACCCACATGATCCCAACCTGGAGAGCCTGCAAAGAATGGTATCCCTCTGAATTGTTACAAGGATTTCAAATTTCCATCCAATTTTATACAATATGAAAGATGATTATATCATGATTACGAACCTAATGAAAATAATTTATGATGTGATTAATGTTGGTATATAGTAATCGTTCGTGGCTTTCTAAGTCGGCACAAAGAATACAAAGTTGATGAACTAATTAGTGGAAAATTATGGCAACGGGATTTCATTTAATGAATTGTGAGGAGAAATTCCATTATGTTCTCAGAAAGAGAATATATATCTACAGATCAAAAGCCTAGGCATACCTCAGTTATACGCTGGCACCGTTCAGCATCTTTTGAGAGTACAGCACCACCCAATCCATAGCTGTAGAACAAATAATGGCGAATACGAAAAAAAATGAACATCAGCTCTCTAGCATTTCAGCAAGCAGTCAATCTAAATAACCAAGTTATGTTACAAAACAAGTAGCTCACTGAGTATCATTTGCAACTTCAATAGCCTCATCTTCTGTTTTGAATGTCTTAACACACAAGACAGGACCAAAAATCTCCTCCCTCCAAACTTGCATAGAGGTATTCACACCAGCTATGATTGTTGGTTCAATGAAAAACCCCTTTTCAAGATGCTGCAAGAAGCTTTTATTTTCAGTTGGAGACGCACAGAAATAGGATTGCAAAAATAGGAAGAGAACATGATTTACCTTGGGTCGCCCACCTCCACACAGAATAGTAGCACCCTCACTTTTGGCTGTTGAAATAAATTTGTTTACCTTCTCAAACTGAAATAAACAGAAAAACATGAGATAATCCAGCCAAGACTAAGACTTGCATATTGTTGTCAGATAAAAATGCCTCCAGAGAAGACAGATTTTCAAGACAGGAGTTGAAAATAGTGGAGTAATGAACTTCCAAAAAGATCAATATTATAAAGTACAACAGAAATTACAATAATTGGTCATAATATAAAAATCCACAAAGATCCATAGCAATAATATTTGTTACAAGAACAAATACTATTTTATTATCTCCCAAAATGTAATTATAACCTTTTACATTATAAAGAATCCATATGCATGTTAAACCTTGGCATTCAGGACTGCCCTGCATCCCTTAAATTTTAAATGTCATAGGAGATTGGACACTACATTTTCGGATATCATGTTTGGTAAAAACAGGACAAAATACTGTTTGGGACTAATTTTTTTGATGGAAAATTTTAAAATTAAGTTGACTAAATTTTGACTTAATTAAAACTAATTAAAATAAATATTTTTAATAAAAATTATATTTTTTCTAAGTAGTAATTAATATTTATTACTTATCGTATATTTTTAAAATATTAATTAAATTCAGAAAAATGAAAAGTTAGTATAACAGAGAGAAAAACTGGTTTAAAACTGAACCAAACATGCCCTTGGGTTTTCCAATTGACCAGCCGTGAAATCACTAATATAGCTTTCTGCATTAGATTGTCCATTGCAAGTCTTTTGGGTATAAATAAATACAGTAATTACTAACAATGACAGTTTAATACAATAAGTATAATGTGCCAGTTCAAACCATAAGCTCATACCTGCCCAGCACTGACAACAGGACCGAGCCTGCAACCTTCTTCTAATGGATCAGAGATCTTGATGTTCTTTGTCCAAGTAACAAGTTTCTCTATAAATTCAGTCGCAATGTCCTCCTGCAAAAAATTACAATGCAAAATTTCATGGATTCTATAAAAAATGATTTTATTTATCATCCAAGTTTTTACCAGTAAAATAGGATGAGCTGGATAATTGAAGATTAGTTCAATGTCAATAATCTACAACAAATCCATTATATTAAACTACAAACATGAACAGTTCTGAAAATTGGGAAAATGTAAGGTTGATACTCATCATGACATGATCAAGCTAACTGTAAGACTTGCGGGCCCTGCAGCACAAATCTCATTGAAAATCCGAGTAAATCTCTATAATTAGCAAACATAAGTTGCCTAAAAGGTTTCTAAATGTTGGAACACTTAATTGGAACAAAACCCATCAAGTTGGGTGAAGACTCATGGTGTGGCTAGTACATACTCGAAACCAGGCCTGGGTGGATCCAAGTCCTGGAGGTTACTGACTTTGACTATTGACTTGGATGGAGCAATTCCCAGTAGTTTGGTGACAGTTTTTAACTGTCCTATCCCTGTACTTGTTTGTTTTGACCTTGTGGTGTGAGGCATCAGGCATGCAAGTATGCAGTCACTTGCTCTCTTCTCTTTGTACTTGAGATAATAAAGAGAAAGGGTTATTCTTGCCTGCATTCTGTGCTACACTTTCCTTTAAACTCTTATGTCTCTGTCTTTGTTGCCTTACTTAAGTTCAATTCAGAACCTCATCATGTAGTGTTGACTGAGATTTACTATATGATTGCTACTGAAACTGCGAGTGCAATGCATCATTAATCTAATCACCTACAAAAAGCTCCATTATTTTGTATTCATCTAATCACCTAAAGGTATTGCTCCATTTGGATTTAAACTCGCTTTTTTCTTATAATAGAACCTCTTACCACTCTAGGCAACTTGCCTGATTATCTACCTTCACTTGCTACATTGTACCCTCATGTCCTTCCAGTAACTAACTTTACACCTACCGGTTCTAGCATTACCCTATGGCATCAACTCTAATTAAAGTCCAAAATATAGGTTCAAGAATTAAATATTCCCCAAGGACAACTCATAGGTTGAGTGTAAACAACATCTAGTGATTGAGAAATATATCAAACTAAACCAGTTGTAAAGTTATTGAGACTTAAGAAACTAAGTTGTTGCTCAATTGATAAACTGCATAGTTCAGCTACATCAACTAATAATACAATTAGTTCTATAACTGCATAAGATCAAGAATAGGACAATTGTTAGTACTGTGAAATTCAACCATGCCTTGAAAATGAAGCCCTCCTTAGGTAGGAGAGGGAGAAAGATTCAAAGAAGACATGCATTGCCACAAATTTAAACCTGCCCAAAAAGCACCAAAGATAACATGATAAGCAGGTCAATGTTTTCTTTGCAATACTTGCACTTACATGTACTAGAAGGCGAGAGGTTGCACTACATATCTGACCATTTGTCCAAAAGCACCCAAAAAGAGCCCATTCAACAGCTGTATTAATCATGGAAATAAATAAATGAAAATCTTGCACTGCTATAAAATAAAACTCTTATATCAAAGTTTGCATTCATAAAATCACAATGAAAGAGAAAAGGATCATCCAATTCGATTGCAATGAACCAAATGTATCTGCAATGTGAGAATTCAAGAGACACACCTTTGTCAATGTCCACATCTTCAAATACAATGATGGGACTTTTACCACCGAGCTCCAATGAAACAGGCTGCCATGACCACAAAAAAAATAAAAATAAATAAATAAATAAATAAATAAATAATAAAACATGAAGGCAACCAGATTATAAAATATTATTCACATGACTTGAAATAGAAGATAACCAAGCTTTTATAGAAGTTTCTCTACAAATATAGCACCAGGAGAAAAAGATAAAAAGACAGCAAGTAAACTGATCAACATCAAATTAATATAGCATCTAAAACAGTAGGAATATGCCAAACCTTGACAATTTGTGCAGCAGCAGTCATTATCTTTTTACCAGTTTCTGTACTCCCAGTAAATGCAATCTAAAGAAAGAGCAATTGAAGTTGTTATATGCAAAAGGAGAAATAGGTGGGTCCCCTGTATCTTAATTAATTAAAGCACAAATATGTATTAGACACCTTGTCCACATGAGGATGAGACGCTAAAGGACCACCAGCTTCAGGACCTAACCCAGTCAAAATGTTTAGGACGCCAGGAGGGAGCCCTACTTCTCTACAGATATCAGCAAGTTCTAGGCAAGTCCTGATGATGAAAGTTAATAGTTAATGTATCCTAATTAAAAACAAAGTATGAAAGTTATAAGCTCTTAAATCTTACACTGACGCCAATTCAGAGGGCTTTAGTATTGTAGTACACCCAGCAGCCAGGGCAGGAGCCACTTTCCATGTTGCCATCAATAGAGGATAGTTCCTTCAATGTATGATTGGCATGTTACAATAATACAAAAGCATAACACAGACAAAATCACATGGAGAAAGCATAGTTCTAGGCTGAAAATAGAAATTCCTGTACCTATTACAACCAACAGTTTAGGGTAAAACAGCAAAAAAAATTATGACATTGTAGCTTTCATTGCAACTCTTGCTCGAAAAAACTATTGAACCAACCCAAGGTAGATAGCAAGCTTGGAGGAAAACAAGAACAAGAGGAGAAGAGTGTACTTTTCAAGCTTCATTTTTACCCTTCCAGTAAATTTTCAGCAATAGAAATCTTGCATCAATTTATAAGGTTTTGCAGTATGGATTCAGAACTAGTCAAAATAGGATTAATTCATGGTGAATTGACCAAAACCAATTTGGTTTTAACAAAAAATAATACCATGGAAAAACTAAGCATTTCGCTTACCATGGGGTAATCAGCCCAACAACTCCAATGGGTTCTCTTAAAACATAAGATTTGAATGTTTCCATAGGAATAGAGAGGGGAGCCCTTTGCTTCCTGTCTAAGGCTTCTGCTAGATCTGCATAGTACTCAAAACAGCCAGCAACATCATCCTGTACAAGGCAAGCTGGTAAGATATCTATCTATTGAAGCTCATACTTTAGAAAACAGTTGCCAAAGTTATCACGTGTACCATGTCCCATGCTGCTTCATCCAAAGGCTTCCCACAATCAATTGCCTCTAACTTGGCAAGCTCAGACTTCCTCTCTGTTATCTACAATCAGTTGAGAAAAAATCCAACATAATAAGCATTTTAAACAATCTACATAGGAACAAATTTGGGACACAGGATTTTCAAGAATTTTGTTAAGGGCAAACATTGGAGGGGTATGGATTTTACAGGTTAAGAAAGTTGAAAAAAATGAGATAGATATGAAATAATATCAGGAGGCTCTCAATGAACAAGTAGACTGAGAAATCCTCAACATAATTTATCAAAAATCAATAAGGTAGCTCTTAGCAAATAAAGGAAACTAGTTTAAACTGCCAATATCATCCATTCTTTACTGCAAGAAAATTCTCACATCAAAGCTATGACAAACATAAAGCACCAAACATCTTACTATACAGGATCATATCACAAATCATTTTATTTTAATTCTAATTGCAAGAAAAACTCTGCTCTAGTAAGCCAAAATTGGTAGTTCTTCACATAACTTTTTGTCACTCAAGCCCGTCCTAGAGTTCATAAACCATCTCCAAGGTGAGATCACTAGAACTCTAAAACCTAAACTGAGAGTGCTGGGCTTCCTTGAGCCACCTTCTCCTTAGCTATGTAACCTCAAATTGAAGAGTGTGGCTCAAACAAATTCAGAAAAACCAAATCATGCCCTAAAAATCTATTTTATTTTCAATCAGATGTTAGCTCGGTGGTGTCTCCTGATCGCTATGCTAAAGGTACTCCACTCAATCAAAGAGGGAAGGAAAAAAACACATCAAAACATAATCTTTACTGATCAAGAACTCAACTCCTGCAACTGCACAAGCTCATGAGCGATGAAAATCAAAATCACCACTTCTTTTTCTTTTCCTCTAATTCAGCGCAGAAAGAAAGGAACACTGAACCCCAAGATCCTACTTCGGAACCGGAACACAAAACTGAGAAATGGATCGATTACCTTAGCAGCGATGGCCCGGAGATATTTAGCACGGTGAGCTCCAGAGGCACGCGCCCAGTCTCTGCCTCTGTTTTTGGCGAGAGCCTTCCGCGCAGCATCCACCGCCAGCTCCACATCCTCCGCTGTAGCTGCGGGTATGTCCCCTGGAAAAAAAAAAAAAAAAAATCCATCCATCCATCCACGATCGCATCACAAATCAGCAAACAAACACCGGACAGAAAGAAACCAAGAACAAAATAGATGAATCGAAGGCAGGCACCGATTGTTGCTTCAGTGGCGGGGTTGATGATCGGAATCCGCTTGCCTTGCACAGGCTGCCTCCATTCTCCATCGATGAACAGTTGCCTGCAGGGAACAGAGATCGACATGATTGGTAGTAACACTGGTGCCGTGATGATGCAGACAGAGTTCTTCGGATCTGGGTGCTATATATATATATATATGTTTTTTTTAATGCTATGATATGTTTTTTTTTTTTTTGGAAATCTGGATCGAAATAATCAACGGATGAGATGTGCTTGATTGATTATCGGAAAAAGATTCAACACTATGGATGAGATCATCATTCGTTCACACTCCATCCGCAGAGGCTAAAGACAGGATGGCTATTTGGTGCAGCAAACTCGGTATTTCCGGAATCTCCTCTCACTACCACTACCGCCCCACCCTCCCCTCACTGTTCAGATGCCTCTCGATCACCGCCCACTCGTCCTCCTCCGGCGACTCCAACGCCAGAACCCTTACCCCAATCCTCCAAACTCTCTCGCCCCGTCAGAAGGAGCAAATCTCTCTCTACGTCGACGCCCTGCTCCAATGGAACCAGGTAATCCATCTATGCGCACACATATCCCCACTGCTTAGATTAAAGCTCCGGATTGGTGAGCACTGGCTTTGATTCCTGCAGCGGATGAACCTGACGGCGGTGACGCAGGAGAGCGAGGTGCTGACCAGGCATGTTGAGGACTCCCTCGCCATCATCCCAACCTTGCAACGATCCTACCTCTCCCACTGCAACCCCACTTCCTCCTATGATGGCATTGATGTCATCGATGTCGGTTCCGGCGCCGGACTTCCAGGGCTCATCCTCGCTATTGCCTGCCCAAGTAATTTTCATTTCTGTAATTTTGATCTATCTATGAATGTGTTTGTTCAATCTGACAAGGGATGACGGTTTGGTCATTTTTGGAATATGTTCTTGATTATGTAGCTGATTGGTTTAGGTAAAAGCTTGAATGACAAAAGTCTGGTCTGTATTTTTTTTTTTCTTTCTTAAATTGAATCCACTTGGTTTGGTTTGGTTTGGTTTTCTAAAATTGGAAGCAAAGCACTTCAGTTTGGTTTAGAAAATTTCAAAAGATTGAACGAAGTTGGTGCAGTTTTCTGCCTGCATGTGTTAGGGTGGCACCAAGGTTCACCTAAATAGGGCCAAATCGTCTCCTAAGTAGGTTGAGATGGGCCTAATTAAGGTTAGGCTGGCTTACTAACTTGGTTGAAATAAGAAGCTTGGTCCCTAGTAGGTAGATTAGTGGCAATGGTCATGTGATGAGGGAGGCAGCTGCTTGGTCAGTCATCGGTGCTGAACAAGTTTGAAGTAGAGTGGGTTAGGGAAGGAATGAGGCATGTCATCCCCATTTGAGGTGGCAGGGGAGGATACATGGAGATGGATATGAAGGGTTTAGTGATGGGAAAAACCACTCATAGCTTGGGAGGGTGCAAACCTGAAAGGTAAGAAAGCAACAATTTGAACAGAATGAAATATTTTAGCAAGTGATAGAGCTGATTGTTTTTTACTTAATTTCATAACAACAACAACTAAGCCTTAATCCCATACTAGATGTGGTCGGCTATATGAAACAAAAATATATTCATAAGCTGTTTTTTAGGCCACTATTGATACTTGATATTGGTTTTTTCTTGTATGATTCCTTCTAATAATATGTATTTTTTGCTATCAAGTCTACTTGTATAAAATGGCAAAGAGATTTAGATTCCTTTAGAATTTGCATTTTTTAACCACCATTATTCTATTTACCTCTAAATTTCTAACTAGCCATTCTCTTGGTATCTTAATTTTGATTCTCATGCAAATTCTTTCAATTCAGGTTGGAAAGTCACTCTTTTAGAATCAATGCGCAAAAGGTGCTTATTTTTGGAGCATGCAGTTAGCTATAGTGGCTTGACAAACGTGCAAATTTTACATGAAAGAGCAGAGGTAATATAAGTTAATTTTTCATCTCATTTTCTTGGTTTGGAATACTATACCATGATTCTAGCATATTTCATTGTTGAATGTTGTTTGGCTTTATGTGAAGACTTTTTCATTTGGGATTCAAGTCTAGATAAGTTTAATGTATTTTAGATTGCAAGGTTAAGGAAATAACCCACCAATTTTGATTGTATAAGAGGCTTCATTTCACATTGCTTTTTTAACTTTAAATGGTTGATATCATGAAAAAAAATATAAAATTTCTAAATTTTGAAAGAAAAAAAAAAAAACTTTTACATTCTTTGAACCATTTTACTTCTAATTTCATTCAAGTCCTTTGCTTCATGTTTTACTAATCTCATCCTTCACTTTGTGATTACTGGTCTGATCCTGATCTTGACAAACTGATGCAAATAATCCATACCAAGTTTCTGATAACATTTTGGAAACTCAGCTTGAATCCCCGAGGAGAAAAAATGGATAGTGATAGTCATTTATGGTTGTCAAAACAAGACTTAGTACATTTTTAGAGACTAAGCTTAGACACTTGATTTTGGAGTAGTGTATTAAGAAGAAGTATGATAAGTATGTTGAGTGCTTGGTATGTTATGTTTAATAAACTGTTCTGTGAAATAATATTTTGTGTTTGTTTGTATCTTGAAACCTTGGTATTATTTTAACCGAGGCCTCTAGTTCTAAGTGGAGTTTCTCTTCAAGTGAAGCTAACCTATTTGAGACAATTGACCATGAAAGATGCTTCCTTTATTTTCATCAGTTCGTTCATTCTTAAACCATGCTGTAGGGCAGAATGTGGGCCAGAATGTTGCTTTCCGAGAGAGATTTGATGTAGCAGTAGCAAGAGCTGTTGCAGAGTTGCGGATTTTAGGTTTACTGCATTTTTTATTTTGATCATGCTTGTGTTTCATTAAATTTGTGAATGATAGATTCTATGTTCTTACTGACAGCATCAATTTTGCAGCTGAGTACTGTATTCCACTAGTCCGTGTTGGTGGCTTGTTCATAGCTGCTAAAGGTTATCATCCACAGGTACTCAGTCTATCTCTAATCTTTATTTTTTTCACGTATGCTTGCAGTATTGTCAGCAATTCCTTTCACAAATTGCTTAAAATTTAGGGCCGATTATGGTGTGTGGTTTTATTCTATACATTTATGAATGTCTTTCCATTTTAATTCTTCACTTGGTAGCATTGGTAATCCCAATTTGCAATAGATATCCATGTTGTTTCTCTCAAATATTCTAGATGAATTGTACAAGAGAAGACTTTATAGTAATTGTTTTGCGTCATAAAAATCATGATAAAGGTTACTTATGGCCATATGCAAGGCACCTTTCGGCATCAAGTCTCAGACTTTCTTATGTTTGCTGACCTGCTGATGTACTCCTGTTGTGTTTTGATCTGCATCTAGACTATAGAAACAACACCAAAAACAACACCAACAGTTAGGGAACCTATCAAGAGCAAATTACTCTAAACTCATTCATGGCTGCCTGTTATTCTGTCTTCTAAGCCAAAACAGTGCCATATTTGTCCCTATTTCTACCACAGGCTATTCTTGTGTTGAGCATCCACTTATTGTTTATGGTGATCCACATTGCTGCAAATATTATGCGTATTATTGTCAGAAGCACAAAGTTCTTCCTTGATTTCTGTTTGCCCTCCACTTAAAGGTCTATGAGACTTCAGACAAAGCTGCACTTTACCTGCTCTTCAGCTCTAAAGAAGCAGCCTAATTCAAGAACAACTGATGCTGGCCTAGTGGGTCATATTAAAGTTATAATAACAATAATTGCTTTTGTACAATTTAATTTAGTCCTGGATTTATTTGTTCCAAACTCTGTGACCATAACTTAAAAGATTTCGGTCCTCCTGATAAGTGAAAGGACTATGTTTCATTCAATTATCTGTGATCTGTTTCTCAGAATATGGTTTTGCATTTTGTAGCAAACACATCAACTTTTGGCTTTATTCATGCATACTCAAAATTTTAAGTCAAGAAATTTTCCAACTTCTCTCCCTTGGGCAATGGTGTTTTACCTACTTTATTGCTTGTTCAAAAGGGTAAGCCATTCCCTTCCGTTTCTTTTGATTGGAGATGTTCTAAATATTTTGCATAAACTAGAAAGATGATCGGTACGTTTATTATTGGCTTGAATCAAGAAATTTCAATAAAAAAGGATTATTTTTTAATGGTGTAATACCCAATTTAGTCCCTCTATTATACCGATTTGTGACTTTAGGTCTCTCTATTATAAATTGAGCCTTTTTGGTCCTTCTATTTTTCACGATTGAGAAATTTCAGTCCCTGTAGGGACAAAAAATGCTTAAATTATAACATGAGAGACCGACTAAAATTTGTTTATCGTGAAAAATAGAGGGACAAAAAAGGCTCAATTTATAATAGAGAGACCTAAAGTCACAAATCGGTATAACAGAGGGATCAAATTGGGTATTACACCTTTTCTAATAGGTGTAATACTCAAATTAGTCCGTCTATTATACCGAATCAGCCCTTTTGGTCCCTCTATTATAATGTGTCCTAGGAGTCCCCCTATTTTCACGATTGAGAAATATCAGTTCCTGAAGGCATATTTAAAAGCATGTTTAGTCCCTAAAATTGATGAAGAGAGAGACTGACATTTCTCAATCGTGAAAGTAGAGGAACCCTCAAGGACCAAAATGGCAGATTCAGTATAATAGAGGGACTAATTTGGGTATTAGACCTTTCTAATATGTACGAATGTAAAATGGTCAAGTATGGTGCACCAGTAACATTGCTTGTATGCTAGACTGCACATTTCAAACCTAGATAATATCTTCTTTTGACATTTGAACATGTTTGGACTGACTTTACATTTAAGTTTTTCTGACTTTCTTGCTTTTAATTTTGAACAGGAAGAAGTTAAGAATGCAGAGAAAGCTATTCATCTGATGGGTGCTTCCATATCAGAATTAAGCTACGGTATGATGTACTATTTTTTCTAATGCTCTTGATATGTCAAGCATAAATGAAATGACGCCTGTATCTGCGGGCCTCCATTCCGTTCCTTGTACAAGGGAATACCATCTGTGTTTTGGTTTGCTCTTAGTCTTGGATGTTAAGAAACTTGTTTTATCTAAAGAATTGAGACCTACTGATGACAAGACACTAAGTAATATATTTCGGTGAACTTCCATAGCTTGGTCATATGCTTGACTTCTAGGTTGTTTTTCCTTTTTATTTTCTGAGTTAGTGATAAGAGCACTAATTTCACCCTTAAAATGGGCACAAAAAAAGCCCTTTTTTGCCATGAAGGTAAGCATTTTGTTAATTTCCGTGGCTAATACCCTTTTCACTCCATCTTATGTTGCATAATTTGCTGATGTGGCATTACACATGTACATATCTAAATGAGCTCCCATGGGGTAGTCAAAATTTTATTTTGGACTTTTTTTGGCCTGTAAAGACAGTAGAACCTACAACACACCCAAAATTGTATTTAAATTGATGTGTTTCCATTATATCTTGATGTGTTTCCAGTTTAGAAGTAACTAAGATGAGCATTTAAATTTCATTTTTACCAGTGGAATCATACAGCCCTCTTGGACAACGGACTGCTGTCATTTGCTTGAAGAACCGAGCTACCCCGCGGAAGTATCCTCGTCAACCCGGTACTCCATCGAAGATGCCACTGTAGTAGTTTAGTAGTGCCTGCACACCTGACTCCTATTTTTCCACTTTAAAAAGTTGATTTTGTAAATTATTTTGCTCATGTCTAACTCTGTCCAAAGATGTTGCTAATTTCTGTGCTATGTGTAACAAGATAGATGGTAAATTTAATTAATTCATGGCTTTTTTCCCAACTTCATTAGGATTAATTCAGTTTGATTTATTTTACTCAACCAACCAAATGTTTTATTATTAAGTAGATTTTATTTAAATAAATTTGGGTTAACTTGAATCCTGATTGACCTTGATTAACATGGCCATCATGTTTCGTTTTGAGAAGAGTCTACTTTTGCTTTTGATTTTATATTAGACTTGATTTTGTATTGATTAACTTTAGTTTATTTTATTTTATCTTGATTCAATTATTTTGTTTTTTTTTATGAGTTTCATTAGTAAATTAATATATTTCTTTTAAAGTATTTTGTGGGTATATCTTTGGAAATTATCAGTTTATTTATTTCATTTGTATCTGGACCCCTGCAGGAGTTAAATAAAAAAATAAAAAAATATTTTACCCGTCACCCCTGAAAAAATAGTCAAACCACTTGACCTGCCACATGTTCAAGAGTTCCAAAATAAGCCAAACTAAAGAAAGGAAACTTTATTTTTATTTAACAGGCTAATTCTTATTCTTGGACGAAAAAACTTTATTTTCAGGGCTAAACCCTAAACGCTAAAAACTTAGAGCTTGTAGAATCAAAGGTGCATTGAGGTTGTCATGGATTGGCATTTTAAAACACTGCACTGTAAAATTTACAAGGGTGCCGCCTGGGTGGTGTTTGAAGGAGGCCATCTCTGTAAGAGACGGGTGGCCACTGCTCTGACCTCACCAATTAGGTTCTTGAAATCCTCCATCCAAGACCATGTGGGCTCATTAAGAGCACGAATTGAATTCAGGCAGACAAGAAGTGTCCCTCCTTCATGCAGCAGAACCTAAAATGAACAAGGCACAATATTAATGAACTTGAGTATATAGAATGCATAAAACTGATTTCAAAGTACTCTGTGGAAACTATCAACGGCAGAAGAGGTGATGCCATGCCAAAACCGAAACTACTTCCACTGCATTAAAAAGTGGATAAAATAGCTACCCCAACTAACCATGGGGCATAAGTGCTGCCATCAATCATTGAAAAGGGTGGGGTAAACCTTTCTATAAGTCAATTTCTATTCTAATGTTTACCCATTGACATGAATTTAAAATACTAATACATGCCCTCATTGGTGAATGTCGATAAACCAATTGTAGGACCTAAATAGTACACCAAAAGTTAAACATACATGGTTGAGACATAAACCAGGAACCCTTAAACTATCAATCACTTCATAAATACTCAACAGTTTCAAGTGAAATTCCCAGCATTAGACTGCTTGAGGTAAGGGGAGCCAGGAGATGATTATTAAGTCATTAAAATCCACTAGCCAGTGTCAAGTGGTGGTGAAATGGAAAACAACAAAATTTATAACTGACAGATTTCATCCTTCCATCTGACATGATATTATTGCATTTTTTTCAAAATATCCAGTGTATATTCAACATTAGTTAAAAAAAAAAAAGGAAACTAAAGATGAATTATGTAACCATACCGTTAACCATAGAGGAAGAAAACCCAACACTGAGGGAAGGGAAGCAACAATAATGCATGTTAAAGCAAGTGCAACACTTTGCTTCACCTGCAAGCATTCATTACGCAAATAAATTAAGTCATGGGACAAACTGGAGGAAATGGAAACACACCATAAACATCATTAGATAGTACCAATGAAGTTGTTTGACGAGCTTTTGCAATGCAGAAAGGAACACCAGAAATACTATCCTGAAGTAAAAGAACATCCGCAACAGCTATAGCAGTTGCACTAGCACGTCGAGCCAACACTATTCCCACAGTTGCTGCAGCAAGAGCAGGAGCATCATTAATACCATCACCTACCATTATTAAGCCTCCACCTGGGCAGAAGATAAAAACAATTGTTAGACATTAATCCAAAAGTTCTCAACTAGGGAAACATCATGTATTTTCCACATAGCATTAACATAAAGCAATCATACTGAGAATATTAACTGGGAAAACAAACCCGAGACCATAAAAAAATATTATAAAATACTGGTAATTAATTAAAGGTCCCTGGCAGTGTTTCCTTTTTGCCTTGGGGTCCGGGTGGGGGTGGGTGGGGGTGGGTGGGGGTGGGGGGGGGGGTTTGTATAATAGTATTTTGGGTGTGTGTGTTTTGGGTGGAAACAGTGTCAAATAGTGCCAGGGACCTATAGATAATTTGCCCTATAAAATATAAAAAATCTATAAGGTTAGATAAATGAAGAATTTCCACACAAAAAAAAAAAAAAAAAATTGTCATACAAACTTGAAAATGGGACAACAGATTTTATTGATTTCTGAGTAGCTTTAAGTAAACTATATCAAATTACAATAAATAGTCGGTGAGTCTTCAAAAACAATCCATAATACCCATTGCATTTTCTTTTCCATTGGTAGAAGCAATATCCATAGAATTTTAGTATATTATAAAAGATGGTAGTATATTATAAAAGATGGTAGTTAAAGACGTGTAAAACACTAAAAAATGTGATGCATTTACTAAAACATTTTTTTCATATAAACTAACCAGTCACCTGTTTCTCTAGAGATTGATTTTACATGGTTGAGCTTATCCTCAGGCTTAAGGCTGTAATGGACTTCATCGATACCCACTGCTTTAGCAACTCTCTTTGCACTTGACTCATGATCACCGGTTAACATAATCAAGCGTAGCTTTGCTTGATCTTTTAGTGTAGATAACACTTTTGCAACACCTGGTCGAGGCTCATCCTCAAAATGAAAGAGGGTGACCTGAAACAAAAATAAAATAAAGTAACTTTTCCGCTTGGCAAGATTGGTGAATCCATTTATGAAAGTCATCAACCTTATTACCAGAGAACCTTCAATACAAGGGTCTTCGGGAACTCGTATCAATCATAGCTATTATTCTTAGAAACACTGACGGTAAAGACATGCTTTTAAAGCTATTTCATGACAAAGAATACATGCAGAAAAGTAACAAATACCTAGAATCTACAACATTCACATGTATATAATGTAACGGCAATAGAGAAGAATATATAATTGGCACATTGACAAGTAATTAACTGTCACAAATAGTAAGAGAATTGATTGGTATCTAGGAAAGAGATGCTGCATACAATTGTAACCATTATCCATGGTTATTGATATTTACATATTTTGTTGGGATACATTCAAACTATCTCACAGAAGTCTATTACAAAATGATATAAAGCATACTTACCCACTTAAGTATTAGATATCTTGTTCAAACTTTCTGTCTCAGTTAACTACATAAAGTTCTGAAGGTGAAATACTTGTAAAATGCATGTGCTTGATGACTGTTTTGATAAAGGAATACAACACATTATAGTATAATGCAACATTGAGTATTCAATATTGATTTGTCTGAAGAGGAAGAGATGTGATTTCTTAAACTAGCACAAACTACCTATCAGAATCTATAGGATATAGAAATTCAATTTGAAAAGCCTAATTCTAAGATCCTATCATTAAAACACATGCAATAATCACAAAATTAACTTTCAAGATCTAAAATCTGACATTATATACCTTTTTATTGACAGATAATGCCGCTTGAACAAATTCACTACCATAGGCAGATGTCCTTACTGCTTCCCTTATCTTTTCTGATTCATCATTAGATTTACACAAAGATGCAATGTACTCCACAGAACCAATTGATGCATTCAAGAGCTCATTACCTCCAGATCCTGTCTATAAATAGCCAAAGAATGTAGTTTAATGCCAGCAATCACATAACATCTAAGTCAGGAAAGAGAACTGCTTCATAGCCAAAGAATGGGAAGAGGTTGCCATATTTCTAATGTTGGTTGCTCATTTAGTGTTTATATTTTATAGTTAGATATGAGCGCCATCTATGAAAACTTTAAAGAGTAGAATTATCATAATATTAATAGAAATTATGCACCACAAGATTGACAAAAGTCTAGTGATAAAGATTTTGCTAAAGATTGTTAATGTTGGTCAAGAAAAAATTAACATGCCGAAAAGATAACATGGATTTTATCAAGATGAAGTGCTTATATAATTGTGGTTTTTAATAGCTAGAATCTAACATGATATTTTGGAAGACTGATGCCTTGTGACAATGATGAATTCTCAAAGCATTTCAAGGTAAACACTGATCTCTGAGCACAATATGTTTAAGGCAGAGAATGCCTGAGCATTGTATGTTGAAACCTTATGCACATAAAAAGTAGAAAACATAATAAATTATGATTGCATACCTCAACGCCAGATAGAGTTGCAAGAAGACCTCTACCAGGGAGACATTCAAAGCTCTCAATGGAGACATTTGGAAGATCTTTCCCAATACTGTGATCAACAACTGCTCTGCACACTTGCAGCAAACAAAAAATAAGATTACATGAAAATGTAGCCTTGATAAGCACACAATCAAGATTGAAGAAAAACTCAACACAAAGATAACACACTAAACCTTTTTTCATGAGCATTTCATTTTAAGAAACTCGTATAAAATATGTATGTTTCAACCAGTCACACATTGGCAGATAAATAATACACTAAATAATACACCAGTAGAAAAGGTGCAGATCCTTGCACAAAAATCACAATGAAGAGAGATTTTGATAGCTTACAAGAAACCTTATGACCCAAAACTGCATGAGAAATTCATGCTGAAAACTAGAGTCAGAATGCACAACCACCAATTAATGGAAAGACATCCTTCAAAGTAAATTGAAGAGCATGCTATTAATTATGATGCACCAATTAAATAAACCAGCTCTGACCTATTACATGCAATCAAGGTCATAGGTATAGTCCCACAGAGGGTCTGTTTATCCCTTTGCACAGCTTGACAAGCTTTGAAGCCATTTTCAGACCTTAAAAGAAAATTTTAACAATTTTCACACATACAGTAAAGACAATTTTCATAGAATGGAAGGCCACTTTAAATGTTTGTTTGATGTTGCCACAGGAGGTGATATGCCTTTGCCACACCAGATATTTAGAGTAGATGCATAAATTTGAATATTTATAGGCTATATAAAGCATGACGGGTCAATATGCAGAAAAACCAAAAGCTCAATTATCTTCTTTATTAATACAAACAGGCAAAAGGGAAAGAAGGAATATGAGGCATTCAGTGATTTTGGTTCCACTGACCTTCCAATCGGATGTGTAGTTCCCTTCTCCATAGCAGCAGCTACAGCTAAAGCTTCATTTTCACAATTAGGAACACAACAAGCTGAAAAGTGTGACTTGTTTAGACCAACAAAATGCCCATGAATGGGTTCAATGGCCTTGCACATAAGCTTCCCTGTTGTCAGTGTCCCTGTTTTATCAAATGCAATTGTCTGGCAAGCTGCAAGGGCATCTAATACATGCCCTCCCTTCAGCAATATTCCCTTGTAATATCAAGAAGAAGACATCAGGTAAAATTAATAAGAAACTATTTAATAGAAATGAATATTTCCAGAAAAAAGAGATGCGGACATCGAAAGGCAACAACACTAGTGCCATGGCATCAACAAACTTCATACCATAAGGATGAGAAACTGCATTGTAAAATTGTAAAATTCACAAGATGGTTTAATAAATATTGTTGGTTTAATAAATATTAGTGGTTGACAAAATGCATTGTAAAATTGTCAAAAGTCAGGCAGAAAATCGACAACATTAAAACCAATGTCCTGTGTATCTGCCACAAAACAGGCCAAATATATATAAACTACAAAATAAAATAAACATGAAGGTTTCTTTGAAGATATTAATAGATATCATAAAGTTATGAAAAACTGGCCAAAAAAACATCCACTCTGAGAAACCAAAATAACACAACACAAGTTTACTAGAAATTGAACATTATTGAAATCTACCGATACTAACAAGACCATTAGATGACAAATTATAGTTGCTGTGGGTTCTGGCCAGCAATCAGGACAGGCAGCATGTAACATTAATAATCTAACACACTCAAAATTAGTGTTTTTTTATGATTTATGCTTGCAATTAAGCTTTGTATTTATCAATCATCATATGTGATCCGAAAAGCCCTTGGACAGGAAATATCTAAGATAACATGTGCTCTCGACCAAAATTATATTTCTTTTGGTGATTTGGTGATATCCAAAGTTTTACAACAACAACAACAACTAAGCCTTAATCCCATACTAGATGGTGTCGGCTATATGAATTCTTTGTCTCCATGTCACTCTGTCAAAGGTAAGATCCGGCTCATATCTAAAGTTTTACAAGAACCAGGAAATCATATTAAACTGGATAGATATAGTCCATAATAGAATAATCATGACCAGTACCTTACTTGCACATGAACTGATTGCTATAGCATAAGCTAAAGGGGCAACAGCCAATGCACAAGGTGATGCTGCCACCATAAGCCCCAAAGCACGGTAAACTGAGCCCCTGCAAACTACAAGGTAAGGGATTGTAAGCTTAAAGATGAATAGCCCATTTAACAACTGGGAAAAGAATATAATAAGCAAACAATAAATATGTCAAAAGAGTAAAATCTCAATAAAATAAAATGAATAGAATAAGAAGTTTTTAAAGTAATATAAAGAAATATAGATTCCAATGAAAAATATCTTTTTAAAAGCAGTTTATCCCCCACAATAACAAAGGTAATAAAAATAGTTCTTGCTAAGCTTACTGGTTATGCAAGATTGATTCCTGTGATACAATACCAAGTGGAATTTTCATCTACCTACCTGAAATTTACTAGCTTACAGTAAAAAAACTTCAAGACAAGAATGTTGTTCAAGTTTCTTTTATTACGAATGTGCCAGCTATATGACTGTTAACGCACCATATATAAGATCCTTCCCTTCTGTTTTTTCTTACAGAATTCCAGTTAGAAGCAATCTTTTATGGCAAATATGAAGAGACTTTTATTAGCTCTATGAATTTTTTTCGTGGCAACATGTTTTTGTGCATTATATGTATGTGAAGAACAAAAGCTTTGTTCAAGCATTGTCTATCAAATTAGGAAGCTACAAAAAACTCAATGTACAAACTATATTAGCTTCTACTACAGCATTTTTCTTCTTTATCACTCTAAATAGCACAGAATAGATACACTGATTAGCTGTGCTATTTATCGTTTCATTGTAAAATCAATTAGACCAGGCAGAAAGGTTAGTTGAAGTAACAACCATTGGCATGTTATTTGAATGGAGCTTTCTCATTGTAGTTAACAAATAAATATATGAAAAGGAGAAACATAGATTTGATTCCAAGTCAACAACCAATTATAGGACCTCATTACTCAATATTGAGGCCAGCCCCGGATTCTAAGGATCCCTTATGCAGCCCAACTTATCTTACTTGTGTGTGAGAAAGAGCACCTTACAAGATGAGTTTTAATATTTGGGGCATTTTCCATCCATCAATTAAACTCTAGAATACTTTCAAGAATTGTCAAGAAATGAATTTATTTACATCTAATAGCTCAAATATGACGTCCATTGACCATAAGAATTCAAAACAAACAAAGGATTTGATGTTTGCATACATGGATGACACTAGAATTCATTTGAACTGAAGACAACATGAAAATTGCTATCACTGAACTTTCCAGAACCCATATTTTTTATGCACATAGTGATAATGCCAGCACTTAAAAGAACATAGTGAAGGCTGAAGATTCAACATACACACATACATAAATATATACATACATACTACTATTGGACTTATTCAACAAAAGAGACCTGAAATTTCATTGAATACCTGAAGAACTAACAAAGGGCCACTTAAAAAGAAATGGCCCAAGAAGAGCAACTCCCAAAGATAGAGCTACAACAACCTTGCTGTATTGCTCACCAAATTCATCCAGCCACCTTTGTAGCTTAGCCTTATTTAGCTGCCCTTCTTCAGTCAATTGAACGATTTTGCTCACTGTTGAATCTTTCCACGACTTACTGGCCTTTAGTCATAAAATAAATAAGTAATAACTAGATGCAGCTATGTTACAGTACTTCTGCATAGGAATCACCATTTTGAAAGTGTTCACCAAACAAAGTGAAGCACATAACCGTAATAAGAAGTCAAATACATAATGAAAATATGATCATTCACATTTTTTTTACTTTTCATCAACTGAAGATGGCAAATGCATACCTTGATGATCATCATTCCTTCCAAGTTCCTCGCACCACCAGGGATAGCATCCCCCACTTTCCTCTCAAGTGGTTTGGTTTCCCCAGTCAAATGCTCAATAGTAACAGTAGACGCCCCATGAAAAACTTCACCGTCCACCGGCACAGCCTAGATACAATGTCAGTAAGGGAATAAATAAAGCGCTTGCCAGCATCTAGTTAGCATAAGCATTAACCAACAAAATCAATGCAACCCTTAAATGGAATTGATAAAAAAAATGAATGAAAATGAGCAGCGATTCATAAGAAAGATAATGATTCAGGGGGCAAAACAGATATGGAATAAGAAGTTACAGTACGGAGAGCATCAAAAAAATTGTTTTGGTTGGCCTCCCCTAGATTATCACTCTATATAGACACAACCTTTCAAGTCTACATAAGCAATAGAAATTAAATGTAAACAATATGCCTTACTACAAGGGGAAATTGCAACTTTTTACTTCAGAAAGATACTCACAACCTAAAAGAAAGCATTTTATAAGACCAACAACACAAGCAACCAATAGCTAGTATGGGTGCAGAATAATGTTGAGAACTTGTTAACAGACCTCACCAGCTCTGACCAGAATAAAAGATCCCACTTCAAGAGCACTAACAGGAATCTTTTTGTAATTCAATTTAGAGAATTGAAGTGGCTGATCACCATTGACATCCAACACTAGTGCATGATCTGGATAATTGTCCTTTAATTCTTTCACATCAACCATTGACCGGCTTGTAAAATATTCTTCCGCTGAAAAGCAAAAGATCGTCAGATCAAGCAGAAAAGGGTAGATATTTGCATCATTAAAAAAGAATAAGAAGATTATTGGTTTTGGATGACTATTTTTGAAACTTTACCGATGTGGGCAAGATTAAACATTGCAAGAAGCAAGCCTCCTTCCAAGGAATTTCCCATGAAAACCGATGCAAATGCAGCAAGAGCCATGAGGACATGTATGTTTATTTTTCCACCAGCTATATCTACAACAGCATCAAGTGCTGCCGAGATCTGAAAAATAGAAGAGACTTTTTTCAGAAACTTTGAATGAAGCCATGAGGAAGTGTATGTTTATTTTTCCACCAGCTATATTTACAACAGCATCAAGTGCTGCCACAATCTGAAAAATAGAAGAAACCTTTTTCAGAAACTTTGAACTAAGAATATAATTATCATCTCAATCATTTAGCATTCCACAAAAGAACAAATGTGGGATGTTCTAATCAATGAAAAATCATATACCACCCAAGCCCTGCACAGAACTTCATTATAACTCTCATTATCTCCACATGAGAAAAACATTTAGATCACTTGTTCATTTGACAATTAAGAGTAAAAAAGAGCATGATATTATGCTCAAAATAACCCAAATAGTATAATATTTTCTAGTTTTAGAATGAGATGCAGCCTCGATCATATAGGTATCTTAGACTTCACTATTGGCTTGTGATAATACTTGATCTAGCTTCGTTAAGAAGAAGAATAAACACTTACATGATGAACATAGAATACAAATTTTAAAGTATATGGAGGTGAAACTTGTGTCTGTGTTTCTTTACAGTTTCCAATCAGATCAAATGGATGATCAAGCATAGTCAGATAAGTAAGCTAATTTCCTTGGAGAATTAATAATAACTAAGTATGTGAAAGAAGCTACATAAGCTTAGATAGTAGGATTCTTAACTGCTTAGGAACCTAGGCAGGCCACCAAGTGATATAGACCATGATGACTTTGAAATGAAAAGAAAATAATAAAATACTATATATGAGTTCTTAAACAATGTTACATTAATAAAATAAAATAAAAAAAGCTATCCAATAAAGTCAATTAAAGACAACCACAAAAAAAAAAAAAAAAAACTAGAAAATTTGAAAAGAATCATATTTAGAAGTATCCATGACTAATTCTTTACTTAAAATGAGACTTAGAAAGTTTCATCAATACATATACACAAAATTGGTTTTGTTTCAGTTTTGTTACATAACAGATTTTTAATGGACATAGATGAGTTGAATTGGCTAGAATAGGGTCAAATTGGATATTGAACTAATCATTTTCCTGGAATGATATGCATGTGTTAATCAATCAATCACCACCCTAACAGTTGTCTAGTGTTTTAGGCAGCAAAATAGTACTTCAGTAATTGGACAGTTAATACCCACACACCAGGCATGCACAAAACCACCTAGGCGCTCAAGTAAAAGACAGTCCGGTGCTACAAAGCTCCCACTATGTGTGGAGTCTGGGGAAGAGCCGGACCACTTGGGTCTATTGTACGCGGTCTTACACTGCATTTTTTGCAAGAAGTTGTTTCCATGACTCGAACCACTAGGCGCCCAACTAGACTCACTAAATGACACTATTAATAACTAGTTTGTGACAATGGCACATTAGAATTTGCCCAAAGTAGACTCACTAAATGACACTATTAATAACTGACGAGGAGGTATGACAAATATTTGTTTAAATTCTCGTTAACTTAGCAACTGTCTTTTAAGCATGCTGACTGAATGTTTGAAATTTGAAACACAGATTTCACGGACAAACCAAAATTTCAAAATGGAGGCAAATAAAAGAAGAAGATGAAGAAGAAGAAGGGGAAACAAAGTCTAGGAAAAGAGGCGTACCCCAACAAGAGGGAAAGCGACAGCAATGAGAGCGCTCTGAGAAGACTTCACAACCCGGGTCGGCAACACATAGGGGCAAGCGGCGGCAAGGAGGAGCAGAGCCATGGAGGAGCAGCAAAGATGGAGGTGCTCCCTCAAGAATCTTGCAAGATCAACCCAGCCCACCGCCTTGGCGAACCGCAAGACCACTTCTTGAGCCCGGGTCGACTTCCCCTCGCCTAATTCATGCCTGTGATGGTGATGATGGTGGTGATCGTGATGATGAGAGTGGTCATGGAGGCATCCATGAGTGCCACAGCCAGTTCCCCGGGGAGGGGGGAGCAGCAGCGATCTGGAAAAAGAAGGGGAAAGGTAGGGTTTCCCCCGGAGAGAAGGGAGGGTGGTGATGATCGGGCATGGGTAGGAGGGAATGTTGACCGGAGAGGGGGTCCATCTCCGAGAGGCGAGCAGGCGGACGGGTGTCTTCGCCAAAGAAGGAAGGGATTCCATCGGAGCTCTGGCGGGGACGATCATGGAGGTGTGGATATTAGGAAGTAGTGGAGAGCAAGAGTCATGGCCTTTCGGGAGTCTCGTTTGCGGGAGAGTTGAAATTTTTAGGGATCGAGTACCCAGTCCACATGATGTGTCAGAGTAGTAACATTGTGGTGCCATTCATGCATTTATGTCTTTTTTTTATTTTTTTTTATTTATGTCTCTTTTATAATGGACATAACTATATTGCCCTATTTTGGTTGGGGTTATTCTATTAGTCTATTAGAGATAGAAATAAATTTTGAAAATTTTAAATTTTTTTGGAAGATATTTTTAAATAAAATATATTAATAATAAAATAGTGATATATTTTCTATGCATTTGTTGGTAATATTTTTTAATTTTAATAAAAAAATTTAACATGAAAAACTTTTTTTATGAGTAATCGTGTTGGGGATAATCCCCAACCCAACACTAGATAGGATCCATCACAACTTAAAAATATAGTATGCCTCTGGATAGAGATAGCAACTATCCATATCACCCGGATTATGATCTTACAACAAAAGTCCATAGATCTATCTATGAACTTTATGACGATCAAATCAGGGATTGATGGATGAGAGGTGGAGAAGTAGAAGAAGAGAGAATGAAATTAAGACAATCAAGAAGAATATGAGAGAAGAAAGCAGAAAGTTTGAGTGAGAAACTTTCTCCATCTTGGATCTAGATATCATATTGCTCGATTTCTTTTTTTGGATCCACTTTTATACCTTTCAGAAGACAGTTAGGTAGTTAGAGGTTATTTGAGTGCCAAAAATGTATCAGCTCAGTGCTAACTCACTCGGAGTCTTCTAGTACATTTTAGGGAGCTTTCTCAAAGTTCATTTTAGTGTATAAAAGAGACTTCCTCTAATGATTAATTAGTTATTCAGTTATTCTGACCTTAACTTTCGTGATAGTGCCACATGTATAGTCAGATTTTCCACATAACATATTGTATTATTTCAATAAAGCTTCACATATAGTTTTGAAGCTGAGCCTTTCTAGCGCGTAATGGGGCCTAGGGACCGATTTATTATAGTTTATTTTGAGTTTTATATTTTGTGTGAAGATAGTTTTATCACTTGGGTTTTATTATATATATTAGTTTTTTTTTATAAATATTGACAAACCATTGGAATCACGTATATGATGTGGAACTATCTTCACATGAAATATGAAACTCAAAATAAGTTTTAAAAAATAATATATATAAAATAAAAAAAAAGTTTAGATCTTCCTTATAATATTGGTCATATATAAATTAGTTATGTATGAAAAAACAATTGTCTCTCCAAATAACTCCAAAAAAGGAGGAATTTGAAGCTCATCTCACCGAGAGGTTGGTGTTCTTATGAGTTAATCATATATTTGATGTTTAGAGTTGTCCTTTCATTTTATCTAGAATTTTTAGTAGCCTTGATTGCTGGTAGTTGAAGAACCGGTTGTTCAAAGTGTTATTAATTAACCCAATCTTATAATTTCCGTGCTTCTATACGATCTTTTAAAATATCATGTTAATAATAAGTCTTTAACATGAAATTTGTTTTTAGGTTCAGTTTTATAGGGCCCAAGTGTTTAAATTTTTATTTCTATTTTTTAATCTTGTTGTGCTTCGATATGGCTTAATTGGTTGGGCTAAAAATAGGGAATATGACAGCAGAAACCCAATGAAAAACTTTTTAGAAAGTAAGGAACCTATCTTGCAAGCTCTCAAAACACAAACCGTTCTTTTTTATCAACACAATCAAGAATGACAGAAATCATGAGCCAGAAAAGTTATCTCAAAAGCTTACTTTCTGTGGCTAAAGTTTAAGCAGCACTCCATTATCTTCAATCTTTTATTTGTTCATATTGAAATTAATGAAACCATCTTTTGACTTTCTTACAATGAAGAGAAGAGAAAATGGTGTTAGCTTTCACCTTTATATAAAGCACCACCCTCACAACAAAAGTAAAGAATCTATCAACCTTTATATATATATATACATATATCACTGGCATCTTCATTCCCTTCCAAGCTCCTATAGCACACAGGACTTCAATGGCTGTAAGTACTGTTGTTTAATTATTCATGCATTACCTTATGATCAGTATGAGGAGTTGTACGTACATACTGATATTGGCCTTGAATGTTATCAAAGGTGGTGGAATTGAAGGTAGGAATGCATTGCGACAAGTGTATCAAAGCTATCAAGAAGGCCATCAAGAAGATTGAAGGTATTTTATCTGCAACTCTTTTTTTTTTGAGAGAAGGGTATAAACCCCACCCAACCCAGTTAGGACACGGGCAGGAAGGACCATCACGGGGCTCCGCGGTTAAGCGGCCCTACCACACGTGACTACCAAGTCTTATGACCGTCCACGAGGATTCTGATTATTACGCAGGTGCGGAGGACCTTTGCCGCTTGACCTAGATGTCTTTGGCTATCTGCAACTCTTTTCAGTTATATATATCTGAAACATCATTGATGAAGCTTGGATTTTATGTATGATTTGCAGATATAGAAACATATAGGCTTGACACAGAGATGAACAAGATAACAGTGACTGGGAATGTGACAACTGAGGAAGTAGTCAAGGTGCTTCATAAGATTGGAAAGACTGCAACCTCTTGGAGTGAAGATTAACTAATTTTGACACTTGTTTTTCTGTTTCTCTATATTCTTTTCTAGCAGCCAAACTGCATACTATTTGATGTTTTGTTGATTATGAACAAATAATAGCTTCACATATCCATTATTAATTAAGACTTATATGTTTGTGTTTGTATTTATCATGTATGTCTGTGTAACCATCTTCTGGTCAAGATGTTGGTTGGATGATTGACTTGACTATATTGACTTTGAATTCTAACTTGGAGTGGAGTCAATTATGTATATATATATTTTATTACATCTCTTACAATTAAGCACTATTATACTCATATAAATTGCATATATAAGGATAATATATGACAAGAGATCTGACAATCTAAGTTGATTAAGACGGTTTTAATTAAGTCAATAACGTGGTTTCAGTGGTTTGTCTATATTTATTAAAATTAATAAACTTTCATCCATTTTTATTGGGTCCTTCGATTTCTAATGGACACGCAGGGCTGATTAGGGATTGTAACCTAAGGGGCGCGTACACAACCTCTAATGTATCGGATCATTCAAAGATTTCACCTATGTTAGTATGTAATTATTAATCTTATTCAATAAAAAATTGTGATTTATTTTTTTTATTTAAAAAAAGTAAAATTTTTAAATTAAACTTAACCAACATAATTAAATAATTAAACTAAATAAAACTCTAGTCCAAAATTTTAACATGGGAGCTAGAATAACCCGAGTCAAGTTGGAAAAACCTAAACATGAGTTGAGAGAAAAACAAATATAATTTGCATATATTTCTCCGTACAATTTCTTTCATGCAGTCAAAAAGGGGTTTTTTTTTTTTGTATTTCCCATCATTTGAAAAATAGTTAAATCACTTGTGACCATTTTATTTTTAATAATATCCCATAAACTTTTTTTTTATTTTTTATTTTATTTATCACCCCTGAGTTAGTTCTCCCAAATAAAAATCTTGAATATTTTTTTAAACCATTTTAAAAACCAAGTTCAAGACAAAAATAGCCTCTTTTAAAAATAAAATAATTGAAAATAATTATGAGATTAACAAATAAATTATGGTTTTATTAACCAAACTACAAGTAAATCTATGTTTAATCTATAATTTTAAAAAATATAGGATTAAAACAAAACAAAATAATTAGATTCTCAATAAAACAAACCATAAAATACATCCTAAATTAAAATTGAGTACATAATATACCAATCATTAAATTTCACTTAAGAATATGATAAAAAAATTAGTTAAAAAAATATATGATATATAAAAGGTCAAAATAATCATTTTTATATATATTATAACAAGAGTTTTTATATATAACTTATGTTAAACCATAAAAATTTATTCCACAATATAGTAAATGCAATAAAAATAAAACAAGTGATTATATGATATTATTAAAAATCGAGGGAGCGATAAGTGATTTCACTATTTTTTAGGGGTGCATAAGTAAATTTTTTTTTTCTTTTTTTATTTTCCAATCATTTTCTCTGTTTTTTCTTACAATCCACAAAGACATAGGAGTGGACATAATCCCTCCCATGTTTTACACAATTACACCACATAGGAAGGTGGTAATGAATATCGAGGAAGAACCCCTCCCCCTCCCAGCAGCCACTTTGACCAGTCAACCTTTGACTTCTCATTCCACAGTCAAACTTTCCACCCTTCCCTCTCTCTTAGTCATCCTTGACTTCCCCTCCTATCTCTCCCTCTCTCTCTAAACTCCATCTATGCGTGCATATCTACTAAACACCAACCATCTCCTCCTCTTTCCGGAAGGAAGGAAACAACACCTCTTCTCCTCTTCATCTCCAACCCTTCTCAAATCTCTCTCCATGGCTTCTTCATCCAAAGGAAGCCTAGACTCATCAGACAACTCATCATTTCAGGTCAACTTCTCCTTCGGCACGTCTTCATTGTCGGAGTTACTCGCCGGAGATGATCAAAACACCGGAGCCAATCTTCCTAAGTTCAAGTCTATAACACCCCCTTCCCTTCCTCTCTCTCCACCTCCCATATCTCCTTCTTCCTATTTCTCCATCCCTTCAGGACTTAGCCCTGCAGAGCTCTTAGACTCTCCTGTCTTCCTTTCCTCTAATGTAAGAACCACATCATTCTCAGCTAATTATTAAACTCTCTCTTTGTATAAATATTAATCATAACAAGTTTTTTATTAATCTTTCTTTTGTTTATAATATATATATATATATAGTTCTTTCAATCTCCAACAACTGGGAGTTATCCTTCACAAGCCTTCAACTATCAGCAAGGCATCAAGGATGAAGCCAAACACTACTCAGACTTCTCTTTTCAGATCCAAACACCTGCAAACATGCAGTCCTTTCAACCTTCTTTGGTATGTATATATATATAGATATATATATAGATATGTTTCATCTATATAGATTTATATTTATATATATATATGATCTCTTATAGTGTTTGGAATATTGATTAATTCTAATAGGATGAAGCTTTGGGAGGTCATCAACAACAAATATGGAACAACTCCAATATAAAGACTGAGTCCTTGAATCCAACTGCTAGTTATGGCAACTCAAACACAATATCAAACACACTCAAACAGAAAAGATCAGAAGATGGATATAATTGGAGAAAGTATGGGCAGAAGCAAGTGAAGGGAAGCGAAAATCCTCGGAGTTATTACAAGTGCACTTATCCGAGTTGTCCGACAAAGAAGAAGGTGGAGAGGTCTTTGGATGGGCAGATTACTCAGATAGTCTACAAGGGTAGTCACAATCACCCAAAGCCTCAACCAGCTAGAAGAGATTCATCCTCCACTCAACCATTTCAGCCTTCTGTTCATCCTGAAGCCTCTGATCATTCCTTCGGAGCCCGGTCAGGCACACCGGAGAATTCTTCGGCTTCCTTCGGTGATGATGATACTGATGCATGCAAGCAGGATGGTGATAACTTTGATAGAGAAGAACCTGATGCCAAGAGATGGTAATTAACTTAAGTGTCCATATTCATGACTATCTATTTATCTATCTATCTATATACTGACAAGTTTCATGGTAATAAATTTGATGATTGTAGGAAGGGTGAAGGAGAGAATGAAGGGATCTCAGCTTCAGGTAACAGAACAGTGAGAGAGCCAAGAGTTGTGGTTCAGACAACAAGTGATATAGATATCCTTGATGATGGATATAGATGGAGAAAGTATGGACAGAAAGTGGTGAAAGGGAATCCAAATCCAAGGTGAATTTGATTTCCATTGAAGGCAAATTTAACAAACAAAAGATTAATTATTTCTGAAAGCCAATCCCAACTTAATTTTGTACTCATGCAGGAGTTACTACAAATGCACCAGTAATGGCTGTCCAGTGAGAAAGCATGTAGAAAGAGCATCACATGATCTGAGAGCAGTGATCACCACCTATGAAGGCAAGCACAACCATGATGTTCCGGCGGCCCGGGGAAGTGCCGGGAGCTCGGTGAATCGGTCTCAGTTAATAGACCACCAAAACAACAACAACAATAACAATTTCACCATGGCCATAAGACCTTCAGCCATGGCTGGTCATACTACTAACTCCATGAATGCAAGACTACCTGCGGGCTCATCAAGCCAGAGTCAAACTCCATTCACTCTACAAATGGTACAGAATCCAGTGAATCAGAACCCATCAATGGGGTTTTACATGAACCAACAGCAGCAGCAGCAACAAAAACAGCAAGAAAGGCAAATATTGGACAATAACATGTTCCCCAAAACCAAGGAAGAACCAAGAGAGGATTCATTTCTCAATTCATTTTTCAGCTAAACTTAATTAGCTAGTCATAGAAATTAAACTTGAGTTATATATACTTGTTGATGTTTGTTGTATAATTGATTTGTTCATTCTTTTGAGGCCATTTTGAGCCACAAATAATATGTTTGAAATGGTCAAATGTTTGTTTTTTTTTTTTTTATTGGGGCAGGAGACGAGTGTTGTTGTAGCTAGTCAGTCAAAATTTGTCTGCTTTGCACGGGCCAAGACTATATTATAAGAAGCTTCTGAATTTTACTTTCATGACATTACTTGTGGGGTCTCTTGAATGCTTCCTTTACACGCTTGTACAACCATTCAACCTGATCCTTTTCATGCTTTGATTGTAACTCTGTTCTTTCTTTATATTTTTCTTGATGGGACGACTTATCCAATCTTTTGGTTCCAAGATAGATTTTGTTTTAAATTGATAATTATTATTTATTTATTATTATTATTATTTTAATAAGATAATAAACATGCCCATAAGACTTCAAAAGACATGTAGCCGCTTAATCCCGCAGACTTGTCCCGACACTCAGCTTGTAAAAGTGAAGATTCAATTTCAAGCTCATCCATAAGAAAATTTCATCTCTTAGTAAGTGACCCAGATACTAATAGACCCTTGAGTTGTTGGTAATTGATATTTATTTCCATCCATTAAATTAGAGATTTTCTTCAATTTTTATAGTTCACTTGATTGATTAATAATAAAGTTGTATGATGATGCAGCTGATGTGGTGATAAATTTTTTATTACTATTATTTTTCGTTAATAATGATGTAAACAATTGGAATGCTATTAGTTTTAACTTTTAATATTATATCAATTGCTACATCAACAAATTTTATTATGTAAACAATAAGTGACATAATTTTTTTTGGGGCTAAGTTGGACAAACTTTCCATTATGTATAATATATACTTCACTTTAACCATTAAATTGAACATCACTTTTTTCTTTACTTTAAAAAGCAAATCTTCTATGGATGCAAATGAACACTTTTGATTTCAAGTCAATTATTTCTTTTATACCTCTTTTTTTTAAAGAATGAATGGGTGATGCAGACAGTGTGATGGCATCAAGCAAATATAGCGATTATGTTTTGATTTAAATATGCCGAGTGTTAGAAGGGTTATTAGGAAGTAATTAAAACTAAGATAGTTGTTTGTCTTTATGCGTCTGAGAAAAACTATTACATCTATCAGTGGTTTGTTGATTTGTTCAATGAATCACTATATAATATAATGAAAAGCCAAGAGAATGACAAAGAATATTATCCAAAATCATCCATTGCCTTCCTTGTGCCTCATTCTCCCCTGCATCTCCTCCTTTGCATCCCCTATCAATCTCCTTTTTCTGCCTTCAATTTCCCTTTTTCTCCCTTCCTCCTGCTCATCTGCATCATTTGGTGCTTTCATTAAGATATTATAGATGACTGGCAGCATGACCACCCGTGTGCGAGCTCTAGAAGAACAACTCACCTCCATTCAAGATCAACTCTACCGTCTGGATTCCAACTTCTCCAAACTAGAGGTGACGGTGCACCAACACAAAGGCGTTCAAGATGCTCCGTAAGTCTTTGGCTTCTTAGCAAGTCGCGATGGCCGAGATGATGGTTAAATTGGCCAAGATCAACAGACCTCCGACCTAACCCCCTATGTTTCCATCACCCAATATTCCTCTGTGTCCATGCCGACTGTCATCGTGACTCATGAACTGTCATCGCCTGGGGTACCCGCCACCGGCCGTCTTCTGAAGCTCGAAATATCACTTTATACTGGCGAAAACGTTCTCAGCTGGATATTCCAGATCAAACACATTTTTGCTTACCACCAGATCCCCGGTAACCAACGAATCTCTGTTTCCGCCTTTTACATGTCCGGGCCGACGCTACAATAGTACCATTAGATGCACTCAACGGCGCAGTTGTCCACTTGGGACGACTTTGCGCGGTAGGTCAAATTTCATTTTGGACCGTCTTTGTTCATCAATCATGAAGCCAAACTGTATAAGCTGAAGCAACACACCTTTGTCGCCGACTATCTCGGTGAATTTGAATGTCTCTCCACCCGCATCCCCAGTATGAGTCACAGTAATTTTCTTAATTGCTTCTTATCAAACTTACGTGAAGATATTCAGCGCGAATTGTATCTCTTGGAGCCTCTGAACCTGCTTGACGCCATGGGGATGGTGAAGTTCGTTGAAGACAAATGCAACGTTGCGAGGTCTTTTCCGGCTGCAACTCGACCTCCTCCGTTTGAACATCGCGAAATGTATGCTAGGGCACCTGTGTCATCCTTCCCAGTTCTTTTGTCTCTTGATTGAGATGGATGAAGATCCTTATCCCGTCCTCAATCCGGCCCTCAATGCAGCTCATGAGGCTCCTTGCCCCAAATCGGCGAGGCGATTGACGTCAACATGCCCTTTTCACATAGATTTTCTGGACTTCCACTTTGAGGACAAGGTGAATTTCAAAGAGGGGGTAAATGATGCGGGCAATGTAATGACATAAAGCAAATTCAACGATTATGTTTTGATTTGAATATGTTGAGTAATAGAAGAGTTATTAGGATATAATTAAAGCTAAGATAATTATAGGGGGAGCATCTCACAGTAGTGAAATTGAGAATGCAAGCGAGTTGTTTGTCTTTTTGCGTATGAGAAAAGATGTTACATATATCAGTGGTTGGTTACATGAATCACTATATAATATAATGAAAAGTCAAGAGAAAGACAAGGAATTCTATCCCAAATCATCTATCACATTCCTTTGTGCCTCATTCTCCCTGCATCTCCTCCTTTGCATCCCCTCTCTATCTTTTTTCTATGCCTTCAATCTCCCTCTTTCTCCTTTCCTCCTGCTCCTGCATCAATGGGTGAACCAATTTTCCTTATGACCAACGGCCTTTTGGTTTATTAGTATCAGGTCTAATACGCCCTTGTCAACGGGGAGTATCGGTTGTACTACTTCGAACGAGTACGGGCTCCTATAAGGGAGGGAGGAACATACGAAGAAGAAGAAGAGAAGGAGAAAGAAAAACTTTTCTAAAAATATTCTTTGATGATCCATTATAGTAAAACTTAATAGACATATATAGTAACTGAGCATGTCCTCTACTAACGATTGTGGTTCCTTCATTCCTGGCTTTAATGGCACAACCAAACAAAAGAGAATAACGTCTAGAGTTATGTCCTAGCCTAAGCACGTTCTCCACTAACTAACGTAGCCCTTTATCCAAGCCGGGTGTCTCCTAGTGTGACATGTTCTTATGAGCTCCTTTGGCCTCGTTCCTCGGCTCCTCCTCTCTAGATATTGTCCAAGTCGGGCATCTTTGAGTACAACACGTGCCCCCCTCATGAGCTCCTTCGACCTCGTCCCTCGGCTTCTCCTCTTTAGCTATTGTCCAAGTTGGGTGTCTCCGAGTGTGACGTGTGTCCGCCTCATGAGCTCCTTCGGTTCCTCCTTTGTTCTTGCTTCTTCGGCCTCATCCTTCAGCTCTTCCACTCTTGCGACTGCTCCTTTGGCTCCTCTCTAGCTATTGCCCCTTTGGCCTCATCCCTCGGCTCCTCCGGCGATGGTTCCGGCGACTCTGAGGACATGGTCATATCAGGGTTCCTTAGGGTGTGTTCTTTCGGGTAATCTCACATCGAGCCCCCACATGCACAAGACGAAGGATCGGGTGTGTGTAGCAACTAAGCTTCACGTATGGGCAAATCCATGACTTCCCTCATGAGGGTGTTTGTCGTCTTTGTCAAAAAAAAATGACATTTATACTATTATTTGTATGTTAGATAAGACTTCAAACGTAACTTAAAAATTGTATGTCTTTTTTATAATCAGGATTCATGTTATATATGTTAAAAAAAACACTTATTTTAATGAGAATTTAGATTGTGAATATAAATTTTATTGGGGTAATAATCACAGTAAAATTAAACTAAAAATGCATGCAGCTTGTGTCTTAACTCAGTGATTAATTCAAACAATAATGAAAGAAGCAAGTTCAAGAGATAAAAGAAGGTGAAGAAAGGCCATGTGAATAGATGCTCCACATGAGTCTGAACATATTGTCAACTCTTGAGAAGCCTCCAAAACTGGGAAGTTTTTCATGTCCCAAGGGATCAAAATCAGGCTGTTGATAAACTTTCAAAGTTGGCAGGAAACGCTGATAGAAATTGGCTTTTTGAGAACTTGGATGATATGCCAAGGGAATTCTATGACTAGTTTTGAAACTCCTGAATTTTGTTAGCTAGGATAGCTCTTTAAATTACAAAAAAAAGAAAAAAAAAACTCTTCAGCATTAGATTCACTATCGCTGTTGATAATTAAGCCGGAGATTAATAAATATGTGATAATTAAAAAAAATGACAAAGGCCACAAACACTCCCCAAAGGAAGTTAAGGATGGACAACAGGTGCGAAACTCATTTAACGCAACTGCACCCACACTTTGTAAGAGGAGGGGCTCAATCCTGAAATCTGTCCATGAAGATTAAGGTCCACATCTTAGCAAGGGAATCCGATATCAATAGACAATTATAATTTTATAAATTTTAATTTTTAATTTATATATTCAATTATTATTTATTTAATTAATTGATACAAGACTATAAGTTTATACGGATCGTTGGTGAAACCTACAAAAACACAATGAACATAAAAACATTAATCCTCTTGTCAATTACTCCTTTATTTGTGATCAACTATATGCTTCAAATTTATCATAAACTTTTCAATCTCAATATTTGTTGGACCCATGACAAAGAGAGATGAGGGAAAATAACAGACACATTGCTCTCATTGACAATGTGGTCTTCTATAGCATCTTGTCTTTCTTAAACTGGTCTAAGACGGCCGGGACCGGCTTTTCGACCTCCTGCAAAGGGATTTCCGGTGGCCGTGTTTTGGTCACCGCTGTTGTTGTCATCTTTGATGATATTGTTTGAATGTAGTTCAATTAAGAATTTGAGGAGGAATGGATGGTTACTGTTTAGAATGTTTTGAATGTTAGATTGTTACATTATATAGTTATGTTTTTTCATTGTGGATGAGTGTTATTTCTTTTTTAATTAATATAAAATAATAAAGTTATGATAATTATATAGATTAAAATTCTTTGTGATGGTGGAGTAAAATCTTGATTTTAATGCTTCAAATTCAATGTTTTGAGGGAGTTTCAATAGCACCATAGTTACGAGTAAGCACATGTGATAAAATAAACTTTTTTTTTTTTTTTTTTTTTTGCAAATTACATGTCAATTGGTGGAACATTTATTATTCTTATTCTTATTCTTATTATTTATTTAAAATTTTAATATAATTTTAGCCTTAATATTTTATTTATTATTATTTTTTTGATAAAGGCGACAAACACTCCCACGAAGGAAGTCAAGAATGGGGTCTAGGCGCAGAGCATACTCAATGCACTTGAGTTCACACTTTTACAAGAGGAGTTTCGATCCCAAGTTTTAGTTGGGAGAGTGGAACCTTTTAAAAAAGTAATCTGGTGCCGATAGATCCCTTATGCCGTTGGTTAGCCTAGTTAATATTCAATCCGATTTTTATTCCATACTGATTTAGGTGTAGTACATGACCTCTGCATTGTGTTTGAACATTAAATCATATGTTATTATTTTTAATAATGTGGTTGTATTTTTTAATAACCTCCATTTATCTTTATTTATAATTATTTCAAGGAATTGGGAAAGTGATTGAATTAAGTACATATTGATCATTTGCCATAACCTCCAATTACTTAAGCTGTTTTGGCCGTGAAAGAAAAGAAGTTGTGAAAAATCATACTGTAACAAATTCAATATGGATTTATTAATGTAAGTTCTGCCGGATTGTTTACCTGTTATATGATATGTTGCAACACAAATTGCAACTCATTGCTCACAGAATGTTGAGAATAGAATAACAAAAAACATTCATACACAAGCAAACAAAACTACACATAAAAGGGACACAGAAGTTGGTAACCCAGTTCGGCTATAAGCCTACATCTGGGGGCCATGACCGGAGATGAAAAATCCACTAAAAGAGGGTGAAACAATATGTGTACAAACAAATAACACTCATACACACTTGACAAACATCAGCACCCTGCCCACCTGGAAATTGCCAGTGTTCTCCAACCTCCCCCTCAAGGTTTTCTCCACACACTCCACTGTCAATCTCCAGCTGGGTCTTCGGTAGATGCGCGATATGCCTAAGATGTCGTCTTCCTCTTTTAGTATCGCCAAATCTCCGTAGTTGCTAAATCAGACTCCTTCCTCATTTAGCTATTGCAACATAGTTACAACTAGATTGCAACTTGGCCCGGCTGATGAACTGACCAAGGGTACAACATCCATTGCTCTTCAACCTCGTCACACCTTCAACCTCGTCACACCTTCAACCTGTTGGATATTTTCAATAGTTTTTTTTCATGATTTATTTTGAGAATTAAAGTGAGAGATGAATTGGTGTTTGAGTTGAATATGAAAGGATGCCCCCTTTCATTATTATTGAAGGGGTATTAGTCCAAAAGATTTCATTAAAAGACACATGGAAGAATGTCTTCTTTCATACATGACTATTTACTAAAAGGTGTTCCCTTTTATGAGATGATGCTATCTTTCATGTGTGACCATTTGCCAAAGGGTGTTACTTTTTCATGAAAGGGTGTTACAAAAGGATACCCCTTTCATGAAAGGATGTTGCCAAAAGATGTACGTTATGATGAAACCTCTTGAGACTCTATATATAGGCTTGCCCTTTGTGATGCAAGATATCAAAATCAAATCTTCATACTCTATTCTCTCACTCTCTCTTTCATTCTCATCTTTCTTTCTCTACATTATCAAAGACAATCATAAGAGTGTTTTCGGGTTGAAACGAATAGTGCAAGTTCGCCTTTCAACAACAATCAAAGGGCTTCATTGTATCCTGAAGGCGGTTCTCACATACCCCGTTACAATCGTGATTCTAATCAGAGGGGGAGAAATTCGTCTAAAAGAAAGCGTTGTCATCTTCGTGCCTTGAAGCTTATTTGGTTCATCTTCTTCTTCCCTCCATTATCTTCTACTTTATTTCTAACATAACCCTCCTGGTTGAGTTCCGAGTCTACTACGTCTGATCCACCAGATCCCAACCAACGCGACTAGCCGATCCACCTCTCCGTCACGTACTCAGCCCTTCAATATCGCACCTCACCATTGGTGCGACGTCATCCAAAACTTGATTTCCTCAATCACAGTTTTGGCTGTCCAATCCAAACATGTTTCATTATTCACCACCATAATTGTTCTTCAATCATCGATCAATCACACCTTCAAACAAGACTAATATCAATCATCAATTACTTTCCAAATCCACTCACTAAACATGTCACCTATCAGTTTCACTCCGCATGTGATGATCTCCTTCTAAATTTGTATCATCCAAGCTTGAACTGCACCTTGTGTTGACCACCATATGGACTTGTGTCAAATATTGCCAATCAGATTCAGTTTCACTAACAATTAATATAATTTAAAAGGGTGACTCAAACAACTTAAAAGGAAATCAACATCAACTTTTAATACTATATTGCATTATGGAAAATGGTACTTGAGCAAAAAGCATTTATAAGAAACCAAACCCTATGACCATGAGTCATGACAAGAGCAATTAATGGAGTTAGAGTTGAGAACTTTGATCCGTAATATATATATCTGGGATGTCTATACATATATATAGTTACCACTTACCTAATGTGCTTTTGAAAGTTCTGTAAAGAAAATGATATAAGATTTATGGGCCCCTCCTCATTCGCCAAACAGTTAGAGGAGGGTCTCCGCAAAGGGTTGGAACTTACTTGTGATGGTTGTGACCTTGAGTCTTTGGAAAAAAAAGAAATAAGAGATATTTTAATGATAAACATCGTGTTTACAAAAACTGATTCGTCATGCCAATTTCTTATTTCTTTCCTAGGTTGATAATGCACATGCCATCAGATAATTAAATACAGTTACAACCAATGCACAACCTCATCAGGCACATGGGTCTAACACTCACAAGGGAGGAAGCGATACCAAGACCGCTAGGGGTAGACTTTGAGGATAAGGAAGACGAAGAGCACCACACTTCTACCCCCATTTTGGGAGGCCACGACGCAGTCGATGGTTTGTTTGTAACCACCTAATCCATCTAGGGATCAATGTAGCAGTCAAACTTAATTAATTAATGAAAGTGATTTATCTACTTATTTAAAAAAAAATTGCTAAGAAAAATAAGCCGATAAACTAAAACATTAATATTGGAGTGTTAGGGATAAGTACTATATGATATAATATTAATTGATGGATAATTTTATCCTCATTATTCCATCTAATTATATCCAAACCTAAAATCATAATGAACAAAAGATTAATAGACATAAAGGATGTCTAGACATAAGGAAAAACAGAGATGCATGTATATAAGTCACCCCAACATAATTATTATGATTGTTGTTTGCTCTATTGCTACTTTTATACATTTGTTGACCGACTTCTAAAGTGAGGTTCATTGTTCGTTTCTTTAAAGTGTAAACATATTCATTTTAACTATCAAATGACAAATCTTTTAATTTGTCATTTAATATTAAACGACTAAAGAAATTGAAACCTAATAAAGTTATGATAAAAATGTTTATTAATTTTTATTTATAAAGCCAAATTGGAAAGCCCGGTTATCATATGAGAAATTATCTATTTTTACCTAATTAATTTATATTAAAGATTATGTCTTTATTTTTTAAAAGACATGATATATATATGTCTAAGTTCAAGTTATTAGAGCACTTCTACCGCAAGAGACAAAGGCAGGGCAATGGGCTGAATTTGCACGTTTGGATAAAAAAAATTCACAGCGCGTTATCTCCTGTCTGGGCGGATGGTAAGCCCCACGCGATCGGGCAAGCGCCTGGGCAAAGGTTGCCCAGGTGCTTAACCGGGCAGGTGAGAGTGTGGGGCCCATAGTTTTTATATTTTAAAAATTTAAAATTAGTTTCCCATCAGATAAAGCGAAGCAATTTAAAAAAAATATATATGTTAAGGTAGCATGAATAGTTACATTAGTAAATTTATAAAGATTAAAGAACAATACCACACATCGGTAAAAAAAAAAATAAAAAAATAAATAAATAACAAGAGCATACCTACTACCATTAAATGCACATTGCTTAGCTAGATGCTTTGATTGCACAATGGCATCCTCCTAACATGGTCTCCATCTACACCAACCCTCCTCAAAATACTTAATTAAAACACAAATGGCAAGGGAACAACAATGCCACCATAGCATTACGTGTAACATGTGGAATGCTTAAGGATCATAAGGACAGACAACATGGCCCCCCCTTGTAAATAATGAATGCCCTTAAATTGTAAGGCCACTCACTCCCATCCCAACCTTTCTTTTTTAGACATATGCTGGCAATGGCCATTCTTCATTGACTTTGCATGCATCTTGTTGGTTAATTTATAGTTTATTTAGTTAATTTATAGTTTTTTGTTTTCTTTGGCATAAGCTGCACGAACTTTACGATCCATCATCCATTCCAAAACCTCAACAAATAGAGAAATTAAAAGAAGCTGGTTATTGTTTGTATTCACGTTCATGGCATGCATGCCTGTGAGAGAGAAAGAGAAAAGATACAAGAGAGTACATGGGCAAGTAAATGTTCCCATCCACCCTCATTTATTTCTCCATCTTTGTCTCTCTCTATCTTGTGGTGTTTACTTGGAAACATTAAGGAGATCTAGTTGTACTGGTGAGGCATTGAAGAGGGATCTATCTATCATCTATGGGTGGGTGTTGTAGCAAAGGAGATGTTGGGAATGGAGGCGGTCTTGCATGGAGGGAAGAAGAAGGTGATGATGATTTCCATGAAGAGGAGGGAAGTAGACGTATGATCAGACATGGAGGGTCTTGTAGATATGCTTCCATGTATTCACAACAAGGTTGGAAGGGTGTCAACCAGGATGCCATGACCATTTGGGAGGTAATAGTTAATTATTTAATTACAATGTGTTTTGTACGTGATTAATTGGCCGCTTGATGTTGAATCTCATTGTCTTATAATTCATAGGATTTTGGTGGTTCAAAGGATGAGATTTTTTGTGGAGTTTTTGATGGTCATGGGCCATTAGGCCACAGGGTTGCATGCCATGTTCGTGATGTTCTCCCGTCGAAGATTTCAACGGGTTTAAGATCATTGGAAGAATTGGAAGATGATGATGGTGTTGCTAATTGTTCCGGTGATGCCGATAAATGGTTATCGGCTGCGAGGAAGGATGTGTTTGTGAAAGCCTTTGAAGAGTTGGATGAGGAACTTGGGCATAGTTCTAGCATAGATTGCATTTGCAGTGGAAGCACTGCTGTGTCTGTTGTCAAACAGGTACTAAAGAACAATACATATAACTCGATCAATGCACTTGATATATATGTATAGTTGGATAAAATGCATGCTGATGATAAATCTTCTAAAATGTTTCAGAAAGAACACTTGATAATCGCAAACTTAGGCGATTCTCGAGCTGTGTTAGGGACTCGAGACGATAAAAATCAGCTAGTTCCCCTTCAGCTAACCGTTGATCTAAAACCAAATCTCCCAAGTAAGTTTATTTATTTTTGGATAAATGTGGCAAGCCACTTGCCATGGTTTGAACTCTTAATTCTTATTCTTTATATTTATTAACTTATATAGGCGAGGAAGAGAGGATTAAGAGCTGTAGAGGGAGAGTGTTTGCACTGGAAGAGGAGCCAGATGTGCATAGGCTATGGATGCCAGATGAAGATTGTCCAGGCCTTGCAATGGCAAGAGCTTTTGGAGATTTTTGCCTCAAGGCTTTTGGTTTGATCTCTACACCTCAAGTCACTCATAGGGAGCTCTCTGAAAGGGATGAGTTTTTAGTACTAGCAACCGATGGGGTAATTATTAATGTTATACATCTTAGATTATTATCTTGTATATATCTCTACATTTTTTACATTTATATGATCAGGTGTGGGATGTGTTATCAAATAAAGAGGTGGTAAAGATAGTGTCATCAGTAAGTAAACGATCGGAAGCGGCGAAGCACTTGGTGCAGCGAGCGGTGAAGGCATGGAGGTCTAAGCATTCGAGTTCGAAGGTTGATGATTGTGCCGTTGTATGTCTCTTTTTAAAACATATCTCTTCATCCTCTAATGTTGTCGGGGATAATGGTGACCTTTCAACATTGGAAAGCTTCAAGACGGCAAGAAGCCAGTCTTCGAACTCCGAAGAAATGATGGCTGAAGAAACTAAAGAAGAATGGACTGCGCTTGAAGGTTTAAGTAGAGTGAACTCACTGTTGAAATTACCTCGAGTTGCTAGAGTGTTTAGTTGGAGGAAGAAGAGTGTGAGTTTGGATGAAGAACACAAGGAATGAATTGCTAGCTTGTAACAAATACTTAGAAAAATCAAAAACTATCTATGCACAATTCATGCAAAGTTAAGTTGTATATTCTAAATTGCCAATTGTGTACAATTATGAGCTCTTTTTGTGTTATGAGCTCTTTGTGATATTTTTTTGCGTAAATTTTAAAAAATCTCATGTAATTTCACAGATTTACAAAACATAGAAAGTGTTTTTTTTCTTATCGTTTGTCCGGTTAAAAAAAAAGAAAAAACCGTTAACTCCCATTAACGGCGTTGGCAAGGGTATTTTCATCAAATTTTATAAAATAAATATTAAAAATTACATAAAAATTGTTCTAAATTGAATTTTTTTTTTCAAATTTTATTTGTGTAAGAGATCAAAACAAAAAAAAGGATAAAAATACCCCTGCCAATTTCTCTATTGTGCAAATCTATGAACCACAGTATTTTTTTAATTATCTATTTTTTATTATAAAATAGAATAGACAAATTATATTTTATTTATAATAATTGATAATAAAAATAGGTTACAGAGCACAAGTCTTAATCATGAGATACAAATGCTTTCTCTTGTCCGAACTGGTGTCTCTGCCCTAGGGATGGCAATGGGGCGGGGCAGGGGCGGGGCAGGCCTCTACCACCACCGCCCCGCCCAAATGTAGCGGGGCGTGGGGTGGGGCGTGGGGCGGGGCGCGGGGCGGGTGGGGCGAGACGTGGGGCACCAATATACCTAGAATAAAGAGAAATTTACCGATTAAACTTGAATAAAATAAACTTAATGGCAATGTAAAAGCACTTTGATATACAAGCTCGAGAGAAGAGTGAGAAAACAGCCGCCAAAGTCCAAAGAGTCCAAACAAATCTTCATTGTAAACCCTAAAACTATATAATCTAATATATATATAAAGGTATTTTTGAATTTTTTAGCGGGGCGAGGCGGGCGGATTTTAAATGGTCTTTACCCCGCCCCGCCCCGCCCTGCATTTCTCCGCCCCATTTGGGCGGATCGGGTCAGAAACTACTGGTCAGCTCGGGTATTACCATCCCTACTCTGCCCTCCTCATTTTGATATTTCATTCCAAGTGAAGTGGTTGATTACATCAAATATTTATCAAATATTAATTGGTGTGATAATTTTACTTCAAAATGATGAATAATATCAAATAAAGAATAGTTTATTAATTCTTATCTAATGACTAATCTCATCTTTATTGCCTATCCAAAAATCTCCTTAATGAATATGATTCAATTCACAATAGTTGGATACACTAGATTATGATTCCTCTTGTAAGTTTATTCATTTATAACATTAATTTAGTTATTCAAATTAAAATTTATTTCATTGAAAGGTACTATTCGAGTACCACTATTTTCCCTAAACCCAATAAATAATATTTATTTTAGTTTTTCTTTTGCCCCCATATATAGCTCTTGATGAACGAAGAAATTTTATATATCTAATTTATATTATTTAGATTTAAATAATTACCAACTTTAAACAACATGCTCTTTAATGTTTCATTGAATCCACTTACTACACCAGCTGTGCGCATTATAATGTAAGTGAAGTATCAATGACCCACAGGTCTATTAGTACCTGGGTCATTTATTAAGATGAGGGATTCTCTTATAGTGGTCTTGGAATCAAATTCTTACTTTTATAAGATGAGAGACAGATATGGTATTGTTCCCTGTAGACTAACTCAAGGTCGAACAATCATGCCTGTAGTCATGCGTGATTGTTGTTCTCCTGTCTATTAACCCGAGATCAAATGGTCATATCAATACATGTCCTTGACTTATATTCGGGGGCATTTGTTGTCTTTGTCAAATATATATATATATCGGGGTTGATACTATGCGGCTAGCTTTATCACTATACAAGTGCGGTTGCTTCGTTTTGGCCCACTTGCACAGCGTTTTGAGGAAATCTAACCGTATGGATGGAAAGAACATCAAAAAATAAACTAGCATGTCAATTTTTATACAATTTGGAAACTTTTAGGGTCTTCATTTTAAGAACCGGTAAAATTTCTATAAATTTCCACCCCCTATAGGTTCTCAAATTGTATGAAAATTGACATACTAGCTTATTTTTCGATGTTATTTCCATTCATACTGTTGGAAATCATTAAAACACTGTGTAAGTGGTCAAATAGGAGACGATTTTATTTGCACAATAATCCGACCGGCCTTATAAGATCACTCCCGTGTATATATAGATATATATATATACAACAGTGATGTTATCGGTAGTAGAAATTATATATTTCAGGTCCACCGCTTCATTCGGCCCTGGGCATATTTGAACAATTTTCAACCGTGCGGATGGAAAGATCGTGAAAATAAGTTAGCGCATCGATTTTAAATACAATTTGAGAACTTGTAGTGGGATCAAAACTTATAGGAATCGGCGGTCAGGAATTTATTTGTTAAGTGGGAGGGCCAAAAGGTTCCAAAATTGTATGAAAATTGATGGGATAAACTTTATTTTAACAGATCTTCCCATCCACGTAAAAAAAAATACTCAGAAATGGTAGGTAGGAAATGAACACTATTACGGTAGTGTACAGTATCACTCCTCTATATATATATATATATATATATATATATATATATATAATGTCAAGTGAAAAGTGAGCTCCAATATTCAACTTAAAATTATAAAATAAATAAATAAATAAAATCAGATATTAAAACTGATATTCATTTAATTAACCGATCCTGACGCTCATCTTTCCATTTATATCCACATCCACATCCACACACCTAAAGTCAGCGGTCAACCATCCATCCATCCTCACCCTCCCTCTTCTTCTCTCATCTTCTCTTCTTCTTCCTGTGAGCGAATCATCAAATCACAGAGCACCAACCTTCTGCCATGGCTACCAACATCACCCCTCCAAACCAAAACAACGAGGACTTCATCTACAACCAGACAACAGTCAAGAAGTTTCTCTGGATATGCGTCAAAGAGAACATCACCAACTCCGTCACCTCGCATGGCCTCTTCCACGGCAACGACCCTTTACACTACTCCCTCCCTCTCCTCCTCCTCAACGTCTCCCTCATCTTCATCCTCTCTCGCTCCATCCACCACGTCCTCAAACATCTCCACCAATCTCGCACCATCTCCTACATCATCGTAAGCATACATATATATATAATTATTCCATCCAATTCTTATCACATTAACTAACTACGTCCAATTGTATTAGACTGGATTCCTCCTTGGACCTTCCGTCATCGGACAAAGCTGGGAGTTCCGACATGAGTTATTCTCCCCGAAATCCACCTTCCTTCTGGACACGCTCACTCTCCTGAGTCTCATCCTCTTCCTCTTCAACATGAGCGTGAAGACAGACCTCGGCATGCTGAAGAAGCCTAGCAGGATTGTCATCTCCACCTTCTTCCTCGGCTCCATCTTACCACTCATCCTCTGTTGTTTCCTCTACATGGCTCTCAAGTCCTCTTTGCCAGCGGACTTACAAGCCAACAAGCTCCTCCTCCTCCTCGCCTGCCGTTTCTCCCTCTCCTCCTTCCCGGTCGTCACCGACATCCTCGACGAGCTCGGCCTTCTCAACACCGACCTCGGCCGGACCGCTACCACTACATCCCTCCTAACCGACATCGTCAGCTGGTTTCTCAACGCATTCATCGCCGCCACACTCATCTTGTCCACAGTCGAGTCTATCATCAAGTGCGTCATGGCGGTCGTCTCTTTCGGCATTTATCTTCTCATCATCGTCTTCATGCTTCGGCCGATGATCCTACGTGCTATAAAGAAGACCCCTGTCGGCGAGTTGCTTCCGGAGGGGTACTTCGTCGGAATTGTTCTACTGGCTCTGGCCACGTCGTTCCTCACCGAGCTTAGTGGCTACCACGCGGCCTTCGGGCCGATGATCCTAGGGTTAGCTTTGCCCGGAGGGATGCCGTTGGGAGTAACCTTGAAGGAGAAGCTGGACACGTTGATGTCCGGCTTGTTCTTGCCTATATATCTGGTGCTCGCCGGCTACCGGACTGATTTCTCCAAGTTGACAGATCTCAAGGAGTGGGGTTTCGTTGAACTCATTGTCATTGTTACGTTCTTGGGAAAGATAGTGGGATCAATGGCAGCTCCTCTCTACTACAAGATGCCCTGGAGGGATGCTCTTTCCTTGGGGTTGATGATGAACTTGAAGGGGATCATTGAAGTCCAGTTCCTTAACAGCTGGGGTGATACTGAGGTACGTAATGTATATATATATATATATATATACTCATGCATGGATGTTGGAAATAGATGCCATTTAATTTAATTGACAAGAAAGAAATCACTTTATTGGAAATAAAAATAGGGCCACACTCATATATAGGTAGGTAGTGTTGTAACTTGTAATTGGGCCGAGCTTGATGGGCTTGGGCCAGTTTGAATTTGGCTCAAAATAGTTTAATTTAAGCTCAAAATTAGTTCGAATAAGTTTGATTGAGTTCAACTCAATTTTAATTTCTAAGGCTCGAATTCGGCTTGATTTAACTCAAAATTAAGAGCTCAATTATGATTTTGAAATCTTGAGTTTGGTTTAGCCCGAAATTAAAAACTTATTTATAAATTAATTATTTTATATTATATGTTATACATTAATATTAAAAATTAATTTTTTTATTAATATATTATATTATATATTAATATTTTAAATATATATTATATATTAATATAAAAATATTAAATTTCAAGAGATTTCGAGCTCGACTCGACTCGAGCTCAACTCGAAATTGAAGCTCGAGCTCCGTTTAAAAGCTCGAAATTACAAGCCAAGTTTGAGCTTTTACTGAGCCGATCTCAAGCTGCTCGTGAACTATTTAATCGTTTGCCAGCCCAATATATAGGAGGGAAAGAGAGATTATATGAAACATAAGCCAATATTTATTCCACTTTGACTATTAAATACTAGTCACTACTCATATATAAGATAATTTAGAAACTCTTACAAATCCTCACATTAATTAGCTAGCTTCACATATACCCAAGCAAACTTGAAAATAAGTACCTTTCTATTTAATGTATGCACATTTGGTTTTCACTTTTCATAAATTAAGTTTAATTTTCCAATAATATGCACGTTCACATCCACATTGAATTAAGGAAAATGGGTTTGTTTGTTTTGCATACATATGTACAGATGGCCAACATCCAACAGTTCTCAATTCTGATGGTGTCGTTGACCTTGACCACAGCTTCGTTGACTCCGTTGATAAAGTACCTATATAAACCAACTATGAGGTATAACACGACGAAGCAGAGGACAGTCCAACACTCAAAGCCGAACGCCGAGCTCCGGCTGCTCGTCGCCGTCCACAACGAGGACAACGTCCCGCCCGTCGTCGAGCTCCTCGAAGCGTCGAAATGTAACAAGGAGAGCCCTTTGAACATCTACGTCCTCCATGTGATGGAGCTCGCAGGCCGCGCCGCAGCCGTGCTCGCCCCGCACAAGAAGAGAAAGAAGAACCCCGGCATGACCGCCTCCGACCGCATCGTCAACGCCTTCCGCTACTTGGAGAAGCAAAACGAGGGCGCCGTCACGGTCCAGGCGTTCGTCGCGCTCGCACCGAGCGCGACGAAGCACAACGACGTGTGCGCACTCGCGCTCGAGAAGAAGGTGCGCCTCGTCATCCTCCCTTTTCACAAACAGTCCGACGGAGCACTCGCAACGGCGAACGCCACGCTCCAGAGCATGAACCAGAACGTGCTCGCCTACGCTCCGTGCTCCGTCGCCATCCTCGTCGACAACCGCAACTCAGGCGGCGCCACTTGCAACCACACCAATGACTTGCTCCACCGTGTTGCCGTCTTCTTCCTCGGTGGCTGCGATGACCGGGAGGCCTTGGCGTACGGCATGCGAATGGCGAGGAACCCGAACATCAATCTAACAGTGGTTAGGTTTGTGTCAAGGGGGGACTTGAGAGAGTTAGAGGATGAAGAGTGGAAGAAAGACAATGAGATGGTGCATCAGGTGAGTCGTATGCAAGCTAATAACATACTGTATAGAGAGGAGCTGGTTGAAGATGGGGAGGGGACTGTGGCGGTGATGCGGCGCATGAGCGATAAGTTTGATCTTTTGATAGTTGGGAGGAGGAAAAATGAGGAGTCAGCGCTGACCAGCGGGTTGTCGATGTGGAGTGAGTGCCCGGAGCTGGGAGTGATTGGGGACATGCTCTCGGCGACGGATTTTGAGGTTAAGGTGTCGATACTGGTGGTGCAGCAGCAGGAGAGGGTGGAGGTTGGTGGAGAGGATGGACGGAAGGGTCAGCCAGGCATTACGTCGAACACCTTGAGTCCTCCTCACCAGGGTGTTCAGAGTCAAGAGGAGTCTTTAAGGATGTAGTTAATTAGTGGTTGTTAGCTAGTGAACAAGTCCTTTGACTTAATTTTTGTATCTTCAAATAATTTTTGGAAGTTTTTGTTGGAATTAAATTGAATGAAACCAGTAAATACTAAACAAAAGTGAAGAACTTTTTACAATTTTTTTTTTTTAAAAATTAAAGAGTACTTTGGAGTAATTTCTGATCATGATGAAATATGAAATTCATAAATGAAAGTTCACGAGGTTTAATTTGATGAATGTCAGGTTATACTTTCTACTAAGAATCAATACGGATGCACATGCTTAGAGAAAATATCATCCTTTTCAAATCATTTGTTTTCTAAATCATAGAAGGATATATGTTGAATTTTTTTTTTTTTAATGTAATAGTTTATGGTGTGATTATCAATATACTTGTGATTTCCACTACAGGTGTGGGTCACAATTCAAAGTGCAAAATGGTTGCATCCGACACTACAGAAATATAATCTCTAGCGGCGAATATATTCGTCGCTAGCTATTGGTTATTTTTCTGCTGTTGTATGTATACAGTGGCGGATTTTCATCGCCGTTACATTATCTATCTCTATCTTTAGCGGCTAAAATCAGCGTTTATCTGGGGATCGACACCGATTTCAGATCAACGGTTAAATTTGTATTTGATTGTGTGGACCTTGATAGTTGCCAAGGGAAATCGCAAACGCATGCCGGTGGTCGGGAAGCCTGCACAAGAGAGCAACCGATCGGAGTGGGCCTGATGCCCGGGTTTAGCTCCGATGATCAAGTTTGAGGAATTCTTTGTCTGATTGGAGATGTTAAAGTGTTGTCTTTCTTTTCTTACTTCCCTTCTTATGGTGATGCCTCTTCATATTTATAGCCTTGGCTAGTGTGATTCTCGTCATGATGGGCGGATATGGTAGGGGCTTTTCTATGTTGGGTTGGTTTTTCCAGACCCGTCTCCTCGGTGTCAGGGGTAACTTTTTCCCTGTCGCATTAAGGACCAGGCAGGTTTCTTCTAACTGTCAAGCTGAGGGCCAAGTGGGGTTGTCTTACCCGTCAGGTCGGGAACCAAGTGGGTTGTCCTTCCAGTCAGGTCGGGAGGCAAGTGGGTTCTCTTACCCATCAAGTCGGGAGCCAAGTGGGCTCTTCTTCCCAACTGTTGTCGACGTCAAGCTGGTTTTGGCGCTCACCCTTTCTATGTCAGGAATCTTTATCGACCGTACTTACATCCTAATACATGTCATTCTGTCCCTTAACTTTCTATTGTTGCTTTTCCCTATGCTCTGACTTTGGCCCATATCTTTTGTCAGAGTCAGGGGGATCTGGGTAGGGATTTGAGTCGGCTAGAAGGGCATTAGGGTTTATTAGACATGTGTGGGATGGGCGGGTGTTGGGATGATGGCCACGTGTACGGGTCAGATCGGCTAGCTCGGTGGCCCAGAAACGGCCACGTGGCTGACCTTTTTTACCCTTATCAAGGGATAATCCAGGATGTGTCAAATTGAATCTCGGGAAACTTTATCAAATTGACATATGTCGTAATAGATAGCTAAATATTTAGCTCCCTTTACCAAAAAAAGAATTAATATGGATTCATATGCTTAGACAAAATATTGTATATCTTGATATGTGTAAATCTAAATAGTTACATGGCCCCATCTTAGGCATACAAGTGGACTAATCCCGAGCACTAACCCGACTAATACAAATCCCCAGCTCGGGCATCCCTTTTGAGAAATGTGGCTAGCAGAGTCAAGGCACGGAAATCAAGATAGATTTGAGAGCAAAATGATAGGCGCTAATCACAAGGCATGAGATACGTGTGAGTGAGGCGCCTCCCCAGTGATGGCTTTAAGAGGAAGAAGAGCGAAGGAATCAGGTATACAATCTCTCAACTGAGAATCCTTCACCTACCTTTTTGTTCCACTCCCGTTGACTTGAGCATCGAAGCTACACTGGCGCTTGGTCCACCAATCACAAGATAGTCTTTTTTTTAAAAGGATAAATCATGTTTATTTATTAATAATAAACAGAAGTACAATTCCTTTATTATATAGTGTATAACTATACATAACATGAAATCACTGATTAGAATCAGCGGTTTGGAGCCACTCCCCATGGTGTGTTGCCTCTAGTGTGTCATCCTTAAAGGCATCGTCACCCCTGACCTGTGGAGGATCCTCCATATTGAGAAGGGGAGGTTGCATTTTACCACTCTATCTTCGATTTCTTGGACCCACTCACTTCATTAAATCATGATAATATTATTAATTCAATTCCACAAATTAGTTTTCAATGAACATGTTATTATCTTAAAAATATTTTTGATTTCTCTTTAATCAGAGGCTCCATGAGATGCCATATACAGTGAGTAAGTTCTAACTCTTTTATTCTTCAAAGCCATATAAAAAAGTACGTTCTAACTACCACTAATTATCACCTTACTTCTTAAAAGACTCAACATTAATGTATACATTTTTCTTTCCCAAGCCCCACACCTTATAAGAGGCCAAATCTTCTTAGCTGTCCTCATACTATTTCTGAACAATAATGTTCATATTTTATTAAGAAGACCTTCTTAAGGATATTAATAATGACTACTAATGACCTGCTCTCATATATATCTATATAACTTGATCCAAGAGCTATATCATGCAAGTTTATCCCACAAACCATGTTTTGTACTAGTCTTGGCTCTTTCTTCCAAGATATATACTTTGTGGCACATCAACCAAATTTGATCTCACATCTTGTTTACTAAGTGTAATCTTCCTATCCTAGTTGATACTTTGATCTATGGTTTACTTGGTTCATGTTAAAGTCAATCAGTTGTAATTGACTTAGGATCATCAACTTAATTCACTCTTCAATTCACGTGCAATTGACTTCATCCACAAATACAAAAACCATTAATATTGAACACAAAAATGTTTTCCTATCTCTCTAAGCTAGCTCTCTCTCACTTCCAAAGGACTCAATTCAACTAAGTACTGAGGCATTAAATATGATGAAAGCTGGCAAACCTTTCTTTTTGTTTCTTTGTACACAACTTGACATTGTTTAGAGTACACATGATGTTACAGTGCATAATATTGATGAAGAAGTGATGATCCTAAGATTGATCAGAAGTTCCTCAACTTCCACTCACTTCCATGAAGTGAAATTAATAAAAAAAGAAAATTAAAGAAACAAACAAACAAAACTATTCCAATAAATATACACAAAAAAAAGAAAGAAAGAAAGAAAGAAGAAGATGAATGAATGAGTTATAGTGTCAGATGAATCTCTCACTCTTTCAATTCCCTCACACTTTCAATGTTGGAACACAACTAGTTGGAGACAATACAAAGTTCTTAAAGACTGCAAGATAGAGAGAGATAACTTTTATTATAAGCTGGTGATCTCTTTTATAGAGATCGCCATAAAACAACGCGGCATGCTAACAAGGTAGTTTGAAAAGAATAGGTAAAGGTCAGTAGACTAGGTAGCAGTGAAGACTAAATCAAAGAAAAAACACATGCATAAAGGAAAACAAGATTATTATTATTGTAATAATCTCCCCACCTAATCTTGTTCTTCTCTTCTCTTCACGATCTGCACTCCAATCTTTTCAGAGATCTCCTGCGGAACTTCACACGCATCGAGCCGTGGCTTGGTTAAGATGTCACGCTAAGCACTCACGACGGCGTGACATGCTCAACAATGATCCTTCCATTATCCACACTCTCCGGATATAGTGATAGCGGGTGTGATATGCTTGCCGGTCATGGTATACGAGGGGTTCTTGCGGAAGCTGATATTGCGAGATTTGTTATCAATCCTCAAGACCGCGCTTCTTCTTTTCTTTTGTTAGATCGCCAAGAATGACTTAGCCATGTCCCAAGACATCTTTGTAGTTCTGCAGTACTGCAATGTATTCGACTTCACATGAAGAGAGGGCCACCACTTTCTGACGAAATCAAGTGACTAGATTTCCTCCATAGAAGTAGACTTGACACACTGGTACTCTTTCGGTCATCTATATCTCCATGTAGATCACCGGCTATGCAAACTTAGGTACATTTCCTCCTTCTTAGTATATATGCATCCATATCAAATTATTACCCGCGGATGTACCCGAGGATCCTTCATTCTTTGCCACATGTGTTGAGTGGTTGGCTTCTCCATGAATCTACTTAAGATCCCAACCGGAGTAAGCAATGTCCGCCTAGTGTTCACGGGTACCTTAGACTCCACAACAATCTTTGCGATAGTATGTTTCTTCAATGGAGGTTCTTGGCTGACTTTGCTCAACTTGGTCCTTGGTTCCATGGGGGCTTAGCAAGGATTGCGGTCGAGACATCCCAGTTCTTTCTAGGATTTTCTTCGCATATATGTTGTTTGGCTCATGGTGATCCTAGATGGCGTTTGTGACACCTCGATCCCTAAGTAGTATAGAGAGTAACCTGCAAGGTCACTCATTTGAAATAACTCCAGATTTGTTTCTTGAATTTGGCAACCTCCTTGCCATCGGATCTAGTTATAATCAAGTCATCTACATAAACACCAATTAGAAGTTTTGATTTTCCAAGGTATACCTCTTGTACAGCTGCGTGCTCGAGTGGGCTCTTCGAATCCAGTGACATGAGGCTTCTATCTAGCTTGAGTTCCATGCTCGGGGGCTTGGCGAAGACCGTATAAAGCCTTGTTGAGCTTGAGTACCTTCACTCATTGTCCTTCTCTTACATTACGGGTGGTTTGGAAAACATAGACTTCTTCTTCCAATTCTCCGCTAAGGAATGCGGACTTAACATCCATATGATGCACTTGCCGCCTTCTTATGCGCCAAAGCTAGGAGCTTGACCCTTGTTTCGAAGTCTTGCCACGGGTGCAAAACTTCGTCAAAATCCACTCCTTTAGGCGACATAGCCTTCGCCACCAATGCGGCTTTATGTTTCACCACAGCTCCTCCGAGGTCCTTCTTGATCTTGAAGGCCCATTTCAAACCTATTGGTTTGTGCCCGATTGGAAGATCCACCATCTCCCATGTGTTATTTTGGTGTATAGCTTCCAACTCGGTTTCCATTGCAGCGCCTGGCTTGCATGCTTCTTTGCCTCTTCATAGCTTGTAGGTTCCTCGGCTCCTAGCAAGCACTGAGTCCAACCGTCCTTCAAGATCAATGGGTGTAGTTGTATCATATAAGTCTTGAAGAGATCCCCGTAACCTCGAGGTCCAACTTTGATTATGCTGGAGTTTGTTGCCTCCCGGTTTCTAAACCCACCTGCGGCGTGGGCGGTTCCGACTCTTCGTTGGCCGTGTGTTCTCGCAGTTAGATCGAGAAGGGAAATTTCAATTGTGAAGAAGTTACCTTCCTCTTGCATCTCTCATTCTACTAGGTTCCAATCCCATTGTTTGTCTCTTCTTGAAACATCACGGCGTCTCGTGTTACATGGACCTTCCTAGATTGCGGATCATATACCCGATAGGCTTTGGAGCCTTGTTGATATCCCAACGGCACCATGGGTACTACGATCCGCAAGCTTCTTTGGGAATGGAGTTACCGGCTTGACATGGGCGAAGGCATCCAATGTTCTCAAGTGTTGCACATTGGGCTTCTTTTGAAACCAAGCTTCATAGGGTGTTTTGCCGATGGCGCTTTTAGTTAGTGTGCTGATTCAATAGATAGACCGCCGTGGTCAGCTTCACCCCGAGTAGTTAGGCATGTTCTTGCTCTTCAACAAGCTTCATAGCCATTCCAACTTCTGATCTGATTTCTTCGGCTTCTCGGGCTAACTTTGCTTGGTGAATATGGCGTCTTGATGGTGAAGTGCTTGATTCCATACTTGTCACAAAAGTTTGGACCTCTTTTGAGTTGAATTCTCCCCTGGGATTCACGAGGATTTAAGCTTCAAATTCACCTCATTTTCACCGCCACCTTGATCCTTTTCAATGCCTCAAATGCCTCTCATCTTTTGTTTTCCTTGAAGAGATCCACATATACCGCTAAAATCATCAACTAACAAGAGGAAATAGGTATTACCTCTAGCATTTGGTGGTGAAATAGGCCCCATAAGTCACCATGGATCGGTTCGGGGTCGAGTTGCTCGGTAGCTTGATTTGAGAGGAAAGGTGCGGCGTTGTTTCCCAACGAGGCAACCGTCACACACTTGATCGACATGATCCGGATCACGTGACCCGCTACCATGGCTTTACTTGCTAGGTTCCTGAGTGCTTGGAAATTCAGATGGCCATAGCGTGCATGCCATAACCAAGTGTCATCTTTCATGCTTGTCAATAGGCACACTGGTTCAACAATGTTTAGGTGTAGAATGTAGAGCCGGTTTCTTGACCTCTTGGCCTTGGCCAGCAACTTTCTTCCACGATCAAAGATGCATAGATGATCGTCTTCAAGTACCATGAGACATCCATTCTCCTCCAACTGGCCAAGACTTCATATGTTGCCCGCAATTGTGGGTATGTAGTAAACGCCGTATGGGGCGCGATGTTCACCATTTTGCAGACTTGAAAAGGACGACGCCGCCCTTGGATCTCTCTTGTAGAGCCATCTCCAAATCTAACAGATTCCTCCTGCACTTGTCCGATTCGTGAACTTCCAAGCTTCTGTCCATGTGATTACTCGCACCAGTGTCTAAATACCATGAATCATTCACATACCTTGTTGTGCCTCCTAAATCAGGAACAATTCTTTCCTCATTGAGCATCACCTGAAGATTTGGTTCCTTGGTTGTCTGCACCATTGCACAGGTTTGTGCCACAAGCAAAGATGGTTCATCGTCATCCTTCTCGGCTAAATGCGCTCGTTCGTCTTTCTTCTTGAATCGGCATTCTGAGGCATAATGCCCCATGTAGTTGCAGTTGTAGCATTTGACCTTCTTCTTGTCAAACTTCTTTTGCTTGTAGTCTTGATTGCCATCATGATCTTCTCTTACGACCTTTGCAGCGAAGTAGAACCCAGCGCTGGCCATTCTCACGGCCAATTACGCCTTTGCCGCCCCTTGAACTCCGCTTCTCCTTTGAGTTCCACTCCTCCTCGTTAGAAGGGCGTGCTCATTGTCGGCCCATTGCTACTACGAACCCTCTCCTCAAGGTTTTGAAGGCGACCAATTGCCTCCTCCACGATCCATCGCCGTTAGATCGCAAACCGCTCGATAGACGTGACAATTGGGCGAAATTTATTGGCGGGGACGAAGACGAAGGAGCTTCCCTTACACGGTGCTTTCATCAAGATGGCCTGCCGAATCTTACCGACTATTGTATTCAAATTTTATGCGTGAACTCTTCTATCGCCTCCTCCTTCATATGGAGAATTTCAAACTCACTTCGAGTTTGAGTTTATCCTTGACGCGATCCGGCGCCTACATACATGGTCTTGGCGTCGCTAAGCTCGCATCGCCGCATCTCCTTCTCTCTACGCTATCGGCCTTGAGCTTTCTTCAGGGATGGCTTCATAGATGGCAGCTAGTGCCATCTTGTCTTTTCTTGTCTCCATATTCGTTCCGGGTTCGATGGCATCCCAGACGTTTTGAGCTTGCAAGTACACACGCATCTTGATAGCCCACACAGCATAGTTCGTCTTGCGGTTCGGCAAGATCGGATAGTGGAGAAGCAGGAGAGTTTGTGGGTTGGCGTGCTTGTGGCGGCAACATCATCACCGCGAGCCGCCGTGGCATGATCTTTGGCATATACCCCTGGGTTCGATGCAAATGTCAGGGATGAATCTCTCACTCTTTCAATTCCCTCACACTTTCAATGTTGGAACACAACTAGTTGGAGACAATACAAAGTTCTTAAAGACTGCAAGATAGAGAGAGATAACTTTTATTATAAGCTGGTGATCTCTTTTATAGAGATCAGTTACAAACAACGTGCATGCTAACAAGGTGGCTGAAGAATAGGTAAAGGCTGTAGACTAGGTAACGGCTGAAGACTAAATCAAAGAAAAAACACATGCATAAAGGAAAACAAGATTATTATTATTGTAATATATAGATCCTCCAATATGCTCTCAAGATGAGGTCGCCAAACACCAACCCTTCCACTCCTTCTCCGGTGATGTCTAGCTTTCTTCTCCGAGAGTATCTCTTTAAGATATTCATCTTGTTCAGCAGGCACCATGACAGCCATGTCACTCTTCTTCTTCTTGGTTATCATCATCTTCTCCTTCTTCTTCTTCGCCGGCACCGATGAAGAAGGGATCAAGAAGTAGATATGGCCACGCTTGAGCTCAGACTCCGGCGAGATGATCATGATCCTTCTCACAACATGGTGATCTCCTTGTGAACATGGCATGCTCAAAACATGGTTAGGGTTTGCTTCCAAGATCTCACTGGCATAAACATGGCGACTGAACTCCTCAACATGGCCATTAATATGGACAATGCGAACCACATCCAAGGCACCACAAGGGAGGACACAAGCCAAGCAACACCTGAGGCTATTGCCCATTCTTCTAGCTTGGCCTTGTTTGGAGAGAGGGGGGCAAGGGAGGGGCTTGTTTATATAGGAACAAGTACTCAAATGGAGATAGTTTAAGCTGAGAGCCATGTTACCTATTAGCAGGAAGCATTTTGAACTTATTTATTTTATTATTTTATTTGGGTTAATTAAAAGGTGAGCTTATTTGTTCTTGTCCTCCATCTTAGTACTTATAAAAGGACAGGTTTATATCAATCATGTTTAATTATTAGAGCTCATTAGGTACCTTTGGCTTTTAATCCCCGGCTTAATCTCCCTATTTCTTTCATTATTTGAAGTGTGGCAACCCTCTTATTCTCTCTCTCTCTCTCTCTCTCTCTCTATATATATATATATATATATAATATTGATGTAAAGATCTACTCATTTAGGAGATATTTTAATCAATGGGTGAGAAAGGACATTGAAAGTTAAAGTGATTCAGTTGATTTTATGATAGAGATCGGTTGTGAACTTGTGATCGATGACTTCTTTTTTTCAAGTTTGCAGGATCAACACCTTCTCCAAAGATCAGCTTTCATATGATCAAACTTTGCCGGGAGAAGGAACTGCGGAGAAAGAAGATCCGAATGTTTGTGCTCGGGGGAGCCTAGAAAGCTTAAGTCAGGGACTTGAAAAGAAGAGGAGAGAGAGTGGGGGAGAAAGAACAGAGAAGATATTGAGAGAGATGCTCAAACTAACATTCAATCTCAATGGAATCCAATTACCTTCTTCCTATACCAAGGATCGGTTATCTGCCAGCTTTTAGCTAGTGCTTTTGAAATTCATCCTCTACCATTGGATGATTGAAAAAATTACTTTGATAGTTTGGACTCCCATCTCAGTGCTCGTGATCATGCTACATGTTTTTAGATATTTTCCTTGTAACAAAATATATATATGGGAGAAAGAAACACATTTTTTTTTATTATTTTTAAATAATATATTATATAGAATAGATCAAACTAGACAATTGATTACATGGATTATTAAGTTAGATATTTGTATGGATTAATTAGTATAACTTTTTAAATTTTTATCACTTTAATCTTATTAGGTTAAATGGTGATTAGGTAGCCAAGATTGAAGAATGAATTTTTAATTGGGATTTGATTTCTGACCAAATCAAGTTTGTTCAGATCGAATCACATTATGTGGTTAGTTAATATCAGATTTTTGCAAATGACCATGCAAAGACTTGTTTACATGTACCAACCATCTGATCAAACGTACTATTACATGCTAATCTCACCATTTAGAGCCAAGTGCCATTTTAATTAATCAGTTAATTAGTATTTACACCCGTTTAGGTGGGAAACATATGTTCATCATGCCCATAGTTTAATGTGCCCTTTCTGCTGAGCTAGAAGTATTAATACTAAGCAAATGTTATTAGTCTAGGAACATAAATTCTATTTTTATTGGTTTTAGATGGGCTATGATTTTCAAATAAACAATTGTTCATTCTAAAATGAAAAAAAAACTTAATCCTAATAATCAAGATCTAATTAGTAGGACCTAGAGTGTCTACCTTGATTTGGCATTCGACTCCCCAACTTGACTTGAACTAATCTAGATTCTTGATAAAGATCTATATAAATATAGATGTACAAAAGTAAATGGCGAATTTTCACAAGATCCTTATTCTACCGAATACCCTTAATTTTTTAATATATATGTATATGAGAGGGGTGAAATCGGATAAGCACGTAGCCTCAAACTAGGCATACACATGGAAGAATCTGAGTCACACATCCATGCGTGCCGATCCCTAGGCAACAAACCCCAACTATAGTTAGAATATTTATAGGGTGATATGGAGATATCTGGTCGATCATGTGGTGACATCCTGAGCACCCATCCGACTGACCCAGGTCCCCAGCTCAGACGCCCCCTTTAGTTGAAAAGGTGGTTGTGAAATTAAGGCATGCGGATGAGTAATGACAAGAAGATATAAAAGGTGCAGAAGATATCATATCAAGAGATAAATACGATAAGCAAGGTCTTTGACAAGGGAGGAGACATGCGTCGAGCTCAATAGGGGGTAATAAGAAGGAGAAGAGCGAAGGGAAAAGTAAGCAATCCGACCGACTGAAAAAAACTTCCCTTCCACCTCCAAGTTCTATCTCATTGACTTGATCGTCAGAGTTGAACCAGGGTATAAGGTCCGCTTCAACTAGCTTTTCTCTTTGCACAAATACCCTGGCAACCAAGAGCCACCCGTGATTTTCTTCAACAGCTATCAACATCCTCCCAAACAAACAAATACAACCATTAACTGGAATCGGGTTCGATCCCAAGGAAGAGTCAGTTTTAGCACTAACAAATATATATATTGATAGGGGTGAAAACAGTAGGACACGTGGCTCTCATCTGAACACCCATGTGTCAAAATCATGTGATCTCCTACGTATTGATCGGGATTCCTCTCAACCCGTTCCAAGGTCCAGAACAGCTTGCCCGTTCTATGGCGTTAGGCAATTTATCAATTCTACGGTACCAAGCAGTCTATCTGTTCTATGATGCCAAGCAGACCGTTCGTTCTACGACTTAGTACGGTTTCTCCTCCATTCTTCGACCTGCGACAATCTGATTGTTCTACAGCCCAGTACATTGCATATTGGCCCAAAGCGGTTCATCGGCTCCACATCTTAAGACACTTTCGATTCTTTGATTCAAAGCAATTCATCTGATCCCTAGCCCGGAAAAGTCCACACTTATTCTTCGACTCAAATGTTCTAGAAGAACTACATCTGTCGCCAACCTGGTTCCAGCTGGTCGCTTAGTTGGAGCCAGCCTGGCAAACATGTTAAACATGTAGAGGAATTTCAAGCTTACGCTTCAAGCTTTCGAAACCTATAAAAGGCAACAAACGAAACTCATTTGATTCATTCGAATCCTTAGATATCGAAACTCTGCCTCTCCGAAGACATGAGCTCCTTCTCCATTTCCTTTTATGAGAGTTTTGAGCATTTACTTCTTTCTATTTGATTCAAACATATGTATAGATGATGATCATAGTGGAATTGTTTTCTTCCGTGGTTTTTTCCCATTACGAGGGTTTTTCTACGTAAACCTGTCTCTATTTGTTTTTCCTCTTTTCTCTGATTTATTTTCTCTTAATCTAGCCACACAAATTAAATAAATTCAATTATTGAGGTGAAATTAAGGTTTCATTCTGATTTTGCATCAGCAGTAAAAAAATAAAACAAGAAACCACATAAAGATTTACGTGGTTCACCTATCAGAACAGAGCTATGTCCATGATCGCTAGTGTTGTTCCACTATATTCTCATAATAATCAAAGGGTGTCCAGTATGATTAAACTCCACATAACTCAACAATATATATAATTATTTTCATGCAATAATGGAATTAAGATGTGAATTTGAGGTGTCATTTCTGGACTAAATATGTTTGAATCTTAGGTAATTAGTATTAAATCAAAGACGTACATAAACAAATGTTACTAAAATATGAGAGAAGATAACTATGAATCTAGTCCAAACATGGTTGTGAAAAGTGCACCTAATTCAGAAGACATATGATCCTTGTAAATTGAACACTGGATTTGATTCAAATGGCAAACCGGAACAGTATTACCAAATTGGCGGTGATTTGGTACGGAATAGTATAGAGGATAACAGCGGCTGGGACTGGGAGAGAGAGAGAGCGGAGAGGAGGAAGCTTCGTTGCACGGGAGGAGGGTCCTTTGAGCGAGCACCGACCTACGCGGTGTCCGAGGAGTCTCTTGTCCTGTTCCGGCGATATCCGACGGAGGACAGAAGGTGGGCCCAATGACAGTGGATGGATCCTTATCGTTGGATTAATTAATGGGATAAGGACTTGGAATAAGCTCCCGCTTGGTTGTCTTATTCCTGTGGGAATAGTTTAGTTATTCTGGGACGGTGAGCACGAGGCGGGCCCACTGACGCGGAGGGATCTTAAAAGCGTTAGATTAGATTAGGAGGGATTGCAGGCTGTCAGGGTGGAGTAGTTGGAATAGTATAAGAGAGCGAGACAGTGTTCAGTGTGGGGTCTGTTAATTATTTTTAAAAAAATAAATAAATAATTTTTCGTAAAAATATGTATAAAATTAAAAGTTTTATTAATAATATTGTAACCTGATCCAACCTAACCCAAATCATGTGAGGAATTGTATGTGAGCTATGGTATGGACCAAAGCAAACAATTATTTATACAGGTTGGGGTCGTTGGGCTAAGTAGTTACAAATATATATATATAAAATAATTTGTTATACTGATGTCAATATTTGTCTATTTTTGGAGATTAATGGATAAAAAGTGATGAAAATTTATGTGATTCTACTGGTGTTTGAAAAGGGATCAGAATTTGTTGATGATTATACTCACCACCTCCTCCCAAGATTGATTATCACTGCAAAAAGAAAATTCTCAGCACTACATCGAAGGGAGCCTCTGACGATGAAGTTAGAAAGGAAATAGAAAAGTGGAAAAGAAATCACAATGGATTTAGAAAAAGAGAGTAGTTTGAGTACTAGGTATCAAATATCATATTGTCCTCAATTGTCTGTGGAGATTATAAAGCTCGAAGAGATGATCACTCACCAATCATATGGCCGCTTGTGACACCTTTGGGAATTCTCCTTTAGCTGTTAGATTGCCAAGCGATTACTCCGGTCATTACCTCTTCACCATGACGGCTATGATAATATAACACCCATGATCATCTGCCTACCCAAGATCAAGCCACATGCCACTTGGTTATTTTCTTCCTTACATAAAAGTTGTTTAGCATCTCAAATTGCTGGTAAAAAATTTGTATTAGTCAAGCACTTTTATATTAATTTATTATTACAGGTAACGGTAATGAGATTCAATAGTTATATTAATCAAACATATAATTAATAAGATTAATCAATTAATCATATATGATAGCATGACATATATGATCAGTAGTTTCTCAATTGATCAGTAGTGGTTTTATGCATGTATCTATCAATTTGGCTTTTGGGTGGGGACGCTGATGAAAGACAAACCAGCGGTGTCCGGGGATTAATGTCACAAGAGTTGTTGTCAATTGGTGAAAAAAATCACATTCATTGAGAATATATGATTTTATTATTGGTTTGATACAAAGTGTTTTTCATTGAAGTTATATATATAGACATATATTGTAGTTTAATTAATAACTCCTACGATAAATTTTGGTGGAGGTGTTTATTATGAGTTAATTTTTGCTCTAAAATAAAATAATATCAATATCATCATCTTTCAATAACTAATTTATTAAAGTTTGAAGACCTTAGGGATCAAGTTTGTCAAATCTTCACCTAAAACACCAAGCTTCTTCCATATTGTTTGAATTTGCTTGTTTTTTCAAAGAGGGAGACGAAGTTAAATTAGATAAATATATATTTTTATCATTGATTGAATGGAAAGTAGTTAACAATAACAATGACAAATATTCAAAAACAAAAATCATCTCTTGACTTCTAGACCCAACAATCAAAACCAGAATGACAAACATAAATAAAAATAAAAGTTTTATTAAGTTTTGGACCAAAACAAACAATCTTTTATAGGGTTGGGCTAAGTAGTTACAGATATAAAAAAATAATTTGTTATGTTAATGTCGAGATCTGCCCTCTTTGGATATTATAAGAGCAGATCACGATTAATGGATACAAAGTGATGAAAATTGATTTGATTCAACTGATGTTTGGGAAGGGATCGAATGTTGTTGATAATTATACTTTTTGGCTCATCACCTTCTCTCTGGATTGAACCTCATCAAATCAAGGATTTGCAAATAAGAAAGTTATGGGCGATACACCTGAGGTAGCCTCCTACGATTAAGTCAGAGAGGAAGTAGAAAAGAAATCATAGAGGATTTAGAAAAAGAAAGTAGCTTAAGTACTAGGTACGTACCAGATATTAGATATTTATCTTCAGTTGTCTCCCGAGATCGTCTTCTATAGCTCAGAGATGTTGTTACCCTCCAGTTGTGCACTCGCTTGTGGAGCCTTCGGGAATTCTCCTTCATTTGTTATATAGCTGGGAGATTACACTGGTTGTTACGTTATTTCTTCACCACGCAGACCATGATCACATAATACCCATAATCATTTGCCTACCCGAGTTATGCCATGTGTCACTTAGTTTTTTTTTAATATATAAGAAGGTAGATAAACCACTTTTATTAATAATGATATAAAGTTCAATTTACAAGCGAAGCCAGAAAAGCATTAAATTCAAATAATTAGTTAAATGTTTCCCTCCTGACTAAGTAAGTGAGTCCTCAGGTGCTCCCTTGGTCCGTTGTCGTATCGTCCTTGAAGGCCTCATCTCCTTTTTCTGTCCGATTAGCGTGCCTCTTGTGAACTCAAGGCTCCCAAGTTGAGCGTCGCCTCCAGCTTTGGTTTTTTAGAGGGTGGAGCTACATTCAACCAAGAAAATATGATAAAAGAGATATCACAAATAATTTTATAGAAAACACAACTTGGTTAGCTTGAAAACATGCATATACTCTAAATGATTGCCATTACAGTGAGATTCCACCCCCCTGAAGTGTTTTGTTCAAGCACCAAGTAGCCCTGGTCCCCCATATATATTTGCTGCAGGTTATCTTACCCCATTTTGACCCCAAAAATAATATTGTTGAAGTGGTTCCATATTCTTGTCACATAAGTACATGTGAAAAGCATGTGCGTTATCTATTCTTCCTACATGTCGCATAGGTAATACTTAATGCTGTCTCCTCACCATTTCCTTTTGTGAAGGTTTTCCAATGTGAGGATCCTATTTTCTTTTGCTAACCATGCAAAAAATTTCACTTTAAGTGGGCATGGTTGCTTCCAGATGCACTTTCGTAGATCACTTCTGGTGCTACCATCCACTCGGAAGATATATAAGGATTTCACTATGAAGTTTGTTTGTTGTGAGCTTCCATGCTCGAATATCAGACAACTGGGTATCAATTCGAAGGTCCATAAGGGCCCGTGTTAGGGTTGTCACTTGTCAGTCCTTCTATCTCCCTTTCAATTAAGGGCCCTGGTTTGAGGAACGGCCTGCCTTGTTGGATTGTTTCTCAAGCCTCATAGTATTATAATTAGTTAGTGTATTTTTTAAGGGCTAGGTGTAGTAACTCGGGGTGCTTGTTTATTGAGCTGCCCCGCCCCACCAATTGTCCATCTAGAGGTTTATTGAGTACCTAACTCGCGTATAACGACAATATTTGTGAGAGCTACTGGCCTTTCTCAGTGTAATCCTTTCCAAGAAGTTGATGCACGTCCGGGGGTTGGTTTGTGAGCATCGATAATAACATGACGTGAATATTCATCTTTGAATATTTTGAAACATATACCCTTGTTGTCATTGAGAATCCGCCACCGCTATTTTCCTAGCAGGGCCCTATTGAACTCCCGAAGGTTTAGAATACCCCATCCCGCATTGTTGGTGGCATATTCTCTCCCAGCTGACTAGATGGTAGCTACGTGCATCATTATCCGCTCCCCTATTGTAGATGGATATCTAGTAAATCCATATAGTGCAAAGGACCGCGTTGAAAAGGGTTAGCTAACCTCCTAAAGAGATGAGTTTTCCCAGGATGTCAATTTGTTTCGGTATCTATCGATCAGGGCCAACCGGTCCTCTTTCTTTGGACGCTCCCCAGAGATTGGTACACCCAAGTATTTAATTGGGAGGGAATTGGTGGAGCCGTTTAGCAGTTGTGCAAGTGCCTGAACGGAATGTCCCTTGATTTTAACTGGGATTATCGCACTCTTTCTATAGTTTATTCACAAGCCTGAGAGTCGTCCTTTAAACAAATAGAAGATCAACTTTAGTATGAGAAGATTGGCCAATCCCCATGTACTAAAGACCAAAAGGTCAACTATATACTATAGAGCTGCTACTGAGTCTTGTTGACTTGTTCCAATTTAAACCCTTTGGTATATGTTTGCTCGGACCGCCTGCATGAGCATGGTGGAGAGTACATTCGCGACAAAAACAAACAATAGTGGGGATAGTGGGTCTCCTTGTCTTAGTCTTTTTTTACTCTTAGCATATTGTCATGCCCCGAACCCTATCCTGAGCCCGTATTAATTACCTAAAAAATTTAAATTTCCACTAGTCCCAGTAGGGGTGGTCTTTACACATATCCTTATGATGCCCCATTGATCAGGAAGGTGGCTTTTGAGGACGTGAGCATGGTATTTGTCCATAATATCCATTTGGCCATGAAACCCCTTATTTGGAGAATTTCCAACAGATAGTTCCAGTCAACGGTATCAAATGCCTTTTCAAAGTCGATCTTGACTAGGGTGCCATTTGTATTTTCAAGTTTCATCTTGTGGATAAGTTCCTCTGTTGCCACTATATATATGTTATCATGTATCATCCTTCCTTTTATGAATGTTGTTTAGGATCGATGAGCTCATCGACCAATTCGCCTAGGACTCCTTTGAGTCGGCTTGCCAGAACCTTGGATATAATCTTGATCGAGCAATTAATCATGCTTATTGGCATGTAGTCCTTGATGGTCTCTAGCGCATTAGTTTTAGGAATAAGGAGTATATGATCAACCCAATTAAGTATCTCCCCGTGCCATGATAGAAGTCCTCGAACAGTTTGAGGATGTTGTTCTTGATGAGGTTTCACCTTTGTTGGTAAAAGGTCATCGGAGTCACTTAGTTATTTCCTCCTATAATATGTTCTATAAAAGTTGTCAGCCTCTCAAATTACTAGTAGAAAATTTGTACTAGACAAGCACTTTTATATTAATTTTTTATTGCACGTAACGATAATGAGATTCAATAGTTATATTAATCAATTAATCATATATGATAGCATGACATATATCAGTATTGTCTCATTTGATCAGTAGTGGTTTTATGTGGCTATAAGCAGAGCCTTTCTGTTACCATGTATCTATCAATTTGTCTTTTGGGTGGGGACGCTGATGAAAGACAAATCAATGGTGTCGTAGGATTCATGTCACAAGAGTTGTTGTCAATTAATGGTGAAAAAATCACATTCATGGTTTCATTGAAGAATATGTGATTTTATTATTGGTTTGATCCAAAGTGTTTTTCGTTGAAGTTGAACATAGATTGTAGTTTAATTAGAACTTCTACAATCAAATTTGGTAAAGGTGTTTAATTATTATGAGTTAATTTGCTCTAAAATAAAATAATATCAATATCATCATCTTTCAATAACTAATTTATAAAAGTTTGAAGACCTTAGGATCAAGTTTGTCAAATCTTCACCTAAAACACCAAGCTTCATCCATATTGTTTGAATTTGCTTGTATTTTCAAAGAGGAGACGATGCTCATTAATTATATTATAAATATATATATATTTTTATCATTGATTGAATGGAAAGTAGTTAACAATAACAATGACAAATATCCAAAGACAAAAATCATCTCTTGACCTTCTAGACCAAACAATCAAAACCAGAATGACAAAACAAATAGGATTCAAATGCAAAAATAAAAATCTCATGCAAATAAGAGGATGGATGTCCCTGCATGCATGCATGATGAATGGCTTCTTAGCATGGAGGAAGATCAAGAGGAGGAGCCTCGAGAGTCTCGAGCTCGCCAACTCCATCCTCCACAAGGAACGCCATGGCGAGCCCCCAAGTGATATGCACGTCAAGATGGCAATGCAAGAGCCACACGCCGGGGTTGTCGGCGACGAACCGGATGACCGCCCACCCGCTGGCCGGCACGTTGACAGTGTTCCTGAGTGGAGGGTCAACAAGATTAAACTTCGCAGTGTCAGTGCCGCTGTTGAAGTTTCCGGAACCAGTTGCGAGGATATAGAAGTCGTAGCCATGGAGGTGAATGGGGTGACTCTCGGCGGCGAAGATGCTGGTGCCCTGGAGGACGATTTGGACGACGGAGCCATACTTGAGTTTGTAGAGTTTGGTGTCCTTCACGGGTTGCCAGAGAGAACGGCTGATGTTTGTACCGGTGTAATCGAACTGAACCGGTGGGTTTGCCGGGAAGTCGGCGGAGAAGATGTTGGAGGTGCCCATCTGGTGGGCTTGGAGGAGGGAGATGGTGGAGGGGAGGACAAATGAGACGTTGTTCATGCTGGCAGCGAATATGGTGCCATTGGGTCCGCCGCATGTTCGACCGGGCGGGCAGTTGAGGAGGCCGAGCCCGACGGTGAAGACGAGGTTCTCGTCGACAGGAGACGGGATCTTCACGGCGGAGGGGCTCTTGATACCGTTGGCAAAAGTGGTGGCGGAGTTGGTGTCGTTGAAGGCCGGGAGAGTTGGGAGAATGGGCTGTGAGCCTGGCTGGCCGGAGCAACAAGTGGACTTGTATTGGAGGATGGCGGTTGTGGTCGTGTTGTCAAAAGGCACACCTGGAGCACTAGAGAAGGCACGACCGGCGATGTAGTACCTCGCCGGCGGCTGGTCGGCGGTGACCAACACGTCGGTTGTCTGCCCGGGGCCGAGCATTAGCACTGTCGTCTTGAATGGCTTTGTGTAGGATGCGTCGGCTCCGACCACCGTCATTGTGTGTCCGGCGATGGCGACGAATATCTCGGTGTTGAGCGCCGCGTTGATGAACCGGAATAGATTTGTCTCTCCGGCACGCACCGGAATCACCGTCGTATCTACATATATTATACCGATCAAATAAGTATTAGTCTCTGTTTTTTAATAAATATGAGTAAATCAATACGAATGAGTTATCAACTTTCCTTGTAAAAATTAGTTGGTATATATATATATACCTTTAGAAGAGCATTTGAAGAGATCGCCAGGTTGAGAGTTGATGGTGAGGGCATCGGAGGTGTTGGGAGCGGCGCCGGTTCGGGTGGCGGCATTGATGACATCGATTGGGTTGGCGTCCCACCATTCGCCTGTTCATGATTGAGAAGCAGTGAGGTTTATTATGAGTTCATGTAATGAATGTACTAGTTTCACGCATGCAGGGTCTTTTTGGAAAGAAATAAGTTTGGACCTAGAAGGATGGGGACTTCTCTTTGGGGTTTAGTGAAAGGATAGGGGGCATCCTTTTTGGGGTGGATGATGAGAGCTCCATACACAGTGGCCCTCAACCATGAGCTATGAGCATGCCACCATAATGTTCCTTGCTGGCCTTGGATTGTAAACCTGTATGTGTAGCTCCCACCTGGCCTGATCGGACATTGAGTTATGAACTCGGGTCCATCTGCCCATCCAGTCCTCATTTGCCTCACGCCATGCCTGACAGTTAATACCAACTTTCCATTAATGCATGGTCAACTTGCATGCATCCATGCATGCATGCATATATATATATATATATATATATATAGTACGTACCAGTGGATGGTGACATTGTATCTAGCACGGTTGACGACGCGGACGACGAGAGTGTCACCGTCGTTGACCTCCAGAGTTGGCCCAGGGAACATCCCGTTGACCGTGATGATGTTGTGAGCCTTGCACAGCCTCTTCACTGGTGTCTCTTGCACCTGTGAATATATTCATATGAAGAGCAGTGATGAGTCATGCATGATAAGAGATGAATGAGGTATAGGTAGATAGAGAATATAGATGGATGGATGATCACTTACAAGAAAGTCATGTTTGTGGACTTCTCTTCCATTGATGGGCATGCAGAGGAGGGGAAGCAAGATGATGAAGAAGCTAATTAGGATGTGAGCTGCTGCCATCTCTTGTGGTAGTGAAAGTGTGATAGGGAAGAATGAAAGGGCAAGGGTGATGAGGACTCTAATTTATAGAGAGAGTGTGGGAGAAGGAACAAAGAATTTAGATGGTTGTTTAGAGGTTGGCAGATTAGGTTTTGATTTGAGGAAGTGGAGGTCTGTACGTGTAGATGGTCAAGCTTGATTACCCAAGCCCTTTGTTCAACCCTCTAAAGGAGTTGTTGGCTTGTTGCACCCACTAGCTCTCTCATAAGGATTCATGGTGTGGTGGTAGTGCTTTCAATTCTCTAAATGCCTTATTTCACAAGTCTTCTGAATTTGATGGACTTCTAAGGACCAACCAACATGATTACTGTCTCTGCTTTTTTTTGATATTTCAAATCAGAGTGCTTTTGTTTATTGGTGCACTGACATTTTTATCTCTGCATGAATCCTTCAAACAACTTCGCATTTGGTCCCATGAACGCAAAACCTTTTTGAAAAAATCATACCATGAACCCCGGTCAAACACCATCACTTTTCCATGCGTTTCTTTCTTAATTGAGACGGAAACTTCAGCATCAAGTTTGGTTAGAGTTGGTATTCTTTGCATTTGTGACTTTCTCCACAGTGATTTAATCCTTAATTATTCAATGATTTGGATGTAGCTTTCTCTGCAGTAATATGCAATTTATCTGCATTTTAAGGCATGCATGCCATTATAAATATGTTTGTAATTTCTGCATTTGATTTTATAGACGTACACATGACTTGAGTAATTATCCCTATGAACTATATAGACACGTTACGTTGCTCATATTCTTGCAAATTAAGTGGACAACATTATTAGCTTGACCCTGAAGGAAGTTGTTAACCAATAAAGAAGATTTTCTTGGTGTGAAAAGATGGCTGGATTGGATATTCATTCAGGAATTTTAAAGATGGCTACTTGTTTTTCTCCATGACCTCTAGAGAGGAATCACTAAAGTGATCACCACTTTAACAACTAGCAGATGGCGACTCACTGGCTAATACATGCATCGATGACTGGCCACCAAATTCTTACCAGAATGGTTAAAGTTTAAGAGGACATGTTGATCAGATTCCTAATTGATTTTCATGTGCATGTTCAGTAAAAACTCTCAGGATGTCCCTTGATTTCTATTTATGGAGTTTGGGAATACTTTGTGTGGCCATTATTTCTGTGAGTTGACAATCACATGCAGGACTTTATCAAAACAAAAAAAAAAAAGACAATCACATGCAGGACACGTACGCAATCTGGTTTTTTCAACAAAAGAATTAGGTTCTTGTACCAAATGCCTCAGATTTCTTCAAGTTGGTCAAACTTTACTATCAATTTACTTCTCTGTTTTGAAGGAACAATTGATAATCGTTAGTTAGGGATACATGAAACAGCTGACTTTTATATGATATTTAAGTGCATCCAAAGATTCTTTTATGTCATTCCTTGCAACTTGCAACTGTACACATCCAAGGTAAATTTTTTATGGTACCTAGCTTGCAATTACTTATTCAGGGTAAGTTTTTGCAAGATTGCAGATAGGAAATATGGAATTCTGATCCATTACTACAAGCAATTGGTCACCATTTTTCTCAATTACTTCTCTTTTCCTGCATCTCATGAATGAGTGGTGTTCTTTAATTTCTACAAGTCCCCTTGTTATAGTAGGTAGACCAATCCTTGACAATATAATGAAAATTATTTGGAGTAGAAATTCTTTGCAGTTAAACAAACCTAATGAACCATATTATTAAAGACAACATTTATGGAATGCATTGAATCACAACCATTCCTTCAATTTAGTGAACAGGGTTTTCAACAAGAAAATTAAATAAACAAGCACAATAATTCATACGCACATATACACATTGTGGTAGACAAGTTTTTAGCATGATCAACTGTGTAGCAGTCTTAGCAAACATTTTATTATCATTCTAACTAGAATTGAATCAAAACAGGGGAAAAAGACAATTGATGATACATTCTAACTAGCAAACAATTGCGAATGACTCATTTACAAATAATACAAAGAATACATCTAGTCATTGCTTGCAGATCCTTCTTCGATGACTGATGATGTGGTGACAGCCAATTCTGGCTTGATAACCTCCAAACGTTGCAGAACTTGGGAAATCTCCGGCCGTGCTGTGGGAGAGGGATCAACACAATGCAATGCCAAGTTCAAAGTGCTAAGCAATTCATCCCCCACATTCTCCCTATTCAGTTCGACATCGAATAACTCATCAGTTCGGTCCTCACTCATGGTGGACGCCACCCATTGCGGCAAGTCTAGACCATTTATCGTCTCCCCTGGTGGTTTACCAGTCAAGAGCTCAAGCATGATCACTCCGAGGCTATAGACATCGGATATCGGTTGGGCTTCCTTGAGCCTAGAGAGCTCTGGTGCTCTGTAACCAAGCTCAGCAACAGTGGTAACCAAGGTACTAGAGCTTACGTTGGCATTCACAAGGTTGGAGAGGCCATAATCAGAGATCTTAGCATTGGTGTTCTCATCCAACAAGACATTGCTGCTTGTCAAGTGTCCATGAACCATGTTTAACTCACTATGGAGGTGATTCAATCCGCGAGCAACTCCCATTGCTATGTTCATCCTTGTTTTCCAATCAACATGTTTATCCGGTCCACGAGCTGTAAAACAGATCAATAAGAAGTTCATCATCTTGTTGTCTAAGTTAGAGCAATGATCTTAAGAGAAGAGAGAAGATGAAATTCAAGTTCTTGCCGTGAAGATATGCAGCAAGGCTCCCTTTGGGCATGAAATCAAAAGCTAGTAGTTTCTCTCCTTTTGGCCCCAAGTAGTAAGCTCGAAGAGCTACAAGATTTGGATGCCGCACTTTCCCTAACTTGTTAACCTCTGTCTCGAATTCCTTCCGGTTCTTCACAATCCTCTCCCTCAATCTCTTCACTGCTACATCATTGCCATCCTCCAGCGTTGCCTTGTAAACAGTTCCATAGGAGCTCTTCCCCATGATTTCTGCAGTCGCGCATAAAAGTTCATCGGCGGTGAACACCAAAGGCCCGTCGAAGTGCACCAGCTTTCCTCCGGCATCTTCACCGGCCTCCCTTTCAGTCTTCTCTGCGGTCCTTGCAGCTGAGCTCCTTGTAGGTAGATCACTCCTTTTCCTGGCCAAACAACAGAGAAGAAGACAACAGAGAAGAAGAAGGAATGCAATGGCAGCCCCTGCAGCAATGAGAATGATATCTCTAGTACTAAATCTCCGGTGATGACCGGGTTTCATGGAAGAAGAAGGTGAAGGAGGTGAGAGACATGGAGCTGAAGTAGTATAGCCACACAGTTGAATGTTCCCTCTGAATGAGCTTGCATTGAACTTCTGAGCAAGAACCAGAGGAACAGAACCAGAGAGATTGTTGTCAGACACATTGAATGAAGTGAGCTTTGTCAGGAGTCCAAAAGAATCAGGGATCTCTCCAATGAGCTTGTTTTCAGATAAATCAAGCAGTGATAAACTAGTGAGGTTCCCTAGTGTTGCAGGGATTTCTCCACGGAATCTGTTACTCTTCAGTGAGAGAACAGAGAGCTTCTTAAGCCCACCAATGGCTTCTGGGATGCCATTGTCTATCTGGTTTCTCTCAAGATTCAAGCTGACTAATGTGGATAGATTGCAAAGGGAAATGGGGAAGGTTCCTTCAATGGAGTTAGCAGAGAAGTCCAATGCTCGAATCATCTGAAGGTTGTTTCCGAGTTCATCCGGTATGTTTCCGGTGAACAGATTGTTACTAAGTGAGACCTCTTTTAGCATCCTCAAATTGCCAAATGATTGGGGAATGCTTCCCGAGAGCTTATTGTGCTGAAGAAAGAGGAAAGTAAGAGAATTTGACAGAGTGAAGAGGCCAGTGGGGATTGTACCAGAGAGCTTGTTGTTGCTAAGATTAAGCCTGTAAAGTCTAGTAGAGTTTGATAAAGAAGAAGGAATGCTACCAGTGAGCAAGTTGTGACTCAAGTCTAGATTGACAAGCATGCGGCATTGACCGATAGCCGCCGGGATGTCGCCGGAGAGACGGTTGTTGAATAGATAGAGGCCTCGGAGACGAGGAAGAGAGCCGAGAGCCGGTGGGATACTGCCGGTGATTGAATTATTATGAAGACTTAGCTTCCTCAAGGCAGTGAGCTCTCCCATCTTCTTCGAGAGGGTGCCGCCTAATTGCTTCCCAGGAAGCTGGATAGCAATGACTCTCCCACGAACACACTTGATCCCCAGCCAACCACCGGAGCACGCATTGTCTCCGGTGCCATTCCAGCTGCTCAAGACCCCTCTTGTATCAATGAGAGTGCTCTTGAAGGCTTGGAGACCTTGGTAGTCAGCTTTAGATAGCACAAGTTCATCAAAACCTCTGCTTGAGACTACTGTGCTGAAGATGAAGAAAGACAATGACAGGTAGAGTAGTAGAAACGGAACAAATGAGCTTCTGTTGAGCTTGTGGTGAATTGTACAATGGATGAACTTCTCAGAGAGCTCATCATCCATTAGAATGAAGATTGAATGAAGAACACAGTGCTTGCTTGCTTGCTTGCTTGCTCTTAGAGGAAGAACACAAGCAACACTGAAATGTTTTTTAGCTAGTAAGTAGCAGCATTGTCGATGAAGGATGGATGAAGGAGTGGTTTTTTGTTTCTTATTAACGGCTACTTTTGAATAATCTTCAAGAGTAAACTGAAACAGAGCAGGAGTATAGCGTGGGGTGTTGGAATTTGGAAAACAGAGTAGAGAGTGACAAGGGGTTACTACTCACACTTCTTTCTTTTAACGGCTACTTCGTTTTGGGCCCCACTGCTCACTTACACTCCATTTTCCAGGATGGAACTTGACTTCCTGGCTATGGACAAACTCATTTGGTGATTGTGCTGGGTTTTCTTCTATTTATACCCCTGTATAACTTTTGTTCTTTTGATAAAGTCACACATGTGAGTTATTCCCCTGTATAACTTATAATTAATTATACAAAAATAAGATATATTATGGTACTTTTTATCTAATCATTTAAAAACATGTGAGTTTTTGTAAGTTTTTTGACATCTCCTTTTGTTTTTATTAAAATATAACGAGCTTTTGGATATTTGTGAAATTTGTATATTTTATAAATGTATTTCTTCATGTTTTCTACCACAATAAAAACAATAATTGAGCCTTAATCCCATACTAGATGGGGTCGGCTATATGGATTCTTTGTCTTCATGTCGCAAGATTTGACTCAATATCTAATCTATGTAGATCTTTAGACACTATCTCTCTTCACATAATCATATGCCTACTTCTATCTTTCTTCTTACCTTCATTATTAGGCTATCATATTTTCGAACCAAGGAACCTGAAGATTTATGACGTACATGTCCAAACCTTCTTAATTGCCTTCCTCTTATTTTATCTTCAATTGGTGCAACATGTACCTTCTGTTGAATGTGTCTATTTCTAATATTGTCCAATCATTCACCTTAATATCCTCATTTCTCTCAAATTTATGTTATGTATATGTTGAACTTTAGTTGCCCAATACTCACTAAAATATTCATGTTTTCTACTTTTAATAAAAATTATTTACTAATCATGTTATTTATGTTATGTCATGTCAATGGTCTACTAATTTAGTAGTATTTTATATAAATTTTTTGAAGGTATAAAAACTTGATGATTAATTAATTAATTAATTGGATGATTATGGGATTATGAAAGAAAATGATTTTCATAGAACTAATATATGAAATGAAGGTGTGTTTCCATTGTTAGGGATGGATGTCTCCTTTGACTAACTAAATTTCGTAATGGAGAAGGCTCTATCATGTATTTGAGTTAGTTGGAGTGGGAGTTCTTAATGATTTGGATTGCATTGAAACATCCTCATTAGCACTACCAATAAAGGGTTTATCTCAGTGGGTTTCTTTTTCTTCCTTTTTCTTTTCTTTTTGAAAGGATAGATATAACATACAATTACTATGATTTTTTTAGAGTACAAGTGTTTTTTTATATTTAAAATTAATATCAATAATAATGTTTGATTAATTGATGTATGAATACACCAACGACCACAATGACATATTGGTACCAAATCCCTTACTAAGAGATGGGATTCTCCCATGAATGACTTGGGATTGAATCCCCGCTCTTGCAAGGTGAGGGTGTAGGGGCCTGGATTTGTTTCACGCGTGAGCTACCGAACCCGTTTAAATCTACAGGCGTACAAAGCTATTTCTCGAGTGAGCTATCGAACCTATACATGTCCTTAAAGTCCTTCGGAGGGTGCTTGTCACCTTATTCAAAAGAAAAAAAAATGATGTAGGAACATATATATAACTTTTGATTAAATGATTTATTAGAAAGGAAAGAGGAAATAATATAATAACAATAATAAGAATGCTGACCTAGTTTGTGGGATTAGTTAATGATACGTAAATCACACACTAGAAGCATAATCATAATCATAGTGACTTTTAGAACATGAAATGGGTGTTTGATTTCTCTTTTGAAAAGAAAGCATAGTGAGATGTGTCATCATAATCCTAATTAAATTCATGAAATATATTGAGATATTTAATTGTTGTCTTACAATTAATTTCGTGTGTATCCATTTTTTTCTTTATGGAAATCCCACTAATTCTTTTAATCCTTAAAAAAAATATAAAATAATTTTGATATATAGAATACATTTAAAGAAAAAAAAACAACAGTGTAAGAATGGTGTAAGCATAGACAAATCCAAGAACTCACAAGTCATTGTAAAAGGAGCCAACATTACAGGACAGACATCAACAGAGGGCTAGGACACTCGTGAACTCACTTCTACTTTTCCGTGACCTTATAAACGATCAGATAAATAAATAGAGATAAAGAATAATAATATATATTTTCTTTTTTTAATAGATAAATCATATACATTAAGATAATAAATTGGTCCTTGTAGAACTATCTTACATGGATCATAACCTAAACTTGATCATATATATATTTTACTGATAAGGTAGGTTGAGAGAATAGAGTGAGAACCATTTTGCTGCCCTAGTTGACAGCAGTCCCTTTACCTTTGGCCCTATTTTATTGGTGTCTCATCTTCAAAATCTACACTGGGGTTGAGTGGTCGTTGTTGCCTTGTTGGTTCTTTGTCTTGGGTAAACTTCATACATCTCTTGATAATGGATTCCATTGTTAGCAATTTTTGCTTCTTTGTAACATGAGTTGCATCAAATCGAAATCGAGACAGTATAAAAAAAATCGATATAATGAGGAGGAATGGGATTGAGGAGGAATGACAATGAGAGGAATGGAAAATGCACAAGAATGAAAACTATGTTTGGTTGGAAAGAATTAGAAGAGTAATTCATTGGAAATGTGAAAAATAAAAGAAAAAATTATGGTAGAATGATTCTTATGTCCCTTACGCAAGTAATAATGTTATATATAGTATATATAATAATGGTGTATTAGATGGTAACTATTTTTACAAATTATTTAAGTATTATGATTAATTAATTATTATAAATAAATATTTAAATAGTTATTTTTAAAATTTATTTAAGTATTATAATTAATTAATTATTATAGTAAATATTTTATTTAATAAATATTAATTAAATTATTGTAAATAAATATTTAAGTTTATTATAATATTTAAGTATTATAATTATATATTAATAATATATACTATGTTAGCAAGAAAACTGATAAGAGACTTGGGCGGTCACCGATCTTGGCCAACTAATAGTGTCTCCTAGAGCTGGAGACGGTTTTGATGGTGCTCTCCAGTAGAGTTCACTTGAAAATGGACAAGAACAAAACACCAATGAGAGGGGGGAGGGCATGGATGCCCAAACCCGCTCTAACAGACAAGTTAGCAGGTCATTCACCTGAGTAGGAAGAAGAAGTGGAGAAGAAGAGAGTAGTTTTCTAAGTGAGTGTTAGCTTACCTCCTTTTTCCCGGGTCTCTCTCCCTTTTGTGTACTTTGAGCTCCTTGGGATTTGAGCTCGTGTCTTGTCTATCATCGTGTGCAGGACATGTGAAGCTTCCTTTATGTCTCCACAAGTGACCTAATTAACTCTCCTTGGGGGTGGTATAGCGGCTTCCCTGGGGATTTGCGCTGCATTGATGGGGATATGAGGGTGTTGTCTCGTGACATGCAAGATCTAGGCATAGCATACCATGTATCACAAGCAAACAAAGGTGGACAGAGGGGCAAAAGAGTCATTTCATGATCCAAAACGAGTATTCCCCAAAAAAATGAGGTGATTGTCATTCCTTCACGTTGGGGTTTGTGATTCCTTGCACATTCCTCTCTCACTGTCATTCATGCACATCCAAACAAAAGATTACTCTATGTAAGGAATGATTCTCATTCTACTCCTTCGAACCAAACACCCACTAATTTTATATAAACACATTGTTTGGCTTTAAAACATCTTCTATTTGGTTCAATCCATACATTATTGTCATTACTATTGGTTTCCACTTTTTACGGGCTTCTTTTGTGGCAATTTCGTCGTATCCCATTGATCGTGTATACTATAGTTAAAGTTTTTAAGAGATACTAACATATATTCTCTATGAAACTTTCCTAGTGGAATCTTTAAATATTATGTTATTTTTATTTGTGCAGATTTATTTTAGAATGATTTTTTTTTCACAAAATGATTTCAATAAAGTGAAATGTTGGATTCAACTTTTTCTTATAAAAGCATGAAACTCGTGTTTGAAACATAGGCTTTATACCAACCTTTATATACAAGTAAAGTTGATAACTCATTTCTTTCATAATGAGAGGGCCAATGGCTTATCCACATTAAAAAAAAAAAACTTAGGCTTCAGATTTCTCTTAAAAAGCAAAAAAATTAATATGAATCCAATATTTGAAATGTTAAACTTCATACTAAAACATTTATATAATTTTTTAAAAATAAATAAAAATTAGATATTGATACTAATTTTATCACTTTATTGTTTTTTTAAAAAATTATTTTAAAAATACAGATAATGAATTAGCAGTTTGTCACAATGAATTAACTCAAATTGTTAATCATTTCAGCAACTTACATGCATTCAGTCTTTCTATTGTCATCGGAGGTGAGTTATTGATCTTCTTACATCTTATTGTTATGAGCATATATTGAATAATTTTAATCTAATATATTCATTTTAGATTATAATTTTTTTTTTCAACTGAAATAAAATTATAATTTTGCATTAAAAGAAACACAGTAAATAAATAAATAGAATCTTCATGGCATCTTTTCCCTTTAATGCATGGGTGTGACAAGCCAAATAATATAATAAGAAAAAAACATGAGTGCGACAAGAAAAGGGAACCATAACCTGTGTTATTTACGTAATGAGCAGGATAAAACGGTACAACATCTCATAAGATGTCCGGTCACCATGCAAATAGGGGAACACTATATATTGCCCGTTATTTAACCTACCTTTATGCCCTCAAACAACACAAGATCTCTGGGGATATCACAACTTGGAGGAAACGTTGCCAAAGAAGAGTGCTTGGGGTGGAACCTTACGGTTATGGCCATACCATGGAGTATCTAGTTGGAAAGGAATCAAAAATGTTTTCAGAACAAACTGCATATTTGCTCTTGGATAATTCAATGTATCGCTTTCCTTTTGCTATCCTGGTTCGATGGAGCCAATGTCGACATGAAGCTGAAGCTGGGTCCATTGGCATCAACTGTCTACAACTCTCTGGCCTCCACCTGCACCAGCCCACCACAAGCTCCAACCAACAGGGATGACTTTGAAGAGGAGTTTACGCGGATGACAATATGGGAAGGAAATAACAACACCATGTAATCAGGGTGCCTACGGACCCCTGGGATGGGAAACAATGGGGGGAGCTCAATTACGAACGACATTTGTACTAACTCCACTTAATTATTGAATAAAAGAATATGATTTATCCACTTTAATCAAAAAAAGGAAAGAAAATAACATGTAATTAATTCCTATCTCACATGTCAAATCAATTCACTACCACCTTTATTGATTCTTGGTACGAACCAATGATAAAGGAATATGGTTTATTCACTTTAATAATAAAAAAAAAGAACATGTAATTCTCATCTCACATGCCAAATCAATTCACTACAACTTTTGTTGGTACTTGCTAGGAAAGAATAAAGCAACTGGCACATTACTCCCAATTTTAAAACTTACAAGAGACGAGGTCCAAGATAAACGGGTTTAGATTTTATATAATTTTCTTTTGAGGTTTTAGTTATCACCCCTTGAAAAATAGCAAAATCACTTATAACCCCTTTATTTTTCAATAATAGGTTATAACCCTCTATTTTATTTTTATTTTATTTTCAACCTCTTGAATTTATTTTCCCAACCAAAAGTCTAAAATGTTTTTTTTTAAAAAAACCATATACAAAATCAAGTAAAAAACAAAAATACAAGTTTCTTTTGATGCTTGATATTTATTTATGACTAATAAGTAATTAAAAATATTTTGAAAATAATTATAAGTAAATCATGATTTCAATAATAAAGTTATAAATAAATTTATGTTTAATTTATAAATAAAAATATAAAATTAACTTTGTTTATTTGATTCTTAATAACATGCATTAAAAAAGAATTAATCTATATAAAAAAATGTCAAAATAATTATTTTACATATATTATAATATAAGATTTTGAGATATTACTGAAAAATAAGAGATGATAAATAATTTTCCTATTTTTGAGGGAGTGACAAGTAAGAAGCTTTTCTTCAATACCAGAAAAATTTGAAAATCAACCATTAAATTAAACAGAAAGAATAGAAAGAACTTACGGGATGATCGCATAGAGGATTGGTCATTGGTTTTCATCAGCACAAAACCATAGCCACCCACATGTCAGAATAATAATGGTGATAAGAATAGGAACGGGGTAGTCAACACCAAGCAGCAGGGGATCCTCCTCCCGGCAAGCATCCATTGACCTCCTCTCCGTTTCCTCCGCCCCAAACAAACGGTCAAGGGAGGGAAGTCAAGGGATGGTAGCATTCACCTGTTCATTTACCGCGCGAGTTTATTTATTTTTTGGTACGTAATCCTCCTGGTCCTGTATCTCTAGGCTTGCGTGGGTTCTTGGATTTGGTGGTGATCTCCTCCTTCCCTCGGTCGTCCGTCCGACAATGTCGAACGACAGCGTGATCTGCGTCACGACTCAGATGATCGGGCTAGATGGGCCGAGAAACTTGTTAGTGCAACGCAACCCTATCGACTCCCCACTGTCCCTGCTCACATTGCAGATCTTTGTCCTCTTTGTCGTCTCGAGAGGAGTCCATTTCATTCTCCGGCCTTTCAAGCAGCCTCGGATCATCTCGGAAATCATTGTCAGTCAGTCATTTCCCTTCTTTTATTTTCTTTTTATTTTCTTTTTTTTAACTGAAAGAAAAAAGACATGCCATGTGGTTTGTGGTCATGCATGGCATGCATGCAGAGCGGGATACTGGTGGGACCATCAGCGCTGAGCCGCATGGAGTGGTTCAAGGAATTGTTTTTCCCGGACAGGGAAATTCCGGTGGTGGATGTGTTATCGAGGGTCGGATTGGTGTTCACCGCGTTCCTCATAGGGCTGAAGATGGACCCAGGCCTGCTCAAGCGATCCGGGAAGAAGGCGGTGGTCATAGGCCTCTCCAGCATCGCAGTTCCCTTCGTCTCCATAGTTCTCACCTCGAGTCTCATACTGATGGACAAGGAATGGGAGGATAAGTTACTGTATGTCTTAATCATTAGCGCAGCCAACTCCCTGACATCCTTCGCCAACCTTGTCCCTGCCCTGACGGAGTTGAAGCTGCTCAATTCGGAGATCGGCCGAATCGCTATGTCAGCGTCAATGACAAACGACATAATCGCCACGATGGCTATCTTGATATACAAGCTCAAGGAAGCGGGGAGCGTGGAGAGCGTCAACTCCTTCTATGCGACTCTCTCCTTGGGGTTATACATATTCTTCGTGGTGGGGATCATCAGGCCGATGGCCATCTGGATCATCGAGCGTACGCCGCCGGGCAAGCCTGTGGACGAGGGCTACATCTTATTCTTCCTCGTCATATTGTTGGTGTCCACCTTCATTGGTGACTTCATCGGAACCAATATATATTACAGTTCGCTCATCCTCGGGTTGGTGATACCGGACGGGCCGCCGCTGGCGGCGGCCTTGACGGAGAAGATCGAGGCCTCGGTGGGCCTGATTTTCCTGCCAACCTACTTCTCGAGGAGCGGGATGCGCACCAGTGTGGACTCCATCAAGAGCATGAACGAGTGGAGGTTCCTGCAGCTCATCAACTTCATGGGTTGGCTGGGGAAGGTCATGGGGGCTCTGCTGCCTTCTCTCTACTACAAGTTCCCCTTCAACGACGCCCTCTCCCTCAGCCTCTTCCTCAACTCCAAAGGACTAGTCGAGGTGGTCGCCTACAATATAATGTACAAAAACCGGATTATATCGCAGCAGTCTTTCACCGTCATGATGTTTAATGCACTAATCGTGACTGGGCTATCCACGCCCATGGCCGCATCCATCTACAAGCCGTTCCGGCGCTACACAGTGTACAAGCGGCGCACGGTGCAGCACAGCAAGCCCGACTCTGAGCTGCGCGTGATGGTATGCGTCCACGACCAGTCCCACGTCCCCACGGCCATCAGCCTGCTCGAGGCAGTGTACGTGTCAGAGGAGTCACCACTATCCATCTACGCCGTCCACCTGGTCGAGCTCGTAGGCCGCGCAGCACCACTGCTCATCCCTCACAAGCTCTCCCGCTCAGAATCAATCGCGCACCACATCTCCCGCTCCGAGCGCATCATCAACGCCTTCCTCATCCAGGAGCAGCGTAACCAGGGCCGAGTCACCGTCCACCCCTTCACCACCATCGCCCCCTACGCCTCCATGCACGACGAGATCTGCCACCTCGCACTCGAGAAGCGCACCTCGCTCATCCTCTTGCCCTTCCACAAGAGGCGCGTACTCGGGGGTAGTATCCACGTCAATAGCCGCCTCCGCGCAGCCAACCACAAAGTGCTCCTCCACGCGCCCTGCTCCGTTGGAGTCATCATCGACAAAGTCACCACCGAAGACGACGCCAACCCAGTGTGCACCCTTCCCGGCAAGGTTGAGTACAGCGTTGCCTTGTTCTTCTTCGGCGGGGAGGACGACAGGGAGGGGTTGGCCATCGCCGGCCGCTTGGCGGCAAGCTCGGGAGTAAGCCTCGACGTCACGCGGTTCCTGCCGAGCCGGAGCATCAGAGAAAACCCAATGGAGAGGAAGCTAGATAACAGGCTTCTGGAGCAGTTCAGGCATGAGACCATCTGTATGGATAGGGTGACCTACCGTGAGCAGCTGGTGCAAGACATGGAGGAGATCGTCGGAGTGCTTCGAGAGTACAGCGATGCAATCTATGATTTGGTCATCGTCGGCATGAGGCACAGGGTGAACTCGGTGGTGACGGAGGGCGGCCTCATGGATTGGAGCGATTGCCCGGAACTCGGAGTCGTCGGGGACTTCTTGGCGTCACCGGACTTCAATGGCAAGTTCACAATCCTTGTGGTAAAGCAACAGGATCAGTCGGATGCCGATTCATACCTTCCTGATGTTGATGAAGGTTTGTACGACCAAGAGCTCTCGTCGCCGCCGGCGCCAGGTGCCCTTGGACGGGCGAATTCTTTGGATAGACACGTAGAGCAATCATAATTCATTCTCTAGCACAGTATCTATCAATTGTATATGATACGTTAGAAGATGACATCTATGTTATTGCTTGGGTGATAACTAAATTTCTTGTAAAAAAAGTAGCTTTAATTCTTTTGGTTGCACACCACCATTCTGCACTCAATTTACAGAGTAGACCTGTCTACCCTTGCCCCTGTTCCAAGTTGCAGCTGCAAATAACAAGAATATATATTACGCAAGAAATTTACCTGGGAAAAAATATATATATATATAATTAACTTCCCCTGCATGGCTGCATATAACAAATGGTTCTCCAGGCCCCTAAACAACAGCAGCTGTGCGTAATAATTCATACATATAACAAGTTGGAGGAATGAAATCAGCCAAATAGTAACAGCAACAGTACCATTGGAGTAGCCATTTGTGTTACTGGCGGAGTGGAAGCCATTCACATAGCCTGTTTTACGACCTTCCATCCTGTCTTCTTGCTAATATGAATGAAAGAAGCACTAAAATGGTTGTATTTATAGAGAACATGAGTTGGAAGAACATTAATGGGTATTAATGTTTGCTATTGTTATAAACAAGTTGAAAACTGTTCAATGGAGTGCATGACTCCTATATATGTAGAAAAATTCTTACATGTTATTTGCATATGACCGAAAAAAGAGAAAAATTCCACCTCCAGCCATGAAATAAGCAAACGGAGGAAACATTATTAGGATTTCACAGGTAAGATAAAACTGAAAGTATGAGCAAACTCCATTGACCATCTTCATTCAGGTCTGTATGAATGCAATAATTAATAACAAAAAGGGGTAGTTAAGATCAGGTGCCTCCCAAATAATATTTACATTCCTGATATGAAATTATATACACCTTAAGTATTATTCCCTGATGATCTTAGCTGGGGAAGCAATGTATTCAACTGAGGTGCTTGGATTTATATCTCAGAGCAAACATGCACCCAATCTATTTGTTGCTCCAAAATGATCAACAAATATTTGGAAGGTTTGATAAATCTGATTCTCCTCCCCCTTGATAGCAGTTGTACAAAAACTCAGGCAAGAGCCCTTGTTCTTACCGCCTATTAATGACAAATCCTTTGTAATCATATGAATATTTTTACCAAAATAACACTATATATTAACATAAATAAATATGATTTATCCACCTTTTTAAATAAATAAATAAACCAATCGAAGAATGAGGACAACTTTTGTATTTAGCTTCCAGAGGAGTATAAAGGCAATGACATACCTAAAAGACATCAAAAGACATCAAAATAGCCATGCCCATAAAAGACATCAAAAGAATGCCAATCAAATACAGGCTAAGACATACTCAGAAATCACAGTAGCTATAGCAGCACCTCCTACACCAAGACTAAGAAGAAGTTTCAAAATGACATCCAGTATTACATCCAGTAAGTTGCCAGCACCTGACATTCAAGAAAAAATTGGATCATACATGCCCATGGCATCCACAATTCAGGGAACAGTTTATAAAAATATATAACTACATGCCCCCCTTCATGCACACACACATAAACACACTAATCAAAATAAATATTAATAATAAAAAAACAAATAAAAACAGAACAGTAAAAATGTTTGGTGGTAAACATGTCGAGCGAAGATGAAAACAAGAATGTGGAGCTAATTGAGAGAAAAAACGAAATGTGGAGAATGGAGCTTGGAAATGGTGTTTGTTTGGTTGGGAGTGGAAGGAGAAGAAGGCAATTGAGTTATGTGGGTAATGAAGAGGAGATAACAGAAATCAAATAAAACAACAAAAATACTCAATGAAGAGGAGATAACAGAAATCAAATAAAACAACAAAAATACTCAACCTGGAGAGGAGACCACTGACCAATCATAGACATTATGTCCGTCATATCTGTACTTTTTTTTTTACCCCTGATAAAGGTGCTATTTATTTCTGTACTATATATTATCTTGAGTATGATAAAAATAAACCCCTAACAAAGGTGTTATTTATTATTATACTATTTATTATCTTGAGTTTGATAAAAATAAACCCCTAATAAAAATATTATTTATTACTGTACTATTTATTAAAAAAACTGTTTTCTCGTTATATCATTTGTCAGGTTTCATACCAACCAATTTATGTATCTACACATATATAAATATTGAACTGCTCCTTATCTCAATCTGTCAGTAAAATAGTATAGTAATAAATAAATAATATGACAGATTCCATCAAATCACTACCCCTTATTTACTGCTCATCTCTATATTACTTTTGCTGAGGGGTTTTTTGTGCCCTTTTGTTTGTTGTTGGTTCTGGGCTGAAATTTATTGGAAATTAAACAGCATGGTTTCATCATACTCGGGATAAATAATTTTTTTATTTTTAAGAGGGTGATAAATAAATTTTTTATTTATTTTTGTTGGGGTGGAACGTAAAAAATCGAATGGTAGAAAAGATTGAAATACAGGGACTAAAGAGAAGATTTTACCAAAATCAACACTTAAATTAAACAAAAAGAATAGAAAGAACTTAGCAAGCATCGGGATGACCACAACGAACATACCAACGGAGAGGATTGATTTCATGTGCAAAAAAACATAGCCAGCCACATGTCAGAATAATAATGGTGATAAGAACAGGAACACGGTAGTGGACGCCAAGCAGCAGCGGCAAGCATCCATTAACCGCCCCGCCGTTTCCTCCTTCCCAAACAAACGGTACCAGTACGTTTACCGCGGGAGTTTTTTTTTTGGTTCATAATCCTCCTCCTGTCCCGTCTCTCTAGGTGCTTGCCTGGTTGCTTGGCTTTGGTGGTGATCTCCCCCCTCCCTCGGTGATCCGTCAAACAATGGCGAACGCTAGTGTTATCTGCATCATGAATGGGTCGATCGGGCTGAATGGGCCGGCAAACTTGTTCGTGCAACGCAACCCTCTCAACTCCCCATTGTCCTTGCTCGCATTGCAGATCTTTGTTTTCTTCGTCGTCTCGCGAGGAGTTCATTTCATTCTCCGACCTTTCAAGCAGCCCCGGATCATCTCGGAAATCATTGTCTGTCAGTCATTTCTTTTCCTTTCTTTTCTTTCCTTCTTTTCTTTGTTTAACAACCTATTCAAAATAATAATAATAATAACAATAAAGACTTGCGCCTTGTGGTTTGTATGCAAGCAGGCAGGGATATTATTGGGACCATCAGCGCTGAGCCGCATGGAGTGGTTCAAGGAATCGTTCTTCCCGGACAGGGAAATACCGGTGGTAAATGTGTTATCGAGGTTCGGAATGGTGTATACCGCGTTCCTCATAGGGCTGAGGATGGACCCAGGCCTGCTCAAGCGATCCGGGAAGAAGGCGGTTGTTATAGGCCTCTCCAGCATCGCAGTTCCCTTCATCACCATAGCTCTATCCTCGGGTCTCATACTGATGTCCAAGGACAAGGAGGATAGGATACTGTACGTCTTCAGCGTTTGCGCGGTCAACTCCCTGACGTCCTTCGCCAACCTTGTGCCCACCCTGACGGAGTTGAAGCTGCTCAATTCGGAGATCGGCCGGATTGCGATGTCAGCGTCGATGACAAATGACATAGTTGCCGCAATGGCTATCATGATATACACACTCAAGCAAGCGGGGAGAGACAATAGCGTCTATATCTTCTATGCGACTCTCTCCTTGGGAGTATACATATTCTTCGTGGTGGGGATCATCAGGCCGATGGCCATCTGGGTCATCGAGCGCACGCCGCCGGGCAAGCCTGTGGACGAGGGCTACATCTTATTCTTCCTCGTCATGTTGTTGGTGTCGGCCTTCATGGGTGACACCATCGGAACCAATGTGTATTACAGTTCGCTCATGCTCGGGTTGGTGATACCTGACGGGCCGCCACTGGCAGCGGGGCTGACGGAGAAGATCGAGACAATAGTTGGTGCGATTTTCATGCCGATCTACTTCTCGAGTAGCGGGATGAAAACTAGTGTGGACTCCATCACTATCGGAAACGACTGGAGGTTCCTGCAGCTCATCAACTTCATGGGTTGGCTGGGCAAGGTCACGGGGACTCTGCTGCCTTCTCTCTACTACAAGTTCCCCTTCAATGACGCCCTCTCCCTCAGCCTCTTCCTTAACTCCAAAGGGTTAGTCGAGGTGATCGCCTACAATATGTTGTACAACAACGGGATTATATCGCAGCAGTCTTTCACCGTCATGATATTCTCTGTGATAATCGTGACTGGGTTGTCCACGCCCATGGCCGCATCCATCTACAAGCCGTTCCGGCACTACACAGTGTACAAGCGGCAAGACGGCAAAGACAAAGAAGCTCGACTGAAGCCGCTGCGTAGTGGTATGCGTCCACGACCAGTCCCACGTCCCCACGGCCATCAGCTTGCTCGAGGCAGTGTACGTGTCCGAGGAGTCACCGCTATCCATCTACGCCCTCCACCTGGTCGAGCTCGTAGGTCGCGCCGCGCCACTGCTCATCCCTCACAAGCTCTCCCGCTCAGAATCAATCGCGCACCACATCTCCCGCTCCGAGCGCATCATCAACGCCTTCCTCATCCAGGAGCAGCGCAACCAGGGCCGAGTCAATGTCCACCCCTTCACCACCATCGCCCCCTACACCTCCATACACGACGAGGTCTGCCACCTCGCCCTCGACAAGCGCGCCTTGCTCATCCTCTTACCCTTCCACAAGAGGCGCGTACTCGGGGGTGGCGTCCACGTCAACAGCCGCCTCCGCGCAGCCAACCACAAAGTGCTCCTCCACGCGCCCTGCTCCGTTGGAGTCGTCATTGACAAAGTCACCACCGAAGATGACGCCAACTACGTGTGCACCCTCCCCGGCAAGGTTGAGTACAACGTTGCCTTGTTCTTCTTCGGCGGGGAGGATGACAGGGAGGGGTTGGCTATCGCCGGTCGCATGGCGGCCAGTCCGGGAGTGAGCCTCGACGTCACGCGCTTCCTGCCGAGCAGGAGCATCAGAGAAAACCCAATGGAGAGGAAGCTCGATAATCGGCTGCTGGAGCAATTCAGGCACGAGACTATCGGTATGGACAGGGTGACCTACCGTGAGCAGCTGGTGCAGGACATGGAGGAGATCGTTGGAGTGCTTCGAGAGTATAGCGATGCAATCTATGATTTGGTCATCGTCGGCATGAGGCACAAGGTGAACTCGGTGGTGACGGAGGGTGGCCTCATGGATTGGAGCGACTGCCCGGAGCTCGGAGTCGTCGGGGACTTCTTGGCGTCGCCGGACTTCAGTGGCAAGTTCACAATCCTTGTGGTAAAGCAACAGGATCAGTCGGATGCCGATTCATACCTTCCTGATGTTGATGAAGGTTTGTACGACGAAGAACTCTCGTCGCCGCCGGCGCCAGGTGCCCCTGGACGGGCGACTTCTTTGGATAGACACGTAGAGCATTCATAGTTCATTCTCTAGCACAGTACCTATCAATTGTATACGATACGGTAGCAGATGTCATATATATTATTGCTTGGGTGATAATCATCTTTCTTGCACCCAAAAAAAAAAAGAAGAGAGAGAGAGAGAGAGAGAGAGAGAGAGAGAGAGAGAGAGCTTTTCCTTAATCAAAGGAGTTTTCAATCAAAAAAAAGAGAGAGAGCTTTTCCTTTTGGTTGCATATCTTCAACTTCAGCTTAATTCAGAGTTGTACACCACCATTCTGCACTCAATTTACAGAGTAGGCCGGCTGTCTACCCTTGCTACTGTTCCAAGTTGCAGCTGCAAATAACAAGAATATAGACTATGCAAGAAATTTACCTGGAAAAAAATATATACAATTTCAGCCCCTATCTGATGATGATGCAAGTGTAGTGAATTGCTGCATTAACTTCCCCTGCATATGATCGAAAACAAAAAAGAGAAATTCCACCTCCAGCCATGAAATAAGCAAACGGAGGAACATTATTAGGATTTCACAGGTAAGATAAACTGAAAGTATGAGCAAACTCCATTGACTATCTTCATTCAGGTCTGTATGAATGCAATAATTAATAACAAAAAGGGGTGTAGTTAAGATCAGGTGCCTCCCAAATAATATTTACATTCCTGATATTAAAATATATACCCCTTGTACTTCCTGATGATCTTAGCTTGGGAAGCAATGTATTCAACTGAGGTGCTTGGATTAATATCTCAGAGCAAACATGCACCCAATCTATTTGTTGCTTAAAATGATTAGCAAACATTTGGAAGGTTTGATAAATCTGATTTTCCTCCTCCTTGATAGCAGTTGTACAAAAACTCAGGCAAGGGCCATTGTTCAGCGACTCCAGTTTTGCTCCGGCCAGTCACTAAACAGAGAATCGTTAACTTTCTGCCCCATTCTGGGCATTTGCAATACTTTAATTCCTTCCTGTTTTAAACCAATTGATTCACCTGAAGTTTAGCCGTGCCTGATCAGCAATACCTCTTTTATTGGGTTATCTTATTTTTCCATCATCCCATCCTCTGTTTCAGACCATACTATCTTCCATGGCCCCCCTTTGGTTCCTAACCTGGAAAATTATGTTTTATCAGTTCATGCATAACATGAGAAAGGGCATCGGTTCTCAAAATATAGTTAGTTTTCTTACCTCCAAAATCCAGCACCTGCTCGCAAACTCATGAAAAGAATCAGTCCTGTCCAGACTCCAGCAAGACCAAAAATCGGAACAACACTCACAAAGAAAAATGAAGCAATGAGCCCCACCAATACCTGCGAAAGACTGTCCCATTTAATCTTATTTTACCCATATGATACAACAGACAAAAGGGAAACACAAATCCAATAAGACTAAAGCAGAAGTGTGCACCATAGAGTATGCTGCATATGCAAAATCTGATACGCCATAGTAAAGCCCATCAAACACAAAAGCAAGGGCATTGATGGGTTGAGAAACACAGACAAACTGCACATACTCAAATTATTAAGAATGGATAATTTCATAGAGGTCTTGAGATACCTCAAATATGAATTACTTACCCAGACACCAGATTGAGCAATGTCCAGAACAGCTGAATCTGTGGTGAATAGATCAGAAAAGGCACCAAACCCAAAGAACAAGAAAATAGCCAATGCAATTCCAGTTACTGCACCAATCTGAGAAAAACAAAACTGATATTAGAAATGCTGATGATTAAGCAAAAACTAAGGATCTTTAATCTCTTATACATGGATAATTAGGACTATTTCAAAAAAATTGAATGTTTGGCCGAATCAGACCATTAACCTGCAAAACTCTGAGTGTCACAAGTCGAGCTTGCTTGTAATTTCCTCTAGCATACTCACTGGCAAGTAGAGCCTGAGAAAAAGAAATTCCCAGCAAATATGGTGTTAACAAAAAAGGACAAAAATAAGAACTTGAAGTATGATAACATGCTAAAGAATCTATTTCACATACAAAAATCCAGCAGGTTAATAATAAAATCAGTAACTTTACATGGTGCTTTGGAAAAAACATAAGGACAACAACCACCAACAACAACCAACAACAACCAACAACAACCAAGCCTTAGTCCCATAAAAAAAAATAAAAAAAAAACATTGAAAAAAAATTGTTAGCACAAGAAGATTTAAGTGATAGTAACCTGGCCAGCTAGTGCTACAGCATCATTGAGAAGGGATACTGCCAACCAAACTTGCAGGCAAATCTGATGGCCAGCCATTGGAACAGGACCTTCTCTTGCAGCCATGGATGTTGATAGTGTCATAGTTAAAAGCACCGCAATGGTTCTGCCAATTAAAAGACCACCTGCAACATAGAGAACTTGAACTGTGATATAGATAAAAAGGCGATAAGGATGGTAAAGATGATCTATAACACATAGTAATCAGTCAAACAAAGAATGAAATAAATGTACCATTAAAAATCAATGGTTTACGTGATGAATTTGCATCAAATGAATCAGAGGATTTGCAGACATAGAAGTAGCAACTCTTAGCAATTAGATTTTAGGACAGCACTTACTTGCACCTAGAGGGGGGCACGGGCCGGTTTTGGCCCGGAACCGGCCCTATAAAACCCGTCGGGTCAGATGACCCGGCGGGCCGGGCCGGGAAACCGTAACCGGCCCGCTACAATGGCGGGCCGGTTACGGGTTGGGGTTCTCCCAACCCGTGACCCGGCGGGTTGACCCGCCGGGCCGGGCCGGGTTGACCCGGGTCAACCCGGCGGGTTTGGGGTTTTTTTTTATTATCAATTTTTCAATTTTTTCAATTTTTTCAATTTTTTCAATTTTTTTTCAAGTTTTTAAACATTATCCTACACTAATTATTAAAACATTCAATCCTTGCGAAGGCCGATCCCGCACTCTCCGACATGGGCGGTTCACGTGTCCTCGCGGACGGTGTAAGGATATAACTAATCGGCGACTTTCAACACCATATGGGCCTATAAATAAAAATTTGCTAGGGCGCCTTGAGGCGCTTCCTTCGCTGGCCAAGGCGTGCCAGACTCGCCGGCGCGCCCTCGGACTCCGCAAGCCGCCGTGGTCAAGGTCGCCAAGGCATGCTGAGTACCGAGTATGTAGTCGATGGATGCCTTGACGGCCTTGACCGCGACGCTTGCGGGAGTCCGAGCGGCGCCTGGGGTCTCACGGCCCTGGCCCGGGGGTCAGCAGGCTTTCAGGCCACTAAGCAAATTTTATTTATAGGCCCAAAGTGTGGGTTTTGTGCCCATTTTCTACATGTCGGTCGGATAATTAATTTTATAGTTTTCAAAATATCATAGTTTTTTAACATTTTTTCCAATTTTTATTATTTTTAATATATATTTATATATTTTTTTAAAAAATTAAAAATTTTAAAACCGCAACCGGCCCGGTTAACCGGCGGGTTGGGCCCGGCCCGCCGGTTCTACCATACGGCCCGGGCCGGTTACGGGTCACCCGAAGGTGACCCGTGACCCGCCGGGTCCGGCGGGTCAACCCGGCCCGGCGGGTTGGCACTGTACCCCGGGCCGGTTCCGGGTCCGGATTTTGCCGGCCCGGAACCGGCGGGTCGGGCCCGCCGGGCCCGGTTAACCGGCCCGTGCCCAAGTTTCTTGGATCCATCCATTATGGTCATTTCTCCTAATCCTTGCTTATTTGTAATTCTGCTTGCTTAAAAATATTTTTAATCTATTGATGCATTTCAATTGGACTTATGCATCTAAAGCCACAATTGATCCGACAAGTAGAGTCTTCAAAGTTGCAGTACTAAGGTCATCCCTATGTGAACTGCGAGGATGATAAGAAGAATTACCCAAGAGTATTCCCTGAGACTGCCCTTTCAATCTCACCATCCATATTACTCTATAGCACATGCTATAGAGTATACCTTATAAGTTCACCAACTAGTACTCGAATACTCGCACCAGACAATTTTCACAAGAAAAACTAAAGGGGTACTCATGCAACATGCTTCCTATGCGATGTTGATAATGAGACCGTCTCACATCTCCTTCTCAACTGCATAGTAGCTCGTGACATATGGAAGCACTATAGGAGAGTGTACGGAATAAACATACCCCTCGCCTCTATCCAAGATATATGGGGTCTCAAAACTACCTCTCCCAAGGTTACCAAGACCTTGAGGAAAGGATGAGAGTTCACGACGATGGTTGTCATTGTGAAATAATCCAAAGAAACCAAAGAGAACAAAGGAGAGAGAAGAAAGAGAAGAAAGAGAAAAGAAGGCTAGGTTTTATTCAACTAGCATAATGCAATCTGAAAACAAAGTACAACAGAAATCCTAAATACAAAGGAACTATATATAGGCTAAAATAAAGAAAACTGAAAAAGACTATTGTACCCTTAATAAAACAAAATAACCAAACCTTAATAAATCCCTAAATATCTCAACAGTCATATGGACCTTATAGGAAGAAAGAAACATGTGTTGTTTCTTAGATAAACAATGTGTTTTTTTACAAATTATTCATGACACTATCTCTTACTATCTTGGTTTGATGTAGCACAACCGTCAAAGAAGCCGATGCTACAGGAGGCACAAAGTATGGTGAAAAGGAGCCTGAAATTCATGCTTCACCCTCCTTGGGGGACCAAGGGCGATGATACCGAGGAGGGTACCTAAACGCTAGCAAGGAGAACTAGAGGATATAACTTTTCCTTGTTTTTACCGCCCATTAATGGCAAATCCTTTGTAATCACATAAATGTTTATATTAAAACAACACTATCTATTACCATAAATAAATGTGGTTTATCCACCTTTTCAAATAAATAAATAAATAAACCAATTGAAGAACTTGAATATACCAAGCCATCGACATCAGCCAAATATAGAGTTGCCCATCAGTTATTACGGGCTGAAGCATATTCACCTTCAAATTCATCACAAGCATAGCTATCACAAACCTGATTTTAGGTAACGAGCAATCTCTGTCCCAATTATATTTGGAGGAATGATGACAACTTTTGTATTTAGCTTCCAGAGGAGTATAAAGGCAATGACATACCTAATAGACACACAAGATTGGAAGAAGTATTAACTACTGAAGGAAACAGAGAACAAAATAGTCATGCCCATGAAAGACATCAAAAGAATACCAATCATATACAGGCTAAGACATACTCAGAAATCACAGTAGCTATAGCAGCACCTCCTACACCAAGACCAAGAAGAAATATCAAAATGACATCCAGTATTACATTCAGTAAGTTGCCAACACCTGATATTCAAAAAAAAAGTTGTATCATACATGCCCATGGCATCAGCAATTCAGGGAACAGTTTATATAAATATATAACTACATGCCCCCTTCATGCACACATACATAAACACACTGATCAAAATAGAATTTTATCTCCAAAACTCTAACAAAAATAGATTTTGTCGGATCTCATGCATATAAAGTACCTCAAGATTCAGAGTTCCTTCTACATCGGCTGTAATATTCAAGCGTACATATGACTACGAATCGCAACATCAACATGCTCACTAGAAGCTAAAAATCAGCATTTATGAAGATACTGAGCTCCATACCTACAGCATACAGTGGTGTCTTTGTATCCATGAATCCACGAAATGTGCCTTGAGCTGCAAGCGCTATTACTATTGCAGGAGCACCATATGCCCTTAGGCTAAGAAATTGCTCAGCTGGTAACCGCATAGGTGAATCCTGTGTAGATTATAAAGTTTTTATCCAAAGGTATTCTGGTGCAAAGGATCAAGAAATGAAGACAAATTACATTATTAACATTAAATAAACAAAATTAAAAATAACAATCATAAGGATAGACAATAGCATCTATTAAATAAATGGCTCCACCTTAATAACAAATATGGCCATGTGGTGTCCATTACCTATCCAGTTACTTGACAATAAAGACCTTGCAAATATTACAAAAACCTGAGCAATAAAAACTTGCTAACATATCCACAAAGGTCTTGGAAAATAGCCCTTACCAATAATGGAACTTCTAGGAGATATCAAACATAACAAACTACCTTTTAAGTATGATCATAAAAAAATGATGCTATGGGTATTATATTTAATATTTATACACAATAAGCTAAGTTTGACGTACAACAGGTATACCCATGAAATTCATAAGGAGCCCTGAGCACAAGGCCAGGACTATTGCTTCAACAATTCCAATACCCGCAGCCAATGCTAAAGATGTCGATACAGCTGGAAGGTACTTCCTACATTCTACATCACCACATCCCAGGACTTTTTGTTGCATGGTTTCAGAAATTAAGCCTTCATCCCCTGTAAACAGGCAGAACCTAAGGCATGGATCCATAAGATATCAGAATGTAGAAGCATACTTGAGGGCCCAGACTATCATTCATACTTTTAGACAAAGAATTGTTTTCCAATTCAGCATCCAAAGCCTGCTCCTCCGCAACAAAAGAAGTTGTGATGTTAAGCAAAGGAACGTTAAACAATTTGGACACCAAGTTGAAAACCGAAACTGAAACACCAACTGCCGCCAACTCAACAGACCCTGTCAAATGCAACAATACCAACATCAAACTCAATTTTGGTTCTCCAAATGAAATACTTATCACAACAATTGCATCTCTACCCACATTTCATCTTCAGCAATTTAACAACTTTCCATTTCCCAAGAATTTGCTCATCATTATTTTTGATTCTTGAAGGAATGAAAGTAAAAAAGAAACATGTCTAATTGTAGATTGTTTCAAGTTCTCAACTGCTTTCGTGCATCTTGTATCAAATGATTACAACAATTAGACATACCCAAATGGCCCACGAATGCAGTATCGACTAGCGAAGCAATTGGATCGGCGGCGAGAGCAAGCACGGCAGGCAACGCTATACTGAGGATCTCCAAGCCAATCCCATCATCCCTGCAAATCCCACCGAATAATATCATACCATAACCGACTCAATTTCAAGAAAGGAAGGCGAAACAGAGCGCACTGAATACCTAATTTCCTCAAGAACTCGATGGAGAGGACGGAGAAGGGAGAAGCCGGTAGGACCATGGGTGCGATGATATGGTTTTGGAGGATCCACGGCGGAGCGATCTTCGGGAGGGGGACTTCGCTGGGACGATGGTGAGAACCTCGGGGGACTGCGGATTGGGGTTCGTTTTCTTTTGCGGAGGGGGGAAAGAGGGGTTGGAAAGCGTGCGGAATGGAGGGAGACGAGGATGGGGCGATGGAGGATGAGGAGGCGAGCCGCTGCGTCCATCGCCATGGGAGTGGAAGCTCGAGAAACGAGTTCTTCGTGAGTTGGCGGTTTGAAGCCATGGCCATGGGCTTATCACTGCCTCCCAAGGGCCAAGAGCTATCCACACGCGGGATATTTTCGCGCCAAGAGTTTATTTATTTATTCATTTATTTTATTTTTTTTAATCATGTACCCTTGAAATGCATATTAATTGCATACATATTAATTTTAATTTTTTAATTTATTTAAAAAAATATCACTAATAAATGTTCTTTGTGTATACTTGTAAAATAAAATAAATTAAAAGCTTCTGAATATTTTTTTAATCATAATAAATTAATTTTATAAAATATTAAAATACTTTTTTGGGTTTTTTATATTTCTTAAAAAGCTATTTTTATATTTTTAGATCATTGTTAATAATATTCTTTTCAAATCTATATTTTATAGTTGTTTCATAGATTTTTTGATATAATATATATATAATAGGGGTATTTATGTAAAATTGTTTTCATAGTATTGCCGACCGAACACGAAGGTAGTACTGCCTCTGCTGATCACTCCACCACTCATCGCTTCCTCCTCTCCCCTCATCGATCGATTGATCACGAGAGGTTTGGCCATGGATTGCCTTTTCCTCTCTAATTCCATCCTATACCACCCAATCTCTGCCTCCTCCCACACGAAGCTCCAGATCGCATCCCCATGTCGTATACTTTTGCCCGTGTCTCGCCCTATCCTCACTCCACTCTCCTCCAGATTGAGTCACGTCGCGTCTTGCCTTCCTTTGGCTGCTTTGATGGCCAACAATAATTCCGTTTCGGTGAGTGGCTTTTGTAATTTGAGTTCTCTTACTTGGCAATTCGACCTTGGTTCATGATTTCTTGAGAATTTTGGCTTTGATGCTCCTTCTGACTTTGCAATTTAATTCTTATTTATTCATTTTCATGTCCAAGTCGTGATATTTAATTATTTATTACTATTTCCGCTGTTTATAATCTTTCCGAGACCTAGTGACCATGATGGGTAAATGAATGGCTTGATTAAATTTCTTGGAACAATAAATTTGGTGTCTTGTGTTTTATTTTATTTTATTTTATTTTGCAGCCAAATAATGATTTTTATACAGTAGGTGATTTTATGACTAGAAAGGAAGAGTTGCATGTTGTAAAACCTACAACATCAATTGATGAAGGTTCCAAGTTTTTTTTATTACTTATTTATTTTGTGTTTTGCAAATGTATTTATTATTGTATTATCTGTTTGCTCTTCCATTCAACAGCAATCCAAACGCTGGTGGAGAACAGAGTCACTGGTTTTCCTGTGATTGATGATGACTGGAATTTGGTGTGTATTCCTTCATTCATGGGATGCTCCTTCATTGCTTATGTTACTTAGCACCTTTCTTGGTGAAGAGCCCCTATATTTAATTTAATCATAAATAATGTCAATCTGATCCTTAATTCAGTGGATGATTTTACCATTCTCACTCCTCATTATATTCAGTATTGTTTTGTTATATGTTCACGCATTTCTTTTCTTCATAGTTTAGGGAGATTGTTTATATGTTGTTCTTCTGTGCAGAGGTCAGAAGTTGCTCAGTGTTATATTTGCAGTAAAATTTCTAATCACGTACCTATAAATAAGGAAAGAGACATGAGTTGTATAAATCTACTATCTTATGGATGTGAATCAGAAGGGAGTTATGTCTACAAGTCTAGCAGTATTAGTTGCTCTATTATGCTTCATTAAGCTAATTCTTTGAATCACATATTCCTATGGACTTTCTTTATCTTCCTTTTCTCCACTCACAACACTTTATTTAATGACTTTAGTCCCACCCACATCGGCTACTTGAGGGAGATTCCATGTGCATATACGTGGTGGCCAACCTTCCCTACAAGGAAGGTCTTTTGGGGTCCGCTGAGTGAGAGAACTAGTATGAAGTGTTGTTTCCTTGTTTGTTTGAGAAGTATTAATCAGTGTATGAATGAGTTGTTACATTTCGGGCCACTTGTATGCAACATTGGTGCTTTCATTGAGAGAGTTGGTGTGGGGCACCCTAGTGGGGTCGACCTGTCATGCCGCTCAAGAAGGCTAGCTGGCTGGTGTTGGGGCCTGACGAGGGTGCCAGGCTTCGATCGGGGGTGTTATGTATTTAAGACTGGCTTAGTAGGGAAGGTTGCCCACCACTTATATGCACATGAAATCTCCCTCAAGTAGCCGATGTGGGACTAAAGTCATTACACTTTCCCTATTAAATTCTTTATTTTTTTTTCCATCCAAATGAATATTAATGGACACATGAGTAGCTCATAATTCTATGTTTTTTTTGTGAATGAATTGAAAGGGAGTCATGTATATCATATACTATTCTTTACCCAAAAAGTAGTATTCATTATTATTGCAGCATGGACAGCTGTTACAAATCTGAAGCTTGATTATATGATGATTTTTAAAATTAATATTTTAAATTGCCTATCTTGATAATAAAGAAGAGAAAAATGTTTGCCTTTTGTGTTAGATTATTGACAAGAATCTTAGCATAACCTAATATGTATTTTCTTAGCTGCTTTCCAAGGTAGGCCCTTTCTTTTTTTTTTATAAAGAAGCCCATTTGGTCTAGTGGATCACATCAAGTAACATAACTGTTCTTTTGGTAATTTAAATTGATGTGTTTACCCTTTTCTAGCATATGTAATGGCACTTTTGCATTGTTCGAACCACAAGTGGCAATTAGTTTTTTCTTGACTGCAGGTTGGTGTTGTTTCAGATTATGATTTGTTGGCATTAGACTCCATCTCAGGTTTGCTTCTTGCGATTCTGTTTTATCATTTAATCTTAATAAGTGATGTTCTTCATTTTATCCAATTCGAAATTTAGGTAATTAGTTGATCTTTGGACGTTGATTGTATTTTAGACATTCAAATGCATCTTTTCTCTTCTATTTGACCTTAAAGCTGTTAAAGTAGTATGTTTAGTGGTGTTCTTACTATGTAGTAAGTTAAAGCAAGTGCTCTCTTCATCGAGTTTTTTAGTTCACATATCATAACCCATCTAGGATGCAGCCTTTTCAAGACCAATTATAATGGTTATTTCTGGCAATTCCCCTTCTTTAATGTGACCATTATTTATATATTTCCCACAGTTGTAGAAAGTTACTCTAACTCTATTTATTTATTTGTAGCATCTGTGGTCTTATCAGATGTCTGAAATGCCAATGGGTGGTCTGCTTATGTACTTATATAGTTAGACTGTGTGCTTACCACTGATAATAATCCTAGTTCAACATCTTATCCTGATGATCTGATAGTAGCATGATCCATGTAGGCCATTGGTTTAGGTGGTCATCAACACTCACCATGCACAGTTCTAATTGGAAGATAATTAATCTTATTGCCTATATATATGAATTCAAAGCTAAAACTATAAACTTTTTCTGTGATTTAGGTAGTGGAAGGGTTGATGCAAGCATGTTTCCAGACGTTGATAGCACGTGGAAAGTATGTAATGTCTACCCTTTCTTATCAGACTTTCTGTTCAGGTTAATAAATGGTCAATCCTATTTTCCTTTTAAAGTAAACTGCTCTTTGTTCTCCACTAATGACAAAGTCTGAATCTCTCACTTTTTCTAGCAGAACACAATTATTGGTTTATTTTGTCTCTTTGAACTCAGTGAAATCACTGTATAGTGTGAGAATGTGGGGATATAACACCAACGAAATAAGTGACTTGAATCCAAGTTATAAAATTTTCCAATGCTTTATTGATGGTGTTGAAAAGCCAATTATCTCAATTTGGACATGTGAATGTCATGGTTGATATGGTCTTAAAATTTAACTTATTTATTTGATATTAGGATGCAGTTGGATCTTCCATGAGAATCTATTTTTAAATGTTTATCACTTTATTTCCTCTGTGTGAAGATTCTAGGATAGGAAGGGAAAGGACAATCCTTTTTTTCTTTTTTGGAGGAAAGAAAGGACAATCTTTTAAACTCATGGAAACAGGTACAAGAGATACCTTCTTGCTATGTTCTAGCCTTCATTATTTCTCTAGCGAGCCCATTAAGGAAAGGGGTTCAGGAATACAGAAATGTTTATTTCTTATTTATTACAGTTAACAGCATCCAGATTTTAAATGCTCCAGTTTAAGGCTGAAGTAGATCAATCCATGCCATCCAGTCAACAGTAAACATTCCCCTTATTTCCAGAAATGACTAATGCAAGGTGGAGCTGAAATAGCCATTTTTAACTAACTAAAACCTTCTCACTGCTGTATCTGATTTTACACAGCATTAAATACATGCAAATTTCGTGTCTTATATCTGTGTACGAATGCCTAAGCTGGACTGGTCAGTCACATTGTCTAGTATTGGCATGATAAATGATACAGTGTTCAGCTTCCCACTATCATGATTGGGAGAACAATTCCATTAACCCACTCCTGTACTTAAAATGTCCTAGTCATGCTCATTCTCACTATGTTATGCTGCAGACATTCAATGAGATCCAGAAGCTTCTGAGTAAAACAGACGGTAAAGTTATTGGTGATGTGATGACAAATAACCCTCTTGTTGTTCGGGAAACAACCAACCTTGAAGATGCGGCAAGGTTCATTGCAAACTGACCTTATTTGGGTGCATTATTATCGCCAAAATGAATTGCTTGTAGACAACTTTTGAAATGAGCTCTTATGATGCTTGCAGATTATTACTCAAGACAAAATATCGAAGACTGCCTGTTGTTGACAGTGCCGGCAAATTGGTGAGACTGACACTCTCTTTTTAGCATTTTTTTTTGGATTTAATGAACAATAACTTTCTCTCTGCATTCAAGGTTGGGATTATTACCAGGGGAAATGTTGTTAGAGCAGCACTTCAGACAAACCGTGCAAATGAAATTTCTCAAACCTAGGGTGTGAAAAAAGCTTTTAAATGCATCGATAAACAGGTGGCATTTTATAAGATACTTTCCCATGTTCTATGCATCATTCTTTGTTAGATTTTTCAAAAAACAGTTGTATAGCTTTGAGTTGGATTTAGGCACAACATCCAAATTTCTTAAAGCACTTCTTATTTGTTTCTGAGATTATGCATGAACAGAATAAGCCAAAATTGCAAACATTATTCTTCAATGGTCAAGCACTATTTTCCAAGTTCATGTTGTACATCAGTACATGTGTTGCAGAAGCTTGAGATTGAGGAGATGCAGCAGAAAAAGAATTAACAACAGTATGAGACAACACACAAGAGAATTTTACGTTCAAATCTTATAAATCGAGAGAAAACCACGGGGCACCGGCAAGCAAGAGATTTTACTAAATCAGAAGGGGGAAAACAAACAAAATCTCAAGTTGATGCCCTAACTTTAAAAAAGAACAAATTAAAAAAACACAAATCTGATCACATACACTTAGATTACTAAATCTCCTTGTAAACTGTAGAGTCACCTGTCTTCTTCTCGAGAGAACTATCTCATCTTCTTCTTCTGCTGCCATTTGCAGCTCTCTAAACTCCAATTTCTATGCTTCGCCTTCTGAGCAGTTGCGGCTCTATAAACTCAAAGGATCACACTCTCATCTTCTGAGCAATTGCAGCTTTCTCTCTATCTCAATCCCAAAAAAAAAGGCACCAGATTACCTTTTTTATTTGTGTGACATAACCCCACTTCTCTTGCATGCCTTATTTTTTATGGTCCCTAGGTCATTTGCCTTCGGGATCAGCTTAGCCTTAATCTTCTCGGCTTGAGATTTTGTCGACCTCGGCTCTTCTATTGTCTTGGATATTATCCCAACAAATCTCCCCCTCCAAGAAAAATGAGAGAGATCTGAAAATTATGCCTCCTCACTGATGAAATGGGAGTTGCACAAAAATAAGTTTCTGGATGAACTTCTTCATCCACAATTACTTTTCGCTTGCTTCAGTTGCTGCAATGAGTTCAGCTTCTACGGTAGAAAGGGTCACACAAACAACACCACCTGCATATGTCATTAAGTAGCCAGATAAGGTCTTACCCAGCTTCAGGTAACATCAATGGATCATGCCTCTTCGCCGGCTCTGTTAGACGCCGGTGTGGTAGTGAACCCAACAAATGGTGTATGCTCCCGATGGTGGGCAACCGCGATGGTCCTGGTGGCACTCTTCCTACAAACTCCTCCTTCCTGCTTTTGAGCTGGAATAATCTTAGTCCGCCATTAGAGTGAAGAAGACTCGAGGGGAAGCAGAGCTTTGGTCGTCTCCTCCATGGAGTTGAGAGAGAAAGAGGCAAAGGAGGAGTTTGTGATGGGATATTTTACGGATAGATAAGCTTCGCCGCGTCAGCTCGACAGGGTAGCTTCGCCGGAATCGGGAGGAGGGTGAAGGATGTTGGGCGGGAGTGAGTAAGAGTAAAATATTTCAAGGATTCCGATCCAATATTTTAGTATTTTTTTTCTTTTTTTATTGATTTTTTTAGTCAAACAAAATGTCATTTGTTTAACTTCGTCATAGTGGACTAGGATTTATCAAAATAATATAAAATAGAGAGACTGAAAAGACTGGAATTATAATGAGGAGACTAAAAGAGAATAATAGAGGGACCATTTTGATATTTAAACCATTAAATTAAGAATTTTTTATTGCCACCTCTTGAAAAATAGCCAAATCACTCGTCATCCCCTGAAAAATAGTCCGCCATTAGATTGAAGAAGACTCGGAGGGGAAGCAGAGCTTTGGTCATCTTCTCCATGGAGTTGAGAGAGAGAGAGAGAGAGAGAGAGAGAGAGAGAGAGAGGCAAAGGAGGAGCTTGTGATGGGATATTTTACAGATCGATAAGCTTCGTCGGCGTCAGCTCAGCAAGGTAGCTTCGCTAGAATCGGTAGAGGGGTGAAGGATGTCGGGCGGGAGAGAGTGAGAGTAAAATATTTCAATGAAATAAATGGATCCGAATCCATGGAATATTTTACTATTTTTTCCTTCTTTTTCTTTTTTATTTATTTTTTTAGCCAAACAAAATGCCACGTCAGATTAGTTTAACATCGTTGCATGATGGACTAGTATTTATCAGAATAATAAAATAGAGCGACTGAAAAGACTGAAATTATAATAAGAAGACTAAATAAGAGCGAGTTTCGAATCATAGAGGGACCATTTTGATTTTAAACTATTAAATTAAGAGTTTTTTTTATTTGTCACCCCTCAAAAATAGTCAAATCACTTGTTATCCATTCATTTTTTTCAATAATACCACACAACCCCCTCCTTTATTTTTATTTTACTTATCACCCTCTAGACCAAAGTTTTATACTTTAACCCGTGTTAAATGTAAAACTTTGACGTTATAATATATGTAAAGTGATAATTTTACCCTTTTTTATATATATCATTTTCAAAGATTTTTCTCATATTTTGAGTAATTTAGCAACTCAAAAGATTTACAATGGGCCCACTTTTAGTTTTGGATGTATTTTATATTTTTTAAAATAAAAATCTAATTATTTTTATTTTACTTTAAATATCTTACAAATATATTTTTTAATACATGTTATTAAATTTAAATAAAAATATAGGTTAATCATAAATTTTACATAAATTTACTTGTACCCCCCTTAACAAAATCATAATATACTTATAACCCCTTACAGAATTTCTTAATTACTTAGTAGACATGGGTGAATATTAATTATGAAAAAAAAGTTATTTTTGCCTTTTAATTTAATTTTTAAATAAAATATATAAATTATTCAAAATCTTTAGTTAGGAAACTAATTTGAAGGATGATAAATAAAATAAAAAAAATAAGGGGATTATTGGATATTATTAAAAAAAAAATTGAGTAGATAATAAATAATTTAACTATTTTTTATGGATTGGCGAGTAAAAAACTCTTAAATTAAATAGAAAGAATAGAAAGAATAGAAAGAAGTTACCAAGGCATCGGGATGATCACAACGAACAGGGGAACAGAGAGGATTGGTTTTCATCAACCCAAAAAATGGTGATAAGAACAGAAACACGGTAGACTCGGTATTGGACGCCAAGCAGCAGCGGATCCTCCTCCCAGCAAGCATCCATTAACCGCCACTCCGTTTCCTCCGCCCCAAAAGGGAGGTCAAGGGATGGTAGCACTCACCGGTAATCCTCTTGTCCTGTCTCTCTAGGCTTGCGTTGTTGCTTTAAATTGGTAGTGATCTCCTCACTCCCTCGGTTGTCGTCCGTGTGACAATGTCGGATGAGAGCATGATCTGCATCAAGACTTGGATGATCGGGCTGAATGGGCCGGCAAACTTGTTCGTGCAACACAACCCTCTCAACTCCCCACTGTCCCTGCTCACCTTGCAGGTCTTTATCCTCTTTGTCATCTCGCGAGGAGTCCATTTCATTCTCCGGCCTTTCAAGCAGCCCCGGATCATCTCCGAAATCATTGTCAGTCAATCATTTCCATTCTTTTCTTTTATTTGTTTAACAACCTTTTCCAAAAAAAAAAATTTAAATTAAAAAAAAGACTTGTCTTGTTATTTGTGGGCATGCATGCAGAGTGGGATACTGGTGGGACCAACAGCGCTGAGCCGCATGGAGTGGTTCAAGGATTTGTTCTTCCCGGACAAGGAAATACCGGTGGTGGAAGTGTTATCGAGGGTCGGAATTTTGTACACCGCGTTCCTCATAGGGCTGAAGATGGACACAGGTCTGCTCAAGCGATACGGGAAGAAGGCGGTGGTCATAGGCCTCTCCGGCATCGCAGTTCCCTTATTCGTCTCCATAGCTCTCACCTCGGGACTCATACTGATGGCCAAGGACAAGGAGGTGTTACCGTCCGTCTTCAAGATTTGCACCATCAACTCCATGACGTCCTTCGCCAACCTTGTGCCCGCCCTGACGGAGCTGAAGCTGCTCAATTCGGAGATCGGCCGGATCGCGATGTCAGCGTCGATGATAAACGACATAGTCTGCTCGACGGTTGTCATCATATACAATCTCAAGTATGCGGGGAGGGTGGACAGCGAGTACTCCTTCTATGCGACTCTCTCCTTGGGGGTATATATATTCTTCGTGGTGGGGATCATCAGGCCGATGGCCATTTGGATCATCGAGCGTACGCCGCCGGGCGAGCTTGTGGACGAGGGCTACATCTTATTCTTCCTCGTCATGTTGTTGACGTCGGCTTTTGTGGGTGACCTCATGGGGACCAATATGTATTACAGTTCTCTCATCCTCGGGTTAGTGATACCTGATGGGCCGCCGCTGGCTTCGGCGCTGACAGAGAAGATCGAGACCTTGGTGGGCACGATTTTCGTGCCGATCTACTTATCGAGGAGCGGGATGCGCACCAGTGTGGACTCCATCAAGAGCAAGAACGACTGGAGGTTCCTGCAGCTCATCAACTTCATGGGTTGGTTGGGGAAGGTCATGGGGACTCTGCTGGCTTCTCTCTACTACAAGTTCCCCTTCAACGACGCCATCTCTCTCAGCCTCTTCCTCAACACCAAAGGGCTAATCGAGGTGATCGCCTACAATGTATTGTATACCCAGGGGATTATATCGCAACAGTCTTTCACCGTCATGATATTTACTACGGTAATCGTGACTGGGTTGTCCACGACCATGGCAGCGTCCATCTACAAGCCGTCTCGACGCTACACGGTGTACAAGCGACGCACGGTGCAGCATAGCAAGCCTGACTCCGAGCTGCGCGTGATGGTATGCGTCCACGACCAGTCCCACGTCCCCACGGCCATCAGCCTGCTCGAGGCAGTGTATGTGTCCGAGGAGTCACCGCTCTCCATCTACGCCCTCCACCTGGTCGAGCTCGTAGGCCGCGCCGCGCCACTACTCATCCCTCACAAGTTCTCCCGCTCAGAATCAATCGCGCACAACATTTCCCACTCCGAGCACATCATCAATGCCTTCCTCATCCTAGAGCAGCAAGACGGAGTCAACGTCCACCCCTTCACCACCATCGCCCCCTACGCCTCCATGCACGATGAGGTCTGCAACCTCGCCCTCGAGAAGCGCACCTCGCTCATCCTCTTGCCCTTCCACAAGAACCGCGAACTCGGGGGTGGCATCCACGTCAATAGTCGCCTGCGCGCAGCCAACCACAAAGTGCTCCTCCACGCGCCCTGCTCCGTTGGAGTCATCATCGACAAAGTCACCACCGAAGACGACGCCAACCCCGTGTGCACCCTCCCCGACAAGTTTGAGTACAGCGTTGCCTTGTTCTTCTTCGGCGGGGAGGACGACAGGGAGGGGTTGGCTATCGCCGGCCGCATGGTGGCCAGCCCGGGAGTGAGCCTCAACGTCACGCGCTTCTTGCCCAGCAGGAGCATCAAAGAAAACCCAATGGAGAGGAAGCTCGATGACCGACTGCTGGAGCAGTTCAGGCACGAGACTATCGGTATGGATAGGGTGACCTACCGTGAGCAGTTGGTGCAGGACATGGAGGAGATCGTCGGAGTGCTCCGAGAGTACAACGATGCTGAGTATGATTTGGTCATCGTCGGCATGAGGCACAGGGCTAACTCGGTGGCGACGGAGGGCGGCCTAATGGAGTGGAGCGACTGCCCGGAGCTCGGAGTCGTTGGGGACTTCTTGGCGTCGCCAGACTTTAGTGGCAAGTTCACAATCCTTGTGGTAAAGCAGCAGGATCAGTTGGATGCCGATTCATACCTTCCTGATGTTGATGAAACTATGTACGACCAAGAGCTCTCGTTGGCGCCGGCACCGGGTGCCCCTGAACGGGCGACTTCTTTGGATAGACACGTAGAGCATTCATAATTCATTCTCTAGCACAGTATCTATGAATTGTATATGATAAGTTAGAAGATGTCATATATATATTATTGTTTGGGTGATAATAATCTTTCTTGGGAAAAAAAAAGCGCTTTCTTTTGGTTGCAGATCTTCACTTCAGCTTAATTCAGAGTTACCACAATTCTGCACTTAATTTACAGAGTAGGCGGCCTGTCTACCCTTGCTACTGTTCCAAGTTGTAGCTGCAAATAACAAAAAAATAGACTATGCAAGAAATTTACCTGAAAAAATTATATATAAATTCAGCCCCTATCTGATGATGCAAGTGTAGTGAATTGCTGCAAACATGCACCCAATCCGTTTGTTGCTTCAAAATGATCAACAAACATATGGAAGGTTTGATAAATCTAATTTTCCTCCCCTTGATAGCAGTTGTACAAAAACCCTGGCAAGAGCTTCAAAATGATCAACAAAGCTATGGAAGGTTTGAAAATTCTGATTTTCCTCCCCTTGATAAAAGGATCTTTAATCTCTTTTATACATGGATAATTAGAACTATTTCAAAAAAAAAAAAAAATGGAATGTGAAATAAGTGACTTGAATCCAAGTTATAAAATTTTCCAATTCTGTATTGATGGTTTTGAAAAGCCATTTATCTTAAATTGGACATGTGAAATGTCATGGTTGATATGGTATTCAAATTTTAACTTATTTATTTGATATTAGGATGCAGTTGGATCTTCCATGAGAATCTATTTTTAAATATTTATCACTTTATTTCCTCTGCGTGAAGATGATAGGAAGGGAAAGGACAATCTTTTAAACACATGGAAACAGGTACAAGAGATATACCTTCTTGCTATGTTCTAGCCTTCATCTTTTCTCTAGCGAGCCCATTAAGGAAAGGGTTTCAGGAATACAGAAATGTTTATTTCTTATTTATTATGTGTTGAAGTATGAACAAAGCTGGTATTAAAATGAATTATTGTGTGAAAGGATGCAGTGTTCTATGATAGGGTGTATGAAAGGATGTCACTCTTCTATGAAGAGTTGTATTTCTAATATGTGATAAGTTGTATCACTTCATGAACATGCTGGTTTTGCCTATATAAGCATGTAATTGTTGTAGTATGTGATAATCCAATCCAATACAATTAGTTTGTTTTACCTATTTATCACTGTTCCTGTTGTTGTTTGCTTCTCATGATCCCCAACATTACAGTTAACAGCATCCAGATTACAAATGCTCCAATTTAAGGCTGAAGTAGATCAATCCAAGCCATCAGTTCAACAGTAAACATTCCCCTTATTTCCAGAAATGGCTAATGCAAGGTGGAGCTGAAATAGCCATTTTTAACTAACTAAAACCTTCTCACTGCTGTATCTGATTTTACACAGCATTAAACACATGCAAATTTCATGTCTTATATCTGTGTACAAATGCCTAAGCTGGACTGGTCAGTCACATTGTCTAGTATTGTGGCATGATAGATGATACAGTGTTCAGCTTCCCACTATCACGATTGGGAGAACAATTCCATTAACCCACTCCTGTACTTAAAATGTCCTAGTCATGCTCATTCTCACTATGTTATGCTGCAGACATTCAATGAGATCCAGAAGCTTCTGAGTAAAACAGACGGTAAAGTTATTGGTGATGTGATGACAAATAACCCTCTTGTTGTTCGGGAAACAACCAACCTTGAAGATGCGGCAAGGTTCATTGCAAACTGACCTTATTTGGGTGCATTATCGTCACCAAAATGAATTGCTTGTAGACAACTTTTGAAATGAGCTCTTATGATGCTTACAGATTATTACTCAAGACAAAATATCGAAGACTGCCTGTTGTTGACAGTGCCAGCAAATTGGTAAGACTGACACTCTCTTTTTAGCATTTTTTTTTTTGGATTTAATGAACGATAACTTTCTCTCTGCATTCAAGGTTGGGATTATTACCAGGGGAAATGTTGTTAGAGCAGCACTTCAGACAAACCGTGCAAGTGAAATTTCTCAAACCTAGGGTGTGAAAAAAGCTTTTAAACGCATCGATAAACAGGTGACATTTTATAAGATACTTTCCCATGTTCTATGCATCATTCTTTGTTAGCAATTGCAAGCATCTGATGGAGATGTCATTGTAAAAGTACAATGCGCCCAGTATAACATGATTTTTCAAAAAACAGTTGTATAGCTTTGAGTAGGATTTAGGCACAACATCCAAATTTCTTAAAGCACTTCTTATTTGTTTCTGAGATTATGCATGAACAGACTATGCCAAAATTGCAAACATTATTCTTCAATGGTCAAGCACTATTTCCCAAGTTCATGTTGTACATGTGTTGCGGAAGCTTGAGATTGAGGAGATGCAGCAGAAAAAGAATTAACAACAATATGAGACAACACACGTGAATTTTATGTGCAAACCCTATAAATTGAGAGAAAACTACGGGGCATCCGCAAACAAGAGATTTTACTAAATCAGACAGGGGAAAAGTGAAAACAAACAATATCTCAAGTTGATGCTAAAAAAAAAAGGAGAAAATTGCTTGCATGCCCCTGCAAAACAACATAATTGCTTATTTATCTTTATAAAAGTGATATTTGCTTGTATAGCCCTACAAAACAATCATAATTGCTTATATGCCTCTGTTGTTACTTGTTAGTCATTGCAGTTAGTGGATTCTATATTTTCTATAGTTAAAACCCTAACCCTTTCTCTCTCTCACAAACCCTACCTTTCCTTTCTCTCTCAACCCCGACCCCGCGTTTCTCATCTCTAGTCTCAACTCCGTCGAGGAGGGCAATTGCATCCTCAACCAAGATTTCTTTTGGTGATCTTCTACAATGGATCCTTAATCATGTATGTCTTAATTGTTTTTATTTGTTTGCTAGTTATTAACTATGAAAAACTTTAATTTTTGCAGGTGTATGGATACTTAATCATGTATGATTTGTGTATAGATACTTAATCTTCTCTATAGAAAAATCATGTGTATAGTCATACCAAAAGTTCTGTTTGGTTGCAAATTATCCATACACCTACAAAACTTTAATTTTTGCAGGTGTATGGATACTTAATCATGTAAGATTTTTTTGTATAGATACTTAATATTTTCCATAGGAAAATCATGTGTATAGTCATACCAAAAGTTCTGTTTGGTTGCAAATGACACCCTATATTTACATGATTTTAATTCTTGCAGGTGCAAATTCTTCAAGGCTGCAAAAGGATAATGGTGATGAACTCTGGTTGTTTCCAAAAGTTTTGTTTGGTTGATGAATGGTGAACTTAATGAATTTGTTTGGTTTTTGTTTTGAAACTCAAGTTGTAAAAATTGTTCTCCAAATTAATAGTGAACTTGATGAACTTGTTTGTAACTTGGTTTTGTTTTGAGACTTGGGTTGTAAAAATAGTTGTCAAGGATCATGTCTTTTTTTTTCAAATTAATTCGTTCTGTTTGTTTCAAAAGTTCATCAAGTTGTATGTTGTATATTGTTACAGGTTGTAAAAATCATATTTATAGTTCACAGGTATGTTTATTAAAATCATGTACAAATATAGGGTTATATAAAAGTCATTCTATGAAAAATTAATATATTGGTGATATATAATTTTAAATAACTTAAAATCCATAAAATATATAAAATAAATTATAAGGGTATATTAGCAAACCCATAATGGTTATTTATTATTTCAAATAATTCATATTAAAAAATTTAGAGGGGTATATAACCAAACTCATTTTAGTAATTTACGCTTATTCCATCTATTGGTTTAACACCGTTAAAGGTCAAGTTAACCACATGGACATATAACCAATTATGGTTGTTTTGTGAGGGTATGCAAAGGGATAAATAAATAATTTCTTTGTTTTGCAGGGGTATGTAAGAAAAAAAAAACTTTACAAGAAGAAGAACAAATTAAGAAGACACAAAATCTGATCACCTACACTCAGATTACTAAATCTCCTTGTAAACTGTAGAGTCACATGTCTTCTTCTCGAGAGAACTATCTCATCTTCTTCTTTTGCCAATTGCAGCTCTCTAAACTCCAATTTCTATGCTTCACCTTCTGAGCCGTTGCGGCTCTATAAACTCAAAGGATCACACTTTCACCTTCTGAGCAGTTGCAGCTTTCTCCCTATCTCAAAAAAAAAAAAGAAGAAGAAGAAGAAGAGTACCTTTATATTTATGTGACATAACCCCACTTCTCTTGCTTGCCTTATTTTTTATGGTCCCTAGGTCATTTGCCTTGGGGATCAACTTAACCTCAATCTTCTCAACATGAGATTTTCTCGGCCTCAGCTCTTCTACTGTCTTGGATATGATCCCAACAAATCTCCCCCTCCAAGATAACTGAGAGAGATCTGAAAATTATGACTCCTCACTGATGAAGTGGGAGTTGCACAAAAATAAGTTCCTAGATGAACTTCATTCACAATACACAATAGCTCTTTGCTTGCTTCAGTTACTGTAATGAGTTCAGCTTCCATGGTAGAAAGGGCCACACAAACAGCACCACCTGCATATGTCATTAAGTAGTCAGATAAGGTCTCACCCAGCTTCAGGTAACATCAATGGACTGTGCCTCTTCGCTGGCTCCGTCAACCGGTGGTGTGGTAGTGAACCCAACAAATGGTGTATGCTCCCGATGGTGGGCAACCGCGATGGTCCTGGTGGCACTCTGCCTACAGACTCCTTCTTCCTACAGACTCCTGCTTCTGAGCTTGAATAATCTTAGTCCACCATTAAAGTGAATAAGACTCGGAGGGGAAGCAGAGCTTTGGTCATCTCCTCCATGGAGTTGAGAGAGAGAGAGAGAGAGAGGGTCAGAGGAGGAGCTTGTGATGGGATATTTTACGGATCGATAAGCTTCGCTGGCATCAGGAGAGGGGTGAAGGATGTTGGGCGAGAGTGAGTGAGAGAAAAATATTTCAAGGATTCGGATCCAAAAATTGGATCCGAAACCATGGAATATTTTACTCTTTTTTTCTTTTTTTTATTGATTTTTTTAATCAAACAAAATGCCACCTGGAGGACTAGGATTTATCAAAATAATAAAATAAAGAGACCGAAAAGACTGAAATTATAATGAGGAGACTAAAAGAGCGAGTTTCGAATAATAGACTAATAGAGAGACCATTTTGATATGATTTTTAATGTCACCCCTGAAAAATAGCCAAATCATTTGTCATCCTCTAATTTTTCCATAATACCCCACAACACTCTCTTTTATTTTTATTTTACTTATCACCCTCTTACGTTATAATATATGTAAAGTGAAAATTTAATATTTTTTATATATAATATTATTTTTAATGATTTTTCTCATATTTGAGTAATTTAGCAACTCAAAAGATTTATGATTGGCTCATTTATAGTTTTGGATGTATTATATATTTTTTAATAAAAATCTAATTATTTTATTTTACTTTGTTATTAAAATTTAAATAAAAATATAAGTTAATCATTAATTCTACATAAATTTACTTGTAGCCCCCTTAATAAAATCATAATTTACTTATAACCCCTTTCAGAATTTTTTAATTACATATTAGATATGAGTAAATATTAATTATGAAAAAACATATTTTTGTCTTTTAATTTATTTTTTAAATGCTTTTTATAATTTATTGAAAATCTTTAGTTGAGAAACGAATTTAAAGAGTGATAAGTAAAATGAAAATAAATAAGAAAATTATTAGATATTATTAAAAAAAATAAAAAGATACTAAATGATTTTGGCTATTTTTTTATGAGCTGGCAAATAAAAAACTCTTTTAGAACTTACCAAGACATCAGGATGATCGCAACGAACATGAGAACGGAGAACTTACCAAGACATTGGTTTTCAACAACACAAAAACATAGCCAGTCACGTGTCAGAATAATAATGGTGATAAGAACATGAACGCGGTACGTAGTGGACGCCAAGCAGCAGAGGATCCTCCACCGGCAAGCATCCATTAACCGCCACTCCGTTTCCTTCGCCCCAAAAGGGAGGTCAAGGAATGGTAGCACTCACCGGTAATCCTCCTGTCCTGTCTCTCTAGGCTTGCGTGGTTGCTTTGATTTGGTGGTGATCTCCTGATTCTCCTCCCTCCCTCGGTCGTCCGTCCGACAATGTCGAACGACAGCATGATCTGCATCAAGACTGGGATGATCGGGCTGAACGGGCCGGCAAACTTGTTCGTGCAACACATACACAACCCTCTCAACCCCCCACTGTCCCTGCTCACCTTGCAGGTCTTTATCCTCTTTGTCATCTCGCGAGGAGTCCATTTCATTCTCCGGCCTTTCAAGCAGCCCCGGATCATCTCGGAAATCATTGTCAGTCAATCATTTCCATTCTTTTCTTTTCTTTGTTTAACAACCTCTTTGTTAAAAAAAAAGACTTTCCTTGTGATTTGTGGCCATGCATGCAGAGCGGGATAGTGGTGGGACCAACAGTGCTAAGCCGTATGGAGTGGTTCAAGGATTTGTTCTTCCCGGACAAGGAAACGCCGGTGGTGGAAGTGTTCTCAAGGGTCGGATTGGTGTACACCGCGTTCCTCACAGGGCTGAAGATGGACCCAGGCCTTCTCAAACGATACGGGAAGAAGGCTGTGGTCATAGGCCTCTCCAGCATCGCAGTTCCCTTATTCGTCTCCATAGCTCTCACCTCGGGCCTGATAATGATGGCCAAGGACAAGGAGAAGTTATCGTATGTCTTCAGGATTTGCGCCATCAACTCCCTAACGTCCTTCGCCAACCTTGTGCCCGCCCTGACGGAGCTGAAGCTGCTCAACTCAGAGATTGGTCGGATCGCGATGTCAGCATCGATGACAAACGACATAGTCGGCTCGACGGGTGTCATCATATACACGCTCAAGTATGCGGGGAGGGTGGACAGCGCCTACTCCTTCTATGCGACTTTCTCCTTGGGGGTATACATATTCTTCGTGTTGGGGATCATCAGGCCGATGGCCATCTGGATCATCGAGCGCACGCCGCTGGGCAAGCCTGTGGATGAGGGCTACATCTTATTCTTCCTCGTCATATTGTTGGTGTCGGCCTTCATGGGTGACCTCATCGGAACCAATATATATTACAGTTCGCTCGTCCTTGGGTTGGTGATACCGGACGGGCCACCACTAGCAGCGGCGCTGACGGAGAAGATTGAGGCCTTGGTGGGCACGATTTTCATGCCAATCTACTTATTTAGGAGCGGGATGCGCACTAATGTGGACTCCATCACGAGCAGGAACGACTGGAGGTTCCTTCAGCTCATCAACTTCATGGGTTGGTTGGGAAAGGTCACGGGGACTCTGCTGCCTTCTCTCTACTACAAGTTCCCCTTCAACGACGCCCTCTCCCTCAGCCTCTTCCTCAACACCAAAGGGGTAGTCGAGCTAATCGCCTACAATATATTGTACAACAAGGGGATTTTATCGCAACAATCTTTCACCATCATGATATTTACTGCGCTAATCGTGACTGTGTTGTCCACGACCATGGCAGCATCCATCTACAAGCCGTCCAGGCGCCACACGGTGTACAAGCGCCGCACGGTGCAACACAGCAAGCCCGACTCCGAGCTGCGCGTGATCATATGCGTCCACAACCAATCCCACGTCCCCACGGCCATCAGCTTGCTCGAGGCAGTGTACATGTCCGAGGAGTCACCGCTCTCCATCTACGCCCTCCACCTGGTCGAGCTCGTAGGTCGTGCCGCGCCACTACTCATCCCTCACAAGCTCTCTCGCTCAGAATCAATCGCGCACCACATTTCCCACGCCGAGCACATCATCAACGCCTTCCTCATCTTGGAGCAGCGCAACCAGGGCGGAGTCAACGTCCACCCCTTCACCACCATCGCCCCCTACGCCTCCATGCACGACGAGATATGCCATCTTGCCCTCGAGAAGCGCACCTCACTCATACTCTTGCCCTTCCATAAGAACCGCGAACTCGGGGGTGGCATCCTCGTCAATAGTCGCCTGCGCGCAACCAACCACAAAGTGCTCCTCCACGCGCCCTGCTCCGTTGGAGTCATCATCGACAAAGTCACCATCGAAGACGACGCCAACCCAGTGTGCACCCTCCCCGACAAGTTTGAGTACAGCGTTGCCTTGTTCTTCTTAGGCGGGGAGGACGACAGGGAGGGGTTGGCTATCGCCGGCCGCATGGTGGCCAGCCCGGGAGTGAGCCTCGACGTCACGCGCTTCCTGCCAAGCAGGAGCATCAAAGAAAACCCAATGGAGACTGGAGAGGAAGCTTGATAATCGGCTGCTGGAGCCGTTCAAGCACGAGACTATTGGTATGGACAGGGTGACCTACCGTGAGCAGTTGGTGCAGGACATGGAGGAGATCGTCGGAGTGCTCCGAGCGGAGTATGATTTGGTCATTGTCGGCATGAGGCACAGGGTGAACTCGGTGGTGACGGAGGGCGGCCTAATGGATTGGAGCGACTGCCCGGAGCTTGGAGTCGTCGGGGACTTCTTGGCGTCGCCAGACTTCAGTGGCAAGTTCACAATCCTTGTGGTAAAGCAGCAAGATCAGTCGGATGCCGATTCATATGTTCCTGATGTTGATGAAACTATGTACGACCAAGAGCTCTCGTTGGCGCCGGCACCGGGTGCCCCTGGACGGGCGACTTCTTTGGATAAACACGTAGAGCATTCATAATTCATTCTCTAGCACAGTATCTATGAATTGTATATGATAAGTTAGAAGATGTTATATATATATATTATTGCTTGGTTGATAATCATCTTTCTTGGAAAGAAAAAAAAAAAGAGCGTTCTTTTGGTTGCAGATCTTCAACTTCAGCTTAATTCAGAGTTGTACACCAACATTCTGCACTCAATTTACAGAGTAGGCGGCCTGTCTACCCTTGCTACTGTTCCAAGTGACTACATTGTATTGCAGATAGTATGTTTTACCTGACCTGAAAAACCAGGTACTGATTGTTGCTGAATTGAAATCGAACTGACATTCTTGTTTCAAACAGTTACATTACCCTGTTTCTCGAGCCTGGTTTCAATTGAGGACTAAAACAATAATGATCCTCCGCATCTTCTGCATGGTGTGCCAAGATGATGTTCTTGGATACTAACTTCTTCTTACATTGGAACGTGTCCTTTATGTTTATAAATTATAAACAAAACATGTCATTTGGTTGTACAAGCTCCCGTCCAACAGTTCTTGTCCCCACATAAAAAGCAGCCATTGGAGACCAAGCCTTTGAATGGAGTCATGTCGTGCCAAGGCACCTTTGCAGCCACGATTTTAAAAAACATAATTGAGTTTATTGGAAGATGATGCGCAGCAAAGATGTTCCAAGGTTTTTTACCATGGCTCTTTATATAGATATAAATAGATGGGGAAATGAATTATAGGTCCTGAAAATAGTATCCAGGGACCCCCCTTCTACTATTTGCTACACCCCCACACGCACCTACCCAGGGACCAAATGGCACTTTGAGCACTGTAGTAGCAACCTATAATTAATTATCCTTAAATGGATATATACATATATGCAAGGAAAACTGATGATGAGTCCATTTCCCCTCAGAAGAAGACAGCGGCAGAACCAGAAACAAAATTAAAGGGGTGTTAACTTCAATTTAAAAAATTTATAAATACTAAAAAATTTATATTAATTCAAACATAAGATTATTTGTTTATACTAATTTTTTCTGCTCAAAAAATAATAAGTTTTATTTTCGTTTAAATTTTTTAGATGCAGGCCTAATTCCATCCAAGTTTTATTAGAAGAATTAAAAACAAAATTAAGAGGGTGTTAACTTCAACTTAAAAAATTTATAAATACTAAAAAAAATTATATTAATTCAAACATAAGATTATTTGTTTATATTAATTTCTCTGCTCAAAAAATAATAAGTTTTATTTTCGTTTTAATTTTTTGGATACAAGCCTAATTCCATCCAAGTTTTATTAGAAGAATGTTTGTAACATAAAAATTATAATAAAAGAATTATGATATTGAAATTAAATTCAAATAATAAAAAAATCACTGAGGCACGAGGTAATAATTATATTATAAATTTATAACAGCAACTTCATGGAGGTAGGGACCTCCTAGAGCCAAAGAGGTGCTCAAGCACCTCCGCACGAAAAGGTTGAGGGTTCAAATTAAGCTTGTGACTTGTATTTCCTTGGTACCGAAAATGAAAAAAAAAAAGTTAAAAGATTGGATCAAGATTTTGAAACTAGGAGAGAATTTTTATCAAATTCCCTTTAATTAAAATACTGATTAAACAATATTTTTTTAATAATGATATACTTATTAATAATTAATAATTCTATTGGTTGATTTAATTTATTTTATGTGGAGATGTGGCTTCTTAGTTCCCAATTATCAGAAGCACTTAGGAAAGAGAATCAACACTTTATATAGTTTATCCTCTTCCCCTATTTTATGAATTCATGCCTATGATTGCTTTCATTTTAAAATTTTGGGAACAAGACAGATTATGATTGCTTTCATACATTTGCATTGATGTGTCATAAAAAAAAAAAAAAAAACTTGTGCTACATGTTGAACACGTTACTGGATAACCAACAAAGCCAAGGTCATAGATATAGTACTCAGCCATCTCATGTGAAGAAAAAAAAAAACATAAGATTCCCCCAGCATCATTTATCATGAAATAAGAACCAAATACCTGAGATCTGCAGAGAGATTGATGTAATAGTCGAAATTTTATTCATGGAACGTAACTCATTGCAAAACGTGAATCACCGAATAAAGGACACATATACAAGGATTCGTAATCCAACATTACGCAAAAAAGCAGATAACACAATGAGGCCAGCATTGATCATATTATGCACAGACTGCTGCAAGCATGAATGAGGCGAGCCCAGTGAGAATCAGGCAGAAGTTGAACCAAAAGGATCGAAGTAAATGGTAGGTAGACATATAATAGTGTGAAATCGATTATTCTTGCCTGATTCTGACTTGTGCACACTTGATTCTTTCACCCAGAATTCTATCTTATGCATTGCATGTACTTCCTATTTTGTAGGGGTTGGTCTCTGCCAATGGATTTACGACAAAATTGGCCTGAAGTCCTAATCTCCTCTTGTCCCAATTGCAAGACTCCAGGCTTTTATTCTCGCCAATTGCATCAATCAATTTGGTGTTGCTTGGCATTAATAATTTAGAGGGCCGACTTTCTGTTCTTCTCCAAAATTTTGAGCTAAGGAATTCAGCCCCAGGTAAACTGCAACATGTTTTAGCTGATGAATCATTGCTTGTAAACCTCCCAGAAGATACTGCTAAGTCATGGGATATCTTATCCAGGGCTAACTCTAGGCCATGTACTCTTGTTTCCAGAGAATGAATACCATTCTGTGAGCTCCCTATGAACCTCTAGATATATAGGAAAAAAAGCAAAAAAACAAATGTGAGTTAGGATCCGTTGAAGTTCATAGATTGGAACAGTTAGTGCATGACAGAAAGGGTAATGAGAATTTAGACTATAATGTCACCAAGTAATGACAGTCTCCTTATTTATGTCTTACATGCAAAGATTAAAATAATTTATAGCTAAACAAACCAAACCGTTTTTTTTTTAATTTTTTTTTAGCAAATATCAAGTAAATATGAAAGAGAGGAATATTATCAGACTTTGGAGGAAAGAGTTGGAAAAAATCTGACATGATAAAGAGAACATACCTGGAGAATATCCAACAGATTGGACTGTTGGTTCTCGATCTGAACTAATTGCATGCAAATCAAAGATAAATTGCTGTCCTTCTGGTTTCCATAAGGCTCAGTATTAGCAGACACAATTTCCCCAGTTGGCTCCAAGCTTGCAGTTTCCTGCACAGTAGATTCACATGATGACTTCAAACTGACCACCTTGTCCAACTTTCCTTCATTTGTCTTCATAAAAAGTCTCCTTCTTGAATCCATAGCAGATCTAACATCCATTGGAGCAACAGTTTCAGAATCATTCATTGGATGAGGGAATTGAGGCCGTGTTTTTCTTCCAGCACTAGGAGGGGTATTCTTTCTAATGGTTGCGGGAGGTGTGGCATCTGGTGGAGGAGATCTGCTCATAGACAATTTCTTCTTTCCCATATTAGCAGGAGAGACATGCATCACAGAAGCATGACTTCTAGAACCAGCTATAGCACGAGCACCATCAACTGTAGTATTGTCTGTCAAATTAAGAGTATGAAAGTTGAAACATTCTAGTCAGACATTAGAATGCAGATAAATGAGGGTTGTGCTAGGTTGATAGCCAGCATAAAAAACCTTAATCAAATCTCATGAATGTATATTCTACAACACATTCCCTACTAACAAAATGCTGTTGCCTTCTACTAGAAGAGGATTACACCTAAATAATAATAAGCTATTAAAATTAACAAATACAGAGAAGAGAATTGCAATTCGGAATGGATTGGAATACATGTTCATTAATCCATCTCACTAGGTTATTATCAGTGCACCATCCAAGATGAAAAAGAAAGAATTTTAATTCAGAAAGGGAAAAAATAGACTTGGAAATTGCTAAAGTTGAGCTATTTCAGGATGAAAGATGACCTCAAAGAGAAGACTTGGACAAATACAGATAACAGAATTGCAATTCGGAATGGATTGGAATACATGTTCATTAATCCATTTCACTAGGTTATTATCAGTGCATCATCCAAGATGGAGAAAGAAAGAATTTCAACTTGGAAATTGCTAAAGTTGAGCCATTAAATTTCAGGATGAAAGATCACCTCGAAGAGAAGACTTGGACTGTGAACCTGAATGCGAATCTGGCCGTGGCAAGGCAGTGTTGCAATCTTGAACGGCAACAACAGGTATATCCTTCCAAACCTTCACCATTTGATTCATGGAGTCCCGAACAATCTTCACCTGCACAAAAAAGAGTCACGGAATCAAAATCTAGATATAATAGAGATCAGACAGTGTAGATCTTAATGATAGCCCAAGAGATCGAGAAGAGACCTTATCGAACCTCCGGGATTCGAAAGACGAGAGGCAGGATGATCTGAATCCACCCAAGAGATCCCTCTCCGAGAGGGCGACGCGGGACAAAGCTTCAGCAGCAGCCTTCCTAGTGGCCCAGTCCTCGCTGCTCAAGAACTCAACGAGGCAAGGGACGAGCACCCCGAGCAGCGTCCCAGTGGAGGCACCGCCGGCGCCGGCAATGCTGCCGAGCAGGGAAATCAGAGCAGGTTTGGCCTTGAAGGCGTTGCTCCGCACGAGCTTCAAGAGGCGAGGGACGAGGCGCTGGAGCTGCTCGGCGAGATCAGAGCCGGATGATCCACCTGAACCGGCAGCAACATCGACCGCCGCGGCGAGGCAGAGCGCGGAGGCCATCTGGGCGCACTGGTCCTGTTCGTGAAGAAGCGCGTCGGTGAGGGAGTGGACGAGGACGGCAGGGAGGGAGCCAGTATCCGGATGCGAAGCGGCGATGGAGCGGACGGCCTCGACGCAGGCAGCGCGAACCGAGGAGTCAGGATCCCGGAGTCGTCGGAGGGCGGCGGAGAGCATGCGGGGGAGGTGGGGAAGGAGCAAACCCGGTGAATGAGATCGGGAGATCACGGAGATGAGCCGGAGGGAATGCCGGCGAAGAGGAGTCTTGTCGGATGGGCGGGTGTCGGAGATGGCGGAGAGGAATGTAGGGAGGACGTCAGGAGTGAGAGATCTGGCGATGGAGTCGAGCTCGGAGGCGGCCATGGCTTCAGTGTCGCGATCGGAGAGCTTGATCAAGCACTGGTTGACGCGCTGCTTGACGCCGTCCTTGGCGGCGCGCGGTGGCGGTGCGGGAGCCATAGATTTGGTTGAGTGGTATTCTCCGGTGGATCTGGAGATGTTGGTTTGGTTTGGTTTGGGTTCTAAGGAATGCAGGGAATGGTGGTGCTGGTGGTCATAGTGACAGTGATGATGATGACTGATGAGAGAGAGACTAGCTACTGGCAATAATGGTGGAAGAGGTGGTTGGTTGGATGGAAATTGGGAATTTTGGGCCAATTGGGATTGAGATTTGGGAGGAGGAGGACGAGGAGTAGTTCCTAGTTATATATATATATATATATATATATAGTACTAGAAGCATGCTGGAGACTGGAGACTGGAGACTGGAGACTGGAGTGTAGTAGTGTATATTGTATGGAGATCTATTTTCTCAGGGTTTTTAAAGGGAGTGTCCTCGTCGCCCTTCCTTCTATTTATTATCCTCCAGTCCAGTCTCCAGGTTGCAATTGCATTGCATTGCATTGCATTGCATTGCATGCTCGAGGGACAAAGCGTGGATTATGGACGGCATGTTTTTAAGGGGACAGCCTGGTCCCTGCCGACTGCCTAGTCCTCGGTTTATATATATATATCAGTAATTCTTTTTTTAGGGGAAATTGAGTGAATTTATATGTATCCTTCAAATTATCATAATTATGTATATATTTCTGAAAAATTATAGTTATAAGAATACCCGAATGGTGTATATATATAGAGAGATGTCAAATGATAAGTCGGCTCGATAAAAACTCGAGTTTTTAAGATAAGCTCAAGTGTTCGATATTAAAATAGAGCCGAACTCGAGTTCGAGCTAGACAATTTTAAGTTGAACTCGAGATGGGCTCAACCAGCTCATTTTCAACCTATGTATACACTCTTTACTGTTAGATTCATTAACTAATGCTAATCCAAAGCTATTAACTATGGTTAGATTTAAACTATAGGGATTAAAAATACCTCTTATATCAATTTTTATTTTTTTTAATTATTTGTAAATTTATAATCAACCTAATTTATCAGGGGTATATATGTAAAAGGTAGGGAAGGCTGCTACAAAAGACCAAGTGGTCTGACCTTTTCCTGAACTTCACACAATGCAGGAGTTTTGTAGCATTGGACTATCTTTTTTTATATATGTAAAAGGTATAATAGTCTTTTTGTACAAACTATCATTTGTTAATTTACGATCAAAAACATGATATTAACTCTTCTTTTAGGATACACATGAAAAAACCAATCTTTTTATTATGTTAATTTTCTATGGACTTTATATATATATATATAAATTCCAGGGTGATCTTCTTATTATATATACATGAAAAAACCAATCTTTTTATTATTATTAACTCTTCTTTCAGGGTGATCTTCTACTCCCCCTCCAAAACAAATTCAAATGTTGGGTGAAATTGTATATATATATATATATATATATATATTGTTGACGAGAAATTAGGAAGAAGCCACAATTTCACCCAACATTTGAATTTGTTTTGGAGGGGGAGTAGAAGATCACCATGAAATCAAAGAGAAAACTCCAAATCAAAGAAAGAACACCCAAAAATTAACGTGGAAACCTCATAAATGGGAAAAAACCACGAGCTCCTTCATCGGGAGCAAAGATCCACTACCAATCTCCAAAGATTACAAAGGGGAAGCTCCATGAAAGAGCTTGAGGTAGGAAGATGGGGAGAAAGGGAGAGCTTAAGTCACCGATTCGGCAGGGCTTCGCCGGAGTGGAGGAACTTGTGAGTGAGGTGAAGAGTTCCTCTATTTATAGGCGTGTGGGTTGGGGTGATGCTTGCTCAACAAGCCATTTCTCAATTGGGCACGTGGGTGCCAAGTGGAGGCCAAGTGGCCTGGATCCAGCCTGGCGTCTTTCTAGATGCTTCTAGATGCCAGTCTGGAGACGGTTATTCTTTAACTGTTTAACTGATTCGTAACGGCCTAACTGACTGGGCTTCTGGAAGGTTCTCGAGCCTTTCGGGCGAGGCTTTCGAGGGGGATGCGCTCTGTGTTGTACTTCTTTTATGGGACTAGGGCCGAGGTCTTGAGGACCTCGGCACTTGAAGGATTTTCCGAGTGGGTGAGGAACTCGACATTGGAACATGGCAGTAGGAAGTTGTGGGAGGTTGGCTGTGTCGTTGCCAGGTGGCCGGTTGTCAAGGTGACGCGTGTTTTCTTTAATTCCATTCCTATCATATATATATATATATATATATATATATAATTTTGTTAGAGTTTTATGTAGAAATTTATTGGAGAAGAGAATTGAATTGATGTGGGCACATGGGGTGTAATGGCAGGGTGTGGCCAACTCATGTGGCAAATGTTTAGAAGGTGACAATGATCCAATATTCATTCATTCCTCCAAATGAGAGAAACCAAAACCATCTCCTTTGGCTCATAACCATCTATGTTCTCAATCCATCCATCCTGCAAATGAGACCTGTTCCTCTCTTTTTTTTTTCTATTTTTCTAATTTTACCCTTTAAAAAAAAATGGATAAACCATGTTTATTTATTAGCAATAGTAATAAGACAGTTCCGACCATAAGCCTTTAGGTTGCAAATGATTCCTAAGTAAACCGGACAGATAACAATGTTCCCCCATTATCCGAAAGAGTCGGACGGACAGATAACAATGTTCCCCCATTATCCGAAAGGGTCGGGGGCCTTAGTCCGTCCGACTCTTTCGTGTCCCTAAGGGCCATGGCCCTCATCCTAACTCCACCTCCTCGAAATCCGTATTTGGTGGTCTGTGTGTCCGTTCCTCCCTGGTGAGAGTAAGGCTTTGCCTGACAATGGTGAGCATGTCCTAGAGCTTGTTTCTCTTGGTAGCGCTTGACGTGTCGACCCATGATAGGTAAAGGAAATCAATGTGACGGTGTAGACTCGTGTAATATCTTGAAAGCACCGCATGTTCCTTTCCAGCCAGATACACCATGTGGCGGCCATGACGAGCAGGTTCCAACCCTTCCGGATGGTTTTCCCCAGTTGTTTGGAGAGGGTAGCATGGCCCCAGAAATCTTGTATCTAGTTGGGGGGAGGTGCTCCGCCCATGAGTCTGCTGTAGTGGGACCAGATCTCCCTCGAGTATGGGCATCTGACCAGTAGATGTTCGGTGGACATTTTGCCCCTTTTTTTCCTTCTTAAAACATTGTATTTTAAACAATGTCGATCAATTATGATTATAACTTTGGTTGAACTTTATTCCAATTTATCACCACTTACCACCAACTATATATACCTAACTGTATTTATTTCTATATTGAATCCGGTAAGAATTAAATATAACTTTTAGAACTTCGATTTCCTAGAATAATCTAATATCAGCAGAATAATTAAAACCGGAGGATTTTTTATGATAAAACTCCTCAAACAATATGTCCATGGCAAGGCTGCTAAAGCATGGCGAATAGGACCATACCAAAGACATAAAGAGGAATTCCGAGATATGATTAAACTGGAAAACTGAGTGAACAAAGTGATAAACAGGGAACTCAACCAGTATGCGGATCAATTTGTAAGGAGGGATAGAATATCACAGATAGAAGCAACCAATGAAAATCACAACTAAATCCCAAAGGTGGCTTAGCCATGAGGTAAAAAATACTTGAAGAATTATTATAAGATGGCCTTAGTAGCTTTTTCCACCAAAAAAGAAAAAGAGCGAAATCATGGAAATTATGCCTCACTTTCTTTTAAGCATGTATTATACATGGTCATTCAGAGCATCATTATTAAATTTTTTTGGAAGTTTGTTTTCAATTTTTTTTTGGAATTTGGTGTCAGTGATATCTAGTAATGTGGCTTATGCCTCCAAGATGGATGGGCATGGGTTTGTCTTCTTGAACACTGGCTGCCTATCAGAACATGCATGGCACATGGATGGGTGCATCAGGAGCTGTCAATGCCCCAACCTCATTTTCATAAATTAATAAATTAATATATATTAAATTCTAGATCTGAATTAAAATTTAAAAAATTAAAGCTAAAATTGATAAATATTAAGCCAGTGGATTCAAACATTTAGTTTTGAAATTTTGCTCAAGTTGAATTTTATTAGTTAAACATTAAGGTTTGGTTTGCCAATACAACCAACTATTCTCTCATTTTCCAATCAGTATCAGATGGGTTGGTTGATCTACCATCAAAAGGTTAATTAAATTAATGAGAAAAGAAATCTAGAAATTAGTGAAAATTAGGCTTTCAATATTTTCATTTTAAAATTTTCAAAATTCAAAAAATAAGGTTTGAAAACTGTTGATGCCGAGATATGCTAGATCATAACATGTCCAAATTGTAGAGATAGGAGGGTCAAGCATTTGTGTTTCGGTAGCCTCTAACGCTTAAATCTGAGAGGCTTTAAATAAAGGGAGAGCAAAGAAGAGAATAAGAGAGAGTAGAAGAGAGTGAAGAGTATTTTAAATGAGAGTGATGCGCAAGTAGACAATCAGTCACAACTCAGGTGAGATATCAGATAATATTCCATATGCTCTCATTACGTCAACTTGGTTTCAATTGAGCGTCAGACTAGAGGCAGTTAGTCTTCTTAAGAGCTAATCTTCACCGTTAGCAGTTAAGCTGCCAGCTGAGTTTTCATTAAGTAAAACTCCCAAGTTTTTATGATCATGTCACATTTTTTAATATTTTCACCCGTAACAAAAAGATTGACTAGTGGGATTTACTTGCCTGCTTTATTGAATAAGATTCCATTTAATGATTGCCAATAATTGTTAAAATTAAATAGTAAGATATTTGCTTATGGGAATGATTGTGTCAGCGCAAGAGGAGGTAACTCCCATCCTACGCATATTTTTGAATTGACTATTCATCTTTAGAAAATTACTGAGCAACTAACTGCAATTATACTTTTTTTTTTTCTTCAGAACCGAGACGAGTCAACATTCCCTGTTTTTATTTTTATTTTTAAAAACAAAATAAAAAATTGTTATCTAGATTCCGTTTCATATGAATGGTGGATGCTGTTAGATATGTTTAAGTTTAATTTCAACATTTTCAATATATTTTAAGTAATTATTTTTGAAAAGTCAATATGAAGTTTTCAAAATAATTTGGATGTTTGGTTGATTTTTTTTTTTAAAAAAAATATACACATTACTGAACATTTATATTACTTTATATATTTATAATTGTTAAATTCTTGGTTTACATAATTTTAGTTTAACATAGGAAGAATATAACCTCCATATATGTCACATTAATTTGATTCCTATATCTATTTTTATTACACATTTTACCAATAAATCAAGTTTTTGGGTAATCCTAAGAGGATTGGTAAAACAAACAAGTCACATAACTTGCAGGATTTTAAAAGGCACTTCAATAAAATCATATAGATAAAAAGTTTAAAAAAATAACAAAACAAAACAAAGCAAAAATTTCTAACTGCTATTGGGAACACCAGTCAAGTGTCAACACTAAAGATAAGATTACAGGATAAAGAATAAAAATATGGAGTTTCATATGGTTAAAGAATATGAAAACACAACATGATACAAACTTCTAAACTAGAAAGAACAGAAAAAAGTTCTTGTGAAACAAAAACGAGAGTTTCAAATGCTATGGCTCAATAAGAGCAACAACAAATATCGTATACAAACATGACATCCCAGCAGCTGCCAAAAAAAAGAGGATACTAATATATCTTTCCATATAATGAATGGTAGTCATCTTATAGGTAGGATACACATCTGCTGTAAAAAAAAATTCCACAAGGGAATAGCTAACCCAAAATGTCAGAGCACGAGAAGATGCGCACCCAATAAGAATACAGGAAACAATAGCACCATCATTCAGATCATCAGCTGTCTAATATTTATATGCCGATGAACTGCCTGGTGGCGCTGGTGGCAACCTATTTGGTGTACGCCGGCTGCCAGAGTTTGGTCCGGTACTTGCATCACCATTCTGAGCAGGGTCACTGTAACGCCGACTATGGCCGTTGCTGTTAGACCTTGAATCACCAAAGGAATTGGAGTGGTCTAATGGTCCATTTGCTGCTGCATCAAATGCCGATCTCCAATCATCACCTGAAGGAGCACTGGTTCGTGGGCTGCTTTCTGCAACGTAGTATAGAAAAATACAATCATCTATCATGCTGGTCATAAAGCATGACATGAAAAGCCACCAGGAAGTGAGAAAACATATATATATATCACACGTGCACACAAATATATCTGTACGCGTATGCACGTAGAAGATTGATCCTTCAAAACTTAATTGTACGCAGTCAGAACACATCTCAATGTAGATACAAGAAACAAATTTTTCTCTTAACAGTGTTTTAAAACCATTAAAAGAAAATAACAAGATAGATTTATTGAGAATACTGCATACTGAAGTAAGAAAATTCTAGATGGACCTATTCCTCCAAAGTGCTGGAAGAAAAGCAATAGACGTATCTTACTATACAAAATCACATCTAACATTGATCATCACAATTCTCCATTTTGCCAAACATTACCGTACACTTCACCCATCTCCCTGAGTTGTTTTTTGTAATGTTTAAAATTGCAAAAGTTCAGAGGTAGGTTTTTTATCATTCTAGAAGGTGCTAGAGAGGAGAAATTCCAAATGATCGAAGGCATGCACTTACAATTTATGTTTTACAAATGCAATTATTAGAAAAAAGAAATTACAGTCAAATACCTGCTCCAGTGCCCCCATTAGAAAAGCTAGCTGCAGCAGCACGGTTATCATGGATGCTCAATTGACGAGTTAGTTTGGAAAGAAGAGAGGATTGCTTTTGAAACCTCTCACGTCTCCGCTTGACATTTTGATCCTCTTGAAGCAGTTCTTCAATCCTTGCTGTGCTTTGGCCACTAGTCATAGAAGATATAAAAAATATAATAAGAATAACAAATTTTGCTATTTAACTAATTTTATGATACAGTTAAATTGTAGCAGATGACTTTGTAAATATGAATTTTGCCTCACAATTCATGGCTGGTAAATATAAAATGGTTCCAATCTTCTACAATGGAATCTTGGTGCACATTAATTTATACAACATAGAAAACTCAGTTATAGAAGATAAGAGGGGTAAATATTATGGTTGGTCACCAAACTATGGTCATTTCTCACTTTAGGTATCAAATTTCAATTTGTATCAAAATGGTTACTAAACGGGAGGTCACCCAAGGGAATCCGGCGAGGAATTACTAACGTGGACGCCGGAGTGACCACATGGATCCCATCTTTACACATCACTTGCATCAATGGCGACGCCATGTGGCATAAGTTGAAACGTAAGTGCCACATAATCCATTAAGTCGCCACATCAACCCTTCTTTCGTGTCAACTTATACCACATGGTGACACCCCTGATGCAAGTGACGTGTAAAGATGGCATCCACGTGATTACTCTGACGTCTGTATCAGCAATTCTTCACCGGATTCCCTTAAGTGACCTCCCGTTGAAACCAAATTGAAGTTTAGTAACCATTTTGATACAAATTGAAATTTGGTACCCAAAGTGAGAATTGACCATATTTTGGTGACCAACCATAATATTTACCCAAGATAAGAGATATAGGCAAGTTTTGAAATGATAACGTCTTTTTCGCAACTATACACATGTAAATTCATCAATTGGTAAACAACCCCTGCAAAGAACCTCGCCTACAAACACTATAACCCATTTCATAAATCCTAATAATCAGTAACATCAAGATCCTTAAATGAACTCCCATTTCCTTCTCTCATGAAAGATGATAGGTTGGAACAAAAGTTGAGCATGTGCCAGCCCTTAACAGGACGGGATAATTTGCTTGTAAGGAATCACTCCAGACATCTGTTTGGTCTTGGGTAATCTCCTTCGATCTTGGAATTCAAACTTGGAGATCAAAGGGTATGCATTCCCATAACATAACAAATACAAAACCCTAGAAATCATATCAACGTTGAAATTTCTACAACTTTTTCTCAATCTCCATGACTCTGGAAGGATTAAGCAATAAAAAAGTAGATTGATCTCAAGATGAACATATCAACATGTGGATCCCAACCAGTACAATCTTGATGGAGCCCATTCAGTCAAGGTCAGCAATGGTGACCGAAACATAGAGGAATCTCACAAACTATTTCCAATCACTATTTCAGATATTGAGGGGTTTTTATGCAAGCTTAATATGGACATTAAATGTCTCCTATCTTCTTTTGACAATCACAATCAAAAAGGCTGGTGCATATTAATTTACTTGTGTTGCCTCCTGGAATCTAAAAATTTCCATGTCCTCAGAAATGTTTAGGCATAACCTACCTCACAGAGCTGTATAATTGGTTAAGCATGTCTTCCTTTGCTTTCTCTACTTGGCAAAGCACAACAGCCTGTTAAACCACAAACAGATATTTATTTAGTTATTTGAGAAAAGTTTAATAAACAAGCTTAAAACAATACACTTAAGTGTACTTGCCTTTGGAACATTTGCAGCAAGACTATTCAAAACAGCTTCTACATAGCCGCGAACTTCTTGAGACATCCATCTAAGTTCTTCTTCAGGATCAGCAGGTCTTCTTGTCATTGTGTCCTGGAAGAACAAAATCTCAAGTTGGCTTTTGAAGCAATTTAAAACTACTAAGTAAAAAGCAATTATAAATAAAAATAAAAGGCACAAAATTTAACAAAGAATTCATTCCGAAGATTAGAAGGCAGTATCATGCACACATAAGGATTCAAACATGTATTAAAGAGTTGATATGCATACAAAGAGAGATCAAATTTCCACAAGTGGAAAGTTAATGTACCAGAATTAGACAAAAACATTAGTTTTTAAAATATAGCAAAGCAATGACATAGCCCCAAGTTATCAATTTAATAGATGGATTGATTTATTTTCAAATTAAATCCTATTAACTCAACAAACCACTTGATCCCCCTTGCATAAAGAGAGACATGTTTAGGCAAAAAAATATTTATTAATAATAATAAAATAAAATAAAGATGAGGCTCCTAAACCTCAATTGTGACATCCCTGATCCATCTCTCTTAACTTTTCAATCTCCTCTTACCTAAATATTGTAGGAAGATTAGTTTCATATTTTCCACCACCAAGAACAATTTATAATGAACCCGAGTATACACTTCTAAAGTTTCCCATCTCAAAGTACACTTCTATTTTTTCCCTCGATTTAAATCAACCTATTTAGTCAACCCTCTATATCTCAAGGTTTCCTAGGAAACTGAATGAATCAGTCTAATTATAAAGTTTCCCATTCTCAAAGTACACATTTATTTAAACCCTCAAAGTAAATCAAAATCGACACTCTGTCGCAATGTTTCCTATGAAACTGAATGAATCAGTCTAATTCTAAAGTAAAGTCATTTCATACTATTCTTTGGTTAGGTATAAAGAAAACATCTGCAAGCTTTCGAAATTTGCAAACTCAAGAATAATCTATCAAAAAATCTCCCATGGATATAATGTAAACTTTGTAGCTCAATAAAAGGCAGCTTGACAAGATATTTCATGTCAAATCTTCTAAAGAATTTAACAAGATTTAGCCATTCATTTTTAAGGTCATATGGGTTTGAGATTCAACTGTCCAATGACTCCAATCTCCTAAATACTTTGGAAGTAGATCATATGTTTATATAGTAATAGCAAGTTGGTGGCAAAAGATAAAGCAGGCATAAGTGCTACTTCATAAGTTACGCAAGTTTCAATTTCTCGAAAAGAACTTGATTTTAACCATGTAATGTTTCCATCTGGAATATCCTATAGAACAAAATAGTTGGCGAGAAGAAGATTCAACATACCAAGGACCCATCCGAAAGGCTTTGCCTGATGGCAGGACTACCTTCAGCAGATGTCCCCTTGGTAGAGATCCCCTTGGATGGCTGGATAACATGCCTAATTTTATTAATCCACTCGGTTTTGTCCGCCATACTCTCCGCCTTCAATATCACAGCACTATGAGCTGCAAACATAACACATACTTAGGGTAAACAAAAGAAAAACAAAAGAAGCCAAACCATATCAGCATGGTAGTAAGATTTAACAATACCTTTCAAAACAGTCTTATATGGAACTTTGCTGGTTATTTTGAAAACAAGACTAGGAGCTTTTCCAGAATCTGGTCCATTTGATTTTTTTGACTCCTTAGAACTTTTAGTAGTTTCCTCCTCCTCTGTAACCTCTTCAACATTACACTCCTGAAGAAATAAACAGTCAACTTGCACGATTTATCTTTAATACATATAGACAGAGCAAGTGGAAGCTCAGCATTTGATCTTGAACCCTCTAGGTATTCAGCAAGGTGGCAAGTCATGTGCTAGGCTTTAATAATAAAATTATTTATTAGGAACACCAAAATTTTTAATTTGGGAGATCACTCCGAGGATATATGAAAAGAATACAGGTAAAACATAGGATGGTAATAACAGAAGCAATAAGTAAATAATAAAGCCACACAACTTTCATATAAAGGTTTAATGAATCAACATAATAAGAATCCCTACAACAAGATCAACAAAATAAAAAACATTTAAGCATACCATTAAAGAAATATCCATGGCTACACTATCTAAAACATCCGAACCACGTGCTTTGTGAAGGCTACCATTGGGACGAATATAAGACAATAATATCACATTGTTGATTGAAAGCTTATGTATAAAGAAAAAAGGAACCACGTCCGTTGTGAAGGAAAAATCTATATAATTCCCTCTATCAAGATGAAGTGGCAAATCAACCTTGATCTAATTTGCTAGCCATATGGGAAAATGTGGAAGAGCAGAAAAGAAGGAAAAACAATGTATTCAAGAAAGTAAAAAATGGAATCAAGAGGAAGGTCCATAGTTCTATTTTCCCCACCATCCTGTGAAAAAACAGGTACCAATTTTTCATGTCTGCCTATTGAAGTGTTCTCTTTCTTCCATTGACATATTCTTTCCTCTGCATGATATTCAACCTATTCTTACCTTCATTATCATACTCTATCCTGCACATTAGTTTTTTTTTTGTCTCTTCCTAACAATTGGTTGTTGTTAAATGTAAAATTTCATCTCTCCTTACCTTCATTGTCATTAAATTTATCCCTCCCTAACCTTATTGTCAAATTTTTGCATTGAAAATAGAAGATATCATGATATGAGGTGAAGACCTTTAAGGAATTACATCACTGTAAGTAATTTAATTCTTCCTGACTTGGGAAAACTTGAGCACTAAAATCTTATTGTTTCAAGAGCAGGTTCAACACTAAGCAGAATATTTGAAGCAATCTCACTGTTAAGGAGCTTGCTAAAGTAGTACACTTGTTTGAGTGAAAGAGCACAAAAGAATACCAAAAATGCACACCATACCTCCAATGTGATGACACCACGAAAATGCCTTTCCTCCTGCTTCTTGGTGTATCCAAGCTGCATTAGAAGTTAAAGTAAGCATCAACCAAGCCACTTCCAAATATATATGTATATACATATATACATATGAATATATGTCGACTATGGCACAAAAATAAATAAAAAAATAACTAGATACGGTAAAATCAAAACTAGGAAGATAAAACCAAAATCAGAAAACAGGAAATCAAACCCACCCTAAATGATGTTTTGTGTTGGATAGTATTTATCTTTATTAAATACATGGAGACCTACCTTTCCACTCTTCTCATTCAGAACAAACCATCTTCTGCTCCAGCCATTTGTTTTTGCACTTCTTTTCAACAAAAACCCTAATGAAGAAAAATTAATTAGCATGTAACATATGAAATAACTTTACTTATAAAATTTTAAATGACATAAATATTGTATAGAAAAAGAGGATCTCTGGTGGTATCATCACATCTACAACAATCACTAAACGCAAACATGTAAAATCAAATTAAAACCAATCACAGCTAATGCAAGAAGCATATGCTTATTGATTAAATTTCTTTCAACACTCTAAAGATAAAAGCCACTTTAAAGTTATCAAAAAGTAGAAATTACAATGGTATGGTAAAGAATAACGAAACATTGAAGATAGTTATGTCACTCCCAAACAAGGCTCAAGACACAAGTACCATAGCTTAATGAAATCAACTAATATGGAAAAAGATATCCAAGAATCAAGAACTAGTTGATTGCTTATGATAATATATAGAAATGATTACTAGTGGGTGGCCAGGGTGGTGAAATTTGAAATACTTCACAGAATATGCAACTGAGACATTATAGTCAAGTTACAACGTGGAAGTCCTAAAGAATAGCTAGGAAATATGCCTCCATTTCTTTACGTTTTCCACATCAATTTCATTCTCTGGTCGAGGACCACTTGTTTGAATAGATTTCTGATGTCTTCACCTATTAAGCAAAATTGATTTCTTAACAATCAGTAGAAAAAATCAAATACTTACCACAAAATTGACAACCAGTGGGTAGTTTCACTTGGCAAAAGCACATAAACAAAAAAATGGACACAATAATCCAGCAAGAGGATATGCACTTTGGGATCCATTGTATGTTTTTTAACACACAGAACCTAGCCCCCCACAACATATATAGATCGAAGGATTTATCTCTTTTAGACAAATACCCAATCAACAACTAATGAAATTTTAGTCACGAATATTACTATTTGAAGCATTCAATTTCTCATCAGATATAATTACCATTAAAACCCAAGACTGAAACTAGTCTGATCTAACCACGCAAGTATTAGCATTAATATGGTCATGGATTATAGATGTTGATGTTCAAATTGTAGAATCTATAAGGGCATATCCACATGGATATTGAGTTTAACTAGATTCAGTAATTGAATTAAAATCACAGCTAACACACCTGCTGTAATTTCTCCCCCAGGCCCAGCAACCTGCAAAGCTGAGCCCTCTTTTGCATCTTTATCTTTGTCACTCTGATTGGATTTCTCTTTCATGGACTTCAAGCTGCCCCCTGGTTGTTGTGAACCTGTCTGAGGGCTAGTTGCCTAGTGGGTATAAAATAGAATACATAATTAGCCAACAAAACAAGGAGAACTCAAAGAAAACAATGATCAAACTAGTCCTGTGTGTGTGTAAGGGGGAGAGAGAGAAACCCACCCGGTTTAAAATGGCTTGCTCAGCCTCATGCCCCTTCTTTGAAGATCTGTTCTTCATCTCTTCTTCACGACGCTGCCGGTCCATCCTATTGAAAGAACTAGGAACAATTAAATAAGGAAATAACATAATTAACATGAAAACATCTAAGAACCTCAATGTCGGAAATACTCAAAAGTCCACAACCTTGCAAAGTATACGGAATTCGTTTACTGTTTATGCTAGTCTTGTTGAATATTTAGCTAGTGATGGCCTTGTTAGAATTCAAAACAAAAGTAAAGCATCGACCTCCAATAAAAAAATAAACAAACAAGAAGACTTGTACCTCACAAGTTAATGAGAACAGTGCAAAAAAGCTTACATTTCCGCTTTTCATACATCATGAAAACATCCAACTTAAATCATTAGGGAAGATGATCCAAATTAATTTCAATTTGTAGCAAAGCCAATTAAGCTTAATAATTAGGTAAAAAAAATACATTAACCTGCAAAATTCTTTAATAAAATTGAATTATGTAGCTAGAACACAACATCATATCAAGAAATTTGCAGGAAAAAAAATTTGGGTGAGATTGCTTAGGCAAACCAACAAACCTTCTTTGTACCAAACGAATGAAGTGTTGAGGAGGAACAAACGCGCGTTCCATGTCCACTAAAGCAACAACCATTTTTTTTGCCTCATTTCGAAAGTTATCTAAAGCAGTAGATGCAATTGCAACAACCTAGATACAACATTGGAAAGTAAATCACTACTCTTGTGGAAATCACAACATTCAAACATTAAAAACCCAAATTACATTCATCAAAGAGAAATACCTCACGCTTAAATGGAGGATATCTTCCAAGTCCAGGTGTTACATTAGCAGAAGCAGAAACAATATCTATCAACACCCGATGCACCTGTTGGAGACATGCCATCACGAATCCAATGAGAAGTTTAAAAAATAAGATAGATTCCATATTCTTCAGAAGATAGTTTGACTGACCATGAAAAACAGACAAAATTTAAACAAGGACAAAAGCACACCCACAAAGGGTCAAGACCCAAGATTTAAAAAACAAAAGATTTATTGAGCCACTGAAAATATATAAATTAAAAACTCCACCCAACTGTGCATTTTGAATGTCATAAAGAAATTTATAATCCACTTCAAACAATGAGCAAGTGTAGTTTAGCAGTTTCCACAATAAAATAGATTTTTCTTCCAAGTAGAGCAACTGACCTCATCAACACATAGACGTGATGGTTCTTTTGCAAGCTCCAGTACTCCTTTTATCAAGGATCTCAAACCTTTCTCAGGGGATATTAGATATGGTTGATAACCATCAGCTTCTAGCACGATCTGTAACAGAGAGTGAGTTCATAAAAAAGAGCATTGCAGCATTAAATTGATAATTAAATATGGACATGTTGTTCCTCTTCTAGTATTTTTGAGTTTCACACCAGCAGCATTGAAACTACACTCAGCATCAAGGCCTAAAGCGAGTGGATGGGTTCACTTGGGAAGGCACAAAGGTCAGATTACCTGAACTATCAGCTAGTAACCATAGTAGGTAAGTTCCTGAAATTGAACTTTATGTTGAAGAGGCAGGTTGCTGACCAAATTTCATGCAAGTTGCAAATTCAACCACTTGATTGCATGAAAAATAGTGCATGATATGCTGAAAAAAGTTGACACTAGATCTACATAACAGTAAGGATTTAAGTCTTCTAGCAGCAACTTCGGATATCACAATTCAAGCTATATTTGTGTGTTAGGCTTGTCAAAGCAAGGTTGGTTTCTAACTGAGGCAAGCCAGATTAATATCTGGGATTAAACATGCACATGTATAGACCACCAAGTTTCTATAGTGTCCTTGTGCAAGGTAAACTAAAGGTCTTCAAGTAAAATACCCTTTTGACATTGTTAATATCAAAATGTCTATCCAATGGTAGCTGCTTGATCCGATTAGGAAAATTTCCTTCAAAACATGCAACAACTTTCCAACCCCCACCCTGCATAAAAAGTATCCAGTCAATAAAAAATGATTTATAGCAAAGAAGAGAAAGCATAACAAGAAAATATTATATTTAACCATGAAGATCATAAATAACCAAATAAGTGTAGCTTTGATCACAACGCTCAATATATGATGGCCACCGAAAAGGGCAAGAACATGTAAATAAGACAATAAAGAACTTTATAAGGCATATGAACAAAAACACAATAGTATGTGCACAGGAACTAAATATACAGCAGACCAAGCACATCCTTTTTCTCTCTGTTTTCAGTTGAAACCAATGATCAAAATGAGTATTTATTTGACATCAAATACACACACACACACACACACACACACACACACACACACACACACACACACACATATATCTAGACAGCATGATTCACTTAGGCATATTAAAAAGCAAAAAATAAGAAGCTTCCAAACAAGATAATACAAATACATCAATCATCAATTTCTCCAATGACATATCTAAACCCTGCAGTGGTAGTGCAAGAAAGTGTGCTGATTTGAATGTTTTTTGTAGAGTACATCACTATGTGCAAGCGCTGAAACTTATCAACATGTATATCAGTTTTTTTTTTGGGGGAAAAAACATGTATATGAGTTTTAAATCAAGAAATTTTTGCATATCCAACATAATTAAAATTGGAGTTTAGACCATGGTATTGAATTGTGATTACTGTTAAGGTCCATGTCAAAATATAATCACTTAGTCTGTTGCAGTTATAACCTTCATCTAGTGTTCAAATTGAGTCATTTAAGCGGAACATATATAGCACATGGACATATGAGTTGGAATGCCCAAAAGATTATTCAGATGGGTTGGCTGCACCCAGGATGCCACTGTTAAATTGTTGAATATTGGCCCTTTTCATCAAAAACTATTTATAAAAAAAAAACAGAAATCCATATATTGAATCACCATAAAAATAATTAATTAAAATAGGAGATAGCTTAATCATAAAGGAAGATATTATATATGCAAGTATTGGTAAAACATAGCCATAACCAATGTAGTTATTTGAACAGGTTCAACTTCCAAAATAACAGAAGATCGAAGAACAGGTTACTAACCTCACCGGAGGAAATATGCTGAAGGAATTTATCCTCAAATTCTCGGCAAAGCTCCAAAGCTATTGCCCTGGTACCTTCAGAAGTATGTACCATTTGCTCCCCAAGCCTTACCAACTCATCCTCCACCATTTGAGACTTGCCCTGAAGCCTGCAAATGTTATTTATGAAAACTAAGATGTGTATTCCAATCAACCATCAAGCGTACTATTTCCACCAAAGAAAGTATATTAGCACAAAAGAGAGAAGGCTGGCTGGTACCTTTGCACTAAATGGATATGGGGAGCATATTTATAACAGACTAATAGTTCATGAACATCCTTAAATTGAATTTGATTAAAGATAAAATTTTAAACAACTTATCTTGAATTTTTATCCAAATATATTGTGCCAAATCCGTAAAAGTGTTAGGCTAACAACCTCCCTTGAATTATTTTAAAGATAAACCTTTTTTTTAAAAAAAAAATTATCTGATATTGTGTCAAATTTAAAAAGTCATAACAGGATAACAGCTCAACTTGAACCTCCCTTAAATTGAATTAGATTGAGAATAAACTTTTTTTAAAACAATTTATCTTAAATTTTTATCCAAAGGGAGAGAATACATTATTGGTCACTTGATTAAGTATGATATAAATATTATATTTATATTTAAGACAAAATTTAATTCGAATTGGTAATAATCAAACCAAATAATTCTTTACTAGATAAGCTACCAAAACAGACCGAAAATCCAATTTTTAAAAAATCTACTGCTTATTGGTCGGCTACCAATTATTTTGTAGACCTCCCACCCCTAGTTAGGATTACTTAATTTAAAATAAATCATAGAACTGTTATCATGGTAGTAAAAGAGTCCAAGACCAAATCAAATGGTGCGCAATTCTCAGGAATGAGATAAACTAACAGAAAATATAGAAATAAGAAAATGATATAAATTCGCATTAAATGCCATGTGGCCAATTCTAATTAACCGATGCGACCTTTAGAGAATATAAATACAGTATGTCTTAGGTAATGTCCAAACCATGCAAGTAGCAATTGGAATTTTAGTCATATTACTTGCCAAGAATCAGCATACATAATTCAATTATAAATTAAAATTTCTCAACAATTTCAGTAACTGATAAGCTAGTAACTTAACAATAGAGATGTACCCTGATAGGAGATTTGGAAGCCTAACTTTCATACGTTTGCGGATCTGTTTAGCAAGTGTATCCACCAGAGCCACCCTACCAAGTTTTCCATGGGGAGCTCCAGTCAAAATAGACCTAAGACTTTCACTTTCAGCTCGCCAAGCAGTTTCCAAGGAGTTCTCAGAACCAACAGATCCAGCTTGTGCCGATGCAATAGAAACAGATTGACCAATAAGAGCAACCCAAGGAATATCGGATGCAAGCCGTGGGCCCTGATTAGACAGAAGTGCCTGAACAGCAGAAAGACTTTTCTGGTCTCCAGCGGCTTGATCAATTTTGCTTATAACTCCAATGGTTCTGGTTCCTAAATTATGCACTTCAAATAAATTATTCATAATGACAAAATGTAGAAGGTAAAAGAACAAAAAGAAAAATAACTTGCAAAGAAGACTGCAAGCTCTTTAAAAAAGAAGTAATAACTTGATGATTTCTGATAGTACAACAAAGACAGTCAACAGAGCATTTACTACGCACCCTCTGAATCAAATTCCTTGGCTAGCTTAAGTGCTCGAGATGAAGAAATTTCAGTTGCCTGAGCAGCTGGAACTATGACCAGCAATATAGCATCATTGCGCGCAGCATAGTCACTTACCTGAAAGAAAATATATATATATATATTACCACAAACAATTTCCTTCAACATAAGGGACACAAACAAAAGAAAATTGTATTGTTAGTCCATATCACTCTAAAATATATACAGAGCAAGAACATAATGGAAGTAAGGCAAGAAAGTTCAGAACCACCAACTACCATCTACCTATATATAGTCAGAATTAACTTTGCCAATGCTTTTTTCTCCCTGAGATTAGATGCTTTCTTTTAGGATGTATGAATTGCAATTTGAAACATAAGAGATCATTGAACATTAGCATTAGAACATTAAAAAGGCGTACCATGGATTCATCCATAGCCCTCTGGTCCAATCCAGGTAAGTCGATTAACTTCAATGGTGGAGCTGGAGAAGAGAACACCATGTTAATTAAAATGCCACCAATATGTATGTGAATAAATCTAAACCATGAACATGGTGCCATTCTGTTAACAAAAAACCCACAAACAGGCCATGAAAGGTACAACCTGTATCGATAACATGGTCAATGGATACATTTCTATCACACTCGGAAGTACCATGTTGAAGGTTCAATACAAAGATAAATAATTTAGTTTTCTCGTGTACCAAAAACAATCAAACACATCAGAACCATAAAACACAATGCACATCTTGCTATTTTCACAAACCAAAGCTTATGTTTGATAGGGGGATATCCCCTCTTTGGGGATATCCCCAACACATTTCCCAATGAAAATTTTTCCCGCCAAAAATTTTAATTTAAGTTTAACAATATAATAATAACCCACCCACCAATGCATAGAAGCCACATAGCTATCTTATCATTAATACCTTTAATACCTTTACTTTAAAAATTTTCCCCAAAAAATTCAAAACTTTTCAAAAGTTATTCCTAATCCCAAGTGGGATATTCCCCTGTCAAACACAAGCAAAAGGTATAACTTTTAAGTTTAAGATTTAAACTGCAAAATAAACCTCGCGCCAATAAGAACCATTTAAAGCTTGTGCTGCCAACTATCACCTTGAATTCAAGACAACCTTAAATTTAAAGAGTAAATGAATCAAACCCAAGAGAAGTAATCGTGGTTAAAACTAAGACAACACAGACATATAGATGACACAATTTAATTACCATAACTTGCTGGTTGAAATAAAAAAATTGTGTTTTTCCAATGTTTACAAAAACTACAGCACAAAAATATAAATCTTTGTAACAACATATGTACAATGGATAACAAGTTATTACACTCAAAACAATGAGAAGAAATATTATAGGAAATTAAATCGCAACCTGTACTAGTGCGTAGCTTCAAATAAATTTCATCAGAGCGACTTCTTCCCGAACTATGCACTGCTGCACCCTTGCTTAGCCTGTCCTGAAGTGAATGCCTAAGAGCACCTACGCACAAGTGAGAGTAAAACATTCAAGCATCACACACCAACAATCTAAAGAATTCCCATCAAGACACTCCAACACTTGGCCCAGCTGCCAAAGAAACACTAGTAACAGTCAATGAATCCGGTACCCTACAAGAGCTTACTTGCAGAAACCTGCTGAGATTTGTTATCAATCTGCAAGACTATTTTGCCGTTGAGGGAGGTGTCTCTTTGTATGTCGACACAAATGGGCGCTCGGGTGGCTCCATTCTCTCCAGTAGGCTAAACAAAATTTAAATAAGAGAAATAGGAAAAAAAATTAAGATTTGGCACTCAAAGCATCCAGATCTAAACTCCCAAAATGCAGCATACCAGAACAGGATGCCCAATCAAACTATTCAGCACTGCCGATTTCCCAGCTCCCTAAACAACAAAATCAGCATCATTCAAGGTACCATAAACCCTCAAATCACATAACCAAACAGCACAAGGATCCTCCCAGAGATTTCAGCAAAGAAATCAAAAGATCCGAGAAGAACCCTAAGAATCAAGAACCTAATCAGGAACTGATCAAGAACAAAGATAAAACCGGAACTCACAACATTCCCAAGCACAACAACGTTAAGGAAAGTGGACGCCCTCTTCGCCGACGCATCCTCGGCATCCTCATCAGCGAGGAGGGCGGCCGCCTGCATCATAGATTCCGATAGCTGGCACAACTCCTCCATCGCATCCATGGCGGCGACCTCCGAGAAGATCCGATCCAGGGAAACCTAGATCCGGATCTGGAATTCGAACGGCGAGCTCGAAGCCCTTGGTCCTTCGATCCGAGGAGACGAGAAGAAGAGGGGCGTGATCGCGAATGAATTCAAAGTGGGACGGCCGACCAAGAGAGAGAAAGAGAGAGACCGGGGGTTATTGGCACGTCTTCGTTTTATTAACCAAGTTATCTGCCATACGATTTTACGGTTTTACCCCTGTATAAACAATTCCATTTTTACAAACACAGTGAATGTTTGTTAGAATAATTAATTAATATCTAATTAAATTAGTTTATTATGTCTTTTTCCTAATTTTGAAAAACATGTGAAAATGTCTATAAAAAAAATAATAAGTATTACTTCAAATCAATAAATTTTTATAAAATCTGGAAACTAAAAGAATTCTAGAAAATCAAATTTGAAAATTTGAAAATTTGAAACTGAGTCCACATGTTCAGATATTTGATTTGGTTGAACTCGTTAGGTGTTTCCACCAAATAGGAATCCAATCAATTGACAAGTATGAATAGAAAGAGAGCCCTACTACTAGTACAACCCACCTTCTTCTTTTTCTTAATAATGAAGGTAATGGTTAGGAGCTTAAAAATGTGATTGAGATCTCATAACGTTGCCCAAACAAAGTTTTAAGTACCCTTAATCTCATCATTTTGGGAATAAACTTAATTTTTTTGTATTTTGATCTAGTCTAGTTGATTTGTCGGCTATTAATATATAAATATGAGAAACTTTTAACATATTTATTGATGATTTGCGTTTATATGTAATCATTTTTTTTTAAATTCACATACCATTTCTTAAAAACCTTTAAATTAGAGATTTTTTTTCATGTTAGTGTGGTGCAGGCAACACCCAAACAATTAATTGTAGTGTTTGTCATGGGTTAATCGAAGAATTTAGTGTGTTGATTTACTGTTTTGTAATTAAGGATGCTAGTTTGTTATAGGACAGCATCTGGAGAGTTGAGCGCCTATGAGGTGTGTGTTGTTTTACTTCTTTAGAGATTTGTTACAAGAGTCAGCAGTTTGTTACAGTGATGTTATAAATACAATAAAATTGAAGAGAGACACCAGCAAGTATTTATCCAAAATCCTTCATTTCCTTCCTCGGTGCTTCCTTATCCTCTGTATCCTCTCTCAATCTCCCTTCCTCTACCTTTAACCCTTCTCTTTCTCCCTTCCTTCTACTCATCTTCTTTATCCAATCTTTTGTAATTCCTCATCGTTACCTTCAACCTCTTCTATCATCTTCATTGCTAACCCTTCTTCCTATCACGTTCCTCTGTCATGCAACATAGTTTGAATAAGCCGAAGGTATCACGGCCTAGAGGCAAGGTCCTTCACAGGAGATGAGAACCTGGGTTCAAATCTCCTCTGTGACGGAGTGAGTGCGTATGGCATGAGCCACCCAGTGGGTGTGACCCACGCACACACGGATAATTATGTGTGGGATTGATAGTCACAGGCTGTAAAAAATGGGGCCCCGCTTGAAACCTTCCAGCGGTCTGCACACAGTGTATCCTGAGAGCGATAAAACCGCGCCTCTGAGTGAAACCCGTGATAGTCCAATCTGTTTCGTACGTCCTATCTTGAGCATAATGGGGTTGGGTGTATCCCTTTGTCTTAAAAAAAAAATCTAATATTATTTAAAATTTTATGTGGTATAAAGATATTTTATTAGATGTTTTTTTTTATATTTTTATTTTTCTCTCTCATCGTAGTTTTTTCCTCTTTTATGTCAATTTTAAAAGTTTAGGTAAAATACTGCAAAGAGTGTTTGGACAGGAATAAAAGTGCTCTTGTGACATATTTAATGTAAAAATATTATTTTAAATCCAACAAATAAAATAAGTAATATAATCAAGATGAAAAAAGTACTAGTAAAATGTAACTATTTTATTGTTTTGATAAAAAAAATGTAAAACACATTTCATTAAAATTAAAAGATACGGTGATGCATATAAATAAGTCGTGTTCTTATATTAATCATAAAATGAAACATCAAAAAGTTTTTATGTGACCGCAACTAGGGCTGTCAAACGATCAAGCTGTTCGTGAGCAGCTCGAGATCGACTCGGTAAAAGCTCGAGTTCGGCTCGGAATTTCGAGCTTTCAAGCCGAGCTCGAGCTTTAATTTCGAGCTCGAAATTAATTTCGAGCCGAGCTCGAGCTCGATCGAGCTCAGCTCGAAAGCTCGAAATTTAATAATAATATATTAATATATAATATAAATATTATTAAAAAAAATCAATAAAATTTAATAAAATTAGTAAAAATTAATAAATATTATAATATATGAATAAAATATTTAATATTTAGTATTGACATATAATATATAATATAAAAAATTAATTTATAAATAAGTTTTTAATTTCAAACTAAATCTGACATTTAAAAATTATAATTAAGTTCTTAATTTTGAGCTTTCGAGCCGAGCTTTCGAATTAAAATCGAAATCGGCTCGAAAGCAAACTTATTCGAAATTTCGAATTTCAGAGCTCGAAGCTCGAGCTAGGCTATTTCGAAATTCGAATTTGGGCCCACCATCAAGCTCGCCTGCTTATTAACCCTAACCGCAACCGCATGACATTTACGCCCTTTTCCTATTGGGTGTTATGTGATTGCTTGTTTGGGGTACATGGGTTTATTTGGTGAATGTTCAACTTCTCTTGACCAAGTTCTCCGTTGTTTCAAACCTTTCTCAGATGAAGACAGGTGTTGAGCCCACCTTGACACATTTGTGCACTCATCTTATGAGAGTAGGGTTTGATCTCAGATTCGTCCAGAGAGAACACACCCATTTTACACAAAAGACCCGATACTAACAGACAAAAAATGCATCGGTGAATAGAAGAGAGTATTAGCTTGGTATAAACATATTCTTTATCATACAACATTTTCCATTTTTGTATTTGGATCTGTTTGGCCTTTTTCCTATAAGTCATAAACTTTTATAATGGATCATACCTTTTTGAGAGCATTTGAATAAAGGGGCTTTGATTTCAAATTAAAACTTCTAAAATGGTTGGAGCGTGCTATGCATTGCTCTCAATGCAGGTAATTAACACAAAGCACAAACTGTTATATATATTGTTCTCCAATACTCCAACCATTTTCTTTTTTAAAAAACAAAGAAATGGATTTGGTTCAGGTTGAAATGAAGTGAGGATGCCATTAAGCATTGAATTTATTATTATTATTATTATTATTATTATTATTATTATTATTATTATTATTATCGATAAATAAATAGTAAAAAAAGCCTTTGACTTTTTGAGTCTTTGGGGGTGTTTACTGTTTAGGTTTTAGGGTGTGTTTTGGTCCCTGACAATAGTATCAAAACAGTGCCATAGATTTTTTGATATTTTTTATTATTATTATTTTATCTCTAGTTAAGTGGACCTTTGTGCCGCATCAACAACTACATATCATTTTTTTTTTTTAAAAAGAGTTTTTACATCCAAGTGTTGGCGTGACAAGTCCACACTCACATGATTCCTTTTGAATATATATATTTTTTAAAATAATTTCAGTGTAGTTGCTGATATGATAAAACGAGTCACAACATAAAGTGTTTATATAATATACATGCACGCCATGTCAATGTCTACATGGGCGATGTTCTATATAAAATAATAATAATAATAATAATAATAATAATAATAATAATAATAAATCCTATATTTGATTATATTGACTTAACACATTGAAAATATTTTTGCAAATGTATAGAAATTAAATATGAAAATAAAAAAAACAAAGGAGATAATTTCAATTATTTGTGGTAGTGGTGCCATACTTTTTTCTGATGCTCAAGGCACTACTACTCTTTAATACCTGATGCATGACAGCAACCTACTAAAGAACATTGCCTAGATTTAGAACCCTCTGTCCATTATCCACACTTAGGACCATAATAAATACATGATTGAACCCCCTAAACACCATGTTTAACCCTATAAAATGAACCAAAGCCCCTTTATTCTAATGCTCTCAAAAAGGTGTCAATTCCTTAACCAAAGTTGAAAGTAAAGTTCTCCAAACTATGCTTGAAGACTATCCATTCTCCAACTTTTTTTTTATATATATATAGAAGGTAAATTATTTATAGATCCCTGACACTATTTGACATTATTTATCATCCAAAATACATGCCCAAAATACTATTATACTAAACCCTTACACATCCCTCAAGGACCTTAAGACAAAAAGAAAACAGTGCCAGAGACCAATAATTAAATAACTATATATATAAGAAAAAATTATCAAAAAGTCACTTGCACTATTTATGCACTATTTGTCTTTATACCATATCCACCCAAAACACTATTTATACTAAATCCTTGCACCCCCAACCCAATATCCCAAAAGTAAAAAACAAACAGTGCAGGACTGGGGTAATTATCAGCATATATAATTATAGACAAATCATTGGAAACACGTCGAGGGATGATTTGAATACCTCTTTTATAAAAAGAAATAAATTACAAACTTTCATGAAAATTAGTTCACATAAATTGAGAGAATTAACACACAAACACAAAGTCTTAATAGAGTACATCAAAGAAGAGTGAACCAAATTTGTGAGATGATAGTTTAAGTATCTACATGAGGAGGAGGAGAGAATTAATTAGTGTTTGCATTGATTACAAATGGTTAGAATTAAAAGCTTTTTCCACCATCTTTGATCATCATCATCCTCTTGAATTCTTCAAAGTTAACCATCCCATCCCCATCAAGATCCACCTTCCTTATCATATCCTTGCAATCTTCAACCCTTCCTGCAAGCCCCAAAGAGCTCAACACCAAGGCCAACTCCTCCACTGTGATCAACCCATCCCCATCCCTATCATACACATCAAAAGCCTCTTTCATCTCCATGTCCTCCTCTTGATCTGATCCAGTACTAGTATTCCTCACTATGGACTCATAAAGTTTCTGGAACTCATTGAGGTCTATGAGTCCATCTCCACTGGCATCAACTCTCTCCATCATGCTCACAACCTCCTTCTCTGTAGACAAGAGGCCAAGCCTCCTTAGAGACTCCCGGAGCTCCGGTAACGTCACGAAGCCGTCACCGTCTTCGTCGAACATAGAGAACACCTTCTCCAAATCAGTCTTTTCCACAAGCACCACATCTACTACTTCCTTCTCTTTCTCTAATGGTACTTTTGCAGAGAAAGGTAGTTGGAAGAGGGAAGCAAGGTGTGATAGGAACTTGGGAGAGGAGAAGAAGAAGAAGGTGTTGATGAGGCCAAAGAAGAAGATGGTTGCAAAGAAGAGAAGAAAGGGTGTCATGGTGGGATCGAGCACAAAGCAATTGAAAGAAAGAACGAATTGAGAGATCTTAAAGAGAGGAAGATTGCTTAAGAGCTACGTGAAATCTTTTGCGCGTGGATTGATCTGAAGAGTTCCCACCAAAGCGCGTGAGAAACTATAATAACGGTCCTGCCCTGGCCTGGCCGGACCGTTCTTTGATGTCTAGTCTAGAAGCACAAAAGTGAAACCATGTGTACCGTGTCTGTTTGACTGCATGGAAAAAAAAAAAAAATATTACTGTAGAGAAGTCTGCGTCTTTCTAAATATAGATTATTGTTATTGTTTTTTTATTATTATTAAAGTTGATAAACTACACTTCATTGAATTAAAAACATAGTTAATATATAATAAAAATATTTAAATTGACAGATACGATGTATCAAATGGTATTCACATATTTGATTTGTTATTATTCATCGGCCTTTGTTCGTTTTGTTGTTTCATCTTTGTTGGTGGAGTGTGTGGGGACATATATATCTAATGTAGTCTCCAGTTTTACACGCTCAGGGTATGCTTATTGAATCAAAACAAGAGAGAATTTTGATTAAGTTTTGTGTAAATACTTTATTTATTATTAAATATCTTCAATTTCTTTCAAACCGTAGAGTCAATGAAATGGTCATCATCATAGTGGGCACCTACACTTCACACAAAGAAGAATATTGTAAACTTTGGTACCAAGACGGTTGTTTTGGCTTAACCCAAAAGGCCTTGCTACTTTGAAGTGGTTCAACCTATATTTATGCCCCTTCCACTTTCTCCAATTATCCGATGTGGGACTATGTTTGCAATCCCAACAATCATAACCAAGTCCTAGTCTATTCTCATGTTAGAGTTTGATCGCTTAATTTCTTATAATTCATGGCATGAATGGGTATGCATATTGGTTGTAACGGGTTACAAAAGTGGGTTTATATTCCCGAGCAATTCTATTCATACCGACAATCCTTACCGAATTGACTTCCAAAAACCATTGATATCATATCGGGATCATCATCATCACCATCTCGAGACAAAATGAATGGTTTCGGGAAGGCAATTCGGTGAGGATTGTTTGGACATATATCATTTCTCTTATATTCCATGTGCAAGAGGCAATGAAAAAAAAAGGTGAGTGTGACTGATTTGAGATCATTTTCATACCGAAAGCATGTGGTCTGTGTCCTACTTTATCCTTGTCTTGCTAGATTGTGTGGCACAAGTATTTTGGGCAAAAACTTAAATAGAGCCTGCTCCACCTATTTTTAGGTGGATTTAATGCCTATTTTGCTTAGAAAACGCTTTTTTTAAGATTTTTCAATCAGATGTATGAATGAGTTGTATAAAAAGATGTTTTCATATAATTTGGTATTTGATCATAAATTTTGAAATTTCAACCATCAAATTTTTATAAAATTTTAACCATTTTTATAACCAAACTTATCAAATAATACTTAAAATGACATCTAAATTTTATTTTTCACCGATGATCTTCCAATCCATCTACTGAAAATACCAAAACATTTTCTTAAAAATAGCCGGCTCCACTTAAGTATTTCTCAGTATTTTGTTATCCCATTCTAACCGCACAAAAAGAGTTTAACTTTAATGGACCACGGTTGCTTCCAGAAAGACATTGGGATTGTGCCTCTAATTCCTCTGTCAACAAAGAGACTGTATAGAGATTTTACGGTAAACCCTTGGGTGGGCGTAAAATTATTTTCGAAATGTAGGCAGATAATATATTGACTTCGACAATCTTAATGAGAAGTTGATGTTTTGTTGAAATTATTAGGTAGTACTAAGGAAACAAACAAAGACAAACTAAGTCAGGGGAAGCTTAACAGAGGAATTGCATTTGGTACCCTTCCTTTTACAGTCAATGAAGTTGGTGGTTTGCTTGTTGGCACAGAAAGGAACTTGCCCCCATTGACACATCACTTTGTGTTGGGATGCAAATGTATGATGGTATAAAATGCACAGAGTTTATTATCGAGGCATTGATGAACTGCAAGGTACGTGTCTTTGTATCGTTCGGTTGTATTTGAGACCTTTGGAGTATATCTGACATATTTATCTGCTTATATAAGGTGAAGCATGCCGTCTGCCCAAACCAATGCATTCATTAGTTCAGAATGTGTAATTTCCTCGGATCAGCAGGTATGGCCAATTAGACTCTAAATCTGCTTCCAAATTCTGACCATTAAGTCTTTTAGTTGTATTTCTTTTGTTCTTGGACTTGAGAGGAGAAGAATGTCTCTGTATCTTACAATGAGACTAGAATTGAAGGCAGGTCCTGTACAATTCACAAGGCTCATTGAAGTAATGTCTTGTGGCCACAGACCATGAATTGTAATTTTTTGATATTCTTATCGCATCTGCATGCTGTGAATTGTACCTGAAAAATGAAGGAGCTAGCTGTCATTGCACACAAAACACAAACAGACATAGACCGACAAACATATAGCGTGAGGGCCAAAAGGGAATGGTCAAGGTTGCCAGGTTGACTACAACCATTTGAGGTCCGAAGGATGATGAGAATAAACATGAGAATGTTCTTGGAGAATGTCATTTTTCATCTGAAAGAACAAGTTAATGTACAGATATTGTTACACTGAATGTCCTCCACATGCATGTCTAAGGAACTACTCTATAACAATACAAGTCAATATCTAATAAGATAAAAGTAAATGAATTTTATGAAACTTTAAGGAAACAAATCTGAATTTGATGAAGAGACCTCAAGAGCAACTACTTCTGCAGAGCAGGGTGACTTTTGAATAGCTTTATTTATGGTTGTAGGCTTTTGTGGCTTAAGTAATTAGTTAAAGGATTGACGACCACCATTAACGATAATTACCATTGTGAATTTTGTTGTATGTCTTTCTTTTTACAAGAGACGTGTGTTTCATTTGTATTTCACAGTTAATTTAGTTAACAAGCCAGTAGCATCCTTATGATGTTAATACTCTGGCAAATTTCTGAATTATTTATATGCATAGATGGGTAAGATCAATTCTTATTATTGTCATAAATATTTGGTCATACATAGCAATTTTTAAATCTGTCATCTCATCAATTCATTTTTTTTTTTTTTGAGCTAAAGAGGATAAACCCCAGTCTCCGTCCAGGTAGGACATGCACGGGCTTGGATTATCACTGGGCCCGTATTGTACGGGCCCACCCGGGTGACTATTAAATCCTTCGCACTCACCCCGTCACTACAGGGATTAGAACCAAATTCTCATCTTTGGATGAGGAGGACTTTTGCCGCTGGACCCAAAGGTCTTTGGCCTCATCAATTCATTTTGACTTTTAAGAACCATGCAAGGCAAATTTGCTCTGCAATATTGTTGTACATTTTCTATACATACATCACCCTTGTACATTTTGTTTGATAATCAAAGAAAAGACAGTAATTGATGACATCAATCAATATTTTGAAATTAATCTCAATTGTAGATAAGACACCATAGTAAATTCAAAGGCAACATGCCAATTTGAACATTAATAACTTAAACTGATGACTTTATTTAATCATTCCTGGATCAACATTACACTTTTGTTCTTATTATCTGATTCTCTCTCACTGAGAATTAAAGAAATCAACCAAAAGATTCATCATCTCCAAAGCCTTATCACATCCAGGATTGAAGAGCTGAAAAACATGGTCCTCTCCCTGAGACTCCAAAAACTCCACTTTTCCTCTAAATCCACTACTAATCAACTTCTCATAATAAAGCCTTCCCCTGCCCCTCACCAAGTCCTTCCCAGCCACACAGACCATAACCTTCTCACACCCCAACCCTTCAAGAGAAGGTGCACCCTCTGCAAAAGGATTGACCCTTGGATCACTGTACCCACTACTCCCAGGACACACCAAAGGCCACACTTGGTCCACACTCTCTGCATCAATACTTGATTCATTTCCAGGCTTTGCAATCTCACACTCCAACCTCTCCAGTCCCCAGAAGTATGGCTGCGCCAAGACCAACCCTTTGATCTTCTTCATTCCCTCACTGCTGCTGCACCCAATCTTCATCACCATGTTATGAGCTATGTTCCCACCTGCACTGTCCCCAGACACAAACACACGCCCAAAGTCTGCATGGCTTTGCAGCCATGAATCATTATCAGTACTGCTCTCTGAGACCACCCATTGAAGTGCCTGCCATGAATCTTCATATCCAGCTGGGAGAGGGTGCTCTGGTGCTAACCTGTACTCCACTGAGACTATGAGGATGTTGGCTTTGGATGAGAGTGAGTTGAGATAGTTATGGTACAGTGAAGAGAAAGCACTTTCTATGCAAAAACCACCACCATGATAGTAAACAAGAACTGGGACCTTCTTTCCTGGCTGGTTTTCAACTTGTTTGGGGAGATAAAGGCGAGCTGAAACACCAGTGCTTGGATCAATGCTCACATCCTTTGAAGAGACTCCATTGATGTGATCAAAGCCCGCTGGAACGATGTCTGGTTGTGAGAGCCTCTCCATGTGCCCGTCTTTGTAGATGCGAAGAAGATTAAGGATTTCCCGGTCTACTTCATTGCTAACCGCCATTGATGAACTTGGTTGATGAGGAGAAAGAAAGAGAGAGACAGAGAGAGACAGAGAGAGAGAGGAGGGTGAAAGAAGAGGAGTACACAAATGTCTATTTGTAATTGTAGGATATTCATATTATATTGTAGGATGGAGATAAGTATTGTAGGATAGAATTGTAGGATAGAGATAAGTATTGTAGGATAGAGATAAGTATTCATATTATATTGAACATCTTTGTCTCCATTATTGATTAATGTATCAAGATTGGATTCAAATTTTTAACTGTTAATAATTTGACTGTCAAAAGTACAATGACTAAACTTTTTTTTTTTTACTTTGGCAAAAGTTAACAAAAAAAATTACTATTTTTTTATTTATTTTATTACAAAATAAGATTTTAGAAAAAATTAAGATTTTATTTTTTTTGGGAAGTTTAAAATTATAATATATTTGTTGTCAGGGGAAAGAAGAAATGAAAAGAAAAGTCATCTAGAAAGATGTTGCTCACCTACCAAAATGTAAAAGAAGCATTCATGCTTCTTGAATGTGCCACGTCACCAAAATGTACATGTCAGCAAGTTGAATATTGATCTCAGACGCCACCAAAATTATTTTTATTTTTATTTTTCTATAGTTAATTCAAAATCTAATAAGTTAAAAAACTGGAACCGTATTTAATTAATAAAAATAAACTTTTGTCAAGAGTCAAGAAACCTCAAGAATTTAAATTTATAATTTGTTTAATATTGTTTAAACAAAAATAATAATATAAATATAATAACTTGAAACACGATTTTAAACATGTTTACAGACAGTAGATGATCAAGTGAAAACTTCAAAAAAAACAAAATACATGTTCCACACATGGCCATACAAAGTTCTGAAGGTCTGCCTTGTTTCCATGAAACCATTAAAGAAAACACGCCTTTGTATAAACCCTAAAAATCACACCAAACACTTCCTGCTAGAAATTTTGATCACACAAGCTTTTGGAAACACACTAACCTTTGTTTTCTATATTTTTCATGCATGAATTCAGATAACCATAGAATAAGGCTTTGCTGCGCTAAGGTTTCTCTTATGCCATGTCCAGGAGTCTGAAGGAGAGCTTGGCAAAGGCGGCAACATCAGTGCTTTGCGGCCTAGACCGAAAGGCCACCCTTCACAATGACAGAACTCTTCTAACACTGAATGTTTCACAAAGTCTCTGAACAATATTCCACTTTCACCAGAACAATGCGAGAAGCAGCTATTCACTGAGAAGAAGGTTTCTTTTTCATCATCAGCATCTTCTTCTTTGTCTTCTTCATCGGTGGTTTTCTCACCTTTCGGAACAATTAGAAGTTTTCCTGAGGTTGGTGACAAGAACCACGACAAGTTCTCCATGAACAAGCTGTCCTTTGGCCTGAGTTTTGCCTTCATTGCGCGGCTTTGAATCTCCAGAATGATCACCTGAGGTTAGTAAACCAAAGAAAAATTACAAGATAAGTGAAGAGAACATGACAACAATAAAGTTAAACTGCATATATCTACATGTTTGTAATCGAAGTCATTGGCAGGAAGGGCATCATCGTCAGCACCGAATGAAGAGCTAGCCCGAGCTCGGGCACAGGAACAATGACAATTAACACAAGCATCCTTAATAGCTGCAGCTAAGAATTTGCAGTAATTTGAGGGAACTCTACTGGCTTCTTCATGGGCAAAGGACCACATCCTGCAGACTCAATGTTGAAGTAGATGATATCCGACGTTATATATGCAAGATGCAAGCTCAGCTGTGGTGTCTCATCCTATATAGAAATATGCATATGATGTTTCCACTAAGTTTTGTAGGGTGAAATAGACAAGCATGATAGGGGCTCTGCAGCTAATAAAAATGGCTGGATTAGGGTAGAGACCCTTTGGGGTAAAGACAAAGTTAGTCTTATAGTGAAAGGTTAGTGTCCTTTGAATGTTCACCTAATCCTCAAGGGGTAAAGGAGGAATGAACAAAGGGATTGATATGGGTGGAAGGGCACTATCAAAGCAGAACTTGTCAAAAGGATGAATAATGCAATAAAAGAAGAATATCACTTCATGTATTCTAAGTGATTCTATTTTATTCACTTTAAGGCAAAGTTAAAACAAGACATGACACCTAATTGACAATTTAAATAGACTTTGTGAGCAATTGTAAATCAAATGATGTCAAAGTTAACCTTCTAGAGTTTACAATTCAAGCAAAACAGTTTCTCAAAGAAGGGAAATCAGTTGAGCATTGCATGAAGAAGCAGTAAAAGTTCTGCACTTATAAGTACAGATGAATTTTATTTACAGGGGGCAAAGAAGTTTGGAACTGAAAACTAACTGGGTGTCTCCAGTATATACAACCCAGAAGCTCACGTGGCACAGAACATAATATACACTTGATCATGTCCAGTAAGGGATTGACTCTCCAGACAATTGCAGATGGCTGCTTACTTTCTCTGCAAAATTCGGTAGTAAATGTGTCAGGCAACAAAGGGTGGGTAAATTAAATCTTTAAGAAGCATATGGGACCTTAACCATGAAAAGAATGATATGAGAAAAGTGCCTCCCTGTATGGTTTATCAACAAATAACAAAAAGATACCTTTATTGCAAGTACAAGTGTAACATGAAAACTCCAATTAAGGGAATCTAGCAATAGCATGAAACAACTTGAGATTACAGTAGCCTATCTAACAATAACCAGAAAGGGATTTGAATAAGACTTCTAATTGGCAATTGAAAGTTAGAGGGCAAAAGAGAAAAGCACATAAGCAATATACAGTTAAATTTATTATGAGAGAGGAAAAGTAATTTTCAACCCTTCATAGTACATATACAAAAAAAATATATATGAGTTTGCTTATCTAACCACAAGAAAATAAGCTCTAAACCATCAAGATGTGAAGTTATCAAGCTGAAGAGGGAAGAGGGTTCATTGCCAATATACAACACTGATAATGAGCTTGGTATACACGTACAATAACAACAACAACAACTAAGCCTTAATCTCATACTAGATGGGGTCAGCTATATGAATTTTTTGTCTCCATGTCGTTCTATCAAAGGAAAGATCCGACTCAATATATAATATATGTAGGTTCTTAGATGCTATCTCTCCACGTAATCTTAGGCCTACCTCTACCCTTCTTCTTACCTTCTATTACTAAGCTATCACATTTTTCAAACGGGGCATAAAGACACATGTACAAACCATCTTAAACGCCCAAATCACAAACTGCCAGTTAAGTTACACTAAAAGAAATAAGCTCTTCAAGTAGCTTATACTTTCTAAGGCTTTTCTTATTCACATTAGGTCATAAAAGCATATGAAAATCAGATTTTCTTTTTAAGGTATTATCACAATGAAAATTGCAAATTATACAAACTTAGCTGACTACTAATGTATGGAATGTATGACACCCAGTTTGGAACAAAACAAATCATTGATTCATAATTTGTAAACTTTTTTCTATAAAACCAGTAGTCTATATCTACTAAGGCCAATGCACTTGCCAAATTTTGCGTGTAAATCTAAAACAATGTTCTTCGTACTAGTAAGTTCTAGGACACCATATTAGGTCTCCACAGCTATAAGTTACATCAGTTAAATCACAATTCTTGCTCTACTATACTCACTAGAAGAATTTCCCTAAGGTTGGTGTTTTTGGATTCAGAGAAGACATTAACGTGCTGACAAAATGCTCTCTTTTCCCTTGCAGCATTTCGAATCCTTTTCCTTTAATTTTTCATCGATGACTCTATCATCTACACTCCTTTCCAATCAGTGAATCAAAAAATAATTAAATAGATAAATAAGAACATCAACCTTCGAGAGGATCAAAGTAAATCGTATAGAATTCCGCCATAGAGTTCAAATAGAAGCGAATCCAAAACACAAACCTTTAAGATTAGGGCTATCTCCGGCTGATCTGCTGTTGCTGCTGCTGAGATGAAGCAATGGAAACAAGAGCACGTAGTTTCGAGATGGCCGAGGTCTTCTCAGGCGGGCAGGTTGCAAGCGCCACCTGGAGAGATCTGAGCGCGGAGTCCGGCCTCCCGGCTGCCAGCGCAGCTCGCGCCGCCTTATAGGCCTCATCGGCGAGCTTCACATCGTGCTCCGCTTCATCGTCGCCGTCGACGAGGGAGGATAGGAGGGCGGTAGCGCGGGCATACTCCGAGGCGGCGATGGCAGTGTCGATCTCCGCCATTAGGGTTTCCGGCGTCGGCGGGAAGGCCTTCAAGCCGTCGAACACGCTCCACCCGCACGTTCGGCCCGGCCCAGCACCTGACGAGGCCATCCTCTCTCTGGCTCTTCACTGTTGTTTGGGGATATGACTAACTTGTGGGAATATAATTAATTCAAGGCTTTTTGTTTTTTAATATATTTTGGTATAATAAGTAAAACACTTCCAATTACTTTAGATTAGTTTTTTTAAAATTACCTATATAACTGAAATATTTTTTAAATAAATAAATCTTAAGACTTAAGATATAATTAACTCAGTTTGAAATATTAAAATTACAATATAATTATATTTAAGTTTTCCCTTAAGAAAATAAGAAGAGTAGCTATCTGACTATCTCAAACCGACCACATAAAAATCAAATTAACTCAAAATTATGTAAATTTGATTTGGTTTTTTCCTTCTCTTTGCTCGTACCCAAACTATCCATATTCACGAACATAGTTATGAACAAATTAAATGCATATATATATATATATATATATATATATATATATATATGAAAATGTTAGAATATGGGTGGGGGTTTGGTTGGGTTTTAAATTTTATTTGGGTTGGGTGTTAGAGTGGGTCGGCCGCAAATGCGGCTGTCCGAACTCTAACATCCCTTATATATATATATATATATATATATATATATATATATATATATAGGCTATATAGCCTAATGCCTCGGTTTACTTCCGACGATCAAATCAGTGAAAGAACTTAGCAGTGGATGAGAGTTTAGGCCAGTTCGATTGCTTACCTTTCTCTTTGTTCTCTTCCCTCTTTTTCCTCTCTGTTGGATTCGACGCCCATCCCATCTTATGTCAAAGACCTTACTTGTCATATTTGTCTCCTGACACAATCTCTTTTGCACCTTGCCTCCATGCCTTGACATTACATCCACCTTTTTTTGTCTAAAAGGGATGTATGAGGTGGGGATCTATATCGGTCGGATAAATGCTCAAGAAGTGGCCATGGCCATGTGTCCAACTGGATATACACATATCAATATATATCAAAGAAAATTGTGCAAATAATTAAAAGGAAGTCTTCTTATCAATGTCTAGCTTTTTTTTTAAATATGATAAATTATTTGTGGTATGAAAATAAAAGAAATTATAAATTCTTGCAAACAGTAAAAGTAATATACATTAAAAAAAAAAAAAGTTTGAGAATTAAAATCATATAAGAAACTTAAGGACTTGTCTTTGTGTGGTTGTCATGAGAAAATAAAAAGAGAAATTACAAAAAAGTACTCTGTGGTTTGTGACTTTTTCAATTCAGTCCTTGTGGTTCAAAATTGAACTTGGCAATTTAATAGTTTCGCGTTTATCACTTTAGTATCTTGTAACACTGTGAATTCAAGGTGGCGTCCCGTTTGGCCCCCTAAAGCATGTTTGAAGGATTTCCAACCGTATGGATGGGAAGATTATCGAAAAATAAGCTAGCCTGCCAATTTTCATACAATTTGAGAACTTGTAGGATCTTCATCTTAACGGTTCTTATTTTATAGGAATCTGAGCGGTCAGGAATTTCAACCGCTAAGTGGGAGGACCAATCTGCTACCAAATTGTATGAAAATCGATGCTAGATTATTTTTCGATGATCTTTCCATCCATACTGGAAATCCTTCAAACATGCTCTAGCCAAACGACACGCACTCAATGCACATACGCGCAGTACAAAGTGATAAACATGAAAACAACAGGGTCGTTGTGGTTCAACTTTGAACCACAAGGACCGATTTGAAAAAGTCACAAACCACATGGTACTTTTTTATAATTTTCTCAAAATAAAATACTCACATTGGATAACCTACTCAAAAAAAGATGGTAGAGAAACCACAACAACCTAGAAAAATGAAACAATGGAGCACTTGCCAATACAATGCAACCACACCAAAGTGATCTAGAAACACTATAGTGACATGTTCTAAATAGAAGGGATTCCAAGATGATACAAAATCTATAGGGCAACAACAATTTTAACAAAAAATTATACAAGAATGCCAAACAAGGTTGGAACCTGATGATGATGGCAATCACTAGTATATGGAGATGGACACAATCAAATATCCTTTCAGAATAAACATAGCGTTTTCATGAAGTTAATATGTGACACTGCATTTCCAATACTATCTTGGTTTTGATGGGGAACATGTGACCAAGAGGCCCAAGCTCGACGCACTGATACCAGAGCAACTACAATCACCTTTCAAGAAGCATCGCATGGAGAAGATTTCAAAGATAGCCCACCCGAGCCTTGAAGACAACAGAAGGATAGAAGTAAAAAACAACCAAACTATCTAGTATTCACTCTTCGCTTTATTGTAGTAGTAGCAAAATGTATTGCATATGAGGTAACTTTCTTTCTATAAGAAACTAATCCTTTTAATTATCAATAAACCCCCACCAACCGAGGGAAATACATGAGATAGGCACAGGGCACAAGGCAGAATGGGCCCTAGAAAGGTGGAAGCTACTACATCTTAGACAGAGAATTATTTTATTAAAGATAATGTATTTTTTTTCCTTGTTTAAGGGGTGTAATGTACTTTCCAACTATCATTAATAAACTAATGTGGTTTATCAGCTTATTAAAAAAAAACTATCAATAAATTATTTATTTATTTATTTATTTTTTAAATTAAAAAACAACAGAGACTTGTTCATATTTATTTAAAAAAAAATAAAAAATAAAAATGATACACAAAAATTAAAAAGAGCAATAAAAAGAGCTAGGTGACCAGGTCAGTCAATCTCGAGGTCATCCTGCTTCTTCGGTTCTTCCCCGGGATATGCGCAAAGGTCACCCATCCATTTTGGAAACTTGGCTAGGAGAGACTCTGGCGAAGACCCCTGAGCTTGACACTCGTGACAAGTATCACGCGCCCATATGACCAAGGCAGGCATGCATGCACAGTCAAGGTTTTTTCTTCTCTATTCCCCCAACCTTATCATCTGGAACCAGTCCAACTTGATCCTTACATGCATACTAGTAGTTCATGAATCTGGCATCTCATTTAATTTAACTCTATAAGTACGTGCTCAATCGTCTCACATCTTCTACGTGCAATATCTTCTCTCCAATGGCATTCCAAACTACCACACTGCCACTACTACTATTTCTATTTCTAGTCTGCCACCATGCATGTTCTTCTTCACCTTCAACTCCGATCACCGGAGACCGAAAAGCTCTCCTTTCTCTCACCGAACTACTATCGGAAACACCAACAAATACTTTCTTCACTTCCTGGAATGACTCCGTCCACCACTGCCGGTGGCCGAGGGTCATTTGCGGCGGTCGCAAACATCCCCAAAGAGTCATTGCATTGCAACTTGACTCACTAGCTCTCAACGGTCTTATACCGCAATCACTATCCAACCTCACCTTCCTTAGATATCTCAACCTTGCAGGTAACCGGCTTCACGGGGACATCCCAAAGGAGCTCGGTCATCTCCCTCGGCTTCAGTATCTCAACCTTAGCATGAATTCTCTCCAAGGCGAGCTCCCTGCTGAGCTTGGGTCTCTTCAGAAACTCAAGCATATGTCACTTGGTAGCAATCAACTCCAGGGGAAAATACCTTCATCCATTGGCAACCTCTCCCTTCTCACTTCTCTCTTTCTATCATACAACAATCTCTCAGGATCCATTCCTGATTCATTTGATCGTCTTTCAAGCCTCACTTACTTTGATCTCTCATATAATAGTCTCACTGGAAGTATACCTTCATCCATCGGCACGAATTCTCTCCGAGGTGAGCTCCCTGCTGAGCTTGTCTCTCTTCAGAAACTCAGGTACATGATACTTGATGGCAATAAACTCAAGGGGCGAATACCTTCATCTATTGGCAACCTCTCCCTTCTCACTTGTCTCTCTCTATCAAACAATAGTCTCTCAGGATCCATTCCTGATTCATTTGGTCGCCTTTCAAGCCTCACTTACTTTGATCTCTCATATAATAGTCTCACTGGAAGTATACCATCTTCACTATGGAACCTTTCATCCCTCACTCAGTTGGCTATGACAGACAACCAAATCTCTGCAACTCTTCCTGTGGACATAGGCCATCTTCTTCCTAGGCTTACTGAAATCAGCCTCTCCAAGAACCGGTTTTACGGACCGATCCCTTCATCACTCTCTAATGCGTCCAGTTTGGAAGTAGTTCAACTCACCAACAATAGTTTTTCTGGTAGGATTCCTGAGAGTCTAGGAACTTTGACAAACTTATCCTGCCTTCACCTTCAGATGAACAACTTGGAGGCTAAGGATAGAAATGATTGGAAGTTCATTGATGCCTTGAGTAACAACACAAAGTTGAAAAGGTTGGATCTCAGCGTCAACAGGCTTGGAGGAGCTCTTCCAAGTTCTATTGGAAACCTCTCCACAGTACTTGAAATATTGAACGTTGGAGATAACCAGATATCTGGGAGAATACCTGAGGAGATGGTGAATCTCGTCAGTCTAAATGCTCTGATAATGGATGGTAACCATCTTTCAGGTCCTATACCAAATTCCCTAGGAATGCTTCCTAGACTTCAAGGTCTGGTCTTGGATGACAACCACATCACCGGCGAGATCCCGCTCTCTTTCGGCAATCGCTCCCAAATGGCCAGGCTCTCTCTAAGAAACAATGAACTTATTGGAAGCATACCTGCAAATCTAGGACGTCACCTTGAATTCCTAAGTTTAGAGAAGAATAAGCTTACTGGTGGAATACCTAGAGAAATCTTCTCTATCACCTCCCTTTCCAGAGGCCTCTACTTGTCTGACAATTCATTGACAGGGCCCATACCATTGGAGGTTGGAAGCTTGAAGAGTTTGCAAGCTTTCCATGTTTCCAACAATAATTTATCTGGTGAGCTTCCTAGCACCCTTGGTGACTGCCAGAGCTTAGAATCCTTGAGCATGGGTGGAAACTCATTCCATGGATCCATACCTTCAACTCTAGGGAACTTGAAAGGCATCAAAATCCTTGATCTTTCCCACAACTCCTTCTTTGGGGACATACCGCAGTTCCTCGAGGAGTTGAAGTACCTAAATTATCTGAATCTCTCTTTCAACAGCTTCAGTGGTGAAGTCCCCACGAATGGGGTCTTTGCCAATGAGAGTAGATTCTCAATCCTCGGAAACAATCAACTGTGTGGTGGAATCATGGTGTTGAAACTACCACCATGTCCTCTTCAAGCTCACAGCAAGAACAGACATGGCTTTCCTACATTACCAGTGCTCATCCCAACAGTCTGTGCATTCATATGTTTGATAATCTTCATCTCTTGTTTGCTCACCGCTCGGTGTCATCGAAAACCAAAGCTGCTGAATAACAAACAGGGGGGCAATTCAGAACTTCTGAATGATCTACATGTGAAGGTCTCCTATTCTGAGCTTGCCAAAGCAACAGAAGGGTTCTCTATGGCCAACCTGATTGGAGTAGGAAGTTTTGGGTCTGTATACAAAGGAGTGCTGAGATTATTAGAAGATGAGGAGGCAAAGCTTGTTGCTGTGAAGGTGCTGAACATGAATCAAAAAGGAGCCTGCAAGAGCTTCATCTCTGAGTGTGAAGCCTTGAAAAGCATTCGACATCGAAATTTAGTGAGAATCATCACAGCCTGCTCAAGTGTGGATTTCACTGGCAATGACTTCAAAGCTCTGGTTTATGAGTTCATGCCTAATGGCAGTCTGGATCACTGGCTACAATCTGATCAAAAGAACTTGAGTTTAATGCAAAGAATGAACATCGCCATCGATGTCGCTTCGGCTCTGGAGTATCTTCACCACCACAGCCAGACGCCGATAGTTCACTGTGATCTGAAGCCAAGTAATATTCTTCTCGACGACGAAATGTCAGCTCGACTTGCTGACTTTGGTCTGTCTAAATTTGCTGCATTTGAGAACTGCTCGAGCTCAACTAGTTTGAAAGGATCCATTGGATATGCAGCTCCAGGTATGGCAAACAAACTTCTTCCATCTATTTCTTCTGCAATTCAAAGCACTCATTAATTAGCTAAAAAAATTAATGCATCTATTTGACAGAGTATGGAATGGCAAACAGAGTGTCAACTCATGGAGATGTTTACAGTTATGGAATACTTTTGCTGGAGATGTTCACAGGGATGAGTCCAACTGGGAATAACTTCAAAGATGGATGGAGCCTTAGGAAATTTGTTTGTGATGCATTGCCTGAAAGAATTGGAGACGTCATAGATGCAAGGCTCTTGGAAGAAGAAGAAGAAGAAGATGGATGTGCGAGGGATTGCATCGTTTCAGTGCTGAGAACTGGGATTCTTTGCTCTGAGGAGTCTCCATTGAAGAGATCGCAAATGAAAGATGTCTCCAAGGAAATGCATGCTATCAGAGATGCTCTCTTTCTTGTGGTTGGTGGCAAGGAGAAGCTCTCCAACACAAGATAGGAACTTAGATTATCTTATCTTTATGCACGGATCACAAGAGCTGATGAAGCCTTCGAGGAGAACATAGCAGGGAACCAAACGGCACCAGGAAGAGTCTGAGATACCAATCACCAAATTTACCATGAGTGAAAGTTCTTCAATCAATTTCAGATCTCTTTACGACTCTGACTGAGGTTGTAATATGAGCTTAACTATTATCATAAATAAATAAATGTGGTTTATCCACTTCATAAAAAAAAAAAATCTTATCTTTATCTTTATATTTTATATATATATTTAATTATAAATGTTTACAAGCAAAATATGCCAACTTTCCTCATGAAAGCTATATATTCTATCTACCTAAAGTGTGAGAAATTTGTTTATATTTTGAGATATTAAAAAAATATAAATTTTGTGAGCAATCCTAATTATTATTTTTATTGAATAGAACAAATCTTTTTACCTCTCTTCCCAATGTTATATTTTTTTTACTGCACAATTGGTGTCGTTTGTTCGTGTTCCTCAAAAATAAAAAAAGATTAATATCCTCTTATCTTATTGCTCATAACAAATAATATTACTATTTTTTATTAACTCATAATATTATCAAAATTTTGAGAGCCAGCTGAAATATTAATCCTAAGTTTATAAAATTTGCTATATATCTATATATTATATTCCTCCTTTTCTCTTTGATACAAGAGATATATATACATAGATTTGGGTATTATTTATGATACGTGGTAAAATCTCCGTTCAACATGTGCCATGATCTCAAACGCCTGAGTAGTGAAAAGCATTGCCCTAACACTCAGGATCACCGCCTGTCATCTCATAGTAATGGTCGCAATTAGCACCAACATTCACCCGGATCCCGGGGCTATAAAAGTAACGAAGAAGCTATTACGCCAGGGACTAAACCCCATTGTTAATATACTCCATTGACAAATTCTCCTATGTCTTTTTTTCCATGAAGCTCCTTCCATCACTAATTTGAGTGTCGAAGCTATTTTTGAGTAGGAGCGCCCACACCCTTTGTTTCATGTTTATGTAGATTCTATTCTAAATGAGGGGCAACCTCTGATGACCTGATTCCATGAATAAACCACCACATTAGAGGAAAGAAATGTTCATAGTCAAGAATCTTTTCCCAATCATTATTTCACCCATTGATCAATCTATATCTTCATGAGGACATATATTAGCATCAATAATTTATTTTTTCTAATTTTCTAATGCAGTGAAAGAAAACTGATGCTTTCAATGTGTTTATTAAAAAACTCCTTAAAAAATGTGTGTATTCCAAACCTCCAAAATGGGCATTTTGGTAAATTCGAGAGGAGCATATTGTGGCGTTACGCGCCCTCAGCACCCTACTCTGAAACCAACCAACCCCCGTGACGCCGACACCTGCCGATTGGCAGAGTCTCAGTGCATAATCATCCCCATCATCCAAGAGAATCACGGACCGCATCAGGTGGTTACAGCCTTACAGGTTACCTAACGGGAAGACGAGTGACACGTGTCCAAGAAATCCTCCGAAACGGTGCCGTTTCAAATCACCGTCGTCGTTAATGGTCAAGGCCAACCTCCACTATAAATTAAGCAAACCCCATCCGTTAACGGGATGTTATCACCCACCAGCTCGCGAACAAGAAGAGAGATGGAGAGGTTAGCGATGAGAACGAAGGTCAGTCCTCTCTCGCTCAGGGCTGCGGCGAGCTTGAAGAGGAGGAAGGCGATCGCCGCTTTGGCGGTGCAAGAGGTGATCCAGATCCCTTACATGAAGCTCCGGAGCCGTAGCCTCGTGATGACCCATCAGGTGCCGAGGTCGTCCCCGAGTTCCCGCCGGAGATCCCCGGAGAGAATGGAGGAATCAATCGGACTTCCGCCTCGTCTCCATCTCTTTGATTCGAACCCAGAGTGCAACACAAAAAGGTTAGTGCTCTCGATCCCAGATCATGTTATGATCCTTGAATTTTGTTCTGATTTCGGTGATGGTTTCTTTCTCTCTAAGAAGCGATTCGCGGGATGAATCAACGAAGGCGGGGATCACACCACCGGCGGCGGAGATCGAGGGTTTCTTCGCGGCGGCGGAGAGAGAAGAGCAGCAGCGCTTTGCGGCCAAGTAAGCTTGCAGCGCAAGCTATCTCCGCTGAACGATAAGGATGTCATAACCGTTATTCTGTTCCGCAGGTACAACTACAACGTCGTCGACGACGTCCCGCTGAACGGCCGCTATGAGTGGGTTCGAGTCGATCCATGATGGAAGCGCAACCGCCAAAACTAAATAAATAGAGGAAAAAAAAAATTAAGAATAAGGTGCCTCTCTTCTCCCTTACTTCATTTAAAATTCTCATTTACTATAAATAATTAAATCCAAATGTAAATCCCCTGCTACGATATTCCAACCTAATTGGTCATCTTTTTTCATCTCTATTCGCCATCAGACGACGGGCACGTGCCGGTGACCTCGGAAGAGGCCGGCGGCACGTGACGGGCACTGATTTTTTCTTGGAGCTTTAAAGTATTTTTGGACTCTCGGTGGGTTTGTCTGTTTGCTTTGCATCTGGTGCCCTTATATAAAAAATTTATATACGATAAAAAAAAAATTGGAGACGAAAGCTAACTTTATTGGGAATAATAACCAGAAAATGGAATGTTAGTACCGTGGTTGCCTTGCTTTCACTGTTTTAAAGATTGTCTTTTTTTGAGAGAGTGGATAAACCATATATATTTATTGAAAATAACTAGGAGTACGTTACAATGCTAATTCAGAGGGAAATAAGAGTACATAATCTTTGATGGCTTAAAAACCTCTATTTAGCACATGGTAACCTCCTCCCCGCCCTTACCGCCTTATGCGGTACTTATGTGATGCCCTGGGCTGGTGGTGGGTCATCCTCAAACTCATCACCGCCCCCATCTTCCCGACTTGATGAATCAGGAGTGAATTGGAGACTACGCTTCACCAATCCTCCCGCCGTCTCCAACTTGAGTCGCTTGGCCGTAGGGGCTGCATCCAACCAGGAGATAATGAGGAAGGAGATGTCGCGGATGATTTTTTGGAAAACACGTTGTTTGTCCTGAAAACATCGGCTATTCCGCTCTCCCCAAATGCTCCATGTGATTGTCATAACAACGAGGTTCCAACCTCCCCTTAGGGTAGGGTCGAACCCTAGCTGTGTCGTGCCCCTAGAGCCCCAGAGGTCGTGCCCATTCGTGACCCAAGTTCGGAGTCCGAACAAGTTCCTGAAGTGATTCCATATCTGGACCGCGTAGGGACATGAGATGAGTAGATGGTTTACAGATTCGTCCCCCGTGTCACATAAGTAACATCTTGTACGTTCCCCTCTCCAGTTTCTTTTGTGCAGGTTGTCGAGAGTGAGGATTCGATCTTCCTTGGCCAACCAGGCGAAAAGTTTCACCTTTAGAGGGCAAGGTTGTTTCCAGAAACTGGCCTTTAGGTCACTTCTACATCCACCATCGATTCTGAATCGGTATAGGGAATTGACAGTGAACATCTTGTTGGTCGTGAGCTTCCATTCTCTTGTATCCTGGGCGGTTGGGTCTGTTCTGTGATTCATAATTGCTTGTTTGATTAGCTCCCATCCGCCTAGGTCCTTATCCGTCAGTGGTCCTTGCTTAAGGATCGACATTCCTCTTTGTATTTTATCCCTCGCCTCCTTGACAGTCAAGTGGGCCTTGATAGAGAGATCAAACAACCCAGGGTAGATATTGTCGAGCGGAAGGCCGTCCCACCAATTATCTCGCCAAAGATTTGTAGTGTCTCCGCTTCCTGGGTTGACTCGAATATTCATCATCGTTGGTGATACCTCACGACGAAGCCCTTTCCAAAATGGCGATGCACGTCCTGGGGCTTGTTTGTGAGGGTCAATGTATCCATTTCTGGAATAGGCCGCCTGGAAAATTTTCTGGCAAATCCCTGCATTACCAGTTAGTATCCTCCACCACCACTTACCTAAGAGGGCACCATTAAAGGTTCTGAGGTTTAGGATTCCCCATCCCCCGTTCTCCTTTGGTCTACATAGTCTGTCCCAATTTACCAGGTTGTAACTTCGTGTGTCTTTGTCCACCCCTCTCCAGAGGAACACCCTTCTGATCGAATCAATCTTTTGGATGACCCATTCTGGTAGACGGTACACTGTCATCCAGTGAATCAGGATGGTCGAGATGACCGAGTTCAAGAGTGCGAGTCGTCCGCCCATGGATAATAATTTCCCCTTCCAAGAACCCAACTTTCCTTGGATCTTATCAATCAAGGTGTGCCAATCCTCTCTCCTGGGCCTGCCCCCCGAAAGTGGCACCCCTAGGTACTTTATTGGGAGGGAACCAATAGCGCAGTTGAGCACCTGTGCGAGGACCTGAGAGTGTTGTTCAGGGCCCTTGATCGGTATGATGACACTCTTGTTGTAATTGATCTTCAAGCCTGAAAGTCCCTCGAAGAGGTAGAAAATGAGTTTAAGGAGTCGGGCCTCAGCTATTTCCCCTGTACAGAACACCAAGATGTCGTCCGCGTATTGTAGAGTCGTGACAGTGTGTTCCCTCTCCATTGCCAAGGGAATCCCGCGATAAATATTGGCTCTTACTGCTTCCGCGATAATTTTTAAAGATTGTCACAATTAAAAATTAATGAAATTTACTATAGTAGAAGTTATTCATCTGGAGGAAAATTCTTGTATTTATGATTCACCTATTGATTTGAAGAGAAAGAAAAGAGTAGAATTTTTTGTGTTGTAAAATTATAGAATATTAAGATCTTTGTTTTTTTTGGTTGGCAGTTGAAATTTTAGAGTTTTTTTAAGTTATGAATTAAATATAAGGAAATTAGTTATAGTGACAGGATTTTTGGATTAGGTTCTTCGTATAAAATGGAAGAAGAATATAGTATTATACTGCTAAAGTGTACGGAAATTCTCTATATACTACCAAATTTCTTATTTGCGCACAGTCAATGGCATTTTCAGTTTATTCTGAAGTGTAAATGTTTATTTTTGCACCTGTTAATGAATCATGCAAAATAAATATAGAGGTTTTAGAGTTAAGCTATCTTTAAATAAGGTATGTATGTTTAAATGGGTTAATTCATGTTTTTAAGTTAATTTCCTTATTTTAATATATTGTGAAACTCATACCAACAAAATAGATTTGAATAACCATTATAATGGGGTTTTAAACCAAAACAAAGCATGTCATATGTTTGTATTTGAAAAATATTTTATATTTATTTAGTTATTTTAATAAAAATAAAAGAAATCTCTATGGTAAAGTGTTTGATGTAATTCAGAGTTCCTTCCCGTGAAAGAAAATCATTATGCACGAATATAAAATTAATTTCATAACAATTATAATGAGTAATGATATATAAAGATTTATTGGGATTTCCTCGACTAGATTTCATGAATGAAATTTCAACCATTCACGCTATCTCGAAATTGTGCAGATATTAAGAATGGCAGATCATTTCATGAAATCAATTATTCGACTAATAGATCTTCAATTTCCATATATATGAACAAGTTCGTGATTATAGAAGTCATCACTTCAAATATAACTCATAGATAATGTTTAGTGAAAATTGTTATATATTCATTTCTTTTTGATAAATCACAATTTATTAATAGTGCAAAGAGTTGATTACATGGGATCCGTTTTACTTGGGATTACGATGATAATAAGGATTAGCCAATAATTGGGTGACTTAAATAAAATGGTATAAAAAGTTTTTTATATCACATTTGGTCAAACATTAATAAGTTTTTTTAAACACATTGTGTTATTTTAACATTTTAACATTGAGTTTTTTTTATCATGCAACAAGAACTTTGTTTCTTTGTCTTCATTGTATCATCTTATGTAATAAGGAATTGCATGTAAATTAATTAAATTTGTTTTAAATAAATATGGTTAATCCAATTTTTCAAAAAAAAAAAAAAAACTTGAGTTATTTTTATAAATAATTCTGTAATAGATGATGTATCTTATATTTTTCCTTTAGGTTAATTACAAAATTTTTAAAAATAATAAATTAGCGAGTGTTATATAGTAAAACATTTTAACTTCACAATGGATTAAGGGGTAATAAAAGAAATGAGAGGGAGAAAATTGAATATTTTTATGGATTGAGACTAGGGATCTTAAAGGATCAAGTTGTTCGAGATCGGCTTCGTAAAAGCTCAAGCTTGGCTCGAAATTTCGAGTTTTCGAGCCTAGCTTGATCGAGTTCGGTTTGAAAGCTCAAAATTCAATATTAATATATTAATAACATTAATATATAAATAAGTTTCTAATTTCGTGCTGAATCGAGTTGAGCTCAAGCGTTTAAAATTATAATTAAGCTATTAATTTTTAACTAAATCGAACTGAATTTGAGCTTTTGAAATTAAAATCGAACCGAACTCAAGTAATCTTATTCCAGATAATTTTGAGCCCGAGTTGGGCCCAAGCCCATCAAAGTCGGACCATTTACAACCCTAATTGAGTGGCATCTATCCATTGAAAGAATTTTTTTACAAGTATCCAACAGACTGAAAGAACTATTATTGATACACAAGTACATGACCATAAAGAACAACTCAAAATGCAACAACTTTCCTTTTTTTTACCCCTTTTTTTGAAAAGGAAAGGTGGATATACCTTTTTTTTTAAAAAAAAAAAAGAAAGAGGAGAAAGTTAATGCAACAACTTTTCAAAATGCAACGACTTTCACAGCATTGTAATGCACGACCAGTAAAAACAGCACATTTAGTATGAAGAAGTTAATGCAATCCTGGAGGGCTATGATCCCAAGGCTCTTCACCTTCAACTTAATGCACAGCCCCAATTCAACAAAGAAAAACATTCATTCTAGAAACCACAATAAAAAGAGAAATAAATGGCAGGTCAAAATGAATATCATCAGCATCCCAAAGAAATGTTTTTTTTTTTTTTAATAAAGATTGTGTAATTGAGCATAATATATTATCAATAAGACCAAATCGATCAGATTCACAAATTTGATTGAAAATAAATCAAAACTATTTATTTTGACCTGCATATTTGAATGATTGATGAACTTAAAAAAGAAAGCTTAAGTTTGGCCCATGGGCTTTTTTTCCTCTATACTCATTCCCTTTTTTTTTTTTTTATTAAAGTAAATAAATCATATTTATTTATTGATCGGTAAGAAGCAAAGATAAATGTCGATACAAAGGCGGCCCGATGGCCCCCCCCCCCGGGGGAAATTTCCTTTCCTTGGATTTTTTAAAACTCGCAAAAACAAAATCACTATTCTTTGCAATGAAGAGATGTAAATAGGGTACTTTCATCAATTCTTTTCATTGCAGACTCTTGACAACTAAACATGCTTCTTCAAAGAATCACTGTTATGAGAGATGACTTAATTTATCATCAATTGACCAATTGGCCTGGACCTAACTTCAATTCAATTAGGTTGGCATGTCGACTTAATTTAATTTAATTAGATCCTATTAATAATTAAATCAAATTTTCATAAATGCAATCCTTCCTTGTCGCCCAAAACCTGAAAAGTTCAGCAGAGGATATGGCCCAATCTTTTAAAGGCCCATTAAGCGACCCAGTTTGGCCCACGGCTCGCAGTACCTCGACGGTACATACACCCAATAATTGCACGATCACCGCAACAGAACATCCCCACCGTTCGATCATCATCATACGGTTGATATTTCCACAGCTTTTGTCAGATCCTTTTGTCCTCATTATGTCAGCCATCCGACCTGGAATGGACGGCTGGAATCGAATCCCTCAGCGGGTGTCACGTGGTGTACCCGATCGTGTTCCAGTGAGAGGGAGCACCGACCTGACGATCTAACCGTACACGTGGCAGTAAATCATTGGGTTAAAAAGTAGAAGCGCTCCCTTATCAGAAGCATACGATTAATCATTAGCCCAGGAATTTGATTGAAAGGTTTTATTAACTCGCAGAACTTTTCACATTCCTCCCCCTGAATTTCATCTATTTACAAAATAACTAATTTCAGGGACTCAAATGCAAAATAACCAAGATGACGGCTGTTCTTGACGGCGTGAAAAGTCGTTGGGTTGCAAGGCGTTGCCGTTATCCGAAAACTCAAAAAGGGAAACGCGTTTCTCGTATCTCATATCTGGACCGTAGAACAACATATCAATGTTGTGGATCGTGATGGAATCTTGAGGGTATCTTTGTCGGTGGGCTGTAATAAACTGGCCGGGGCCGTAATGGCCCGCCCGGCATTTAAAAGCTGAATTTTTAATTCAAATTAAAAAAAAAAAACATTTTATAATTATGAAATTTTAAATAATGCAATGAAGTGATATATTATTATCCATAATTTTTTTTAAAAAAAAGAGGATTTTTTAATCTTTACTTTAAAAAAGTGATTTGATTATTTTATTATTTATGGTATTTATTTCCATCATTGTGATTCCTAACAGTTAGTTTGGCTTTTGGCAAGGGGCTTTTAAGAGTTCCAAAATGGTGGGTACCTAAGTACCTTGTTGAGGCCCTTGTGATAAATGAGGTCCATTGCTCCACACAACTACTTGGCTGCCATTATTTAATTGGAATGGTTTCCATTTATGGGCACTCACTCATCATGTTATTGATGTTGGTGTGTGGGGGGGATTTTGATTTACAAGCCCCTTGTTCCTTGTTTCTTGTTTCATTAATCCATTTCTCTCTTTTGGCAAGCATGAACAGAACACTCAATAAAGGAAAAGGAAACCAAAAGTGAGAGAGAGCCTTGCTTTTTTGCCCGTTTGGTTTTGGATTGATGGGGAACACTGAAATGACAATCAACAAAGGCCATTTGATCATTGGGAGACACCCCTCACCATTCCTCTTCATAATTAATTTCATACAAGTAATGGATAAATAGACCAAGTCATGCTCAACAACTTAAATTGAAAATAGTTTGGTATATAATTTTATATTTTGTAGGGAGGGGTGTGCATGCAAAAAAAATATCAAAGCTTATGATAAATAAATGCACCATTTTGTAATCTTTATTATATATGCTGAAAATAAAAATAAAAATATAAAAATAAAAATTGACTTTCATAATAAAAAGTTGAGGGTTCGAACCATACCATTTTTAGTGATTTATCAATATTTATAAAAAAACATAAAAATTACCATGTTTTGTGTATTCTTTTCTTTTAAAAAATAATTTGGTATTACAAAGCTCCCGCATTATGCGGTCAGAGGAAGGGTTGGACCACTTTGGTCTATCTGAATTTTAGGTGTGTTCTTGTGAGTGGGGGTGTGTGTGGCTAAGTCGAAGACGGCTCCTCCTTCGAGCTAATAACCTTCCCCTTCTCACTTAGCTAGCCAACACTTTGGCTGGACTACTAGTGAGATAGATATTAGAATTACAACTTCCTTTAGTTTTAGTAAACCCTGTTCATCCATTTCTAGAGCACTTTCATTCCATTCGTCCAAATCACACCTTGATGACAAACTCACTCTGACACCCTAGGAAAGTCAACGTTTATTGTTTGTAGTGTTATTCTGCTTTTAAAACAAGTGGCTATTTTTATAAAACGAATCAGCGACCTCCAATCACAAGACAATAATTTTAACGTTGCGCCAAAAAACTTTAACGTTTTATATAAATTTATTACTGTTTTTTGATAAAATTAATGTTTGAATTATATCTTTGGTGGGGGACACATGAAATATCAATATTGGCTGAGTTCATTCCGTACCACAAAACAATTAAATAAAAAATTCATAGTTGGAATAATATTGTAAGAAAAAAATAACATAAAGAAAGAAAAAAACATTGATTGTGATTGTGAAAATAACATAAAATGGTGACCCACAGTGGAGATCTAGTGGCAAGAGACAACAGTTTGGTGATAGAGGCAAATAGTTCAATTTCATGGCGGTCACGTGGGCTCACGTGAGTTTCTCTACCCCAAGTTGGCTAACATATAACAAACCCTAGACATGGAGCTCCAACCAACACTACAAACCCTAAACACAAACAACACATCAGTCCCCACCATCCAAATTGACCCAACCATGTGACCTTGTTATCTTCCTCTTCTTGGTCCCACACTCAGTTCCAAGTGCAGTACCCCATACTTGTACCTTTAACAGTAAAACATCTCAGCTTCCACTGTTAACATTAATCTCCTTCATTAACATAAAGTTCATTTTGTTTTTTCAAACTGAAAATGGATCCGCTGAAAAAGAAGAGAAAAGTTGGGTTGATGGGATCCCAGAAACAAGCATTAAATAAACAAAAAGATATATATATATATATATATATATATATATATAGAAACCGTTTCTCTCTCGTGATGAGATCTCATCTCTCAATCATCGATTAAATTTGATTTGTTTATTAAATTGGGACCGTGATGACCATCAAAGAAGACAGACCATAAATTGTGGAACAAAAGAGGGTGAGGGTGGGCAATCCCGTCGTCCGTGGGTGCTCCGACGTTCAAATTAGTGGAGATGGGGAAGATCAGAGAGGATGAGGGTTCTTTGTGTGCTGAGAATTGCCTATCTTCGTTGTCTTCTTCTCCTCCTTTTATCCCCGTTCGTGGAGCCGTCCTCCGACATCAATACCCAGTCGTTGCCTCAATTACTCCGCCATCATCCCATGTTAATTAATTTTGCCAACCATTTGATCGATCCAGCTATTTTCGTTGTCGGCCTATGATCAAGGGATTGGTATCTCATTGATGAGTGTCTTGGATTTCTCCACTTGGATGTCCTAGTCAAAGCCAAGTGTACCATCCGATTTTCTCTATAGTTAATTTACTATTGGTCACTAGAATAGTGCTCTAATTGCATTGAAATCTTTGGGGTGTTTGTTTATTAATTAATGTTGTGTGTATGTTTGATTTTAAGGTCACTGAAAACAATATCAGGGACCTATAGATAATCTCCATTTTCCTCTATCAATATATATATATTAAAGAAGATGATAAATAATAAATAATAAAAATAAAAAAATAAGGAAAAAGAGTGTTGTCAACCTGAAAAAGAAGGGAAGGTACACATCTCTCATTGCTGCTGTGTTGCTGCAGAAGCCAGCTCAGCTGAGCCATTGCTGATGCAATAGAAAGAAAAGATATAAAGTAAATAAATATCCAAAAATCAAAAGAAGAGATTATTAGATTTTAGAAAGAGAAAAAAAGGTGAGAGAGAAACAACCTAGACCTAGAGAGAGAAAATCATTACATTGGGATGTAGAAAGAGAAGAAAATAAAGAGTTATATATATATTTTTTTTATAGAGAGAGAAGGATTTTATAGTTCCCATGCAGGCTTATTGCGTGTCAGACAGGTTTCATCTCAAGGATCATGGGAAACGTCAACTTAAATCCATAGGAAACGAGGTTTTCCCTATTTATATATATATTTCTATAGTTATAGTTATATTTGTTCCACATTTACATTTTTCTTTTTTCATATATAATAAATATTTTAACTTTAGAAATAGAAATCGACTCACAAACTCGTTTCCCATCAATTTCCTATGTCAACAATGATGTAAATCCCAACCTAAATCCATAGAAAACGAGGTTTAGGTTTTTTTACATGATAATTACACTTAAGCTCTAGGTCAGTCAACTATTGCGCCTCAACGCATTTCGGGGAGAACCAACTAGCTCTGGGTTCGAGTGGTATTCCGACGATCCCCATGATCCGAGTTCGGGCTGTTGGAATTGGAATAGGTTCGGCAACGAATGCTACAAATAATTGATAGTCTTCGTCTCTATACTATAGCTAATGTTCATTTTCGTCTTTGTATTTTAAAAATGTTCAATACAGTCTCTTTATTTTGCATATTTGATTCAACACAATTTTTTGATTTTTCTTATTTATATATATAGCGGTATTTTGCTGACATGCCATACATATTCTACTACATCAACAAAATAATATTTTTTTTTAAAATAATTTTAAAATAAATTATTATTTTACTGATATGGCAGAATATGTATGTCATGTAAATAAAATATTATGATGTGTAAATAAAAAATTTAAAAAATTAGATTATATTTCATATGTGCTGTCACATCAGAGTCCGGAATGATATTGAATAAAATATATAAAATATAAAAATAATATTGAATATTTTTAAAATACAGAGATGAAAATGAACATTGGGGTATTACACAGAGATATGAAAAGTATATTTAAGCCTTTAATATATATATATATATATTCCCACATTTGCATTTTTATTTTCTCCTGGAACTTTAGAAATAGAAAACAACTCACAAAACTCGTTTCCCATACGTTTCCCAAGTTAGGAACAGTTGGATGATATATAGAAGAAAACTCGTTTCCTGAAAACGGTAGACACAGTGAAGAGTGTGGGGCAAGGGCAGTGTACAGTACATAAAGATGGGAAAAGGTTTAAAAACATGTCCTGCCACCACCTCTGTCTCTGCCCATCCCTGCAAACCTCTTTCCTCTCTTTCTCTCTCTCCCCCTCTCTGTTTCTCTTTCCTCCCCATCATCATATTAGAGAGAGAGAGAGAGAGAGAAACAAACACAAACATACTGCTAGTCTGATGCACACTGCATTGCATTGGTTCACTACAAAGCCAAAGCCATTTCAAGAGAGAGAAACAGAAGATGATGTGGTTGTGTATTAACAGAGCCTGACACACAGGATGTGACTGGACGAGCCATTCCAGCGAGCTCTTCGTGATCTTCTCCCAACTCTCTCTCTAACTCACATCTTCTCCATCCATCTACCTCCTCTCTGATGCTCGCTCTACAGCTCAGGCTCCATTGGAGCTTCAGAACTTAGCACAAAGTCTGACCTTTTTTAGAGAGAGGTGTGTGGGGTGTGGGGTTTCATGGAGGGTGGTTGGAGATTGCTGGGCTTCTTGTTCTTGATTTTTGTTGGTATTGCTGGCTCTGTGGATGGTGGTGATTCCAACGATGGTAAGTTCACCTGGTTAACAAGCCTCATATCCAGGCTTATCATCTGCCTGTTGGTTGATCATTCCCTTTTACTCTTTTTCTTCTGTTTTGGATCAGTGGGAGGTCGCCTTCTTGATTTTTTCACTATTTCATAGGCCCAAAGTTTCCGTCTTTTTGCATTTTTCTTGCATTTTTTTGGACCAAGTTTGAGTTTTTCTTAACATTACTGTTCGTTCTATAGTTTTTTGTTCTTTTTCCCCCCAGGTTTAAGGTTTAAGAAATTTCGGGAATGTTTTGGCTCTTCTTGATTTTTTTGTTTAATTGGTTTGGGATTTTAATGAGCTTCGGTTGCTGTTGGCTAGTGTCAACAGAGCTTATCTTCAAGCTTCTCTTTTTGTTTTTCATCTGGAGTTTCATGGTGGATTATTCTCTAATATAATACTAAGGAGTCCTTTCAGCCGTCATTTGGTTATTTTATTAGTGGGATCAGTTCTAGATTACATTTCTGATTAGTTTATTTATAGTATTATCTAATAATAAGCATTCGTGTCTTTGTTTACTCCCTCCCCCCTCTCTCTCTGTATACTTTACTATCCTAGGAAGTCACTTCCTACATCTACATGTTGCTTCTTCTGTTTCGGTTCATGTTCTTTTCTTTGAAGGGCTTGTGAATGTAAGGACTTTTGAATCTTCAAAGATTGTCATTTGATTTGAGTGCTTGTGATGGGTTTCACTTTTTTTCATCTGATTGTTTTCTCTTGGTTTTTCTATTTTTTTATTTGCCATTTTTAGTTCTGTTTCTTGGATTATTTAACACTTAGAATACATAAGAAACCATTTTGTGTATATGAAGGTTCACATTCATATTTCCTAGCAGATCCTTTGTTTCTCTCATCACAAAAAATGCTATTAGGTCCCCTTTGTTTGCATTTCTATTTGCATGTTTAAGTACTTCTGGTTCTACACCATTTCAATCTGATAAATATGTGCAGAGTGACGCAGTATTTCCTTTTTGTTTAGAATGGTATGGCTAAGGCATTAGCCAGTTACTGTCTTTAGTACTTGATAATGTTGCTCACTCTTATTTTTTCTGTATTTTTTTTTTCTTTTTTGGTAATCAGGATTGACACTTTTGGAGATAAAAAAGTCTATTTGCAATGTTGATAACATATTGTCTTAGTACTTGGATAATGTTGCTCACTCCTATTTTTTTCTGTTTTTTCTCTTCTTTTTTGGTAATCAGGATTGACACTTCTGGAGATAAAAAAGTCCTTTCGCAATGTTGATAACATATTGTATGACTGGACAGACTCACCATCTTCAGATTATTGTTCCTGGAGAGGGGTTGCTTGTGACAATGTAACCTTTGATGTTGTTGCACTGTGAGAATTATCTTGTCCTTTTTTGTTGAGTTTTGCTATGTTTTATTTGACATCCATGAGTAATGATTTTGTTGTTTTAATTCAGTAATTTGTCAGGATTGAATCTTGATGGAGAAATCTCACCAGCAATTGGAGATCTGAAAAGCCTTGTCTCTATGTATGGTTCTTTGTCATAATTTTAACATACCTGGATGAATGTGATTGTTTTTCTGGTCTTGTGTTACTGTTCATGGATGTTGGTCCCATTCTGATGATGTTTGATATGCTATATTGGACAGTGACCTAAAAGGAAATCGTCTGTCTGGTCAGATCCCCGATGAGATTGGTGATTGCTCTTCTTTGAAAACATTGTAAGTTGTCATGTTACCACTCTCGACAATTAAAAGACTTGCACAATATGTTTCACACTTGGTTAAATGAAAGCTCTGCTAATGATCTGTGCATTCTTTTGATATGGCTGCAGGGACTTGTCATTTAACAACATCGATGGTGATATACCCTTTTCAATATCAAAATTGAAGCAGATGGAGAATTTGTATGTTTATGTTATAAATGGTTTTGAGGAATAATCAAAATTGTTCATCCTCCTAAGTTTTGGGTTTCTCAGGATTTTGAAGAACAACCAATTAGTCGGGCCAATACCTTCAACTCTGTCCCAAATTCCAAATTTAAAGATTTTGTAAGTCCATCTTATTGTTCCTCACATCTTTTATTCTATTCTAACTGGTTGAATAGATCTTGATATAACCATTTGCAACTCCAGAGACCTTGCTCAAAACAAACTGAGTGGAGATATACCTCGGCTCATCTATTGGAATGAAGTTCTGCAATACTTGTGAGTAACCGAAAACTTTGATGGATAACTCCGCTAGCTTTTTTGTTGAGGTTTTGCGATATCCATGACATTTGGATACTCCAGGGGATTAAGAGGAAACAATCTTGAAGGGACACTATCTCCTGACATCTGCCAGCTAACTGGATTGTGGTATTTGTAAGTTCGTTGATCTCTATTGTTGCTGGTGGTTTCATTTATCTCTGTGTGCATTGATCTCACTTGAATTGTTTCTTTTTTTGGTCTTCAGCGATGTCAAAAATAATAGTTTGTCAGGGACAATACCTCAAAGTATCGGAAACTGCACCAGTTTTCAGGTTTTGTACGTATATCATCCATAAATTTAAATAGTTTCTTGAACCCTCCTCGTGGAATGTTTTACTCATGGGTTAATTTTACTTGAAGGGATTTGTCCTACAACAAGTTCACTGGAGAAATTCCATTCAACATTGGGTTCTTGCAAGTTGCAACCCTGTATGATGATAAATAATTCTTTCTCTGTAAATGATCTTCAATTTCGGATCCCCTTGTATCTCTTATTTTCAAATCTTTCTATTTGCCAGATCCTTGCAAGGGAACAACTTTTCTGGCCATATTCCTTCCGTGATTGGTTTGATGCAGGCACTTGCAGTTCTGTGAGTTACCTGAAAGGCTGAAACACCTATCTTTTATGTTTGCGATGTTGGAAGCTTTATCGGCTAATGAAAACCTTTCATTTAGGATGCTTATTTGATAGACATGTCAAGTGACCTTCTTGATTCTAATACTGCAGAGATCTGAGTTGCAATCAACTAGATGGAGCTATACCTTCTATTTTGGGCAACTTGACATATACTGAGAAGTTGTAAGTTGGTGATCTGCTTCTTAAAGACTACATGGGCATCTTTATATTGTTTTGTGATCACATCCTTCGGTGCGGAATGTATGATATTATCGAATATAGCTGATGTGTAAGAAAAAAACCTACAGGTACTTGCAAGGCAATAGATTGACTGGTTCTATTCCACCAGAACTTGGCAACATGACCCGGCTTCATTATCTGTAAGGACAAGTCTTAAACACTATTTTTGTGACATTCAATAGAAAAGCAATGCATCTAACGTTACTGAATATATATGATCAGGGAATTGAATGACAATCAACTCACTGGGTATATTCCTTCAGAGCTGGGAAAGCTGACGGACTTATTTGACCTGTATGGTTACTGAAACACACATTTGTTGGTTTTCTGAGGTAATTCAGTTTTATCAAGACCATAACAGTGGACATAAAACTGTAAACTATCTTGTAGGAATGTTGCCAACAACAATCTCGAAGGGCCTATTCCAGAGAACTTGAGCTCATGTGTCAATCTCAACAGTTTGTACGTATCTGAACTTTTGGTGAAGTCTTGTGTAATTACTTACAGGGATTTGATGATGTTTAATTTGATGCCAGTAATGCTTATGGTAACCGGTTAAATGGAACTATTCCGCTGGCATTGAAGAATCTTGAAAGCATGACATACTTGTGAGTATTATTGGTTGTGCTTGTCATGGTATTGTTGGCCGTTATATGTTAAACCACAATTAGGCTATGCTAAATTCTTCTTTGTGCAACTTATTTGTTGAAGCTTGTCTCACTTTTGTTGGGATGGTTTATTCACTTTTCAATAATGATGATTCACGTTCCTTTCTGCAGGAATCTATCATCAAATAATCTGAAAGGTCCTATTCCTATTGAATTATCAAAAATCAGCAATTTGGATACTCTGTAAGTGTTGAAGGTTAACTTGAAACTTGGCCTTACATACTCCTTTGCTAACATGCCATTTTGGAATATTTTTATGACAGTGACCTCTCATGTAACAAGATCAGCGGCCTCATCTCTTCATCAATTGGTGATCTTGAGCATCTTTTGAAGCTGTGAGGATTGTTGCCTGCTTTTCCTGATTTCTTTCTCTTGAACTCTCTAATAACCTTCTTTATTGTATCCCAGAAATTTGAGTAACAACTATATCATTGGTTCCATTCCAGTAGAGTTTGGAAATTTGAGGAGTGTCATGGAAATGTAAGTATTAAGAAAATTTAGCATTTGATTATGCAGTCATCATGCTTTTTTGATATCTATCAGCTGACCTTGGTTCATATTGCATGGTAATTTCAGAGATTTATCCAATAATCATCTCTCAGGCTTAATCCCTCAGGAACTTGGATTGCTGCAGAATCTAAACATATTGTGAGTTTGCTATTTTAGTTATGAATAACCAGAAATTTTATCATGCGCTGGTTGAAATTTGAACGGAGTTTGATTTGGTTGTCTGCATTGTTTGCAGGAATATCGAACGGAATAATTTATCAGGTGATATAATGTCGCTAACCAACTGCTTCAGTCTTAATGTCTTGTAAGTGTCACTAAATATTTAGTCTCAGCATCACTAAATATTCTCATGCTTTTCTTGGAGGACTTTTATATTGTTGATAATTCTTATTTCTTGCCATCAGGAATGTCTCGTACAACAACCTAGTGGGTGATATTCCTACTCTCAATAACTTCTCCCGGTTTTCTCCTGATAGGTATGGAACACAGTCCTAGCCCATGCATGCCATTTATACATTTCTCTTTCCGTAAGACAATAATTCATCAATAAATCAATAATCTATACATCTTTTTACTGTCAAGTATAGCTTCATTGGAAATCCTGGTCTTTGTGGTTACTGGCTTGGCTCTCCATGTCATTCTTCTCATCCATCAGAGAGGGGTAATCTGATCTCCATTTATATGTCAACTAGCTTCGTTTAGCTGTGAACTATCAACATTTGAACTCTTGTAATTTTCTTCATGCAGCTACAATCTCAAAAGCTGCCATTCTTGGAATTGCACTGGGGGCTCTTGTGATCCTTTTAATGATTCTAGTGGCTGCATGCAGACCACACAACCCGCCCCCTTTCATTGAAACCTCTTTGCACAAGCCAGGTATTTACTAGTCCCTTTTTCAGTTGTTAGTACTTAATATCAGTCATGTCTATTTTGGCAGTTTATCTCTGTAAGACTCAAATCAAGTTCTCATCTGTGATGCTACAGTCCGCACCGTGTCCCCGAAGTTGGTGATCCTGCATATGAACATGGCCCTCCATGTATATGAAGACATCATGAGGATGACGGAGAACTTAAGTGAGAAGTACATCATTGGTTATGGTGCATCAAGCACCGTGTACAAATGTGTGTTAAAGAATTGCAAGCCAGTAGCTATTAAGAAGCTTTATGTTCACTATCCACATAGTCTGAAAGAATTCGAGACCGAACTGGAAACCGTTGGTAGCATCAAGCACCGAAATTTAGTTAGTCTTCAAGGGTATTCATTATCTCCCTCTGGCAACTTGCTCTTCTATGATTACATGGAGAATGGCAGTCTTTGGGATCTTCTACATGGTATGCATGCTCACATCTTTTGACATTAAACATGAGATTTACATTATTAAGCTAGTCATCAGTTTTAATCGTTGGTTGTTTAGGCCCTTCGAAGAAGAAAAAGCTAGACTGGGAGACCCGCCTTCGGATTGCACTCGGAGCAGCGCAAGGACTGGCTTATCTACACCATGACTGCAGCCCGAGGATAATCCACAGGGATGTGAAGTCATCAAACATACTTTTGGACAATGATTTTGAGGCTCATCTCACTGACTTTGGCATTGCAAAGAGTTTGTGTGTGTCCAAGACTCACACCTCCACCTATGTCATGGGCACCATTGGCTATATTGACCCTGAGTATGCGCGAACCTCTCGCCTCAATGAGAAGTCTGATGTTTATAGCTACGGCATTGTTCTGCTCGAGCTTCTGACAGGGAAGAAAGCAGTGGATAATGAGTGCAACCTCCAACACTTGGTAATAGTTCTTTCCTCTACTTCTCGTTGAAGTTGTTTTTTTAAAATTTTTCCGCTTCCTGACATTAGCTCTGCATGTTCATGTGCAAAAGTTGTTTGGTTGCTTTCAAATTAATTGATGTGATACCAAACAAGGTACACATCATATGAAGCTTTGAAACGAATAAAATTGAATGGCATCATCTAAGAAAGACCGGGACCATCTCTGTGACCCATCATGTGAAGGAATTGCCCTACACTTTCATGGCTGCTTTTCAATGCTCTGTATTCATTTGTCCATGCATTATTTGTTACTGCAGTCACGATAAACTTGCCGACAAATCTTGCAGATACTCTCCAAGGCAGCTAACAATGCAGTCATGGAGACTGTAGATCCAGACATCTCTGCAACCTGCAAGGACCTTGGTGCAGTGAAGAAAATGTTTCAACTAGCCCTCCTCTGCACAAAGAAGCAACCCTCCGATCGTCCTACAATGCATGAAGTCACTCGTGTGCTCAGTAGCCTTGTACAACCACCGCCGCTGCCGAAACAAACACAGCAGCAACCGTCCTTGCTGCCATTACCAGCTACAGACTCAACCGTGCCGAGCTACATTAATGAGTATGCGAACCTCAAGAACCCGAACGCCTTAACATGCACGGCATCGCTAAGTTCCTCAGATGCCCAGTTGTTCCTCAAGTTTGGTGAGGTGATCTCTCAAAACACAGACTGATTGTTCCAGTGATGGATTGGAGTGTTATTATGGGATGAATTGGAATGAAATGTTTCAGTGCTGGTCTTGTAAATTAGTGTTGGAAGTTGCTAAGTTTGGGTGTTTTGGAATGCTAATAGCATTATATAGCAGTGCAAGCTTGTTAACTGTGTTCCTTGGCGCCTCCTTTACTTTGCAAACCCTTCTTATCGTTTCCCTTAAAATCTCAACGTTTCTCAGTCTGGATAAGCTTTGACACGTTTCCAAGATTTTAAGAAATGTAGGATTTATAAAGATGAAAGTAGGAAATCTGAAAGAAAGTTGGTGGGACTCAAATGTTTGGAACCAAACTAGTGTAGTCTCTATCAAAGTGTTAATAATTTCACTGTAGAAGTCTGAGCAAATGGGTGTGACTGGGCCACACTTCTCAGTGCATGATTGAACCCAAAGTGGTCCTAAGCTTGGAAAGGCATCACCACCAGCCATCCCTTATACCTCTGATTTCATGTACCTCTTCTTGTGAAATTTCTTTTTGGCTTTTGGGGATTTGTTTCTTTCTCTCTCTATCTCTCTTTCAATTTTTAAATTTTTGTTTATTTAATCAAATTCGTCTGAATGGAAATTTCTAGGAAGTAACCTATTCTTCTAATTGGATGAAATTATTCACACTGTTCATCTACAGTGTTGTTGTAGGGTAAGTCAGACGAGTGATGATCCGGTGGACTCGGTTCCACCATGGAACCAACACGTGTTCACATTACAGTGGTGATTTTGCCTCAAACTTAACTTTGAGATTATATTTCGAAGCAATACTGCGATTGTGATGTAAACACATGTCGGTTCCATGGTGGAACCGAGTCCACTGGATCATCACTTGTGGACTCAGATCATCACTCAAGGAGAGGTCTGGCTTTGATTCTTTTAGCATCTGACTTTTCATGAATGTCTCTCTACATTGAATCCTTTCATCATATATATAAAACTTCCAAATAATTTCATCCTAACATTTTCAATTAAATTTAGGGCTGGATGGAGATAGGACCTGATTAAAACCTGTTATTAATCAGCTTTATGTCTCAGTAAACATAGTGACAGTAATGTAAGTTCCAACAACAAAAGAAGGTAAATATCCATGAGAGAACATAAAAAGCTGACCATTTATACATGGAAACTCAGCAAAGAACAGTTCAAGGTTAAGATGGGCAACTGATCATTAATCTATACATGTATTGAGATTTCCATGTGGACCAAAGTGTTCAACCGTGACTACCAGCTTTTTGTTCCAAGGCTTCATCTATCAACATCATGATTCTATAGTTTGAAGTCCTAACTACCAACTAGTTTCACAAAGTAATCAAAAGATTGCAGAAAAACACATTTCTTTTATGCAAACCCACAATACCAAGAGCCGATCAAGATTGCTTTTCTTGGGTTTTAATTGGTCAGGATGAATGAGTTAGAATCGCCTCAAATCTGTCTATGGATGCATGCAACCGTCCATAGTTCATATTGAAGATGGGTTCTCCGGTACCAACAGCCCTGTCAACCGGAAATAGTTATTCATCAGTGGTTGTTAATAAAAGCAACCAGATCTCTCTTGCAGGAGCATATCTATCTGGAGTCTCTTTTGAATGTAAGTATGAACTTACCCATGAATTTCAGGAAGGATGTATTCTGCCCTCCAACCAATCCGCATGTCGAATCCTGGAAATAAACCAACTGATGTTTTGTTTCTAATCTGGGAAATGCCATCACCACCCAAACAAGAAGAAAGCTTCCATTTCCATCCAGTCACGTTGTATTGGAAATTATGTCCTATACCAACCTTCAGCATCACAAAAACCAAGTACATCATTCAGAAAAAAAATTTCTAATAACTTACAGCATATTCTCATGAATTATGAATTTATAAGGGCATTTATTGATGGGAAATAGTATACATATGCAGTCAGGTACATAATAGGTAAAAAAAAATTGATATTCCCAATACTTGCAGATGCAGGCTTTGATGGAACTGTCTAAAACATATCCATGCTTTTAGCAATACTTGGAGACACTTGCAGTCGAGCATAGATGTTAACTAACTTAAATTCATTACTCATTGTATATAAAAGACAGTGTATTATACATGATTACATATAATTGAGTTAAATGAATATACAAAAACAAATAGCTATTCCACGTCTGTGTATTTAGATAATTGAAATATTCCCTATCCAACACAATATTTCTAAGAGTTTATGATATCAAATCTAAATAAATAATTTTTTTCATTTAAATGGTGAATTGAACTTTCCAATGATGATGAACAATCTCTTGAAACAAATTTTAGACACCAATTTACCTCTCTCATTATGAACATGTAAGGGAAACCATGTTAATGACTCAAAATTCTAAAAAACAAACTCATTTTGTTCCCTGAGAATGGAAACAGCACCCATAAAAACAGAACAACAGTTAATGTTTCAGAAAAAATAACAAAGGGATCTTGTTGGGAGCTAGATCTCCCATATAAAAAGTTCAAGGAGTGGAAGGGTAAGTAGACAATTATTGTACTTCTAATTAAAATCTCCAATCACATCCGACTTCTGCCTGTTTGCTTCTTTATAATAATTTTGGTTAAATCACTTTATTATATCAGAAAGGTATTTAAAAAGCTAGTGAAATTAGTATGAGAAGTGATCAAATGGGGTGCAGCTTCCCTTTCATTTGCTTTGAATATCAGTCTGTTAACTTAAACATGTCTACATTGCATTTGTTCCAAATGGTTGTGCAAACATGATAATTTAACTCTTATGTCTTATCTAGTTTGGGCATACTTGAAAATGAGCTGAGAATATGTTCCAATGGCTCATATGCTGTTAAAACATCAGCACTTTCTTGTTTTTTAAGTGCCCTAACTATTAGAATCCAGCCGGATGTGTTGACAGCATGTATATAGTATATACAATGATTGCACATGGCAATACTCCATGCTAGACATCAATAAACAACTGAATAATGAAAACATAGCATACAGAGTCACTCGAGGTATCATATTTTAGTCTATAAATCTATATTGAAAATCATAATGCTCCAAAATAAAAAAGGGGGAGAGAGCTTGAACCTGAAGATTAAGAAATCTATTTATAGGGATCTTTTTGGATAGAAGGCGTACATCCTTATGTATTGGCTCATATATGAATTTCCATCTCCGATCAATCCCCAGAGGTTTCAAAACAAACTTTGTTTGAAAATCATTACCTTGGAAGTTAAAAAACTGAAGCCAAAGAAGAAAAAGAAAAAAAGAGAGGAAAAAAACGACCCAATGTTAGTATGGTAAACAATAAAAGGTATTACTACAGATGCATGAACTTTGGAATGAAAAGTAATATAATGGGACTTAAATGAATCTTAAACATATGTTTATTTCACCTGAAGTGCTTTTTATTAACTTGGAAAATAAATATATTTAATGTCAAAGAAAATTAGCATATATGAACAAAATCTTTGACAAACAATCTATCCTTTGCGTTAAAATTAAGCCTCCATTCTAGTAAATATCTATAACTTGAATTGTTCTCTAGTGCAAAAGGGGCTTATTTTAGAAATGGATGGATGGCTTACATGTGCATTGGGAACATAATTTCTTCTAACCAATATGAGAAAGTTACCAGTGCAAAAGTGTTTAATTTAGAAAGTATTTATTTGATTTGTTATCCAAGCAAAGCTTCATAAAAAAAATTCTTTCCAAGATAAATATCAGTAACGAGACAAAATCAAAATAGAATAAGGTATTGAAATTTACATCTTCCACTTTTGAGATTAAAGTGAAAGCACTATTCTCAACAATCAATCAACGACTTACCATAATACAATCCTAGCAAAAGCTTGTTTATGCACAAACAATAAAATGTACAAATCAAGCATGCCACAAAGTTGTATTTATTATATATTATTGTCATAAATTGTTTTAGAATAAAACTTTCAAGTCTTGCCATAAGCACTATAAAATCATCCTATAGGAAAGATTTCAAAGCAAACCAATTGCTTTCAATGATAGAGAAATTGGTTTTAAATTGGAATAAAGCTATGGTTTCTTCACTCCCAGTTCATTCAGATGAAAAGAAGTTGGATTTCTGATAAAGTTGAAGGACAGCCTCACAGGAAGACCTCTTAAATCTTAATTTCCTTCATATTGAAGTAAACCACATTCAAAATTAAATTCCAGAAATTGAACAAAAACCATCAAAGAAACTAAGAATATCTTGACGCCACTCTCAGATATTTTCGATACTATTATAACTCTCTTTGGAAATACCGATAGATAACAATTAAATTAACAACAGAGGTTCAAACAAGACGAACTCATCCTGAAAGCTGTGAAATTGAACTAAAATATCTTAAAAATGCTCCATTTTTACCGAACAAAACAAATCGCATCATATCCACCATGAAGAAAACTTATTTATTTAGTTTTGATAGAAGTGAACAAACCACATTCATTAAGATACCACGAAAAAAAACTGATTTTTTTTCTTCTTAATCTAAAAACCTAAACTAAAATCACAACAAAAGCACTGACTTGTTATCCTTTCTCTCCATAGAAATCAGTGAATTGCATGAAATCTAAGACAACCAGTGAATTGAGAACTAGAAAAGAAACGAAGCACTGACCTCGAGATTGAGACCGACTCTAACGCCCTGCACCTCCTTGCGGAACTTGAGAAGGAGTTCAGAAGGGACGACGTTGATGTTGTATAGGTCCTCTAAGGAGGCAACGCCGCCTTCGTCGTTGTTGCCGTCTCCTAAGCTGGAAGCCATTAATGGCGAACTCGAAAAAGAATCCCGAGAGGGGTATAAAAAACAAACGAGGGGCTCTTCCCAAGTTTTTACAGTATCGGATTCGGGTTTAAATCTTATCTATACCCGATCCGTTAATTCGGATAATCATTTTCTTTGTTATATGATGAGTTGATGAGATATTTCATCTTAATTTTCAAAAATTTATAATTTTGGAAATTTTGGAAAAGATATGTATGACAAATATCCAAAATTTCAGAGAATTGGAGTTCAATGGCAAATCAAAGACACTATTTCTGCAGAATTGATTTGATATATATCATGTTGGAAAATTCAGATATGATACAACTGACACAACAAAGAACAGGATGAAATTCATGAGATTCACAAACATTGGTTCTCAATGTGCAACAAAAAGAACAAAATTGAAGTTCTCTGTTTGAGTTCAGACTGATCCAGCAGCAAAACTCTCTATGTCAGCAATTTGATTAGGTGTTCTATGCCCATAGCAATGTTAATCCAAAGAATAGAATTAGAGCCATGCACCAGCATAAACCAGCGAATATGGCAAACACCTGCGAGGAAATTCATGGAGGGAATGGTTATCAGAAATGAAAACAAAACCTTTACAATGTCCAGAGTTCTACTACCTTTCCCTCAGACTTGAAGTTGTACTTCACTGTGAACCACGACAAGCCTTTGTCAACAAAGGGAGCTAATGCGAGAGCACTGCATAAGATCAACAAGCTTGCTTTAACTTTTGAGGAATTAATGTATTATCAATAGTTTCATTGTCTGATAATTTTGGGAGTCACTATAATAAACATATCCGCAAAATGAATGAAAATAAATGAAGAAAAGGTTTAGGAGATTACCCTCCGGCTCGGATGATTTTGGTAACTTGGCTACCAGCCCATACCATTGCCATTATTTTGAGAAATCTGAAATCGAGAATTCAGAAACAAGTTTCAACAAGGCAGATTGATTGAACATGCCAATAACTGGATTATAACAATTGCTACCTTTGAACAGCAGCGGCGTATCCCATTCTTCCTGGAGCCGGGGCAACATAAAACCTACAGAATAACAGTTACTTAAATATAGAAATTACAAACAGTTCTGTAAAGCAATCTGAATGATCAGAACGGGGTATTTACTAACTTGACCTATAAGTCTTCCTACACAGACACAAACAGATTAGGGGCTCCAATACTAAAATAAGGACTTCTAGGTGACCTAGAATAGATTTGTATATAGGTCTGGGAACTCACAAATAAATGGTAACCATTGTGTTGCTCTAAAATGGTAATTCTGTGATTCAAGGGAAAGAACAATTGTATAGGTTTTGGACACATTCAATCAGCAGGGAAGCTAAAGGATTATGATTAGGTAAGTTAATTTCTCTGAGTTATGGAAGACAAATCAATAAGAAGTAATTGAGCCATCAAGTTCAACTGTTTAGTCAAATTAAATTATGGCTTGTCACACTGGGAGTCTCTAAATGTCTAAAAAGTGATACATAGCACAAATAGAAATGGCTGAGCCGTTTATAATAGACAAAAAAAAGAAGCGAACAACCAGAGGGATGTAAAGAAGGAGAATGAGTCAAAGGCTTAGCAGACTAAACTGATAAAAGGGAATCAACGTGAAGCAGTTTTTGCAAATGAACATTTTTTCGAGTCATAATTCATCTTGAACTCTTGGTAAGAAAATCAAATCATAAAAGTAGCGATTGTTTATGTGTTCAGTTTTAAAGCCATCCCGTGTAAGTTTCCAAGTGACATTACAAAATTAACAATTATATAAGTTATTTACAATTGCCTTCATTCACTTCACAGAATACAAAACCTATGCTGTTAATATTAAATCAAACAAACAAAAAAAAATTCTGAATGTGATAGAGAAACATGTCTGCCTTGGCAAAGTCTTAGCAGAAAAAATTTAAACAGCTAAGGTTTTAAATAGATTTTAGGGCAGCCCGGTGCTACAAAGCTCTCGTTATGTGCGGGATCTGGGGAAGGGTTGGACCATTTGGGTCTATTGTACGCAGACTTACCCTGCTTTATTTTTTTTGCAAGAGACTGTTTCCATGACTTGAACCCGTGACCTTCAGGTCACATGGCAACAACTCTACCATTGTGCCAATGCTCCCCTTCTAAGGTTTTAAATAGATCAGACAATAAAAAGGGTTAGTGAGGACTTGTATTCTAAAATAGAGGAATAAAAGTGAATGGCTTGCCGACTTTCAAACTAAAGCTGTCATCCAAGTTAATAGAGATACTATGATATGACAGATGAACATTCACTTAGTTTCAGAAGTGAGAAAACTGTGTAGACTGGACCTAGTTCGAGGGATGATGGCAGTTTGATGGCTCTCAGAGAAATAAAGCTCAGAAATGCACAATCAAGTTTGATACTAAAATACAGTAACTTAATTCTAGTGTGGCTACCTATATGGATCCTACTTGAAAGAATTTAATATCACCGTCCATCATCAATCTCTGTGTGAAGATCACAATATAAATATTACTACCTAGTATGTAATATTCCAACAGCAACTTGAGTTATCCATGGTGGATGGTAAAAGGTAAGAAGGGCATATTTATATAATAGAAAAAGTAAAATACCATAGACATGCGTTGTCACAATTTAAAAGTAATGCATCTAACCTGAATTCATATTTCAAGCATGTGTCAATCTGCTAAGGATATCTCATGATTATCTATGATATAGGTGCTGCTTTAACTCACCAAACCAAGAGAAATGTTGTCAGATAATATGTGGTATTGAGCAGCCCATATGACAACAGTCCTGCCACTCCATATCTCTTTAGCTTCTGCATTAAACTGAGAACACTATATAAGATGGCATTCCCACACAACAGCCAAAATGACACATGGAGATTATTAGAAAGACATTGAACTTGCTTGTGAGTGATAATTCAAAACATGAAATATCAAGTAATCTAATTGTATTTGGAGACTGGCTGTAGTTTACAGAAATAAGAATAACTAACATTGGCAAAAGTGAACTCCAAAGAAACAACACAATGATTTCCAACAATAGGCTGGGCAGAAGGAGATCAAAATGAATTTGCTTTAGTGATGAACCAAAATTATAAGAGTTGAATTCAACTGAATATTCAAATCTAAAATTTAATCATGTCCTTTGTAGAGGCTTTGGATTTTGAGTATTAGTCAATAATGATAAGGGAACTCCTAAAGATGGTATTGAAGAGACTATGAAAAGTGGAGACTAACAGAGCTTCCTTGTTCCAGATTGTACTACTTCAAAAGCGATCAACCATAATAGTGATCCAAAGCTTTATCGGATGCTGAGTTTTCAACAAATGACCTATGCCCCTTTTCCCTAAATAGAACATGAACCCTCACATTTCAATCAAACAGTCACATGAGAGAAGCAGAACACTAACTCATGTCAGAACAAGTTAAAACAACAATGGATTAAACTATCATAAATAAAATGTGGTTTACCACTTATTCAAAAAAACAACGGATTAAACTATATTCAGTTAAATTTTTTTTTTGAGGAAATCTTACTCCTTAGCTGACAAGAATTTCACCCCTGGGTCTCCATTGTCTCTCTCTTGACCTCCAACACCAAAAAGATCATAACTTTATCAATCTCCAAATCCAAGACACCAAGAAAAACAAGAAAGAGAAAAATGACCTTTAAAAAAACTTCACCATTGTTATCAGCTGAACACTTCTCCAAATCCCTATCATCGAAAGGTTGAACCTTCCACAAGAAAAGCATCAAAATCCAAAAAAATTCAATCAATCCCAAGCGTAACGTTTCTCAAAGAACTCACCTCACCATCGCCGGCTTCGTTCTTGGAACCAAGACACAGGAGCAAATCGCAAGCTCTCCTTCGTCGAGTGGTCGTTGAAACCCCGAAAGAACTCCATTGAAGCAAGAGAACAGAACTATGACTGATACCTTTACTCGGATTCGAGAGCTCGAAGAGACGACCGGTGAATGGCCTTATAATATTCCGAGACGGTGACGGGAATCTCAGGGCCGCCATGGTTCGGCTCCTGGCGGGTTGGGTAAACTGTAAACATGGGCCAAGGGGCAAGGCTCTTAACGGGTCGGATCTGAACCCGAATCCGAAAAGAGAGGAATTAACATTTCATTGAAAATAAATGTATTTTGATACGGTAGAATCTCCTACCCACATGTGATATGTCCGAGCAAATCGAAGATGATCACAAGACCGCAAATCTTCTAACAATGTTTAATGATTTCTACCAAGAGAATGCCTCCATGGAGAGACTAAATTGGGCTTACATTATCCTCATACCTAAAAAAAACTCACCCACCAACATATCAGACTACAGGTCAATCATTTTATCAAACTGTTCGATGAAGATAGTCACAAAGGTGTTGACCAACAGACTCAGGAATGTGATAAATGACCTGGTCAAGCACACCCAAATGGCCTTCATCAAGGGGAGATGCATTCATGACAATATTGTGGTGGCGGAACAACTTATCCAAAAGATGAAGCATGGAAGGTCTAACGGGACGCTACTTAAAGTGGATTTTGAAAAATCTTTCGATATGGTCGACTGGAATTTCCTCCTTGATATCCTACATGCTCGAGGATTTGGCCCCCGATGGATCACCTGGATAAAAACAATCCTTTTTTCATCCAAAGCCAGACTCCTCCTGAATGGAAGACCTACAGGTTATGTGCGCCACCAATGAGGGCTAAGGCAAGGTGACCCACTGTCACCCTGACTCTTTGTTCTCGTCACCGATGTTTTCAGTAAAATAATGTTGAATGCCATAAGAACCAACTTATTCAGGGGTGTTAGGTTCGGAACAACTGATGAGGGGGAAGTCTCCACTCTACAATACGCTGGCGACCTCCTAATACTGTGCTATAGGGATCTACAACACTTCAAAATCCTGAAACTTATCTTCTTCATCTACGAAGGATTGTCAGGTCTGAGAATAAACTACCAAAAAAGTATGATCATTCCCATTAAAACACTAACCTACACACCCAGAGACCTCGAGAGAGATGGGTTGCAACATTGGCAGTCTACTCATCGAATATTTAGGTCTACCACTTTCCAGCATGAAGCAAAAAAAGAAGGACTGAAGAATGATTATTGGTAGAATCAGAGCACGACTGGCAACATGGAAGGGGAAGCTGCTATCACTAGGGAGGCACATTACACTACTCAACTCCGTAATTACAACAATATCAAACTATTGGCTATCCATCTATCAACTCCCAACGTGGGTAGTTAATGAGATTGATCAGATTAGAAGAGACTTCCTATGGAGAGGGGTAGAAAGGGAAGCCAAAGCATACAGAGTGGTGTGATGGGACCGCTTGTCAAGGCCAAAAGAATTGGGGGAATGGGGCATAATCAACATACGATGTTTTAATGCAGCTATGTTGGGGAAATGGTGGTGGCGCCTACTCACAGGGAAGGCGGGTACTCTATGCATTGATAGTGAAAAATCAATATTACAGAAGGAACGAACCTAACCCCTATACCATGGCTCCACAAAGAGCTTCTTTCTTTTGGAAAGGCACCACAAAACAACAAGAAGCGCTATTACACAATGTCGTGGCCGAGGCTGGAAGAGGCAACACAATCTTTTTTCTGGCCTGACAAATGGATAGATGGGAAGGCCTCACACACCTTATATCCATACTTATATGACATGGCTCTTAATAAAGATCACACGGTCCAGATGGTGAAGCAACACCTAACACATTGCCACACCATCCTCCTTGATGGCCCACTCCAAGAAGAAGGGACAAATGAATTGGAGCACCTTACCGGGAAGATATCTGACCGCGCGGATACATAACAAGACAAGAGGCACTAGAAACTCACTCCCCAAGGAGACTTCACAGTTCGATCATACTACCACTTCTTGATGAACGAGGGGATCAAAGCAGAAGTAGGGAAAAGCTTCTGAAAACTACCATGTCCGCTCAAAGTCAAGGCCTTTGTCTGGCTAGCATTGGACAACAAAGTCCTCACCTTAGACAACCTAAGGAAACGCGGCTAAAACGGGACACGAACGACATGCTACTTATGTGAGGAAAATGATGAGATAGTAGAACACCTTTTCTTTCGATATCCATATTCAATAAGAGTTTGGCAACACTTCACGCAACTACTACAGCTGGATGCAACCCCTTCTAGGGTACAAGACCTGTGGGGGAGAATAGCGATTGCACACTCCTTGCCCAGCAATGCCCGATTGGGATGGAATCTCCTGGCCATGCCCACTACATGGACCGTGTGGTTGGAACGCAATAGGAGATGTTTTCATGATAAATGACGCGTTTTCACGAAAACTATCATTGACATTGTCTTCCTGACATTGTCTTGGTTTGATGTAGCTTATGTGTCAAAGAAGTCTAAGCTGGTAGCGATCAAATCCATCGTCAAATGGAGCCTTGCATTCACAAGAGAGGACGGCCAACAAGACTCGCCGGGGAGGGACTTTGAAGATACTCAACCCGAGTAAAGGGAGCTCACAACACTAGAGGGGCAGGTCGACATCTCGGGCTTCTTCGGACCTATCCATAAGACAAAAGTAAGGGGATTTGTAAGGGCCTTGTACCATTGAAATGATCATCTATGTAATCATTATCTGTCATAAATCAAAGACTGTGATTTATTCATTTTTATAAAAAAAAATGACTTAAAAGGTTAAAGTTCAATATCAGCAACGATTATCACAGTAATTGATGAGGTCATCATCCATCATGCACGTAATGGCAATAATCACTGTCAATCTTTCTTGGAGAATTGTAGAAGGAACGAAGAAGTACTACATCAACTTCAAGAGACCGAATCCTTTACCAAATCGAAAACTCTCTTTTATCTTTTTCTTCTTTTTTTTCCTCACGCTCTTTTTTCTACTGAATTGAGCATAAGAGAAATTACCGGGAATGAGACCCGCCCTCTTGCTTACTGACTTGTGACTATTATTAATGAACTATTAAACCATTAATGCATACAGAGCTGAAGAAGAAATCAAAATTCATGGAAAAAAGAACAAACTTTATTCTCGATAAACAAATGATTATTAAGAGTAAAAACAAAGATTAGGACTCATGCATGCATGGATGCATGGCTCAAGCTGAAAGTCCAGACTTGATCTTCTCCACAGTATCAACATTAGTCTTAAAAGACTTGGCGAGCAGTGAATCCTCAATGCCGGAGGAGAACAGAGTCTTGGGCAGCGACACTGTGCCGGCATTCGCACTGCCGAAGGCAGAGACGGCATAGGCCGGGCCCTCCGGAGAGCTGTGCTGGAAATGCACTAGACCTTTAGGGAAGACAAACAAGTCGCCGGGTTGAAGTGTCTGAGTATAAAGCTTGCCGGAGGTATCGACAAAGCCGACATCAAGCTTCCCGATGAGCAGGAAAAGGAGCTCGGCGGAGCGGGGATGAGTGTGCGGCGGGTTGACTGAATCTTTGGGAAAGAGAAGCACTGCATAGGAGACACTTTGCCCGTTGAGGGCCGGGAACTCGGTCATGGTCGCCTTTGTGACGTTGAAGTTCTTGGGTACTTCAGGGTTTATTAATGAGCGAAAGCCAGTGAAGGTGAAGAAGGTGCCATTGATGGCAGTGGAGTTGAGGTTCGGTGGGAGGAGGAAGTCGGAGAGAATGTTAGGGTCTCCGGCGAGGGTTGCCGGAGAAGAAGCCATTGTTAGGAAGAGGAGGAGGATCAGTACATGAGACATGGTTGGATGTAAGGGTTGTGGTTTATGTCTTCTTCTTGTGGTTTGTGATTAGGGGTTTTATAGGCATCATATGAGCTTTGGAGATGACGAATGAACTGGGTTTATGATCAGAGTTAGAGAGGTAGGAAGTTTCATTGGTTTTATCAAAGTTCCAATGTTTGAGGATTAATCCTAGAGAGGATATGCTTTCATGCCTTCTTTCAACAATTTAAATCTTTAATTTGATTTCTTATATATGTATGTTAACTATATATGGAGGACTAACAACTTTTGTTTTGTTTTGAAAATAAATAAGAATCAGAAGGAATTAGATATTCCTCTGAATATATATCTTGAGCTCCCTCAAATCATGTCAACGATGCAAGAGTCAAAGCGTAGCTAAAACAATGGTCGGTAAGCTTATTTTAAGTTCATAAGTCAAGCCAACGTACCTAAAATCTTAAACAAAAGCTCATGTGATTTCAAAACATTATTTAGTTAATGTTTCTAATCTTAAAAAGCTCATGTAACTTCCTTGATATACCAGCAAAGTAACTTTGAAGCCACATAACAAGATCACTATTCTGAAAATCAATAATTAAATTTGTTCATCAAACGGCACAAACTAGTTCATGGAGTTTATTGTGAAGAGAAGCCTTGCGTTCATCTTTCAATTGTGTGACATCAGAGTAGATTAGCGAAACGAGGGGATCAAACCCCGTTGTTCCAATGACTCCTTTTGGGCCATTATATATCAACACTATTTACCATGTATTAAAGTTTTAACAAATCAATGAACTTGGGTTTTATCCATTGAAGATGGAGTGAATGGATGTGAACTAAAAACTCACTATTTGAACATGATTTTCGATAAGTGGTCTACTACATATTTTTGTGAATAATTCAAAGCATCGTTCTTTATTTCATTTATCCAATATATAGATTTACACTTTACAAACTTGAGAAAATTACAATTTCGTTCAAATAGAAAACTAAATGAATCACATATGATTGATATCCTTCTTATAATAAAACATATATAAGTCATTGATGATTCTATTGATCAATTTCGCTCCACATTTCCTTTGATCTTGTTTAGCATAATTAGGATCATTATGTAGGTCTCCACTGATATGGCTCATGATATATACTCCATTAGTACTCCATTATAACTTAATTTCGTTATAATGGAAAATGTAAATCAAAGTAGGAGAAGCTTTTATTTAAATTTGAATCACAAGTCTAAACAATGAAATTAAGAAAACAATGATTGATGTCAAAGCAAATGAAGAGGCTCAAGCTTTGGGTGCAAGTCCAGCCTTGATCTTGTCCACAGTATCAACATCAGTCTTGAAAGACTTGGCGAGCAGCGCATCATCAATGCCGGAGGAAAACAGAGTCTTGGGCAGCGACACTGTGCCTGCATTCGCACTGCCGAAGGCAGAGACGGCGTAGGCCGGGCCCTCCGGCGAGCTGTGCTGGAAATGCACTAGACCTTTAGGGAAGACAAACAAGTCGCCAGGTTGAAGTGTCTGAGTATAAAGCTTGCCGGAGGTATCGACAAAGCCGACATCAAGCTTCCCAATGAACAGGAAAAGGAGCTCAGCGGAGCGGGGATGAATGTGCGGCGGGTTGACGGAATCTTTAGGAAAAAGAAGCACCGCATAGGAGACACTTTGCCCGTTGAGCGCAGGGAACTCAGTCATTGTCGCCTTTGTGACATTGAAGTTCTTCGGTTCCTCGGGGTTTATTAATGAGCTAAAGCCAGTGAAGGTGAAGAAGTTGCCGTTGATGTCAGAGGAGTTGAGGTTCTGTGGGAGGAGGAAGTCAGAGACAATGTCAGGGTCTCCGGCAAGGGTTGCGGGAGAAGAAGCCATTGTTAGGAAGAGGAGGAGGAGCAATGCATGAGGAGCCATGGCTTAGCTTGTTATGGAGTACTGATTGAAATGTTAGAAGTTGTGGATGGCTTTTATAGGGCATTGTAAGCATTAAGCTTGATGGTGTTCAGAGTTGGGTTGGGGCTTGGTTTGCATGGAGAGGCCGGCATGATTTGCTTTGAAATCTCCGAGAAGATCAGTAAGAGTTTTATGCAGGCCTGCAAACTAGGGTACTCTGATAAAGAAGTTGGTTTGTTTTGCATGAATAGTATGTACATTGCTTCATTGATTGAATGTTATATTTGATATTAATATTATTGTTTAAAATTCATATATAGAGAAGTTGGATGAAACCAATGAGATTATAGAAAGGAAATTTCTTGTTAGCCGGCCTGAACATGCAAACCAAACCCTAACCCTACCCTAAACACCACCAAACTTGATCATGCTAACAATGTACTATAAAACCATCAACAACTTCTAACATTTCAATCAGTACGATCCATAACAAGCTAAGCCATGGCTCCTCATGCATTGCTCCTCCTCCTCTTCCTAACAATGGCTTCTTCTCCCGCAACCCTTGCCGGAGACCCTGACATTGTCTCTGACTTCCTCCTCCCACCGAACCTCAACTCCACTGACATCAATGGCAACTTCTTCACCTTCACTGGCTTTCGGTCATTAAAAAGCCCCGATGAACTTGAGAACTTCAACGTCACAAAGGCGACGATGACTGAGTTCCCTGCGCTCAACGGGCAAAGTGTCTCCTATGCGGTGCTTCTTTTTCCTAAAGATTCCGTCAACCCGCCGCACACTCATCCCCGCTCCGCCGAGCTCCTCTTCCTGATCACCGGGAAGCTTGATGTTGGCTTTGTCGATACCTCCGGCAAGCTTTATACTCAGACACTTCAACCCGGCGACTTGTTTGTCTTCCCTAAAGGTCTCGTACACTTCCAGCACTGTTTGCCGGAGGGCTCGGCCTTCGCCTTATCAGCCTTCGGTAGTGCGAATGCAGGCACAGTGTCTCTGCCCAAGACTGTATTCTCCTCCGGCATTGATGATGCGCTGCTCGCCAAGTCTTTCAAGACTGATGTTGATACTGTGAAGAAGATCAAGGCTGGACTTGCACCTAAAGCTTGAGCCTCTTCATTTGCTAGGCATCAACCATTGTTTTCTTAATTTCATTGTCGAGACTTTTGATTGAAATTTGAATAAAAGCCTCTCCTGCAAGGGTTTGCAACTTTGCATTCATGAACAATTCATCTTTGATAGCTTGCTGCAGTCCTAAACTTGGTCCGAAAGTCATCACGAAATATATAGTTTCCTAGAGATTGAATGAATGTAGTTTATCCCACTTTTATACATATAATCAGTAATCAGACCAACAAGAAGAATACAAATCTGTAACAATTAAGAATTCTAGTAATAATCACCTCTTTATACACCAGACATTAGAGTACAAACTCTACAACATCAAAACAGTTGGAGTTTGCTGTGACATAAGCTGGAACATGGTATTTTAGATTACAAGGTGGACAATGTTAGACACTATCATTCACATGAGTTAATTCTTGAGTTTCTGCATGTCAAAAGCAATGAAAATATACATGCATCTATGGGAAATTACTCCATCGCAAGCTTTTAGCCACCAAAACCCATGAGAAGAAAAAACAGGGGATAGTAACCAAGAGATCATGAATGACTTTTTCTGCTAGGAGAGTGGACTAGAACGAGCAATCGCCTGGAGATCAGTCACCGGGAACGATCTCATTGAGAATGGTAAATTCGTCGGTGAAGGGGAGCTCAATGGAGGTGTATCACCAGGGGTCGCAGTGAGTTCACCAGTGGGGTGACAGGATCCAAGAAGCTGACACAGTTCAATGTCGTCACTGTCATTGCTCCCAGAGCTGCTAGCGGAGGGATTCTGTGATGTTGTACTTCGACTGGAATTGGTAGGCTTCTTGGGTGTGCCTCCCCCCATGTTATGCGGTGAGTAGTTATCAAGTTTACCCCACACATCAGTGAAGTCCAATATATTCTTGCGTTTGCGTGTGTGTGCATTCTCCGGCTTGGTATGGTTCTTGGCAGATGAAGCTGAGGATGCTGCATCTGCCAGGCTAGTGAATGACTTGGATTTGCCACAATAGAATTTCAATGTGCCTTGCCTGTTGAGAAACAATTGCCATGGATGAATCATTATCTATTGATTTTGCATTTTCCTATGCAAAATTGCAAACAAAGTAGTCATATAGACCAAGTAATTCCAGTTAACAGATGATGTCCTGTGTGTTTACTAGTCAAAACCATCAGAAAGACAAGTAGTCCCAATACCATCTAGATCTAGTTATATGAGACATTCTTAACATGTTCATTTTCACCAAGGAGCCATCATTACTACATTCCAGTAGCCACAACTCATTCAGAAGAAGCATAGAATGGTCCCAAAATTTCTTAAGTTTGGCCACAAATCAATTAAAAACAATTATCATCCTCAAAAGATGTCCATATGTGCAAGTCATTGTCCATCAGAAAAGCAGGAATCGTCTTCAGTAGAATCCATTTAGTAACCTCTAATGCATCACAGATTAACATGTCATTTGGTAATTATACAACTATTCATCAAAGGCCTGATTTGTTCAAATTGTAACATCACATATTAACAATAAGAAGACTAGCTATTACTGAAACTTCACCATTAAAAGAATTACTTGAATGAGTGACTTTATGGACAGCAAATTCTGATATATACTCTATATTACCAGAGTAGAATTTTGTCCAATAAAAATATCCATGCTCTATATTATTATCAAATGTAATTGCATGGTTGCATTCCCTATCAATGGCATACAAACAAAAGTACATTTTCCAATTGATAGGACTCACTGACTCACATATCACAAACTCATAGAAGTGTGAAGTTCACACCATCTAAGGCAACTATCTAACCAGAGAATGCATCTTTGGAGAATAATCAGATCACATCTTATTTAACATATAGGAAACCATTTCCTTAGCATTAACATCTTCAGAGACTCAAATCTGATGTTTTTTGGAACTCTTCATGCGCAATCATCTCCATGTAAAAAATGTATACAAAAGATCATAATTCACCAAAATCTAGAATAAAGGATGCAATCTCATCCAAGGAGAAAATACATACTGAACAGGGAAAAAAAATGTCTTCAAAACAAGGGAAAGGTAACATTATAGGAGCTATCTTTTAATTCACTCTCTTTTTTTTATACCCTCGTCATCAAATAAAGACTTCAAGACCAAATATATGATGACCAAGTGATATAATATAACTATCAAGATTATATGCACACAAGAAAACACTCTTTTTTCCAATCAAATATGCATCCATCAAAAAATATGTAATGCAGACCTGATCAATATACCATGCACTATTTGAAAGAACAACTCAAATAAAAAAATAAAAAGACCATCATATCAAATCCATAAATAAAGAATTTCCAATCATCAACATGCTGCAGTAGGATGGTTTTCTAACTTCACAAGCTATTCAAAATTATAGCTGTAAATTTTGGTTAAATCCTGATAAACACAATCAATCTTGTTCCCCATCCCATAAAACCCATTCTCTTTTGTGCTACTCTTGTTTTAATCCTATCTTGATAAAGAAAAAAAAAGATAGTAAATTAGGATTACTAAATTGAACTCTAACAAGATATCACCTTGTTAGCTTTATTTTCTTAGCTAATTTTTCAAAATAAATAAATATGTCTCGTTTTCAAAACCCTAACAAGATATAACCTTTCCTCCAAATTCATCAAAGAAAAACAAGATGCTTAATCCCTAATTGCAATACAGTGAATACACCCACCGTATGATTATCCACAACATCAACAAAGAAATGATAAAAGAAAAGGTCAAATTCTCCACAGACCCATTCAAGATCCTATCAAGATATCTTTCCGACCAGCATTTAGCATAATACTATCAAAAACAGGCAAATGCCCAATCTTTCTCAAGGAAATCAATGTGATAATGATTGAATACCTGAACGGAAGCGACTCTTCCAGGACGTCCATCGTCTCCAGTGACCCCTTCAGCCTGCTCTCCACCTCCGGCGAGCTCTCACCGTCCAACCACGAGGAGTCGCTGTTCCTACCGATCGATGAGCTACATCGCTCATCCACTTCCACGGGCACCGATTCCCTCACTGCTGGCCCTTCTCCGGTGATCTCCGGCACCGGGCAGGCCGGAAAGCACCCGATCCCTCGGTCCAACCTCGTCCGTCCGATCCCGTCCAGAGTTATAGCCATCCGTCCGATTCCCCCAATAGTTTCCAAGAGAGAAGAAAAAGAAACTTTGGTCTTTGTTTTATAGTTAGGTTTTTACTTGTTGCTTAATGAAAATAACAAAATTACAAATAACCTTTGTTTTTTAATAATATATCATAATTTCCTATTTAATTTTTATTCTAATTGTCATCCAATGAGTTTGTTTTCCGATCAAAAACCATAAATATTTTTTAAAAAATATTTAATAATCAAATAAAAGAAAAAAAAACTCTATTCTTTTCATCTTGATATTTATTTATAACTAATAAATAATTAAAAGTATTTTATAATGAGTTATAAGTAAATTATGATCTTACTAACATGGTTATAAATAAGTTTATGTTTAATTTTTTGAAAAAATATAGAATTAAAATTTTATTTATTTTTTAATTATATGTATTAAAAACAAACAAAAATGAAAGAATGGATTAATTTATATAAAAAAGTCAAAATAGTCATTTTATATATATCGTGATATGAGGTTTTACATCTTATTAATGTTAAAACATAAGAGTTTGGTCCAAAGATAATAAATAAAATAAAAATAAAATAAAAAGTTATGAAATAATATTAAAAAAAATAATGGAGTGACATATAAAAAACTCTATAGATAACTGCAGAGTGATTTGTTTTGCTTTTTACCTCTTATAAAATTTGGAATATAATTCTTTAAAAAATATTTTCATTATAATTCATTAATTTCATAAAAAAAGAGCAAATGAATTATTGGTCCTTGGCACTGTTTGTCAGGGACCAAACCCTCCCACTATTTGCTACACCCCACCCAACACCACCCCAGGGACCTTATGGGATAAAGCAAGTACCGGGAATTTTGAATTAATTATCCTTAAAAAAACTTGTAAAAAAATAATAGATGGAACCAAATCAATGGTTTTTATGTTTTATTATTTTAAAAACATATATAATTTTGTTCATGATTTTAGAGTTTTCTCACAAAATTAATTGTTAAGAACAAGTAATGGTAATAATAACCATTGAAACTCAAAAGAGCACATACACCATAAATCTTATTATCATACTTGTTACTAAAAAAAAAAACTTTAACATTCTGTACTCCTTTGAGATAAATTTGGTTGGAAATCAAAATAATTCCCATACATTTATCAAATATAATAAATTCAAACCCAATATCTCAACAATGAAAACTAAAATTATAAAATCTAATAAACTATTCAAATTAGAGCAGATCATAATCTACGAGGGAAAAATATTAGTAAAGGTTAAAGTTCATTATTGTCTTCTTCATAGATCAGCCTCTAAATATTGAATCTTACAAAAGTTTCAGGTACTTGGATCCCTTGCTCGCTTGCAAAGTGAAAGTCAAGTGTGGTGTTTTATGGACTAATTCAGGGTCAAATGGCCATACCTATAGTCAGATATAATATTATTCTTATGTGGACTAACTCAGAATTGAGTGGCTATGTTTACACACGTCCTTTGCAAAAAAAAAAAGTTTCATATTAGTTTCTTCGTGAGCCAGTGGCAGAGAACTCTTTTATAGTCTGTAGATGGTTTTTAGCTTTCAACACTTTTTAAAATTCTTGTTCTATTATCAGATAACTAGTTGATTATAATGATAATTGACCTCTTGTCTTGACGCGATCATACCATGTTCTCCAATATATATATATATATATATATATATATATATATTGTAACATAATTAAATCCTTTACCTAAGACCGCTTGGTTTGCCGATACGCAGGTTCCGTGCCTCACACCCCGCGTGGGTTCGAGGACGCGGGGGGGTGTTTTCCTGTGGCGCTCACTGTTGGGCTCACTGTTTGTGGTTTCCACTCGGTGCTGCCGCGAGTCGATCTCAAGACGCCCCCATCCTTTGATTTTTATTAGCGGCTGGTCTAGTCAGTTTGCTCATTCGGTCAAAAAAAAAAAAAAAAAAACATAATTAAATCCTTTAAATCATAACATTCAATGTAGTATTACATAAAGTTAAAGCTTTCTCTTATGGATAAGCTCTGACGCGTCAGAAGAACAATATTTTAATTATGGGCAGCTGGCCACTGCCCGAAACCCTAACTTTGCACTAGTGCTAGCTACTCCCATGTCCCTTGTTCAACTTCTATAAAGAGACCTCCAAAACCCTAGCCGCCATACCTTCCTTTCTTCTTCAAACCTTTCCAAAGTTGCAAAGCTTTTATGAGATCTTGTTTTTTTTAGTTTCTAAGTTTCCATTTTTAGTAGGTGTTATGTAGTTTTATATATAAGTCCTTATGGTTAATTTGGTGTTGGAGTAGCTTTCGGTGCAAAAACTTCCAATCCGGCTGTGACACATGGTGAGCAGACCGGCCACCTTTTGCACATATTCATGTTCTTCTACAATTGCTAGTTCAAGAGTTTTGACCTCCAAGAGGCATCCAACTCAACCCCTTCTACCTTAGGGTTTGTGGTTTTTCTATCTAGCATAAATTTTCTTTTTTTCTTTTTTTTTTCTACACTTTTGGTACTTGATTTCCGTTTTCTTTGATTTTTTTTCCTCTCACTTTGTTTATTGTCTATATGTGTTTTATTTATATTTTTAAAATTCCTTTATATATATATATATATATATATATAACTTTTCATGGTAAGTTCCTCAAAACAAATATTTTTTTATATTATTATTATTATTAAAATAAATTATTTATAGGTCCTGAAAAAAGTAACATCCCACTATTTACTACAATCCCCACACACTTATCTCATGAACCCCCCCCCCAAAAAAATAAACAGTATCAAAAATCTATAATAATTTATTTTTATTATTATTATTATTTATAGTTCATTGAAAAAATAGTGAGAAAACCGTATATATGTATATATGCATTGGCATTGGTAGCAACTAGCAAGCATATTCTTTGATTTCAATCTCTCCCGGTCTCTCTTTCTCTATCTAAGACAACTTGCACATTAAATAAGGACATCAATAATTGATCCTCTCTTTCTTAAAAAAAAAATCAACTAATTCCTCTCATATCATATTTATTATATTATTTATATAGGGGTCATTTGTCATTTATTTATTTATTATTTTTATTATTTGAGTCCTATGATTAATATATTTGTCAAAATGGTCCTGAGGTAGTGGATTGGGCTTTAATTTTATGCGGGAAGGATTTAAATAGAAAAATAAATAAACCGATGGTGTATGTTAAAATTTGCTAAGAAAAAAGGACAAATAAATTATTGGTCCTGATATTGTTTGTCAGGATCAAACTTTCTCATTATTTGTTACACCACCTCAAAGACCTCATAAGATAAAATAAACAGTGCAATGGACCTTGAATTAATTATCTTAAAAAAAAAACATAAGCTTTACTCTATATTCCATTTTTATTTCCCTCTCTCTCTCTGTTACAAATTAATATGATAGATGCAATTGATGTAAGTGAGCTATTGCAGTTTGTTGCAGCTTCAACTAATTGCTGAAGCTTTATCTAATTCAGATTGATTTGAACGAGCATTATCCCTGTACAAAAACAAAAAGATGCCTAATTGTTCAAGATTTAGGGTGTTTTTTTGTTTTTGTATGGAGATAATGCCCTCAATTGTTCAAGTGAGAACGTCAATCTGAAGCTAGAGCTTCAGTAATTAGTTGAAGCTGGGGTTAATTGCTGCAGCTCAGCTGCATCAATTGCATCTACCGTATTTGCAGCACAGATAGGGAAAGAAAAATGGAATCGAGAAGTGCTCACCTGAGAGTTTTATCGGAGAGAATGGGAACGAAACGAGCTGAGAAGAAGAAGAGAACAGGAAATGCTTTTATTTTTTTCAATCAAATTTGCAAACACTATCGATTTATTTATTTTTCTATTTAAGTCCCTCCTGGATTTAATTAAAGCTTAGTTAACATCCAAATTGTTGATCCGATGCTGATTGGGCTGCCTTAGGACCATTTTGACAAATAATTGGTCCTAAGCTAAAAAATATATAAAAAAAATAACAAGAAAAATGACCATATATATAGTGTCAAAACAATCAATTAAAATCAACGGTATAAGAGGTCGAGTGATATAAGGCTTTTTACATAAGAGGTGTTCAACCGAGAGGTCACGTGTTTGAATCCTCCTCTATGCAAGATGAGGGCGTAGTGCGCTCATTAGCTTGTGGGTGTTCTGTGCGCTGTAGGTGAGTCTTTGGATGTTTTGTATAGTTGGTTCGTCCTTTGAGAGGTCACTTGTCGACTTTAATAAAAAAAAACAATCAACTAAAACAAAAATCAATATAAGACTACATTGGCTGTTTTTTAAAATATTTAAGAAAAAAACATTTTTAAAACTTATTTGAAGAATGACTAAGGACATGAAAACTGGCTTTTTAAAGTAAGCTACAACTCTAAATAAAAAGTGACTAAATTAAAGCAAACTAGCTAGATCTAATCAGCCTAATCTAAGTAAACCAAATAAAAGAGAACTAACAAATAATACTAAAGGAAACTAAAAAGTTATAAAGCAAGTTGATGAAGCTTTAAGAATAAATACATAATACATTGAATAAAGAAGTCTAACTTATTTCCTCAACCTCTCTCCTCTCTCATGGAACCGAGGTCATCAACCATGTCTTGAGATCATCCATATAGAAATCTCATGGAACCGAGGTCATCAACCATGTCTTGAGATGTGTGGTGGCCACACATCCCGAAATTGGTATCATCAAAAGTGTTTTTACTAATCTTAAAGACATTTTTGACAACTGAGATGGTTCCACATCTTAGTTCCAGAGATGATCCTATGGTTATTTTACACAGAAAAACACGCTAAGGGTTGTGCTACGTGCGATCCAATTTTAAGTTAAATTCAAACACAATCTTCAAGAACATATAATAGAGAATATACTACATATCTAAGTCTAGTAAGTTATGAATTCCTGTATATATATACATCATATATAATACTACAAAAGGATAAAACACTACCATAGGGCACAAGTTATATATGTGCACGTAGCCCTTGCGCGCGTGCATGCATGCATGCACGTATCAAGCTTAATTACAAGTTTACAACTAATTAAAAAATATCTCGCTGCAACCATCAATGGCTTAAGAACCATGAGCAGCAAGCTTTGCAAGGACACCGACTGCGAGGGAGTTAATGTAGGTGGTAGGCTCAAGCATGGATGACTTTGACCGCTTATCCTCGAAGTAGTCATTCCTATCAGGGCCTCCAACGATGGCTCCGGTGAGCTCATTAGGGTTTGGCCCATCCCTGCTGAACCATTCATTGAAGCTCATGCCACAGTTCACTACTGCGTCCGGCGAGAGGACCGGGACCGACGCCCCTCGGTGGTGAGCTTGTGTTGGAGCCTTCTTTCCAAACCCTACCATGTATGATCTCCCCTGAGGGTTAATTCCTAGCAAGTAGTCCATCTGCATATATAATATGTTTATATATATAGCATTTTATATAATAGAATTGATTAGGGTTAAGAGGAAGAACCTGCTGTTTAGCAAACTTCATTATGCGTTCAGGCTTGATCTCTTTAGCTCCACAGTGAACTGATTTTCTGTGTTTCTTGAGAATATCACTGTAAACACTAAACAAGAAGGCAGTGCTTGTGACGTACTGTGTGTTTGCTCCATCTCTTAGATTGATCATACCTCCTGTATTGAAAAATATTTTTTTTTTTCATTAGAGAGAATGAATGTGTACATGTGTGTGTGTGTGAGAGAGAGAGATCTAGAAGTTTGGAACTCACCAGGAGTGATGAAAACTTGGCGGTTTGGACTCTCAGGTAACACTGCACAGATGAAGTTATCAGCATGTACTTTGAACTCTCCAAACGCTCTCTCTCCAGAGAAGTGTAACTGTGAATGAAGATATGTCTATAATGTAAGTCAATAGACTTCATGATTTTATCACCAATGAGAGAATTTAGAAGTGAATAAGGGTTAGCATGCATGCATGCATGCATTACGTCTGAGAGAAGAACTTGGGCGCCAGGGTATTTAAGGTCCCAACTGAACTCAGCTACACTTGCACTAACAGCTTCGTGAAGGAGATAATTCCTGTAAGTTTGTCTTTTAGTGGCCTTATATAGCCATGTACTAGCCCACAGCAACTCATCCTACAGCAGTGTAGGTACGTACATGCAGTCAGTTCAACTTAATTTCTTCTTTAGAGAAAGAATTGAGAAAGAAGAGAAAAGAGAGAAAACATATATACATTATAGCCTGAGAAAGAACAGTAGAATGGGCATTCACCATCATAAGTCTTCTTGTAGTTCTTAGCGAACTGAAAGAGCTGGTTTAAACACCAAAAGAAGAAATTAACAAACATTTGCGCGCTTAATTACAATTTACAAGATATTAAAGCTAGACTTCAAGAAAATTAATAAAGGCATATAAAAGTATATTTATATATTTCTTACAAGTTTGGCTTTATTGAGGAGATGGCGAGAATATGCGGGATCATGTCTTCTGAAAACAATAGAGGAAGCAGCCATGGCAGCAGCTGTCTCAGCTGCAATCTCTGTTCCTGGTATGTTCTTATCTATCAGATAGAGGGTTCTTGGTGTCTTCATGTTCTCTGGCCTTGTCCAACATTCATGATCGGCCACTGGGTCTCCAACCTTCATCACCACAATTAATCATCAGTTAATTAAGAGTATCATCTATATCTACATATCTATCTATCTACATATATACACACATAAATACGTACATATAATATATATATACTACCTGAACCCAAAGACGATTCTTCTTATGGCAAGCTTTGAGAAAATAATCAGTTCCCCAACGTATAGCTGAATGTAGATTACCCAACTCTCCCATCTGCTTGAGCTCTGATTCATAAGCAATGGCTGCCCATGCAAGAGTAGTAATGGTGAAAGCCATTGGCAAACCATACTTCACATTATCTCCTGCATCATAGTAACCTCCAACAAGGTCCACCTTCATTTCAAACAACCAATTATATATATATATATATTCAATTATATATAATGCTTTTCATGCATAAATAGAAATTTAATTATTATATGAGACATATTACATTGCTAAGTTTTCCATCATCTAGTCCAGAGTCTCCCCTCCATGGTATCCTAGAGTTCCTCGGGAGTTTCCCTGACCGTTGTGACTCAAGGAAGAGTATCGACTTTGAGAGTGCTTCCTTGTAGTTAGGATTGCTCATCACCTCAAGGAAGCCATTGGAGAATGCTAGACATGCTAACAAGATGGCCGGTGTTGTCTTTGGGGATGATGATCTCATTGTTTAGACTCTAGAGTTCCAGAGAGGGGAAAGAGAGAGGGCGAGAGGTTAATTTACAAGAGAAGAAAAAAGGATGGATGAGAAGTGAATGAAGAGAGAGAGAGAAAATTTGGGTGCTTTATATAAACATGATTAAATGAGGGACTTGTTAGTGTTGTTAGGGTTTTTTGGTTGAGTGGTTTGTGTCGTTGCATGAGAACCTCACGTTGCATGGGAAGTTATCGAGGGCTAGGGCTCAAGGGAATGTAGGGTGGTGGTGATCTTTTCTATTTTTGATGAAAATAAAAATATTATATATATATATATATATATATATATATATATATATAACAGGATGATATTATAAAGTCGGTGGATTATCAGTAAGATAAGAAGCGCCGCTTTATAAACTGCTTGTGTTTTTAAGATTTTAGGTATAGATGGAAAAAACATCGAAAAATAAGCTAGTATGTTAATATTCATACAATTTTGGGAACTTGTAGGGTCTTTATCTTAACGGGTGAAAATTTATAAAAATCTTACCGTTTCAAAATTTCACCATTTAAGATGAAGACCCTACAAATTCCCAAATTATATAAAAATTGACATGCTAGTTTATTTTTCGATGTTCTTTCCATCCATATGGTTGGATTTCCTCAAAATATTGTGGAAGTGACCCAAAATGAGGCGACCGTATTTCAGACAAATGATAAAGGCCTGCGACAAATGATTTCCATATGTGTATATTTATATATATATGTCTTGAATCCTTGGTTTCTCTTATTATCTATCAGGAATTAACTTACTCTACTGTTTAACAAAATGGAGGTATATTAGAGATAATCTATGTCTTCTGATCTATAATCTTATAAGCATAAGTTTTTATGTTTTATTTATTTGATTTTGTATAATATCAATGCAAACTTTTGTATATACTAATACAGGATTTATTTTTGCTTATATACGCGAGAGTGTTGATTTTAGAGGGATATTTATGCAATTATGAGGGTTTACAGGGGTAGGCATGCAAAAATAGAAAACATCATATAATAGACAACTCCAAAATATAATATAAAAAATACACCTTTGTTTTTGTTTTTTGGAATTATGAATATCTAATACCCAAATCCAGTACTTTAACAACAGTGAAGAACATTTGCTGAATCCTTTATGATACATTTAGGCTCGTTGTGCTATTGTAAACAATTGGAAAAAAATAATAATAATTGGAGGTTAGAATTGAATCCATTTGAAGTTTAGGAACTCTTCTGCTGCTCTCCAATCTTCAAGATTCCTCTCCTTTGAGCTTTCAAATTAAGCTCGGTTTGATTCGAATGTTAACAGAATCATTTTCGATCAATGCCTTTCACTAATTCGAAATGAAGTAGCTATATATTTTGTTTCAGCATCTCCCTATCAGGCCAGCAACATTTTGAGCGATCTCCCGCTTTGCTTGCTCTGAGACCGGAAGATCTCCAATGTACATGTCGAAGAATGCCCCTGCAGATCATATAATTTTTGTCACTAATACCAGAAAGATTTAATTTCGGATCTAATAAACACTGAAACAAACATATACAACCGAACAAGTTAACAGCAGTTGTCATTGAAATATTAAAACAGTTTTAAAATCTAAATGATCATGCAAGAATCAACTTACTGCATAAATCTTTGCTCCGGACCGCACCTATTTGTTTACCAGCAACTGCATGTAATTCAATTTCAGTAAACTCTAAGATATTAATACTAAATCTAGCAAAAGAAAATAAAATACCACTGACTTTCGGTTATCAGTTGGCCATCAGCTGTCTGTCTGAAATTAATAGTTGTGCCCTGAAAAGTAATTTATAGGCTGAATTTAACACATTCAAGGAAAGCAAGGAAAGCACAAATGTAAATAAAGCATGCAGCTTACCACAGGTAGTGGTATATCTTGAGTGAAATAAGAACCAAATGCTCTCAGGCAATGGTAATCTGTATTAGGGTTCATCTAACAAGACACAAATTCAAGAAGGTTAGTCCTGAAATTTGAAGGGAAACTCTCCAGATAGAGCAGCAAAGAAAGAGCTTTTGCTTGCAATTATTACCTTTTGCAATCTGTTGCGGAGGGATTTCTCAAAAGCACTGCAACAAATTATTGGAGTATGTCAATGAGACTTTTCATTGTTATCGTTGTTCTTGATTTAATTAAAGAAATTTGAAGAAATATACAATAAAACTTAAGGCCATCACAACTAAAACTGGGTTTAATATAACTAGGATTAATTACTCACGCTCGCACAGTACTAATCTTAAGGCCATTGTAATTAACAACCAGCCTGACAGTCATAGGAATGTCCTGCCTGCATGAAAGATAAATTCTGTTAAGTAGATTTATTAAGCCTACAAATGGAGTAAAAAATTTTCAGAAAAGAGGAAGCATGATAAAGAGAGAACAGAAGCCAGTTGACTAAACTTTGTATCTATATAGTTTAAGGAGTGATAATGTATATCTTTTTAGTTTTGTGGCAGAGTTATACACAGCGGTCCATGTCTTGTCGTAATAGAATTTCAAAGCTTATGGCATGAAAATTTCAGTTGAAAAAAAAAAGAGAGCTTGTTGTACATGCAAAGATTAGCAACCATTTCCTTGCACTACTATTTTCTTCTTGGAATTCTCACTTATCCAAATTGAACGAACAACTTGAGGTGTATTGTAGCTTGAAAATATTTAAATCATCTTTTTCGAGATTACATTTCTAAACCTCGATAATTATGAAAAAATTCAGAGTATATTACTAGTGAGTTGAAATAAATTGTACCTCAAAAGATCATCAAAAAAATCTACGCGGCTCATCAACTCAGGTACTGGTACAGAAGCATACTTGGGGCCCAGCTTTTCACAAACAGAATCAGGATGTACATCTATATTTGAAAAATAGACGCACAAGTTGCAAAGATCAAGAATTAGGAACATATTAAATAACAAGCAATAGAAATCATGAAAGCCAAAGTCTAAGGCTCTTAATTATGGTAAGTAGGTGGAAAAATAAAAGAAACTACTCACATAAACCAAATGCATAGATCTTCAAAGATTTGATCTTTATAACTGTCATACTTCTAGAACCAGTCCCAACAAGTACCTATAATATACATGAGTTCATTTTCTCCCGGATCAGATAAAATGTGAAGCAAGGCATATTTCAACGGTCACAAAAAAAAAAGAAGCTACCATGTGAAAATCACCAACCGGGCTAAATAGTTATTTCATTACCATAACACAGATAAGTGATAAAAAATGTGAAAAAAAATGCTTTCATAGTGTTAAAAATTTAGATGTTTACTAATCTTCAGTTACAAGTGATCTAACATTTAAAAATCTTAATAACCCACATCTCTACCAACCCAAAAGGTCGGCAACCTTATCATCAATGAAAAGGAAAGCAGAAGTCCAGAGAATATAAATTTTCCAATACAAAGTTGTTCAATATTATGAATCAGCACCAAACTGATGGAGAAGGGAAACCAAACGCTGATTTTTCTCTTATTTCAGTTAAACAAGCCAATCAGTGGTAGAAGATTATTAAAATTAATAGTATGATTAGGCATTTGTTATGGAATGGTTCTGCTAATGGAAACAAAGGGAAACCTGCTAAACCTGCATATAATGTCCAATTAAAAAAAGGACTGGGGACAAATAATAATGTAGAAGATTTTTTCCTCACCGACTAATATTCTAGTTTGAGCTTAGACAGAGAGAAACATGTATTCTCGTACCTAAATGACAAAATAATGGAAAATTGCATGACAATAAGATAGTTTATGTGCAGGTGGTAATTAGTTAAAAGCTCTTATTTGATTGACTGAATGTGTATGCAATTACCAGGACAACTTGATTGTAAGGAACTATTAGCATAGAAAAGTGCATTGCAATTAAAAATTTAAAACCACAAGCTCTCAAAATTACGGAAAAAGGCGCAACTGCGATTGTATTGTATAAAAACTTAATGCATCGATGGCAGACTAACCTCTGTGGTTGAGTATGAGGTATCCTCACAGCCTAAAGGGCTCTCCAAAATTGTTGGGAACTTTATCCCGGTTTTTGGTTCAATTGTATCTTCTGCCCAGGTCAGGTTTGTAACTGCAAGAGTAGAGCATGGCTGATGGCCATGCTCCACATGTAATTGATCCATAGATTGATTAATATGTTCATCAGCACTTTCCAATGTAATGCATTCAGACAATGCCTTTGAGGAGCTTATGCACATCAACAATAAAATGTAAAGTTAGAATAGATATCATCACCATTTAAAAATAAACAGATACAATAGTCCCTACATTTGCCTATGATTTCACTCTTCTAGAAAATTTAATAGCCTAAGAGTGGTAACTGAGGAAAAAATTATGAGGCAAAATTTTGAAGATATTATCTTCCATTCACTCTATGTCTGACAAAGTTCAGTCACCATCACAAGCAGTTGAAAGAAAATTTGCAAGTACTTACAATTTATCAAATGGAGTTATAATAGCTGCAGCTAAAGACAGCATTGGTATAGCTTCAACCTCTTTCCACAGGTGTTTAATTGTGGAACCTGCTACTTTGGTGAAGAGAAATTGAATGGCTGCCGCAGCACTTGATCGTGAACCAAAGTGAAACCCTGGAAGGTGTTTTCTACATGAAGAAACATGCTTAATTTGCACAGAAGATTGAGCATTTCTTGGTCTTGAGTCATGTGAGTTGCCTCCAGACAAATTTCGAAACACATTGGATTTTGAACTAGTGGAAAGCCAGAAAAACAAGGCCCCCGCATACTTGGAAATGCAGCAAAATGCTTCTTGTACTGCTGAACTTCCAGATGTACATAAATGGTTGCTATGGCAGAGAGTATTGTCCACCAAAGAATAAAAGTGAGAGAATAGGTGTCCCCCAAGACCTTCTGAGAAGTCCATAGGACCACTGTATGAGCAGCCACCGTTGAAGTCTAGATTTGTGAAAAATAACCAACTATTCCGCATTTTCAGCACTTGCCAATTAACAAAATTTACAAGTTAGATTTCCGATTAATCGGAAATTTCCACTCCCAAGAGAACTAGAGCTCAACTTGCATTACCTGATTAACCATTAAGATTGGTCATGAAATGAACAGGTGCCATGAGGAATCATCATAACATCTTATTTCCTACTATGCATGGAAAAAATGTTTACCAACAAGTATTAAAATCAAAACCACCTCAAATGGTGAAAGAAAATAGAAGAGATATAACCTCTTGCCAACATAGTAAGTCACATTTATCTTTCAGAGTTTGTGCATGGAGATAAACTCATTAAGCATTTCCCATGGTGTTTAAGCACATTAATCTAAATTCATAAAGAATTATAAAGGTCAGCCTTATTCGCCGATAAGGCTGCTCACCAACAGCCTGGACATCATCAATTTGAGGCTGAGGAAAAAAAATATTTGCACACACGTGAGGCTACATACATTTCACACTATAACCTATTTGGAATTTATAAAAAATTAATATATGCAATCTAACTTATGTCATATTCATGAATGATATCATAATTCAATAATAATTAATTAAACAGATTCCATTCAGTTGTCATCATCTTCATCATAACTATCACAATTTTCCTAAACTTCAAGCTGAGCCCTCAATAGAAGCACATCTCCTAAACCTGTTTTCATGGTTCAATAAACACAGTGCTGATGCACAAAGTAGCATCTAAAAACATAAGATCACCATTAACTTTACATTACGACGGGACATCACAGTGAAGCTTACAAAGGAAGGGAGGTATTTCTGAAATATCCAGCTATCAACTTCATCCAATACAATTAAACTTGGGTCTTAAAATACTTGTCTTCTCTTTGCCTTACAAATTCGATACCCAGAATTTAAGTTGATGCAATCTACATTGCCTGGGGCTAAAAGCAAGAACTCTCAAATTGTTTTTAATGGTCTTAAAATGTTGGATTTGGGCATTCTTAGAATATGAACATAAAAAATTGCACTCACATTTGGTTTACCTAGGAATGTGCACCACCGCAGAGTTATATTCATTTACTAGAACTATAAATTAAGAAGAGAAATAAACAAAGGAAATCTTAGGTTGCCCAACCCATATCATAATTTAAATAACAAAAACACAAATTACATAGATCTTATAGCTTAATGGAGAGATTGGAGATATAAAGAATGGAATAGGCCACATCATGCATAACTTCTATCCACAGTAATCCCCATGACACTCATACATCGACCATAGGCATTCTTCATCAGGTCTTTTCTCCATACTACAAGGTTTGCTTCCAATCCATTACTTTGGTATTTCATCACAACAATAACATAAATCCCAAACATATCCCTAATTCTTAATCCCAAATAATTTCACCTAAACATTTTCCATAGATTTATGTAACTAATTGACGATTTGCCAAACCAAAATAAATCAGTCACGGATTTTCTTGATGTTTCTTGAATCCCTAAATCCATTCTTCATATTAATCAACAAATCTATCACCTTTCTTCTCTGCCTCCATCACACAATGTTTACACAAATTTTCCCAAACACTCTAAAATCACGAACTCCTAGCCCTTCCAATCAATCCTCCGCGATCAAAAAACGCATTCTCATTTTCAGCAAAGATGAATAAACATTTAAGCACCAAAAGTAAAACAATCCATGAAAAAAAAAAGCACATTCCTTTCTGCCCATCCACTCGATAAAATTTCAAACAAAACCAATTTCCAACCCACAATTCAACTCCATTCATAAAAAAAGAGCCAAAGTAAAATCAAATCTGATTAAAAAAGAAGATTTTTGACAATCAAAAGGGCTTCCGAGACAAACCTGGATCTCGATAACCAATCCAAGCAAAGCCACAGAATCAACAACAAAGACCACAAGAAAAGGAATGGTTTTCCCCTCTTTCTCTCTTTCCTTTTTCTCTTTCCCTTTCTTCCAATTCCGGGAAAGTCGGGGAATTTCCAAATAGGAAGCAGAGGAAAAGTGGTATTTTTAATCAAAAAGAACGGATCTTTGTTCGGTTCCCCTTTAGCCGCTGTTAGAGAACACGTAGACGTAATCAACACCGCTGACTCCCTCGCCGACACGGGGTTGACCATTATGTTAGGCCGGTGGCTAATGCTAAACGGGTCGGATCTTTACTTATCGGGTCAAGGATTTTTTTTATATCGGATCTAGAAAAAAATCCAGAAAAAATTATGATTATTTTCTCTTATTTAGAATTTTATTATTATTTTCTCATAAGATAAGAACCAACTTTTTCGCATCTCTCTTTCTCAACCACCGAGGTTCCTCTGAATCCTCTGAATGTCTTGGCCGGAGACTCTGAACGTCTTCTTCAAGACCTCCTCCGGTATCCGAGGCTCCGACCGGAACGCCGCCAGTGGAACCAACTGCACGCCTGGGCTCTGGCTACTCAACCCGGCCAGCGCCACCGCCGGCGCCGCCCCATCCAAGTTAAACAAGAAATGAGCCAACCCCTTGGGAAACACAAACGCATCTCCACTTCTCAACTGCTGCACATAAAGCTTGTTTTCCATGGCCTCAACGAACCCCACCATCACCTGAGTTCCCTTCAATAGCAACACCACTTCAGCTCCCCTTGGGTGAGAGTGCAAAGGAACAAGGCCACCAGGAGCAATGTCTATGCGCGCCATAGTGAGGCCTTGAGTATTGGAGCCTGGGAGGTTTTTGGTGGTGGTGGTGGTCACGTTGGAGCCGAAGAGGTTTCCGGTGATCCCCGGCTTTGAGAGGGATGAAGTCCAGAAGTCATCGGCGACGGCTAAGGCCGGATTTTTGCATAGCTCGCCGTTGAAGAAGAATGGAGGAGTTCTTGAAGCTTGATCAGCGACGCAGTAGTCCATGAGAAGGTCTGGGTCTTGCATGGCCAGCCATGGCAGTGAGCATAAGAGCAGTGGTAGTAGTTGTAGTAGTGTTATGGTTCTCATGTTTTTTGTTTACAAGAGAGAAGGTGATCGATCAATGTGTTTGTTTGATTATAAATTTATAATTCATTGGTTTTGTTAATATATAGAGGATTAGAGTACAAGTGGAGAAGGCTTGAAGGTTTAGGAAGGTGGATAAAGGGTGAAGTAAAAGCCATTGTTTCTTAAAAGAGAGGTTTTGCGAATTCATATGTTACAGGGGTTTATTGGCAAAAGATTGGAAATTTCACATATGTATATGTGAAATTATGTGATTTTATAGGGGGTTAGATGAAAAAAGTCCAAACAAGAATCCGATGTCTAGATTCCTGAAACTTTGTACATTAGAACGCACGATAGAGTTTTATGCGACGGTATTGTGCACCATCGTAAAGGACAAATACTAATCACGAAGCACCGTTTAGAAAAGCTATTGGAGAGCGACGAGAAGACGGTGGAGAAGGCGACGGCGATGGCGCTTGAACGGCGTTCCTCTTCCGCGGAGGCGGAGGAGAACAATCTGTAAGACTTACTTCCCGATTCCAGAGTCCCTTGCTCTGAGCGCTTCTCCTCGAACCCCATTTCTCCATGATCTACTTCAAATCCGGGCAAATCCGGGTTTTTTTCGACGTATTTGCCCTAATTTCCATCCCTAGACCACGCTCTTTCAATCACAAGTCCTAGGAGGGGAAAAGATGCCAACTTTGATTGCCAGGGTTCGTTTTAAGTGGAGTTCGAATGCAATTTTAATGCCATTTGTGTTGTAGGTTTGTGGACTTATTGCAAGAGGCTCCATTATCCGTTCATCGGCAGTATTTGAACGTATTTGGCAGCGTTGTGTACTGTTTCGTATTGGCAAGTGCACTTTTGTTTTTTTCATTTTGAATTTCCATCAAAAGATGTTGGCTTGAATCGTTTTGAATTTGGAGTAATTTGAAATGCTTATTGCTTTGTTTATTCAATTCTAGGCAGGTTGCGCTGTTGTGGCTGCAGGAGCTCCATGGATATTTCTCTTGATATCGAAATTAATCCCTACATTGCTTTGCAGTTGCAATGTTATTCTTATCGTGATCACAGGTCTTGTATCAGTTCTGTCTTCTCGCAAACTGTAGATTGAACATCTTGGTTTTACTTGTATACATGTTATGTTTTATAACTAAATGTTATTGGCCAAGCTGGACCTTAGATTTGCTCTAGTCTCGTAATAGTCTCATGGAAAAATATCATGAGACTTAGTGGTTGCAGAGAATAATGGCGAGTAAACACTTGAGCCCCCATAAAGTTTTTGTTCAGATTATCAATGGAAGTCTGGAAGTAAGTTAGGAAGCAAAAAAAATAGACAATTTGTTAACATTTTCTGAACTTTATAAAATTTGGTTGATTTCTACCATCCCAGGACTTTAATTTACACACTGGTGATGCACATTTGAGTACATCTTCATTTACTGTAGTAATACCTTTAAGCATTCTGCCAGCACTTGTGCATTCTAAAATAGTTCATTGCCATATTATATAGACTATTTATGCCTCCTTGCAGGCATATTTCAGCAATATTGGCTCTACCAAGTCAAGAAAGTTCGTTTGCAGGTAGTCATCAGCAACTATTTCTTTAGCTCTTTCTTATAGAAACTTCCACTCCAACTTCCCACATCAAATGTTCACATATTTGTGATCTAGGGCTACTACATTTTCAGCGAGAAACTGAAGCACATTGCTCGCCTTCCATTTGCTGTTGCATCATATGGTATGAAGATTCATCTCATGGTTGTGATCATTAACTATTTAATGCTGTGATTTGTCCCTTTTAATATTTGCAATTTCCAGTGCTGTGTAATACTGATAATTTATTTGTTTTTTTGGAAATTCTAATTTTCCTCTTTTCAACATTTATTTGTTATTCTGGTGCAGGGACTGGTATGATGCTGCTCGTCATAGTGTGGCAACCACATATTCAAATTTTATCACTATCAACATCATTGAGGTCTTCCCTTTACTTGAAACAATTGTAGTTGTTCTACTATGTTCACTGCCTGTGGCTTTCAGTGGTACTCTTTTGGAAAATGTTCTTGTGAAGTTTCTGAAAGTGATTAGATGGTCACAATTATGAGTTGCAGGTTACTGTAAAGAGTATGTAGAATCAAAACTTGTGTGCAAGGATGAAATTTTGTGGATGAGAATTGAAGGGCGTGGACTTGCTCTTTAGTGTGTCCAGTAATAATTTGGAAATTCTAATATGTTATTTTCCTGACACCTTTATATATCAATATAAGCAACAAAGAAACTAAGAACTCCCATCTGTAGCCACATGAACCTTCGAGGTTGTCTAATGTCCTATCAGGTTATTTGTTTAATCTAGTTAAATTTTTTCGACATAAGTGTCTGCCACTAAATTTATCTTTCTTTTGGAGCATTCTGTCTTGTTCTCTGACACTTCAGTAGAAGAAGATTTAGAAAGGTCATCAATATCTTATGTTGCCCTTAATCTTCTCATGAATCTAAAAGAAATGGTTCATGATTAATCTTCTTTTTTAGTTTACTCTTTCTATTCTCTCTATACATAAACGTAATCAATCATTCATGTGAATAGGCTCATTTTATGTCCATTTTCAGTTATCAGTTCTTGCAGCCATCTACATATCATATCTTCCCTTCATTTAGTATTCAGTTACAAATACATATTTAAGAAAACCATAACAACTTCCAATGGATGTAATAATCTCTGAAAGATCTTATCCAATATGACACGTTTCTTAAATGTCTTTTATCAAATAAGATTGCCAATTCCAATTTGGTATTAATTTCACTTGGTCTCACAAGATTTATTTTTTTTTTATTTTTTTTATTTTTTTTATTTTTATTTTTTGTCTATCTGGAATGTTCTTTTGTGAGGTTTGAGTATCTTATATGAAAGTTGGCACTATTTTTATTTCCTCAGGAATCAGGAATGTTACTGAAAATTTCTCTTGCATTGGCATGTGAACAGGATAGTTATGTTTGTTGAAGTCATTTGTGCTGGATGTTTCATGAGTTTATATATAGGTGAGTTAACAGATAAAGGCTAGCATTATGATCAATTTTTTATTTTTTTATTCCATTAGTTTATGTCAAAGAAAATACTATTTTCACCCTCTGTTACTTATGTGAGGCTCCGTTTAACTCTGTACTAATCCAACTTGTGACAACCCTAAAATTCTTAAATATGGTTGCAGTCAGTTTGTCTGAACATTTATGGTAACATTTGCTCTAAGGACAGAGCAAAATGTAAGATTAGGAATGAATTGTGCTAACAATGCAGAATGATCTGTCTTCTTAATCTTCCTTTTTGATCTATAGTCTAATTCACTAATGAATCACACATATGTGGATGATCTTTGTTGTCATTTGTACAGGTTGTGTCCATCAGTACAATTCCCTAAATGGTCAACCAGATGTTTTGAAGTCACTATATTCTGCACTGCAGCCATCCAGTTCATTGGAAGACTTTAGGTAGGGGGTTTACAGTGTGACATTGTGTTTTTATTGAGGTTGGAGATGTCTCAGTAAAAAGAGGTGAAGTTTCACATTGTTTGAGTTCTTTTTATGCTAATTTTATTTTTAAATGTGATTCGATAGTGCTCCAGCCAAAATTTTAAAATATTGGTTATGTGCTTAGACATAGGTGGATGTACTGAGGAATCTTCAAGTTCATATATCCTTAATTTCTTGTAGTATCTTAAGTACATGAGCACATCCGTATTTTCTTCTCCACATATTATTTGATCTATGCCATTGACACAATAGCAGTGAAAATTTTCCAATAGAGCATGTCTCAGGTGTTAAACTTGCTGATTCATCATGTAGATAGCTACCGAACAATTACTAGTTGATGACCTATATTGTGTTCATTCAACAAGCATTTTTTTGTTTTATTGACCGTCTTCTTGTTCATTAGGTATCATGATGGTGGTCGTCTGTCTGATCAGCAAATGGCACTTCTTCAATACCAGCGTGAAAATCTCCATTATTTGAGTGAGGAGGTACAAAAATAATCAGAATGTAGGATGTACAGTTTACCATTCCAGGACTCTTAACTGTAGTACCTTGCATTTCCATTTAAACATAAATCTTTTGTACATCGAGGGCTTCATATGGTAGTCTAGTATCTCTAATCCAGCTGCTTTTATCTCATTCATCTCTTGCAACTACAGGTTCTTCGTCTACAAGAATGCTTAAGTAAATATGAGCGATCTGATGATGGAAGTACACCTCAGGTTTGTAACTTCCCTTAGGTCTTTCTGTGATTGAGTGGTTTAAAGTTTATTATTTGATCCTATTTTTCCAAAATATATTCTCATTTAACTGTTTTATGACCTTTTGCTTGGAGGGCTGTGGAATTGGAATGGAATAAATGAGAAATATTGAGGAAGCTAAAGCCATTTAATAGATAAAATGCCACAAGATTTAACCAGCTGGCTAACTCATGGTGGAAAGACGTTGGCAGAATTTTTACAATAAAAATCCCCTATGCTGTTATAACTTATGACTGAATCATCACATTTAATACTGACTAGCTGCATGTTAATGTCAAAAAGATATAGATGCAGTCAAAGCTTGAACGTGGTGCTATTTGCAGGTTGACCTTGCGCATTTGTTGGCTTCTCGTGATCAGGAACTAAGAGCATTAACTGCTGAGGTAATTTCTTTAGAACTTCTGGATTATTTGAATTTTGAAAAAACCCCAATAACCAAAAGGAAAAGAAATGGATTTCTGTAATCTGGATTTGGTAACCATCTATTGTCCTAGAGACTTTCAGAGTATATGATACTGCAAGGTAACAACTTTACTACTTTACTGCAGATGAATCAAGTGCAGTCAGAGTTGAGGCTCGCTCGCAGTTTGATCGCGGAGAGGGACGCCGAAATTCAGCAACTCCATCTAACCAACAAGCAGGTACACAGTCCACCATTTTTTATGCCAATGAATCTTACCCTCAATCTTCATGTTGATAACTTTTGTTTTTCAATGAATTCGTTCAACAGTATGTCAAAGAGAATGAAAGAATGAGATCTATACTGAATGAATGGAGTGCGAGAGCAGCGAAGGTATGCGAAATTCCTCAAGTCGTTTCATTTATATTCAGAAATGCAATTTTATTCTTACAAATCTCCTTCACAGCTTGAACGAGCATTAGAAGCAGAGCGTTTATCAAACATTGAAGTGCAGAAGAACGCAACGAAGCTGAGAAGCGAGCCTGCTGTCCAGTCCCCGACGCATTGAGTTTTTGCCCAATGGGCTCATGTTGATTGTATATTTTGTTCATATGTTATGTGTTAACGAGTTGGTGAACTTACTGAGATGAAATTCAGGTACTGAATGGATGATTCTGCAGAATATATTGTATTTTTTTTTTAGTTTTAAAATGCCATTATGTGTGTGAATTTAATTCATCTGAAAAACTGGTGCTCCTCTTATCGGTTTTGGGTATGGATCCGATAGAAGGTTACCCGAATCCGGATGTAAACCCGGAATGTTTGTCATCCGACCCGGATCCGATTCGTTTCCATCCGACATATATATGTTTCCGAGAAATCGAGACGTAGTTTTCACTCCTTAAATGCTACTCCGCGGGCCACCGTATCCTAACGTGCACCACCTTCTCCTCCCAGCCCGCCGCCACCTCTCCAGCGGCTGCGCCACCACCGACTTGTGGATTTCCAAAGCCCTCGCCACTCTATTCCGCCTCTCCCCTTGCCCTCCGGCTCTTCATCTCTCCTCCTTCAGCGAAGTCCTCACCCCCTCGATTGCCTTGGCGGCCCTTCGCCGCCTCTCCGATCCCGAATCCGCTATCAATCTTTTCCAAGCCACCCAATCGTCACTAAATATCGCCCATTTACCCGCATCTTATCGCCTCTTGACCGGCATTCTCTGCAGCGGCGGGCGTTTGGACGACGCGCTCAACATGTTCGATGAAATGGTTAAGAGAAGCTTAGGTTGCGATGCTACGTTTCTTGGGTTTTTAGTCGATGCTTGCGTTGATTCTGGACGTTTAGATTCGGCCTTGCGCTTGGTATCTCGAGCTTCAGCGGAGTTCCGGTGTTGCCTCCATGCTTATCATGTTAACAATGTGATGAGTCGATTGGTGGCGGCTAATCGTGCCAAAGATGCCATCTTTTTGTTCGAAGAGCAATTGTCTTCGCAGGCACTTAATCCGGACACTTGCAGCTTCAATATTGTGATTAAAGGTCTTTGCTTGCTGGGAGAGATCGATCGAGCTTTTGAGTTCTATAAGAAGATGGCGAGCTTTGGGTGCGTTCCAGATACTTACACGCAAAATAGTCTTGTTGTTGGGTTGTCTAGGGCGAACAGGATTGATGGAGGGCGCGAGTTTTTGAGGAGGGTTCAAGTGGATGGCTTGTGCTTGCCGAACGTGATCACATATACATCTCTGATCTCCGGGTATTGCAAGTTGGGCAAGATGAAGGACGCACTTGAGGTGTTTGATGAGATGATTGGCTTTGGAATTAAACCCAATAGGGTCACTTACAATGTGCTTATTGATGGGTATGGTAAGGTCTGTGAGATGCAATCAGCCAATTCAATGTATGGCAGGATGGTCCTTGGTGGGTATCAGCCTGATATCATTACATATACTTCCCTGATTGATGGTTACTGTCGAAGTGGGCTGATTGCTGATGCCATGAAGCTTTGGCATGAGTTGGCTGAGAGAGGACTTCGGCCAAATGCTTACACCTTTGCTGTTGTCATCAATGCTCTTTGCAAGATGAATCATTTAAGCAATGCCCGGGAACTCTTGAATGAATTGAATGGGAGGAATGATATTGTGCCCTGTGCTTTTATCTACAATCCTGTGATTGATGGTTTCTGTAAAGCAGGAAATGTGGATGAGGCAAACACCATTATGATGGAAATGGAGAGGAAAGGTTGTTCACCGGATAAGTTCACCTACACAATATTGATAATTGGGCACTGCATGAAGGGGAGAATGGTTGAAGCCATTGAACTTTTTGATAGAATGATGACTACTGGCTGTCTTCCTGATCATGTCACTTATAGTTCGTTAACATCTTGTCTATTAAAAGCTGCAATGCCTGATGAAGCAAATCGAGTTATGTTTATGAGAGGGAGAAAAGAAGACTTGGAATGTATCAACTCTGAGACTGTTTCTTCTTGTTTGAAACCCGGTGTTTCAGTGGCTTCATAGTTGGATGGCTCAATGCTTCCTTTTTGAAAGAGAGATTTTAGAATCAAGAATTTTTAACTGAATCAACTAGTTAATTGGGATAATGTATGATGGTCAAATACATCAGCCCAGCTACTACCCCACTTAAGAAGCAGAAAGAGGGAAGTTTAGTAGGTATGTGAAATTTCCACCATTCCTTTTTATCTACCAATCACAGTTCAACTTATTGGATCTTGACTCTCTTTTTCTTTTTCTTCCTTAAAGAGTTCATTCCATCTATGAATCAATCATGAAACCTGTTTGATGTTTTCTTTTGCTTCTATGCTTCTATATGGATATAGTTAACATTCTTATAAGCATCTCTTTACATGGACTAGTTATTTTACAATCCTTATCCCAACATCTTGAATTAACATCTGCTTTTGTTGTTTTCCAGTTTAATTTGGGCTTCTTTGAAGTTCTTTGATTGTCGAGAATCTAAATTGCTCAAACATAGAAGATTATGGTTTGGCCATGTTCAGGAGAGTGCTTTTCAGTTTTCTGGGCCTTAATACTGACAGGCTTTCTAAACCAGAACAACTTGACTATAGCCTTCTTATTCTGTTTCACCAGTAAAGTTATCATGTATTTTTTTTTCTATAAAGTGACATATTCAGTTGATTAATTTAAAGTCCTGTGCCAAACACCAGTTATAGTATTTTACGCCTGCTTCATGTGGAAGATAATTTTGGTTAGTAGGTAAATTCTATCTATATGTGATCTGATAGCCAGACTTTTTTCCACATTTTTGATCCTAATAGGAAGGTTTTCTTGATTTCTCTCAGGAACAAAGTTAGTTGGCAATGTTCGAAGGAGATGCTTTATTGGTGCTCTCATGTGGTGCATTTCTCAGAGTTATCTCCCTTTCACTGCATGAATATGAAAGCCAAGGGAATGAGTTTATATTAATATTTTTCATTAATTTTTGCATCCCTGACATGCTGATCATGTAGTCCTTTTGTGAGATAGAGCAGGCGAGCAGCACAGCTTCAAGGTGAGGAATCTCTTCAGTGCAAGTACTGACAGAAGCCTTCTGCATTGTGTAATGTTTTACAAGCATTGAAGCCGACTCATGAGACAAATGTTGTTCATGAAAAGCACATTGCAAAATACCAAAATGAGAGGTTCTCATCTGTTGTTGCACCACCTATTGCCCCCTACTTGTGTTGACATCCATTTTTAACATCAAAATGATGACTAATAACGGACAATCACTGAGATGCATTGATTTTGGAATTTTGTTACAAGTGTAACAAGGTGTTCTTATCAGAGGTGTTCATAAGAGTGCAAGCAAGCCATCAATTCCATTCGGTTTGATTTTTTGGAAATCTATCATATTATCAATATTTACATTTGATTTTATATGAATGGTTCAAGCACTGTTTGATTGTTGCCAATTTTCGCACTGTTTGATTGTTGCCAATTTTCATCAGCATACAAGCAGCACAGAATCTCCAGCTTATCTCTTCTTCAGTTGTTTTTATCATAAATCCTCTGGATTGCATCTCTCTAATGCTGGAAAACTACAGATTGTGCTGGAATTTGGTTTGAGTGTTTTAAGTGTGTATGGTTTTAAGTTTAACACCTTGATGCACTATATATATATATATATGCCCCAATTTTTCAGGAATAAATGAGATCAATGAAATTGGATCATTTGTATGGTTCTGTGAATTCCAGTACTACCTGAACATTATACTTGAAGAAAAACATACATATAGCATTAGTACATTACTAAGAGTGAAGTTCTGTACAAATTGCTTGGAATATGTAAAGAAATATGTACAATGAATCAATGGATTAGCTAACAAGTGGAGATAAAAGTTCAGGCACTTACATTGTGTCAGCTCCTCCTCCATTCTCCCTTGCTCGGAACCGTCAGCCCGCGATCATACATTCGCTTGATTTCTTCCCGATACTCTGTTAGAGATTTATCGGGTATGGCTGGTGTCAGCTCCACCACATCCCCCATCCTCAGCTTCTGTCTTGGGTCGCTGACTGTCTTGTGGTTCAGCCTCGGCCTCAACTCCTCCTTCACCAGGAAACTATATGGTCCCCATCTTGAGCCCCCTCGTCCCGCCCTCTCCAATAGATCCATTACTGTTGAATCTGCAGGAAATTCCTGCACTGACATCTGAAAAATCCATGCAATGACAGATTAGCCCTCTCAAAATAGGAGCATATCAGAAGAACACTTGTTGAAGATGTTATCATCTGTAGCCTTTTACCTTGTCATTTTCCAGCATAATGATAAAAACAGGACCATCGTGGTTGCATTGCTGTGTATAGGAATACGGGCAGTCTTCAGAATGAAAAGGAAAGGGGCATGGTGGTCGAATCCGATCGGTGTTCATTGTCTCGCATTGCCAAGTCAAGACCCATCTGGCCCATTCAACCATTTGAAGCACAAAGGATGAGTGCTTGCACTCGCCTTCCTTGTACCTCCAGTGCGCAGCAAACCCAAACTCTGCCTGTAGATGCATCTCTTTGGTTCGAACCTGTACTTCTAAAGGGAGCATGTCTTCACTAAGAACAACCGTATGCAATGATTGATACCTACAAGAGAAGCTAAGTGTAAATACAAAAATATATACACTCAGCAAGATTTAATCAACGCTCGTAGATATGCTATACCCATTGAACTTGGGATGCGCAATGTAATCTTTAAGCCTCCCAAGAACATCAGGCCATAATCTATGAACAATGTGCATTGCTTTATAACAATCTTCTTCGTTTTCAACTATCAATCTCAGCCCATGAATGTCATGTATTTCATCCATGGTTAGCCCCTTCCTGAAAATCATAGATCAAAACATTAATTAATATATAATGCAATTGTATTATTTTAATATGTGAAATTCAGAGACTAAGGTGTGACGTACTTGAGCATCTTTGAGTAAATGCTGTACAAGCTCTTGTGTCGGCCTGAAAGAACATGGTAAGACACACCTTCATCCTTGAGAGCTCTCTCCAGTTTCTCTATAGCAGATGCAATCAAAGCTTCATCAAATGACTTGACAAGTTTGGCCGATAACTCTTTGTGCTGCTTCGGATATAGATGCTTGAAGCACAAATTTTCTAGTTGTTCCTTCCAAGTTGAGATGCCCAACCGATTGGCCAACGGCGCAAAGATCTCCATAGTTTCTTTTGCAAACCTCTGTTGCTTGACCATAGGCAGGGCATCCAGCGTCATCATGTTATGCAGCCTGTCTGCCAACTTGATAAGAACCGCCCTAGCATCTTCCATTGCAAGAAACATTGTGTGCAATCTATCAGCCTCGACAGTCTTACATGCAGTATTATTTTCCCGGGCAAGTTTACTAAACTGACTTAGCTTCGACACCTAAATAAAACACAAAATGTCATTAAGAAGCAAACTCCCAAACCAAACGCTTCTCAAATTGCGAGAATCTAAGAGGCATGATTCTCAAAGATCAACAACCACTAGAAGAAATCTAGCATACAACCAACGCGATATCTTATTAGAGCATGAACGGGTTTGCAAAGATAAAAGATCATACCCCTTCAACCAGACCAGCCACTTCAGTGCCGAACAACCGAAGAATATAATCATAATCCATAGAAGAATCATCAATTGTATCATGTAAAAGCCCTGCAGCAACAACAGTCACATTGGCACCGATCCCCGCCAACAAGACGGCTGTCTCCACACAATGCTGCAGGTATGGATCACCACTCGCCCTCATCTAAATTCACAAACAAAATATCATCAAACACATCAATCAATCACTATATTGCATTTAACAAAGGCTCAATGCTGATTAGTTTGGATTCAAAGTTCACAAGAAGATCACCTGCCCTCTATGAGCTTTCTCAGCTTCATAGAATGCCTTGACAACCAACTCCTCAGAGAAAATCTTATGCTTTTCCTGGGCTTCAACGAGCAAATCGATTGCATTGGGTGTTGAGGTCGGCGCCATGACATCTAGGCCATCCTCTAAATTGAAAGCCAGCTCCTCGACATCAAGGCCACTGTTCCCAGATGTCTGAAAGCTTGGCGAATCGTAATCCAAGCAAGAACCCAAGGCATTCCTCACAAAGCCATTGAAGAGCCTCTCCCTTCCGCTTCTCAAGTCACACCCAATCCAATCCCGGGGAGTCCGAAGGGACGGAGGGCTCCGGCTAGAGGAAATGGGGCCGTGTAGGACGGAGACCGGGCTGGGGTCGCGGGACTTGAAGGAGAAGGAGCTGGAAAGGTCGTCCGGTCGGTCGTGCCAGAGGGAGCCGATCTCGTCGGCGGGGCCGGAGAAATGGCGCGCGGAAGGGGAGGGGGACGAGGAGGCGAATAGGCATGAAAGGCCGCCGGCGGTAACAGGCTTCGAGCCGGAGGACGGTGGCGGTGGGCGTGGGTTGAAGTCGTGGTCCAGGGAGCCATGGGACGCCGCCGCCGACGCGAGCTGGCACGGGTGGTGGCACGGCGGGCCTGTGTAGAGTGCGATCGCCGGAACCGGCATCCCCGAACCAAAGGTGGGATTTTTAGTGATTCTGGTGCCCTTGGGATCGGATTTGATTTCAAGGTGAGATTTTTATGGAATTTCCAACCCTAATTAACAGAGAAATACCTATAAAAAGCTATAATTTCGTTTAGATTCAAAGTAGGCGATCTATGAAGAATTGGAACCCTAATTCAGAAAAGAACACGGCGTCCGTACCCAAAAAAGGATTTGAGGGGAGAAATCGAGATCAAGATGGTGACTTAAATGGAAAACGGAGCACCAAAAGGGATTGAAACCTGGAATTACGTACAGAATTGCGTGAACGAAACCGTGATTTCAATTGGCGGATAGTGAGGCAACGCCAAAAAGATGAGAGCTTGTAGCCCTAGAAGTTGGGAGAGGATGAATAGGACGAATTAGGGTTCGAGAATGGAATGCTGATAAGGATTGGAGCCCTAATTCCGGAGAGAATTGCGTGGAAGAAACCCTAATTCGCTGAAAATCGTAGTCGATTGTCCAGAGAAAGAAACCAATAGTCAATTGTGAAGGGCTCTCTCTCTCTCTCTCTCTCTCTCCAGAGAAGAATCCGGACCTTGGCTGTCATTGCTTCTAGGCAGGAAATCAAAGCACAAATTTACTAAATTACCCTTTGAGGTTAATTAACTTTGCTCATTAAATAATATTTATATTTGTATTTAAAATCATATAATATTAGTATTCAATTGTTTAATTTGTGGGGAAAATCCAAATTTTTGAAACAAATGTTCTATCATATCTCGCTAGATAGATAGAATCAATTAAATTAAATTATCTCATCCCTTATCTACAATGTTTATCCAAATAGATGATTTCAAGGATGAGACTCCCTTTAGTCATGAAAACAAATATAATTATTTTTTATTTGATTGTTTTGCCTGTTTACACCCCTGCAAGTGCAAACCATAGTTATCAGACCCGGCCCGGTCATCGACGACTGGTAGAGGCCTTCTAGTCACGGTCAATAGGTTCAACCGGTGAATTAAATTCCGAGATTAATCTTTGGGTCAATAATTTAATATAAATATTTTTAAATATTATTTTTAAAATTATAAAATATTTTTTAATGAGCAATAATATATATATTCATTAATTATTGAAGGAAAAAAACAAATATGTTATCAATTCTCATCTAAATCATGCCATGCTTAACATCCCTAACATAAAAAAAATCTCTAGAATACATATATTGACCAATGTGTCGGATGACAAAGCAAATTACAATCCATACTGAATCATTTATCTAGGGATTTAGTTTCTTCGTTTTTTATTTTATTAAAATTACATAATTTGCTCTTTAATATATTAAAAAAATTAAAAAAATCGAGAATAAAATGGTCATTTCAGAAAAAAGCATTGACCCGGCCGGGTCACCGGGTTTGTCCGAGTTTGACCGGGTCAGGCGGGGTCAATCCGGATCGACTGCTTAAACGGGTCAACTAGTGACGGGGCCAGGTTAAACGGGTCCTTAGAATGGCTTGGACCGCCGGGCCGGTCCGGGTTTAGTAACTATGGTGCAAACCCTCATATAAGAGATTTTTATTTAGGGGAAATTGGTTATATACCCCTCAAAAGTTTCATAATTGTATATTTACCCCCGAAAAAATCATAATTGCTTGTATACCCCTGAAAAACAAGTTGAATTCTTGGATATACCTCTTGTTAGGATTAGATTGTGAAAGTTAACCAAGTAATTTTATCCATGATTACAACTTAGGTTAAGGGTTGAAAAATGTCCAAAATACCCATCTTTATATATTTTTTAACTATTTTAAATTTTAGATTTTTAAAGGGGTATTTTTAAATTTATAGTCAAACAAATTTTTTAGGGGTATATATGTAAAGGGTATGATGGTCATTTTGCATGTCTACCGTTTGTTAACTTGATGGTTTTTCATTTGATTTTAACCCATGGGTATATACGCAATTATACCTATTATTCAGGGGTATGCATGCAATTATGTTTTATTCAGGGGTAAATACGCAATTTCAAAATTATTGAGGGGTACACCTGCAAAAAGCCCTTTTATTTATTATGATAACAATATAATTTAGAAAGGGCTGTTTGGTCTTTTCTGATAGAAGGGAGTAGTAAGTAGTAACTGTAGCGATCCACCGTCCATTCTCTAGAATGTGTGGGAGATCGATCGAAGCGTCCAAAAGCACGTGTCAAAAGGACAAGGGAAGTAGTTGACACGTGTGAGGTTAGCCTACTACAGTTGCATACGTAGGCGCATGGGTCGGCGTCTGTCGGTTCGACACGTGTTGGTTTGAGTACTCGCACGCTGCCACGTAGACGTAGTTGTCGCCCTTACTCCTCGTGCTGTCATGTGCTTGGGCTCAGACCGGCCGGAATCTTTTCGTGGGCCCACATCTCAGCATTTACTTGTTTTAGAAGTCTAAATTTTTAGATATATTCTAATTCATAATAAATTAGTTTAATTTAGAAATATAGCAAAAAAAAATTTTTTTTTAGGTAAAAATGAGTTTCATTGAAACTACTACAAAAGCGTAACCTAGTAACTAATTCCTTACAAGCAATCCTCACAGCCGCCGGCATAGCATCAATTTGACTGTAGTGTTCTAAGAAATTTATATTTTAAAAGAGCTTTTTAATAATTTTAAAGTTATATAAAATGGATGGTTGATATTTCTAGAAAATTAAAAAAAAAACAAATCAGAACATAAATGTCAGTTTGGTCTCTTAATTATAATTTGAGCCTTAGTCTTTCTATTTTTAGTCTCTCCCTTCGTCAAAATAGGTCTTTAAATATACCATTAAAATACAAAAACCCCAAGACTCAAATTATAATAGAGGGACTAAAATGACTGATTCGATATAATAAAAGAACTAAGTCGGTTATTACACCTAATTTTTATGAAAATATATATGTTGTTAGGTTGAAATTTGGTTTTGATCATAACATTATATTGTAATTCAAGTCACATATATAGGGTAAAAAAGTCCTTTTTCATTTGGGGAAGTTTGGATCTAGATATTTATATGATGTGGGACTAAGATATTAGATATAAACTTTATGAGACATTGATCAAGTTGATAATGCATGCTTTTTCATTGTCACACACCACAATGATGCCAAGTGAAAGAGGAAAGTTCTTTATATATAAAGTTTATAAAAGTTAAGGGATAAGGATCTTGCTTTACCATCAAAATTGGGATTGATTGAAAGAATCCCAAATAAAGAAATCACCCACTTTCACTAGGGTAATAGATTAATGAACTTCTAAGTTAGTGAGGTGCCCTTACATTAGGGTTCTTATATTCAAAAGTCCAAAGATACTCAATTCAAGTATATCACGGCACGAAACATATATATTCACGTAGATCTTGTGCTTATAAGCTGCAACCAGTTATATACCTTGATAATTAAATACTACTCCAATTATAAACAATGTGAAGTCAATATCATTGAAAAGACTTGTAAGTCCTTCACAAAACTATTTCCAAAATTTTACGAGACATGCATTTTAAGGGTAGAAATGTCATTTTTTCATGTAGAAGAGCATCCTTCTCTTTATGAAATTCTAATGTAGGTGGCAACATGACCTTACAATTTTGGACATATATGTTGGAGCACTTGATAAATAGTCAATTGAGTTGGTAACAGAGTAACTAAACAAAGAGAAGAAAGTGATGTTGGATGACTAGTATTTTTCCACTTTGATTGTTTGCATGCATTCTAGAAAGAGAAAGATGAAATAAAATATGGAAAATCAATTATTTGTTTCCAATTTGATGAGGCACAATCATGGAAGGGGATATAGTTTATCACAATGAATTATCTGCAAATATTATCAAACAATTGTAGTTATTCATATGTTAAAAACTCATACAAATGTATGATTATTCTCAAATTATTTCTGAAAAAAAAATCCAAAATGATTAAAAACTGCAGAAATGAACAAGACAACAGCCCATCAGAGAACATTTATTTGAGCTTTCATTGTTCATGATGTATGCTACTGATTGATGCTCATCAACCTCCTTTCTTTCAAATTCATCAAAAAGAGCTATATATGAAAAGTTTTACTTCAAAAGATGACCACAATTACCTTTACTGTATTTCCTCAATCCTCCATTCTAGAGTGATGGAACATACAATCTCTGGCATATACTTGCAAGTTTCATGGATTTCAGCAAAAGGACAAGGATTCTCCAGTGTCAAGACCACTATTTTCACTCAAAAAGCTTGGTCCACCCAAAGTTATGCAAAGCATAAGCTCAATCCACTACTGTAAAGAAAAGTAAATTTCATATGCTATTGCACTTTAAGGAAAGCTTGAGAAAGAATAGTGCATCTGCTAATGTGATATGGATTCCATGGCATATATAAAGATCTCTGACAGGTAAACGGTTAGGTAAAGATAGCATAACTTATAATCACTTGATTTTCAGTAATCATCCATGAACCCAAAGTCTACGCATTTATCCAAGTATTTGAAATTATAATACAAACCTGTAGCCAGCAACCAATAGATTGGAAAATCTCAGCAATTATAGTGTGATATTTCAAGAATATTCATAGGAAATCAGGTGTCTGCAAATGCTCAGTGCAACCAAAACAATCAACTCATGGCAAAACCATGCATTATGCTAGAGCAATCAGAAGGTCAAGTATAGGTCAGGTAGGTGGAAAAGCTGCAAGATAACTGGGCCAGCATACTTCTTGCTCAAATAACAAGTTACTCAAACAAAACAAAAGAGACCACAGAAAATAAGATTAATATACATTTCAATCACCTGAAGTTGCGAGTAAAGCATTATTGATGATGCCAATAATGTACGTAAGGGATAAAGGCTAAAGTAACTATATGATTTTTTTATTGGTTATTTGTTGAGCTAATGAAATATCCCGCAACTAAATTCTTTAAAAATCTTGAAAGAGGCAGTTGCCTAACAATTGTTCATTCACTAAAGCCCAAAACCAGTAAGAGCAAGCATTGATCTGGGAGTATTCTTCAGCTAGTATACAAATGCCAGACAGGAAAATGAGCGCATATGTATTTCAAGTGATAGATTATGAACACAAGGCAGATATGAATAAAAGCTGTATAAATATTATTACCAAAACACAACAAACCCATACCTCCATTCTTCTATGTCTCAGCCATCAATGGTACCCCAGAAGGTAATTCTCTGATGTGTATGCCCTATATAGCCAACAAAGCGATAAGTGCTGCAAACTTTGTACTTTACATGACATACAAATAATAGAACAAAATGACTGGATTGCTGCTGAAAGTAAACCAACTGTAGATATCTCATAATATCTACCACCAACCTGATCAAATATTGGAAAGCTTGCTAACCATATCTTAGACCTAGGTGTAGTCTCGAACTGAGGAATTTTATTTCATGGGTAATAGCAACACCCTGAAAACAAATTTTGCTTCAAATACTATGAACACGAGCATAGAAAATCAATGGGGCTATATTAGACAGCATAAAGGTGTATGATATTTGAGACAATACAACAACAACAACTACTATGCCTTAATCCTATACTAGATGGGGTCAGTTATATGAATTTTCTATCTCCATGTAGCTTTGTCAAAGACAACATCCGACTCAACATCTAATAAATGTAGGTCATTAGACATTATCTCTCTCCACAGAATCCTCAACATACTTCTATCATTCTTTTTACCTTCTATTACTAAACTATCACATTTTCGAACCGGGGCACTTAGGGGTCTCCAACGCACGTGTCCAAACCATCTTAAACGCCCTTATCTTATTTTATCCTCAATTGGTGCAATATACACCTTCAGATGGATGTGTTTATTTCTAATCTTATTTAATCTTGTATAACCACACATTCACCTTAACATCCTCATTTCTACCACCTTCATCTTATGAATATATTGAACTTTAGTTGCCCAACACTCGCTCCCGTACAACATGACAGGTCTAACTGTCGTTCTATAGAACTTTCCCTTCACTTTGTTAGGCATCTTCTTATCACATAACACACCTGTGACATTTTTCCATTTCAATCATTATGTTTTAATTCTATGAGTTACATCTTCATCTATCATCCCATCATCCTGGAAAATGAAACTTAGATACTTAAAATGCTTACACTTTAGGCACTACCACTCCCCTTAGTTTCACTTCCCCTCTATCTCTCCTACTTAAATTAAAATTACAATACATATATTTTGTCTTACATCTACTTAACCGAAACCCTCTACTTTCAAGAGTGTTTCTCCACAATTCTAACTTCTAATTAACTCTCTCCCAAGTCTCATCAACTAGGATAATATCATCTGCGAACAACATAAACCATGTGATGTCATGTTGGATACAACTAGTTGACTCATCCATTACTAAAATAAACAAATATGGGCGCAAGGCCGATCCCTGATGTAGACCCACTGTTATAGGAAACTCCTCCAGATCTCCTTCCCATATTCTCACACTCGTAACTGTTCCTTCGTACATGTCCTTAATAACATTTATATATTTAACATGAATGTCTTTTTTCTCTAATGCCCACCAAAGGACTTGTTTCGATACTCTATCATATGTTTTTTCTAGGTCAATAAAAACCATATAAAGATCCTTCTTTTTCTTTTTGTAATCAAATTGGTTCTCTGATATCTTTGTAATATCACTAAGTCCATAGGATATTACCCTCTCTTAGAGTTTCATCGTGTGGTTCATTAACCTAATGCCATGGTAGTTGATGCAATTTTGAATATCTCCCTTATTCTTATTATATATAGACACCAAAATGCTCTTTCTTTGATCGTTTGGCATTTTTCCCCCTCTTAGGATAGAGTTAAAAAGTTTGGTTAGTCATGATACTCTTACTTCTCTAAGACACTTCCAAACTTCAAACGTTTCCCAACCTTCGTCTTTTTCAATGCCTCTTTGACCTCACTAGGCCTGATCTTCTTGTGTAGCTACGGTTCTTCTCTAACGTTGATGCATGAAGATCTATAAAGTTATCCTCATGACTTGCATTAAATAGGTGGTCAAAGTAGATTCTCCATCCCTACTTGATTTCCTTATCTTCTGTCAAGACATGTTGCGACTCATCCTTAATGCACTTGACTTGATTCAGGTCTTTCATTTTTATTATCTATTAGACGTATTATCTTATACATATATCCCTAACTTTTGGTATAAATCGGCTAAAAATTTACCTCGAGCCTCGCTACCCACTTTCTACGCCTCTTTTTTGCCCTCTTATAGTTCTCAAAGGCTTCCTCATCCTCGGTTGTGGGTAACTTCTACTAATATCTTTCTCTTTAATAACCTTTTGTACTTCCTCATTCCACCACCAAAATTCCTATGGTTGAGGTCCTAGTCCCTTAGAGACCCCTGGGACCTTGTTCCCTGCCTTCCTAATACAATTATTTGTCATTCCTTTCCACAAGGTATTTGTATAAGCTTTTATATCTCAGACTCCATCTTCCCATATTTTATTCTTAAACATTAATTAGGTGGCCCCTTTTAGAGCCCACCAACTAACCCTTTTCTTTTCACTTTATCTTTTTTCTTCACATCCAACACCACTAATCTATGTTGGGTAATTAGTGCTTCACCAGGTATAACTTTGCAGTTTTTACATATAGACTTGTCCTTTTTTCTTGTAACGAAGAAGTTTATCTGACTATAATTACCCCAACTCTTAAAGGTAATCAAAAGTGATTCCATTTTCTTAAAACAAGTGTTGGTCAATACCAAATCATGACAACAACAACAACAACAACAACTAAGCCTTAATCCTATACTAGATGGGGTCGGCTATATGAATTCTCTGTCTCCATGTAGCTCTGTCAAAGACAAGATCTGGATCAACATCTAACAAACGTAGGTTCTTAGACACTACCTCTCTCCATATAATCTTTGGTCTACCTCTACCCCTCTTTTAATCTTCTATTACCAAACTATCACATTTTCGAACCGGGGCACCTAGGGGTATACGACACACGTGTCCAAACCATCTTAAACGCCCTTCTCTTATTTTATTTTCAATTGGTACAACATGCACTTTCTGTCGGATGTGTTCATTTCTAATTTTATTCAATCTTATATGGCCACACATCCATCTTAACATCCTCATTTCTGCCACATTCATCTTCTAGATATGTTGAACTTTAGTTGTCCAACACTCGCTCCCGTATAATATGGCCGGTCTAACTGCCATTCTATAAAACTTTCCCTTCACTTTGTTAGGCATCTTCTTATCACATAAGACACCCGTAGCACTTCTCCATTTCAGCCATCATGTTCTGATTCTATGGGATACATCTTCATCGATCATCTCCTCCTCTTGGAAAATGAAACCTAGATACTTAAAATGGTTACACTTAGGCACTACCACTCCACCTAGTATCACTTCCCCTCCGTCCCTCCTACTTTGACTAAAATTACGATGCATATATTCAATTTTACTTCTACTGAGCCTAAAGCCTCGAGGGTGTTCCTCCATAATTCTAACTTCTGATTAATTTCATCTCTAGTCTCATCAACTAGAACAATATCATCTGTGAATAACATACACCATGTAATGCCATCTTAGATACAACTAGTTAACTCATCCATTACTAGTGTAAACAAATATGGGCTCAAGACCGACCCCTGATGTAGACCCACTGTTATAGGAAACTCCTTCATATCTCCTCCAACTGTTTCCACACTTGTAACTGCTCCTTTGTACATATCCTCAATACCAAATCATGAGCCAAAGCAAAATTTAAGATAACTTTTTCTTCCTCATTCTTGATGCCATACCCATAACCTTCATGGACTTGCTCGTAGCCATCACTAAATCTACCCACATACCCATTAAGATCTCCCCCAATAAAAAAATTCTTGCTCACTTAGAATCCCAAAAATTACCCCATCCAAATCTTCACAGAATTTAGCCTTAACTTCTTCCCCTAAACCTACTTAAGGAGCATACGTACTCAATATGTTGATTATCTCTTTTCCCGACACAAGCCTTAAATGTATAATCCTATCTCCTACCGTTTTCACTCCAACCATTACATCCTTAATTCTTGGTTCCACAATAATGCTCACACTATTCCTATATTTATCCCTTCCACAGTACTATAATTTATAGTCTATGTTATCAATCTTTCTAGACTTATTTCTTATCCACATAGTCTCTTGCAAACACACTATATTTATCCTCCTCCTTTTTAGAGTGTCTACTAACTCCATAGACTTTTCTGTCAAAGACCTTATATTCCAACAACTGATCATAATCCTACTCTCATGGACTAACTTCTTTACTCGCACCCGTCCATTACGATGCGAGGACTATTGCCTATTTGTTACCACATCCAAATGCCGATGTGGTGGAACTAACTTCTTTACCCACACCCGTCCATAATGTGGGAACCCTTGTCTGTACTCCATCACACCCGGGCGGCAATGTGATGGAACCCCTTGCTCATTCAACACTACATCCGGGTGCCGATGTAACGTGTGCCTAGGTGGACACGTCCTAAAGCTATAATTTGGCAGAAAATTCATATTAAATGTGTGACAAAGTTTTATGTTGGTGGTCAATCTACCGCAACCCTCCTCCTTTACCGGGCTTGGTACCAACTATGCTCGTATACGCTCACATAAGCGGCGTTTGAGACGATGTCTAATAAAATTTGAACATGAATAAATTCCAAAAGAAAGAGAAGGTAATTACATGAAAATAAAATCAGGAACCCAGAGCCCATCAATGTGGTCGGAATGAAACCCTATCAGCAGCTTATTCCAACCCAAGGCCCAGTTAATCAAATAGGTTTTAGCCACAATCCTTCAGTTTAGAGTAAGTAGAATGAGAGGATCTACATTGGGTGATCATAGATTGGCTGGTGTCCTTTCCCCCTTTTGGAAGAGGAAATTTTCCATGCTCTATTTCAATCACTAGAGTTAGCAAGAGATTGGTCCTTGCTGCTTTGAAGGAGATGTCTTGAGTCATACCTTGTCCTGAAATATTCAACTCAACAGCTGGAATAGAGATGAAAGGAATAAAGCTAGTGAAAACAAATAAGTGGATCAGACATTAAATTCATATGCACCTGCAGGATTATCTATGGTGATTTCAGTATTGCATCTGTCAAATGCCATAGTCAAAATGGTATATTTATTTTTCCTGGAGGCTGTGATACTTGAAGCCAAACTCAGACCATTGTTTGTGTAGATAGATCTCTTCAAAACTCTAAAGACTGTAAACCTTCATGTACCCGTCCATTTCTTGGTCCAAATTTCTAAGAATTAAAACAGTGATGCCAATATATGATCAAGTCTTTTGCTTCATGTGTGTGTGTGTATATATATAATGGAGAGTGCAGTCATACAATATCGCAAAAGGAAAAAAAGAACGTCATAGACATGGCTGTCATTCTTAATAAGGTAAGAGACACAAAAACTAGCAATTTAGTTTGTCCTATGAAAAAAGTACATAGAATGTCAGGTGACATGTTCAAGAAGCAAGATAAAATGCAAAAGAGCCACCTGAAAACCCAAAGAACACAAGTTTTGTAAATATAGATTCAAAAGGATGCTTCAATACTCTTACAGGAAATCTGAAAGTAAAGACAATACACATGATAAATGAGAGAGAAACCAACAAACCGGTATGCAAAAGAGACTGCTGGGCTCTGCATCATCAGGACATACAGGTTCCTTATAATCAATAGGGAGGTTGAGGGTGGTAGTATGTTGGTGGCATTCCATAAGGCATGGGTTGATTGGGGTACATGTAGTTATTTTGGAGCTTGGCCAAGCTGACTTGGCCCTGCATCCCATCTCTTGCATAACTATGCCACATCTGCTGTTCCTGCACCAGAAGCTGCTGCTTCTTCTCAATGTCGGCCATCTGCACATATGATGGAGGAGGGACGGTCAAGGAAGCCGCAAAAGGGTCCTGACCAACACTTTGATAGGTGCCATCTGGAGCAGGCAATGCCAGAACAGGGGTAGTGGTCTTGCCAGGCCCTGGCAATGCCACACTACTGGAACTTCCTCCGTTCATCTGTGCATTCACATGCTGCCTCACAATCCCCTGATCGTACATTCCATTCAAGAGGAGAGGATCAAATCCCCCTGCTAATGTTGCCTTTTGTTTTGCAAGGTTACTAGCTGATTCCACCAAAGCAAGCTCCCAATCCGCTTTCCCACTCTCTGCAGCAGGTGTCTGCCATGCAGAAGTCACTTCATTGTCCTGTGTAGCCGAACCATTGGCAGTGCTAGCTGTGGCTCCCCCAGCTGAGAAAAGAGCCAGAGCAAGCCTATTTTCCTGATCTTGTGCTGAAACAACACCATCCCTAAGGTTCAAAAGGTCACCCTCTTGTTGCTGTGGCTTTTCAGGTTCTACCTTCTTCTCAGGCAACTGAGGCTGGGGCTGAACCTCCTCATACACTGGCGGCGCCGGTAGTGCTTTAATGCTATTCATATCCTCTACAGGTTCCTCCTCAACAGCAACTCTTTCTTCTGGCAATCTCTCTGGGCTCTTAGGACGCCTAGCCCGGTCTCTCATGAACTCCTCCAATGTCTCTAACAGTTTATCAGTAATCCGCTGCACCTCCGGGTACTCTGATGACCTTGCAACCCCAGTATCCTTACACCACCCATAGAACACAGCCAACTCATCAATCTGCTTAGCGGCACTAGCATAAGCCTCAAACGACTTCACACAATCAGGATAATCCATATCAAAGAATCTATCCAACAGCACAGCAAGTATCTCACATATATCGGCATAAAGCTGAAAGCTTTCTCTAGCAAGCGGGTAAAGCGCAACAAGAACCAGCCTGCAATTCTTAGCACTACCCGTGGGACGACACGCCAGGAAACGATCAAGCAACTGCTGCAGCTGATGCATCCTCCCCAACACCTTCTCCGGCTTCATATCCCTTAATGGCGTCACTGGCTTCTTCTCCTCGCTGCGCCCGCGCCTCTCCCGACCATCATCATACTCGTACTCATACTCATCCCGGTTTTTCGGCGACTGCTTCCGCTCATAGATCATGCACTCAAGCCGCTGATCGAGATAAAGAGCAAAGGTACGAACGAACGCAGACTGGTCCCAAGAACTGGAATGAGCCTCATCACGGAAGTCGGACAAGTTGAGCAAGCGCGTACCTTTGCGAGTGGCATAGAGTATCTCGTGCTGGAAACCAGGGTCCCCTTCCGCCAAGAGCTTGTGGATGAGCATCAAGGTCTTGAGAGCAACGATCCAATCACGGGTCTTGCTGAGCCGCTTGGACACAGCGGCCACACACGCAGCGACGTATCCACGGGAGTAGGATGTCAGATTCAAGATCTCTCTAATGTGCTTCTCGCTGGCAGGCTCATCGTCATGGCTGGTGGCCTTCACGATCGCGACGTCGAGGTCGGGCGCCATGTTGCTCGACACCTTGGCAAGCCCAATGCTCGTCTGATCCTTCACCGCCCCCAACGCCTTCCTGATCGTACTCGGGGCCATGATCGATGCTTCTCTACTAAATCTGCACCAAAATCTCAGATCCAAAAGGGAACAATCAAGCAAATTGAGATCTCTCACCGGAAGGCGAGAGATCTGGAATGGATTGTGAGATCTGGGAAGGAGATGAAGAAGGAGAAGGGATTGGGAGGGATGAGATCGGAGTGGCCGGCGAGGTGGGGCTTCGAAGGTGGGAAGAGGTCTTGGTCTCTTTATTTATTTGGTTTATACTGCACCTCTCGGAACCGGCAGCATTATAAACCCTTTTAAAACCGCTTCTTAAAATCCGCCACTGGTTTTCGTTAAATATCCACCGTTTGTTTTTGTTTGTTGATGATCACGAGGTTCGTAACCATCACTTATTTATGGGTATCACTTTCAATCACCTATGCTTGTAGTTGTTTTGTTATTTTTCGTTCATTTTTTCTATTTTAGATCTTGATTTGGTAACTGGATTTTCAATATGTTTCATTATTTTTTCTATAAAATTAAATGTTTAAAATTAGTTAAATTACTGATAATAAATGATTTGAGTGATTACCGGATTGATTTAGTTTTTCATGAAAAAATATTATAAAAAATTTAGTTATGGGTATTGCTTCAATGAAATTAGAAATTAGTGGCAGAAATCTTGCAGTTATAGAAACTTTCTAAAAAATCATAAATAGAGTAGTGCAAACACAACTTATTAGGGTCTACAAAGTGCATAATTACATTCTCAAGACTGAAGAAGAGTTCATAAATTAGTTACAACTTTGAGATAATAAATACACCAGTGACCATCATAGTAAGACCCTGAAGTATATGCTACAAATCGGGAGGGGAAGCCACTTGAACCTATGCAGCAACAGCTGGGTAGGAAGCACAAGTAGCAACACCTGCATTCAGATCAATCAGATTAGTCAATCTTCATGGGTTTCTCTTTCTTTACTAAAAATAAAAGTGCTTGTCCACATATATATATATATATATATATATATATATATATATATATATACATATAAACTTTTAGGATGGATTGGAGACATTTAAGGTAGATGATATTTTAGGAGAAAGAATGAATATGAATTGATTGATGATACTCACCACACATGTTCTTTCCCATCTCCATCTTGAAGTAGCCATTGAGGCCCCATTCAGCTCCCCAGGAGTTCTTGATGAGCCAATATGGGATGCCATTCTCAACACCATAACCAACAGCAAGAACAGCATGGTTTACATCCTACGAGGAAGGATAACAGTTAGGGAGCTGTCATTTACCTTAGATCAGAAGATAGGTTTTAGGTTAGTGGGATTGGAGCTCATATAACTCTGAATCCAGATCTAGAAACAGCTTTTGTATTTCGTTGGTGGGGTATGACTAAGATGCTCTAAGTCAAGGTACATGAGCTCTAAATTAATCCTATCCTTTGAATTCCTCCAACCAAACACTGTTTAATTCACTTGGATCTACTTCATCAATATATAGTCAAAGAAAGATGTGTATAATGTAAGGTGTGTCGTGTTAGGCTACATATTTTGATCTTCAAAGAAGAACAATGATGAGTGACTAACCATGGAGGTGCTGCCACAGGTGTCACTGGTGAAAACACCACCCTTGTAGAGTCTGAAAGGACTCACCACTTCAAATGCAACACTCACAGGACGAACAACACCAACAGCATGCTTTAGCTCATCCTCAGCACCCTGTTACCAGAGAAGAACAATTCAGCTTTGATCCTAGAGTTAGAAACCAGTACAATGTAATGTAAAATCATGAACAATTTCCCTTGATAAAAATTCAAGAAATCTAAGGTAGGATAAAAGCTGTACAAAATTAATCCTATTTATGCCTCTGCAAACCTTGAGGCTGTCATTGGATTGAGACAAAATACAGAAAAAACAAAGAAGTTTTTACTGGTGCATTATGCTTCATTTGCTTATCTGTTTTATTTTACTCGCCCAATAAAACACGAATAATTTTCATCGTTCTTTCCTTTTATTATCCTCCACTTTCTCTTATCCAAGGATTCTCAGCACAAAAGTTGTATTTTAAAGGGGATATCATCTCCATATATTGGAGAAATTTTGCTGGTCATTGTAAACTATTTCAATCAGCAAACAAATAAATGGATGGGAATCAAACTTTGATAAATTTGAAGGTGAAAAGGAAAGGTTGCTCACCAGGGTGATGTTGACTGAGTCAAGGACCTTGACACCTACATTCTCAGGCTTGAAGTTGCAGATGCCATTGACTCCAGCATAAGGATATGATTCTTCAGTATCAAGACCACCATTATACTTGATATACTCAAAAGCTTGTGAAGGCAATCCTCCATTGCACCCAAAGTTGTTGAAAGCAGAAGCGCAATCCACTAGCTGCTGCTCTGATAGAGAAACGCTCTTTCCTGTTGCTTGTGTGTATGCTGCCTCAAGTGCCCCAGTTGTGCTGCCAGGTTAAAGGCTAGCGATGTTAGGACTATCACTTGGGAAAGTGCATTTCTCATATTACCACATTTTAAGGAAAACTTGAGACATAATGATGAATCAGATAGTGTGAAATGGATTTCATGCTAGAGAATACGCTGAATCATCATAGAGACAAGAAATCTCTAACTAGACGAGAAGGCAGTGATAAAAGTTCCTCTCTACTTAAAAGGTGATCCCAACAACAAATAGCCAGGGATTCATATGCAAACAAGAAAGAACAGGTCTGAGAACTCTATATGCTATTGTCTTATTTAATTTGGCATTTTATTGCGTTCATTTCAAAGAAAGAATTAACAAATGCATTAGTTAGAGCTGCATTCTTGATTGCAGATAAGAAATATAAGAAACCTAGTTTATTCCCAGTAAGATGTTCTCTCATCTGCTCTGTTCTTTTAGTAAACATATCCAAGTCAACTTCACATGTATTCTGTTATTTTGTATATCAGGTAGCTATTCAGACATTCAAGTAAAATTACTTAATCAGCGATAAGATAGATTAGTGGGTCTTAATCAAGAGAACATAATGAGAACTAGCTTTTTTTAGTTCCTATACATAAAAATACACCATTAAGAAGACCATAAATAATCTCCCACGCACTAATTAAACGTCTAAATGAAGAGAGAACATAATGAGCAACATCATACACGAGCTAATATGATACCATCCAAGCAAAGACTACAAGCATAGCAACCAAACATTCCAATAACTAGAGAATAATTCATATGATAGTTTGAAGTGAAGTACAATAATTCATCAAATTCCACATTAGAACACAGCATAATGTTCAAAGGTACAATAATTCATGAAATCACAACTCACCTGAAGGTCCAGCAGGATCCACAATGGCCCTGATCTTTCACTGGGCTTACTATTCCCTCCTCCCTCCAGTCTTTCTACAAGACCAAAAGTCATTTAAGAATCTCATAAGAAAACAAGCCCAATCAACAAAATCGCATTGACTTTCTCACTCACCAATACTCTTTATAAATACCTTAATCACAGATACACCCTTGTAAAATTTATAATTGCATACACATCCTTCTAAATCACATATAATAAATGAAAATTTGCAACAATAATTCATCAAATTCCAATAATTAAACCAGAAATTCATGCATTTCCATAAATAATACTTGCACCAATAATTCCTCAAATACTAATATTCAAAGTTTCAAACAAGAAACAAATATCCTTCCAAATTATCAGATAATCAAAATCAAATCCGATAAACAAAACCATGAGATTTTTTATACTAATATATCATCCGTAAAATGATTATATGCAATTAAACTTTAAAAGAACCTTTAAACCATACCGTCTCCGGGAGCACTACTTCAGTGATCCTATGGTTCCCTTTGGACGTCGCCGAGCAGTTCTGGGCGGCACCGAGGCGGGACGCACGGAACTCCTCCCAGCTCATGTCCGCAAAACCTAGCCACATAAAACAAAGGACGAAGATCAAATCACGCATCCAACCAAACGGCTCAAATAAATCACGGCAAGAAGACGAAGCTCACGATTGATTCCAAGCTTGTAGGGCAATCCCTTCCGGTTCGTCGATCGGATCAACTCCAAGCTCTCGAGAAACAAGCCGAACCGCCTGTGGAGCTCCGGCACGGACTCGTAGCTCTTCCCATACCTGAAAGAGGAGATCAGTAAGCCTTTAGATCAAGAAAATATAGGTCCGGCGCCGATAGAGGTACCTTGAGGCGAAGCGAGCAAAGCGGAGGGCGTCGCGGGAGCGGCCGAGGACGGCCTCAATGGAGTGGATCCGATCGGTCACGAAACGGATCGGGTTGGAGACGTCGACGGAGGAGGTCTCTCCGGCTGTGGCAGCGACTAGGACGGCTGCGGCAGCGACGAGGAGAAGAAGGCGCGCCATTGGATCGAGATCACTGGCTCCAGAGATGGACCAGAGATCACGGGGGTTTTATACCGAGAAACCGTAGAAATATACGGTATGACGTATATGCTGACGTGTAAGCCATTTCTTCATATGTCGAAAATACCCATTAATGGTTTTCCTTTCCTTTATTCATAAAAATTGATTGACTTCTTTTTTTATATATAACATTAGATATTTTAAGTTAAGATATTGTTAGCACAAATGAATTTAAAATAAAAGATAATTCAGAAATCTTGAAGATTTTGATAATTTTAAAAATAAAAATATTCTGGTACTACACTCTATAACTTGAAAATTTGTAACTTGTTTTGACTAAGGGATGAGATTGGCAAGTTAATCACGCAAGGTTAGATGGCAAAACAGTGAAATTCTCCAAAAGAGAAGGGTAGTTGTGGAAAGTGATCCAACCAATGAGATAACAAGATTCCAAGGAGGAGAATCTCTTTCAAGGCTTGTAAAATATCCGGTGGGGAACAACAATGAACGAAGCACTTTGTTTTCGTCGGACTCGACTTCCCTAGTTTGCGGATCAGGGAAGTCCCTGGTTTTGGTGACGTGGCTGGCCATCATTGGCCAGCATGTTGACTTTAGGGTGGTGGGGCCCACCACCACCCAAAAAAAATAAAAAAAACCCAACCCTACCCCACCCCTTCCAAAGAAGTTAACCCCACGGCTAATCATATTGTGCCATGTGACGCCACGTGGCACAACTAGTTCCCTGGTTTGTATAAAAACCAGGCAAGTTGAAGTCGTTTTCGTGGGTCCACTTTGTCCCATACTGAAGCCACGTGGCAGATAGGGTTAGGTTCAATGCCCACGTTGTTGGGTCTGTCTTTGAGAAAGACAAGCTGACACCAAGCTATGAAAATTAAAAAATTTAGAAATCTAAAGAAAATAGTTTAATTTAGATTCATTCACTAATGAATCTTATAAGTTGATTATAAACTTTTTAAATATATATATATATAGATTAAATTTGATGGTTCTTCAGTGATTTCTATGATGTAGATCTGAGTGTATTTTACACTCTTGATATTAATTATTAATTGTTTTTATATAAACCGGAGACTTTGATCTACAATGAGCACCATGCTTTTCCATATAATATTCAACATGTTATGTGCAGACTTTGATTTTTTTTTCCTCATAAAAGCATTAATATTATTTAAATATAATGAATAAATAAATGTATAGGTACGATCAATTATTAGAAATTTAGAAGTGGTAGGACCCGAAGATATTAGGTGGAATTGATTTTTTTTTTTAAGAAATAAATGGGATGATGCTTGATGATTCATGAGGTTGCTTTCATTTTCAACCATCAAATTAAATATAATGGTTTAGGAAGATGCAATATGAAGTTAATTGAATCTTTACATATAAAACATCCGGAATGACTGGAGAAAATCATCTCTTGTGACAAAGATTGAAAAGCATGTTTATATTTTATTTATATACCTGTTTTCGCTTGCCTTGATATTATCATCTAAAAATGATTAGTACCATTTGTACAGAGCGCAAGAGTATGCATTCCTTCAAACTCTAGGCTTTAGGAGAGGAGTGAAATTTTGATTTTTATATATTAAAATATCTATTACTCAACATGACAAGTTTTGTTTGTAGTGAGAAAAAAAAAATGGTCCGAAATAAAAATGAGATAAATTATGGGCCAACCAATAAAATCAAAATTCCCACCCAAACCAAATTTTTATACATAGAATTAAAAAATTAGAGAAGTGTGGGATGGAAAAATTTCAGGTGGGAATTTTGATTATGAAGTTCAAGTCATTAGTCACACACACACAAAACACAAAAAAAAAAGTGTTTATCACTAATTCCTTTAGTCTACACAAGCATAGGAACTGAAGAACAAAGTTCAAAAATGTCAAATTGAAAATCCACAGAGGGTAGGCACCATCATCAAAGTTTAGGACTTTGGATTATATATGCTATATCAAAGTAATTCCTATCAGTTTGCTGTCCAACTAGTTCCTCCTTTCAATGTAAATACAAGAAGCTATTTTTCTTGCTTGTATCTTCGATCAATCCATAGAATTTCCCAGAACTTATATACAATTAGGGTTGTAAATGGACCAAGTTTGATCATATTGGACCCAAAGCTTGGCTCAAAATTTTCTAGCTCAAGCTCAACTCAAACTCAAGATTAGCTCAAATAAATAAGTTAATCCAACTAGGCTCGATTTTAATTTCAAACATTCAAACTTAGCCCGATTTACCTCAAAATTAAGAACTCAATAATAATTTTAAAAATTCCAACTCAACTCAATTTAACTCAAAATTAAAAAGTTATTTATAAATTAGTATTTCTATCTTCTAGACTTCTAATTCTATACAATTAAAACATAAAAATTAGATAATATTTTTCTGTAAATAAAATTTATATTTCATAAATTTCAACATATTTATCATATATGATATATTATATTATTTATTAATATATATCATATATTAATATTAAATTTCAAACTTTCGAACCAAACTCACCTTGAAATTAATTCCAAGCTCAAAATTGAAGCTCAAGCTTGCGAAAGCTCAGCGTAAGCTTAAGCTTTTACTGAGCTAACAACCCTACTTAACACATTAGACTCTTCACTTCCACAACTATCTCAACTCAACTAAAATAAAAAAGTTAAAAAAGGAAAATGATTTCATATACACATCTTGTAACTAACAAAATCTCGATGCTAAAACACATTGCTGGAAGTATAACTAGGGAACAAATTTTCATTAATCACCAACAACCAATGATAGCAATCCAAGATATATATGCAAGTCAAAGCAATTCCAATGTTCATATCTGATCAATTTAATTAAAAAATAACAGACCCAAGAAATATTATAGGAAAACATTGGAAACCAAATAACAACACAAACCAGTTACCCAAGTAAATGTATTTACTTTCTCATGATTTAACATTTACATTTTGAGTTTTGGGGGTTTCTGTTCTACATGTACAAAGCAATTCATAGCTAACATTTTCCTTCAAGTAATGGAGTAACACAACTCAGGGAAGGCTAAGAAATTAGTTTGTATGAAATCACATAATCTCCAAAATAAAGCCTTCATAGAATTCTGGCTTTTGTTAAACTACAGTACAATTTAGAACAATTTTGAAGCTCAGATCATTTAATAGCATGACTAGTTAGGTTCCATATCATTTCCATTATCAATGGTTGTTGTAGGTTTTCTCTCCACAAGTAGAATTTTTAGTCATACTGAAACCAGCATTTCCTCAAATGTTAAAATCCTTAGGAACATAAAAAAAACAACTTTAAATATATCAAGCCATTCTTGACTCCTGGGGAATATTTAACATAACTGCATCAAATAAGAGAAAATTTTTAACAGCCTGCCTCAAGAATCAAAATTGAGATGGCTGCATAATTACACTGCCCACCAGCAAAATTTTCTTATCTTTATGTATTTTGATGCAGTCCAGTTAAAAAAAAACACAAAAACAAAAACATAGTTTGTACGAAAACTTCCAAAGTAAAACATTGATAACCACTTGCTTTTGTTAAAGTACAATTTAGAAAAATTTTGAAGCTCAAATCATTTAATAGCATTACTAGTTAGGTTCCATACCAGCACCATTATCAAGAAAAAGTAGCCATTGCTGTTATATTAAAACATGTTGAAGACTCCCAAGAATTTGGAAAACAATTTCTAATATACCAATCCATTCTCAACTTCTTGGGAATACTAACCATAAATGTATCTAATAAGAGGGCAGTTTATACAGACTGATTCAAGAATATAAAGTAAAATGGCGGCATTACTACTATCTCACGACCAACATTTTCTAATTTTTGTATACCTTCATTAAGTTTTTTTATATAAATAAAATGGTTATTGATGCCCTACTAACAGCTCTTCACAAAACAACCTCAACTGGTTAAATTCATATATTAGCATTACAAATATCAAACAACTCTAATGCAACACACCTAAAGATTAGGGCATAAGTTCATCACCATCCCATTGCTAGGGTGTATATTACCACCTCCATTTATTTAAGATTCCAAAAAATGATACAAATAAACAGTAGCAACACATGATAAATATCAAGCAAGATTCAAATCTTAACCCTAACAATCTTGGACATCTACTCCAAAATTGTAAACAATCAAAGACAACCAATTTCTAACTTATCAACCCTTGATGATAACTTGTCACGGGACAATAATAATCCCTTCCAACCTTTTGAGGATAATATAACTTCTTTGGAAATCACTTCAAAGGATTTCCTACCTGTTATATAAACAGTTAAACAAGAACAATACAACATGATATCTTTTTTCACAATCCATAACTAAAAAAGTTGCTCACAATTCAATGTGGTATCACCAAGCTCAATCTATTATATCCATTGGGTCTTAGTAGGAATGAACGTTCTAACAACCTTCATCAAAAGCCACTCCACCCAATCATTTCTCGATTACAATACCACAACCTTATAGTACTAGAGATTATCATCTGCTAACCATTAATTTACCATATAATCCACACCATGTTCATCAAAGGCACAAAAGTAAAAATTTCTGATGATCAATGATACTGATGTTCCACCAGAGTAATTTAAAGCACCAATCCGCTGATTTAAGGCATAAATCCAAAGGAATAAGGAAAAAAAAGCATATTATCGAAACCAAACAAGTCTTAATAACTAATCTCAAGGGATTAAACAAAAAGTGAAGGCCTAGACCTCTCATAAGCTTCAGATCAGGCAGTGAGGACGACGGCGCCACCAGCTTCCTTGATCTTCTTCTCCGCGAGCTTAGACACAAGCTTCGCCTTCACGACCACGGGCTTCCCCTCCGGCAGCCTTCCCTTACCCAACACTTTGAAGTATCCGAACTGGGTGACGTCCACCAAAGGAGCAGATCCCGACGACGCGTCAGCCTTGGCGGCGACGTCCTCGGGGACAAGAGACCAGATGCGGTCGAGATTGAGGATGGGACGGTGGAACTTGTTACGGAGACGGTGGAAGTAGCGCATACCAACCTTGCCGAAGTACCCAGGATGGTACTTGTCGAAGAGGATGCGGTGGTGGTGCATACCTCCAGCATTACCACGACCACCGGGGTGCTTTCGGTGCTTACCGATACGACCGTGCCCGGCGCTAACGTGTCCGCGCTTCTTCCTATTCTTCTTGAACCTCGTCGTCATCTCTAATCACCGCTGCAGGCCTAGGGTTAGGGTTAGGGTTTGAGGCGAGGTCCGGAATGGAGGCGCGGCCGGGAAGCGTTGATGCTGAGGGTTTATATAGAACGAACAGGGCTAGGGTTTCGTTGGGAGATGAGAAATCTTCACCGTTAATTGATCTTGTGATGGGTTCATTGCGATTCAAGCTCTGGGTGGGCCGAGAACAAAAGGCCTAGCCCAGTAGCGTTGAACGGGTCGGTCCAATAACGGATCCGTATCCGGATCCTATATGGTATGTATTGGATGCGGATCTTGTTGAGGAGTTGTGGATCTTATTAGTACTACATGGCCAGTTACAACTTACAACCATAATATTTCAGATATAATTATGGAAAAAAATAGTATAACAAGAGAACATATGTACAATTTGTTGACTCCTTAGTCCTTTCAACTCCGGTAAATTACACAAGAAGTTCCTCAATTTAATCGTCTTCTGACTCTTCTCAATCGGGTCCCTCATCTTCAATTTGTAACACAAAACCCCTCAAACTTTGAAACCGCTACTTAATAGTCCCTCAGGTCGGTTGCCGATTAAAGATAAACTGAGGTGGCTGTGGAGATGAGAAGGTACGCCACTGAGGGATTCGGCGGTGAGAAAGAGGGAGAGGGAGGAAGAGGGAGAGAAAGGAGATGAGAAAATAATAATTATTATTATTTTTATTTAAAATAACCATAAAATAATACATAAGTTAAAGTGAGTCAGTTATATTACCGCCATGTCAACTTTTCTTTAACCGGTAACTTGCCCGAGGGATTATTAAGTTACAGTTTCAAAGTTTGGGTGTTTTGTGTTATAAATTGAAGACGAGTGACTCAAGTGGGAGAGAGAATATAGTTGAGGTACTATTTGTGTAATTTACCATTTCAATGCCTCTTTATTTTATCTAGAGTGTATGTTGGTAAGTATTTTAAATCAATGAAATAAAGCAAATAAGGCTTCGTGTTTTCTTTTTCCTTCTGTGAACTATTTAAATCACTGTTTTAATGTTTGAAGATGTGTTCATGCTCCCATCCAAACTTAGTTTTTTGTGTACATTTGTGTACAAATGTATACATGTATTGGTTTGAGCTGCCCCACCCACAAAAAATAATGTTATCCTACATAGGACACATTGATTTTTTAATCTACCCGCAACAAATATCTTTAATTTTTATAATATATATATATATATATATATATATATATATATATATATATATATTAAGTTTTAAATATATTCATGTTGATATAACATCTTTTTGGAAATTAAAACATGTTTAGATCAACGGATGATGATAGTCACAGTGTTTCAGATGATTTTGATAGAGAGATCGGTCACAATAGACAATTTCTCAGTTCACTCCTTCAGCTTTCATAAGATCAACACTTTCTCCATACATCTATTTCCAAAAAATCATGCTTCACCTAGATAATGAGATGCATAGAAGGTATGAGCTCTCGTGCCATGAGTTAATCTCTTTTTTTTTTTTTTGACAATATCATGAGTTAATCTCTTATGCTCAAGCTAAAGACTCCAAATAGAGAAAATGGCAAGGAGGAGAGTAAGAGAGAGAGTGGACGAGAATAGAAGGATTTTGAGAATGAGAGTGATGCTTAAACTTACAATCAATCTCACGGAACTCAAAATGTTATGTACCATATCATAATAGAATGACAAATTCATGAGTCGATGACCTCTTATATAGGGTAGAGACAGTTAGTTGTAACTTTGGAGACCATTAGCCAACTAAAAACTAGATGGCTGTTAGTTGGAGACAGTTATTTACCCATTAAGTATGAAATATGAATCTCTAGACTCGACTCATGGAAATTTAAATTGATTGGTTTAAAATCTTTGGACTCTCTAGGTTGAAATCTAAACTTATTGGTTTAAATTAGAACAAAATCTCCAATTTTTTATTTTTTGGGAAAAATTCACAGTCGTGATTACTTTTTTTTTTTTTAAGTCAATGAGGATCTAATGTGATTCGGTTGTGTTTGAGTTTTTGTCCCAAAGGTATTTTAAAGAGAAATTTTTAATTATGGATAATTTTTAAAAAAATTTGAATTTTTTAGAAAGAAATTTTAAAGTAAAGGTATTAATGATAAGATAGCTATGTGGCTTCCATGCATTGGTGGGTGTTCTTAAACTTAAATTAAAGTTTTTGGTGGAAATTTTTTTTATTGAGGAATGTGTTGGGGATATCCCACTTTCCTCTATAAAACACAAGCTATATAGTGAATAAACTCAACTCGAAGCTTACTCCCCCATTTATAGAATCCCGGGACTTACCTAAGAAGAATCACCCAACACACGAAACCCAAGATTTCATAAAAGCATTAAATTATTAAACAAATCTTGAAAATTAAAGTTACCGAATTGTTACAAAACTCGAGGGTGTTTCTACAAAAGTAAGGATATTTTCGTTCCTGAGAGCCCCGCACGTGCGTCCTCGTTTTTCTCTCCATTTTCATCCGCTTTCTCTGTTGGCACGTGATAGGCGGCACGAATCCCTCAAAATAATAAATCTAAATAAATATAAAATAAATATAAAGAAGGAAAGAAAATGAAATAATAACAAAATAAAAGATGTAAAAAATGCGCCATCTCTTCCCCCTTCTGCGTCTCCACCGCCGCCCGGTTCCTCTTCGGAAAAAAAAGTAACCTATTTTTCTCACCCGAACGCCCCCTATATATACAGGACCTGAAACAGAATCACCGCGAAGTCTCACAAACCTAGGGGATCGAAGGCTTGTGTTTCTAGGGTTTTTCTCCGTCTAGGGTTTGGCTAGCGATTGCGGCCATGGCGGACGACCTCGAGCGGGCGATCCTCCTGGCCTACGACCCGGGCGCCGCCGTAGACCCTGCACTCAAGTCCCAGGCCATCGCCTTCTGCGACCGCGCTCGCCGGGAACCACCGTCTTCTCTTGTCTCCCTGTGCCTCGAACGCCTCCACCGGCCTTCACTCTCCGATCCGGTTCGCTTCTGGCTTCTCTCTGCTCTCCATGAAGCTCTCCTCTCCCTTCCTCCCTCCGACCTCCCTCTCTTTCTCACCTCCCTCCCCACCCTCACTTCCTATCTCTCCTCCTCACCGCCTTTCATCAAGAATAAGCTCTCCCAATCCCTCTCCACCCTCATCACTCTCCACTACCCTCATTCATGGCCGAACCCTTTCCTCAACCTCCTCCCTCAACTTGCTGATGGTCCCCACGCCGTCGACATGTTCCTCCGCCTCCTCTCCTCCCTAGATGATGATCTGTTGTCTCAGGATTATCCCCGTGATGCTGCAGCCACCACGGCCGCCGCACGCGTGAAAGATGCAATGAGGGTGCAGTGTGTCCCCCAGATTGCCCGTGCGTGGTTTGATGTTATCACTCATTATCGTGCTTCCGATCCATCCATATCGGCTTCCGCGCTTGATGTTGCACGGAGGTACATCCCGTGGATTGATATTGGATTGGTCGCCAATGATGTGTTTCTTCCGCTTCTCTTTGAGCTTGTGGAAAGCCCTGAGGAGCAGCTACGGTCAGCTGCTGCGGGGTGCTTGCTTGCCATTGTTGGGAAGCGCATGGACCCACGGCCAAAGCTTGCTCTTCTTCGGAGCCTGCAACTTAATCGGGTCTTCTCAAAACATTATTTTGTGTGTTCCCTTGCGCACTTGATCACTGGGTATGCAGTGGAGGCTCTGGAGTGCTATAAAAAACTGGGGTCGGACAACGTGGATGGTTCATCTGCTATGGAGCTCTTGGAAGAAGCCTTGCCATCAGTTTTTTATGTAATGCAGAACTGTGAAGAGGTGGATACTGGCAATGTGGTTGAGTTCTTGTCAAGCTATGTCTCTGCAATGAAGACGCCATCACAGAAGCAACTGGTTTATATTGGACAGGTGTTGGAAGTTGTAAGGGATCAGATGCTTTATGATTCCACATACAGGAGTAACCTTGATTTACCAGATAAGATTGGTAGGGAGGAGGAGGACAAGATGGCAGAAGTACGGAAGGACTTGTTCGCACTCTTTCGTAGTGTTTCTCGTGTTGCGCCAGATGTAACTCAAGTGTTCATGAGGAATTTGCTTGTAAAGGCTGTTGGATCATCGGAGATGAATGTGGAGGAAGTAGAGGCTGCTCTATCTTTGTTCTATCGTTTTGGAGAGACATTGAGCGAGGAGGCAATGAGGACAGGTACTGGATTGTTGGGGGAATTGGTGCCTATGCTCTTGTCTGCGAGGTTCTCATGTCATTCTCATCGGATTGTGGCACTTGTGTATCTGGACACAATCACCCGATACTTGAAGTTTGTACAGGAGAATACACAGTATATACCATATGCTTTATCTGCCTTTCTGGATGAGAGAGGGATTCACCACTCAAATCTTAGCGTCAGCCAGCGAGCAAGTTACTTATTTATGAGGGCTGTGAAGTTGTTGAAAGCAAAGCTAGTGCCTTTTATAGAGACAATTTTACAGGTATTGCTTAGTATACACTTAAATGGTAATTCACTGTTTCCATATATTAAGTTGATTTTTGAACTAATTGCATATCTCATGGATGATCAGAGCCTGCAGGATGCCGTAGCTCGGTTTACAACTTTGGATTGGACATCTAAAGAACTGAAGAGCTCTGGTTCTGAAGATGGTAGTCACACATTTGAGGTAGGACTCAATCATATGGTTTGATCTGCCTTGTTCCATGGGAATGCCTACACACTATCCAGGTGAATTCCTTCCGTTGTTTTCTAACTATATGTATCATGAACCTTTAGGCAATTGGGTTATTGATCGGTATGGAAGATTTATCACCAGAAAAGCAATCTGAGTACTTGGCGGCACTGCTTAAACCTCTTTGTCAACAGGTGAAGATGAATGTCAGAATGATCCTCTTTTGCATCTATTTGTGCCAGTGCCTAAGTAATTGGTTCAGATTTTTGTAGTGGTAGGATGTAAAGTTAAGTCTAACATGTGCACTTGGATGACAGGTAGATTCACTGATTGCTGATGCAAAGTTGCAAAAAATAGAAGAATCTTCCCCAAGAATTGCAAGTCTCCAGCAAACTATCATGGCCATAAATGCTCTCAGCAAGGTTTCCATTCTGTTCTGGTTCAAGTTCTTCCCAGATCCATGATAATTTTTTCCTTGTTTTGGTTTAAGAAATGATTAAGGAACATGTTTGTTGAGGAAATCTACTAAAGATATTCATCTCTTCTTTTTATCTGTTAAGTAATGACTAGATCATGTGATGCATTAATGGTTTGACCTTTATTTGGCTTCTAAACCTTTGTGGGATTGCAATCTGCTGGTGAAATCCACTATTATTATTGTTGTTGTTGTTGCTGCTGCTGCTTATTGTGCTCATTTATTTCCAGGGTTTCAATGAACGACTTGTCACAACTAGTCGACCAGCGATTGGCATTATGTTTAAGCAGGTACGTAGTCAGTGTTTCCTGCTGATGTTTCCTTTTAGTTCATATTAAATTTCCATTTTGGATGGTTGGATCGAAACCTGTGTTGTTGTGCTTGTTTATATATCTAACTCTAACAAATTGTTGCCAGACGTTGGATATTCTCCTGCAAATTCTTGTTGTGTTTCCAAATATCGAGCCTTTGCGTAATAAGGTGAGGTTGAGTCTGGTTTCATTTCCTTTTGTGTGTGTTTGAGTAAGTGCTTAAGCTGAAACAAAAAAATCTGCAGGTTACATCTTTTCTTCATCGGATGGTTGACATACTGGGAGCTTCCATCTTTCCCTACCTTCCCATCGCATTAAAGCAGTTACTTACGGAGAGTGAGGTGCAGAATTATTCTTTTGAGTTTTCTTCAATTTTATTTAATGGTTCATCTTTTCAGTTGGTTTAATAAAATTACTAATTCAAGAGATCTAGTTCTTTCTCAATTTCCATTTATATTTACTAGAAACCAGAATCAATGTGTTTGTTGTTCCTGTCTTTATTTTGCTTTCTGCTCTTGGTTTAGTTTTTAGTTGTCTGTAGTTATAAAGCATATTCCAAAAAATGCATCAATAGTGGTAATCTGAAATACTTGCCAGGCAAAGAGTGTACTACCAAGTTATGTAGAGATGTTGGATTAGTTCAGTCTCTTCACTCTTATTTTATGTAATGAACTGTGTAGGCTAGGTTCAGGGATGATGAGCCTTCTTGTTCCCTCATTTTGACATTGATGACTCAATTTCAACTCTCTTATCTTGGGTTGCCCCAAGTTTTAGCGATGCAAAAGAACTAGGCCACATCAGTGCAGATGTAACTAGTCTTTCCCCTATGCATCTTTAGCTGTTCCTTCTATTAGTGGTTAGTCCATTGTCATATTTTTCATTTTCTTCCTTTTATTTCTATTTTTTTTGGATTCTATACAGTACATGACCTTTCATATTAGTCTATACTCTAGAGTGATATAATTGATTGGATCTTTTTGTGCTTTTGGCAATTTGCAAAGTATGTTCTGTAATTGGTCAGTGTTATATGAAGTTTGGCATGAAACATTTTTGGGTCATTTGCCAATCTATTTATTATTTTTTAAATTTATTATTATTTTAGCTCCAAGGCCATTTTTTTGTCAAAATGGCTTTGGGGCTGCCTAGTCAGCATCCAGGTTGTTGAAAGTTGTTGACTAGGATTAAAAAAACAATTAAAAATTTTGGGGGGTTCAAATGTGAAAAAAAAAACATTTTTACAATTAATTTCCCTTTTTGTAGAGGGTTTTGGAGTTGAATGGTCTCTTAAAGATTTTTTAACTCCAAAGAACCTCCTTGGACTTAAACACTTTAAATACCATTTAGCTCCAAGCATGCATTGGCTTTAGTCTTTGGAGCTAAACGGCTCCGTTTAGCTCCAAGGCCTACATTGGCCTGCTCTTTGGAGCTAAACAGCCTCTTAAGCCCGTGTTGACTGTTTTGCTCCAAGGTATGCATTGGCCTTTTCTTTGGAGCTAAACGGTGTGTCACATGCCATTTAGCTCCTAAGCCTGTGTTGGTTTGCTCTCTGGAGTTAAATAGAACCCCATATCTGGAGCTAAACGGCTTTTGAAAGATCATTTATCTCCAAAACCAACAAATACCTAAAAGCATAATCAAAAGAAGCCCATCTCTTGAGCTAAAAGATTTTTGAAAGGTCGTTTAGATTTGGATGTTATGGAGCTAAATGACGCTCATTAGGTCCAAGGAGGTTTTTTTGGAGCTAAACGGTTTCGAAAGACAGTTTAACTCCATGTTTCTCTAGAAAAGGGGGGTTAATTGTAAATGTGGTTTTTTTCATTTATGGTCACCTAAACTTTTAATTATTTTTTTAATCCTAATCTCCAGTCAGCACCTTGGATGTTGAGTAGACAACCCTAGGGCCACTTCGACAAATAAAATGGGCCTGGGTCTAAAAAAATAATAAAATTAAAAAAATAAATATATAAGCATATGATTCAATCTTTTTCTTTTGGAAACGGGTCATGTGCTTGAATGTCTAAAAATTTTATCTAGACATGCAGTGTTTCTTATGCAATCTGATGTGGCAATTGCTAGAATCTCTTCATTGAGCTTGTGCTTGTTTGTCAGTCCCATGTTATGATTCGTTTATTTTGACTCTTGACTTTTATGATGACAGCCCAAGGAAATGGCCGATTTTCTTATACTTATTAATCAATTGATATGCAAATTCAATGGCTCCATTGCGGGTATATTAGAGGATATATTTCCTACTGTCGTGAGCCGAGTATTTAATCTTCTCCCAAGTGATGCATTTTCTTCTGCCCCCAAATACAACACTGAGGTATTTTTTACACTCCTTAATCATGGCATTGAACCTCTTTTCGTACAAGTGAAAATTTCTTCAGTTCTGGATTTAGTTTTTCCTCAGCAAAAGCCATGAAGTATTATCTGGCTGGAAACCACTATTCTGAAGTTGATTGTTTTTCTGTATGAGTGAAATAACGCACTCCAAGCATGCTATTGAATTTGATAGGACTGTCACAATGTCCTTGTGTTTGATTTCTTTTTTTTTTTATCTTGTAGGAAGTCCGAGAATTGCAAGAATTGCAGCGGGTATTATATACATTTCTTCATGTGATGGCTACTCATGAGCTTTCTTCAGTTCTCCTAGCCCCAACATGTAGGGGGTATTTGGATTCGATAATGCAACTACTCCTTTTCACTTCTTGCAACCATAAAGATATACTTGTAAGAAAGGTAAGAATATTTGATTGGTATTTCACCCTTTTTTTCGCTACTTTATTTGAATTTGGTTGCCCTTGTGCCTCTTATAACTACTTGTGGGATACCATTTAATAGCTTTGCAATTGTATACTCCAGCAATGTGTGCAGATTTTTGTAAGACTTATTAAAGACTGGTGCAAAAAATACAACGGTGAAGATAAGGTATTTCTGAAGCATTTTAACTTCAAGAAAATGCTTTTATTATTAAAAACTTGTGCTCATCGTCTACATACGGTTTTCCTTAAATTCCTCAGCTACCTGGCTTCCGAAGTTTTATCATTGAGACCTTTGCAACTCACTGCTGTCTGTACAGTGTGCTGGATAAGTCATTTGAGTTCCGTGATGCAAATACTGTAAGTCCTAACTTGTATTAAAATTGTGTTGGTATTTCATGATTAATTTCTGCTGTGCCATATGCTTCGTATATGTCAATGTGTGCCCAAGCTAAGGACAAATCTATCTTCACTTGGCTACATGAACAACATGCTCTCTCGCCTGGAAATTCCTTTAGATGATGTTATTTTGAATTTGGTGGCCATGTTCCATGAGTGTTTAGAGGAATTAAAACATGTCACCTTTTGAGAGCTCTGGGATTTTACCAGACTAGAATTTAGTTCCAACTAATAAAGTAATACGAATCACATGCTTGTATTGGCTTTTGTCCCACCCATACCTGGAACTCTTTACACCAATAGATACATTAAATAAGTGCTTATGCCATCCGAAAGACTTAAAGCAGTTCATATTTTGGTGATTTTATTTTATGTACTTTTTCTTTCTTACAACTGATAGCTTTCTATTGTCAATTTCTCCTAGTACCGATATATTATGCTAGAGCTTTGAATGTTCTTAGTTTCACTAAGTTGAATGAATGCATGAACGATGACTCTCTCTCCCAGTCTTGGTAATTAAAGCCATTTACTTGGTTAACTAATTTCCGTCAAGAGTTCAAATCTTCATATTTGTACAATTCCTAGTTGAAGTCATGGTCAAATGCAGATTGTACCATCCTTCACTCAACATTTCATTATATGAAGTTCTACCTTTTTATTAAGATGTCATGAATTTACCATTTAAAGTTTGATATATGTTTAGAGTCTATTGATACTGAGACCTTCATAGTCATCATGAAATATTTGATGACATTTAACAACTTTATCAAATTTGAGTAGGATTTAAAAGTGATTTTAAAATTAAATGAGTTAGAATACACACATGAGGCTCATCAACAAATGCTCAAACTATCTGTGGCACTATTTGTGCCTACCTCCCCATAGAGGGTTTGAATTGTATCATTAGTAGCAATAATGCCCATAGGCAGTGTATTACTTTTATTGGAATCTCTTTGGTTATACATTTCTTCGATATCGTTTTATATAAAAGAAGCTGTATTCATTCATCAAGATTTATTTTGAACTATATTCTTTTGTTAAACTTAGCATCCATCATAATATACATCCTATGGAATATTCACAAGCATCATTCCTTTTGCAGCTTCTTCTCTTTGGAGAAATTGTGGTGGCTCAGAAAGTCATGTATGAGGAGTTTGGTGATGAATTTGTCATACATTTTGTATCAAAAGGTCTTCCTGCTGCACATTGCCCACAAGATTTGGCTGAACAGTACTACCGGAAGTTGCAGGTAGATGAGTCGAATTGTTTACTTTGTTCCTTGCACTGGATTTTGTCTTTGTTCTATTCCCCAAAAATACCACTTCCAAAAGTCTATTTTTGTTTTTTTCTATTTTTTTTATTTTATTGAATCATCTTTGGACCATTTAGAGATATTTCAAAGGAACTAGCACTGGGACTTGTCTGGGGGATACTTGAATAGGTTTATGGGGTGCTATCCTATGCACCAACTGTGGCTTGCGGAATCAAGATGTCTTAAGCATGGGGGACAAAGATATTTAATTGCATGCAAAATGCCTATTTAGGATAATGAATTGGTTTCAATTTTGCATTTATTTTTTCATGGAGAAATAAATATTTGACATCAATTAGGTGCCTAATTATTTCGTTCACATCCCAATGGAAGTTTTGTTCTGTAAAGTCTTGTAAAGCTTTAATATTAATTAAGATATCCATATTTAATTGAGCATGAGTGTGTATATATATCATTCAATTCTGACACTTATTCATTAAATGCATGATTAATTCCCAAAAGTCTATTTATTTATAATATATAGTTGATTTCTGGCAAATGGTTGGTGCAAATTGCCCATTTTATCAGTGTTCATCTGCATTAGATTCGAATTAATCCAAGCCATTGTCCATATTAGGATTTCTTTCAAATATGATAAAATCATGGTTTAAAAAGGCTTTCGAGGCGTCCGCCTCGAGGCTCGCCTCACCATGAGGCTCTCATTCAGCGATCTGAGGCTTACGTTTTAAGAGTCTAACATTCGAATACGCTTTTTTTGTTTGAGGCTTACGCCTCGAGGCTTTTCGCCTCGAGGCGTTTGAGGCGTTCGCCTCAAATTAAAATCCCTCTTAGGTTTCTTTTTAATATTTATTTTTTAGTGTGGGGCTTGTGGGATTTTTTTAATGTGGCCCAACCTAAAACAAAGTGATAAAGAACCCTAATAAGTAATGACATTATATATCTCCCATACTCTTACTTGTTGATGGTTTTCTTTAAGAATTAGAGTATTACTATTAGTTTAAGATTTAAGATTGAGATTTGCTTTCTTTTTTTTTTTAGTGTGGAGTATTTGTGTTTTAATTGAGGACTTAGCTAAGCTTGAATCAAGTTTTTTTTAAGAATTAGAGTATTACTATTAGTTTAAGATTTAATGAGTCGGAGCTTATCAACCATAGGAATGCCCGATCGACTTGACTTTGCGGGGAGGAATCGGGGAGGCCGGATGTCGCGATTTACTTTTTTTTTTATTATGCATTTTTTGTGGTTATGATAATGACCTAACTGCGATTTACTTTTTTTTTTTATTTTTTTTCTCTCTATGTGTTTTTGTGCTTTATGATGAAGAACTAAGTTAAATTGCTGATTGTTCGTAGTATTTTTATCAATTATCTTTGATTTATAAGTTATTCTATTTTTAGATTGAGGCTTACGCCTCGATCCGCCTTGAGGCTTACGCCTCGCCTCAATTAGGCAAAGCGCCTCGGTTCCCGATTTCGCCTTTTTAAACCTTGGATAAAATATACTGTAAGTATTAGAGCTGGCATTTGCATCTATATGATCAATACCAGCTGCATTTACATTGTTGTCTGAACTCATGCTGTCTTGTGTCAACATAAAAATTGATCTCTCGCTGCAACCATTTGTGGTTATACTTTTTAACGTTCGTCAGCAGGGCAATGATATCAAGGCTTTGAAGTCGTTTTACCAGTCACTAATCGAGAAGTTGAGACAACAGCAGAATGGAAGCATTGTTTTCAGATAGCATATGGTTTTGCTTGGCTGTTTTAGGTAGGTATTTATTTTCAAGACCTCTGGTTCACCAAGTTCAAGATTCTACTGTGAAATTTTCTTTACCTCACTCTTATTGTTCCTTTTTCACAGACTAGAGGGTTTCTTGTACATAACGATCATGTTCCGTGTCGAGAAAAAGGTATGGTCCATCCCAGTGCATAAGCTTGTACCTCGAATTTCTATGTGCTTTAAGCTCATCCCGAGCACCTCATTGTCATCCTTTTGCAGGTGTAAATTTCCGGAAATCAGTTTTCAAAAGTTTGAGAGTGTCGGTTGGGGATCTGGTTGTGCTCAGTGAGTGTAAATTCAGCGTAAAATAAAAGGGTGGTGTATATCTCATTCAATTTTGCTCAGGAATTTAATCAACTTCATCCTCATTCCTCGCCTTATGCTTCAGTTTTGAAAATTTTTCTTTTGGCCATTTCTTTTGTTATCCAAGAAAAAATGGTGCTTTGAGCTTTCTATTTTTTTTAATAGCTCATGGCTTCTTGTTCAGTCGTAGCCAGGAAACTTGGTCATATCAACAAGTTGTGTTTAGTGTATGAGTTTGAAATCAGTGCCATTCTTTAATTTTAAGAGTGTTGTTTTTTGGAAACCATCTTTGCTCACATGCATTGCAAGTGTCACATGATACTATTAATGCAAAACAAAATTACTCACCTTCTCAATTAATTGATAATTATTGTAGTTGGCTGGAAGGATATGATGGGATGTTGTATCTCTTAATCCAGTTTTCTGGTAAACACCAGATTCCAGTTTGTCAAATAGAGAATTAAGTGAAAATTATCAAAAGCCAAAGTCACTCTCACTCCTTTAAGCAGTGGGCTGGTGAAGCAGTCACAATCTTCAAACAACTGACTGACTAGTCATAGTACACAAGCTTTCTCTGTTAGACCCATAAATAATTTTAATGGACTCACACACACTGAAGTTGATAGTTTTTCTCCATTGTATTTTCAAAAAGCTTTTCATACTAACCAATTTAGGGTATGTACATTCCAACTTTGAATTTTGCAATTTTGACCCCTTAGAAGAAAAAAAAAGCTTTAGAAATTTCATTTCTAAGATGAAGGTATTTCTAACTAGGAATTTGATTGAGTCTTTCTTTCTTAAATATTGCTTAAAATATATAACTCCAATAAAAAAAACCATTATTGAGAAATTATGAATGATATTCAAAATAAAGAAAGAGAAGGTTCACTTGAAAAGAAAGTGAAGATGATGGAAGAATAAGAAAGTTTCATTAAGCAAATAAATGTACTAAAAGTAAAACATCACAAATAGTCAAACTAAACTTTATTATCATTTTGTTGATGTTCTTAATTTGTTTCTATTTCAAATAATCATAGTTTCCATTAATATATAATAATAAAAAAAATCAGAAAATATTGGTCTTGAGATACAAACTCAAATTACATTCCCACAATTAATCAAATGTGAAACAAAGAGTGAAGTTTTAAGCCGAGATAATATCGTCATTATCTTTCTTTGTCTTCTTTCTAATTTTTCTAGCACATTAATTGTTCTTATGATCTCACCTACTGTTTTGATATTTATTATTGGACTTATGATCTCACCTTTTGGAAATTTGGTTTTCAATAAAGATAAAGAAGAAAGAGATTGGAAGAAACTTCAAAAAGGCAGACCGAGAAAAAAAATGACAAATAATAATGAGGACTCATGTCATTGTAAGACATAATTACTTCAATGTTACAAGTGTTTGTCAAGTGAGTTGAGTTGAAAATACATGCTTTTGATAATTAAAAGAACCAAATTATTTGGGTCCAAGGTGTGACAAAGATTGATGAAATAAAAGGAAGTTATTATGGTTTTTGAGTAATTAAATGTTTAATTTTACAATTGTTAATTATTGAATGATTAATTTAAAGTAAATAATTTGAACAAACAAAGAAACTCCAATTTGTTCATACGAATCCATGTAGAGATTTTTGGAGGTTGTTAGGAAATGAAAGGCATTGAATTTTACCAACGGCCTCTTGGCCTATTGGTATTAGATATTTAAATAGAGTTTTGTTGGTTGGAACAATCCCAGGTTTGAACTCCTACGAATCTACGATCACAAGTTGAGGGCACGCACTCACGGGTGCCGCGTTGCCCCCCTAATTGGGAGATGCTTGTCGCTTTTGTCATAAAAAGAAAGGCATTGAATTTCTTTTTTTTAATTTTACTACTCACAATTCTTAAAAATTCTCTAGTGTTGAGATTGAAGTTTGACATGAAACATTGGCTTTAGATTGCTGATTTCATTCAATTTGATTTTTATAAAGTTTTGGGCTAATTCTTAGATCATCAAGAGTCAAATGTAAACCACAAAGAGTTGAAAATTTTTCATTTTTTTTTTCTTTTTATTGTGAGAAACATGTGAAGTATCATACTGGTTTCTTATTATTGTTTTTTTGGATATAGTTGAATATTTATCAGAATAAATTCTATTAAGTTGACTATTGACCACAGAAGATTGAGGAAATCTAAATAAATATAATTTTTCTCTACAATATATTAACTAGCATGGAAGACATCACTTTAGTTTCTCATGTGCATTTGAGTTTCATAAGTTTCTTTTTTTTATAAATTATATGAACATCATGAAAAAGACATTGATGATATGATTAAAAAATGAGGCCATTAGCACCTAAGGAAGAGCATGACCTAAGAAAGTTGAAACTATAAAGAAAATTTAGACGATCTCTTAGTTGATTAATACCGTAAAGCCGGTAAAGGATTTTGAAAGGTTGTTAGCTTAATCTACATTTTCTTTTCTAAGAAAAAAAAATTATTTTGATTCATTTAAACAAATTATGAATTTTAAGGAAATAAATTATTTAGAGCAAGATTAGTGTGTTCTCGGGTTAGGATATTTTTAGAAGAATTTTACTTTATACTCATAATTAATAGATCATGAGTATAAATGAATAGTCAGAGTTTTGTAGTATCGGGCTGTCCTTTACTCATAATTGGTAGCTCGTTATATGTTATATAAATATTTTTATGTTTTGACATAAATGAATAAGAAAAATATAAATTTTAAATAATAGAGCAAATTGTGGCCGATCATCGAATCATCAATAGTTTAATTAAGAGGGTTTGTTTAGGTTGGATACAACTTGTATACCATTCCGATATTTATCATACACCAAACAAAACAAAAATTCAACTATAATTTTGTTTGATGTATATGACTTTTCCTTGAGCCACCAACATAGAGACAGACTACTAAGAAAAAAACAAATCCCTTCATGATACATGAAATCAATAGAAAATAGACACTGAGATACTCTGTATCCAAATGCATGTCTAGGGTTTCTCAAACTCTACAATCAAAACCGTGTTCATTCTTCTAACATTCAATAAGATGGGAAGTCCCTTTCAGTTCCACATTATAATTATAAAACCATCTTTTTCTCCTTTCTATCTTATTCTCACCAACTAAAATTTGTTTATTATTCTCATGTATGTATGATAGGTCGAATATCCAAATTAGCCCCTCTATTATATCTAATCGATCCATTTGGTCCCTTTAATATAATTTAATGTATGTGGTCCCTCTCATTTAACGATTGAAAAATATCAGTTCCTCCTTCAGACTGACGTCTATTTTTGTGCATCAGATTAGTAAACAGTTAATAGGTTATTAACAATATTCTTCAATTTTTTATTAATATTTTAATAAGTCATAATGCCACATTAGCGCCTTCGACGGAAAAACAGACGTAAGGACTGATATTTCTCAATCGTAAAATTAGAGAGACCCTAGGTATCAAATTATATTAGAGGGACCAAATGGGCCGATTGGGTATAATAGAGGGACTAGTATAGTATATATCTATATTAATTAGGGATCATGATAAAGATTATATATAGTTGTTATGATAAGTTTCACTCTAATAAACATTAATTATTCTCAAGTTCAAACCTCATGGCTCCATAAGCTATGGACTTTTCCATGGTTCATATTATCCATGCATAACTCTCCCTATATAATTAGCACACATTTGTCCTTGAGTTCCTAAGTGCCTCTCTCTTTCTCTCAACTTAGTTGTGTTTATACATACCTTAAGGCATCTAATTAAATCTCCATCCCCTTCTCTTCTGTTGTGTATATCCTCCACAATATTCAGCAAAGATGCCAAAGTTTGTATTGAAAGCACTCATAGGTTGTTATGGCAAAGCAAAGGTAAGGCCACAACCAAGATCAAGAAAGTGCGCCCCTCACGCGTCGTCGTTGCCTCTTAGGCAGTCCTTATCCAATCTAAGCAACTCTTCACTGCTTTCTCCCGAGGACCTGTCGTTATCTCTCATCGGATCGAATCTCTTCGTCTTCTCCCTGGCAGAGCTCAAAGCAGTGACAGACAACTTCTCCAAGAACCATTTCCTCGGAGAAGGTGGCTTTGGACCTGTCTACAAAGGTTATGTTGATGAGAAGGTCAAGCCTGGTTTAAAGTCTCAACCTGTTGCAGTTAAGCTACTTGATCAAGATGGTGTTCAAGGCCACAAAGAATGGCTTGTAAGTACATCATACATATGATTTTATGTACCATTAATTTGTTCTTAATTATAATAGAACTTTGAATGAAAGTTCATTGATATATTTTTATCTTTTCAATATTGTTAGGCTGAAGTTATACTTTTAGGCCAATTGAGGCATCCAAACCTTGTGAAGTTAATCGGTTACTGTTGCGAAGACGAGCACCGGCTTCTTGTCTATGAGTTCATGCCTAGAGGGAGCTTGGAAGTCCATCTATTCAAGAGTATGTTTAACTAATTAGCTTTTCTTCTCTTCTATATTCTTTGATATATACCAAATTATACCTAATTGTGTTGAAAAATAATTCATTGTCAGTTATTGAGATTCTAAATGTAGTTTGTAGTGGAAGAAACATATATCAAGTTGGATAATTAAGTTGCATGTTAATTCAACCAAATGTTGCCATTTCACCAACCACACAAAGACTTGCCATAGCTTTTGACATTTCAAGGCATCTATGAAATTACATCATGTATGTTCATGAATTAATTGAATTCAAGAGAATTATATATATATATATATATATATATATATATATATATATATATATATATATATATATATATGCTGATTATCTATGTTTGCAATGTTTTTTTTTTATAGGATTTTTCACCTTTTTACCATGGTCAACGAGATTAAAGATCGCCATAGGAGCCGCAAAGGGCCTCGCCTTTCTCCATGAGGCCGAGAAACAAGTGATTTATCGTGATTTCAAAGCATCAAATATATTATTAGACTCGGTAATTAAATCTATTTCTAAAAGTATTTCTCTGTGATCTTGTTTAGTGTGTTTTATAAATGGATTATTATGTACGGAACTATATCAAAGTTGTGTTTAGCACTTCATAAGAATGATATTGCATTGACATTAGGAATTATTTAATTATGACATTGATGCCATCCTCAGTGTCTTAATGATTAGTAGTATATATCTGTTGAATTAGCCTGCAACATTTGACCATTAAGTCATAAAAAAATCTCAACTTAGATCCCAATTAATTTTAGATTCTCAATTATTCTAACAAACAAGATATGCAATAATAGTAAAATACAGTGAACCAGTGTTCGATGAAATGCCTGAATGAGTTTCTCACTTCTTAGGACTTCAAGGCAAAGCTTTCGGACTTCGGCCTTGCAAAGGACGGGCCGGAGGGCGACAATACTCATGTCTCTACACGAGTCATGGGCACACACGGATACGCCGCACCCGAATACATCATGACCGGTATTAACTTCACTCAAACATTACAAGATGTATACATACACAAAAGTTGATTTGAGATTAATCAATATAAATATATGTTGTCTATGTATAGGTCATCTCACTGCAAAGAGTGATGTATACAGTTTCGGAGTTGTATTGCTAGAGCTATTGACAGGAAGAAAAGCATTCGATAAAACTCGGCCATTGAAAGAGCAAAACCTTGTAGAATGGGCAAGGCCTCAGTTAACCGATGCCCGAAAGCTCGATCAAATAATAGATCCCTGTCTTGATAACCAGTACTCCTATGAAGGGGCTCAAAAGGCAGCACAAATAGCTTACCATTGCTTGAACAGAAAGCCAAAAACACGGCCGGAGATGAGAGATGTTGTTAAGGCATTGGAGACAGTTGAAGACTTGGGCGAAACACCGAAGGGAGTGTTTGTTTTTACTGCGACACCGGAGACCGGTGAGGAGGTTAATTCAAGGGAAGTTTATAGAGAAGTGAAGGAAAAGCTAGAGAAGCATCACGTTCACTTGCACAAGCTTAGATTGCCGAGGACTACTTCAGCTCAATCTATCATTCATGGTTTGCATAAGAACTGTAGATGTGGATATAGAGGCAAAGGAGTTCTGCTTCCTTCTTTGTCATCTCGTCACTCTTTAGGATGAATGTTTTTTAATTAAGATTGTAAATTGGCAATAGAGAATTAATGAAGACAAATATATATATATTAACTTGAAACTATACGACCAAACTTTTGAAAAATCACTTATAATTTTCATATTTGTGACTATTATTATTAGTTGGTCATAGAACCAATACCCACCAAGGATTATTATAAACATGTACAAAATTCTACTTAGTTAACAATAATAATGAAAAGTAATAAGGTTTAAACGCAGAGAGAGAGAGAGAGAGAGAGAGAGGGGGGGGAGGTAAGTTGAAACAATATTGAGAAATATATTTACTTTTCAGACCATTTTGACTAAAATGACTTTCTTCTTAATCTTTGGCATACAATTAAATTGTGTGAAAACTTTATTAAATATAATTGTTGATAGAGTTTTTCTTTTTTAATAAATATGGACAACCCATTAAAATCTCAAATCCATCACCCTCCCTTTGCGAGAGAAATGAGTTACGACCTTTCGTTTGTGAAGATTGGTCATTGATAGAATTATTAATTAGAGAATAATGCACCCTAAAATTAATACTTGATATATGGTCATATATATATATATAGAACTCATGGACATAACATCAAGATAAAACCTTTTGTGGAAATTAGCATATTTAGATTTGGTCCAAACTATTAGAAATATTTAATTATATAATACGAATTTAAAATAACTAATCTGTTTATGTATTATATATATGGTAGTGATGTAATTCATTTTGACCCAAGCCCAACAAGAAATGGGTCGTCATGGATTAGATACACACTCTAGACCAGCCAAACTCTCAAACAAGGCCGGCCTAAAAATTCACCGACATGGAGACCACGCCCATTTGGTCGGCAATTCTTAAAATTTTCTAAGATGATATAAAGAAATGAAATAAAAATTATTATTATTAATATAATAAAACTATTAGTTTTTTCATACTAAGAAACTAGTATATTTCATTGTGAATTCTTATTGTTATGAAGGAAAATATATGAAGACAAGCAATGAGATAGGAGTCCAACTGTCAGAATAACCACCTGATCATTTAACCGTGAAGGATGAATTCCAGAATGTGCTGAAAGCTGACAAATAATAGTCTTTATACTATAAAAGGAAGTCCTCAACTCACGACAAAGGTATATGGAAATTATAATTTAATTCTAATTCCACGGTGATTGAGCGCTGATTTGAGCATCTCTTTTGATCCTCTATGAGTTCTCTCTAGCATTCTCTTTCTCCCTCATCTTTGCTCTCCTCTCCGAGTGTTTGTATATATCCTCTTCCTTCACAATTCGCTCTCTCATCGAGGTTTGATTCTTAGAGGCTGATCTCAGATCGAGATGTCAATCTTGTGGAGCTGAAGGAACAAAACAGAAGAGTCGTTGATCTCGACCGACCTCTCTTTCAAAATCACCTGAAGCACTCTATCTTTCACTGACCTCTTTTACATGTTGATCACAATTTGCTTTAATACTCTTAAGTATCGAATCGCTGCAACATTTTATCATTGCATTATAATTTAAGTTTAAATATATTTTTGGTATTGTAACTTAGTTTTTCTTTGTTTATTTTTTATAACATGAATATGATTAGTTCTATATCACCCGTAAAGTCTCCAGACTTGTTGTTTTTTTCATTAGCATTTTTTTTTTGAAAAATAAAATACATGCCAAGAGGGGAAAAAATAGGTTTGAAGACACGAAAAATGGAGAAGCTCGTCTCTTCCCTCTGAGCTACTTTTTATAATAAATAAATAAATTATTATTATTATTATTATATATAATTTTATGTGTTTAGTGAATCTACTTTCAATTTAATTTAAAACGAGCAAACTAATTTCAATCTAAAAGTAGGATTTAAATTAGGGTTGTTTTCTAAAAAATTGAACTCAGAGTAAAAGAATTCATGTAAAAGGAACAAAGTAGATTCAGATGTATTTTATTTGTCACAATCCAATTGTTTGGTGCAATAAGAAAAAGATTAAAAAAAAAAATTGGGATGTATTAGCTACAAGTCTACAACGAGCAGTAATCGTGTGCAATATGACGTCATTGAATATACGTCACTGTCCGTGAGGTGGACAGCAAACGACACCAAATTTAAAATCAATATTTTTTCTTAATATTTTTTGGGAAGATATAGATTTCTCTTATGAAATAAAAGCAACCACAATTACACAATTAATTGGGTATTAAATCAATATTTATATTAAGATGAAATTGTACTAATCCAATGCAGTGCCAATCTCTCATTTAGGATGTATTATGTTGTTAATTTTTATTTTATTATTATTATTATTTATTTATATATATAAATAAATAAATCATATCTATTGAAGATTTAAAAACTATAAAATAAAGATCCTTCTTTCGAAAAGGCAAAATTATTTTTGGCAATGTTATTAATTGATGTGACAGATATATTTAAAAAATAAATAAATAAATAAACTATATCCATTGTATCTATTAATTCAGATAAATAGTTGTTACAATTACAAAGATAATGAAAATAATTATACGTCTCATTAATAGGAAGGTCCCCCTCCTTCGGTGGTTTCTAATAATATCATGCGTTATTTGACATGTTAATTTGTTTATCACCACACGTGTATATATCTTCCATGTTCCATGATTCTACTCTTGCTATCCTTCTTTCTTACAAATTTACTTATTTTTATATATAAAGAAATAAATCACATCTATTGAAGATTTTAAAACTATAAAATAAAGATTCTTCTTTGAAAAAGACAATTTTTTTTACAGTGTTATTAATTGATGTGATAAAGATATATATATTTTTAAAATAAATAAACTATATTCAGAGAAATAATTGTTACAAGATAATGAAAATAATTATATATCCCATTTCGAAGAAGGTCCCCTCCAGTGGCTTCTCACGAGTTATTTCACACGTTATTTGATGTGTTAATTTGTTTATCATATATATCTATATATCTTTCTCAAACTTCAACTTTTCAAATATCTCTAATCTCAATTATTAGGTCGACAAATAACGTTTTTGGCTACGGAAAAGTTCAAAGATTGATATTTCATATTTAAAATCTTTATATATATAATTAGTAAACTAAAAGTCTTCTTTATAATAAAATATGTGTAGACCTCCAACATGTATTTATATAATAATGAGTAAACTAAAAAAAAATATTTCACATTCTTTTATTCAATATTTGTAAAATAATGAGTAAACTAAAAGTGATCTTTCACCAACTATGTGTAGACCTCCCACATGTATTTAATCAATTTTACGTGCATAAAATTTATTTTAAGACCATATATATAAAATATAGGGCGTTAAATTTGATTTTACAGTATTAAATGGGAGAAAAGTGTTATATCTTACGAATATTTTATGTTAATCGAAGCCATTTTAAAAAGTAAACAAAAATTCTTTAAAAATTTCACATCAACCATCATTGTAAATTAAAAAAAAATATTAAAAACATTTAATAAATATATTTCATGTAAACTTCCTATTAAATGTATAATGTTGTTTTTATTTAAAATCTAAAAAATTAATATTGATGTTCATTTTAATCATTTGAGAATTGAGATATATTTTAAAATTTTAGAATAAATGAATGTTAGTGTGTAATTTTTAAAAATGGGTTTGGTGATGGATTAAGGCAAGCCTAAGCGTTTTCAATTATCTTTTGTAATAAATATTAATTTTAAGTATATTTTTCAAATAAAACTGACTAATATAAACTTACAAATAAACATTTATCAATTCGGATAGAATTTTGGGATAGAATTTTAAGATTTCGACTTGCCTGATTTGCAAACAAGGCAAGCCCCTGGTTCACTGCCCTGGTTAGCAAACGAGGCAAGACGAGTTCGAATTTTAATACACTTTTAATGTTTCATATAATAAATAAATTTTGGCAACCTACAAATCAAAATCAAATTGTAAGATAAAGATACTTTTCCTTGGTATTAATAAAATATTATTTATTTATCTATTTTTCCTTACAATTAATCAAAATTGACCACTTGAGAACAATTCATAATATATTGCTCACGAAAAATAATAACTTCTACTTTAAAAATATTTAAACCAAATCTCCACTTTATATATATATATATATATATATATATATATATATATATATATATATTATTTATCACTTGGTATTAAATAAACAAAAGGCAGCCGAGATGGGAAAGGCTGCTTAAAAGACTCAAAGTTGTGATCTCCATGTCACAAGTCACAACACAATTTAGGATAATTATTTATAGGTCCCTGCAAACAGTGCACATGGACCTCCCCCCACATTGTAGCTACACCCCCAATGTTTATCTACCCCGGAGACCAAATGAGAAGTTGGGCATATAGCAGGGACCTATATATAATTACCCTTTATTATTGTTATGCTAAGACTCTTCATAATAATAAAATAAAAGGGGTTTATGATCTTCATCATCAAGCAGCTAGTTGTAGAGACATGCCGAAAATGAAGGTGAAGAAGGAGATGGCGATAGAAGCACAGATCCAAGGCTTCATTTTGTTTATCGGTGGAACGCGAACGCCCGCGATGAGAGCGGCGAAGTAGAGCACAAGAAGGATGCTTAAGGTAAAAACTAAGATATCGAGGACGGAGTAGATCTTGTAGGGCATATTGTTGCTGAATGTTGGAGGAGTAGGACCAAATGACTTGGTACCGATTGTGAGAAATACTTGCACCGACATTGCCATCGCCTGCTGGCTCATCTCGTTCTTTGTTGGTGTGTTGCCATCGCCTCCACCGGTCACTGAGGCTGTAGATGAAATCTCCAGCGCAATATGCTCCATTTACGCACGCTTCACCAAAAGATTGATGAATTTAGGAACTCCTACGGATTGTGTCCAATAAATATAATATATTTATATTTATATACATCAACGGAAATGGATCAATGTCGAGACTCGAGCTTACAACTTAATTGGTCTAGGTTTTAAGTCAAACCAGTTAATTCATCAGCAGCTTCCTGTGGAATATATCTGAATAAGATATACATTTATATGTGGTTGTGCTGATCGCACGTGTTGATGATCTTTTTGGATTTTGCATGGTTATTTCTGGACGTCGGCCAGAGAGTTTGGTTATGGCTCAAATGTCAACCATGCACGCGTGAAACTGTTTAAATCAAAATGACTAGATAGTGGTGGTCGTTTTCCGATAATATAATAATCGGCCGCAAATGATCCGTCTTCTTGGAAGTTTCTTTAGATTATTTATTATTATTATTATTATTATTATTATTTTCTTGGAATGGCACAAATAAATGGAAGAATGTTACGATGATAGTGTGTAATTTTTAAACATGTGGTAGGTTGGTGATGGTACAAAATATAATAATTAAACCTCTCAAAGTTATACTGTGAAAACAAGATTAATGATCACAAAAGTCAACTCAAGTCCAAACTCTTTGCGTGGGAGGACCGGATCCTATTTTCTGCCATTGAGGTTACTTTTTCTTTATTATTTTTCATGATCTAAAAGAAAAGTAACACCTTATATACATTACTATCACTTTATTATTTTTGCATGATCTGAAATTTGGTTTCTGAACTACTACTACATGACTGTCATGACATCAATGATATTTTGTTTGGCAGTTAAATAAAAAATAAGTAATTATATCCATGTTATTTGTTAATAGGGAGGGTTATTATTATGAAAAGAGATATATATATGGAGAATTACTGATGAATGAAGGTTTGAAAGGGATTCAAAAGAAAAACCCAATTCATTCAACTCAATTGAAGGAATTCAAAGTTGGCCATTTGAGCAGCAACGGGGATACTTCCCATTGATATTTCTTTTTATATGTTCTGATTTATTTATTTATTTTTATTAGGGTAAATTTTCAAAAAAAATCCATATTTGCATAATAAGAAAAGTATTTTTTTTTTTTGAAAAAACAAATCTTATGATTTCTCCAGTTAACAAAAAAAGAGAAAAACTAACGGTGTTAACCTATGCTTAGTTGACAGGGGCATTTTTATCCATTTTTTTGTTTTGATCTCTCAAATCGATGGAGATTTGAAAGAAATCCAATTTAGGGCAATTTTCATATAACTTTCTACATCTATTTTATAAAAATTAATAAAAATATCCTTGTTAACCTAGCACCGTTAGTGGTAGTTAACGATTTTTTTCTTTTTTTTGTTAACTTCAGAAACCATAATATTTTTTTTTAAAAAAAAAACTATTTATTATGCAAATATGTGAAACCACGTAGATTTCTTTTTATTATTTTGAAGTTCAATAAGAATTTCATTCAATTGGATGTGCTCCTTAACTATATATTTATATATATACTGAATAGATGAATCAACCACATTTTATTTATAGAGAACTATATATCTTGACAGGTCACTGAATCACCCAAAACCATATAATATGAAAATCATAATTTTTACGAGTATGAGCAAGTCACAATTTATACACCAAATAAAAGAAAAGTTCACTTAAAACATTAAGTTACTCCAAAAACACAGAAACATATAAAAGGCTACAACAAACAGGGAAAGAGATAAACTAAAAATGTAATCATTAATTCTTCATTTAATTACACAAGAAAAACATCATTGTGAATATTAAGTAGATTCCAGAAGCTTAATATTAAATAATTGGAAAAGAAAATTACCATCTTTCTTTAATTGAACCTCATAATAAGACAATCACAAGACTCTACCCAGGGAGAAAAAAAAAATCCTTTAGAAACAGCGCATAAGATTGTCAATTTTATTAGCCAAATACATAAACTAAAAATAAAAAATAAAAATAAAACATAAGATATAGAACCTAGAACTTCTTATAGATCCCATATATAAAAAATAACTTATTTAAAATTGTTAGTAAGAAAGTAATTTATGGCCATTAAAATACTTTAACAAGGAATATAATCAAAGAAACAAGTTTCAGAAGGCAAAATTACAATCAAACAAGCAAGTTGACTCTATGGAATTCACTACTATATGATATTCTCTCCTTCATTTTAAGCAATTAGCTTGGAAATAAGAAGTAAGTGCATAATAAACAAAAGTGGAAGTTGTCCCATAAGCCATAAAAGAAGTGCTTTTTTAATCAGCCCTAACAAATGCTATAAGAATTTTTCAATTTTATGTATATATAGTCAATAGACAGTTCGCAAGGTAAGACAAACATAACACTTCTCATTTTTAATTGATAGCCGGACTTCACTACATTTGAGCTAACAACCAAGAAAAATTCACATAAGAGAAAATGAATTATTATACAAAAAAATATTATAGCATAAGAAAATATATAAAAAAAAAGAAACAAGAAGTTTCTAATTTTTACGTAATTAACCATTAACTCATAAAGGTATTTTGGTCCACACATTTTGAAATATTGAATCATCAATCAGTTTATATTCTTGATTTGAAAATAAAAAATAAAAAAAATAGATGGTGACAGAAGAACATTTGAGATTAAAAAAAAAATCATGTTCTAACATTTTAAAATTTTATAATTTTAGAAATTCTTAAAAATCCAAAAAAGAAAAACTTGGGCTGGGCCACTGAATCCACATGGTTCGGGCTCGACGACTGGATTGAGCCGAATCAACCAGCCCAAGAGGACTTGCATGAAAATTCCATCGTCTCAAGCCGCAAAGATCAGGCGGAAAGCACGTGCGGCAATCAAAAGCGGAATAATTCACATGAAGAGGAGAGTGAAGTGAGCAGCTAGTAGGTAGCCTATATGTGGGGCCTACGTGTCGCCTCAAGTCGGAGTCGGACTGCCTCATACGTCAGCGTCGACCTTTTCTCTTCGTCTTATCACGAGGACCGCACGCGCTTCCACTCCCTGCGGTCCACGTCATAAGTCCCCCTAACATGTCAACAACCTGCTTCTACTTTTCAGATATCATCACGTTGCGATATCTAGTGTTGACTCATGGGCCCTGCGAGCAATGTCTTAGTTTTTGTATTTTTGGGTTGGGCCATGGCTCCGCTCATGGCCCAACATTGATCCGTCCTTTTCTATAGACAATCGTCACAATCCCACTTGGTAGCCCTCAACTCCCAACACAACTCCCAACACTTGTTTCAAACTCTACACCCGCCCGCCAATTCTCTGTTCCTTTTCAAATATATATATATATATATATATATATATATATTAACATAATCTAAATCTCAAAGAAGACTATTTTTATTTATTTTTATTAATTTATATTTAAGGGTATTTTAGTCATTTTAATTTTTCGCAACCATATCATACGTCAAAACAAAAAAATATTTTTAACTGTATCTTACAGTATTATTTTTTCAAATGTAAACAGTAAACCATATCATACAAACTAAATTATGACGGTCAGTCATCCAAACATGGCTTTACTTAACAATAATCTTTTATGAAGGTTTAAACCCAGAGAGAGAGAGAGAGAGATACATTGAAACATTATTGAGAAATATATTTACTTTCCATAACTTCAACCATTTTAACCAAAATGATTTTCTTGTTAACTTTTTGGCATACAATCAGACTCCCTGAAAACTTTAGAAAATATAATCTTTCATAGATTTGTTAAGAGAATAATGCACCCTAAAATGGAAATTAGCATATGTAGATTTGGTCATAACTAATCATAATATCTAATTATATAATACAAAATTAAAATAACCAATTTGTTTATATATTATATATATGGTAGTGATGTAATCATTTTGACCCAAGCCCAATAAGAAATGGGCCGTAATGGATTAGATCAACACTCTACACCTGCCTAACTCTCAAACCAGGCCGGCCTAAGAAAGATTCACCGACATGGAGACCCCGCCCATTTTGTCTTCGTCATCAAGCAGCCGCAACAGCAGTGAGTAGTAATCGTGTGCAATATGACGTCATTGAAGATACGTCACTGCCCGTGAGGTGGATAGCAAACGACACACATTTTCAAATCAATGTTTTTTCTTAATTTTTTTTTCTTTTTTTGGGAAGATATAGATTTCTCTTATTGAATAAAAGCAACCACGACTACACAATTTATTAGGTATTAAATCAAATATATATATATATATATATATATATATATATATATATATATATTTGTGTTAAAACTTAAAATAACTTTGGTTGTTTTTGGTTGGGGATAAAAATAAGTTTTGAATAATTTTAAATTTTTTTATGAAATTTTTAAACCAAATGTATTAATGAAAGGATGGTAATGTGTCTTTTATACATTAGTGGATTATATTTTTAAATCTTAATTAAAAGTTTTAATGGGAAAATTTTTTTTATGAGAAATTGTATTGAAGTGTTTTATGTTCTGTTATAATGCTCACCTAAACGGAAAAGAATAGTGGTACTATTTTTTTTTCTTTTCTTTAATAAGGCTATAAGCACCCGAATGATTTTAAGATCGTGTACCGATTCGATTGTTTACGTGCGGAATAGTTCTATATGCGGGAACAGTTCTATAAATATATATATTTTTTATTTTTAAATTATGATAATTATTAATTAATTAATTAACTAATTAACTAATTAACTAGGGAGTCTTGGAGAGTACGCAGTGAAAAAAAGCAGCCCCTCCTCTCTCTCATGTGGACTTGAGGAGTAAGGGGGATGAAAAGGACCAGTTCCAGTGTGAATGCAATATAGTTGTGTGAATGCACTGCTTTTTTATTAGTTATGAGATTTTTTATGTTGAATTTAGTAACTAAATTGTGAGGCGATAATATCACAATTAGTAGTCATGTGGAGTTTTTCATTTTTCACATAAATCTGGTGTGATTTTTCGCCCTCCAAGTTGGATCTCAAAAACTATTAATTAGTAATTATTTCTATAATAATTAATTAATTATTATTATAGAAATAATTATTCTTTAGCCAATTTACCTCCAATCAAATGTCATTTGAAAAGTTTATTAAAGTAAATAATAAGATTAGATTTGTTTTATTATTTTTAAAAGTAATGTGATTCTTGTTTGAAAGTTCCAGATGTTCGTACCCGTATTTAAATATTGCATATTGTAGTCAAACATACTTTTATCTTTTCAAATCTTTTAGTGCGAACAGACATGCTTCAAGCTAATACCAAGTATTAATGTAAATATTCATAAAAATTATAAATTATTTTTTATAAATACATATGTTCCTTCCTTTCTGATAATATGACAATTTGTACTTTTCTCCTATATATCCGCCCTGCTTCAAAAAAAAAAAAAAAAAAAACACACACACACAATTAATAGGAGCAAGTTATGGAGAAACCACTCCATATATTTTTTTCATTTTTATCACAAGTACTACATTCTTTTATTCAATATTTATGAAATAAAAAGTAAATTAAAAACCATACATGTTTCACAATATATATGGACCTCCAACATGTATTTAATAAATTTAAACACTCATAAAAATTAGGAATAGTTATTTATAGGTCCCTGCAAAAAGTGCATAAGGACCTCCCCCCAAATTTATAGCTACACCCCCAACACTCACCTACCCCCAAGATCAAATGTTGGGCACTGTAGCAGAGATCCATAGTTAATTATCCTTAAAAATTATTTTAAAACCATTTATATAAAATATATATCTTGCCAATATTGTTTGTGATCATCAAGCAGCGAGTAGTATGCACGTGCCCAAAGCGAAGGTGAGGAAGGAGATGGCGATAGCAGTATAGATCCAAGGCTTCATTTTTTTCATCGGCGGCACGCGAACGCCGGCGACGAGAGCGGCGAAGTAGAGCACAAAGAGGAAGTCGAAAGTGAAAACTAAGAGACTGAGGAAGAAGTAGACCTTGTAAGCCTTGTTGTTGTTGACTGTGGGAGGATTAGGACCGAATGTTTTCGTAGCGAGTGTGAGAAACACCTGTGTGTACATCGCCAGGGTTGTCTCCTTCTCCGCAGGTGTGTTGTCGCCGCCACCGCCGGGCACTGGTGCCGTCGATGAAATTTGGACGTCCAGTGCTATGGGTTGTCCTTCTTGTTCCATTCTCGGTACTTCACCAGAAGATCGATTTAGAAGTTCCTGTGGAATTTGATTGCAAAGACAAGCAAGATACATTTATAGGGGTTGAGGTCCAGTGATCGAGTACTTTCTCTTGTTCAATGCCAAAAAAGAAACCCTAAAAAAGTACTTACTTTGTCTTGTTTGTTTGTTGTGGGTCGGATTTCAGATTTCCCCTGGTCCATGAACAAAGGAGGGAAAACACAAGCAAAAACTATATAGAAGAGAAGCTTCCGCGTTTGCTTCGTCCATGCAGCTACAAGTCCATACTTTTTTTTTTTTTTTGACAATAACAAGTCCATACTTTTCCATAAAGGATGCTTACGGTAGTGCATGGCGGATCAAGGTGCCACTTTTACTTTTTCACTTTTATTATTATTTTTTCTCTTTATCAAAGGTCGGATGACAAACATTCCGGGTGTACATCCGGATTCGGGTAACCTTCTATCGGATCCATACCCAAACCCGATAAGATGAGCACCAGTTTTTCAGATGAATTAAATTCACACACATAATGGCATTTTAAAACTAAAAAAAAAATACAATATATTCTGCAGAATCATCCATCCAGTACCTGAATTTCATCTCAGTAAGTTCACCAACTCGTTAACACATAACATATGAACAAAATATACAATCAACATGAGCCCATTGGGCAAAAACTCAATGCGTCGGGGACTGGCCAGCAGGCTGGTTTCTCAGCTTCGCTGCGCTCTTCTGCACTTCAATGTTTGATAATCGCTCTGCTTCTAATGCTCGTTCAAGCTGTGAAGGAGATTTGTAAGAATAAAATTGCATTTCTGAATTTTAATGTAACGACTTGAGGAATTTCCCATACCTTCGCTGCTCTCGCACTCCATTCATTCAGTATAGATCTCATTCTTTCATTCTCTTTGACATACTGTTGAACAAATTCATTGAAAAACAAAAGTTATCAACATGAAGATTGAGGGTAAGATTCATTGGCATAAAAAATGGTGGACTGTGTACCTGCTTGTTGGTTAGATGGAGTTGCTGAATTTCGGCGTCCCTCTCCGCGATCAAACTGCGAGCGAGCCTCAACTCTGACTGCACCTGATTCATCTGCAGTAAAGTTGTTACCTTGCAGTATCATATACTCTGAAAATCTCTAGGACAATAGATGGTTACCAAATCCAGATTGCAGAAATCCATTTCTTTTCTTTTTGGTTATTGGTTATTTCAAGATTCAAATAATCTAGAAGTTCTAAAGAAATTACCTCAGCAGTTAGTGCTCTTAGTTCCTGATCACGAGAAGCCAACAAATGCGCAAGGTCAACCTGCAAATAGCACCACGTTCAAGCTTTGACTGAATCTATATCTTTTTGACATTAACATGCAGCTAGTCAGTATTAAATCTGATGATTCAGTCATAACAGCATAGGGGGTTTTTATTGTAAAAATTCTGCCAACGTCTTTCCACCATGAGTTAGCCAGCTGGTTAAATCTTGTGGCATTTATCTATTAAATGGCTTTAGCTTCCTCAACATTTCTCATTTATTCCATTCCAATTCCACAGGCCTCCAAGCAAAAGGTCATAAAACAGTTAAATGAGAATATGTTTTGGAAAAATAGGATCAAATAATAAACTTTAAACCACTCTATCAGAGAAAGACCAAAGGGAAGTTACAAACCTGAGGTGTACTTCCATCATCAGATCGTTCATATTTACTTAAGCATTCTTGTAGACGAAGAACCTGTAGTTGCAAGAGATGAATGAGATAAAAGAAGCTGGATTAGAGATACAACTAGACTATCATATGAAGCCCTTAATGTAGAAAAGATTTATGTTTAAATGGAAATGCAAGGTACTACGGTTAAGAGTCCTCGAATAGTAAACTGTACATCCTACATTCTGATTAAATTTGTACCTCCTCACTCAAATAATGGAGATTTTCACGCTGGTATTGAAGAAGTGCCATTTGCTGATCAGAGAGACGACCACCATCATGATACCTAATAAACAAGAAGACGGTCAATAAAACAAAAAAATGCTTGTTGAATGAACACAATATAGGTCATCAACTAGTAATTGTTCGGTAGCTGTCTACATGATGAATCAGCAAGTTTAACACCTAAGACATGCTCTATTGGAAAATTTTCAATGCTATTGTGTCAATGGCGTAGATCAAATAATATGTGGAGAAGAAAATAAAGATGTGCTCATGTACTTAAGATACTACAAGAAATTAAGGATATATGAACTCGAAGATTCCTCAGTACATCCACCTATGTCTAAGCGCATAACCAATATTTTAAAATTTTGGCTGGAGCATCTATCGAATCACATTTAAAAATAAAATTAGCATGAAAGGAACTCAAACAATGTGAAACTTCACCTCTTTTTACTGAGACATCTCCAGCCTCAATAAAAACACAATGTCACACAGTAAACACCCTACCTCAAGTCTTCCAATGAACTGGATGGCTGCAGTGCAGAATATAGTGACTTCAAAACATCTGGTTGACCATTTAGGGAATTGTACTGATGGACACAACCTGTAGAAATGACAACAAAAGTTCATCCACATATGTGTGATTCTTTAGTGAATTAGATTACATATCAAAAAGGAAGATTAAGAAGAGAGATCATTCTGCATTGTTAGCACATTTCATTCCTAACCTTATATTTTGCTCTGTCCTTAGCGAAAATGTTACCATAAATGTTCAGACAAACTGATCGCAACCATATTAAGAATTTTAGGGTTGTCACAAGTTGGATTAGTAGAGAGTTAAACGGAGCCTCACATAAGTAACAGAGGGTGAAAATAGTATTTTCTTTGACATAAACTAATGGAATAAAAAAAATTAAAAATTGATCATAATGCTAGCCTTTATCTGTTAACTCACCTATATATAAACTCATGAAACATCCAGCACAAATGACTTCAACAAACATAACTATCCTGTTCACATGCCAATGCAAGAGAAATTTTCAGTAACATTCCTGATTCCTGAGGAAATAAAAATAGTGCCAACTTTCATATAAGATACTCAAACCTCATAAAAGAACATTCCAGATATATAAAAAAAAAAAATCTTGTGAGACCAAGTGAAATTAATACCAAATTGGAATTGGCAATCTTATTTGATAAAAGACATTTAAGAAACATGTCATATTGCATAAGATCTTTCAGAGATTATTACTTCCATTGGAAGTTGATATAGTTTTCTTAAATATGTATTTGCAACTGAATACTAAATGAAGGGAAGATATAATATGTAGATGGCCGCAAGAACATAAAACTGAAAATGGACATAAAATGAGCCTATTCACATGAATGATTGATTACCTTTATGCACAGAGAGAATAGAAAGAGTAAACTAAAAAAGAAGATTAATCATGAACCATTTCTTTTAGATTCATGAGAACATTAAGGGCAACATAAGATATTGATGACCTTTCTAAATCTTCTTCTACTGGAGTGTCAGAGAACAAGACTGAATGCTCCAAAAGAAAGATAAATTTAGTGGCAGACACTTGTGTCGAAAAAATTTAACTAGATTAAACAAATAACCTGATAGGACATTAGACAACCTCGAAGGTTCATGTGGCTACAGATGGGAGTTCTTAGTTTCTCTGTTGCTTATATTGATATATAAAGGTGTCAGGAAAATAAAATATTAGAAACTATTTCCAAATTATTACTGGACACACTAAAGAGCAAGTCCACGCCCTTCAATTCTCATCCACAAAATTTCATCCTTGCACACAAGTTTCGATTCTACATACTCTTTACAGTAACCTGCAACTCATAATTGTAACCATCTAATCACTTTCAGAAACTTCACAAGAACATTATCCAAAAGAGTACCACTGAGAGCCACAGGCAGTGAACATAGTAGAACAACTACAATTGTTTCAAGTAAAGGGAAGACCTCAATGATGTCGATGGTGATAAAATTTGAATATGTGGTTGCCACACTATGACGAGCAGCATCATACCAGTCCCTGCACCAGAATAACAAATAAATGTTGAAAAGAGGAAAATTAGAATTTCCAAAAAAACAAATAAATTATCAGTATTACACAGCACTGGAAATTGCAAATATTAAAAGGGACAAATCACAGCATTAAATAGTTAATGATCACAACCATGAGATGAATCTTCATACCATATGATGCAACAGCAAATGGAAGGCGAGCAATGTGCTTCAGTTTCTCGCTGAAAATGTAGTAGCCCTAGATCACAAATATGTGAACATTTGATGTGGGAAGTTGGAGTGGATGTTTCTATAAGAAAGAGCTAAAGAAATAGTTTCTGATGATTACCTGCAAGCGAACTTTCTTGACTTGGTAGAGCCAATATTGCTGAAATATGCCTGCAAGGCGGCATAAATAGTCTATATAATATGGCAATGAACTATTTTAGAATGCACAAGTGCCGGCAGAATGCTTTAAATAAATGAAGATGTACTCAAATGTGCATCACCAGTGTGAATTAAAGTCTTGGGATGGTAGAAATCAACCAAATTTTATAAAGTACAGAAAATGTTAACAAATTGTCTATTTTTTCCTCTATTTTTTTGGTTCCTAACTCACTTCCAGATTTCCATTGATAATCTGAACAAAAACTTTATGGGGGCTCAAGTGTTTACTCGCCATTATTCTCTGCAACCACTAGAGTACTCCCACCTCAAGGAGCGATGGCAGGCAAAATGCAATTGATGCCTTTTGTTTAAAAAGAAATTCTCCATGAAAAACCCGACGAACAAATGGTGGCCCCCACCAGTCTGGTTACGTGCCCAGGCAACTTTTGGCGTGGGACCACCTTTTTAAAAAAAATAATAATAATAAATTTGTTAGTAGTTAGATTAGCGGCGGGGTTCACATGTTTTTAAAAATAAAAATACTGGATTAACTAGATTAGTTAAATTAGTTAGAATGGATTATTTAAAAAATAAATAAAACAATAGATTGTTTTGACGGTTATATATATATATATATTTTATAAACTATGTTTATATTTACAAAATTGTTATAAATTAGTTTTTTAAAAATTCTCTAATTTTTAAATTTGTATTTTTAAACTTAATTTATGAATTTGTTTGTATGTTATTTTTTAATTATTATGTTTAATTAACATACTTTATTACAATTATAATTAATATACTTACTTTGTTTTAATTAATATCTTTAATTGCAATGCGAATAATATATTAATTATAAATAAAAACTAACATTTAACAAACTAAAAATATAAAAAATATTTATAAATAGTGATTATCTGGGCAATTGAAAGTTTGGGGTGGACTATTTTTTTTATGAGTGAATTGCCATTGCAATACTTGCCTCGGCAATTAAAGGGGAGGGATGTAAGTGCTCTAAAGCACTTACTACACACGGGGTAGGGTAAAGATCGGACTCGGGTCAGCGCTATTGCGCCATTGCGGGGGCACTTAATTGGGAAGATGAGAGAGTGGGGCTCACTTTTTGATACTTTAAAATTAATTTCTCCATCAAACAAACAGTTAATTTATTTTTAATGTTTTAAATTAACGGTTTTAAAAGCAATAGTTTTTTTTTAATTCACAGTTTTAACGGAAAACATTAAAAGATTATTATAGATTTATTTTTTTTAAAAAAACCCATCTACTTTTTATATTTATGTTTTCTAATTTTAAATTTATAATATATATATATATATATATATATATATATATATATATGCATGTTACTATGGGGTCGATCTTATCACTGTTTATTTAAGGTCATCTCAACTTGACGCACATGGAGAGTATTTTTTTCAAAATCCAACTAAGCATGTCAATTTTTATACATTTTTGTGACCGTATAATCATTATTTTAAATAGTGAAAGTTTAATCCATAAAATTTTTTATAAAATTTCATCCTTTAAAATAAATGATGATACAGTTAAAAAAATTGTTCAAATTTTGAACCATTAAAATTTATCTATAATAAAAACTTTTAAGTGGGAAGACCAAATGGTTACCAAATTATATGAAAATGGACATGTTTGTTTATTTTTCAATAATTTTTCCATTCGTATAGTTGAAAACTCTTCAAACATACTTCAAGGGTCAAAATGGGAGTCGGTCGGATCAACACAGTGATCCGATCGGCCTGTTTGTAACGAGACTACATATATATATATATATATATATATATATATATATAGCTTATACTAGTAAATGTCACTTGCAATTAGTATTTAAAGAACCATATTGCTTAGGATCGAAAAAAAAAGTACTATTTTTTGAAAACATAAACAATGAGATGGACATTTGCTAACTTTTTTTTAAAAATAATATTAATTAATTAATTAATCAATGTTAAAAATATTCTTTATCAATTTACCTCCAACCAAATACCATTTGGAATTTTCATTAAAGTAGTTAATAAGTTTATACTAGTAAATGGCACTTGCAATGATTAGCATTTAAAGAAGCCATATTGCTTAGGATCGGAAAAAAAAAATTACTATTTTTTGAAAACATAAACAATGAGAGGGCCATTTGCTATGGTTTTTTTTTTTAAAATAAATAAATAATTAATTAATGTTAAAAATATTCTTTATCAATTTACCTCCAACCAAATACCATTTGGAATTTTCATTAAAGTAATTAATAAGATTGAGCGTGTTTTATTGATTTTTAAAGTAATTTGATTATGTTTAAAATTTAAAACATTCAAATATTTATGCACTTTTTTATTTATTTAAAATCTGTGGAATAAAGATTTTTAAATAGTCCTAGAGCTTCTCAGGATTAAATAATAATAATAATAATAATAATAATAATAATAATAATAATAATAATAACAATATTTACAGGTTTTTCTTTTCGATCATGAGTACTTACATTCTTTTATTCAATATGTACGCAATATTTTTGAAATAATGAGAAAACTAAAAGCCATTTTTCACTGAATATATGTAGACCTCCAACATGAATTTGAATAAATTTAACACTTACGAAAGTCATTTGAAGACCATTTATATAAAATATAGCCTGGCAAATTAGATTTCACAGTGCTAAATAAATGCGCTAGAGATTTTGATTATCATGTTAATTATAATTATCAAAGCCACTTAGTTCCCTCCGGTTTTATAATGCATTTGAGCTCATTGCGTCGATGTCCAACAGGTGGGATATGTTGGGGTTGTTTGAGAAGAAGAAGAGGAAAAGATGGGATGGTGTTCACGTTGCGGCGGGCGGCGGTCGAGATACTAGAGAGGTTATAGAAAGTGGGGAGAGGGTTAGGGTTTGGGGGTGGTGAAGGGGAAGGGATGGTGTGGATCCAAACCCATTTTGTGGTTTAAATTAAAATAAGAATATTTTAATATATTTTTATATATAAAAAATGTCATATTTTTTTTTTTAACTTAATTTCTTTTTTTGGAAGATATAGATTTCTCTTATGGAAGAAAAACATGAATAATATTCTCATCCAAAGCTCCCTCTCTTTATCTACTTTCTTTGCTTATAAGAAATCTATTCAATGCTTTTAGCTATTTGGAGGATCTTTTTCAATAACAGTTGCTAACCCTTTAATTTTCAAACATTTGATTCAGATGTAAAAACAACTTTATATTTTAATATAATGCTTACATAAACGAGTTCTTTATATTGGCTTATATTGAAGATCATCAACAAATAAGGAGTGAGTGATAATCTTGGAATGGCTAATCCTCACTCCTCTTAGCATTTTCATTTCTCCAGCCTTACTGAGAAGGTATGATAGAACTTGGGAGATCAAGATAAACAGATATGGGATAAAGGATCTCCTTGCCTTAAGCCAACTTTAGATATAACCCACTGTCCTGTTTTGTCATTAATTATGAAGGTCAAGAGTAAGAGTCTCAATACAAGTCTTAACCCAACTAACCCATACATGTGGAAACTTCATCTTTTGTAGCACTGCAATGACACTATCCCACTTAACCAAATCATAAGCCTTTTCGAGCTTGCAAAACTAGCCAGAGAAATTGGCAATTGGGATTACTTTTCTCATGAAGAGGATTTACATGAGATTATTAGATGTTTTTGTACTAAACTCGCTATTGAACTAAGCATCTGTATGGTTAAATAGTTTCAACAAAGCTCTTTTTCCTCCAAACAAAGAATCAGGTTTATCCCGACAACAACTACAAAATTGGAATAGACATTTTCATATTACTTAGTATATTAATTTATCTAATTAAATATTTTAAATTCTATCATATAATATAATATTTTAAAATTTGATTAATATTAATAATACATATTTTAATTATGATATTATTAATAATTAATATAAATTTTCATATTAAGAAAATAACAAATACTAAATACTGAGGATAGGTTTATTTTAATCATTTATATGCTTGATTTTGAAAATAAAAAATTGATGGTGATTGTCTGATAGACGAACATTTTATATTAAAAAAATCATGTTCTAAAATTTTAATTGTATAATTTTTAAAAATTCTTAGAAATCCAATAAAAAAAATTAGACTGGGCCATTGAATCCCACATGGCTCGGGCTGGCCATTGGGCCGAATCTACCAGCCCAAACAGACCTACATTAATAAAATGCGATCGTCTCAAGCCGCAAAGATCAGGCGGAAAGCACGAGCGGTAAAGATGAGAGTGACATAAGCATTCAGTAGGTAGCCAATCCGTGGGACCTACGTGTCGCCTCAAGTCGATGTCAGACTCTGCCTCATACGTCAGCGTCGACCTTTGCTCCTCCTCTTATCACGAGGATCGCACGCACCCCCACTCCCTGCGGTCCACGTCATAAGGGCCCCACAACAACCTGCTTGTCATGTCAGAATCACCACGTGGCGAGATCTAAACCATTTGTGTGGACCCAGTAGTCACGTTGGGCCCCGCGAACAACGTCTTAATTTTTCTCTTTTTGGGTTGGGCCCTGGGTCGGCTCACGGCCCAATATTTATCCGTTGTTTTTATATCAATCCTACTTGGTAGCCATCAACTCTCAACACTGTTTCAAATGAGGATGGCAATGGGGCGGGGTTAGAGTGGGGTGAGTCTTTACCACTATCATCCGGTCTGAACCATCCTTTGTCTCGTGTCCTGCACTACGCAAATAATAATATTTTGAATATCACAACCGTTATCATAGTTTTTACTCATGTCCTCCCCCTCCGGCACCATATTTTTAATTTTTACTACATGATTGCAAGTTGACGGTTTGTATTTTATATTTAGAAAATTAATAATAAACCTCAAACCATTGATAATGCACATGAAGTGATCTAATATATATATAGACATTTTCATAATTTTTTAACTGAATGAGATCGGGTAGGATGGATGTAAAATGAATGTTTATCAAATCTGCCCACCCTTCATTCCTCACAACAAATTCTTGTCTTGTGCCGTTTTCTAACAAAAAAAAAAAAAAAAAAAAAAACCGTCCCATCTTTGGGCGGATTGGGTCAAAAATCATGATGGACTCGGGTTTTGCCATTCCTATTTTTAACTCTGCACCCGCCGGCTAATCCTCTGTTTCTTTCTCAAATTTATATATATTATCATGATCCAAATCTCAAAGCATACTATTCTTTAGTAAATTGGAACTTACTATATATATATATATATATATTTGGAACATGGTACGGTCACGCGAGAATCACGTGATGGCAACCCATCCATCCCCATATTCTCCTCGTCTGGTCGCCAAAGTCAGCAGGTCTGGAGTGTCATCCTGATAAATCTCAGCAGGCCGCGCCCCAATCCCGAGGCAAGCACAATCATCCTCCTGGGGCCCACGCGTCCGTGCCCATCACGTGCGTTCTGCTAGTACGGCCCCATCTTTAGCCTCTCTCTCTCTCTCTCTCTAATCTCAGTGCCGAACGTTGCAGTAGAGGGAGAAAGAGAGAAAGAGTGATCGAGGCGGGGGACGAGATCTGCGAAGGCTCTGAGAGGTTGGCACGATTTTGTACGAAGAACCCCAGGCTTTTCTTTAATCACAAAGCGCTCCTTCTCTTTCTCTAATATCTTCGAGCATTATTACTGTGTGTGAGAGAGATAGAGAGAGAGAACCGCAGGGTTTTGTCGATCAGTATTTTGCAATAAACCCCCTAGTTATGGCTTGCCTCCCCTTTTCCCTCCTCTGCCACCCCGTCCTGCGCGGTGACCCTACCGCCCCTCCATTTATTACACTCCACCACCTCCCTGGCTCCGTCCCTCCACTGCTTCCTCTGTCTTTACTGCCCTGCTCCTCACCGCGGAGGTTTGTATCGTCGCTGCGCGCCAGATCCCGGCGCGATTTAAACCACATCCTTGATAGGCTAAAGGTGAGTAGGAGGCGCTATGGCGGCCGGTGGGGTGGCGGTGGCACCGGCGCCGAGCCCCAAGTCGCCGCCGCGGTACCCGGATCTCTGCGGCAGGAGGCGGCTCCAGCTTGAGGCGCAGATTCTGAACCGCGAGATCGGGTTTCTCGAGGTGATTTCTCGATCCATCATAAGTCTTTTTTTTTATCCTTTTTTTCCTCTTGATGGATAATGGAATGGTCTCATCTGGATGCTTGTTTTTTTTTATATTTCGGAGCTAATAAATGGAGTTTAATGGTTGGATGGGTGAAAAATAGTGGTTTCTCGGTGCTGTGCTTTGTTAGGGTAGCGCGGTATTCGAAGATTTGAAGCTGATGGGGTTTATGTTTGTTTAGGGGTGCGAATTTTTGGAGATGATCTAAATAGAGGAACACAGATGGATCGATTTATTTGAGATCTTTTTCTTTCTATTTTTGTATCCGGTTGCTCTGATTTCCTCGTACGGTGTGATGGTTTCGGTACAATAGAACAGCTTCAATAAAAGTTTTCGTGCCATTTCTATTTCTGTACATTTGGACGATCGCCTTTCCGCCATTAAAGTTCAGGCTTACTTGTAATGGTTCAATGGAAATGTTTCCTTTCCTTTTTTTTCTTTTTGGTTAAAAAAATTTGTTTTTGTTATGCATGGGAAATACTCAGATTTTCTGCAGAAGGCAAAGTTGAAAATGAATCACAACTAATGAGACATCTTGATTTGAACTTGATGATTGATGACTATGCCCTACTTTGGCAATGGATTTAGTATGCTTTATTTGTGATTATTCAGGTGCCTTGTTTGTTCTGATATATTACTTGATTTGAAGCCTAAAAAAGCTCCTTTTTGGCTTACTCTGGAGGCATATATAGATAACTCATGAAGTAGTATTGTTTAAACTAGATGTGGTCCTGAAGCTTGCTGTTGTGCTAGCATGGCCAGAGATTGGGTCCATTAAGTGGTTGCTTGACAACAAGTTTTCAGGATTGTTTCTTCTTTGGTGTCAAGTTTTTTGGTGTTTAATTTTATTTATGTATTTGTTTATTTATTTCATTTTGGTGATTTTTCCCTGCCTGGTCAATTACTTTTGTGTTTTTTCTGAGAAAGCATTTGAATAATTGCTTTAGACACTCCTTTTTAGGTTGATGGATTTTGACAATTCAGAAGGATCCCAAACTTTAATATCTTCTCATAGATATTGGTTGGCTAGATGCCTTTTTTGGGACCTTTCTTTTTGCCATAGACATTTATTCAGGAAAAAGCTCACAGGACTCTTCTACCTTATCTGGCTTGATCACCTAAGAATTTGCATATCTTGCTGTGGATGCACGTCTGTGATCGTTCTTGAACTCTTCCACTCTCCTCATTGACAATCTTGGTTTACCCAAGTTTGAACTACTTACTGCTGATTATGTTTCCTTCTACTTTGACTGACATTCGGCGGTTCATGTATATTCTGTATCATTTTGAAATTAAATCGAGTTCATTTTTGTATACATGTCTGATAAAATATTGGGTGGAGAATTGGGTTGTATCTTCTCTATAGTTTTGCTGTGTTTCAATGAGTTTCACTTGTGATATGACCAGGTTGGGATTCTGAAGCTTATATATGATTACGGCCATAATCTTCTCAGTTCATTATGATTTCCTTGGAATATTAAAAACCTTGTATTGTCTTCTGTTCCAATCAGGACGAGTTGCAAGCACTTGATGGACTTCAAGCTGTTTCTAGATGCTGCAAAGAGTATGCCTTACAACTTGATTTACAGATATTAAGATTTATTACGTAACTAAAGAAATTGAAATATATCTGTCAGATCACCGAGTCTTAAAGGGTGAAAAATGAAAATCATGTGCAGACCATGTTTAGAAAATAAGTTACTAGTGTTACTTTGAGGTTTGATCGGTATAAACATTTCACATTTCTTACCATAATAGTTCCAGCTTCTTTTGCATGCAATTTGTGTGTCAAAACGATTTATAAAAGATACCATAAGTTAAAAGCGAATTTTTTGGTTAATTTGGGTAAACAAAGGCCTGCATGCAAACTGTAACTTGATTGCCAAACTTGTGAAGTATTTTTGATGAGTAACCTTTATCAGGACTACCAATGTATTTATTGCTGATGAAACATTTGGTTTTTATTGATAGGGTCAATGAATTTGTTGGGACAAAACCAGATCCACTATTACCTCTGTATGCTCTGATGATCTCACTCTCATTCTTTATTTGTTTATTGAATGATAATGTAACTTATGATATTTTCTTCTGGACAGAAACAAGAAACGGCGCCGATCTTGTCGCATTTGGAAGTGGATCCGGTATGTTCTCTTGGTTTTAGGTCACTCTTCTTCTTTATATTGACTTCCTATAGAAATTTTCTGTTCATTAGCTTCCTGTATTCAATCTGAATAATGTTGCTGAAAACTAAATTGTTGTTGTTGATCATTAAGGTAGATTTTATTTTATTTTAATTTAATTATTTTATTTTATGTTTTGTTTGCCATCAGGTCAAAACTTTGTTTTTTCTACCGTATTGTTTGTTTAGACATAGATTCTGGTCCTGTCTTTGTTTTTGAACCTTTTGTGGTATCTGTTGTCTCATTTCTTACTTGATCATATTAACTGAAGTTTTGTTTTGTCACATCAATAACTCTTTACTAACTAAAGGCAGCTATACTGTTTGTCATTCATTTACGTACATATTTCTCCTGAAATGTTCTAAATGCGTGCAAGCTTACTTGTTTTGATTCCCATGGACAAGGGACATTTGGTCACTAAGGTTCTTAAAGACTTTTATTTGACAGATTATTTCTGATTTTGCTATTCTCACCTTTTTCTTTGTATTGGTTCGCAAGAAAAATATTGCATCTAATTTAAACAAGATCGTTGTTACTAAAAAGAACTGATTTGGGTTCTTTGGATTATAGCTAAGTTTGTCTGTTGTGTTGTAGTATTGCCTGTTTCCTCTATTATTTATTTTCTGTAAATGTTGACTGATTTTTCTGCAGGTTGAGATGGTTGAAGCTGATTACTTCTATTATTTTCAAACTTTTCTTTACTTCTTTTATTCTCTGTGTTTGGTCGAATTCATATCTTCCACTGCTTGACAATGCTCTTGCCTCACACAATTATTCTTCAATAAGTAATGCCTTATGTTAGTTGTTGCCAACATATTTACGTATTCCCCATAAATGTTCATATATTATCCCTATGAACAAATTTTTATTTTTATTTTTTTGATAAATTTGGACAAGCCACTGGAAGCACGCCATAGGCGTGGTTGGAACCTTCAACCACTCTTTGTGAGAGGGAATGAGAGGGAATGGGCTAGTCAACTTTCCTTGTGAAAATTGGTCCCTATGAACAATTTTAGCTTTAGCATGCTAAAAGGACACCTCAGGAGTTGTAGGCAAAGGCTTTAATTTTTTCCTTCTCATCAACACCCTATTGCAGCATGTTTCTTCTTCCTGGAATCCACATTGGGATATTAGGATGTTTTGCTCAAGATTTACGGGGAACATTCCGTATCCACTGTGTGTAATTCCTTAATTTGTTGGTCTGATGCTTGGAATACGTGAAATTCGGTTCATCGTAATAAATTGATGTTTTGACCATTTTGGGCATGAAGAGTATTCATTTCACTCTTGCTAGGAGATTCAGATTCTTGTCCCTGAAGGATGATATTTCATGTGTTTGAACTAATATCATAGACATTAGTATATTACTTTGGTTCGGTAGTGCAGGGCATGGCTGCTATAGATACTTCAAAATGTGGTACACAAAATATGGAATTTATATATGATTTTCGATAAAATTTACTTTTCATCATTCTGATTGAGAAAACATTTTAAATCTCTATTCTCATGCATTTCAGTGGTTGAAAATTTAGTAGGAATCACTTATTGGATTTGAATGCTATGTGCTTTTTCTTTAAAACATTTGTTTCAATTGAGCAGTGAAACCCATTTATGTTTTAGTAGACTATAACTTTCTTCTCTGCCATTTTTTTTTGTTTTACTGATTGATGAAAGAAATTCATTTAAGAAGATTCTTGATTTGGAATACTTTGGCGGTTGTGGTGGATGGATATTTTTATTGGGGGAATAGGTCCATATAGTGAGTCTATTGCCAGTGGTAGCATAGGCAAAATTTTCGAAAGACCAGAGTTGGCTGCTTGTAAGAATTCTCAATTATTTCCATCAGCTGAAAGCTAAACTTTTTTCCTTTTTCCTGAGCAGAAAGAACTTTTGCTGCAATTTCTCATGGCTATGCTGCTCCAGTAGTTGCTTGCCACAACTGGAATTGCCTAGCTGCAGTTGTCTATGTCCAAAGAACTGTACTTGTTGCCGTTGCAAGTACAGGTGCCCCAGCAGCTGTTGCTCAGGGATTTCTTGTTGCTGGCTTTTCTCATGCTGCAAACCTCCATGTTGTGATGCTTCATGCTGCAAGCCTCCATGTTGTGATGCTTCATGCTGCAAGCCTCAATGCCCTACAAATTCATGCTGCAACTCTCCGTGCCCAGAAGGTTCATGCTGCAAGCCTAAGTGCCCAAAGATCTCATGTTGCAAGCCCCGATGCCCTGAAGCTTCATGTTGTGAACCTTGTAGCTGTGATGTTTCATGTTGCAAGCCTAAATGCCCCAAGATTTCTTGTTGCAATCCTTGTAAAAGCTGCTTTTCATGTTGCTGCAAATCTCAAGGTCCTGAAGGATCATGTTGCTGTGCACCTCAGTGCCTGGAGGTTCCATGTTGCTGTAAGCTTTGTTGCTGCGAAGTTTCATGCTGTAAGGTTTCAAGCTGCTGGCCTACATGCGGAAAGGGCTCATGCTGCCGGCCTCGCTGTCCTAAATGTTCTGTAGATACATGTGGGTTCTGGAAGTGGCTATGTTGCTCATGCCCGAGCATTTCATGCCCCGAGTACTCTTGTGGCTGTGTCTGGTCATGGCCCAAGTGCCCAAAGTGTGCTGAATCATGCCTCTGCTTGCGATGCAGCTCAGAGACTTGCTGTATTAGTGGCTGTCAGTGTTGATATTAACATACTCTGCGTATTCCTTACTGTTATCTATTGATACGCTCTCTGTTTAAGATTTTGGAATCTCAATGGACCACATATGAAGCTTGTACAGTTCCCACCCTCCATTTTGTTTAGTGTTCTCCATGATGTTCTTGTGACAATCAAATGCTATTATTGTAACTGCAGGGTTGTTGCCTTGTACTGCCAAAGGGAAATTGTTTTTTTATTATTATTATTTATAAATGTTTTGTTCTTTTAGTTAGATGTTAAAAGTTTTGTGAGAATGTTATTCAGAAGTTTGTTGATTGTAGGCCAGAGTAGTGTCAAATTATGCGAGAAACTTTTTGTTTATTTTATATTAAATGTCTCATTTTTCCCGATGTAGATGATTCAATTATGTCTCTGCTTAGTGACCTGAATACGCACTCTCAAGTTTCTTCTCAGCTAATAATATCAAAAGGTAGAAACATCCAAAGAACTTCAAGTGAGACCTAACATGATTTTGACGGGGAACACGATTTGCAAAGTATCATAATAAAAGTTTCAGGACAAATAGAAAAATATCCCAAAAACTTCATATTCTTACATAAATATATATATATAAAAATATATAAATATTTACTATGTTTGTTTCCTATCGTATTTCCTTGCTATTTCCTCTCACGATCCCTTCCTTGGATGTAGTAGGCCTACCCTACGACAATTTCACTAATCCATACGACTCCTACCTACATTCCCGTATCCATTCCACGTGATCCACCATCCTCCACGGTTTCATTTCACCTCCAACGATCCCTGGGTCCCACTCTTACTCCCAACTCCCAATTGGCTCATCAACCTGTTCTCTGTCCCAACCCCAACAGTGAACCATGATCCCCACGTGTCCAAACTCCATCCGTTCCCATTCCCAAACTCAAGGGACCACCAGACCAATCCCTCGCTTCCACCCCATATCCACAAATCCCAAAATCGTAAATAACACCATACCCCGATGGCAATTGGCAAACCTCATCCCTCTCAATCCCTTCACTTTTATATCCCCCACCCTTCCACTTCCAATCCTCCTCCAATCACTTAACCATAACCATGTCACTCCTCCCTCTCCTCCTCCTCCTCCTCCTCCATTCCTCCTCATCCGAACCGTCCATCTCCTCTCCTCCCTCCACCTACATCATCCACGTGTCCCCCTCCTCGAAGCCCTCCTCCTCCCCCTCCCTCCCCCACTGGTACTCTTGCCTTCTCCGCTCCCTCAACCCTCGCTCTCTCCGCCACCCTCCTCCCCGCCTCCTCTACTCCTACTCCTCCGCCCTTTCCGGCTTCGCCGCCGTCCTCTCCCCTTCCCAAGCCTCCTCCCTCCTCTCTCACCCCTCCGTCCTCTCCGTCATCCCCGATCTCCCCCGCCATCCCCACACCACCCACACCCCCTCCTTTCTCCATCTCTCCAACTCCTCCGGCATCTGGCCCCAATCCGACTACGCCTCCGACACCATCATCGGCATCCTCGACACCGGCGTCTACCCCCACAACCATCCCAGCTTCTCCGACTCCGGCCTCCCTCCTCCTCCCTCCTCCTGGCGCGGCTCCTGCAACTCTGGCCCCGGCTTCCCCTCATCCTCCTGCAATCGCAAGCTCATCGGCGCCCGCTTTTTCTTCAAGGGCTACGAGGCCGCCCTCGGCCACCCCATCGACGAATCCCGTGAATCTAAGTCCCCTCTCGACACCGAGGGCCACGGCACCCACACCTCCTCCACCGCCGCGGGCTCCTCCGTCCCCGATGCCAGCTTTTTCTCCTACGCCCGCGGCCTCGCCCGCGGCATGGCCACCAACGCCCGCATCGCCGCCTACAAGATCTGCTGGGCCGCCGGCTGCTACGACTCCGACATCCTCGCCGCCATGGATTCCGCCATCCAAGACGGCGTCGACATCATCTCGCTTTCCGTCGGCGCCAACGGCTACGCCCCTAGCTACTATCGCGACTCCATTGCGATCGGCGCCTTCGGCGCCGTCCGCCACGGTGTCGTTGTCTCCTGCTCCGCCGGGAACTCCGGCCCTGGTCCGTATACGGCCGTGAACATCGCGCCGTGGATTCTCACCGTCGGCGCTTCCACCATCGACCGCGAGTTCCCCGCTGACGTTGTGCTCGGCAACGGGGATGTTCTCGGTGGTGTTTCCTTGTACGCCGGCGACTCCCTCGACTCCACGGACCACCCCTTGGTTTACGGCGGCGATTGCGGCTCCGCGCTCTGCATCTCCGGCAGCCTCGACTCGTCAAAAGTCGCCGGGAGGATCGTCTTGTGCGACCGCGGAGTCAACGCTCGTGTCGAGAAAGGGAGCGCCGTGAAGCTCGCCGGCGGAGCCGGCATGATCCTCGCCAACACCGCCGACAACGGTGAGGAGCTCCTCGCCGACTCCCACCTCATCCCCGCCACCATGGTCGGCGAGAAGGCCGGAAACATCATCAGATCCTACATCCGCTCCACCAATTCCCCAACCGCCAACATCGCCTTCCGCGGCACCGTCATCAGCTCCTCCCCGCCGGCCCCTCAGGTCGCCGCCTTCTCCAGCCGCGGCCCCAGCTTCCGCACGCGTGAAATCCTTAAGCCCGACGTCATCGCCCCCGGCGTCAACATCCTCGCAGGCTGGACCGGCACCACCTCCCCCACCGACCTCGAGATCGATCCCCGACGGGTGGCCTTCAACATCATCTCCGGCACCTCCATGTCCTGCCCCCACGTCAGCGGCATCGCCGCCCTCCTCCGCAAATCCTACCCCAACTGGAGCCCCGCCGCCATTAAATCCGCCCTCATGACCACCGCCTACAACACCGACAACTCCAACACCATCATCAAAGACCTCGCCACCGGCGACGACTCAACTCCATTCGTCCGCGGCGCCGGCCACGTCGACCCAAACCGGGCACTAGACCCCGGCCTTATCTACGATATCACCATCCCCGACTACATCTCCTTCTTCTGCTCCATCGGCTACGGACCTCTTCAAATTTCAGTATTCATGAGAGATGAAACGACCCCCGTGAATTGCTCGTCGGCGGGCACTTTCGCCAGCCCCGGCGACCTCAACTATCCTTCATTCGCCGTCGACTTCGATTCCGTGGACGATGTGGTTACTTACAAGAGGGCGGTGACGAACGTCGGAGCCGAGGATGAAGCCGTGTATGAAGTTCAAGTGTTGAGCCCCAGCGGAGTTGAAGTCACAGTCGAACCAAACAAACTGGAGTTCAGCTCGATAGGCCAGAGTTTGTCGTATTCGATCACCTTCGCTTCCGGTTTGAGTTCAGAGGCCAACGTGGCAGCAGCCTCTCAGTCATTTGGGTCGATCGTTTGGTCGGATGGTGTTCATGATGTTCGGAGTCCCATCGCGGTTTCCTGGCACTCCGGCGTAGCGGAAGCTAGTTTTTGATGTGATGTGGTTCTGAGTTGCTGCTGGGCTCTGATTGATTATTGGCATTGTGGATAAATTATTATCATAATAGAGCCAAGCCAGAAGTACTCTATGTTTTTTGGCTGAGCTGATGGAGCTGGGGAAATAGACTCTATAGAGAAGATGGATGGATGCATGCATTATCAGTTGTGTTGAATAAGTAAGAGGTGTGTCTCGAGTCCAGTTAGATTTTATTTGGGAGAGAAGTAGGGTAGTCAGATAAAGGTTAATTGTTTAGTTTTTGGTTTTAATGCAAGTTTGTTGCCAGTGCAGCATATCATATCATTGTGCTTTCTCTTATCTAGGTCTGGTCTTGTTTGGATTTGCTTTTAAAAAAAATATATATATTTTTTTAAATTTATTTAAAAAATTCTGAAAAAAAGTAGTTAAACATTTCTGTTATTTTTGTGTTTGAATAAATTAATCTAAAAACAGTTTTATAATAATAATAATAATAATAATAATAATAATAATAATAAGTATTTTGATAATTAATACTCTTCAAAATAGCCTTAAAAATGTTTGAAATAGATGTTTTGATAATTGACACCTTCTAAAATAAATTCTTCAGAATAGTTTTTTTTCCCAAAAGTTACAAATCACTAGCTTTTTAAAAAAAAACTGTTTTTTAGTTTTTTTTTTTTACAGCTTTTGTTTTTCTATAAAAACCCATCCAAACATAATATTGTCCCAAAAATACTTAATTTACTCTGAAAGCGTTTATGGGACAAAAAAAAAAAAAAACCAATCCAAACAAAGCCTTACCGTATTGGAAGATGTGCTCACACGTTTATTTTTCCTGTCCAACTGGTTAGTATCAATAACTATATAATTTCATCATGGCATATATATTTTCATATTTGAAGTTAATTTAGAAATGAAATTAGTTTTCAAGTTACTGTTTTTTTCTTAAAATTTGATTATCCTTTTGGTTTTGCACATTTGGTTATCACCTGTTTTACATTTAAATAAGTGTATATTGTGTTCATAGATTTATACACGCAGTTATCAATAAAGCACAAATCTTTTCATTTACAATATGTTGCTAACAATGCCTGCTGTTTGCAACACCCGAACTACTCAAACCGAACACATCAAAGATAAACTTGTGATTGGAGGAAATATGTAGATGCCTTGGATTCAATCCTGCAAAAAAGTTTCAATAAATCAAGATGCTTTAAGAAATGAGGTATTTATGAAGGCTAAAGATTGTAATGAAATGAAGAAAACCAGTCCCAATTTAGTACATACAACCAGACTTCACAACACTAGTAGTGATTTGCTATGAAAATGGTAAAAGGGTTACTAAAAGAGCAATGCTATATATGTCGACAAAACTACACGAATTCGTGTGCCAAATCCATTGATGAAATCTTGGGATCATCAACACAACCATCCCGAGGCATCATCAACGGGTTTGGGCACACGAATTTGTGTAATCTTGTCCACATTTAGCATTTATATCAGTTGAATTAACAAAATCGGTAACAAAGGTTCACAGGGTATAATGCAGAAGCAATTTGATAAATGTTCAGGGGCCGACAGAAAAGTATAATTCTGAGACAAAGATACATGTACTGAAAATCTTAGAATAGAAAGTACTGCTGATTTAGGAAAATGATGAAGAACAAGGAACAAAACTTCAACTAGTAACTATAACAATAACAAGGGGATCATATTTCTGAAGATTACATAAGCCCATAGAAGATAATATTTTCAATTATATAATCACATTTGAAGCAAATTGGCTGTTTTTTTTTAAGTACTTAACAACTTAAAACTTACAAACTCCAGTAGTCTAGATCCACTAATTCACAATTGCATGGATGCCAGATATTTCTCACAAGATAAAACATGAACAGAGAACACCCACATAACTTAGGCTAGTCTGCTTCATATGGCAAACTATTCAAGCTCCCTCCTTGTCTGCATGGACAGAATTGTGCATCAATCTAACAAAGTGTGATACCCATCAGCTTTCAAACAGACTCAGGGTAAAATAGCTTCAACTTAACTTCACTTTAGCAAAAATGAAACCAACAAGCTATTTTTCTCAGTACTGACTTTATAGTCTCAATCACTCTCAAATAAGGTCATAGTTCCTTGGGACCTGAACATTGCCTCAAGACTCACCCTTCTACAACATTATGATCAAAGCATGTCAATGATTTTATTGGCCAACAAATACAAGAGTTTTAAAAGTTTGCATTAGTGGAAAATTGATTGCTTCAATGTAAAGAGTACCAAAGAATAGTGAGCACAACAAAATGGGGAAAGTCAAAGGAAAACACAAACCAAGTGACTCACTCATTTCCACATTTTGAATTGCTAAGGCAGTAAGAAAAAATAAACATAGAACCATAAGTAGATACATCATGCACCTGAAGAGGAATTACCCTTCAATCTTTCATCAAAGTTTGTTTCTTTCCCCATTTTAATATCAATGGGAAAAAGGTGATCTATCCAAACTCCGTCATTTTTTCCCCAAAGTTTGTGCTCTCATCATACAAACTTTCCCTAAATGAAACCTTCACAACTACAACAACCTAAACACCAATTTGATTAAGATAGGCATCCATCAAACAATAAAATCAACTAAATAAGTCGGAACACTAATTAACAGCTTGTTAAACAAACATTAATGCTAACATATATAAAATAGTTAAAATTGAGTGAGAATCACCAAATTTCATGAGAAACTCATAATCTACTTGCTCCCCCAACCATAGAATCACGAACACTTGCCAAAAGATTAAACCTTTTTCCATTTTCACAAGTTATTGAAGAAACACTCAAACTACAATACAAAATATAAACAAATAAAATTGGGGGAGGATTATCAAATTTTATGAGGTTATCCGAATAATCACAATCAAAACACTCATCAGCCCTTACAATCACAAGCACTAAAAAACACCAATTTTGGCATAGTTCAGCAATAATAAACCCTAAAAAGAAAAGAAAAGAAAAAATTAGAGAAGACGACAAATCAAGTTATACCTGTTTTATCAGAAACATCACATAACAGGACAACCAATTTTATTCCAACACATAAACACGCAACAACGAATCACAAAAGAAACAACAAAAGATAAAAGAGATCACAATACACAAAGATTATTACCAATAATAAAACCAAACAAATCATACCTAACAGCCTGGATCTCGGTCAACAGATCAAGCGCAAGCACAGGGGTTCTCAAACGCGACCAAATCCTCCTCGCCGGCGCTCCGGAACAAGAAATACCCCGCGGCGAGGCCCACGATCACAGCAACGAACACCCCGCCGTTGAACGACATCACGGCTAGCATGAGAAGGTACCCGATGGCGGAGTTGAGGCCGAAGATCACCGCGGCGAAGAGCCGGGCGTGGATGGGGGCGGCGCGGGGGGGGAAGAGCAGAGGGATCTGGGCGGACGGCGGCGATGAAGGGGCTTTGGATTTGGCGAGAATCTTAAAGCGGATCCGAAGGCCCTCCATGTATTGATAGAAGGCCGAAACGAGGAAGAGGGCGATGAGGGAGAGCGCGTAGCTTCCCCAGGAGTCGGTCCGCCATGAATCGAAGAGTATAGTTACAGTTTTGCCCCAATAGAAGGTCATGTGCATCATCTTGGCAACGAAGGATGGAGAGGGGCAAATTCGGAAAAATAATTCAACGCGAGTTCAGATAAACGAAAGAGAAAAAGAGGGAGAGAGATTGAGAAGATGGCCAGTTCTTTGGAGAAGGATGGAATATAACATCTTGTGGGCTTTATGGTTGCCCTTTATTATTGACATAATTACTACTTTACCTAATGGTTTTTTTTTATCCTTCATTAAATTTAGGACTAAATCAATCTCAAGCTCAACTCTGTCGAAAGTCCAAACACTGGTTAATTACTATCATTCATCTTGTAAAATAATTTGGATTGATATGAAAGTTAAGAGAACAAAAAGAAATCAGTGGTGTATTGATTAGCGGTGGAATAATATGGAAAATTAACATGAATGGCATTTGAGAAATTTGTTGGAAACTACAAGGGCTTGAATGGACTAAGGAGGAAGGAAGGCCGTGTAGTACAATAGATGTGGCGGTACTTGTACCGCAACGGGAACGGAATAATGGGAGTGTTGTCCTATAGATCCACAATGTTTTTTTTATTGTGAACCTAATTGAACCAATATGTTCACAAATTTAAAAAGAATCGAGAAAAACTTTTAAAAATATAAAATAATATATAAAATACCCTCTTATGGTTCGTCGTGAAACTTCAGGTGTGTGGATGACTCCTCAGATGAACTCCTTACTCGTATGATTGACTACTTCTCTGAAAATCGGACCTCTAAGATTCTTATCTCACCAAAAAGGGGATCTGTAGAGAGAAAGGTCAGATACTCATGTTTCAAGGTAGTCTCCGATGTTCAAATCGGAGAGGTTCTAAATGACAGTAAAAGTAAGGAGAATAGTGAGTAAAAAGTGGGAGAAAGTAGAAATGATTCCAAATGAGACTGATAGGCAATCAATCCAGAGTAGCATAGAATGAGATGTCCTTGTTGTGAAACGAGGTCCTTCTCATGTAATGTTGAGGTCATTAGCCAACTAGAACCTAGTTAGTTGTTAGTTTAGAGACAATAGAGTGCTAGCTCGAATATAATTGAGCGTCAGCTCAAATACAGTTATGCACTAGACTAGAGGCGGTTGGGTGCTAATTGTTAGCATCATCCGAGTCTTTTGGAGAGCTAATCTCCGTTGTTAAATGAACAAGATCTAGGAGGTCAGTTGACAGTTGAGTTTTCATCTGGGCTCATATGATCATGCCCTAATTCTTATTTTTATCATGCATGATCAATATTATGTTTATTGAATCAATACATTGTATGTCTCCTAAGGAGTGGAAATATTTAGATGATGAACTTTTAGTTAAAATGATAATTTTAGTATATTGTTTGTGAAATATTCGGTATTTATCTATATTGATATTCACAAATAATTATTCGAATAGATTATACATGTAATTTTTGGGCTGTGTTTGATTGCCACTTTTTTCCCTGGAAAATTTTCCCATGGCTCATTTTTCCAGCCAAATGGGCTATTTCCGTTCCACAAACCCTATCACGTGACCCTATTTTCCTTAAAATCTTGGAAAACCTTTTCCAGCCTCCCCCCATAGGAAAAGATTTCTAGCTAATGAACACTGGATTGACCAAATTCCTAACTACCAAGTTACAAAGATATCTAGAGCACAATCAGATCATTGGCCACTAATATTAGAATGCAAAGAATTAGAAGGGAAAGCAAAGAGACCTTTCAGATTTGAAAACTATTGGGTTGATAATCCTGATTATAGAGACAGTGTAGAAAACATTTGGAGAACCACCAAATTTACAAACCCCCTACATGATCTAAGCCATAGATTGCATGTACTTAAAAAAGACCTAATCAAGAAATGTAGGAGACCAGCCAAAGGAGTTGAAGATCAGATTAAGGTCACTGAAGATGAAATTGAGAAACTAGAAAACAAAAGTAGGGACACTCAGATGGATCAGAGGGATTGGACTAAACTTAAAATACTTTATAACAAACACCAAGCCCTCATGAGGCAAAATACATCATTATGGGCACAAAAGCTAGGAAAAATTGGCTTAAAAATGGAGATAACAACTCTAAATTCCTTCATCAGGTAACTAGACAACATAGAAGGACGAATAGAATAAACCAGATAAAAACTGAAACCAATGGGGTAATTACTGAGTTTGATGGTATAGAAGCTCAATTCATTGCATTCTACACAAACCTGTGGAAGGTTAGGAAAACATGGAACCCCTCTGAGTTGCTTCAAACTCTCCCTGATGATTTTCCTACCCTCTATGTGGAACAACAATCTTCTCTGATTAGACCAATCATAAAGTATGAAGTTTATAAGACACTAACTTCAATGCAATCTGGAAAATCCCCTGGTCCTAATGGTATGAATGTTGAGTTTTTTAAAGTTCATTGGCATATCATTGGTGATTCTGTTTTTAAAGCTATTGATTATTTTTTTCATCATGGCATGCTTCACAATAGTTGGAATCAAACACATATTTGTCTCATACCAAAGAAAGATAACCCCCAACTAGTGCGGGATTTTAGACCAATCTCTCTTTGCAATGTAAATTACAAATTGATTTCAAAAATTCTCTCTAATAGACTCAAACCACTGCTAAAACATCTTATTGGGTTTGAACAAACTGCATTTATTAAAAACAGAAGCATATTTGACAACTTGTTTATGGCTCAGGAACTGGCTCACTCATTAGAATATAATATCAAAGACCTCCCTATGACGATTACTAAAATAGACATGGAAAAGGCATATAATATTCTTAGATGGGATGCCATTATCATGGTCCTCTCCAAAATGAACTTCCCTAATCTATGGATTACTTGGATAAAGGCTTGTATAGAGACAACTAGTATGGCTTTCATTATTAATGGCAAGGTTGGGAAGTCGGTCAAGCCCATGGCTGGGATTAGACAAGGTGATCCTATTTCACCTTACCTATTTATATTAGTCTCCCAAACATTAACAAACCTACTTAAAAAAGCTGAACATATGAAACTCCTAACAGGAATCAGAATCTCTGCAAATGAAACTCTCACCCACATACTCTATGCTAATGATCTTCTCATTTGTTGCAAGCCTCTAGAAAAAAAATGCTGGAACTATTTACCAATGTCTCAAAATTTACTCTGAATTAACTGGGCAGAGAGCCAATCTTAACAAATCTGAAATATTCTTCCCTTCAAGATTTAACAAGCATATAAAAAGGGTCATTCTTAGCCAATTGGCCATCAAACAGGGTCAATTCCCTTTTAAATACTTGGGTTGTTTGATATCCCCTCATAGATTGACTGCTAATACTTTCCAACCTTTAGTAGATTCTGTAAAAAACAAATTAGCTCATTGGAAATCTAAAAATCTGTCTATAGCTGGTAGACTAACCCTTATTAACTCCACTATTATGGCATTGCTAGTATACGGTCTTAACACATATAACATCCCTGACTCTATACTGGATAACATCTCTAGATTGGTGATGAGGTTCCTTTGGGGCAGAGATAGCAATAATGGGGGTTCCCATCTTATTGGTTGGAATACTGTTTCCACACCAAAGTCTGAGGGAGGTCTTGGTATTAGAGATCTTAAGAGAATGAAGTTCTCTTTATTGGCTAAACATGCTTTGGACTTCATTAATCAAGAAGATAAGAACTGGATTAAATTAATGACTTATAAATATGGGAAGGTTAACATTTGGAACATGATGAACCAAACAAAAACCTCACATATATTTAGATCTCTACACAAAGGAATGGGTAAGTTGAAAAATTTCATTACTCCTTGTCATACTCTTGCAACTGACTATGTAATTAGGGATACTTGGATATTTGATATACCTATTCAATTTAAACCTATATATGTTAACATGGATATTGACCTCTCTGAAGCTCAAATTGTTAATTTAACTGTTAATCAATCCTGGGATGAAGAGCTTGTCAAGAAAAATTTCCCTAGTTTTCTCACTCAATCAATCCTAACTAAGGACATTGATCGGGAAACTAGAACCAAGAAATGGAAATGTGCGGATAAATCTGGGGGCAGGACCTTAACTGCTACTATTTATGAATTATGTGAACCATTCCATGTCACAGATAACTGGAAAGGGTGGAAACTAATGTGGAAACTAAATATTGCTCCTAGAGTCAAAATATTTCTCTAGAAATTTTTTCACAGGAGATTACCTACTAGAAGCATGTTGTATGCAAGGAACTGTGGGCCTGATGATCCCTGTCCTATGTGTTCACTTGAATCTGAAACTAGTACTCACCTATTCCAAAATTGCAGATGGGCCAGGCTATTTTGGTCTGAAATCCAAATGGTTGGTTTTCTGAAAAATTGTAACACTCAGGAGGACAGTATACAAGATGGAACCTGGCTAACTGAAGGATCAATTGGAAACCTTGTTTTAACTAAATTTGAAAAGATTATTATTGCTTATGCATTATGGCTTATTTGGATCTCAAGATGCAACAGGATTTTCAGGGATGATCAAAGAAATCCTCAGTGGGTAGCAAGACAATGTATGATGGCTGCTGAGGAGTTCTATCAGAAAGAACAACCAATTGAAGAGCTAACTAACAATTTACAGGTCAAATGGAACAGAAGATCCCACGAGCACCTATTGTTCTCAGATGCTTCATGGCAAGCTGAAGGAGGTAAGGCATATCTAGGATTCATTATCTTTACTAACTGTGAAAATTTTTGTGGTGCAACTGCTGAGATAGAAGAAGTAACATCAGTATTTGAAGCTGAAGCTAAAGCTTTAAGGAAGGGGCTGATATATCTAGAAGGAATTGGAAGTCATCAAGTAGTGATTCATTGTGATCATTCCAACCTTGTGAGAAGGCTGCAAAAGAAAAGATCTGGGAACCATGATGGATACAATGAAACAGTAGAAGACTGTAGGAGAATGTTGCTGAAACTTCAGAACTGAGAAATCATTCATATTCCAAGGGAGCAAAACCAAGGGGCAGATGAGCTATCTAAGTTAGCAAAGAATACAAATGGGAGCTGGTTTTTTGACAACTTTGAAGACATACCAACATGAGTGTGTGATTTTGTTCGAGAATTTAGAAACTCTATTTAATGTTTTAGCCATGTAAGCTCTGTTTATTTACCAAAGAAAAAAAAAAACAGAGGGGGTATTTTGTAAAAAAGCAAAAAACAAAAGGCAGCTCGCGACGCTACACCCACCCGAAACGCGAAAAAAAGCCTAGATCCTTTCTCTCTCCTCTCCGCGGCGCTCATCGAACCTCCCCGCGCCACCACCGGAGCCTCCCCGATCCTCCCGCTCCGGCGCCTCACCGAACTCCTTCAAAATCTCTGATTTCGCTCGCACCGACTTCATAGAGGTTTGCCATCTCTGATTTTGGGGATTTTCATGTTGATTTTTTCTAGTAATCATGGGTTTTCTGTATTTTGCTTCATATTTGAACTATTTTTTGATGTATTCGATTGATCTGGTGAGGATCAATCTTTAGTCACTCCATTTTGTTGATCATCCATAGAATTTGCAACGATTCTGTCCCAGTATATGGTTCATGCTACTTGATTTGGTTGTCGAATCTAACATATGATTGCTATTGAGATCTGTATCACTTTTTTGATGAGAGATTTGAAAGAAAAAGGAGATTGCTTGAATTTGGTTAGTAGTCTGCAATTCAACAATTTTTATGTATATGGCAATCATATTTCATTGTTTTTCTCTCTGTTTTTCATTGTGTGGAGTTTGCAGTATTAAATCTTAATCTTGCAACAACTTTTTCTCGAGTATTGTTCATGCTACTTGATTTGGTTGTTGAATCGAATATGACTTGTAGAAAGTATAATGGTATTTGAGGGATCTGAGAATGGATCAATTCAGAGAATGACATGAGGACATCACTGATGTTTTAGATACAATTACTTCAGCTTTGGTTTTAGATGCATGCATATTTGTGTTGGAAAAGTTTTGATATCTTCTTGATGGGAAAGTTTTGAAAGAATCAATGAGTACATAACTATCTAACTCTGGAGAAAAATTAGAATAACTCACATCCTCAAGGTTGGGTCATTTAAAAATTTAAGGGTTATTCCAAGAGAAAGGAAAGAAATCTGAGACCAGCCAGAAATAAATAAGTCCCAAAAATTTCTCAACAAAACTTCTACTTCTGATAGGATTAGAGTTTAGATCTTTATTGAGACGACCTTAATAGAGTTCCAAACTATCATAAATTAACCAGAAATCTTCAATAAATTAGTGAAAGTCAACTCGCATCCTAATTTATCAGCATATCAGATTATTGCGATTGTTCAAAAAAAAAACTCTTGAGTATCATTAATGCCTAAACCATCGAAAATCTAACATAAAGAAGGATTAACACATTATTCAGGGGATTTTCAGAAACCCTTGATTCACCTCGCCAAGTAAAATGGATCAATAGAACATAAATCGATGATGAAAGGAAAATAAAGGAAATAATCATGCAAGCTTAACAACCTGTAAGATTATTTTCAAGCAATATAAGTGCCTTCGGAATTATATCCGGGGATCTCTAAAAGATCGAGCACGAATTTCATGGGAGAAAAAAACTATAAAAAAAAAATCACAATAAATTTCTAAAGTAAAACCTAAACATTGAGATCGCGATAGAAAAATTGGAGAATGAATCGAGATCGATGGGTTAGTGATTAGATAGAAAGAGATTTTTACCCTGAATTTCAGAAAACCTAAGCTCTGTCGAAGATCAAACGACAAATCGCCAGATGAGCCTCGAGGGAGGGAGCGAGTGGAAATGAGGTTCCAGAATAGCAACGGGTCGGATTTGGGTCCGCTACTTGTAAATCCAGGGATGGATCTGATAAGATAAATGGTTGTTTTGCAAATAAACACAAATTTTATTTTATTTTTATTAAAATGGATAAACCACGTTGTATTATTCAATTACCAACTTGAGGAGCTCAAATACGAGCAACAATGTACCAACTCTTTTTAAGCATTGAATAATACAACGTGGTTTATCCATTTTAATAAAAATAAAATAAAATTTGTGTTTATTTGCAAAACAACCATTTATCTTATCAGATCCATCCCTGGATTTACAAGTAGCGGACCCAAATCCGACCCGTTGCTATTCTGGAACCTCATTTCCACTCGCTCCCTCCCTCGAGGCTCATCTGGCGATTTGTCGTTTGATCTTCGACAGAGCTTAGGTTTTCTGAAATTCAGGGTAAAAATCTTTTTCTATCTAATCACTAACCCATCGATCTCGATTCATTCTCCAATTTTTCTATCGCGATCTCAATGTTTAGGTTTTACTTTAGAAATTTATTGTGATTTTTTTTTTATAGTTTTTTTCTCCCATGAAATTCGTGCTTGATCTTTTAGAGATCCCCGGATATAATTCCGAAGGCACTTATATTGCTTGAAAATAATCTTACAGGTTGTTAAGCTTGCATGATTATTTCCTTTATTTTCCTTTCATCATCGATTTATGTTCTATTGATCCTTTTTACTTGGCGGGGTGAATCAAGGGTTTCTGAAAATCCCCTGAATAATGTGTTAATCCTTCTTTATGTTAGATTTTCGATGGTTTAGGCATTAATGATACTCAAGAGTTTTTTTTTTTGAACAATCGCAATAATCTGATATGCTGATAAATTAGGATGCGAGTTGACTTTCACTAATTTATTGAAGATTTCTGGTTAATTTATGATAGTTTGGAACTCTATTAAGGTCGTCTCAATAAAGATCTAAACTCTAATCCTATCAGAAGTAGAAGTTTGGTTGAGAAATTTTTGGGACTTATTTATTTCTGACTGGTCTCAGATTTCTTTCCTTTCTCTTGGAATAACCCTTAAATTTTTAAATGACCCAACCTTGAGGATGTGAGTTATTCTAATTTTTCTCCAGAGTTCGATAGTTATGTACTCATTGATTCTTTCAGAACAACCGGATTCAAAGTGAAGGATGAGATTTTTTATATTTATATTTCTATTTTATTTTTGTGGTAGGTGTGAGATATCAGCATCACTCTTTTAGATAACTTTGACAGTTTGAGCATTAACACTAAGGATGTCGGGGTCGGGGCAACGCTTGAATGTGGTGCCAACTGTGACCGTGCTCGGTGCCATGAAGGCCCGGCTTGTTGGTGCTACGAGAGGCCATGCCTTACTCAAGAAGAAAAGTGATGCTCTCACAGTTCAATTCCGGCAGATACTCAAGAAGATTGTAACCACTAAGGAGTCTATGGGGGATATCATGAGGGCCTCTTCATTTGCTCTCACTGAGGCAAAGTATGCTGCTGGGGAGAACATCAAGCATGTTGTACTTGAGTCTGTCAAGTCAGCTTCCATTCGTGTTCGGTCCCGTCAGGAAAATATTGCTGGGGTGAAGCTCCCGAAGTTTGAACACTTCACTGACACTGCTTCAGACTCCAAGAATGACCTTACCGGCCTTGCCCGTGGTGGCCAGCAAATCCAAGTATGACATTTGAACATGCATCAACTTTTACCATACTTTCAAAGTACTGGAGCATTGTTATCTTCTATTCAAGTGTGATTCGTTGGATAGCACAGTTTGGTATATGATTTACATGCAGCATATTCTGTCAGTTAATTATCCTATGCTGAATACTTTTCATTTTAAAATGATTTTTACTGACTTGAATTTAGTCAAATGTTAAAGTTTTGATATGTGAATATTCAAAGAGGATGACATAAGCTTATTTAGTCTATGATTGCAAACTTGAAATCAACATATTGGGTAACTCATTAGTATGTCTATGATGCATGTAGAATAGTAATCAAGCTCTTTCTTGGTCTTTTATTGGATTGGAAAAAGTATTAAGCTTTTGGACATGTTGACTTTGATCAGTGTTTGTTTGAACTAGTTATATGTGAAAAATATAAGAAGTATTGATCAATTTTTTTCCACAAAGCAACTTTATATTCTTTCTTCGAATATTATGTACAAATTCTTTGGAATCTGCTAATTTTATACTGGTAGTGCAACAGGTGCAAGTTAGTACCTTAATTGGTTTAATTCATTCTAATCTTGCAGTTAGTATCCTAAATAGCCCCATGTGAGCTTCAATCTTTATGTTTGTGAAAAAAATTATGATGTTTACTATATTGCACCAATGGCCAGTGTAGCAAATATTCTTGTCAGCTTTTAATCAACATTGTAGGAAGTGGACATAATTTCTTTCCTTTAAACTGGTTGAAGGAATACCTATTGTGGTCAAGAAAGTATTTGTATTGGGTTAAATGGTTATATCACTGTATATCAGTAACGGAGGATGATTTTGTTTTCCACTTCGTAAACTAGTACTTTTAACTGATGTGGTGGTTTATAATAAGTGAGATGCGTTACATGATGTATATGTCCATGTATGTTTGTATTTGCATGTAATCTATATATACTTGCAACTTTAAAACATTCCAACATTATTAGGCACCAGATGTAGGCAGAAAGTATGTATACCATTCAAGTACTTACTGGCATGGTTTCTCTATTGCAATGCTGTTTTAAATTGATCCCTTTGCATCCAGGCATGCCGTGCTGCACACATCAAGGCCATTGAGCTTCTGGTTGAGCTTGCTTCCCTTCAGACCTCATTCCTGACCCTGGATGAAGCTATCAAGACAACCAATCGTAGGGTCAACGCTTTAGAGAATGTGGTGAAACCTAGGCTAGAGAACACAATCAGCTATATCAAAGCTGAGCTCGATGAACTTGAGCGTGAGGATTTCTTCCGTCTGAAGAAGATACAGGGCTACAAGAAGAGGGCGATGGAGATGCAACTCCAGGCAGCAAAGAACTTTGCTGAGGAACAAGTCGCCGGGAAGATGTCGCTGCAGAAGGGTATCTCGCTCAATGCAGCTCACAACTTGCTTGTTGCCGGTGCTGCGAAGGATGAGGATATCATCTTTTGATTTTCAATGATTCGGTCAGCTGTGAACTCCCCATGTGTGCAAATTGAAGTTACCAGATTTTTTGGTTAGAGTATTTGCGCGTGGCTAAAGCGAGTAAAGTTAATGTCATTCTGAATAAAAATATCTGGGCTTTTATCCTTGCAATGCCAGGGGTAGGAACTAAAGATGCTTTCATGTATGGAGTGTCCTTCGGTGTTTCTTGCAATTTGTAGTTTAGTAAATAAATTATTCATAAGTATTTTCATGTATTAAGATGCTTCATCTTGTGCACTTCCATTGGTACTTAGTATTGTTGCTTCATTAGATTTTGTATTGCTTGTTGAAGAATCAACTTTGAAATGGATTTTGTGGCATCATTAGAGTAAATGATGCTCAAGATACAAATGTTATGAGTGTTGAATAAAAAGAAAGTTTTAGAAGTCTATATTTCTCGGCAAATTGAGTTCTGATTAATAAATAAATTTATAATTATAAAATGGTCCTTATTACGAGAAATCGGATTCGGGTGTCCCCGAATCGGTTTTGGAGCTCCGTTGACACCATACTATTTTACCTTGTGATATTATGGTGTGGTTACCGCGAGTGAGAAGATTGGATTGTAAAGTGGGGCTATTCGAATCCTCAGAAGCCATTTGTCCATCCCTTTGGATGGAGAGATAAAATACGAAGAAAATATCTTGCGACGATGAACAGAGATTAGGGTTTGTTCGTTTTTCCTTCGGGTGATCTTCAGAAGGGTATGGATAGCTGTTTTCTCTAGTTTGAACGATATGCTCTCAAATGTGCAAGCTTCTGTTTATTTTATGTACTTTTCGTATTGTTTGATTACTATTCGAATTCACTGAGGGTTACCCATTAGAATTTATTCTGCGGGTTTTTCGTTTGGTTCTTTTTTTTTTTTCTTTTTTTTCTTTTTTGATAAAATTTTTCTTTTCTTTTTTGTTTTTTGGGTTTCTGGTGTTTTTTGCTGGAACAAAATCTGAGAATATTGGAGTTCAAATTTTGTAGGCTAGAAGGCTGGCATATTTGTGGCGCATATGCATGCGCATGTGTTAGTTTTTCTTCATCTCATGTTTATTGAGAAATAATTTACATTGGTCTTCATCTAGATTCTTATGAAAGAAATCGGCAATGGAAATCAATGTCTTGGTCAAGATAACAGAATCTTGCTGAAAAAATACTGTTGTATGATATATGAGAATAAGCTATCCTCATTTGATAGGTGGTATTTAAGTCATATTTTACCAATATATATACCATGCCTTTTCTATACGCTTCTTCTCATTTTGTAACTTGTGAAAGAATAGCTGGAAAAATCAGTGAACTGATATATGATATCCATGTCATATCTTTTCTACATGCTTCCTGATTTTGTATCTTGTGAACAAGAATAGCCGGAAATCTCAATCTTGTTTCTCAAGAAAATAGATCTAAATCAACATAAGTTATGCTAGTAAAAACTTAACCAATAATGCTATCACTATCATTGGGGTTCAAATAGTCAAACCCGGTTTACGAGGTGATACTTGATTCTCATGCTAGTAATCACACAAAACTTGGAAGTGGATACTTAAAGGCTCTTATATCTTTATTCTTTTGCACTTTGTTCTTTTTGCTTAGGTAGGCATTCAGAGCCTTATATTGATTGCATACCATGGAATCTGTGTATTTTATGAGTTCTCTAAAAAATCAAGGCTCCTACAAAAAAATATCAATTTTTTTGTGATAATTGGATAAATATCTTGCATGTCAATAAAGTTGGAAGCCTTTCCCTTCTTGTTTGTGAAATTATGTAACTATGGAAGACATTGGTATCTCCCATGTGTATTGTTCTATAGCTATATTCATATGTGTGTTCATAGGAATGTACTGTTGGCTTGAACGCAGAATTTTCTTGGCTATTGAGGACTTTGGGAGAATAAGATTTTCTCTATGTTGTTAGTACTCCTTTCCAATTTGAGCTAGGCTGCTTGTTTTTTTCAAATAGAAACCAGTTCAGCCACTAAAAAGGTTCCTTGTAATATATTAGATATGTTCATGAATATTTCTTCTGTGTCATCTCTTATAGTAGAATTTCATCTTTTTGAGTCTGTCCTGTCAATAAATATCACTGCATATTTATGGTTTAAGTTATGAATCTCAAGTGATTAATCTGATGTCTTCTCTTAAATGTTTATACTCCCGAGTTTCTTTGTAATATATTTCATTTTGTTCTTTTGGTCTACAAGACAACATAGGAATTGTATGTAACTTCTTCTGACCTGTTTAAATAATTTGTAGGGCTAGGATAATCTTTTTGGGGGTGCTTTATCTGTTCAAAGAGCCTTTTGTGTTGTATGATTTTATTCATACTTCCAATAAAGATGAGTTTTCCCAATAAAGGTTTCTCTCACAATAATGGGAGGTTAACTTCAACCAACAAGACTATGACTTTAAATCCAAATGCAGCAGAATTCATTCCTTTGGCACAGAGATTGACAATAGCAAACGCCAAGGGTGATTATCCCTCCACATTTGGTGTTCCTGGTGCTTCTGAGAGAACCACCCTTGACCTGTCAGGTTCTAATGTTCCTAATGATGCTGCTAATGAGTCACCCGAGTATTGTCACTGGCAGCTTCCTGATGACATAACTGCCAAGTTTATGGAAGAAGACAGGTTACATTCCCCTAGGAAGCCAGCAGTTACTTCTTTATCAATAAGTGATCGCTTGGGAAATCCATTATCTTCCTTGGACACCAGCCAGTTAATCGGTGCAAAACATGATATATCTTCTGATGGTATAGACAATTTCAGCATGAGAAAGAAGGTGGGTTTTTTAAGTCCCATCTATAACGAAGAGCAGCTGTCAACTTCATCAATGACACTAGCGACTGAAAACAACAGCAAACTGTTGGTGAATGGTGATCATCATGACAGGTCTTCAGCTGCTTTCATGGCCCTGGCGACCAAGAACCAGAGCAAACTGTCTTTGAATAATTATGGGCACCATGTCACTGGGAGGAAAGGGGTCCATTATAGTGGAAATTCTATTCCTGCTTCAAGTGATCTGATGGTTCACCATCCTCTTTCAGAGGATACTATGACCAGAAATCTGGAGGTTTTGGTGTCAAAATACCCTGATTTTGCTGCTGAGATTATCTCAAATGCGTACATTGCAAATGAGTATGATTTGAATTCAACAATTAAGTCTCTCACACATCTTGAGGTATGCTTATTGTAGTTAATTTTTTGTGTCACTGAATGACTGGTTACGTGTTTCTGGGTTTTCTTCCTGGATTTGTATTGAAAACTTGTTCACTTATATCACTTCATTGCAGAGGATGCTGACTGTTATCTTGATTAAATTGCTTAGTAGCCTCCTATGATTTCCTTTTTACAGCACATGTTGGATACACTGATAGAGGTTTTTTTTGGCTATTAGTTTGCATGATTAGAAAATGCAAAGATTTGGTTGACAACTGATTGCAAATTTAGATATACTTCTATCTTCTAAGGAAGATATTTTTTTCAGTGCCTTGAATTTAGATGCATGTTAGAGATTTTACCTTATATGAAGCAAAATACCACTCAAACCTAAATGTCTCTGTTGATTTCACCAAAACCAGCTATTCACTCAAAGACCTTTGAGGTGTAATTTCCATGTAGATATAAGCTTCAAGAACGCTCTTTTGCCAGTTACTTTACACTATTGCACTGATTTTTGCCTCATTTTGATACTGTTAAGGCCAGTTATATGTCTTATATACTCTTATCATCAGATGCTGCAATCATGCAAGTTGTATCTGCCACCTATTGTTTAAGCAATCAATATTTGTGTTGTGGTTGTTAAATTGTAAAATATCAGATTGAAGAGCTCCTTACTTGCAGTTGAATGGTTGCTGTAAATGTTGTTATGTTGGTGTTATGAGAAGTTGTGACTTTTCTTGTCAACATGACGCTTCTCGTGAATTTTTATTTATTAATTTATTTATATTTTTTATTTTTTACTTGTAGGTTCTATATAATGGCACTTTCGGCAAACATCTGAACCAAAATGCATCGGTCACTTCAAGGCTTAGGAATGATTTCCCTACCATTCCTGTCTCGAATTTTCAAAATGCACCCCCAAAGTACACTGGAGAAAATTTTGACCAACCTCCTATTGAATCTCCTGGTAGAATATCCCAAGGTCCTAATGATTTAGCTGCAATTTGTGAGAAACTTGCACTCCAGGATTCCAGTCACTGGAATTATGAGAGTAATGGTTTAGAAGGCAATGCTGGCTCAAGCAGACATGTACAACTTTCACCTAGCTCATATAATGATTGCTTGAAACTGGGCCACACAGATAAATTTAATGATACATTTAAAGTTGAGGCTGCTTCAATGAGGCATGAAACTGGAGAAGCAGTTGGTAATTCTCAAACTTCACATACCAACTTGCTCACACTTAATGCATCCTTATTTTTTCTATTAGCGCTTTGCTTTGATTATTGTTCCCTTGTGCATTATCTTTGTGTATGTTCATCTGCTTGATATATAGCAAGTATGAGCTCAAACCTGCGGAAGGTGCCTGTTGATCTTGCAAACCTGGCTGAAGCTTACTTTGACAAGGTGACAATGTTCCTGTAATTAGTTATTGATGCAAGTCAAAACTGACTTGTATGAGTTTTCCATGATATGTTTATTGTATCAGCTCACGTATCAAATTAGTGGTCTGAAGGTGTATTAAGCTTTTTTTTTGTTCTATTTGTGCTTGTTTGTGCTTACCTTTTTGTATCAAATGAGAAGATATACATGTGTTTTATCCACTGAAAAATTTTGACCTGAAGAAAATATGCTGGTAAAATAAGGCACTTTCCACTCACATTATTCATTGTTTAAGTTTTGGCTTCTATCAATCCATCATTGTCCCATTTCTGCCTTTGAAAGTGAATTCTTATCATTTGATGTTCCATCTGAATATAGTGACATAGAACATGTGTTACACTGAAAAAGAGTGAACTGTAGCAGTAAGTATCAGAGATAATTGTTCCTCCTGAAACCTATGGATTAAAACTGTTCAAATGTGCTTGGAATGTTTATAATTGGTTAATTTGATTGAAACTTTGTCACACTGGCTACATTCTGAACACTTCTTCCCCAAATTTTGGGGTGTTTGCTCTTATGTCTACAAATTATAATACCATCTTTATTGTTACATGCCAGGCAAGACAAGCTTATCTGATTGGTAATAGGGCTCTAACAAAGGACTTGAGCCAAAAGGGGCAACAATGCCTGCAAATGAAAGCTGCTCAAGATAGAGCTAATGAAACTGCACGATGGAGGTTGGCCAAATTTCGGCTTTTAAGTTGAACCTGTGAAAGTTGTCTACCCAGGACCCTTGCAATCCATGAACAAGTACTGTGTCTTATTCTTGTTATATTTCTGCAGAAAATCTGGTGCTCCTGAACTAGAAAATTACATCCAAGGGCAAGCTCCGACTATTGATCTCCATGGTCTTCCTGTGAATGAAGCATTGCAAGTCTTAAAACATGACCTGAGCATTCTGAAGAGATCAGCGACAACTGCAGGACGGGGTCTGCAGGCCTATGTATACTGCGGAACAGGTGATGAGATGAAGGGCACCAGAACTTCGGCTGGGCTCCTGTACACTGTGTTGCGGCACCTGGATGAAGAAAAATTCTATTACCACGAACATCGGGCCGGACTTCTTCGAGTTGTGATATATTAACAAAAGACAGATTTTACAAACACAGTCCAGTTGTTTATTTGTTTGTTTGTTTTTTCTTTTTGTGTATATTTGTAGGAACAGAGGAATCATGAAAGGGTAACTACCATGTAAAAAGTTATTGCAGCATGAAGTCACTTTTTGTAAAGATCTGATAGGTTATTCCCATCAGTTAGACCTCTAAATTTTGTAAATTTCTCATTCATAGTGAATATATCTTGCTTCAAAAAGTTTATTACAGGAAGATGTCTTAGAGATTGATGGAATATATGTTTAGGATTTTCTTTTAGAAAAAATAAGTTTCAGGAGTGTTTTGAAAAAAAAAAAAAAACTATTAACTATTAAAGCCTTGTTTGGAGGGGGGACTTCGAAGGTTTCGTAAAGAAAAGGTTTTAGAGGGCTGACATAAAAACTCTTCATAGATCCAATAAGATATTAGGAGGTATTTGGAGATAAAATGGGGATTCGAATCCTCTTCTTATTTTTTTCTACTTGTATTTTTTTATTTTTAATCTTGGCCATTGATTTTAAAATCCAAAGGCTAAAAGCTTGCCAACTAAGCTTTGCCCTCATTGAAAAAACAAGGAGATGATCCGGATCCATAAAATGGAAGGTTAAAACCCTCCATTTTACTTCACTTTTCATCCCTCCAAATCGGAGGATTTGAATGGATTAATTATCTAAGATTACCAAAATGTTTTTAATTAAGAAAAAAAAAACCTACATTATCTCCCCAAATCTCACGAGCTGGCCGACACCCTCTCCTCTTCCAACCCTAGCTTCAGCCGCCGGCGCTGCAAAGATCCGTCGAGAGATCGTCCGGCGACATCCAGCAAGAAGGTCTCAGCTGCCTCCGCTAGGGCGCACACACGCAAGCAAAAGCAGGGTTCTTCTTCCATTCTGCCTTCAGGTGGCATCTCTTTCTCTTCTCTTCCCCACCATCCCGGCGAGTGGCTAGCATAGATGAGAAATGATTCTTCTATTTCTTCGATCCCCTGAAATAGATTGATTAATTTTATTCAAGTAGTGGAGACTGGGTTTCTTGAATTCAAGGGTTTAACACAACTCATGCATCTATGTGAACAATTTCACGACGCCAAGAACTATATTGCATGTACACTCCGATCTGTTCATGCTAGATATTCGCAGTTGTGCTTGATGATGTTATTGATTAGGGTTTGAATGCAAATTGCAGGCTTGGTGTTTTATTTGCAATTTGAACGTTATATTTTACTTTTGAAGGGTCAGGCATCATTAATTTTTTGTGCTTTAACATCAAAAAAGATTCAACTATAAAATTTCCCATACTACCAAAGCAATTTGTGATTGAGATTCATCTGCCCATACCTCGTTACCTATATTACTTTAAACTGTGTCAAACTTTTTTTTTCTTTCTTCCTTCAAATGTTGAGCTGCTTCCCCTAGTGTCTCACGAAATTGATTGCACATATTCAGTGCCATTTTCAGGTCATTTTTTGGCATTTTGGTCTGTTGTTAGAGGAAGGCTCCTATGGCTGCATCAGAGGAGAACAGTGGCCTATTTCCAATCTTCATCTTAACTGTAATGGCACTACCTCTAGTGCCTTACACAATTGTGAAATTATGCCAATCTTTTTCAAGAAAAGCAAAGAGCATTCATTGTCAATGTTCTGAATGTTCACGTTCTGGAAAATATCGTAAATCCATATTCAAACGGGTAAAGATTTCATATCATTGTACCCATTTTATCATGTATCAGTCTTGTAGTTTGATTCTTGTGATGCTACTTTGTCTTTTCTTAATTTTTGTTTGTTTCTTGGTTTTGCAGATCTCAAACTTCTCAACATGCAGCAATATGACACTTTTGTTGCTTTGGGTTATCATGGGGATTTTGGTTTATTACATCAAACACATAAACCGTGAGGTACTTACTCTAAATATGGGTATTGCATATTTTTATCTTTTTATATTGTCAAACTGCCTAATTCAGTGTCTTATAATAAGTGTATATATATTCTCTCACCATTAGCATTACTTTTGAATCCTTATTCAAATGAATATTGGTTTGCAAAATAAATAAATAAATAAGGGGAAGAAGCTTGGTTTGGCAATTGGGTGATCCCATATATGTTTTTTTTTTTTTGGGTTCTGTTGAATTAAGCTATTTTGTGAGGATTTACCTTCAAAAATATTTGCACTAGCTATTGGGTGATCACAGTTAAGGCTGATTATTCTGTTATTTTAGTAATGGCCAATGGTCTTTGTATCACAGCTAAGCTTTGTTGTATCTGTCAATCTATGAACTCTTTCTTTGGTACTTAAGTGTTATTGCACTAGCCATTCATTTAACTCCCATGTTTGGACTAAGTCATTCTATAATTTCCATTATGATTTTGTTTACCATTTTTCTTTTGTATGAGAAACTTGTCAGGATAGTCCTTGATAGTCCTTGATTTTCTTTCTCCAGATACAACCATTTGAACCATTTAATATTCTTGGATTGGAGTCCGGAGCTTCGGACACAGAAATAAAGAAGGCATATAGGAAACTTTCCATCCTGTACCATCCTGATAAAAATCCTGATCCAGGTTGAAGGTGTTTCATCTTTGTTTTTTCATATTATTTTATATTTCAGCATAGATGACCTATCCCTTTTATTTCGACTAAAATTTCATTCTTTCCTCAGAGGCCCATAAGTATTTTGTAGAGTTCATATCCAAAGCATATCAAGCTCTGACTGATCCCATATCTCGGGAAAATTACGAAAAGTATGGCCACCCAGATGGAAGACAGGTAAAACAAAACTCAATGAACCAAGCCTTGTTTTCCTTGATCCAAAAACTTTGGTGCTACCATAAATGTGGCTTGAATTCGTTGCTGAATACTGAAGACATGTTGTAACTTGGTCTTATTAGGGGCTTCAAATGGGAATCGCTTTACCTCAGTTTTTACTGAACATTGATGGAGCATCTGGTGGTGTGCTTCTGCTTGGGATTGTTGGAGTTTGCATTCTTTTGCCATTGATGGTTGCTGTTATTTATCTCTCTCGGTCGGCAAAGTATACTGGGAATTATGTCATGCATCAAACTTTGTCCACCTATTATTATTTTATAAAACCTTCCTTAGCTCCAAGGTATCATTACTTGGTTTGACTTTTTTTAGTGCTTAATATTTACTTATGGCTTAAATAAGAGTGTATGATTCCTTGGATGGTTGTTATTAGTGTATTTTTTTAATCTTCCAATGCGTTAAGAATTTTTTTCTAATAATGTTTTTGAAACAAGACTATCTCATAGAATTTATTCTAATAATGATTTGTGAAATGAGAGTTACTTTCTTCTTGATGCTGAGTGAGGACATATATCCTTTTATCAGGAGCATTATAGGCTCCTGGGGGGTATTTCATACTCGTATCAGTTCTCTTTAAATAATAATGTGGATCATATTCACAAATATGGTGTTCACACTAGTTCTATTTGCTAATCCCCCTTACAAATTTTAATGATACAGCAAGATTATGGATGTCTTCATCAAGGCTGCTGAATACATGGAAATGCCAGTTCGTAGAAGTGATGATGAACCCCTTCAGAAACTGTTTTTTGCTGTTCGAAGTGAGTTGAATCTGGACCTCAAAAACATCAAGACAGAACAAGCAAAGTTTTGGAAGCAACATCCATCTTTGGTTAAGGTTGTCCATTCATGATACTCTATCACACTGTTGCCAATTTTTCTTTGGTCTTCTACTTTCTCAACTTAAATCTGTTCTTATGTCTGACGTTATGTGAATTTCAGATGGAATTATTGATTCAGGCCCATCTAACTCGTGAATCAGCTGCTCTTTCTCCAGCTCTAACAAGTGATTTTAGGCGCATGCTAGAACTTGCACCCCGTCTTCTTGAAGAACTGTTGAAGGTATTAAGGTCATTACCTGGGGATCAGTGTGATTTTGACTTCTATACCTTCAACCATCAATATGAAATACTAACTTGTATCAAATTTACCATAGATAACTACGAACTTGTGTTTTTGTTTCTAATTTGGTAACTTTTTTGCTTTGTTGAAATTTTATGAGATTGCTGATTATGAATAAAAACTTTAGTAAAAGGGCAGCCTAGTGCTACAAAGCTCCAACTATGTGCGTGGTCCGGAGAAAGGTTGGACCACTTGGGTGTATACATTTTTACTTTTTTTTTTTTTGCAAAAGGTTGTTGCCATGACTTGAACCCGTGACCTCCAGGTCACGTGGCGACAATTTTACCATTGCACCAAGGCTTCCCTTTGAATAAAAACTTTAGTTCATGCCACATACGTATATGTCTAGTACAGTTATTGATAGAAATTCTTTGTACGACACTGTCTAAGGATGGTGTTTTGTCGACTGGTGCTATTCTATGGTTTTTCCCTTGATTCAAAGGATTTTGTGGTGGCCTTTTCAAGTTCTTTTTTTATCCTACCCTTAAAGAATAGAGATTGACATTTGACATCTTGACTAATTTTCATCCTGATGGTATGCATAGCTTCCTAGAAATTTGTTGCAGGAAAAATGGCAGGTTACATGGTTATAGCCTTTTGGGTCTTTTGCTTGAGCTCCATAATGATAATTATTGTGTTATTTTTATTGTATACTGGTTGCAATGCTTATAACTTACACTGAATTGAATGAATATTTCAATGATCTATAAGGTCTTTCCTTTATGGCTTTTTTCTGTCAGATTGAACTATTAGCAGCCTTGAATAAAGGAGCATGGTTATGCATTTTGAATTAAAGGGGTTGGTAATGAAAAACAAAAGTGAATTTAGTTTTTTCTTGAGCTATTGTTTGCTATCTGATTTTTCATGTTCTTTTGGGTGAAGACTGGTCCTCTATTTTTGCATTCACACTTTAATTTGTATTAGATTCCATTAGACCGCATTATAACACACAACTGTTCTTCACAGATAGCTGTATTACCACGAAATCCTCATGGGCATGGATGGCTGAGGCCTGCAATTGGTGTGGTTGAGCTTTCCCAATGCATAGTCCAGGTGCCTCTTTTGACACTTTCTGGTTTATATTTCCATTCATGACTTTTGGATGCTTCATATTTGCTAAACTTTTCTGATGCTTATAATTATTTTGATTTTATTACCCGTTTCAAGCATGTCTTTCCTCCCATTTGTTATTCTTGAACTCAATTATTCAGACACTTGATGCGATGCCTTACATTCAGTTAAGCAATCTCTTTTTACCATTGCCATTTGGTATAATATCTTAACCTGATAATTTTTACTGAATGATATTGAGAATATGATCTTCTCTTTTGTTAATTTGATTGTGCAATGTCTTATTGCTGATTTAAGTTGATTGTGTCTCTTTCATTAGCTTTGTTTGCGGAGAATACTTTTTTGCTTTTAACATTCCAATATCTCATAGAATTTTAATTATAATTATAATAATAATTATAATAATAATAATAATAATAATAATAATAATAATAATAATAATAATAATAATAATAATAATAATAATAATAATAATAATAATAATAATAATAATAATAATAATAATAATAATAATAATAATAATTATTATTATTATTATTATTTATTTTATTATTTATTATTTATTATTTATTATTCATTTTATTTCATTTTATTTCATTTTATTTTCATATTTGAGAGCAACATCGAGACAGAGAATCCATATAGCCGACCCCATGTAGTATGGGGATTAAGGCTTAGTTGTTGTTGTTGTCAAATAAAAATATCCTAAAAAGTTTTATCCTGTGCTTAGTGTATCTTCTGCAGATTGTCTAATCAGACCAAGACTGTAATCAGTGAGGTTTCAGGAAGAATGTCAATGTACTTATGTTATAGACTCAGGTTGTTGCAAGTGGTTTCCATTAATTTAGGAAAGGCAGTGAGTGTGATTTGCATATATAGTGTGAATTTGATGAGCAGTGCAGTTGGACGTGTGGTTGAATAATATTAACAGTGCATCTTTCATAGTTAGGTCCGTCTTCTTTGTAGTTTCCGGTTGGCATTGCCGTTCTGATAAGTTTTAGCATAGACGAAGATACTGTAGTTTAAGATATGCCTTCTGGTTGGCAAGGCCTTTTTGGCATTTCTGTCTCTTGTTTGTTCAAAGAGAAGAGATAGATAAAAGCTTATCAATTTGTCTCACTATATTGGGTATTCTCTCTGCAGGCAGTCCCTCTGAGCGCACGAAAAGCAACTGGAGGAAACCCGGAAGGCATTGCTCCTTTCTTGCAACTTCCCCATTTCAGTGAGACTATTCTCAAAAAGATCACTCGTAAGGTAATTGGACTAATCAATAATATGACCTCATACTTTTCTTTGGAAGGGAATTTATCAGAATTCACGGACCTCCTGCTCGCTAGGGGTTCAATATTAATTAACTGAATTGATGATTCACATCTAGACACTTTTTTTTTCCTGTTTATGTTCGTTTCTTCCGGACTCAAACTTGAAATCATCTGAATGTTCAGTCATAGAATGATATTGACTTTTGATCAAAGAGAAGTGTGACTAGTTATTATATTTAGTGTGTTAAGCATGACAATTTGCAGGATATGTGGGTTCACACAAGCAAGCAGTGTTTTACATTGTTCTCTTGTTATTTTCCCTTTTGTTGATAAATTCATAATGCTTGCATTTGGGTTGCAGAAAATTCGTTCATTTCAAGACCTACGAGACATGAGCACTTCGGATCGGTCCGAGCTGCTGACCCAGACTGCCGGTCTATCTGCTGCTGAAGCACATGATGTGGAGCTCGTGCTCGACATGATCCCATCCATCACAGTCGACATCACATGTGAAACTGAAGGGGAAGAAGGTATTCAAGAAGGTGACATAGTGACAATGTATGCCTGGGTCACCCTCAATCGCGGGAATGGCCTTGTAGGTGCCCTTCCCCACGCCCCGTACTTCCCCTTCCACAAGGAAGAGAACCTGTGGTTGCTGCTGGCCGACCCCGTCTCCAATGATGTGTGGCTGTCACAGAAGGTGAGCTTCATGGATGAAGCTGCAGCCATCGCAGCAGCGTCAAAGGCAATTCAGGAGACAAAAGAAGGGCTGGGTGCAAGCTTGAAAGAAATAGCAAATGCTGTGAGAGAAGCAGTAGAAAAGGTGAAGGGTGGCTCTCGGTTGGTGATGGGCAAGTTTCAAGCCCCTCCAGAGGGTAGTTACAACCTGTGTTCGTTCTGCTTGTGTGATGCATGGATAGGTTGTGACAAAAAGACCAACTTGAAGCTAAAGGTGTTGAGAAGGAGCAGAGCGGGGACGAGAGGAGCCCAAGTGGTCGAGGAAGGGCCGGCGGCAGATGACCGTGTGGAGGAAGAGGATGAGGAGGAAGAAGAAGATTATGATGAAGACTATGAGAGCGAATACAGTGAGGATGACGAGGAAGAAGAGGACAAGAAGAACAAGAACAAGGGTAAGATGGTTAATGGCAATGCAACTGGAAAAGATCGTTCTGCCACTGCTAGTGAGGAAGACAGTTCAGGGTCTGACCAGGAGTAGAGTTTGCGACACTTGATTTGAAGAAACTCTTGTGGTCTTGCTCTTTCCAACATTTTTATCTTTATTTTTTTGGGGGGGGTTCTAGGCACCAATCTTTTTTGATATAAGCTCCTTCATCTCTCACCTTATTGTTTTTTTTTCCCTCTACTAGGAGCATAGTCAGTCACATCTTTACGACAATAATAAAAACCGCTTACAAAATAATAATCATGTTCTTTCCTGTGTTTATGTTATGTGTCTACTCAAATATGCCATGTAAACTTGTTAGTGGTGGTATACAAGGTCAATGTTCTAATAAAATGAAGGGGACCCCAAATAGGTATATGGAGTAAAACCATACCATAGCCAATCCCTTGTTTCTCTTAATATGTTCTTAGGCATTATTAGTGAATCAGACATATAGCCCAGTCCAAGATGTGAAAAATGTGAATATCTATGTTTTAGGGCCAAGTATGAACAAAGCAAACATGTCACAAGATACAAGTGCCTTTGTTAAAGTCCAACAGAAATATCCCATATCCCTTTCACTAGTTGAACACTACATTGAACAGTACAACCAAATAAAACATGATTCTCTTTGACTGACAGTAGTTGTTGATAAGCACAGAGCTAAATGCTTAAAACACTTAAAACATGCCATTTACTTAGTAGTTGGACCGTATCAACACATGATTTGCATACCACCATGAATTTCGGTTATGGCATCATACTAGGGTTTATTTTAATTTTTTTCATAGCTCACAAATTTTCCAATTAAACCACTAGTACAACAACTCTCTTGAAGATCATAAAAAATGGTCACTTGTGCTTCTAAGGAAGCTAGACCATCCCACTATTCAGAGCAAAAAAACCTCTTCTTCTTATGCATCCAACAAATCCAATCAGCAAGAACAATTCTTCAAACTATTCCAAGGAATCAAAAATGGAAAAATCTTATCTTCCATCAAAGTTATGGCAGAACAGTCATCAATGCTATGTTCAAGAAAAAAAAAAAAAAAATCTTTCCCACTGTTTTGCTTTAATAATTTCCAAACACAAACCAAAGTAAAGCATTCCAAAGAAATCAGATCAAACACCAGAGATTTCCACCAAAAGTCCAAACTTTCCAACCTAAACCACAGTATAACATGCAAGTATTTACAGAAAGGAAAAAAAAAACATAAAGATCATCCAAACTATATGATCAATAAACACTATCAATGAAAAAGAAAAGAAAATAAAGTTTTTTTTTTCTAAACAATAATTTCTCAGTAATGGAGTTTTCCGGAAAAAAGAACCTTTCAGAGATATCTTCAGCTCCCTCCATTGGATTTGAGCTCTGCGAGCCTTGTCTTTATCTGCTCCTTCATCGGATGGGCATAGTTCCCCGGCCCGCCAGTAATAAAAGGTGGGTTGGGCTGGCATTTTGTAGGCCCGCTTGGGAGCGGGCCTACACGGGCCAGCCCGCTCCGGGTCGCGGGTTGGGCGGGCCGGTGCGAGCTTTGGGCAGGCCAGCCAGCCCGCCCTCTGAATTTATTTAAAAAAAAATAAATAACTAAATAATAAATAACCTAACCTAACCTAAATAGTAAACCACTAAATCCCTAAATCTAAAATCCCTAACTATCCCGTGGTGTTGCCGCTGAGAGGAGAGCTCGGCTCCGGCTCGTTCCCTTCCGCCGCAGGAGCGTACTGCGTGAGGAGTCGGACTCGTGTCCCGTCCGCCGCCGCTGCACGAGAGAAAGAACTTCCTGGTCCCCGGAATCCCGATTCCCGTTGGGCCGCTACAGAGAATCAGAAGAATCAGAAGAGCACCTCGTCCTGTCGGCTATCCCGTTGCACGCATCCGAAAATGTATGAATCTCGAGTCTATTTCAGTGTTTTCATTGTTTGTGAGGATGCTCCTCAAATCCTCTGATTACGGTTTTTTTACTTATTGAATTCGAATATTTTCTAGGGCTTTTGTTATTGTTTCTTGGATTTGAATCGAATTATCAGAAATGTTATTCTGCTCCTCGGTTTCATTGTTTGACTTTCTAGGGTTTTGATCCACCCCTTTTCTTGTGGCGGTTCAAATTTGAGTTATTTTCAATTCTGAATATCAAAGGAAGTCGTACCTCTGTTTTTCGATTTTGAATTCGTGTTATTGGTATGTGTTCTTCTTGCTGAATTTATTGGATGGTTTGCTCTTTTTTGTGAATTTATTCGAAATTATAGCCATTTACATAGGAATGAAAGTAGAAGCCAGAGAATGATTTCTGCTCTTTTTTTATCTGTTGGTACAGTGCAAGAATGGTGACAGGTTTGATTAATGCTAACCCTGTAGTATATGAAAGAAAGGAGCGGCGTCTACGGAGCTCGCCAGCAGTTGTAGATGAGTACGCAGAGGAGCCCATTGATCAACTGGAAATTTTCGATATCCTTCATTCTTAATTATGCACATTTACTTTTTTTTTTTAACATATATCTAAGTAGAATTATCTAAGCATTTGGTTCCTTTTTAATCATTGTTACCTCTGGTAGTACTGTCCTCGATGAAAATATATTTCTAGGCATATACACTAATTGTCACTCTATGTCAAGGACTACTTGGCTGAGTATGCCTAATTAGGTTTAAAAAGCTAGCCAATGAACAAATTGATGAAATTTTTGCCAAAATCATATTTGAAATTGTTTACTCACTTCTTTTAGTTATATGTCTTCAGTCCAGAATTGGTAAACAAGGTGGGTTGTGAACTTGACAAGGTTATAGGTGCAACGACATATGGATAATTTCACACCTGAAAATTGCCCTGTAGAGGTGTATCTTGACAAATTACTTAGTTGTTGGTATGGCTATGCATTTGTAAAATTAAGAGGGTTAACATGCAATTGAATTATCAGGAGGATAGACATGTGAAGAGATTCTTCCTTTATAAACCTTCTAATTTGGTTAAAGTACAAGGATTTTTACCATTTTATATGTTATGACATTACTTGTATGTTCTTTCTTGCCAAGTTTCTTTTCCTAGATTAAAGTTAGGGGAAAAATGGGCTTATATTGTAATGAAAGCATTATGAGAATGGGCAGTTGTGGTTGGGCCTAATCTTAAACATATGACTGGTTTTTAGTTCTATTGATGCATTACTAGTGGAGGTTAACCAGCTCTCATATTTACTCCCAAGTCCTATGAAACATACTTTGTTTCCTTGACAATTTTTACATCATGTTAGAGATATAAAGGACCCAGAACACCCATACTCATTGGAAGAGTTAAAAGTGGTAACAGAAGATTCCATTGAAGTTGATGACAATCAAAGTTATGTTAGGTAATTTTCTTCTTTAGCTGAACTATCTTTTGGAAATGAAATAAATTTGCACACATGTATGTGCGGAGATGTATTGACATTACGATGGGGTCTAATTTAGGGTGACTTTTACTCCAACCGTTGAGCATTGCAGTATGGCTACTGTCATTGGACTTTGTCTGCGAGTGAAACTTATGCGCAGCCTACCTTCTCGTTACAAGGTATGCACCACTTTTCCCTTGTACAATACATAAAAACAGTTTGAAAATTATCTAAAATTCCCACAACTTCATTATAACAGGGAATTAATTGTGATTATCTGAGTTTGCTGCTGCTTTATTATTGTGTTAAAATATTTGCATAGATTTTTTTTCCTTTATTTTGAGAAATCAGTTCCTATATGAACAACACATTAATTACTTTGTATTTTATCCACTAATAAAGAAACATATGCTTCTGTGCATCTTCATTAGCTGCTATATTTAAGCCATTTGCTTACACATGGGTTTCATTTAGTATTTCCTATTTATAATTTTTGGTGCAAATATTTTGTCATGCACATAATTTAACATTAAAGGAGGATCAAAATGTTATTTTCCGGATAGCCATCTTTATTTATTGAGATCTTCTCATTATACTGTGTGTAAAAAGGCCCATATGTTTTGCCTGTGGCTATTGGAACATTGGCTGTGCCCGTCTTTCCTGATAACATTGGCCATTTCTTCAAGTATTTGACCTTATCCAACAGTGGAGACCCTGTAACCATGCTATTTGATGATAAAGCTGATACCTCTCTCAATTTTTAACATTTCTGATGAAGATGCACAGTCACGTCTGGTGTCAGTACCCTTTTCTAGTTCTATTCACATAGTGGGGCTCCAAAGATGGCATTGAAACACTTCATTCGTAATGATAAACAAAGGATGTGCGTCCTCTGTGAACAAAAGTTGGTATAGTTTGGAGGGGATGGGGGCTAAAGACTTGCAGGACATCTATGTTTGGTGATGTGTTGCTTTGGGTGAAGAGGAGAAAGTGAAATTTCTTTTGTTTTCTGTTGGACATCTTTTTTCTAATATCATTGTTTATTATCATTTATATTTTGGGAGAAATGTTTGCTTTTTTTTTACTTTATTGATATTATCAATTTCTTTGTTAAATGCTTTGAGCCTGTGGCTACTGATTATAGGTATAGGTATTATAGTCAATCAGAATTCTTATAGCTTCAATTTATAGTAAAACATTTGCCTGTTCAATATGTTGTCCATTAATATGTACTGCTTGAACAGCACCATGCTGGCGTACTAGTTTTATGTCGAGCATGTTTTCTTTGCTGCTTTTTCTAACAAGAGCGAAATCTCCTATGCTAAATAATCCCAATGCAATGGAAATTAAGATCCAAGCTCAATCTCCGCTATCTTCTCATAATTGCATTCAACTTGTTCTTCTTGCCTTGTGTGCAGGTCGATATTAGAGTAGCACCTGGAACTCATGCCACTGAAGCTGCTGGTATAGTTTCTTCTTTTACTGCATATACACAATTAGAGCCTCTTCTCTGCTTCCTAACCAATGATCTCTTAACCTGCAGTGAACAAGCAACTAAATGATAAAGAACGAGTAGCCGCTGCATTGGAAAACCCCAGACTCTTAGAAATGGTTGACGAGTGCTTGGCAGCCACCTATGTTTGAAGCTATTGAGTTTTTCGATCTTCATATATACACGATATAATTTGTTACATGTTTTCGGTGTTCCCACCTGCTTAAAAATACCATTCAACTGCCCTTAACCAAAGGTTAAATTTGGTCCTGTGCTCAGCCTTTGCTTTTCTTATTCATTTGGCAATTGACTTCTTTTTCTATTGTATTATTTTGTAAGAAATTTTTATTAGATAATTATAAATGCCTTTTATTATAAATTGTTATTTAGGATGGTCAATAAAGTTGCATTTTTATAAAATTAATTACACGGCAGGGGTGTATACATGGTTATAACACTTTGTATATTTTGGATTGGTTTTAGTAGGAAGTGTTTTTGTTAGTTAAAACTTTTACAGGCTGAAAAAGTTTGTTTGGATTAGCTTTTTAAAAAAGCAGAAGTAATAAAAAAAGTTTAAATACAGCTTTTTTTAGAAGCACACAAAAAAGCAATTTGGTAGATAAGTTAAGTGCTTTTTTTAGAGTCAATCCAAACAGGCCCTTAGTAGGGTTTAGCTGCAAATAATCCTCATTAGAGGGAGAAAAATAACGTGGCGTGAAAATAGAATAAGCCAATGGGAAAGCGCCACATAGGACGGGTAGCAAAATGCGGTGGGATGGAGTCGGTTTTTGAGTTCTCTTTCCATCCCTCAGCGCCAGACGCCGCGTTTTCTTTTTCTCGCTTCCTCCCCGGCGGAAACGAGGATCGCTTTGCCGAAAAGCAAAAGAAAACGAAGTCTCGATAGAGATTTATTTATATATATATACAGACTCCGAAGATCGAAACCTCTCCCCCTCCTCCCTCCCAACCGCCCTCTTTGATCACCAGGAGAGAAGGGAGATTGAGAAAGGTTTCTTGGATTCAACTCGTCTTTAGGTATGTGATGATGTTTCCCACTCTTTAATCGTTTCGGTGCTTGGGCTCTAAGGTTTCCCAACAATTTCTCGTTTGATTTTCTAGAGTTTTTCTTGCTGTCTGTATCTTGTGTTGGATCGGCATGTATTAAGGTTTTTGAGAGTTTCTTGACATGAGATTTCTCGGATGGATTCTGACCTTTCCTCAGATGAGGATCATTTCTCGTTATTTCGAAGGGGATTTCTTTTGAAATCTTGCGGGTATTTTTATTGTTTCCTGAGAAATTTTCTGGTTTTGGAGATTTTCTTGATTTGAAGTTCTTCTCTTTGGGCTTTGATCGCAGTGTCATTAATCTGGTGGCGGTTTTTTTCTTGAAAATTTGCGAATTTCTTCATTGTTTCTTGACTTCGTGTTTCCAGAGATCGAGAAGTGCTTTTTCTTGATTTTAACTTTCTTGTGCGTGTTTTGATCACAGGGAGATCAGTTCTCGTTAATTCCCCCCTCATTTGGAGGCCTTCGTCTTGACGTTTTGAGTTCTATTTTTTTGGTTTTTTATTTTCTGAGAAATTCTTCTCTTTATCTCAAGTTTCTGAGGAATTATAACTTCTGTTTTATTTTAGTGTTCTTGGATTTGGGACCTGGACTGAATGGCAACGGCAACTATGGCAACTGCAGCGGGAGCTGCTGCCCTTCTTTACTACACACTCAATCAGAAACTTAAGGCAGCCGGATGTGAGGTAGGAGAGGAAGGTGAGAACAGCGGGGATGCATCAAGACCATCTTCTTCAGGAAGGAACCAGGTCTCTCGGAGGCCTGTACAAGCCCCTGCAACATGGTTGGAGACCATATCAACCTTGTCCGAGACTCTAAGGTTTACATACTCGGAGACTCTGGGGAAATGGCCTATTGGAGATCTGGCCTTTGGCATCAGCTTTCTCTTGAAGAGGCAGGTAGGTAAATACTTTCCCTCTTTTTTAGCATATAATTGTGTTGGAGATCAATCCTTTGAATTTTTTTAGGATGAATTCTACTCATTGTAAGTATTTTTCGTACTTCATATCTGTAGAAGGCTGTAATTTATAACAAAGTTTCTGTTATTAATGTTGGTACAACTCATAAAGAAGTAAAGAACAACAAGATAAGGTTCAATTGGCAAAATTTAGTCATGTTAAGGTTGTCACTTTTATGGAAGGGAGCCCTCTAGTGACTTCTCTGGTCAAGTTAATACATTTACATGCAGTGTTTTTCTTCTGGTCTCTATGGAGGGTATTTCTGAAGTTCCCCAAGGGCCTAAACTACCAAATGGTGACATAATCCTAAGCCATCATCAGTCCTTAACCTTGTGAACAAAGACAGCCAAGGCATGCATTCTCACTCACTAGTTGCTTAAGGTTGGGCACCTTCATGACATGAATTCTTTACTTTGGGGAGTGCTTAAGCATCTGAAATGTTTTAAAATACAAGGAGCTTTCTTTTTTGACTTCACATTATTGAAAATATTAAGGTTATTATATGTAGTCCCAAAGATTCTCTTTTTTGGAAGCTATATAGTGTCTTTGCTCTAAAGTGATTCTCTGAATATAACCCCTCATTAAAAAGTTGTTTTTCTAAGAATCTAAGGCTAATATAACATAAGACTATGATGCTCTGATTCTTTTAGAAATGTTATTGTTTACAAAATCTTTTAAAACAATGATTCTTATCTTTCTGAATTACTTTGATGGTAGCTATAAAATAAGTGTATAGGATTTTTTTTATTGTTCTACATCTCATGCTATAATCTAAATGTTCTTAATCTTAAACTGCATATGCACCCATCCTTAGCAAAATTTAGTATAGAACATTGCTTCCAATTTTATTTCTTTATTTCTTTATTTATTCGCAGTAAGTGAGCAGTTTTGAGCAGTTTGTATTTTATTTTATTTTTACACCATGCAGGGGGACTTACATGTGGCGAGTATATATGCTGGTGAAGAGAGTGTACAGCTTAGAGGAGCACAGATTACCGCTGAATTGAAATATCTGTTGAATTTGCTGACCCTTTGTTGGCATTTTTCGAAAAAACCATTTCCATTATTTTTGGAGGCTACTGGGTTTTCCGAAGACGATGTTATTCTTCAAGAACCTAAAGCAGGAGTGAGTAATGCTTATCTTATTTACCTGGATATATTAAAACTATGTTCTGCTAGAGTTACTATCGGAGAGACTGAAAATCTGCTGATATTATCTATTGTTTAAACTAATTTTATATGATGTTGACTTGATAGACTTTACAAAACTTTTGCTTGCAGATCCTGAAGCCAGCATTTACAGTTATAGCTGATAAAAACACAAAGTGTATTCTACTTCTGATTCGAGGAACTCATAGCATCAGGGATACATTAACAGCTGTAACTGGTGCAGTTGTCCCATTCCATCATACTGTTATACATGAAGGTGGTGTCAGTAATTTAGTCTTGGGTTACGCACACTGTGGAATGGTTGCAGCTGCACGTTGGATTGCAAAGCTGGCAACTCCTTGTCTCACAAAAGCACTGCATGACTATCCAGATTACAAACTCAAGGTGATCATCGGCATGCTAGTTTATATTTATCCTTATTGAATTGTATATCTATTATATTAAAATGGTGTAGCTTCAGCTTGTTAACTTTTTTGGCTTAATATTGTTACTTCACAAAATATATTGTCAGCTGCAGAAGCATGTACTATCTGCTCAACTTACCTTGCTGTTAGTTATAAATTCTCTGAGTTCTCTTGGTATTTGGTGCCTATTTGAAACTTTTTATGTTTATTATGCTGTAGCAATATCATTGCAACAATCCTTCTTAACACCAGTTGTTTATATATATTCTTGTAAACATTTGCCTTCAGATTGTTGGCCACTCTCTTGGTGGAGGTACTGCAGCACTTTTAACTTATATTTTGCGGGAACAACAAGAGTTTTCCACCACCACTTGTGTGGCATTTGCTCCAGGTTTGTTTTCATTGAAAATCATTACTTTGATCTTCTATCATATGTGGAAGTGTGCACTTGCAGCTTTAGGTAGTTTGACGCCCGAGCCATTGCTTGTTTGAGATACTGTTGACTTTTGTAATTTGCATGTTAATCGAGGATTATCACTAGCAGTTAAAACGGAAGACACAGAAGCAAAATTCATCCACATTATTTATGTTGCAATTGCATCTGAACTATTTTTTCTTCTCTCTGATTTCATGTTGGCACAAGGTTTTTATTCTTTCATCTCCACAGTCATTCTTGTACATGGACAAACTATGCCCTCTTTCTTGATAGGTTTTCATGCTATTATCGATGTAAGATAGGCTAGATGGTAGAACATTGTGCACTACCTGTTTGCCTGGTCAGCTTATCAGTTAGATTCGAATATCAATGATATTAGAGTATAATTTTGACGAACAATTAATGCAAGGTGTAATTGCTTAAGATTCAAGGACTGGTCTTCACTTGCTCACTTAAGAGGCACATTGTGAGTTTCAACTTATGCATGAGATGATTTGCATTCTACTTTGTGTTTGGTTGACTATCATTCATCACATGATTCTGTACTGTTTAAATTATTATAGCGTATTGTATGACATATTCTTTTAAAGGTGATGTTTCTCTTAGTTCTGACATTGATTGCTCATGCAGCTGCCTGCATGACATGGGAGTTGGCAGAGTCAGGTGTGGATTTTGTCACCTCAGTTATTAATGGAGCTGATCTAGTGCCTACATTTTCTGCCGCTGCAGTTGATGATTTACGTTCTGAGGTCCTATTCTGAATTTTCCTTTAGTCCAACTTAAGGAGTGTTGTTTTATTCCTTTTAATTTGCTTAGAAATAGTTCTTGGATTCGCTAATGTTGCATCTCTCTTGTTCAAATCAGTGTTGCCTAAAAGACCCTGTTTTTCAAATCTTTTGTGGTATCAATGATAAACACTACAAAATTATGATGGATTGACAAGTCTGCTTGAACTATCTACTCCATTCTTTTTATAGTAAATATGGTAGGATAGGGTAATCCAACTAGGACAATGAAAGGTTGCGTCTGCAATTCAAGTAACACTTGATATATTTCATAAAATATACAAAGGCTAGGTTTGACACAACATAAAGTTGAAATCCTAATCTCAAAAATGAGGGCGCTGGTGATAGTTTATAATAGATTGATCAATTTCTAAGGAAATGTTTGTATTGAGAAAAAATAATTATTTAAAACTTATGGGCAGGTAACAGCGTCAGCATGGCTGAATGACCTGCGTAATCAAATTGAGCAAACAAGAATCCTCAGCACAGTCTATCGATCTGCAACTGCACTAGGTTCTCGTCTCCCATCCATGGCCAGTGCTAGAGCAAGGGTAGCTGGGGCTGGTGCAATCCTCCGTCCTGTATCCAATGGAACTCAGGTTTGTTTCTCATCTACCCCCCCCCCCCCCTTCTTCGAGATAGAGAGAGATACACACACACACACACACACATATATATATATATAGTCATGTTAGAGTGAGTCCGGGCCGGCCGCAAATGCCCAAAAAAAAGCCCAACACCCCTGCCCACCCTTGGCTGAGTGTTAGAGTGGGCCGGCCACAAATGCTGTCAGCCTCACTCTATCATTCTTATATATATATATATGTATATGTATATGTATATGTATATGTATACATTATATTGCAACAAAATGTCTATATGTGTGTTACTTTCATCTTAACGTATCTACAAAGTTGTAACAAGTCTCCCTACTGAATTTGCATATATCCATGAATGGAAGCTTGCAAATCACAACTAAAATGCCCAGATGTGTACTGCATTCATCTCAACATCTGGACAAGAATGAAAGGAGTCCACCTTTTCTAATGGGTTTGGTTAGGCTTCCATTACCCAATACTAGTGACCTTTACCATGCACCTATTCTTTTGGCAACCTAAACATTCATCTCTGCTCACAAAAGCGTACTATTTTGTAAGATTAATAAAAGAAACATGTACATGACAAAGGTAACTGGTTTTGTATACGTGTGAGTAGAGTAGAAAAGATTTCATTTTATTTATATATGGCTCTCACCCTGATTTATTTATGAGTTACTGTGAGCCTGTTGGCTTATGATTTTATTTACCCTTTCCAGGTTGTTATGAAGCAAGCTCGGACTGTAGCACAAGCTGCATGGACCCGGCAATCATTGCGATTATCCTCTTGGTCATGCATCGGACCTCGTCAACGGAATAACAAGGCTCTTGTGGTACAATCAACCATGGTATCCGCCACCTCAACAACAACCAGTTCTGAACCTCTCCTGGAATCATCTGAAACTATTACTGTGGGAACAACAGAAGTGATCACTTCAGAAGGTAAAGGTTGGACTTCTGAGATGGAAATTGGATGTTCAGCTAACAGTGGTGGAAGTACTCATGCTGCTCACCAGGATGATGAGGATGATGGCAATGAGGGTGAGGATCTTGTGGGTCATGGAAGGACCGAGGATAGCATGACAGAAGTAGAACTATGGCAACAACTTGAGAATGAGTTGTACAGACCACCGGCAACCGAAGAAGAAGCCGACATTGCCAAAGAAATTAGGGAAGAGGAAGCTGCAGCGGCTGCCGAGGTGGTTGAGGGCACATCAGAGAGCCTCCTACCTGGGCCCACATCAGAGATGAGGAGATTCTACCCTCCTGGGAAGATTATGCACATTGTTAACATCCTTTCCGAGGAGCCAGTGCACCAGGATGATGGAGATGAGGATAACAGCAGTGATGATGGTCACCATACTTCACCGGAGCAGGCAAAGATTGGGATATTCTTATCTCCGAGGTCACTGTATGGCAAACTGAGACTATCACAAATGATGATTAATGATCATTACATGCCTATTTACAGAAGAAATATCGAGCAGTTGATCAGTGAACTTGAGAAAGATGGTTCAGTTGATGAATCATGCCCTTTGCGATATACAGAAGGTGTTCTGCATGTAACTCAGGTGATCAACTAACAACCTTCATTTTGAGCAAACATAGTACACTGATGTCATTTTTAGATTTTGTATAATGCCTTCCTAACGTAAGATTTTGTTGAACAGCCTGTATATTTTTTGTTTGAGAGAGAAAAAAAAAAAACTTTGAATAGAGTTTCAATCATGGAAGACTCTTTAATCTGTTTGTGACAAATGATTCTTCTTCTACTTGTTATGGTATCTCTCGTCCTTCGTATTGAAAATTCTTTTCTATATATCACAAGGGGTTTCATTATTAAAATGATTTTCTGAAACAAACAGAAAGTGATTAATTTAAATTATAAAAAGGGATGCACTTGATGGACCTCCTTCCAAATCAAATGGATGCATGGTTTTCTTATAGCCAAGTTTTTCAAATTTTATTTTATTTTTATTTTTTTTACATAGAAAGCATCTTTGCCATCCATTTAAATTCAAATTTTGAAAATTCTTAGTTAAATATGAGGGCCTTTTTTAATCTATGGAAAAACTATGGTGGATATCTTCCACAAATATAAGACAAAGGAAAATGCTATACTGCTAAGACCAATTGATGGGATATAAAAAGGGGAATGAATAATAAGCAAAATTTGAAAATTAATTAAACTTAAACAACCCAAAATTCTTTTTGGTCTCACAGAAATTTTAATTTTCAAGTCTAAGGCCGTTAAAATAAAAAATTTAGAGGTTATTTTAGGGAATACCCTGAATTGTAATTCTTCAAGGAGTCACGCTTGTTAAAAAAACGAAAAAAAAAAAGAAAAAAAAAGCCCCCGCTAAGATATCAGCCCCGCGAGATCCCCGTTTCCCTGACTGACTTCTCCATTCGTCATGAATTCGATCGCGGTTTCGCTTCTTGTATTCTCGTCTCTCCTGCTTTTTAGGTAAATAGAATCAACTCTCTCTGTTCCCTTTTTTCACACTTAAATTCCAAGCAAATGAGATCAATTGGATCATCTCGAACTAATTTTCTCCAATTTCCATCAGCGTTCATACAATTCCATCTGAATTTTATTCGATCAATCGGTGCGAAATTTCTGATGTTTCTTTTTAGATTTCTTATTAAATTTTGGAGTTTTAGAAGATAGAGTTCACCAAAAGAACACTCAGGTTGTGAAAATTTTATGTTCTGATATGCTTACTGTTTTCTACCCACTAGGTGGGTCATTGGAAGAATCTGGCAAAAGGCTTTATTTAGCTTCAATAAATACATAGACTATATATATTTTGATGTGTTCATAGATTTAGATTTTAGTTAGAAGAAGTATTCATCTGTAGTTTTTCTATCAATCTCTTCTTTTCCTGTTTCATCTGGGATGTTCTGGAATAGCTTAGAGGTTGTTATGGGACACTACCCATTGGGACATTATGATACCTCAAGCTTGAAATTTGATGGTACTTGTTATTGCAATGTGAAATTTAGATCCCTCAAGTTTTATTCATTTCCTTGCAATTAGTCTGCCTTTTGTTGCCCCAGAAAAGATATCAACAAAACTACTTCTGATTACTCGGTTGAATGCTAGCTGTACTTATTTCATATTCAGCTAACCGTATAATCTTTTATGACCATTGTAGGCCTATATGCTCCATAAATTCGGAGAAAGAGAGGACATTGGCAATGATAAAACCTGATGGTTTGCTTGGCAACTATACAGATGATATAAAGAAGATCATTATAGGGTCCGGATTCAATATAGTAAGAGAACTGACGGTTCAGCTTGATGAAGAAAACGTGACCCTCTTTTATGCTGAACATTCTGCGAAAGGTTTCTTCCCGAACCTTATTAGATATATGACAAGGTATTATTACTTCCATCTGTTCTAAATATAGTTTCAATCTGAAGTTTCATGGTTAACTCTTTTACTGTCCTCATGAAGACATTTGTTGTTTTTAGATAAATATAGTTCTCTAATGTTTAAGACTGCAGACTCTAAATCATGGATATGAAAAGCCTCCTTGGAGATGACGTTCTTGTAGGACCTATATACATGTTAAAAAGCAAACATTTTATAGAAGGAGATGGCATCCAGAGTCTCATATTAGATTGCCAATATCATTTTGCACTATAATTGTTCAGGACATCATCAAGAACAACTTCAACTAAATGATAGGAAAAACCCCACTCCTTGCTACCAATTAATAAATGCTTACTTAAATGCCACTGATTACTGGTGTGATAGATAAAGTCTTAGTACCGCCACCTGAAAAAGCCTGTAACTGTTGTAATTTAGATGTGACCATTTATTTCTCAGCGATCTTTCATTTGTTTTTCTTTCTAGTACTATGTCCTTGATATGTAGCAGTTAGTTGCATGAAGTCTCTGTTAACCTAACCTTGACTTTGTACCTGCTAATTATCATAATTTAAATCATTCCTGTAGGAAGTATCAATCTGTGCAACTATAATCAAATGATGTATATGCTTCACTAATATGATCAACAGTTTAATAGTCCACTGCTTGTTAAGGTTCTTGGGAAGTGTAATGCAATCTCTAATCGTCGTGCTTTAATTGGACTGAAGTTTAAATCACATGAACTGACTGAAGTTTTGTTGTCATACCTGTTTGTGCATGCTCGTTTCTTCAATTTTATTTCCTTCCTGTAGGAAGTTTCAATCTGTGTAACTTGTATGAAATGATATACATGCTTCACTAATATGATTAATTGTTTAGTGGTCCAGTGCTTGCTATGGTTCTTGAGAAGCGTAATGCAATCTCTGATTGGCGTGCTTTAATTGGACCGACTGATGCAAAACAGGCCAAAATTTCTCACCCTAATAGGTTGGTATGCCTCTTCTCATTCTAAACACACAATTGTCCAGGCAAACCCATGTGGCATTCTTTGGAAATCTCAGTGGTTAACTTCCATTGATTCAGTTGCTAGAGAATGCATGTAATTCTCTTATTCTTCAGCAAAGATTTCACTGAGCCATTTAGCAATGTAGCAGTAGCATCACCTCTGAATTTGCTCAAAAAGGGGAGCCCTCTCAAACATTCTCTTTTCTGTGGAACTTTCTGAACTTACCACGTCTTGAACTTCCATATTATTTAAAGTTGATCATTGACCCTTATCACCCATCATCTACTCGGTCCAATTTCTCAGCATACATATACATAGCTATCCTAAACTGTAGGTTCGGATTCTCAGCAATTTGCACATAACTCTCTTATCTCTAAGATTGTTCATTGAGTCTGATTAATCTTTTCTTGAGTTTATCATGCAGCATTAGAGCTATGTGCGGGTCAAGCAGTGAAAGGAATTGTGTCCATGGTTCAGATTCTCAGCAATCTGCTGCACGGGAAATTTCATTTTTCTTTGGAGATATACCTCCAGGTCAGTTCATGTCCAGAAGTTTTATAACATCCAAATTAAATCTATCTTAACTTAATACTTTACTCTTTTTGCAGAAACTCTAAAGCATGATGAACTTTAATCTTCAAATTAGCTCCATGTGAGAACATCTCCATATTTTTCGAAAAATTCTGTTCTGCATGTTACATGTACAACATTTAAATTAACTGATGGTTGTAAATTAAGAGATTTCCTAAGGTTAATTCTGGGAAATGAAGTTAATCTGCAAAAGCCCCTTTGACTAATATTTTTTTGACAATGGCCATAAAGACCGTCAAGGAGGGGCCGCGCTTGCGGCGCGTCTGTGGCAGCTTCACATCACGCTATGGAGAGGAACCCGAGCGCGCCCTTGCGTGACACGCAAGTCGGCCCAACGCTATGAGGAGCGTCTGCATAGGCGTGGGTCGTTGGTCCCTTTGACTAATATTATGTGGAATTATTATTTCATTATTTATTGTAATTTAGATTTTATTTTGAATTATAAAAAAAATTAAAAATATAAGAAACACAAGTAATCCATGGTTCATTACTCATTATCCAATGAGAAGCTCATTTAAGCAATCTTCTAGAACGAATGAAGAGAATAAAAAACTCCAAACCCCTACGTTACTCACTATCAGTTACAGCAAGACAAGATCCAGCGCTCGCGCTCTTCGTCTCTCTTCTCGGTGGAGCTCTCCACGCCCTTCTATGATCCCCATGGCGGAGGTCCATGGTTCCTATAGCGTTGCATTGGCTATGCTCCTTCTCGTCGGGCTCCTTTTCCATTTTGCTGCTGCTTCCGTCCATGACTACGCCGGCGAGAAGTTCGCAGCCAAGGGAAATGCATTCGTGCTTCATGGTGGAAGCGAGGGCCTCTATGCGTCGGTTCCCAGTTCTAATGCTACCGGAGAGTCTTTCATTCGGTAATCCTCTTATTACTAGCCTCTGTTTGACTCCTTTCAGATCCGATGTCTTTTGAGTTTTGACAACAATGCTTGGTTTTGTTTAGCTTTTTTTTCCCGGGAGATATTTGAGGTTTGGTTTGTTAATTTCAGGTCAATAGCGTCGAGATCTGGTGCAATTGTTGTAGATTTTGGTGCACCTGTACTAAAATGTTGGTTGAATGGAAATAAGGAATGGAGAAAGCCATCAAACTAGCTAGCTAGCATCTTTATGCTTTTACTGAAAACTTTGGTGTTAATTGTGTAGCTAGCATCTGAAGCATTGCTTTGAGAGAAAATATCTAGGAAGGGGAATTATTGACAGTTTTAGTGGAATATTAACTATTTTAGTAGATTGTGTATGGGAAGGAAGTTCTAAAGCTTCCAATGATTTAAGAAGTCATGTCAAAGTATGGATTTTATTGCACTTTATTATCTTCCTTTTCCACTCTGTATAAAAAATTCATCTTGATGTCTGTATCTTAACAGTTTTTGCTGAAGTTATGCACTTGTAGTGATGTATAAATCTCAGGGTAGGTTGAATCTAAGAAAAAAAATGATAAAAATGATGTGAGCTCAATGTTATGTGCACTGACATTTGTAATTTTTTTTCTTTTCTGGAATTAGATTTGAAAGGATTACATTTATAAGGTCAGAGGAAGCAGCTTCCTCAAAGAAAGATACAGGTAAGGTGATGGTTCAGGCCATAGTTTTTGAGGTTGAAGATCGTGAGACTATTGGAGGCTCAGCCTATGGTGGTCAAAGAGCTGTTTGCTGCACGCCTGACCTAGCAAAATTAGGTGTTTGCACTGAGGGAATGATTATACACCGTGCATCTGCACAGGATCTGGATTGGCCAAAAGTCTTAGCTGCAAGCTTCAAAGGAAGTGATCTTATTGCAACATTACCATCTCAAACAATACCTATATCAAGGACTGGGATGTATAACTTGTACTTCATTTATTGTGACCCGTCACTTGATGGATTGGTTACAGAAGGGAAGACCATATGGAAAAACCCCACTGGATACCTGCCTGGGAGGATGGCTCCTCTCATGATTTTCTATGGATCCATGTCTCTTGCTTTTGTGTTACTTGGGATCTTTTGGTTTTCTCAGTATGCAAAGTTTTGGAGGGAGGTAATGCCACTACAGAATTGCATAACCCTTGTCATTTCATTGGGCATGTTTGAAATGGCATTGTGGTATTTTGAGTATGCTGAATTCAATGAAACTGGTATTCGTCCTGGAGGCATCACATTTTGGGCAGTGACATTCGGTACTGTTAAGCGGGCAATTGCACGTGTGCTCATCCTTGTTGTTTCAATGGGATATGGAGTTGTGAGGCCTACTCTAGGTGGTCTTACCTCCAGAGTGATGATGCTTGGAGCAACCTTTTTTCTAGCTTCTGAGGTTCTTGAACTGGTAAAGAACGTAGGTGTTGTGAGTGATATTTCTGGAAAAGCAAGGGTGTTCTTGGTTCTTCCAGTGGCTATCTTGGATGCATTCTTTATTCTTTGGATTTTCACTTCTCTCTCGATAACACTGGACAAACTCCAGGTGTTCTTTGTCGCTGAATTTGCTCTGCTTATTATTTTAGTGTGCATCATCACATTTTCATTTTGTTTCTTCTTTTGTATCTGTTCTTATTTTAATGAACATTGATTGATATGTTAATGTCTTCCAATGTTGTCACTAACAGGCTAGGCGAATGACCGCAAAGCTAGAGCTTTATAGGAAATTCACAAATGCACTGGCTGTGGCTGTTGTTGTCTCTGTTGGTTGGGTCTGCTACGAGGTTAGTTCATATATTATACAGCTTTATATTTGGAACTCTGCATCTCACACAACTATGCTCAAGAGAACTATCTAAATGGTGTGGTGCATTGCCTGCTTCTGTTCAGTCCTGTGGTACCTTTGTTCTTTTGAATGATCTCCTGCAGATAATCTTGAGTTTTTTATTGTACTTATAGTTATAGTTGTTGGGTTCCATACAATGTCATGGGTTTTCCTTCTCATCTTAAGCTGACTTCAAACCATTTCTGGCTATGCACAAAGTAGTGAAGAACATTTTCATGCTCTTCATACAGCTTTACTTCAAGTCAACCGACATATATAGTGAACGTTGGCAAAGTGCATGGATCATTCCCGCCTTCTGGCAAGTTCTCTCCTTTTCACTTCTTTGTGTTATCTGCGCACTCTGGGCGCCTTCCCAGAACTCAATGAGGTAGGTCTCTCTCCTCCATCTGAGGTCATTGCCATTTTCCTGTTTACTACTTGTCACTGAGATTTTGAAATTTTGTAACAATGTTTTCACTGAAAGAGATTGTTCTCATTCTCTTTGGAATCAGGTATGCATATTCCGACGATGGAAGCGAAGATTTTGACTCTCTTCCACTGAAAAACAGTCAAACTCACATCAAAGGACAGCCATAAACCAGACTCCAATACAACAGTGAACTCAACATTTGCTGATCCACCGAATGGGGATCTTGAAGAAGATAAGAGGGAGTAGTAACCCCAACCATACTATATTCTATAACATTAAACTTGACCATCTGATAGTGTCTTCTCTCTTTAGCTTATTCTTTCTTCTTTTTTATAGTCCTTGTGCTACCTCTCAAGGTTAAGATTTACTAAACAGAGTTTACATCAAGGAGAAATGATTCATACCACATTTTAGTTTCTCTTCTCCATTTTTATATAAAACTGTGTATTATAATATTATAATTTATATATCCCTGCAAATAATCTCTCATATAAAATAAAGTTTTAATCATGTAATTTAATACACAGAGTGTATATATATTAGTTTATTTGGATTTGCCTCGAGATACGTGACTGTTAGATAATCAGCTTAGATCATCCGTTCGTCTACCTAGAGTATGTACTACACCCCATGACCGTATCATATCTCTCGGCTGCTCTGCCCTCTACTTCGCGCGTTCGCTATCCCCTCAGTCCTCTTCGACAAAGGTACCATTATGCCATCGATTCCCTTCGCCGGCCCGCCTATCACACAACTCACCGCCGCTCCCCACCGTCGCCACCACTCCGCCGCAGCCGCCACAGCTTCCGGTGACACGTCAACCTCAGTGGAATTCACCTACAACCGCTCAATTCCTTCCATCCGATGGCCCAACCTCAATCTCGACGAGTACTCCCCCTCTCCTCCACACCCTCTCCTCCCCTCCTCTCCCTCGGCTCCGTTTTCGGATCCTCCTCCAGACCCGGAACCGCTTCCTTCCCCCTCCGAACCCCTCGAGCCACTCGACTCCAAGCGGAGCCGGACCCGCGTCAAGAAGCTCAACAAGCTAGCGCTCAAGCGCGCCAAAGACTGGCGAGAACGGGTTGAGCTCTTATCGGGTCGGATCCTCGCGCTCGGCCCATCCGAATTCGTCGCCGACGTCCTCGACGCACGTGCCGTGCAGATGACCCCAACCGACCTCTGCTACGTCGTCAAGGCCGTGGGCCGCGCCAACTGGCGCCGCGCCCTCGAGGTCTTCGAGTGGCTCACCCTCCGCCGACGCCACGCACCCGGCCCACGCCTCCTCTCCGCCATCCTCTCAGTCCTTGGCCGCGCCCAGCAAACCCAACTCGCCGAGGAGATCTTCCTCCGTTGCGCTGATCCCGAGGCCAACCCCTCCGCCTCCGCCGTCCAAGTGTACAATGCCATGATGGGCGTCTACGCCCGCACCGGCCGTTTCCACGACGTCCAGAAGCTTCTAGAGGAGATGAAGTCCCGGAGCATCGAGCCGGACCTGGTGAGCTTCAACACTCTCATCAATGCCAAGGCGAAGGCCGGTCTCATGGTTCCCGGCTCCGTTTGTGAACTACTCCAGCAAGTCCGGAACGCCGGCCTCCGCCCGGATACCATCACTTTCAACACTCTCATCAGTGCGTGCTCGCATACTTCGAACCTCCGGGAAGCAGTGGAGGTGTTCAAGAGCATGGAGGCTTCAAAATGCCAGCCTGATTTATGGACGTATAATGGCATGGTGTCTGTCTATGGCCGCTGCGGCATGGCCTTGGATGCCCGTCGCCTGTTTGATGAATTGGGCCAGAGAGGTTTTTCGCCAGATGCTGTCACTTACAATGCTTTGTTGTATGCATTTGCTAGAGATGGAGATGTTGGGGAGGTTGAGAGAGTTTGTGAGCAAATGGTGAGGGCGGGATTCAAGAAAGATGAGATTACTTATAATACAATGATACATATGTATGGGAAGAAGGGGAGGCTGGACTTGGTTGTTGGGTTGTACCATGAGATGAGGCAGGACGGGTGTCGTCCAGATGCCGTGACATACACAGTGTTGATCGATTCATTAGGAAAGGCTGATAGGGTGGTGGAGGCGGAGAGGGTGATGGGGGAGATGGGGGAGGCTGGGGTGAGGCCGACACTGAGGGCATTTAGCGCTTTAATTTGTGGGTATGCAAAGGCTGGGATGAGGAATGAGGCGGTTCACACATTTGAGCTCATGCAGAGGTCAGGGATCAAGCCAGACAACTTGGCCTATTCGGTGATGTTGGACGTCCTTTTGAGGTCCAACGATGTGAGGAAGGCAATGATGTTGTATAGGGAGATGATGCAGCATGGGTTTAGGCCAGATAAGGGGCTTTATGGTGTTATGCTTGGTGTTCTTGCCAGCGGGAGTAAAAATGATGAGATTAGCGAAGTTGTCAAGGATATGGAGGAGTTTGGGATCAGCCCACAAGTGATCTTATCAATCCTTGTTAAGGGGGAGTGCTTTTTCAAAGGTGCAGAAGTTTTGAAACATGCTGTTGATCAAGGATATGAACCTGAAAGACACAGTTTGTTTTCTATCCTGGATGCATTTGTTTCATCAGGCAGGCATGCTGAAGGGCATGATTTGCTTGAGTTTTTAAGGAAGCATGCACCCAACTCGCAATCTCTGATAGCAGAAGCAACAATTGTCATGTTGTGCAAAGATCATCAAACAGAAGCTGCCATAGTGGAGTACTATAAGATGAGGATGTGTAGCTTAGAATCCATTGGTTCTAGTTACAGTATGTATGAAATCTTGATCATGTGCTGTGAAGAGACTGAATCCCTTTATGAAGCTTCTCAAATATTTTCAGACATGAGATTTCTCGGACTGGAACCTTCTCAGAAGATTTATGAGAGTATGATCACTAGTTACTGCAAAATGGGGTTTCCTGAAACAGCACATCACTTGGTGGATCTGGCTGAAAGGGCTGGCATCACAATCAATCTTTCTATTTATGTTAGTTTGATAGAGACGCACGGCAAGCTGAAGCTGTGGCAGAGGGCAGAAAACATTGTTGAGAAACTCAGACTACAGTCATCAGTTGATAGGAAAATCTGGAATGCTCTGATAAATGCATATGCTGCAAATGGCCGATACGAACAGGCGAGGGCAGTCTTCAATACCATGATGAAAGATGGTATTCGGCCTACTGTTGATTCTGTTAATGGCCTCATGCAAGCATTGATTGTTGACGGGAGGCTAGATGAACTTTATGTTGTTGTTCAGGAGCTGCAAGATATGGACTTCAAAATTAGCAAAAGTACAGTTCTGATGATGCTGGATGCCTATGCAAGAGTTGGGAACATCTTTGAGGTGAAGAAGATCTACCATGGTATGAAGGCTGCTGGATATTTGCCCACCATGCATCTGTATAGGAGTATGATTACTTTGTTGTGCCGTGGAAAAAGAGTGAGAGATGTTGAAATAATGGTAACCGAGATGGAGGGCATTGGATTTAAGCCTGACCTTACCATTTTCAACTCACTCCTTAAAATGTACACTGGAGTAGAGGATTTTAAGAAGACATTGGAGGTTTACAGGAAGATTCAAGAAGCTGGTTACAAACCTGATGAGGACACTTACAATACTCTCATAGTGATGTATAGCAGGGACAGGAGGCCTGAAGAAGGGTTTTCTCTTCTAAATGACATGAGGAAACAGGGTTTGGAGCCCAAGATGGATACGTACAAAAGCTTATTAGCTGCTTGTGCTAAGGAACAACTATGGGAACAGGCTGAGGAGCTTTTTGAGAATATGAGATCAAAAGTTTGCATACAGGACCGGTTAATTTACCACATTATGATGAAGATATATAGAAACTCTGGAGACCATTCTAAAGCTGAAAATGTGCTTTCTCTTATGAAGGAAGCTGGTGTTCAGCCATCCCTTGCTACAATGCATCTGCTTATGGTTTCATATGGCTCAGGCGGGCAACCTCAGCAAGCGGAGAACGTTCTCAATAACTTGAAAACATCCGGCATGGAGCTCAGTACACTCCCTTACACTTCTGTTATTGATGCTTACCTGAAGAAAGGAGATTATAACTTGGGAATCACAAAACTTCAGGAGATGAAGAGAGATGGTGTGGAGCTAGATAACAGAATCTGGACTTGTTTTATCAGGGCTGCAAGTAGATGTGAACAAACTGATGATGCAATGGCACTCTTAAATGCACTGCAGGAGAATGGTTTTGATCTTCCTATCAGGTAGAATAACTGCTCTCTTTCTCTCACTCAGACAAAATGGTGCATATTGAAGTTCTATTGTTATGCCATTTCCTGAAGTGAGCTGAATATTCAACCATTCAAGTTGGTCAATTTCTTAGCCCCCTTTTCATAATATGTAGGTTGCTGACTGAGAAAGCTGACTCACTGGTTGTGGAGGTGGACCGGCTGCTTGATGAATTGGGGCCTATGGAAGATAATGCTGCATTTAATTTTGTCAATGCAGTTGAAGATCTACTATGGGCATTTGAACGACGAGCCACTGCTTCATGGGTTTTCCAATTGGCTATTAGCAAAAGAATTTACCGACATGATGTGTTCCGGTAACATCTAAATACTTGATGTCATATTTCTTTCATTTTCCATTGTGGCGGTTGGCATGTGCAATGCCTTCTTCTACAGCTTTCATGCATTTTCACAGCATCACCTGACAAATTTCTAAATGATGCAGAGTTGCTGAGAAAGATTGGGGAGCTGACTTCAGGAAGCTGTCTGCTGGTGCTGCTCTTGTTGCTCTTACTTTGTGGCTTGACCACATGCAAGTGAGTACTTCAAATATGCTTTACTAATTAATGTCTTGATTTAGTTAACTGTTTTATTATGGCTGTAGTCAATGTTTATTTTGCATGCTTTCCAAGAGATTTTTGTAGCTTTTATGGAAAATGAATTATGCTTTATTGAGTTGGATAGAAAGCACTTTTTTTGTTTTTGTGCAATTTAATTAGATTATAAAATGGCAAGATTTTTTTCCCCTCTCTAATACAGATAAAGGCTTCTCTTCAGGCAAAACAAATGGCTTTTTCACACTCAAAGATTTATCACTAAAGTTGTTTTGCCAAGGATTAGTGTCATAGTTTGACAAGCGTTGCTTTTAAATTAATATCATTGGTTGCCTAATATATAATTTACATTCGATGCTCAAGGATATGGCAACTAAACATATTATCTACATTTGTGTCTGGATGTTTGTTTTGGAGATACATCAGTTTAACGAGTCTGCTGTTGAATTAAGAATTTAAGATCATAGACTGTCAAATGTATAATTGTCTGTTCCATGCTGAAGGATATGACATCTAACTTGTCTACATTTGCATCAGGATGCTTCACTGCAGGGCATTCCTGAGTCACCAAAGTCTGTTGTATTAATAACAGGGAGTGCTGAATACAACATGGTTTCCTTAAATAACACACTGAAAGCCTACCTTTGGGAGATGGGATCGCCCTTTCTGCCTTGTAAAACTCGTGATGGGCTCCTTGTGGCAAAGGCACACTCCCTTAGAATGTGGCTTAAGGATTCCTCATTCTGTCTGGACCTTGAATTAAAAGATGCAGTATCTCTGCCAAAGACAAACTCAATGAAGCTCACAGATGGATATTTCATGAGAGCTGGTCTAGTTCAAGCTTTCAAGGATATACATGAACAACTAGGGCGAGTGAGGCCAAAGAAATTTGCACAATTGGCTTTGTTGCCAAAAGAGACTAGAGACAAGGTTATGAAAACTCAATTGGAACGCAGCAAAGAAAAACTAGAAAAAATGAAGAAAAAGGGTCTTGTTAGAGCAAGGAAGCCGACAATATTCCGCACAAGAAAATTTATGAGGCGGCGCCACAGAGCTCATGAAATGGCTACACAAGGTTCTTAAGGAAACAAGTATATAGACTTTATTCTGCCATAAAGAAGGTTTTGGCATCAACAATGCCTTATGTTTGGTCACTTGTGGGAACCCACTGCCTAAAGGAAGGGAGGGCAGTCCTGCAACTAACACCCTCTGCTATGGAGAGACGAGCGCTATCGCTGGCCAGGTGATTACAACTTTCCTTGTGCAATGTTTACAAATTGTTTATTTATACTCGACAAATAAACCTCCCTAATATCAATGTTTTTGAGCTGTCATATTTAGGGGGCTGATGATTCCCTATAATATTTTGTCCCAATAGGCCCAGGGAATTGCAAGTACATAAGGTCACAATTAGTTTCTCATTGCAAGCATTCCTCCTCAATGATCTCGAGTTCTATGAAAGGATTTTGCCTTTTCATCTCTGAAGAACTGTCTAAGAACCATTGTCCTGTCTACATGTCCACTTTGGTATCAGATGATGAAGAGGATGCTAGTGAAAGCAAACATCCACAATTTGGCAAGAACTTTATGAGGTAATCACTGTTCTTTGAAAATGGGTTGCCATACTGACTTCGAAGTATTGCCAAGCATCGTAGTAATGTTGGTCAAAAAAGTTGATCATCTTTGTATCTTGAGGATATTTTCTGATTGAACTATAATATAAGAAAAGAAAAGAAAGTTTTATTTGCATGTTGCGTTTCATTTACTTATCCATCTTTATTTCCTCGAGTTAACCAAACAAAGAGAATGATTTCATCTTTATTTCTCTATTTCTCTGCTGTCTTAATTTCTTTATTTTCTGCTATTCTTTCCCATGCTCTATTATCATTACATATTGTTATTATTATTATTTTTTTGTGATATTAGTTTATCAATCTCTTTTTTTGTTATAATGTAGTTTAGCCCCTTTCTCATTCTTGAGCCTTGAGGACAGGTTTAATTTTGAGAGTTTTCACTCTACAAAAAATACAAGGAAACCTCAATTATCTCTCCAATTCAAACATTATATTTTCATGCCACTCAACCATCACACTTGTTTGAACCTTACCTGATATCAACACAAAAAGAGATGTGATATCAACATTAATTTCTCATGAAAAGAAAGACAAATGGGAGTTCTTTAAATAAGAAAAAATATGGGCTACCAAGAAGAAAAAATATTCGCAACAAACTACCGAATTGAAGGCCATATGTCCATAAAATAGGTCTGATCATTTGGTTCTTTAAATAAGAAAAGATGTACATCTAACATTCTGATTAAGAGAATTCGTGACAACATTCAGCCTCCACAACATAATCCCTCACAAATTTTCACAAACATCTTTATTCACAAAAACAAAAAGATGGTCATTATAATTACATATTAAACACTCCAGAATCACTCTTATAATTCAAGATTCAAATCTCATCACAAGAGAGGTGCAATACAGATAACATATTTATATAACACAGAATTTACTCTTAATTTAAATGACAAACATTTATTCTAGAGGAGTTTCTAGTTGTAGTGCAAGGAAACTCAAGCTTTGTAGCAAACATCTCCATCACAAACATAGCCTTCCTTGTTAGCATGGTCCTCACCAGCATTGTCATTGCCATCCTCCTTAGCAGTTTCTTTTTCTTTGTCATCCTCTAAAGCACATTTGGGATGAAGATCAAAGTCACATTCTTTACAGTAAAAGGACCATCCTTGTCCGCCGTCCTCACATCCATCACAATTGTACCTCCTACGGCGAGTTAGCACTAGCTCATGCTCTTCATGGAGAGGATGCTTCACCGTCTTTGGCCATGATTTTGCCATCTCTTCTATCTCAGCTTCCAGCTCCTTGATTCTCTCATCAGTGAATGGGTATGCATCAGCACCATGAACCGTAATGAGGTCTCTTGCTTCGGTGGTCACTGTCCGTCCTGATGGCCCGATTGCCACGAGGGATGGTATTCCCCGAATCTTGAATTTGCGGCTCAAGGACTTCTTTCTTTCATCTCCAAAGGGGAGTGCAAGCCATGGCATCTCAGCAAAGTAGTCATCGAAGGAGCTTTGATCTCTATCACTTGAAAGGAAAACCAACTCAAAGGCACTGTCCTTCTCCTTGATCTTGTTATATGTTGCAATGAGTTGGGGTAAGAACGCCCGGCATGGAGGGCACCAGTGCGCTGAGAAGTAGAGAAGAATGTTCTTCCCAACAAGTTCTGATACCGGAATCTGCATTCGGAGAATCAGAAAGCAACCAAGTTAGCACCAAATTTCTCGGCAATTCATCCTACACTCATCAATTCTTCTCAAAAGTTCATTATCTATCTTTCCTTTTACAATATAGATCTCCCAACAAATATGAACAGTTGAGTTAAACAAAGCATGAAAGCAAGCAGATGACAGTCAATAACCACTCTTATTGGTTGCTTGTGCACAGGATCTATTGAATTGTAACATGGTCACGGTTTTGAAGTTGATTAAGAGCTTTGATGGTATTCAGTGAACAAAATGAATCTGGAACTCTATGTCTAACAATCACAAAAGTTTGAGAAAGCTTAGCTCTGAAAGAGGCATTATACTGAGAAAAGTGAAGGCGATCCTGTCATTTACTTAATGAAGGCAATCAATCCTTTCTAACAAACTCTATTATATATAATATTGTATCCGAGCATCAAGCATCTGTCCTAAACCAATCCAAAGAACAAATGAATGAAACTTTGACACAGAGCAAGCAATGAGCATACCTTAGTGCCATCTTTTCCGATCACATAATCAAGGTCCCCAGAAACAAGAAGGGACTCTAATGTCTGAGATTCACTCTTTGCCTTAGCCAACTCATTAAGCTCCTTGATTCTCTCCGGTGTGAATGGGTAAACTTCAGAGCCATGCTCTTCAACAAGCTCAGCAACATTGGAATTCAGAGTCTTCCCATCAGGACCAAGCACCACCAGTGTTGGAAGTGTCTCAAGCTCAAAGTAGCGTGGTAGCTTCTCCAAGGACTTATCCTTGAAGGGGATAGCAAGCCAAGGCATGCCCGCAAAGCTAAGATTAAAAGTCACCTCATCATCATCCAAGGACACAAGCACTATCTCAAAATTTTCACCTTTTTCCTTCAGCTTGTTATACATCCGCACCAGCACCGGTGTAAACTCACGGCTAGGAGGGAAAGAACTCACCGAGAAGTAGAGACCTACAACCTTCCCTTCAAGCTCCGACACAGGTACCTGCACACACATTCATCTCCAGTTCTTGTTACATGAACTTACTACATAAATTTTTCTAACAATCAAGCAAACAAAAGAATTCATTCATTCATTCATTCACCTTAGTTCCATCATTGGAAACCAAGTAATCACGGGAGCCGGAAACAAGCACACTCCCAAGAGTTTGCGCTTCCTTAGCCGCCGCCTCTGCCTCTTGGAATTGTTTGATCTTCTCCTCAGAGAAAGGGTATGCCTCAGTGCCATATTCTCTCAAAGCCGTCACCCCGTTCTCATTAGTCACAACTCCACTCTCATTGAGGACCACCATGTGTGGTATCCCCCTCACTTTGAACAAATCATTCAAGCTATCCCGAGTCTTTGCATCAGCGAATGGAACAGCAAGCCAGGGCATCTTTGCAAAGTATCCATTGAACGATTCCTCATCCTCATCCCCTGAAACAAACACAACCTCAAACTGCTCTCCCTTTGAGGCGAGCTCGCCATAAACCTCAACCAGCTTCGGAGTAAACCTCCGACAAGGCCCGCACCATGAAGCAGAGAAGTATAAAGCAACAGTCTTTCCTTTTAGATCACTGATCTTAACCTGCAGTTCCAGTTCTTCCCAAATTTTCAGATGAATTCATAGTTTCAATCCATTTCCCAAATTTACGACAGCACTACTAAAGTGCAAAGAAAGAAACAAAGAATCGGGAGTTTATAAGAAAAGATCGGGACCTGATCGCCGTTGTGACGGACGAGGAAGTCTCTGGACTCATCGGCGAGGATGGAAACGAGATCGTGTCCCCCGACGCCGTTAACGGCTGTCTCGACATCCGCCATCGCCGTTTCCGTCACCGTTAATGGCTGTCAATTGTAGGTGATGAAGATGGGAGAATGCCAGCCATTGGTTTGGATTTATAGTAGTTTTTGTCTGAGGGGTATTTCTTTGAGGGCAAGAAACATGGACACGTCATCGCATTGACCTTGACTTAAAAAAGACCTACACCTTGGTCAATAAAATATAGCCTTAAGGCTTAATAAAATTACAATGAAACCAGGGGTCTTTTCACAAACAAAAATATACTAAACCGACCAGCACTAGCAGACAGTTTTATTTATTTATTTTTAATTTCTTAACATTCAGATAATGAGATAAATTCGTTTTCACTTTTATTTTACATATGAAATTATACCATTTTAGAGTCTTAACTCTTAATTAAGTTTCAATTGGTACATACCATTCCATATATAGGAAACTATATACGTACGTCTATATCACAATATAAATATAAATAAAAGTCATTATTATAGATTAAAATAATTTATTTATAAATATATATTAAAATAGAGAGATGGACACCGTCACATCGCACATGGAATAGTTGATTTCTTGATAAACATCATTTAATTTCTTTAGATATTAGAGAAAACGAAATGATAATTGATTATAAAAAAAAAATTCTATGTAAGTTATATGATTGGATGTCACATCCCTCAAAGACTTGTTCGGATACGACTATTACAGTATAAAAATAGTACTACATGTCTTTGCTTTTGTTTTCCATCTTATCAATAATTAAAACTACTTTAATTTCTAATTGACTTCAGTCATACTTGTGATCTTATTAGTTATTTGATGAGTATGAATTGAATAATAACCCATCTCATAATTAAGAAAATTATAAGAGAAGTAAAATTGTCAAATAAGAAAACTAATCTAAAATGAGTAATTTCATCACATGATTTTAATATATTGTTATCAAATTGTATTGATACAAAAGTAATCAAATCAATCTCTATATTAAAAAAAAAAAAAAAACATTTTCACTACCTGAATGAAATAAGTAAATAACAAAGATATGATTAAATGGTTCTCTCTTCTAAACAATGTAACCCTTTTTTTTCCTTGGTATGATTGTGAGTGACACTACACCCTCACTCCCTGTCCTTCCCAGTGAATTGAGAGGCGAGAGCAACATAGAAACCCAAAACTGCTGGTCTTGTCATTACACCTTCATTAATTCCCACATAACAACAACTCATGCATGCATTGTGTACGTGTTGTGTCTCTGTGCGTGTGTTTGTTGTGAAATATAATCCTGGGAAGTGATCACATGAATAATTACCTTAATTATCTAATCACAATATATACTGCCAAGGATACTCAACTAACTGGATCAATAGAAATCAATTCATGCTTTGTAACATCATCCTCTTGCTGACTAGAAGGAGGAGGAGGATGAGGTTCCGCGGCATCAGCGGCATTATTCATGTTCATCTCCCCTCTTGGTACTGTTTTCAATATCTCCGTTGCAACGACACCAACATCCTCAACTCTTTTGATAGCTTCTTTCATGTCAGGTCGCTCGTCCAGGTTTGATTCAGTGCAAGCTAAACCAATCACAAGAAGTTCTTGCATGTCCGGAATCGATGATCTAGCAGTACTGATTATAGCAGGATCTAGTAACTCAATCACTTGATTTTGGGAAATAGCAGACGCTGCGCATTCCACCAGATCAGTTCCACCTTTGGTGTTATTCAGATACTGGGATGGGAATTTCCCGGTGAGGATCTCAAGTATTATTATCCCGAGGCAGTAGACATCAGACTTGGGAGAAACATGACGGTGCTGGATGGCTTCAGGAGACTTATAGGCAAACATGGTGTTGCAGGCCACGGAGGGGTTGACCAGGGTGATGTAGCCATAGTCAGCGATGAGTGGGTCAAAGTTGGCGTTGAGGAGTACGTTGCCGGACTTAAGGTTGCCATGAGGGATGTCAGTGGCTACCAGCTCTGCATGCAAGTAGCCAACCCCACGAGCAATGCCCAGTATGATATTCAGGCGTCTTGGCCAGTCTAGTGCTGCATGGTCAGCCCCTTTATCCCCTGCATGCATGCAATTAAAACAATTTATTGAAATTAAGATAATGTCAAATTAAAACAAAGAATTAATTAATTAGATGGAAATAGACAGTATAAGTGACCATGGAGGACGTAGAGCAAGCTCCCCTTGGGGACGAACTCAGACACGACAAGCTTCTCATCCTTGCGGTAATGGTACGCGAGAGGTGGCAAAACATTGGGATGGTTCATCCTTCCGAAGCGACGCATCTCGGCCTCGAACCCTTCTCTTCCGACTCTGTTCATGTCTCTCATCCTCTTGACCGCCACCGCAACACCGCTCGCCATCACCGCCTTGTAAGCGGATCCTAACCCGCCGTTGCCCAACACCTCCGCAGCCGCCTTCATGAGATCCGACAACCTGATAATCCCCTTCCCTTCATTCACCATCACCAGCTCCCCTGATCCGTTCCCTTTGGGAGCTCGTCCCCCGCCGTTCTCCTGCAGGTTGGATCCCGTCCGCTTAGGCGCAGGTGATGGTGGCTCGACACTAGTCCGATCCGTCGTGGTGCGTGGCAGCGACTGACTTGCCGGCAAAGTCTTGGACGAGTTTTGCTCGTGGCCGAGAGTCTCAAAGTTGTCTACTTTACCGCGCGCCCGGGTGACTGCCATAGCGCCGGCCCCCAGCGCGCAGACTACAATGAGAAGCAACGCGATCATCCCCAGCTTGCTCTTCTTGATCTCCTGATCTTTGGGTTCGGATCCTGGATTAGTTGCACCTGCTGTTTCAATAGACGTAGTACTGGTAGTCTCATGTGGTTTGCATGGCTGGTTGGTCAGCTGAGGTCCGCAAAGCCCCGGGTTGCCGCTGAAGGAACTGGCCTCGAAGCGGCTGAGGCTCGCCGGGATCTCTCCTTCCAGTCCGTTCTGAGAAAGGTTCAAGGCTCTCAGGAGTTTGAGGGAGGAGAAGTCGGGGATTTGGCCGGATAATTTGTTGCCTTCCAAGCGGAGCTCGATGAGGTTCTTGGCGTCGGAGATGGAGTCTGGAATGGCGCCGGTGAACTGGTTTCCTGATAGCCAGAGTTTCCTGAGACGGGTCATTTTGGAGAAGAAGTCGGCGGGGATGGGGCCGGACAATCGGTTTCCTTGGAGGTAGATGGCTCGGAGGGAGGTGAGGGAGGAGAGGGCTTCGGGGAAAGGGCCGGAGAGGGAGTTGCCGACGAGAGAGATGGCGCGGAGGCCGCTGAGCTGGCGGAGAGATGAAGGGTTGAACTGGCCGGCGAGGCCCATTTTGTTGAGCTTGAGAACGGCGACGATGCCGTTCAAGCATATGACACCATTCCACTCGGCTTTGGGATCGCATGGCGTGCCATCAGGGACCCAGGAGGAGAGGCCGGAGCCTGCGGTGAGAGAACTCTTGAAGTCGAGAAGCGCCATTGCCTCCTCTTTCTCTGATGGTTTGCCGGCGGAGGATCCCGGAAAGGAAATGGTGAGGAGGAGGAGGAATATGGCAGCTGCCTGCAGCACGGCAGCCATGAGCTGCTGATCAGGCATGATGAAGAAGGGAGCTTGAACTTTGATTTGGTTTTTCCATAATTAATTTTTCTTCGTTTATGGTTTTTTTTTTAAGTTATTATTTTTATTATTATTATTATTATTTTCAGATAGGTTTTGGAGTTGTGCGTGGGTGGAGAGGGGGAAAGAGATGAGAAAGGAGATTGTGAGGAGAGGTGGTGAGGGAAATTAGGATGTAAAATTTGTTTGATAAAATTGATACTTTGACTGAGTCAATGGTCAGGAGAAAAATGGTGTTTAGTTTTTACAGTTTGACTGCATGGGAGGACCTCCTCCTCCTCCGTATGGATATGGATATGGTCCTATGGATGGAGAATTAAATAATATGGATATTATAAATAAATTAAAAAAAAATTGATTAAAACTTAATAATGTGAAGGCATTTGCAAAGAGTGTGCAAACTGCTAAGAGTTGCAAGAGGGAACTTTTTCCTTCTGGCTATAAAAAGTACCGTGCATTCTAAGATATCTGGTTACAGTGCTTGTTTTTGCGTGCAAAGTTATATAAATTGTGTGTAAATGACACACATAAATGACGGCGGGCACTGTAGTAATGTGTGTGCTGCATTATAACAATTGTGTGCCATGGCACACATAAGTATGCTACCTTAGAAATAAGAATTATGATCCCATGGTTTCGGTACCATGGAGTCATCCATGGTACTGAGACATGGCATCATCTCGGCCGTAAAGGGCGGCTCGGGATATGTGCAAGTCACACATCCCGAGACTTGCTTTATGACATGCCTCGAGATGTGTAGAACGAGCAGCTTTTGCGGCCGAGATGATGCCACATCTCGGTACTATGGATGACTCCATGGTAATGAGACCATGGGATCAGCACTCTAGAAATAGTACTCAATGTATCTCAGAATTCATCTAAAGAGTACCGGTTGCATTAATTATTGCATTTATTTGATTCGAGATTGTGAGAATGGATCAAACAAAGAGTTGTAAGTTGATACCGACTGTCACTAGCCAACCATGCGAGGAACCACAAATATGACACCCGTGTAATTCAGGGGAGTTGAAGTGATAAATCCTTTGAGTAGGTAAACTGAAAAATCTTGTGAAATTTTCTTTGTAAGCATCGAAAAAGACTAGTAATGGGAGGCCAAATCTTTTTGAAGTAACATCTTTCTGAAGCTCCTCAATGAGTGCCATAATCGCTGCAAATCTAGTGCAAACAAAGTAGATTTCGTTGTTTAATTCAAACAATATTTGATAGTAACACAATATAATATAAAATAATAGAAAAGAAAAGAAAAAACAGACACACACTCAAGACTTGGTTGTTCTAATCTTAGTGGAGAATGTTCAAATGTTCCTATATATATATATATATATATATATATATATATTTAAACATATGCGTGCTAATGTTGATAGAGAGAGTTGGAATGTGTTTAAATAGATAATAATCAAAATAATATAAAAGACAAACCATGAGAATCTGAGAAGCCACAAACTACATTGTTACTTGTTTGCATGACTCCTAAGTCCTATCCTATTTATAGAGAGATGAGTAGTCACAACTCTATAGACATCAAAAAGAGTTATTCTCCAACTTTGAGTAAGATTTAAAATTCAGTTCTAATTTGATTTGGAAAGCAAAGTTTTAGATAATCCCCAATTATAAGTTTTGTTTTAATTAAAGATTAACTAGCAAATGGCAAAAATAAAAAAAATCTTGGGCAATGTCATAGTTTCCTTGGTCCTCTTGCACCAACTGGACCATTTTTTTTTTTGACAGAATAGAGCTGTTACCAGCTACCAGGTTTAAACAAAGAACAAAACAAGGAAAAGTACACAAACAAGACAAAGGAAATCAAGGAAGAGACTAATCAAAATGAAGGCCAACTGAGTTAATATTGTCCTCGAGCCACCGGGGTCTTTCACTTCCCCTATGAAACAATGAGAGTCCTGGATTGTTGAAGGCATGTTTGGCTAAGGAGTCAGCAACAAGATTTAGCTCTCTTGGGCAGAATCTCAGGTCCGTCTCAGGCTGATCCTCCAGGAGTTGGTTGATATTGTGTATGGTATCTTGAATATTGCTTGAATATGAGCTTGTACCATTTCTGATCAGATGTAAAGCATGTAAAGAATCTGTATGAATGCTGTCCAGCTTCCAGTCTTCATTTCTGCTTTGTTCCATAGCTATTAGGATTGCTTGAATTTCAGCATGGAGGCTCGATTCTGCTGCAGTACTGGTGCAGCCTGCCAGTAGTATTCTATCACTGCCTTTGATAAAAACAAAACCTACACCACAGAAATTTGAATTTTCAGTCCAAGCAGCATCACACATAGATGAAATAGTCTGTTTGTAATATGAAGTGTGAAAGTACTCCCTGAATTGGCCCTGTAGCTTCCAGAAATTTTCCTGAGTAACCCTCAAGGCCTGTAAAAATATTTGGTGAGGCTGTAAGCTGATGTTGTTGAAAATTTTGTTGCATCTGGCCTTCTAGATATTCCAAGCACAAGTAGCTAACAAAGCTTTAAAGAAATTTTGGCTTGAATGATTTGTTTCATTACTCATGCACAACCATTCTCCAGATAGCAGATTTGGAGTGCTATTTGGATTTCTGCCAGTGTAATCATGAATATCATTCCAACAGATTCTGGCTGTACTACAGTCTACCATCATGTGTTCTAGAGTTTCATTTGATAAATTACAGAAAGAGCAGGAGCCTTGAGGTCCAATACCCAAAGAGTATAGATATTCATAAGTTGGCAACTTCCCATACATGAGCCTCCATACAAAGGTTTTCACCCTTGGGGCTACTGGTAGGCTCCATATTTTAATCCAATCTTGCCATTTTCCAAAATCCGAAGAGAGCCTGTGGTTTAGGAAGCTGTACACTTCCCTGGAAATACTTACATTAGTGTTAGAAGGGGCCCATGTCCACTGTTTTTCCATCTCAGTTGTGTATGTATTGTGATTCAGTCTACTCCAGTCTAGTGATTCCCCAAAACACACTTCCATATCAGTATGATTAAGTTTGTCCTCATTCAAAAAATCAGTGATAGACAGTGCTTCAAATGGGAGCTGCATGTTGAGAAATGTTGGCTTATGTATGATGGGAATGTCAAATAACCAAGGGTCCTCAAGAAAGTTGGTATTAGTTGGATTACAATTATCAATCCAAATATGTGCTTTCACAGATTGGGCAGTGTCCCAAAGCTTCTTATAGAACCATGAAGTAGAATTTCTATTAGGCTTACCCCAGATCCTTAAAGGACCATATTTCAACTGTGCAATTTGTATCCAAAATTTATTCTCATTGTTCAATAAAGACATAATGTTTTTGGTCATGAGAGCTATTTTGGCAAGTTTTAGGTTTCTAATCCCTAACCCTCCCTCAGATTTCTCAAGTGTAGTAACTGACCAGCTCATGGTATGAAAGGAGCCTCCAGCAGTACCACTAGCCCATAAGAATTTCCTGGATAGCTTTGATATCTGGTCAATAATTGTATCTGGTAGTGGGTAACATGACATGGGATAAATTGGAATAGACATTAAAGAGGAATTTACAAGTATAGCTCTACCAGCTAGTGATATAGATGTGGCACACCAAGCATTGAGGTTACTATTTGTTCTGCTGATCAGAGATTCCCATTGATGAACAGGGATTCTTTTAGGGGCAATCAGCATTCCAAGGTATCTAAAAGGGAAAGAGCCAAGCTTCATACCTAATATGCTAACATTGGAATTTCTGACTCTAATATTGAACCAAGATGGGAAATGAATGGTAGATTTATTCAAATTGACTCTTTGGCCAGTCATCTGACTGTATAAATCCAAACATAGCTTGCAATTTCTGGCCACAGCTCTAGAGGCCCTGGAGATAATGAGGGAATCATCAGCAAACAACAAATGATTGAAATTATGAATAAGCCTGTTGTCAAAACCAGGAATAAGGTTGAGGGACATTGCATGATGTAGTATGGCTGATAAATTTTGTGAGACCAAGATGAACAGGTAGGGAGAAAGGGGGTCTCCTTGTCTAATACCTCTGGAGCTATTAATCCATGCAGTAGGTCTGCCATTTACTAAGAAAGAAAAGGAAGGGGATGCAATACATGTTTTGACCCATGAGATCCAGTCTTCAGGAAAATTCATTATATGCATAGTGGCAAGGATGGCATTCCATTCAAGTGTATCATAAGCCTTTTCAATGTCTAATTTGAGAATCATCCTTGGGAGGGATTTGGTATCATGTTCTAATGAATGGACAATTTCCTGAGCAGCAATTATATTATCAAAGGTGGACCTGCCAGCAATAAAACCAGCCTGTTCTGGTCCAATTATTGTGTTTATGACCCTTTTCAATCTATTGGCCAGTAACACCAACTGGACCATTGAGAAGCAATATATGTTCGAAGGGAAGAGAACCAAGCTGCTGACTATTTGGCAAAATTAGGAAGAAGCACGAGGAGAAACTGGAGGTTTATGAGCATCAATGAGATGCCCCATCAATTACAAAGTTTTGTTTTAAGTTTAGAAAACTATGTAAGTTAGTTAGCTGGAGAGCTCTGTTTTCAACAAAAAAAAAAAAAAAATTGTCATAGTTTCCTTACTATATATTAAAATTTAATCCATAACGTCTAAATTTCAATAAACTTGAAATTAATATCAACAAATCAATCTTAAATAAATTTCAACAACCCATTAGATTTCAAAATCAATAAAAAAAAACTTACATTTTTCACCATTTTTGTTTGATTACAAAATATTAAGCGCCTCGCATATCTCTTCGAATCTGACTCAACATCTACCTTGTGGCATGTGTCAAATCCACCACTCTCTGTCATAGATTTTTTTAAAATTAAAAAAAATACAAAAGTCTGAGTAACTTCAAAATCCCAATCTATTTTTTCATATATTTTTAAAATTAAAATTATCTACAACCAATATATTAATATAAATAGATAGATACTTTTTAAAATTAAAAATACTTCTGCTTAATAATATAAGATAATGATCATCACTTTTGTATGAAAATTGACATCCGTACGGTTGAAAATCCTTAACACTCTCCAAATGGCCAAATATGAGGCGATCTTATATGCACATTAATCCGGTGGGACTTTATCATCCTATATATATAGAATTGAGGAAATAATGACATAGTCTTTCCATTGATTGAAGAAGAATATAAAAATGTACAAATAAAAATCAGAAAATAATAATCTAAAATTGGAAACTAACTCTAATTTAGGAAATTTAAACAAATAATCTAAATAAATAAACTATTTTTAATATACAAATTATCTAATAAAAAATAATTTTTAATATCTCTAATATCACTCAAGGTTGTCAAACCCGGCCCGGGGCATTAACCCGGCCAAGCCCAGGGGTCAGGGGTCAAGGGTTCAACCGGGGTCAATAATAAAATATTAAAAATAATTATTAATAATTAATAATAATAAAATATGATATAAAACAAAATTATAATAATAAAAAATATGATTGATTAACTAAATTTGATATTTATATTTAGTTCATGCCCAAAGTAAACACATACTAAACAAAACAAATTAATCAAAAATATTAAAATACACAATTAAAATATAACCATAGTTACTAAGTATACAAATATAATTTTTTTTAAGCCCATCTCATTTTGGGCCTTATTATGGACTTGTTTTCAAAAGTATTGGTTTCAAATATTCAAAAACTTGGAAGTATTTAGTTCCACATTGCTTATGGATAAAACTTTCACTCGCTTTAAATATGGTTTTATTCTACCAACCAATAGACCTTGTTGGTGAAAAGGCTCTCTCACGTGCGCACGCAGGAGGGTGTGCAAATGTCGGATTCGGGTTGCCTTGGATGTACGCGAATGCTGCCTCAATTTGAGGCTCCCCGTGCTCCCAAGGTTTTTGTTTATTATTTTTTTTCACTTCCATAAAAAAAACAATAGAAAAATTCCTCTCGGGCCCGGTTCACTTTCAGTAGGGCCGGTGACATAACAGCCGGGTCTCGGTCCACAGTTGCAGGGTCCTACCCGCCCACCCGGTTCCCGATTTTACGGTTCAACCGGTAGCCAGCCGGTGCAGAAACCATGATATCACTAACGATCATGAGCCTGGAGTTCACTTCAGATACACCAGGGAGGGCGGTAGAAGAAGGAGGCTCCTCCGGGGAGGGACCGGCCCTAGCCTAAGACAAGATAAGAAGACCGGGAAGATTGCTGGCAAACAGGATGGACACTAAACCGATGTATCTTTTAATTCCTGTTTTGTCTAAGAAATGTAAAACTTATTAACATATTTCAATAAACATGTGGTTTATCCACCTTATCAAAAAAAAAAAACTATCCTTTTATATATATATATATATATATATATATATATATATATATATATATATTTTCCAAATATACCGAGACTCCACTTTGGGTACAGAAGAGAGAGGAGCAATGGATGCCAACCTTAACACAGACTTCAATTTCAAATTACCTTTGCTACCTTTGTCTGATGATGACCGTCTTGATCTTAGTTTAAGATATATAAACATCGATCGACACTTATTGGAAACATCATGCGAACAGTTGCGAGATCGCTTGGTACTTAAAGCTATTTTATCCGTACCTTGTTCCACGTCTCAAGTTGATTACAACTTATAATTTCATGGGTTTGATAAGCAATCCAAAATATTTGGTAGATGTCAAGGGAGAGTTGTTGATTGTCGAGAGAGAAGCACATTATATGGATGATCAGCACATTATATGGATGATCATTCTCAAATGACAACTTTCTTTGAGATTTCAAAGTTTGATTAGGAAACTGGGCAATAAGGAAGTTGAATAGTATAGGATACAATATTTTGTTCTTGGGCTGCAGTTATTCCATGGCCTTAGAAAGCCATGAGCTTTCAGGATACGAGAAGGACAACATCTATTTCACTGATGATAATGATCCCGGGGTTCAACCGAATGAATTTGAAGATATGAGCATATTCAACATTAAAGACGGAACACTCAAATCATTTCCTCCAAATGATATCTACAATCCCACAAAGTCCCCACAAATATGGCTAGAAGCACATCAGTGGCTCCCAAACACGGAGGAAAATTGTAGCTGGTTATAAATTACTTTATGGCATTCAACATTTATGTAATTGTGCTTTCCTATTCACATTTATGCTAGCTCTTTGATTAAACTTGTGCTTTCCTATTCCTGTGAAGATGAAATGTTTTTGGTTCGCATATTATCAGTAAATCTCAAACCTTGGCGTAGCCTTGGAGCATTGCTTCTTCATCTATACTGTTTTGGACTTTAAAATCCTTAGAAATCTATATTTATCTATATTACTAAGCAAAAATAAGTCTATTTTTAATTTTAAAAAATTCAAAAAAATAAGAAAATTAGGTTGGGATTTTAGAATTTTCTCATGATTTTATATATTTTTTATTTTAAAAAATCTATTTATCTGTATACCAAGCTGAAGTATTTTTATTTTTAAAAAAATATATCTATATATTTATGGGATTCTATCGGTTATATAATTTTAATTTTTAAAAAAAAATGATTGAGATTTTGAAATTTTATCAAAATTTTGGTTTTTTTTAAATTTTAAAAAGTGTGAAGTATTTTTAATTTTAAAGTATCTATCAATTTTAAAAGAATTAAAAAAAAATAGATTGAGTTTTTAAAATTTTATCAAAAATTTGGATCCTTTTAATTTTAAAAAATAACAATAAAGATTGATAATGATTAAAAATTAATAATGTGAAGGGATTTGCAAAGAGTGTAGGGACAAAGTGAGTGCAAATTGCAAAGAGTCTTCACACTTGATGCGCACAAGAGAGCACCGTCGCGGCCGTACTTCCTATAAAAAGGGGTCTGCAAAGAAAAATAGGTCATCCTTCACAACATCACCACACGACCTAACACGGGAAAACCACAAATTTATGGCTAGACAAGTGGATCGAGGCATCGCTATGGGATCTGTTCCCCTCAGGATAATCTTTGGTGGCAGAAACATATATATCCATATGAAAAGCACGTGAAAGTAATAGTTCTGTGAGGTTATCCGTCTGTTGTATGTGGTGTTGCAACATCGATAGTAACTCACTGCTCACAGAATATCTCAAAGAATGATAACTAACACAATCACACATAAGCAAAGCAAACAATATGTAAAGGGGACACAAGAGTTGGTAACCCAGATCGATTTTCAAGCCTACGTCTCGGGGGCCAAGCCCGGAGATAAAAATCAACTAAAAGAGGGTGAACAACATGTGTACAAACAAATGACACACACACACTCACTACAACGTCATCACCATGTCCCCTCAAAATTACCGGTCCACTCAAACCTCTCCCTCAAGGTTTTCTCCAATCGTCACCAGTCAATTTTTTTAGCAGGGCTTACAATAGGCACTCTACTTGCCTAAGATGTCGCCTTCCTCTTTTAGTATCGCCATAATCTCCGCAGCTACTAAATTGGATTCCTTCTACATTTAGCCGTTGCAACTTAGTTGTAACTACGGTTGCAACACGACCTGGCTGAATAACTGACCAAGGCTCCATCTCCCATTGCTCTTCGACCTCGAGACACCTGCAACCCTACTGATTAAGTTCTGAGTCGACTACGTCGGATCCACCTGATCCCGACCACCGCAACTAGTTGGACTTCCTCTTCGTCACGTTCTCAGCTTTATCAACATAGCGCCTCCCAAGGCACAAGATCTTCATTCAAAAAGACTATCATCCAAAACTTAATCTCCTTAATCACAATTTTGGTTAGCCAATCTTCCAGAATGTTTCATTAGTTTCCACCATATTTGCATGCCAAATATGACATTCAATCATATCTCGATTTGGCGTCAATCAAAGCTAGCATCAATCACCAATTACTTGCCAAATCCGCCCACCAATATAAACCCCAATCAACTCACCGCATGTAGCAATCTCCTAATAAGTTTGCATCATCCAAGCTTGGACTGCAACCTTGACTATGTTGACTTGTCAAATAGCTTGTCAAATAGTGCCAACCAAGTTGCATTTGCACATTTACACTAACAAAAAGGATACAGAAGGGCCTACCACTGCTCAAACCGGGACCCTTGCTGGTATGGGGGTGGACGAATATCAAATATTGTACTAACATCTAAGGGACATCACCTTGGCATGATTGGCTCGGGAGGAATGAATCCTCACGCTAGATAACCTCCATGGAAGGCAATGGAGAGGAACTTGGGCCTCATGCTACCTCTGTGACACTGAAAATGAAACTGTTCTATCACCACCTCCTCCTTGACTGCCCCTTGACTTGCAAGCTTTGGTTGCATTATAGCAGACTCTTTGGCTTCACACATCTTCTCCAGAATACTAGGGAACTTATAACCACTTCAGAGACAAACACGAAGGCATTGCGAATTGGATGAAAACTCACAACAATGGCAATTATTTGGACCTTGTGAGGAGAACGAAATTCACAGTGTTTCCAAAATAAACGACGCATATTCTGGCAACTTATTCGTGACACTATGTATATCGGGACTAACAGGGAAGAATCTCGAAAAGCAGGGACCGACAAAAAACTGAAAAATCAGAGGGGTTATTTAGGAAGTTGGAAGTATATCAGTCCCAGGGACTGTAGGTAATTTAACCATTTTTATATCCACTATGTATTGAATATATTTTATAAAGAAACACTCGTTCACTGTTCGTTCCGGACAAAGTTCAAACTTTTACCTCCTGGAAATATATTATATTATTTTTTGGGGGTGTATGTATTTGTAAAACCTCCTTGTATCTTTTTACACTCATGATGCTAATTTAAGCTCTTTTCTGGGTTTTTTTTGGTTAATTTTTTATTTTTTTAGGAATTGATGATCGAGATCTGCTCCCCGAGTGGGAGTTTCCATGTGCACGGTCACCGACGGTGGCTCCCGGTGGCGATCCCGGCGCACAGGACCTTCCTCATTGGGCTGTGGGTCTTAGGGTTTGCTTTGGTGTTTCTATGGCAGCGGGGCTCTGTGGGTGGCGTTGGGTCACGGATGTTCTCATGGGGAGCACCACCTCTGCCGGTGCCAAGACTCCGGCCTGTGGCATTCAACCTTACGGATTTTGGAGGGGTTGGGGATGGATTTACAATGAATACGGAGGCTTTCAAGAGGGCGGTGGCATTCATTGCGAAGCTCAGGAAGAAGGGAGGAGGGCAGCTGAATGTGCAGGCTGGTGTTTGGCTCACGGCGCCGTTCAATCTCACAAGTCATATGACACTCTTCTTAGCTGATGGCGCTGTTATTCTTGGAATCCAGGTGAAAAAAGAAAATCTTCTTTTGCATTACTTCTTAGATGTTGAATAGAATGAATAAAAGATTGATTTTTTGTTTTTGTTTTTTTGTTCTTATTTTCATTGCAAAAAAGGATAGTGATTGTTGCACTTCAGGACTCTGTTTTTGAATTAATTGGTGTTTAAGTGGGACGCTGTTCAATATTATATTTTTTTGAATTAAACCATGAACTGCAACCATTTTCTAATCATTGTTCTGTCAATTAACAAAGAGGGTTTATCATACAGCCTCACATTCGTTGCCTTTTTTTTTAACCATTTAGTGAGAAGTGAATTGTCACAATTTGTTTTGTTTATTCTATGATTGAGATGAAGAGAACCATTTTATTCAGAAGTTCTTGATCTGTGCAAGGTAATAGGATGAGGTTTATTGGCCATTGATGCCTCCATTACCATCATATGGATATGGGAGGGAACAAAAAGGACCTCGCTACGGGAGTCTGATTCATGGCCAAAATCTTAAGGATGTGGTTATAACGGGTTGGTATATCTTCTCAAAATCTGTTTCATTTTATATTTCTCTTCTGTTCTGCACCTTTACTTGTTAGGAATGACAATATTACTAAGCTATAATGGAATTTAAGGACTATATTGCAACTATTCTTTGAATCTTTTAGTAATGTAAACAAATTTCTTGGAGAAAAAAATAGATAGAAAATCATTATAACATCAAATGAGTGTAGTATATTATTATACATTCCCAATTTCTTCATTGTGATGTCACTTCTTGTGCACTTGAATTTGTACCATTTGTACCATAGTTATTGTGAAATTGTAAATCCACATCATTATTAATGTGCAATGCAGCTCCACAACGACACCTATTCATGGCACAAGAATTCTGAATGTCTGAAATGGACTGAAATATGCTACCCTTTTCTTTGGCTAAGTAATCCACATGTTCAGTTGACACATGATATTGATCTTGTACTTCTCTTTAGATTCTTCTCTCAACATTGAGGGCATTACACAATTTTTTTCTTCCTTTTTTACTGCCAAATCACCCATAGCCACAAGATTTCTTGTTCTTTGTATTCATGTTCTTCATATCTACTAATAAATATATGCTCATATGCCTCGAAAAAATTTCATTCCTAGCCCACTTTTTTAGTTAATTTTTTCATTAAATGTCAATCCTGAGGGAAATCTTAAGTCGTTTTACTACTAAGAAAAATTTAAAAATTCCTCAAAGCTGAATTCTAAGGGAAGGCTTGCTGTAACTCTCACGATATAGTTTGGAATTCATGCATACTGAAAGAGAGCATTGGATCAAGAAAATAAAACAAAAACAACTGAAAAGATATGGAAAAAAAGAAATAAGTATATGATATGAATTTAACTATGGTAGTAATTGTCTATAAAAGTTTGTTCTTTGTCCTATATACAGGAGAGAATATGAAATTTGGAACAAAGTAATGCAACATGTTATCCTGACTGAAAACTAAGCATATGTTGAATTCATTCATAAACAATGAGGATGGAGATGTAGACTGTTTCAGCACTTCCCCTTAATGTTGACTAGAAAGGCAATTGTTAAAGAACACAAGCTGGGCACCTTCCCTTGCTTCACTAATGATCACAACGCTTTGTGTTGGGCTTGTACCTTCATAAAAACTTGCTTCCCATAAACCTGTTTGCAATTACTACTAGCTTTCAGACTTCAATGGTTATATATTTCAAGCAAGTCTGTTAGTATTGAGTGGTGGGCATCCTAGTTCCACTTGGGCTTTGAAAAGTCTATCGGAGTTTGGTGGTGTCTTCTCCCTTGTAGTTTGATTATTCCTTATCTTGTACATTTTTTTTTTTATAAATGTGGACAAGCCACTAGGAATACGTTCTAAGCATGATTTGAACCCTTAACCTTTCTTTTTGAGAGGGAATAAGCTAGCCAATTTTCCTTGTGAAGGGTTGTTCCTTATCTTGTATTTGAAATAAAAAAAATAAAAATAAAATTATAGTTGTTTTTTTACATTCAATTGATATTTAATCAGCTTATGTCCGAGAATGATTTCTCTTCTCATTTAATTGGTTTAGGACACAATGGTACAATAGATGGACAAGGCAAATCATGGTGGACAAAGTATCGTCGAAAATTACTCAAGTACACAAGGGGGCCCCTTGTACAGCTCATGTGGTCCAGAGACATTGTCATTTCCAACATAACTCTACGGAATTCTCCTTTCTGGACTCTTCATCCCTATGATTGCAAAAATGTAACCATCGCAAATGTCACCATCTTGGCCCCTGTTGCTGGAGCTCCAAATACAGATGGAATAAATCCAGGTATTATTGCATCTCTATGTCTAACTTACATCCTTTCAGCATTTTGTGGGCTATGCTTTTATAACCCGAAAACACATAGCTTAGGCATGGGGCTACATAGTTCCATGCTTGCATGCCCATACATTGGCACCTCTTATGTCTCTTTCTTTCAGATTCTGACAGTTGATCATGGCCTATTCAGATTCCTGCCAGGATATGGTAATTGAGAACTGTTACATCTCTGTCGGTGATGATGGAGTAGCGATAAAGAGTGGCTGGGATCAGTATGGGATTGCATATGGGCAGCCATCAATGAACATATTAATACGCAATCTCATAGTCCGCTCTGTTGTCAGGTCTGCTCTTAAACAATTTGATTTGTCTATATGCGCTCACTGACACGGAATCCACAGTGTATCATGAAACAAAAGGCAACCTATGATTACACTGATTCAGTTTATGCATTAGGTTTTGTTATTTGTAACTTCTAAACTTCTAAGAACCTATTGGAATTCCTCTTATATAAGATAGCTACCACTGGTATGCTCAGGATTGACAAACTTATGCTGTTTAGATGTATCATGTTGATAAGATATGCAAAAAAAACTTAATTGCTCAATCTTGGTTTATGCCATATACCTCTCCTATCAGAACTGTTTCATAGAGAATAACCAACATGCTCAGTGTTTTCTTAGCTTCTCACTCACTCCACACTCAACAAGTTTAAGTTATGCTCCCTCAGCAACTGGGCTTGCAAGCATGGAAGTACAACTCCTGATAAGTTTAAAGCGAAAATTAAGTGAATTCATTGCATTTGCCAAATTCTTCTTTGACCATGCTGTAGAAGGTTTATTGTGAAGATGATTTTTCACTTTCTCATTGAACACTAAAATTGATTTATCCCCATGCAGTGCTGGAGTCTCAATAGGCAGTGAAATGTCTGGAGGAGTTTCAAATGTTACCGTGGAAAATGTTCTTATCTGGGAATCTAGGCGTGGAGTGAGGATTAAAACTGCACCTGGAAGAGGTGGATATGTCCGAGGCATCTCATACCGCAACCTAACATTCAATAATGTCCGTGTTGGGATCGTAATAAAGACTGACTATAATGAGCACCCGGATGAGGGTTTTGATCCCAAGGCTGTCCCTGCACTCCAGAATATCAGCTTTACTGACATCCATGGCCAGGATGTCCGTGTCCCAGTTCGTATTCAGGGCAGTGAAGAAATCCCAGTGAAGGATATCAGCTTCCAGGATATGTCAGTTGGCATATCCTACAAAAAAAAGCATATTTTCCAGTGCTCCTTCACCCAAGGGCGTGTGATTGGTTCGGTCTTCCCAGCTCCATGTGAGAACCTTGATAAATATGACGAGCAAGGACAGCTGGTGCTCCGCTCCATCTCACAAAACAGTACAGACATCGACTATGATTTCTGAAAGAAAAAAATTGAAAATTTTCACTCCAACTGGTCATCTTGTTTCATCTGGAGAGAACACAATGTTGTTCTCATACAGGTTCTTCTTCACTTTGATATTCCAGCTTGTACATACAGAGCATTTGATTGATTATATTTATGAATTCTAAGAAGATGAGTACTCCCATTTGGTGGTCTTGACACAAATGGGTTGTTTCTTCATGTTGTTCTTAACTTGTATCAACAATTGCAGATGTTATTTGGGTGTAAGAATAAATGTGGTAGTACTGATTAATCCTTATTCTCTGTTCAAGATGCTTGAAGCAATGCTATCAGAAAAATAGAGTTGGATTAGGCTGTGGTGCTCTTCAGGTATACTTCTGAACGTGTGGAACTACAGTATTCCTTCCATTTGATTTGTGAGTGTCTTGTCATATATACACTCACACTATTTTCTTTCATATTTAATTTAGGAAATAGACATGCTAAAAAAAAGCAAATAAAATGACAGAGTTATGGATGAGATTCGATGTTGATTTCCTGTTGTTTCGGTGCAAGAAATTAGGCAATGAAGCTTCCTGGTTGCCAGATAAGATGGTTAATGACCGAGAGGAGTGTCCCCACACCATTGACCACAATGCAAGTGGAAGAAGTCTCAATCCATGAAGTATTTGAAAACTTCAGAAAGGTATGTATGGTCAGACATACATGCACTCGTTTGGTCAACAAACAGCAATTTTATAATGGCTCAACAAACAGGTTTTTGTAGGAAACCACATTTCATGAAACAACAATGGTCAAATATTTGTCTTAATTAATTAGCTTAAACATCTTGCCAGTGTTTCGTAACTGTTCGAATTATCAATGTTCTACTATTGTTATTTCAACTACAAGTACATGTTTGATCACAATGGTTAAGTTTATGGGACATGTATTTTTTTTCTTTAAATTTCTTTATTTTAGCATGTCCCTGACTTGGTCTTTTTCAAATCTACAAATAGCTTTTCTGGAAGTCTTCCATTTGTGTTTTATGTCATAGACGTCGTGGCAGCAGCAGGAAGTGCCACAAACCCAATTGCAAGGATTTCCACTGGAAAGACTCAACTCAAGCAGGGGGATGAGTTCAGGGTTGTCACGGCTTTCATAACTCCATGCACGTTTTCCACATGTTCTATGTTCTCATGGTCAAATGCCGACACGAAAGCGAAACTCGGCGGAAAGCCCAAAGAGAACCACAACCACCGAAGGCTCTTTCTTCCAATCTTTTATTTATTTATTTATTTATTTATTTATTTTTTAATAGTTCTAAATTAATGTTCTCTAAAAAATAACCTAAAAAGTGACCCTAGTTGTTTGAGAGTTGATGAGCATGAACAAGTGGTTCTGGGGCATGAGTCATGAAAAGAGTCAAATTCTTGTGTTAGTTTAGTTAATACTCACATGAGTTAATTTTTCATGCTTCCTTAGTTGTTGTATCTATAAAATACTTAACTGGTCTTTGTCTTCCCCGTGTTCTCCACGTGTTTCTTTAGGGGGTGACTACAAAAAACCAAAAGCAAGAAGGAAGGAAGCAGCACTAAGGAAACTATAGCATAGAGAAAGAAACTCCAATAAGAAGCTTGTGCTTGTGAAGCCAAAAGCAAAGGAGATAAGGAAAGGTTAAAAGAAAAAGAGAGAGAGAGAGAGAGGGAAAAGCCTTAGAGGTGTTCCTGAAGAGAAGATGATGGGGAGGCAGGAGAAGAGCAGCAGTTTCTCTGTGACTTGTAACCTCTTGAGCCAGTACCTGAAGAAGCAGAAGGGGAGCTTTGGGGATTTAATGGCTCCTCTTGCTCATGAAACCAAAGGTATGTACTTGTGTATCTTCTCTTCTTTTAATTTCCTCCTTTCAATCTTGTCATCATGTTCTATTGTGATTTTGTTTATCTTCTTTTTTTCTGAGTTTTTATTTGTGGAATGAAAGAGGAAAGTTGAGTGCTTTATTATCCTTCTTTGTATGTGATTAAACAGTATTATTCTATTGATTTATGCTTCCTCTTGAATCTTTCTTTAGTGAGGTTTATTTTTATTCAAGCTTTAATTTCCAAAGAGTACTGGAGTTATATATCTCCTTGTATCAAGTCTTTTGATAATGTAGAACACTTTCTACAGCTCTTTGCCATTAGATATATATATATGCTGAAACTTAACAAGTTTTTTTTTTTTTCCTTCTTTTCTTTAGATTCATTTAAACCACCTATCACCATGAGCTTGTTGCCTGGGGTGGTGCTTGAAGAAGAACATGAAGAATATGAAAACAAGGAGATAGAAATCTCAGAACAAAATGCCACAAAAACAATGGATCTGTTCCCCAAACTCTGCTCCCCCCAGGACTCTAAAGCTGATAAAAGGTAACAAACCATACTAAAATAAACATTGCATGCATGTGTTTCACAGTTTCATTTGATGGATTTAGATGAAATATTTTGACATCTAATTAAGTTTGTGATATATATCTTGTGTAGCTCGCTAGAGAACTCTCCCTTGACGATAATCTATGACGGAAAGGTCCTGGTCTTCGACAACTTCCCGGCAGCAAAAGCCAGGGATCTCTTGCAGATAGCAAACAAGGGATCTATCGGAACACAGGCTAGCATCCCAGCCACTGCCACCGTGCAACAATCCCCCAATTACTCCGGTAATTCGCCTTTTTCTTAAAGCAATGTTGATAGAGTATGTGTGTGTTGGCAAATTGGCAAGCTTGCTTGTTGACATGCTTAATGTTGTTAGCATTAAATCAGTTTCTCCAAATGAGAAGACGAGATCACTGTACATGTATATATACATTCAATTCTCATCAAACTAATATCTAAAATAGTTAATAGATTCATTTGGAACTACTCTTTTGTTTGAATGATTTAGAGATTTATATAGTTTTGTCTTTTTTGGATGGCAGGTGTCCCTATAGCAAGAAGGGCATCTCTCCATAGGTTCTTGGAGAAGAGAAAACAAAGGTAACTAATTAAGCCTTTTCTTTTCCTTTCAAATTAATTTTTGTTTCTTGAATTTAATTTTTCCATACTTAATTTTCTTGACGATTTTTTTTCTTGAAAAATAATTCAGGATTAATTCGAAGGCACCATATCAACTGACAGATGATGGCTCTTTGGCCTCTGAATCCAAGCTCAAAAATGGTGGTTCTTGGCTTGGCTTAGGCTCCATCAAGGCAGAGCAAGGCTTGTACTGAACCAAATGATAGAAGAATAGAGAAATTGATGGTTATTTTAATTTGTTGATTCACAAAACTCTTGTAGAAGTGGTGGTAGTTCTATTGGCTACGATTCACAATGATTTAAAATAATGTTATGGATGTAAAATATATAAATATAAGTAGATACTGCAAAAATATGTAATTAATGTACTTGTTGTTTCTCTCTTTGGACCTGTTAATTCTATTCATGGTTTACCTTTTTCAGCTTAGATTGTGTGCAAGCTCATTGCTTTAACTAAATGCTATTTGTATCATTCTTAGCCAAACAGTAATTAGATTAATAAAAATGATCATTCAAACCAAATAACACTCTCTTTATATCAATGGTCATTGGTCATGAAGACTTATTGGTATCAGATTACTTTGCTAAGGGGTTTTGTTCTCGGGAAGAACCCAGATTTGAATCAGGAATCACGGGAGCGAAAGTATTGGCGTCTTTATGCAGTCCCAACCTTGATATCTCTTGTGGAGGATGTTTGTCTCCTTAGTTAAAAAAAAAAAAACACACTATTATATTCATATTTTTCCAAAGAGGGAAAAGTATTTCAAAATTTGTGGAGAGGTTTCTTGGGATATCTTCTCTCAAGTACTTTACGTTCATCTTACTACACACGTGCACATTCATACCAAAAAAACGAAACTACACAAGTGCACAACACAAATAATCCATTTTTTATAACTAAAATGTCATTAATTAACAAGATGATAATTAATGTTTTCTCATGTCATTGTCACTAATTAATAATATTATGTACCTTTATGCTTTTTAGTCTCGCTTTTATCATAATTTGAATCGTACACATCTACATATCTTTTGCGTTATTTCGTTACAATACATTACATACATATTATTATTGTACGTGTTTTAATATATAACTAAAAGAATGCTTCAATTATTGTGCCCCCACACGGCATTGAATTTGATGCCAAGCCGCCCCAAAAGACCATTTGGGCGTACCTAGGAAATTAATGAAGTTTATATTAATTATATTAAAAGTAAAACACATCACTGAAGTAGTTGCGTGGAAGTTTACACTTGTTCAAAAGAAGCATGTTTTGAATGTGGCTTGTGCCAAACACTAACGAATTAATCAAACATTAGATTCACTAAACTTGAATTTTAAAACCAATATTTTCCAAAGGGATTAGAAGTTTGAAAAGTATTTACCGGTGAAAAACTAAGAAATTATATATATATTATATATATATATATATATATATAGAGAGAGAGAGAGAGAGAGTTCGTCTGAGATTAGGCCAGTCAGATCACTATGATGATCGGACACCTCCCATTTTTGACATCTGGAGCATGTTTGAAGGATTTCGAACCATACAGATGAGAAGATCATCAAAAAATAAAGCTAATATATCAATTTTTATACAATTTGATAATTGTTTGCTCCTCTCACTTAATGGTTGAAATTCTGAATCGTTAAATTTTTTTTAAAATAAGAACCGTTAAGTGGGAGGACCAAACGGTCACCAAATTGTATGAAAATTGACAGACTGACTTATTTTTCGATGATCTTCCCATTTGTACAGTTGAAAATCCTTCAAACATGCTCCAGGTGCTAAAATGGGAGATGGCCGATCAGTGATCCGGCCGGCCTGATTTTAGACGGACTATATATATATATATATATATATATATATATATATATATATATATATATATTAGAATGGAGTTTTAAATAAAATATATTTTGATTACAGTGTTACTAGAATTTATTTTGTAAAGCTCTTTGAATGATTGATCTATTCAGAGAAAAAAAGGAGTGCAAATAGAATTTCTTGGACATTTAAAGATAATTTTTAAAAAAAATATTTAATAATTAAATCCTCAACTGTATCAAGTTGTTGTCCTAATTCTTCATCTCTTTGAAGGATCTCTTTTATTAAAGAAAATGAAAACATGGGCTCAAGACGAGAGTTTTGTTCATCAAACGGGCTTTATTCATAATTGGGCCTAGATCCATAAAAAAGACACGTACATCGCACGTGCACGTGAAGATACTAGCGTAAACTCACCGACGGGGACGCACACCGCATCCTCTTCTTTCCCTCCTTTTTCTTTTTCCCCCCTTTTTGATTTCAATCGAATAAACCCTAACCCTAGACGTGCCGGAGAACTCCAAATCAGTAAATCATGGCGTTGGGTTTTGGAACTGTAGCTGTCTGCTCTGATAGGGGGTAGAATTGAAGGATTTGTCCAAGTATTGGGTCGGTTGTTAGGGCTTCATTGGGTGTGGATGAGGATATGGATGAGAGGAGATGCAAGGTGGAACCTTCTTCTCAATATGGAACACGGTCAGTATAACGCTCACCAATTTTTCTTTCTTCTTCTTGGATTGCCTCCGATTGTTATTTGCTGTGAAATTCAAGATTTTGGAACTTGGAAGGAAGGATTAGGCTTAGAATGCCGAAGAAGATTGGAAAGAAGTACAAGTGTTGCTCTGTTATTGATACAATGGAAGCAAAGGAAGCAGTTTTGGCATTGGGTTGTTGTCTTGATTCAGTTTGAGTGATGAACTGTGGTATTAGAATTTTATCTTTTGTATTAGAAATTGATATCAACATTTTAAAATTTTTGAAATTTATAAATAATCTAATGTCCCTTCATATGAAGTTTTATAAAAATCATATTATTGAGATAGTTCCCATAGTTCGGATAAGATAAGGAGTGAGAGAAGCATTAGTTTGTTGGAGTTTGTTGTGTGTGAGTCTATATATTTATCTTTTTCTAAGCATACCCGGACTCGGACTCCCTCTTTGGCTGCAGAATTTAGAGATAGAGAGAGACCGAGAGAGGAGCAATGGCTGCTAACGACGTCTTCAATTTGAAGGCTTTATTCATTGAAGAGGAGCTGGAGTTCCTTATTCGCAACAATGGTGAGCAGGTTTTTTTTTTCTCTCTTTTCTTTCTCATTATTTATATGTTTCTAAAACATTATTTTGTTTACATGTTTATGATCCATGCATCTGCAAGTACTTTTCCTTTGATATCCCTTGTTCCAATCTTTTGCACGAATAGACAAGTACGTCATACTTTGTAGTAAATAATATATATGAACTTTAAAACCTCACGCAAAGTTAATTATGAGATAGAACGAACATGTTATTGATCTGATCCCTGGATCATGATGGTATTTAGAGTTTGTGTTTAATGATGATGATGATGTCTCTACGGGGAAAAAGTCATCATAGTCTTGTTATCTTTTTCTTCATGTACTTTTGATGGTCATACTCATGCCCTATGTATGACTCGGTCTTATTATGTATGTTTTTGTTTCCTGAAAACATAACAGTGAAACAGCAGTTACCAAATTTTGTCCCTTTCAAAACATAATTTTGTATTTCTTTCAACATGTTCAATAATCTGCTGGAGGACCATTTAGTATTATTATATACGTTCATTGATATTTCTTTTTTTTTTCATAATTATCATTGCAGAAGTAGCAACAATATATAGTAATAAAAAGAATAAAATTTTATTCTAATTTTGTAATTCATCTGATGAACTCTTCAAACAAAAAGAAATTTTACTTATATTAGAACTATGCAGGTCAACATCAAAGATCTGGATGGAAAAATTGTAGCTCTTTACTTCAGTATGAGCTACACTATGGGAAAGTTGAAATGGTTTGACCAAGAACTGGTTGAGCTTTACACTAAACTGGCTTCCAAAGGTGAGAATTTTGAGGTTGTATATATTGGAGACCATGGATATGGAGATGAAAAATTCAAAGCCTGCTTCTCTAAGATGCCATGGCTTGCCATTCCGCCCTTGGAGCTTGAGATTCAAGACCATCTCCGAGACATGTTCAGACCTTTGCCATGGCATCCTGTACTGGCAATACTTGATGGAAGAGGCCTTATTCTTAATTTTAACGGCTACGAAGCCTTCAAAGACTATGATTCTGATGCTTATCCATTCACTCCTGAGAAGCACACTGAATTGAAGTTGAAGGAAGATGAACAACCTCTTCAGTTCTTGCTAGGATCCGAAACCCGCGATTTCTTGATTGCTTACAATGGGACTGAGGTACCTTCACTCTTGTTGTATCAGTAGAAATCAGTCACATTTTTTATGGTGGTATATGTGAACTTTTTAGATTCCTTATTCAGGTACCTTTATCAGAGCTTGAAGGGAAGAATGTAGGCGTGTTCTTTGTGCCTGAATGTGATGAGGGTGGGTGTGAGGAGTTCATCCATTCCATGAAAACAAAGTTGGAAAAGATCAAAGAAGGAGGTGAGGAATTTGAGCTTGTCATTGTACCAATTGAAGCTGCATATAATGAAGAGAAGATGAACAAGATGAATTTCCAGCATGTTTTCAAAGACTTGGCTTGCCTCTCTATCCCCCTCAGTGATAAACGTTGCTGCAAGCGACTTGTCAGGCGATTTTACTCACCCCATTATCCAGATAATCTAATGATTATCGGTGCCGACCGAAGACGATACGAGGTCCATCTAACCTGTGAAGGCAATCAAGAATTTGCATCAGAAATACTATTCGATGGGAAAATGGAAGAGTGTGCAAATATCAAATCAAAAAGCCTAGAGTCACTTCTTTCTTCTGCTGATCGAGATTATGTCATTGGAAAGGGTGATGTAAAAGTAAGTACACATTCGTTCATCATGCTCTACCATGCAAGTATATTTTGATTTGGCTCACATAATTTTATTTGGCTATGCAGGTAAGGATTAGCGATCTCGAAGGAAGAACTGTTATTTTCTACTTCGCTCCCAAAGCTGCCGACTCTGTACGCTGTAATACCTGCACCAAGTTTTTGGTTGAAGCGTACCACGAACTCCGCTCAAAGGGTGAAGACCTTGAGGTTGTGTTTGTTTCGTTTCATAAAGATGAGCATGAATTCAATCAACACTTCTCTAAGATGCCATGGCTAGCTTTACCATTCTCCGATACCGAGTCCCACAACAAACTCAGGGATCGATTCCCCCATGAGACGTTCGGTGGCCTCCCACATTTGCTGGTCCGTGATGTGAGTGGCGACATCATTTGTAAACAAGCATTTTGGTATTTATTGGACTATGGTTCGAAAGCATATCCATTCACAAATGAAAAGATCGATCAAGTAAAGAAGGATGATGAGATTCTTAAGAAGAAGCCACAAAATCTTCATAAGTTGCTAGGTTCGGACACTCGTGACTTTTTGATTTCAAGCAATGGGGATAAGGTGATTCATTCTCCTTTATTTTGATTTCCAACACTTGCAAATGCACGGACATGAATAAACATATGACAAATTCCTTTCCTCTTTCAGGTGCCTATTTCAGAACTCGAAGGAAAAATAGTAGCTCTTGATTTTAGACATCTTGGGTACCCAACTCCAACGAACATGGAAACTTATCAAATACTCAAAGACATGTATTTCAAGCTTAGGGAAAAAGGAGAAAAGTTCGAGCTAGTCTCAATATTCTACAACGAAGACATGCCAAGTCCTTCCGAGGCATTCCAAGGAATGCCTTGGCTGGCAGTCCCCTTGAATGATCAAGAAACAAGTGAGAGGTTATTCCGATACTTTCATGTTTTTGAGTACCGAAAACTTATAGTGGTTGATGCTCTGGGGATGATTTTGAACAACTGTTTTTTACCCAATTTTCTCCGTGTTGTGTATGACCTTGGTGATAAGGGATACCCGTTTACTCCTGAGAAAATCCAAAAGGCTCTTGGTGATGAGACACACCCATTTACTTTTGAGAACTACAATAAGGCGTCTGCAAAGCTAAAGGAAAGAAGAATGATGACACCAAAGTCTGTTTTCATTTCTTGGCAACGAGATTATCTTTTGGGCAAAGATGGCATCAAGGTATGTATAGATAGAAAAATGCCAAGATTTCATTCACTCATTCATTATTCATTAATACCACTGGGCTCTTTCTATTAATTAATTAATTAATTATTCAATTAATTTGTTTGTTTAAACCTTAGTTTCCAGCATCACAACTGATGGGCAAGACCATCCTGCTTCTGTGGACAGTAGAAATTGGAGAATTTGAGTGCAAACTCATCGAAATATACGGGAAGATCAAAGAAAAGAACAGTGCATTCGAGGTGATCTTCATATTAAATGAGGAGTTGTTCACTGAAATGTTTTCAGCCATGCCCTGGCTTCTTGCAATTGGGAGTCGGGATTTGAGGACATTTTCAGTGTGCGAATACTTCAAGCTGGTTATCGGGGAGGACAATATTTATCCTCTCGTGGCAATCCACCGACTAGGATCGGGACACAATTTTACACGGGGATGGAGACTAAGAAAGCTCATCATGGACTTTGGCCCTGATGTCTACCCATTTACCAAGCAAAGACTTAGAGAATTGGAAGGAAGCTCAACTTGAAGAACCAAAATCCATGTGTTTTCATGTGTGATATATAACATTATGGGAGGACATAATTTATTGGATTTTTCTTTCAAGAGGTGGAATTAAAATCCTTGATATATAAAACTGAAACCACAATAGCTAGCCAAAGAGAAGAAGCTAGCTAAGTTTGTGCCTACAATTAACATTCAATGCGAATCTTGGGAGGAAGTGAGGAGGGCAGCTGACTGTGCTAGCTGCTGTTTGGCTGAGGGTGTTTTTATTCTTGTAATCCAGGTGGGGAAAAAAAGAAATCTTTTTCACATTACTTGTTTGACGTTGAATAGAATACATAAAAGTTTGTTTTGTTGGTTTTGTTTGTTTTGTTTTGTTTTGTTTTTTTGTTTTTTTTTTTTTTCTTTTTTAGCTTATTTCATAGCAAGAAAGGATAGTAATTGTTGCACTTGCACTATTCTTTGGGTTGGAATTAATTGGTGTTTAAGTGGGTCTCTGTTCTATATATACATTTGTTTTGAATTCAAACCATTAACTGCAACCATCCTCATGAGCACCGTTTTAAGGTGAAGAGACAGTGAGGAAGGTCCTGTGCGCCGTGATCACCCACCCTGGGAGAAGATCTCCATCATCAATTCCCAATATATATATATATATATATATATATATATATATATATATATATATATATATATATAAAATAACCAAAAATCCAAAAAGGAGTTGAAATTAGCATCACCAGTATAAAAAAAATATAGGGAGTTTTTGCAAATACATCTCCAACATATAAAATATAAAAACTATTACTGTGAAAGAGGTATCTTTTGGAAGGTTAAAGTCATGAAACCAATTATTCTTTCTATTAAAGTTTGTTGACATTAAGTAAAAAACAATGTATGATATATAATATAAAAAAAATGACATCTTCAATCAAGGCAATATCAGAATGTCCTGTGCGCATGTATTAGGTAAATATTTTGGACAGCTGACGAAGTTCACACCTCCTTTGTCAACGCAGATTCTTACTTCACTTAGTATATTGCGAATATTTTGTCGCACTTCGCATAAAAATCTAGCATCAGTTTTGTGTCGGCTGATGACTTCTGCCAATAAATCTACAAGACTGTAAGTAATTTGGGATGATGAGCGTACATTTAGGACATTCAAAAGATCCAATTCTTGAAGTAGAAACGTAGCTTGATCAAAGTATGCAGTTTGATTGAATGTTTGAAATGAACATCTACCATGGTCATTCCATTCGTGTTCCCAAAACCAAGTAGGATCATTTGGATAAAATAAATCAGGCCACGATAAGTTCACACGTGTGACGATATCTGGTTTCTATAAAAAATATTAAGAATAATAATTAGCATCATTAAATTAAAACTAAAAAGTTTTAAAAATATAATAAAACTATTACCATGAGGGTCTCGTCGTACCAAACCGGGTCACAATTTGAAAGTGGAACTTGGTGTCCAGTTGCAGCATCTTGTGGCCATAATCCGTGGATGGTGAAATATGGTATATGACAATTCCCTCCTCTGTTTGAACAATAACCCCGCTTGGCCACTATAAATCAAAATAAAACAAAAGTCTTTAATATAAAAAATATATATTATAAATATAAAATTATTTTAAAAAATATAGGTAATACATACCAAAACCGAAAACATGAAGTAATCATAACCAGCACATGGTACAATGAAAAAAATTAAAAGTAAACTCATTGAAGGGTTCATGATCCCTTTTGTAGCCTCCCACTAAATCTAAATGCCTGAATGCTGTAAGAATTGGTACTCATTCTCTTTATATAAGAATTTCTAAGATGCTTTACGTGATGTCACACTGAATGCCTGAATGCTGTAAGAATTGGCAACATCATTTGTAAACAAGCATTTTGGTATTTATTGGACTATGGTTCGAAAGCATATCCTTTCACAAATGAAAGGATCGATCAAGTAAAGAAGGAGGATGAGATTCTTAAGAAGAAGCCACAAAATCTTCATAAGTTGCTAGGTTCGAACACTCTTGACTTTTTGATTTCAAGCAATGGGAATAAGGTGATTCATTCTCCTTTATTTTGATTTCCAACACTTGCGAATACACGGACATGAATAAACATATGACAAATTCCTTTCCTCTTTCAGGTACCTATTTCAGAGCTCGAAGGAAAAATAGTAGCTCTTGATTTTAGACATCTTGGGTACCTAGCTCCAACTAACATGGAAACTCATCAAGTACTCAAAGACATGTATTTCAAGCTTAGGGAAAAAGGAGAAAAATTCAAGCTAGTATCAATATTCTACAACGAAGACATGCCAAGTCCTTTTGAGGCATTCCAAGGAATGCCTTGGCTGGCAGTCCCCTTGAATGATCAAGAAACAAGTGAGAGGTTATTCCGATACTTTCATGTTTTTGAGTACCGAAAACTTATAGTGGTTGACGATCAGGGGATGATTTTGAACAACTCTGTTTTACCAATTTTCTCCATGTTGTGTATGACCTTGGTGATGAGGGATACCCGTTCACTCCTGAGAAAATCCAAAAGATTCTTGGTGATGAGACACACCCATTTTCTTTCGAGAACTACGATAAGGCCTCTGCGAAGCTAAAGGAAAGAAGAATGATGACACCAGAGTCTGTTTTGGTTTCTTGGCAACGAGATTATCTTTTGGGCAAAGATGGCATCAAGGTATATATAGATAGACAAATACAAAGATTTCATTCACTCATTCATTATTCATTAAAACCACTTGGTCCTCTCTATTAATTAATTAATTTGTTTGTTTAAAACTTAGTTTCCAGCATCAGGACTCATGGACAAGACCATCCTTCTTCTGTGGACGGTAGGAATTGGAGAATTTGAACGCAAACTCATCGAAATACACGGGAAGATCAAAGAAAAGAACAGTGCATTCGAGGTGATCTTCATTTTAAATGAGGAGTTATTTACTGAAATGTTTCCAGCCATGCCCTGGCTTCTTGCAATTGGGAGTCGGGATTTGAGGACATTTTCGGTGTGTGAATACTTCAAGCTGGTTTTCGGGGAGGACAATATTTATCCTCTCGTGGCAATCCACCGACTAGGATCGGGACACAGTTTTACAAGGGGATGGAGACTAAGAAGCTCATTATGGATTATGGTGTTGATGCCTACCCATTTACCAAGCAAAGACTTAAGAGAATTGGAAGGAAGCTCGACTTGAAGAACCATAATCCATGTGTTTTCTTTTTCAAAAAAAAAAAAATGGTGGATAAACCACTATATTGATGTTCATTTAAAAAGTTACAAAGATTACAGAGTAGTGTGTCCTTTGTTGGACCAAAATCCATGTGTTTTCATGTGTGATATATAACATTATGGGAGGACATAATTTATTTGATTTTTTCTTTCAAGAGATGGAATTAAAATCCTTGATAGATAAAAAACTTAAACCACAATAGCTAGCCAAAGGGAAGAATCTAGCTAAGTTTGTTCCTACAATTAACATTCATTGAGAACCTTGGGAGGAAGTGAGGAGGGCAGCTGAATGTGCAAGCTGATGTTTGGCTGAGGGTGCTTTTATTCTTGTAATCCAAGTGGGGGAAAAAAACGAAATCTTTTTTCACATTACTTGTTTGATGTTGAATAGAATACATAAAAGTATGTATTTTTATTTATATATATATAGCTTATTTTCATAGCAGAAAAGGATAGTAATTGTTGCACTTGCACTATTCTTTTTGTTGGAATTAATTGGTGTTTAAGTGGGTCTCTGTTCTATATATATACATTTGTTTTGAATTTAAACCATGAATTGCAGAGGGCTTATCATATCGCCTCACCTTCGTTGCCTTTTTCCACATTTAGTTAGAACTTAGAAGTGAACTGGCAGAATTTGTTTTTGTTTTAATCCATGATTAAGATGATGAGCACCCTTTATTTTATTTTTTATTAGGATGAGCATCGTTTTAAGATGAAGAGACCAGTGGGTAGAGTCGATTACGGGCCGTACGGCCGGCTGCACGGCCCAAAGATCCGGGTCGTGCACCGCACCGCCGGAATGAGCGAATCGGCCGCGTGCAGTGCACGGCCGGATTCGCGTTCGCCGGGGCCAAAGCCCCACGCCCGCTGGCACGACGCGCATCTAAATATTTCGTGCTCGGGCCGTGTCGGCACGACCCATCACTGGTTGGCCTGAAATCTGACATGTGGCAGCAGCAGATACTGCCACGTGTCAGATTTAAATTTTTTTTTCAAAAAATATATAAAAATATATGTATATAATATATAAAAAATAATTAATTAACTAATTTATTTATTCATTTTGTTGTATAGCTGCAACTATTATGGTGGAGATGAGCTCTTATACAAGTTCTTAAGGACCAATCTTTAGGAAATGTGTTATTGTTCAATGAAAAAGGTAACTCCTTTTAATTAACCACTGAGAAATGTGAATATATGTGCTTAAGCAACCTATCACAAGATATAAGGGAAATATGTTATTAAGAGAAAATAAAAAGTTGTAATGCTAATGTATAGATAAGCTTGTGGAAATTTGGTTTAGTTTTAGTACATTAAAAAAGTTTTTTTATTTTAAATATTTCCCATGGATCTTTAAACTGTGCTTTGTTTATTTTTTATTACTTTTTTGATTAAATGTTCAACTTGTCTAAATTTCACGTTTGATTATGTTGAATTATTTCTCCTTATTTTTGGGGTTTAATGTTGATGAAGCTGGCTTTTCACTTTATATGAATTTTACTTAAATTTTTTTATTAATTTAGATTTATTTTATAATTATTTAGATTATTTATAATTTTTTAGATTTTTAAAGATTTTTTATAATTTAAATAATATTTTAATAAATGAGCCGTGCTTTGTGCTGGGCCAGCTCCAAGTTAAATCGTGTCGTGCCTGCCCGGCACGACCAAGGCCATGTCGGCCCACAATCTAGCTCTACCAGCGGGGAAGAAGAAGATCTCAATCATCAATTCCCATATATATATATATATATATATATATATATATATATATAACCAAAATTCCCAAAAAAACACTGAAATTAGCATCACCAGTATGTGTCTATATATATAGGGAGTTTTTGCAAATACACGTCCAACATATAAAAACAATTACTGGGAAAGAGGTATCTTTTGAAAGGTTAAAGTCAAGAACCAATTATTCTTTATATTAAAGTTGGTTGATGATATTAAAAAAAATTGACATCTTCATTCAAGGCAATACCAGAACTTTTTTTTTTTTAATAAGTGGTAAACCATATTTTATTTAACATAGTTGGTAATAAGAATAGATTACAGAGTACATTACTCAATCAGAAAAATACATATACATAGTTCATGTTAGCCCTTTCTCCTGACCGAGGTGATGTCTCTGCAAATCTTAAGGCAATATAAAAACGTCACGTGGGCATTTACAAGGTAACCAATTTGGACTTCACAGCTAATGAAGTTCAAACCTCTTTTGTCAACACAGATTCTTACTTCTGTTAGTATATTGTGAATATTTTATCGCTTTTGGCATAAAAATCTGGCATCAATGCTGTGTCGGTAGATAACTTTTGCTACTAAATCTACAAGTATAAAAAGTATAACCATTGGAGGATTCATGATTCCTTTTGGAGCGGAGCCTCCCACCTGAATGCTTGAATGCTTGAATGCCTGAATGTCTGGTACTCATTCTCTTTATATAGCAATTTCAAAAACACTCTAATTATGTGATCTCTCACTAAAAACACTTTACGTGATGTCACACTTCACATGATGTCACGCAAAAAACACTCACATGATGTCACACTTAAAACACATCACACTAAAAACTTCTTACGTAATGTCACACTACAAACACATCACACTAAAAACACATCGCAAGTGGGCTACAAAGCAACAACGAGGAGACACAAACATCAAATGGGAAGTGTGGTTAACTTGAACTAACAAATGGATGTTCAAGTTGGTTATAGTTTCTAGATCGCCCATGGCTTCTAGGATCAGTCATAGATCCGCCTTATCCGGAGCAATGGCTGCCAACCTGAAACAGACTGACTTCAATTTGAAAGCTTTCTTGATTGAAGAGGAACTGAGAACTCAACAATGCTTGGAAGCCGTGGCGCAGCGCTTTGTGTCGGTTTATAGGGAGGGTGCAAAAAGGAATTTTGCATATCTCAATTCACTACAAGAAAACTGTGGATTAGAAACGGAATTTTAGCTTAGGGCGTATTAGTTTACAAATAGAAGCAGTTAGAAACGGAAAATAAATCCGTTTCTAATTAGAAACGGAATACATATCCGTTTCTAATATTAGAAACGGATATAAACTCCATTTCTAATCCGTTTCCATTTAGAAACGGAATAAGATCCATTTCTAATGTTAGAAACGGATTTCATATCCGTTTCTAATATTAGAAACGGATATAAAATCCGTTTCTAATCCGTTTCCATTTAGAAACGGAATAAGATCCGTTTCTAATGTTAGAAACGGATTTTATATCCGTTTCTAATATTAGAAACGGATATAAAATCCGTTTCTAATTCAGAAACAGAATTTACATCCGTTTCTAGTTCTCATTAAAAGATATTTTAATTTTAATTTTTATATTAAATTCATGAAAAACTTTAAACAATTAAATAATAATAATAATTTTTTATAAATACATTTTTGAAATGGTTTGGACAATATAACAACAAATTAATTAAATCTATAAAATTAATTCTTATAATATATAATCCTTTATAAATATATAAATTGTATGAATATATTAATTTGCATAATATATAATTAGTTTTAAAAACGGTAAGTATATAAATTTCTCAAAAGTAAAAATAGATTTTGAACCCATCTTTTTTTTACTAATCTCAATAGGATATGCATGTGTACACATGCACATATATATATATATATATATATATATATATATGTGTGTATATATATATAGATATAGATTAATTGGATATGTGTATATATAAATTTTAGAACTACATTAATTATTTTTAGATATAATGAATTTTAAAAAATAAAATATATATAACTCAAATATAGAAATAAAATGTAAAATCATTAATTATTATTATATATATAATAAAATTAGAAACGGATCCGACATCCGTTTCTAAATTTAGAAACGGATTGAAAAATCCGTTTCTAATTTAGAAACGGAATTGATCCGTTTCTAATTTAGAAACGGATTTCAATTCCGTTTCTAATTTTTATTAAAAGATAATTAAATTTAAATTTTTGTATTAATTTCGTTAAAAACCTTAAATACTTAAATAATAATAATATTTGTTTAATTACAGTTTTGAAATTGTTTGGACAATAAAAACAACTTTATTAAATCCATAAATATTAATTCATATAATATATAATTATTTAGAAATATATAAATTGGACAAATATATTAATTCGTATAATATATAATTAGTTTTAAAAACTGTATATAAATATCTTAAAAGTAAAAAATCATTTCTTGTTTTATATATTTTTATAAATTTATCAATTTTAGAAACGGAGTAAAAAATCAGTTTCTAAATTTAGAAACCGATTAAAAATCCGTTTCTAATATTTTTATCAATATTAGAAACGGATTTTTAATCTATCCGTTTCTGAATAGAAACGGATTAAACATCCGTTTCTATATTTTGAAACGGATTTTTTAATCCGTTTCTAATTCTAAATAATAATAATAATAATAATAATTCCCTCCTCTTTCATTCCCCCCTTCTCTCTCTCACAAACCCTAGCCTCTCTCTTTTGTTCCCCCATCTACTCCGCCTTGGCACTGAGTGAACGCGCCTACCAGCCGCCGCTAACCAGCCCGCCGCCAGCCACCAGCCGCGCGCGGCCTTCGTTCTAGCAGCTGCCCCCAAGCTACCTCTGCCTGCGCGCGCGACTGAAGCCGCGCCTCAGCTTGCAGCGCCGCCGGCGCCCTGATCCTGGTCAATCCGGTCGGAGTGCCACTCATTCAGGTGAAAACCTTTTGGGATCTTGATCTGTTCTTCATGTAGACCTGTTAATGTTTTTTTCGATTTTTCGATTTTTCACTCTCACTGGCTACTATGGCCCCATGATGACCACCAAAATTCCCTTGAAATCAAAGAAAGTGTTGATAGATTAATAGAAAGATTGATTCACTGAGACTTCCACTGCATGGCCCTCTCAAATCCATTCCTGCACAAGTGGTAGTCCTCAATGGTTTCTTCAATCTCAGCCTGAGTATAAGTTGAATGCTTTTCCTCGGAGGTTGCTTCCCTGCAATAGATAGATCAGCAAAATTAAATTATGGCAAGAATAAATAGATCTGCTAACAGTATTGGGTCCTCCAACGGGATTGTCTGCAAGAGCTAAAAAAAAGGAATAAAACAAAAAAGAGTCTCTTTTGTGATATAATCATAAAATGATTAAGAAGTTGTTAGATCCAACAATTGCATAACGCAAAGCATGTCAAATGCACAATGCCACAATGGTGAAAAGTGAAAACAAAAAGAAATCAATCAATAAATAAATAGGCACTTTTGTGGACAAAAAAATCTGTAGTTTTTGTTGGGAAACAAGAGCAATTATTGAGGAAAATGAAATATACCAACAAAAAAAATAAATGTCATTGAATCTAACAGGCTAATGAGTGAAAGATCTAAATCACACTTGTGAAAACTAAATGAAGAATCAAAAGCCCATGATAAAGAGCTCAAAATTTACAGTTACAATAGACTATGGCAGCTTTATAATATTTTTGCAGGACAAAGACATCTCACGGTTTCTAAACTTTCAAACTGGTTTATACGAACCTGATACCTTCTGATATGACATATCAAGCCTTAAAAAATCTTGATTGCTGCACATATCTCCCTCAGAAAAACAATAATCATTGTGTATAGCTCAACATGGGAGGGATGTTCTAAGAATAATTCTGTCAGTGTTAAAAACATAGGCTCTGTTGCATAATCCTCATTAAGATTTTCCATATTTTCCATACTGAACTACAGGTTTGAAATTTTATTATTTAATTATGTTGGTTATGAAAAACTCTTTCATTGAGATGTTCATTTATTCTTTGTACTTATAAGGTGAACAATACATGATATGGAATTTATGATTATGTGAAAGATTTGTTATTCATGTTGGGATCTACCAACAAGACCTTTGTAGTCCTAGAAGAGTCTCTGCTATGATTTCCATTTCTAGATCAAATCTGAAATGATTGCATACAAAAGGATCACATTCATGTTCAAGGACACATTCATTTTCTTTTTTAGAAACTGGAATTTTGTGAACCAAGGTTGACCCTGATATTGTGTTTCTAATTGCTTCACCTTTTGCATTGTTGCAGGTTGATAACTCACTGAGAAAGCCCTTGTTTTCTTTTTTCTTTTAAATCAAAGTTGTTTTCAAATTTCTTCTTCTTTTATTTATTTATTTTTTTTTTTGAAAGGTGGATAAACCACATTTATTATGATAGCCGTTGTTTCCAAATTTCCAAACATTGGGAGTTGTTAATAAATGCATGCATGAACTTTGCTCTAGTGGTCAATGTTATTATATTTTCCTCTATGCTTGGGATTGAGTGAAATAGTTTGTTTTCATCCATTAGTTTTATTAATACCGATATTTTTATAACTTTGTTTTCATCCTTTTGTTTTCTGTCAGATGTATGGATACTATGGTTTTCAGTGTGGAATAGATTTCAAATCTGAGATAACTCCATATACAAATCTCTATCCACTAGCTTTACTGATACTAACATGCTAGTCTTTTCATTTTTTTCTTACAAGACTGACCACCTTCAACGACCTAAGTTCACCACGGTTCTTTGGGAGTTCTTTCCTTAAAGAAGCACCATTTCTGTGAGGTAATCTCTCTTTCTTTTTATTTAATATTCCTTAGATAGCTTGTTATTTAATATTCCTGTTGCATTCTCTTTTTATGAGGTAATCATACTTATAGGTTTTCTCTGTTTTCTTTCTATCCTTTTCATCTTCTTCTCCACTATCATGATATCATCAATTGAAACTTATTTGCATTTCTCATCTTTAATTGATAGAGAATAAGACTTGGATTCCTATTTTAAGCCTGTTGATCTCTTTTCATTGAAATCATTAATTATATGAAACTTTTCATTATGCATCTCATGGCCATATTTCTTAGTTGTGACAACTTTTCATTTTACAACGTAGTCTTTCAGAAGTATTCAGTAAGTTATGCTTTAAATTGTGTGTCTGTGTTTTCTTATTTAATTTTTTTTGTATACCTTTGATTCTAATTGTCCAGAAGTGCAAATGTTTTTCATTGAACTCCATTGATTTATTCAGGGAGTTTTTTGGGCTTTGTTCATATTAAATTCCATAATTAGTTTACTAATTTATTAATCTAAATATCCCTTGAATCATATCAAAATAAGCAAGACAAGGAAAAGGATTTTCATAATTAGATTCAAAAGTTTTTCTGACCGTGGAGACAGTAGCCGAGTCACCAAAATGCAAACCAATGTTGAGCCCTTGGACAGTAATACTTTGAAGTTGGAAAGAGAGAAGGGAAAGAAAGAAGAGTTTAATATTCCACTTCATTGTCTCCATGACCCTCTGTTTTGGCTTGGAAGCTTGCTAACAGAGATGAGTCCTTTATATTATACCAAGAAGTCCTTTGGGGATTGTTTCTTTTTTTAAAAAAAAATTCGAATCATTACTAGTCTCTGAATTTGGGGTTATTGTTAATATTTATCTTTGTATGTGAAAACTTATTCAACCTCTTAACATGTTATATTGAATTAATTATAATTTTTACTTTTTTCCCTTAGTACTTAACATTGTAATCTTTTACAGTAGTCTACTGCCAGTTGGATTTTCTATGTTCATTTATCTTTCTTTTGCTAACGTAGCCCTAAGTAATCATTGATTTATTCATGTAGCTATATATTAGCTTGGTCAAGAACCAACAACCTTGAGAAGTGATGAGTATCAAGAACAAGTGAAGCGTAACATGAAGGTTATGGTGAAGGACTTCGAGGCCAAATTGCGCTCAGAGTTCACAACTCAAGACTCGCAGCCTTTTAGTGATGATCACCTAGATGACTTGTAGTTTGGACTGTTCATTGTTGGTGTTTTGTTTTGTTAAACCGACTTATTTAATCTATTATCAGTTGTGATGATATTTTGTTAAACCTAGATGACTTGCAATCTATTATATATATGAATTAATGATATTATCAGTTGTGATAATTATTAGTTCTATCGAAGTATTGTAACAGGTGTTAGTTCATTTGAATTATCAATATATAAATTATTATAATTTGTTTTAGTATTAGTGGCTTAGAAACAAATTTGAAACAGATTAGAAACGGAATTAAATATTTTTTAGTAAAAAATTTCGTTTCAAATCCGTTTCTAAATTTAGAAACAGATTTAATTCGGTTGCAAATCTGTTTCTAAATTGGAAACGGAACTGAAACAATTTTATATCAGTTTCTAATTTTAGAAACGGATTAGAAATGGAATAAATCCGTTTCTAAATATAGAAACGGAATCGCATCCGTTCCGAATCCGTTTCTAATTTAGAAACGGATTCGGAACGGATATCTTATCCGTTTCTATATTTAGAAACGGATTTATTCCGTTTCTAATCCGTTTCTAATATTAAAAACGGACTACTTCCGTTGCTAAAAAATTAGAAACGGGGTATTTAGAAACGGAACGATTCCGTTTCTAATCCGTTGCTAAACTGTGTTTAGCAACGGATTAGAAACGGAATATGCCGTTTCTAATCTACAATTTTCTTGTAGTGATTAAAGAAGAACCAATTTAATCCTTGGTATTAAAAATTTAAAATCATTGAGATTTAATTTTAAAATATATAAATAATTTAATTTCGCTTTGTATGAAGTTTTATTTATTAAAATTACATTTGAATATATAGTTCGGATACTTAGGATAAGATAAGGAGCGAGAGAAGCATGAGTTTGGTGTGTGTATATATATATATATATATATATATATATATCCGAAGTATATATACCGGACTCCACTTTGGCTATAGAATTTAAAGAGAAAGCCAGAGAGATAGAGAGAGATCGAGAGAGGAGCAATGGCTGCCAACATTCAAACAGACTTCAATTTGAAGGCTTTGTTGATTGAAGAGGAACTGGAGTTCCTTATTCGCAACAATGGTGACCAGGTCTTCATTTATTTATTTTTCTTGTTCGTTATTTGATTAGATCTGTATGCTTTTTGACCTAATTTTGTTTACAAGTTTATGATCCCCATGCTTGCATGTACAAGTAATTCTCCTTTTATTTGTCTTGTTTCAATCTTTTGCATGAATAGACAAGTACGTCATACTTCCTATGTTTATATAGGATAGAGGACAGTACTATCGTTGTGGTATTTAAGAGTTCGGGTTTTTTTCTTCTTCTTTCTGATACGGGTCTTATTATCTTCTAGTGAAATATGTAGCAGTTATCCACTTTTTTTTCCTCTCCTCAAAACATGTGTTTGTTCTTCTTTCAATATGTTCAATAATCCACCAGATGACCACTTAGTATTATTATATATGTTCAGTGATGTTTCTTTTTTTTCTTTCTCAATAATAACAAAAAGAATAAAATTTTGTTCTAATTTTGTAATTCATGTGATGAATCTCTTCAAAAAAAAAAAAAAAAAAAACATCATGTTTTGGAACTTTGCAGGTCAGCATCAATGATGGAAAAATTGTAACTCTCTACTTCAGCCTGAGCTCCACCATGCGGGAGTTGAACTGGTTTGATCAAGAACTGGTTGAGCTTTACACTGAACTGACTTCCAAAGGTGAAAATTTTGAGGTTGTATATATTGGAGATCATGGATATGGAGATGAAGAATTCAAAGCCTGCTTCTCTAAGATGCCATGGCTTGCCATTCCGCCCTTTGAGCTTGAGATTCAAGACCATCTCCGAGATATATTCAATCCTGTGCCGTGGGGTCCTGTACTGCCAATACTTGATGGAAGAGGCCGTATTCTTAATTTTAACGGCTACGAAGCCTTCCAAGACTATGATTCAGATGCTTATCCATTCACTCCTGAGAAGCACACTGAATTGAAGTTGAAGGAAGATGAACAACCTCTTCAGTTCTTGCTGGGATCGGAGACCCGTGATTTTTTTATTGCATACAATGGGACTAAGGTACCTACACTCTTATATCCTATCAATGTATATAGAAATTAGTCACATGTACGTGTTGATGATGGTGTATGTGACTTTCTGACATTCCTCATTCAGGTACCTTTATCAAAGCTTGAAGGGATGAATGTAGGTGTGTGGTTGGTGCCTGAGTGTGATGAGGGTGGGTGTGAGGAGTTCATCCATTCCATGAAAACAAAGTTGGAAAAGATCAAGGAAGGAGGTGAGGAATTTGAGCTTGTCATTGTACCGATTGAAGCTGCATATAATGAAGAGAATATGAATAAGGTGAATTTCCAGCATGTTTTTAGAAACCTGGCCTGCCTCTCTATCCCCCTCAGTGATAAACGGTGTTGCAAGAGACTTGTCAGGCGATTTTACCCAATCTATGATCGAAGTATGCTCATGATTAGCGGTACTGACGGAAGGCGATATGAGGTCCATCTCCCCGTACTAGACAACCGAGTACTTGCTATAGAAAGAGCTTTTGTCGAGAAATGGGACAAGCGTGCAAATCTCAAATCCAAAAGTCTAGAGTCACTTCTTTCTTCTGCTGATCGAGATTATGTCATCGGAAAGGGTGATATCGAAGTAAGTATACATTTCAGTCATCAAGCTCTACCACTCAGGTATACTTAGATTTGGTTCACCTTTATTTGGTTATGCAGGTTAAGATCAGCAGTCTCCAAGGAAGAACTGTTATTCTCTACTTAGCTCCGGAATCTGTATGTTGTAATACCTGCACCAAATTTTTGTCAGAGGCATACCACGAACTCCGCTCAAAGGGAGAAGACCTTGAGGTTGTGTTTGTTTCGTTTCATAAAGATGAGCATGAATTCAATCAGCACTTTTCTAAGATGCCATGGCTAGCTTTACCATTCTCCGATACCGAGTCCCACAACAAGCTCAGGGATCGATTCCCCGAGACGTTCAGTGGCATCCCACATTTGTTGGTCCGTGATGGGAGTGGCGACATCATTTGTAAACAAGCATTTTGGTATTTATTGGACTATGGTTCGAAAGCATATCCATTCACAAATGAAAAGATCAATCAAGTAAATAAGGAAGATGAGGTTCTTAAGAAGAAGCCACAAAATCTTCATAAGTTGCTAGGTTCGGACACTCGTGATTTTTTGATTTCAAGCAATGGGGATAAGGTGATTCATTCTCTTTTACTTTGATTTCAACCACTTGTGAACGCACGCACACGAATAAACATATGACAAATTCCTTTCCTCTTTCAGGTGCCTATTTCAGAGCTCGAAGGAAAAATAGTAGCTCTTGATTTTAGACATATTAGGTACCCAACTCCAACTATCATGGAAACTTATCAAATACTCGAAGACATGTATTTCAAGCTTAGGGAAAAAGGAGAAAAGTTCGAGCTAGTCTCTATATTCTACAACGAAGACATGCCAAGTCCTTCTGAGGCATTCCAAGGAATGCCTTGGCTGGCAGTCCCCTTAAATGATCAAGAAACAAGTGAGAGGTTATTCCGATACTTTCATGTTTTTCAGCACCGAAAACTTATAATGGTTGACGCTCAGGGGATGATTTTGAACAACTGTTTTTTACCCAATTTTCTCCATGTTGTGTATGACATTGGTGACAAGGGATACCCGTTCACTCCCGAGAAAATCCAAAAGGCTCTTGGTGATGAGACACACCCATTTACTTTTGAGAACTACAACAAGGCGTCTGCAAAACTACATGATAGAAGAATGATGACATCAGAATCTGTTTTCATTTCTTGGCAACGAGATTATCTTTATGGCAAAGATGGCATCAAGGTATACATAGATAGAAAAATACAAAGATTTCATTCACTCATTCATTGTTCATTAAAGCCACTTGGTCCTTTCTATTAATTAATTAATTAATTAATTTGTTTGTTTAATCCTTAGTTTCCAGCATCAGAACTCATGGACAAGACCATCCTTCTTCTGTGGACAGTAGGAATTGGAGAATTTGAACGCAAACTCATGGAAATATACTGGAAGATCAAAGAAAAGAACAGTGCATTCGAGGTGATCTTCATATTAAATGACGAGTTGTTCACTGAAATGTTTTCAGCCATGCCATGGCTCCTTGCAATCGGGGATCGAGATTTGAGGAGATGTTCAGTGTGCCATTACTTCAAGCTGGATATCTTTAACGACAATATTTATCCTCTCGTGGCAATCCACCGACTAGGATCGGGACACAGTTTTACACGGGGATGGAGACTAAGAAAGCTCATCATGGACTTTGGCGCTAATGCCTACCCATTTACCAAGCAAAGACTTAGAGAATTGGAAGGAAGCTCGACCTAAAGAACCAAAATCCATGTGTTTTCATGTGTGATATATAACATTATGGGAGGACATAATTTATTGGATTTTTTTCTTTCAAGAGATGGAATTAAAATCCTTGATAGATAAAAAACTGAAACCACAATAGCTAGCCAAAGGGAAGAAGGTAGCTAAGTTTGTTCCTACAATTAACATTCATTGAGAACCTTGGGAGGAAGTGAGGAGGGCAGCTGAATGTGCAAGCTGCTGTTTGGCTGAGTGTGCTTTTTATTATTGTAATCCAGGTTATAACTCATTAAAGTTGCCAGTGCTTGTTATTTTTTCCGATATATGTTTGTTGATTTGTGTTCCATGAATTGAGCTTATGAGGTTGTTTTAGTGAAGCAATTGAAATTCTTGGTAAAATGTGGACCTTGTTTGTTGAATTTTTTGAGTTCAGGCATCTTCCTATGTTGGATAGTTTCTGTGTAGCTTTTTGTTCAGTCAACCTTGACTAACTTATTAGACAATTGCTTATCTCGTTGTTCAGTAACTAAATTTTTAGACAACTGAGCGAGTATTATAAACTTGGATAAATTTATAAGATCAGACTGCGAAGAAACTTTTCAGATTGTTTATAGAAGTTAATGACAGAGTAGACGTTTTTATATTTATTGTTTTATGGTTTTAATGTTAGTATGAATAATAAATTTAATATAATTAACAATAATGATGTAAATCTATTGTAGCTTAGTGGTTAGGTTATTTGGCTTTCACATGAGAGACTAGGGTTCAAGCAAATAATCCAATAGATCCATCCAATGGCTGAGATCACCGGTGCAGGCCTCCTGACCGTTTGACACCTTAATCATAGGGTAAAAAAGTAATTTTACAAATTTGAACTGAAAAATTCTAACCTTTTTAAAAATCCGAGAAGTTTATAGTAAATCGAGAAATTAAAAAAAAAATTAAGGAATAAATCAACTTCTTGGGTACTCTTTGGCATTGCAATTTTTTATTATAAAATTTTTAGATGCAGACTTCAATTAAAACTCAATTTTTAAAAAAAAAAAATTTGAAGGAGAGATTACAATATTTTTTAATGATGATGAGTTTATTTTTGCCTCGGGATATGTGTTCTTTCACTATCTCAAGATTTGCATTCTTCGAATCGCCTCAGGATGTGTGTTCTTCATTTATCTCTAGATTTTTATTCTTCGAATCGCCTCAGGATTCGCTCTCGGGTGATCTTGGAGTTTGAGGTTGCCCCGGGATATGTATTCCCAAGCTATCTCAAAATTTAGAATTTCCTCGAGATTTGTTCTCAAACAATCATAAAATATCCTTTATTTGTTTTAGGATATGTTTCATCTTTTATCAAATCCTGATTTGGCCAGAATTATGATAAATTAAATTTATTAAGATTACAATTTTAATTCTGATAGAATTGATATGGAATTTATATCCTTTCTTTTATGTTAGGATATATTTTTTTATTTTATTAATTTGGCCAAGATTATGATAAATTAAATTTATTAAGATTAAAACTTTAGTCTTAATAGAATTTAGACATTTAGTTCTGATAGAATTTGGACATATATTTTATATATAAACAAGTATGAATAAATAATTTAATATAATTAACAATAATGATGTAAATCTATTGTAGCTTAGTGGTTAGGTTATTTGGCTTTCACATGAGAGACTGGGGTTCAAGCAAATAATCCAATAGATCCATCCAACGGCTGAGATCGCTCGTGCAAGCCTGGCTGTTTATGACACCTTAATCATAGGGTGAAAAAGTAATTTTATGAATTTGAGCTGGAAAAACTCTAACCTTTTTACAATCCGAGAAGTTTATAGTAAATCGAGAAATTTAAAAAAAAAATTAAAGGAATAAATCAACTTCTTGGGTACCCTTTGGCATTGCAATTTTTTATTATAAAATTTTTAGATGCAGACTTCAATTAAAACTCAATTTATTTTAAAAAAAAAAATTGAAGAAGAGATTACAATATTTTTTAAAAACAATTTTATCTTTTGTATTAGAAATTGATATCAACATTTTAAAATCGTTAAAATTCAATTTACAATTTTTTGAAATCTATAAATAACCTAATGTCCCGAAGTTTTATAAAAATCATATTATTGAGATAGTTCCCATAGTTCGGATAAGATTAGGAGTGAGAGAAAGCATGAGTTTGTTGGAGTTTGTTGTGTGTGAGTCTATATATATATATATATATATATATATAGATATCTTTTTCTAAGCATACTCGGCCGGACTCCAGACTCCCACTTTGGCTGCAGAATTTTTAGAGAAAGAGAGAGACCGAGATCGAGAGGAGCAATGGCTGCCAACGACGACGACTTCAATTTGAAGGGCTTTATTCATTGAAGAGGAGCTGGAGTTCCTTATTCGCAACAATGGTGACCAGGTTTTTTTTTTTTTTTCTCTCTCTTTTCTTTCTCATTATTTATATATGATCCATGCATCTGCAAGTACTTTTCCTTTGATATCCTCCCTTGTTCCAATCTTTTGCATGAATAGACAAGTACGTCATACTTTGTAGTAAATAATATGAACTTTAATTAAAACCTCACGGAAAGTTATTTATCAGATAGAACTAACATGAACACCATGCGCGAAGGCGATTTCCGGCGTGAAGGCGATTTCCGGCGTGGTGGAGATAACAGCTACCGGCGTGGTGGGGAAGACCGTCGAGAACACAGGCGAGAAGGAGATGGCTACCGGCGTGACGACAGAGACGCCAACCGAAGCGAAGGTGGAGGATACCGGCTCGGAGGAGACGAATCCTGGCGAGATGGCAGGGAACCCCGACATGACAAGGAAGACCGACAAGAATGGAAGCGCAAACCATCTCCGACATCTCTACGATCTGCGACGAGGAACATACAGGACCTAAGAGAGGAGACTCGGGAGGGAGTGGGGGGGAATCAACGACGAAGACAGCTATCCTATGTGAATGTGCTCCGTGGAGACACCCCAGAGGATCGCCCGCTCCCGCCGCCAGCGGAAACACAACAAGACAATGAAGGCTGGGAGAAGGCGACCCGAAAGAAATTCCGGCGTATCAGTGGAGAGCCACGAAAGGAGATGGCTGGTAAACCAACCTTACAGCGCCGGTCACCACCTACGATCCGTACACCAACTGGAACCATTGAGGTTTGCGGACAGTGTCTGCGCCCGGGCCACAAAGCTGATGAATGCCGTAGAGAAGTCACATGTCGGCGATGTGGTGGCGTAGGACACAAGGAGGTGATATGCAAGGAGGTTCGCCGGAAAATCATATACACCACCACAAAAACCACAACCCAGGATACAAAAATTCAGCAAAAGAAACCTCCAGCAAAAGGAAAGAAGATAGATGGAGAGAAGCCTAAAGAAGCTCCGGTCAAGATAGCCAACCAACTACCAGCGACTGGAAAAGTAAAACAAACAGGGGAAAGAGCAGGGGTGTATGAAAATCATTACATCTCCCTTGCCCAAGACTCAAACATGATCGCCGGAAAAGAGAAAATGCGCAGATTCTCCATTGCCAAAATCACAGAAGCTAGAGGTGTGATCGTGGATGGCCACAAGGTGGAGGAGCTCCTGAAGCGGAGGATAAATGCCCAATGGAACTGGGATGCAAGAATTCTCAGAGATGGGAGATACATCATCGAATGCCCATTTGCGGTGATTGCAAGACAGATTGAAAAGTCTGGGAAGATGGAGTCGCCGGCGTTTACTCTAGAATTCACACCATGGACGACAGCCCTCTATGGGCCAGCAAAGGCAGAAGGAGCCCTGAGATGGGTACTAGTCAAAAATCTCTCAATGTGCTTCTGGGATCTAGAATCCATCGCTCGGATGCTAAAACCTGTTGGTGACCTGGTCCTCATCGAAGAAAGAGGAGCACACGACACGGAGGACTTCAGAGCCTTCATCCGAATCCGGCGACCGAGACGACTACCCAGTGCAATCCATTGCAGCGTCTCAACATTACAACATACCTACATCGTCGAGCTAGAAGAAGGTCAACCAGAGCTACCATGGTCCCCCCATCGGCAATCAGGGGAAGAAAAAGACGGGAACCTAAAAGGAAACAAGACTCTAAATCAGGCCGGAAACGATCACCAACGTATGGCGAAGACCCTGCCCAGCAGACCTGATAAAGGCAAGGCCCCAATGGAGAGCTTGCACCCTCCTCCGGTGAGCATAGTTACTGATAGAGGTCGAGGGGTCATCATCTGAGAAAGAAACGAGCTTGAAAGAGGAGACGGCCAGGCTGCTGATCGCCAAATCCAGAAGAAGAAGATTGGCGAAGGGCGGAGCGCAACGCCGGCACCGGTGACGGGCGGAGCATCTAGTTTGAACACTGAGGTGACGGCCCGACATGGAAGGGACGCTGAAGTCACATGGATTGAAAAGAACATACCTGACAAGGCGGCCTCTGCAGCACAGCAGGGAGGAGAACAGTCAGCTGTCAACCGTCAACTCCCGGAAGAAACGGAGGAATTTGACTTTGAAGAGACGGTTCAAAACCTAACAGCTACATGGCAACCCTCGCCGGTTCAAAACAAGAGTCCGGGCCAACTGAACCAAAGCAAAAGTTCGGGCTCGCTGATCCAAAGCAAGAGATCAGGCCCGCTGATCCAAAGCAAGAGCTCGGGCACACTGATGAAAAGCAAGGAACCGGGCACGCTGATCCAAAGCAAGAGCTCAGGCACACTGATGCAAAGCAAGGAACCGGGCCCGCTGATCCAAAGCAAGAGCACGGGCTCAAGTGGGATTCCAACCAAACTGGTCCCACTGAGTCATTCGAGCCTGTTTGTGCAACAAGTTGAGGCGCCAATGCAGCACATGGAGAAGGATGGGCCTCTCCAAAACTATAATAGTGGATGTGGCAATGGATCTGGCGGGCTGACAGAAAGTGAAGCCCATTTAGAAATTCTTCAGGACATGGCCATGACAGCCGAACAAGCATCAGCCATAACAACAGCAGTTGATCAGATTAATCATGATGGCCAAAAGGAACCATATCCAATGCCACAAGAAGATCCGGATGTGGCCCATCTTGTTAGTGAAACTGGCCCAATGAAACCATCTGACCCAAAAGAGCTTGATGTAATGATTTTGGCAATGAATGAAGCTAACCCAACTACTTATCCTTACATAATGGCCCCAACACAACCATTTAACAACATCTTCAAAACAGTGGTGGGCAAGATAGAAACTGATTTACGAGAAAAAACATCCCTAAAACTAATAGCCAACACTTGGAATTTGATTACTGATGAAGCATGGATACAAATTACAAATGGGAATGCGCCCACAAATAACCCCATAGAGCCCCAACAAAACATGAATAAACCAGAAACAACAGAAATGGAATCACCTCAAAAAGCAACCAAGAAGCCTCAATTGACCCAAGCATCTATACCAAAAGGACAAGGCCGTCCGAAGAAAATCAAACCCCCAGAGGAGGCTCACGCAATTGATACCCAGCCCAACAACCAGGCCAAAAAGAAAAGGACATACACCAGGAAATGTAAGCGAAAGGAACACCCGGAACTAGAGGACGACCAACTCAACCTCTCCTCAGTACCAATCACACTTTCAGATTGGCCAGAGGAAGAAATCATAGCGAGAACCATAAAAGTCTGTATCCATCTGGATCAGTCGGGAGGAAATGCAAAACGGATTCTCAGGCACATGAGGAACACAGAGATAACAGAAAAAGAAGGGGTGCAGGGGAGCAACTAAGCCCCCAGTACCACTTAAGCAGGGCTTCATCAGGTTATCTAATGAAAGTCATCACCTGGAACGTCAGAGGGCTAAGGAAACAAAAGAAAAGATTCCTAGTCAGGGATTTCATTGCAGCACAGAAAGTAGATGTGTTTTGTTTACAAGAAACAAAACTAGCATCTATGGACACCAGAATTTGGAACTCCATAGGGGGAGCCACACACAAAGAAAGAATAATCCTACCTGCAAACGATACACGTGGAGGCTGCTGTATCGGATGGGAAATATCAAAATTCCAAAAAACAGATGATTATCTGGGTACCTTCTCGGCAATTGTGGTTCTCGAAAACAAAGCGGATCAAACTAAGTGGATGGTGACCACAGTCTATGGACCATGTGGAAGGGAGCAAAAGGCGGCTTTTTGGGAGGAAATAAAAACCATACGACAATGGTGGACAGGGCCGTGGTTGATAGGTGGAGACTTCAACTCGACAAGATCTCAGGCAGATAGAAACTGTGGAACCGGAAATGCCCAAGAGCAGAGTGCATTCAACAACCTAATTGCAGAACTACAACTATATGACCCCCCACTCTCTGGAAGGAAGTTTACCTGGACAAATGGGAGAGCAACCCGACCATGATTCGATTAGATAGATTTCTACTATCTCCTGAGTGGATGGCAGCCTTTCCACGAATATGGCAGATCGCACTACCACGCATTCGCTCGGATCATATACCCATAGCCCTAGAATGTGGACAACAGGAGCAAAAACAATACCCTTTCCGCTTCAACAGAAGTTGGGGAAAGATACCTGGCTTCTGGGAAACAATAAAGGAATGGTGGACCCAAAGCGACTTCACAGGGAATGGAGCTTACAAATGGGGGAAAAAACTCACTCTAATCAGACGAAGACTACATAGATGGAACAAAGAGCACGTACAAGCCCAAAGAAGAAGAAAGATAGAAATAATGAAGGCTATTGAAGAACTGGATATAAAGAGCGAACAACAACCTCTGTCAACCGCGGAAGAAGAACAGGTACAGGTGCAAAGAGCGGAGTATGACCACTTGATAAGAACGGAAGAAGAACACTGGAGACAATGCTCAAGAATCACCTGGCTTAAAGAAGGGGACCAAAATACAAAATTCTTCCATGCAATTGCAAACAAAAGGAAAAACATAAATTGGATTCATCAACTCCAGGAGGATGGATGCACCCTGACGGAGCCGCTTGACATCTTACAAGCAGTGGGGAGCCACTTTACCAGGATCTTCGGGACCCAACTAGAAGAAAGATACTCCATGGACTGGCAGCAACTGCTTGCGGGCCACGAACATGTAGATCTGGCTTACCTGGATTGCCCCTTCTCAGAAACAGAGATACACACAGCAATACAAGAACTCAACGCGGAAAAGGCACCTGGACCAGATGGATTCCCCATGCTAATATACCAACAATGTTGGAACTTCACCAAGGGTGAAATCCTCCAAACCTTCGAGGAACTCTATAATGGCACCGCTGAATTAGAAAGACTCAACTGGGCACACATCCTGCTGATACCGAAGATTGAAGAGGTAACCTCACTCAATGAATATCGCCCAATAAGTCTCCTAAACTGTTCCATCAAAATCATAACAAAGGTGCTGGCCAACAGACTACAAGCGGTTATCTCTCACCTGGTAAACGAAAATCAGATTGCTTTCATCAAAGGGAGAAGCATCCATGACAGTATTGTTGCGGTAGAGGAGATCATATATGGAATGAAAACAAAAGGGGGGGTGCTCATGAAGGTGGATTTTGAAAAAGCGTTCGACTCAGTGGACTGGATTTTTCTCTTAGAATTACTCCAAGCACGAGGTTTTGGACATCGCTGGATAGGGTGGATCAAAGAGATTCTGTACACATCAAAATCCAACTTCCTAATTAATGGGACCCCAATGGGATTCGTCAGACACAAAAGGGGACTACGACAAGGAAACCCGCTCTCCCCATTGTTATTCATCCTTGTAACTGACGTATTCACGACAATGATAACAAAACCAACCCAACAGAGAATTTTCGAAGGATATAGAATAGATCACGGAAGGGGGGAACAAATACCGGCTCTCTTCCATACGGACGACCTACTGATCCTCAGCTCAGGAAAGGAGGAGGACTTCAGAACCCTGAAACTTCTCTTCCACCTCTTCGAAGGAACTTCGGGACTCCGAATAAACTACAACAAAAGTGTCATAGTGCCCATTGGGACAGAGCACACAAATGCCAGAACAGGGGCCTCGATTCTGGGATGCCAGATGAGATCCCTCCCAATCAACTACCTGGGAATTCCCCTATCCGGAAGCAGACCAAAGAGAGGAGATTGGGAGAAGCTCATTCAAAAGGTACAAAGGAAACTATCTACATGGAAAGGAAGGCTCATGTCGAGAGGAGGACGCATCACATTACTCAATTCTGCCTTATCGTCAATTCCCAATCATTGGATGATAATGTACAAGCTACCACCATGGGCAATACGTCGTATTGAAGGAATCCGCAGAGACTTCCTTTGGAGAGGAGCGAATCCAGAATCCAAAGCTTACCGCCTAGTGCAATGGGAGAGACTAACTAAGCTCAAAGAACTAGGCGGCTGGGGCATCCTGAACCTAAAAGCCTTCAATGAGGCTCTACTGGGCAAATGGTGGTGGCGATTGCTGAAAGGGGACGCAGGGATCAGCGGAAAGATCATCACACACACCTACTTTCGAGGTTCACAGGTAAATCCTTTCAAAAAGGTACTCGACTGAGCATCCTTCTTTTGGAAAGGAATCGCGCAACAACGAGACCTTACCATGGCCAACATTGTAACTGAGCCCGGAAATGGTGCTACAACCAGTCTTTGGTTCGACAATTGGATGGAAGGATGTAACCCGCAGGGCATATGCCCGGAATTCCAAACTCTATGGGAAAAGGCGAAACACACAATTGAAGAGGCCCGACAACATCATCAGAGCGGGAGACCTATTCTCAGGGCAGGACCCCTATCCCAAGAAGCAACTAAGCTATTCCAAGGGATACAGCCACACCTGAATCAGGACCCGATGGACCAGCTAGACAAAAGGAAATGGCGTCTCACCACAAACCACAATTTCACGGTCAAATCACTATACCAATTCAGAATAAACGGCGGGTTAAGAAGCGCCCTACCTACATCCTTTTGGAAACAAGCCTCCCCCCTGAAAGTTAAGCTGTTTGCCTGGCTAGCGTGGGAGGACAAGCTTCCCACGCTACAGAACTTGGCAAAAAGGAAGTGGTCGGGGGAACGAATGAGATGCTACCTATGTGACAGAGAGGATGAAACCACGGAACACATTCTCCTCCGCTGCCGATACTCAGCCAACATGTGGTTACATTACAAGCAAACCCTGGGAAATGGGTTAAACCCCACGCAGATACAAGATCTGTGGGGCCCCTCAACGCTAGCCAAACAACTGGCGAAAGATATCCGCAAAGGGTGGAACCTGCTAGTGATGGCAGTGACCTGGAGTTTATGGGCAGAAAGGAATAGGAGATGTTTCAACGCTAAACAACGTGTTTACCAGGAACTAATCCGCCACGCGGACTTCCTCTTCCTAGCCTGGTACGACAGCACACATGCTAACCGAAAAAAGCAGCTTCAACCAATGCTCCACCTCATCAAACAAAGTCTGGCCCAGATCAGGACAACCATGACTCCAACGTCCCCAGGGGACGATTTTGAGGACGAGTAACGCGGAGAGCGTCACGACCCACACACTCTCTGAAAGGCAATGTAACCACTAGATCCATCTTAGGATCAAATGTATCCCAACTATATTGATAATAAATAAATGAATGTGGTTTATCCACTTTTTTCAAAAAAAAAAAAAAAAAAGATAGAACTAACATGTTATCTGATTCCCGGATCATGATGGTGTTTAAGAGTTTGTGTTTAATGATGATGATGATGATGTCTCTAGGGGTCTTTTTCCGGTCATGTACTTTTGATGGTCATACTCATGCCCTATGTATGACTCAGTCTAATTATTATGTATGTTTTTGTTTCCTCAAAACATAACAGTGAAACAACTGCAGTTACCAAATTTTGTCACCTTCAAAACATATTTTTGTTTTTCTTTCAACATGTTCAATAATCCGCCGGAAGACCATTTAGTATTATTATATATGTTTATTGATATTTCTTTTTTTTTTCATAATTAATGATCATTGCAGAAGTAGCAACAATATATAGTAATAAGAATAAAATTTTATTCTAATTTTTTTTTTGAAAATAATGTGGATAAACCACGTTTTCATTGATTAAGATAGTTGGTAGTACATGTTACTAAGGGTTACAAAGCAAAATCCAGATCGACATAGAAAAAAATATCCGTGTGTGAGCGCTGTCTAGATGTGTAGAAACCATTTTATTCTAATTTTGTAATTCATCTGATGCATGAACTCTTCAAACAAAATAGAAAATTTACATCTATTGGAACATTGCAGGTCAGCATCAATGATCTGGATGGAAAAATTATAGCTCTCTACTTCAGCATGGGCTCAACCAGGGGGAAGTTGAACTGGTTTAATCAAGAACTGGTTGAGCTTTACACTGAACTGACTTCCAAAGGTGAAAATTTTGAGGTTGTATATATTGGAAACCATGGATATGAAGATGAAGAAGAAGAATTCAAAGCCTGCTTCTCTAAGATGCCATGGCTTGCCATTCCGCCCTTTGAGCTTGAGATTCAAGACCATCTCCGAGACATGTTCAGCGTTGTGTCGTATAATCCTCAACTGACAATAATTGATGGAAGAGGCAGTCTTCTTAATTTTAACGGCTACGAAGCCTTCAAAGACTATGATTCAGATGCTTATCCATTCACTCCTGAGAAGCACACTGAATTGAAGTTGAAGGAAGATGAACAACCTCTTCAGTTCTTGCTAGGATCCGAAACCCGCGATTTCTTGATTGCATACAATGGGACTAAGGTACCTAATTCACTCTTGTTGTATCAGTAGAAATCAGTCACATTTTTTATGGTGGTATATGTGAACTTTTTTTTAGATTCCTTATTCAGGTACCTTTATCAGAGCTTGAAGGGAAGAATGTAGGCGTGTTCTTTGTGCCTGAATGTGATGAGGGTGGGTGGGAGGAGTTCATCAAATCCATGAAAACAAAGTTGGAAAAGATCAAGGAAGGAGGTGAGGAATTTGAGCTTGTCATTATACCAATTGAAGCTGCATATAATGAAGAGAAGATGAACAAGGTGAATTTCCAGCATGTTTTCAAACTTGGCCTGCCTCTCTATCCCCTTTGGTGATAAACGGTGCTGCAAGCGACTTGTCAGACGATTTTACTCACCCTATTATCCAGATAATCTGATGATTATCGGTGCCGACCGAAGGCGATATGAGGTCCATCTAACCTGTGAAGACAACCAAGAATTTGCATCAGAAAGAATTTTTGATGAGAAAATGGAACAGCATGCAAATATCAAATCGAAAAGTCTAGAGTCACTTCTTTCTTCTGCTGATCGAGATTATGTCATTGGAAAGGGTGATGTAAAAGTAAGTACACATTCAATCATCACGCTCTACCACTCAAGTATATTTTGATTTGGCTCACATAATTTTATTTGGCTATGCAGGTAAAGATTAGCGATCTTGAAGGAAGAACTGTTATTCTCTACTTCGCTCCCGAAGCTGCCGGCTCTGTATATTGTAATACCTGCACCAAGTTTTTGGTTGAAGCATACCACGAACTCCGCTCAAAGGGTGAAGACCTTGAGGTTGTCTTTGTTTCGTTTCATAAAGATGAGCATGAATTCAATCAACACTTCTCTAAGATGCCATGGCTAGCTTTACTATTCTCCGATACCGAGTCCCACAACAAGCTCAAGGATCAATTCCCCAGTGAGACGTTTGGTTGCCTCCCATGTTTGCTGGTCCGTGATGGTAGTGGTGACATCCTTTGTAGAGATGCATTATGGGATTTATTGAACTATGGATCGAAAGCATATCCATTCACAAATGAAAGGATCAATCAAGTAAAGAAGGAAGATGAGATTCTTAAGAAGCAGCCACAAAATCTTCATAAATTGCTAGGTTCCGACATTCGTGACTTTTTGATTTCAAGCAATAGGGATAAGGTGAATTCATTCTCCTTTACTTTGATTGATTTCCAACACTTGCGAACATGAAAAATATATAACAAATTCTTTTCCTTTTAATTTCAGGTGCCCCTTTCAGAGCTCGAAGGAAAAATAGTAGCTCTTTATTTTAGATCTCTTCGGGACCAAATATATGGCCCGGAAACCTATCAAATACTCAAAGACATGTATTTCAAGCTAAAGGAAAGAGGTGAAAAATTCGAGCTAGTCTCGGTATTCTACACTGGAGACACGCCCAATCCTCCCGAGGAATTCCAAGGAATGCCTTGGTTGGCAGTTCCCTTGAATGATCAAGAAACAAGTGAGAGGTTATTCCGATACTTCCATGTTTTTGATCACTCAAACCTTATAGCGATTGACTCTCAGGGGATGATTTTGCACAATATTTTTTTCCTGATTTTCTCACTGTTGTGTATAACGTTGGTGATGAGGGATACCCGTTCACTCCTGAGAAAATCCGAGAGGTTCTTAGTGATGAAAGGCACCCATTTACTTTTTACAATGATAATTTGGCTTCTATCATGCCACTCGAAAGAAGAATGATGAAACCGGAGTCTGCTTTTGTTTCTTGGCAACGAGATTATCTTTTTGGCAAAGATGGCATCAAGGTATGTATAGACAGAAAAAATACATACATTTCATTCATTGTTCATTTTTCATTAAAAACCACTTGGTTTTTTCTTTTAATTAATTAATTGATTAATTTGTTTGTTTAAACCCAAGTTTCCAGCATCAAAACTCAAGGATAGGATCATCTGAGGCCAGTAAACATTAATGGAAAATTCGAGCGCAAACTCGTTGAAATATACCCAAAGATCAAAGAAAAGGACAGCTAGGGATGTCAATACCCGAGTCGATCCGTAGTTACCGACCCGATCCGACCCGATCCGCCCCGAAGAAATGCGGGGCGGGGCGGGTATGGTAAAGATCCTTTAAAATCTGCCCCACCCCGCCCCGCTAAAAACATACAAAAAATACCCTTATATATATTAAATTATATAGTTTTAGGGTTTATAATGAAGCTTTGTTTGGAGTTTTTGGCGGCTTCTTTCCCACTCTTCTCTCGAGCTTGTATATCAAAGTGCTTTTACATTGCCGTTAAGTTTATTTTATTCGAGTTTAATCGGTAAATTTTTTTTCATTCTATGGTCTAAATGTAATATTTTATTCGAGTGTGTACAAATTGGTGCCCTGCAACTCGCCCCGCCCGCCCCGCGCCCCGCCCCCGCCCCGCCCCATTGCCATCCCTAAGGACAGCGCATTCGAGGTGATCTTCTTATTAGATGAAGAGTTGTTCACTGAAATGTTTTCAGTCATGCCATGGCTTCTTGCAATCGGGGATCGAGATTTGAGGGCATGGCAAGTGCTCCATTACTTCGAACTGTATCTTGGGGACTACGAGAACAATTCTTATCCCCTCGTGGGAATCCACCGACTGGGATCAGGACACAGCTTTACACGGGGATGGAGATTAAAAAAGCTCATTATGGATTATGGTGTTGATGCCTACCCATTTACCAAGCAAAGACTTAGAGAATTGGAAGGAAGTTTGATTTGAAGAACAAAATTAAGTCCATATGTTTTCACGTGTAATATATGACATTATGGTAAGATAGAATTTTATGGATTTTTTTTTTCAAGTGATGGAATGAAAACACTTGATAGATAAAACTAAAACCACAACAGTATTGATGCAACGAGTACTTGAAATATTAAAAAGCTAATAATTATAAATTGAATATTTAATAATTAATACTTAATAGCTATTATAAAAGCAGATAAGATGTCGCTAAAAATGAATTGTGATTAAACAAGTCTCTGACACTATTTGACATTATTTCCCATCCTAAACACACACAATCAAAATACTATTATATTACACCCCTATACATACCCCCAAGGACCTATAGATAGTTTGAGCATTGTTTAAGGGACCAATAGTTAATTATTACTAAACAAAATGATTTTTTTATAAGGGTAACAAGGTAATTTTCTTTCATGTTTTTGAGTACCGAAAACTTATAGTGGTTGACGCTCTGGGGATGATTTTGAACAATTGTTTTATACCCAATTTTCTCCATGTTGTGTATGACCTTGGTGACGAGGGATACCCATTCACTCTTGAGAAAATCCAAAAGGCACTTGGTGATGAGACACACCCATTTACTTTCGAGAACTACAATAAGGCGTCTGCAAAGCTAGAGGATAGAAGAATGATGACACCGGAGTCTGTGTTCACTTCTTGGCAACGAGATTATCTTTTTGGCAAAGATGGCATCAAGGTATATATAGATAGTAAAATGCAAAGATTTCATTCACTCATTCATTATTCATTAAAACCACTTGGTCCTTTCTATTAATTAATTAATTTGTTTGTTTAAAGCTTAGTTTCCAGCATCAGAACTCATGGACAAGATCATCCTTCTTATGTGGACAGTAGGAATTGGAGAATTTGAACACAAACTCATCGAAATATACAGGAAAATCAAAGAAAATAATAGTGCATTCGAGGTGATCTTCATATTAAATGAGGAGTTGTTCTCTGAAATGTTTTCAGCCATGCCCTGGCTTCTTGCAATTGGGAGTCAGGATTTGAGGACATTTTCAGTGTGCGAATACTTCAAGCTGGATATCGGGGAGAACAATATTTATCCTCTCGTGGCAATCCACCAACTAGGATCGGGACACAGTTTTACACTTGGATGGAGACTAAGAAAGCTCATCATGGACTTTGGCCATGATGCCTACCCATTTACCAAGCAAAGACCTAGAGAATTAGAAGGAAGCTCGACTTGAAGGACCAAAATCCATGTGTTTTCATCTGTGATATATAACATTATGGGAGGACATAATTTATTGGATTTTTTTTCTTTGAAGAAATGGAATTAAAATTCTTGATACATAAAACTGAAACCACAATAGCTAGCCAAAGGGAAGAAGCTAGCTAAGTTTGTGCCTAAAATTAACATTCATTACGAACCTTGGGAGGAAGTGAGCAGGGCAGCTGAATGTGCAAACTGCTGTTTGGCTTAGGGTGCTTTTATTCTTGTAATACAGGTGAAAAGGAAAAAGAAATATTTTTTCACATTACTTGTTTGATGTTGATTAATAGAATACATAAATTTTTTTTTTTTTTTTAGCTTATTTTCATAGCAAGAAAGGATAGTAATTGTTGCACTTGCACTATTCTTTGGGTTGGAATTAATTGGTGTTCTATATATACATTTGTTTTGAATTTAAACCATTAACTGCAACCATCCTCGTATCACTGCTCTATATCAATTAACAAAAATGAATTATCATACTCCCTCACATTTTCGTTGCCTTTCTCCACATTTACTGAGAAGTGAATTGTCACAATTTGTTTTGTTTATTCTATAATTAAGATGATGAGCACGATTTTATTATTATTATTATTTTTATAAAGATGAGCACCATTTTAAATGGAACCCACACTGGAGAAGATCTCGATCATCAATTCCCAATATATATAATAACCGAAAATCCAAAAAAATGTTGAAATTAGCATCACCAATATAAAAAAATATAAGGAATTTTGCAAAGAGTGATGCTATGCAATATGAGGCTTTTTTTTTATAATATTACAAATTTACTTTTTATTTACAGGAATGCGCATTCAGTACGTTATTGACAGAAATGCGCAAATGCGCACATGGGGGTTTGCTTTTTTTAAAAAAAAATATTAAACAATCTTGAATGCATTGTTTTTTGGTCCTCTTGACTTCCTATCTTCTCCTTAAGCTCCGAGTTCCAAACTCCAAGTTCGACAACAATGACGTCCAAGAGCCGTGGCGTTCCGACACAGTCGTCGGGGACAAGCAATGCGCACAGCGGCTAGTTAGTGAGCAAGGCCATCGCGCAATACACGATGGACGCTCGGCTGCACACCGCCTTTGAGCAGTCCGGCAAGTCCGGGTCCTTCGATGGGTCAAAGTCGGTCCGGCGATTGCCGCAGCAGTCGGTGCCGGTGCAGCAGATCACGGCGTGACTTTTGAAGATCCAGCACCGTGGCCACGTGCAGCCCTTAGGATGCACGCTTGTTGTTGATGAGGCGTCGCAGTCGGTGCCCTTCGGGTGCATGCTTTTGTTGTGGTTGAAGCTTTGGTTTTGAAGGTGGTGGCTGAAGGAAGAGAGCAGGGTTGTTGGTGGTGGTAAGGGTGTTTTTGAGTTGAGTATTGAGGACAGTGAAGCTCGCCGGAGGTGGTGATGAAGCGCGGGACATTTTTTAATTATTTGTTTATTAATTTTTTATTATATTAAAATATGCGGGGCCCACTAATCTAAAAAACAATGCCACGTATTCACATCCTGCGCATTTCGGTGATTAATGCACAGGATGCGCATTCCCGTAAATAAAAAGTAAATTTGTAATATTATAAAAAAAGCCACAATATGACAAAACAATACGAAATAGTGGCGCAAACCATTAGATGTGCCTCAGGATCATCAACAAGTCCATCGCGAGGCGCATCCAGCGATTTCGAGTCATTGTTTCATGTCATTTTGTCATGATGAATAGCATTTCTCTTTGCAAATACACCTATAACATGGCACAACCTATGTGGTGTCGAGCCATGCGGACCCACAATTGGTTTAGCCTAGTTCACACCTCTAATTGTGAGATCAGACACAGGAGAGAAGAAGAGAGGACAAAGCGGTGTTTAATTGTACAAATTTGTTTTTTTCAGGCTTTGAAAAAAGTTTAATTATATTTTCATCCTAATCAAATGCTGACAGTCTTAGAGCCATTTTTATAAATAAAATTATTTTTGGATTAAAAAATAACAAGATTAACAAAAAACTAGAAAATGACCCAAATGATTTTTTATAAGGGTAAGAAAGTAATTTGTTGTGTTTTGCGGATGCTGATCACGAGCCATTTGACGGCTATGATTGCCGGGAAGATCGAAGAACTTGGGCCAAGGCCCACCATTTGGCTTACAGATATTTGACCTTCGCCATGAAGCCATTCTCTTTTCGAGGCTTCCTCTCGCTCTCGTTTCACTTGTTTTCTTCTGATCTCTCCCTCGATTTCGAGGGGGGTTTCCCCTTTTTTTTTCTCCTTCTTTTGTTCTTTGATTTGGGTTTCTGTAAACCCTAATCTAGATCCTTCCTTCGATCCGATCGGGAGATCCCAATTCCGGAAACCCTAGCGATGCAGCAGCAGCAGAGAATGAAGCAGCAGCAGCAGCAGCAGCAGGCTCTTATGCAGCAGGCGTTGCTCCAGCAGCAGCAGCAGTCACTTTATCATCATCCTGGCCTACTCACTGCCCCTCAGGTTGGGAAAACACCCTAATTTGCCCAAATTTGTCAGTTAGATTTAGTGGTAATCGGGGTCTCTGTTTCGATTTCATGGGTTGTTCTTTGACTCCATTTTGTGTGGATCCTCTTTGAAATTAGTGTTTTTGGTACTTTTTTCCCAGTATGGAGCCTCACATTGATTGCTCAGGATTCTTGCTCTTTCTGTTCAATTTTATCTTGACCTGGCTGGATTTTTTTTTTAAATGGGTTTCTTTGATCTTTGCTTTGTACAATTGTTGCTTAAATGGTTTTCATTTTTGGGCGGCTTCTTCAAAATTAGGGGTTTTCAGCTTGAGGCGAAGTTGGAGCCATGAATTTGGGGGGTTGATAGCTATTCCTCACTTCTTCTTCATCTTGTATTCCAAGTGGTTCATATCTACAATAATTGCAAGAATATGACCACCTTTAAATTCTGATATTTTGCCTTCTGTGCTCTGTTTTAACTCATTAAAGTTGCCAATGCTTGTTATTTTTTTCTCATATATGTTTGTTGACCTGTGTTCCATGAGCTGAGCTTATGAGGTTGTTTTAGTAAAGCAGAATGGCAGTGCTTAGTAGAGATTGAAATTCTTGGTAAAATGTGGACTTTTTTTTTAAAAAAGAATTTCTTGCGTTTAGGCGTCTTCCTATGTTGGATACTTTCTGTATTTTTTTTTTATATAAATAATTGTCCTCCATCTTTCTGTGATTTTTGATTGCATAGCTTTTTGTTCAGTCAACCTTGACTAACTTATTAGACAATTGCTTATCTCACTGTTCAGCCAATTTTAACTGAACTTTTAGACAACTGAGAGAAGTATTATAAACTTGGATAAATTTGTAATATCAGACTGCTAAGAAACTTGTCAGATTGGTGTTATAAAAGTTAATGACAGAGTATGCCATTTTTATTTCGTTTGTTTGTTTGTTGAATTTAAATTTTATTGACAGGATATCTATTCTTAGAGTTTTTACCAGAGAAATCAATTTTTTTTTATAGCTTCATAACCCTAACTTTTTAATGGATAAAGCTGCTTTAAGAGTCCTTAATTTTATCTTGTCAGGATATCAATGATTATGTTTACTTGTTGTTTAGCTCGATCACCCTTTAATGAATATTGGAATAATTGGTTGAAAAAGAGGCATTTGCATATTTCTTTACTTTTATAGATTAATAGTTCTATTTTTCCTTGTGCTAGGTGAGAGGATTTTGTTTTAATTTTCTTTAGGGTAGTTATCTGGGGGTTGTTCTTTTACTCCCTTGTCTTTTACACTTTTATTTTGCAGATAGAGCCAATTCCAAGCGGAAATCTGCCTCCTGGGTTTGATTCAAGCTCATGCCGCAGTGTGTGAGTGTTGTTAGGACATTTTGCCTTTCTTTTTACTTCAGTTCTTATTTTTTTTCCTTATTTCTAGCTTATGTCGTCTTCCCTGGGTACTTTCTTCTAGGCATTTGGCTATTTTCTCTTTTTTATTTTATTTTCTTGGGAATGTCTTTGTAACAGTAACCTTTGTTTTCCAGATTCCTCTTTGGATAGCTTATATCAGTTTGTGAGATCTTCCTATGTGTCATTCATTTTATTCCACCCTTTTGTTTCATATTGTCATAAAAACAACTCACGTTATGTTTTATGAAAAAAACTCTATTCTAGTTAGGGACATGATTCTATCAATTGACAGCTACATGACTGGTGATTGTTCATCCCCTTTCAAATGTAGATATACTTATTTTGTCTTCCCGTTGGTGGAAATTCAGGTATGTCGGAAACATTCATCTTCAAGTCACTGAAGCACTTCTTCAAGAGGTTTTCCAATGTGCGGGTCCCATTGAAGGCTGTAAACTGATTAGGAAAGATAAGGTGTGTTTCTGATGAAATATTTTCATTTCACGCCCTATTATACCAGTATTTGATAACTTGATGTTCTTTTGTTGGTTGTGCATCTATCATGTTAGTATCATATCTATTGCTAATAACATTAGTCGGCTTTCCCCACTTGTAGTCGTCTTATGGTTTTGTTGACTACTTTGATCGCGGATCGGCTTCATTGGCTATTTTTACACTGAATGGAAGGCATTTGTAAGTAATTGATGGTTGACTGTTATTATTTTGGTAAATTGTTTGAATGTTTATTTGGCTCCTATTGTTGCAATATCCAGGTTTGGTCAGCCCATTAAAGTTAATTGGGCATATGCGAGTGGGCAAAGGGAGGACACATCAGGTAATTTTGTGGACTTTATTCTATTATTTTCTATGATTGTGATTATAATGTGCTTGTGATTGTTTAGGCCATTTCAACATCTTTGTGGGTGATCTCGGGCCTGATGTGACAGATGCCTCGTTGTATGCATGTTTTGCTGGATATCCTAGTTGCTCGTGAGTTTCTGATACCTTCCCTTTTTATTTCAGTATAAAATTTTCTCTTTAGTTAATATTAATGCTATTTTGGATTTGATTAGCTCTTTGTCCAAAATATTTAGAATATCTTTAAATCCTTTTTGAAGTATTTTGCTGAGACATTGTTGAAGTTTGTGCATAGGCTACTATTTATTAATGTGAATTATCTGCTTTGTCACAGTGATGCGAGGGTTATGTGGGATCAAAAGACTGGCCGTTCAAGAGGCTTTGGTTTTGTTTCTTTCCGGAATCAACAGGTTTGATTTTACATCTATGAGAAAGTTAGATCTCCATCTATTTTGGGATTATATCTTCAACTGATTTCTTTTTTTCATTTTCTTTGGTAGGATGCACAAAGCGCTATAAATGATTTGAATGGTGAGTTGCCTTTGTATTTGTATGTTTTTGTGTTAATATTCCACATTTGATTGCATACTGCAGATGATAAGCGTGATATATAGATCTGATCATAATCTTTTTAGAGTAGGTCATATTCTTTGTTTCTTTTCTCCCACTATTTTCCTTCCTAGTTGCCGTTAATTGTGGTACTTCTACTCCCAGTTTGGAGTCACTTCAAATTTTATATACCAGCTGTTTTGCAAAACATTCTCTTCATCACTGAGTTGAAGATAAAACAACGTCAACCTTTGTGTTTCCAAAATTCCACAGAGAGGAAATGTGGGATTATAAGTCTTCCAAATAATTGTCGTCTGTATGTGATAGCCATAACAAGTTAATGGGTTAGACTTACAAAAGTGAGTTAACTCAAGACAAAGAGATCATTCTGACAGAGTTCTCCAATATATCTTATTGAATAAATCTTGGAGTTGACTTAATTTTTTTCTCTCAAAGTTTGTTCATTGTAGGATTGACTGGTATGATGTGCTTTGATTTCTTTCGCATAGGTAAGTGGCTTGGAACTCGGCAGATCCGTTGCAACTGGGCTACAAAGGGTGCGGGTACTAATGAGGAGAAACAAACTTCAGATGGCAAGAGTGTGGTTGAACTAACAAATGGATCTTCTGGTTAGTTATAGTTTCTTGATTGCCCATGGCTTCTAGGATCAATCATAGATCTGCCTAAAAGTAAACTTTGACTGATACTGTTCCAGGTGCCGACGGCAACGTTCTTAGCCAAGTTTTCCTCTTTTTTGTTCTTGTGTCTTGTGTGTTGACTATTACTTTTGTAGCAGATCTAGTGTAATCAAGACCAATAGTTTGGTCAATTGAATTGATGGCTCAATCTATGATGGTGGCATAATAAGCTTGTAATTCATTTTATTGAATAGAAAAAATTCTAGTACAAAAGATACAATTACAAAAAAGTTAATTGTTTGAAAATGGCTAGGAATTGTGTCTGAGTGCAAAAAAAAGTATTATATTCCCATATCAATATACGAGATGCTTTGGTTCATTAGTTAGTGAGGTCAAAACTCTGAAGAAGCAAGAATTTAAAGCAGTACAATGTACCCTTTTATTTAGTTAGATTTTTCTAATTGTCTGACGACTTGAAATTGTTGAGCAGTAATAATTAAATGACTTGATATTGTGCTTGAATGATAATCGATGTATAGCTTAAACAGCAATTTGATAACATGCTTTTGTGCAGATGATGGCCAGGAGACTAAAAATGATGAAGGCCCTGACAGCAACCCACAGTACACTACTGTTTATGTGGGCAACCTTGCCCCCGAGGCAAGTGACTCTTTTAATTTTATTTATCAGTTATCCAGTATCAGTTGACTTGGAATTTTTACTTCAAGTGGAGTTTGAACACAGCATTTTTTTGGCACCAAGGAAGAAGTTAGAATGATAAAAAAAAATGATTTATTGGTCTCAAAATAGTTTCTTACTGGATAGTTTACTCATGATAAACAAAAGAAGGCTTGGGGTTGTGGGTTCAATTGATTGAACTTTGTGAATACTGTGGCTTCAATTTATAGAGTTAATTTGCTTTCTGCATTTTTCTTCTGTTCACAATATAGTAAGAAATTGCAGGTTACACAACTTGATCTCCATCGCTTTTTTCACACCCTCGGGGTGGGAGTTATTGAAGAGGTTCGTATACAGGGGGATAAAGGTTTTGGTTTTGTGAGATACAACAATCATTCAGAAGCAGCTCTTGCTATTCAGACGGCCAATGCTCGCATTCTTTATGGAAAACCAGTTAAGGTATGTGGGGGCTTATTAATTTTTCTTTTTCATGTTTTTGCTATGTGTGCGTCAATATATATATATATATATGTAGACAAGTTGTCTGATAACAGATCTCAACTTTCTATGCATAAAAAGGGAAGGAGCTTGCTAAGTCTGTTTCTACAAATAACATTGTTATTGCTGATTTGGACTTATTTTTTTTTCCTTTCTGATCTAGCATTTTAAAGGAACTTATCTTTGTTAAACAGTGTTCATGGGGCAGCAAGCCCACTCCACCTGGCACTGCCTCGAACCCTCTCCCTCCTCCAGTTCCTGGCCCAAGTGATCTCTTGTCATACGAGCGCACCCTTGCATTAAGTAAGATGGCTTCTACCCAGGCACTGATGCATCCCCAGAGCCAGCATGCGCTCAAGCAAGCCATGATGGGAATTGGTGGTGGCAGCCAAGCCACAATTTATGATACTGGGTTTCCAAACATTGCTGCAGCACAGCAGCTCATGTACTATCAGTGATCAGATTGCCAACCAAACAATATATATATCTGTCATACCCAGCCCACTTTCTTACCTTTAATATTTTTATTGTATCACACTCCCTTCTGCTGCACTTTTGCTTGTAATACCTTTGTATGAACATGTGATGCACTAGACTGATATTATGTTGTACTTTGTTGAGGGGATGAGGAAAGTTAAATCTGGAACTTTTTTTTGTTGTTGTTGATTGACAAAGTTAACTTATTGACCTTGTTTCTTTTAAGTTTTCCCAGAAGAGGAATGCCTTAACTCATTTGAGCTGCTGGCATTCCTACACAAGAATTTTGTTGTGAAATGAGTGGGTTTTCTCATCTTACAGATTATTTATCAGGATGGTTGGTGGTATTCCCCAAAAAAAAAAAAAAAAATCTCTGGCTGTGATTTCTTAATCCTTCTTATTTGTAACAGGTTATTTATCATGGATGACAATAGAAAGTTATTTTCTTCTGAAGAATTTTCACCTTTTGATTACCAGATTTGTTGATGAAAAACAAAAAATCAATCTCAGCTCTTATTCTCATTCCTCACAATCATGCTTGAAGGATGATAGTCTCTTTAGGGAGGAAAGATTAGAACCATTATTAACTAATCACTAAAGAACCTTTTCAAAAAAATTAAAAAAAAAACACTAATCACTAAAGAACAAAACACAAGCCTTTACCCTCCTCATCTTTCTTGAAAGCATCTTCAATATAAATCCCCTATCTTCTTCATCGATTATATATATATATATATAAATAAATTTTGTTCTTCTCTATTATGTCAACAACATTCACATTTTGATCCAACAATTTTTTGCTGGCAAAATTTTTCAATATCACTCTCTCTCTCCAAAACTCATGAAATTAACTACACCGCCTCAATGCCCGTAAAGAACAGCCGGCCGGAATAGCGCGGCGAGCTCGATACCTCCGCCGTTGTTGTCCGCGACCCCGATCTGTACCTTCTCTCTTGACACTCATCAATCACCATCTGTTGACACCTACATTCCGGACTACAAAATGCCTTCTCCCCCCTAATTAATCCAAAAAAAAAAAAAGAAATCAAATCAAATCAAATCAAATCAAATCAAATCATAAGTTAATTAATTACATGTCCTCTCAATCAATCTCATCAAATAAATTCATATTATCATGATAAATTACAATTACCTATACATGTAAATGTCCTTTCCTTGCAGTCTTTTCCTGCACATGTGGCAATAGTTGAGGAAATCCAACGCTGGATATGTACTGCTCACCACCACGTTTTCCACTTCGAACACCTCCTTCTGAAACTGACAGTAGTAGTACTCTTTATTATTATTATTATTATTCAGATGATTCAAACTAGTTAAAACCGGCCTTCTTCTTCTTCTTGAAAATGGGTTACGATCCTCTTTCTCTTCTTTATCAAGTGACGTCACTATGGCCAGCCCTATTCCTTCCGATTCCCGATTTTTCCAACTTTTTGTTGATATTCGATCTCCGGCGATGATCGGCTCCGGGAGAGGCAAATTTCTTCTCATTGTTGTATTGGACTTGTTGTGCGCCGACATGGCCGGAGGAGAGTTGATGAAGATGGATGGTGTGACAGAAAGCAGACCAGACCAACCTTCCAATTCTAAATGAGAAAGAAAAGAGAGAAGAGAGTGGAAGGAAGAGTTGTGTTCTATATTGTCCTTTTAAAAGGTTTGTTTGATTGTATTTTATTTTATTTTATTTTAATTGTTTTATTCCACATGTCTCTTGTGGGTTTGTTTGATTTATTTTATTATAGTGTGGTGGTCATTGGATGGATGGATTGCTGAAAACCATGGATGGCTCCTTATAATAAACTATGGGCACTCTCAGTGCAAGTCTTATACGTAACATACACCAAGAATTCAATTCAATGTATATGACCCAAAATAATAATAATATTAATAACAAGTGAAATATTTATTTATTTTTTAACTATAAAAAACATTCATCTAAATCTAACTAATAAGTGAAATACTTCCTTCCATATTATGAGTTTATTTTATGGAAAAAAAAATTGTCATAAAATTTTAATTAATGTGTTTGCCTTCATTCATACAAATTTTGTTCTTTGTATGATTCGGTGCGTTTGGACTCAGTCAGTGAGTCCAGAAAGAGCCAGAAACGTCCATATCCGATGACTAGGAAGTGGGACCCATATATAGACACGTGGCTTGCTGAAGATGGGACTTTTGTTGGACAGATGTCCATTCCTGCAACGTGGACGGAATGAAAACGACGGGTTGGTTTCCATTCCGGCACATTATTACCAAAATGCCCTTTTTCTGGTCTATATATATACTCTCATTTATCATTATTATTTTATATTAGAATTTTTTTTTATTTTAAACCATGTTCATTACATCAATAAATTGAATTATTAGAAATAATTTTAAAATTTGAACATAAACTTCTTCCACTCAAATTTCCAATGAGGGTATTGCTGTAATTTCATCATGTTGTGGAATTGGACACGTGTCCCACAACAACTATAAATAAAAAGTAGTCCATTTCTCAGCATGTGGAATGGGCCCCACTTATACTAGACGACAAACTCAAACACCTCAGCCATGGCCCACGACAGAGATGTATCGTTGTGTGTCCTACTGGGCCTGGGCCCACAACCAGCCCATAGACTGAATCCGTTGTATATTATATAATTCTAAATGATATGATTCAGTATTCGTTCTGTTATTTTATTTTATTTTTAAATAATAATTTTGTATTTAAAAAAAATGGATAGATACCATTCAACAACAAGAGATCAAGACTTAGTGCACTAGGGAATAATTAGGTCATAGAAATTATTATGTTTTAGTTAAATATTATTCCCCACTTATTAAATTTGATATATTTATTCTTGTACAAATTAATTTATATAACATGCATGAATAATCTAGTGAGTGGACATATAAAAAAAAATAAGTTGGAAGGATTCATTTTGTAACCAACTTAAATGTGTCAGTTCGTTTGAATTATAATAATGTGATGTTGAAAACAAGCCTAAATAAACTTATGAAAACGTGAATCTCTCGCAAGCAAGGATTAAAGTATGAGCTTCACCAAAAGTTCACCATTCTTTTGGCGGTCCTTTAATAAAGGTTTGTTGATGATGATTATTTGTTGATATATACTTCCAAAGATGTGCAACCACAATCGAGTGGAATTTAAAGGAAAATTGAGATTTAGGTAGTGTTTGGTTGTTTGTAACTCTCCATACATGTATGGAGATTTACATGTATGGAGAGTTACATGATGAGGAGTTACAGTCATGTGTTTGGTTAATTGTTTAAAAAGTGATGAATGTAACTTCATACAATTTAACGTACACTTTTGTGTTTGGTTGTAATAAAAGATGAGTTTTTACTTGTCACCCCTCAAATATTGTTAAATCACTACCACCCTCACTTTTCAATAAAACCTTATAACCCCTTTTTTATTTTTATTTTACTTGTCACCCCCTTGACTAAAGTTTCAAACCTTAACCTTGGTTAAATATAAAACCTAAGGTTATAATATATGTAAATTGACAAGTTTACCCTTTTTATATATAATATTATTTTTAATAAGTTTCTCATATTTTCTATTTTTAATAATTATGTATTTTGTTGGTGATAAAATGTAATAATAATAATAATAATAATAATAATAATAATAATAATAATAATAATAATAATTATTATTATTATTATTATTATTATTATTATTTTCCTTCTATAAAATATAATTTTTTAATAGAAATATAATTATTTTGTTTTATTTTGGCCATCTTATAAATAAATTTTTTAATGTATGTTATTAAAGTTTAAAAAATATGTATTTTAATAATTATTTTTTATAAATTTAACATTTATTTTCCTTAATAAACTCATAATTTACTTATAACCATTTTCAGAATTTTTTAATTATTTACTAGTCATGGATAAATAATAATTATGAAAAGAAGGGGTATTTTTATCTTTTACTTTATTATTTTGAATGTTTTTAAAAACTATTCAAAATTTTTAGTGTGAATAACTAACTCAAGGGGTGGCAAATAAAATAAAAATAAAGGAGGGGACTATGGGGTATTATTGAAAAATGAGGGGGTGACAAATGATTTCGCTATTTTTGAGGGGGTTGCAAGTAAAAAACTCATAAAAGATAGACGGATGAAGAGATATAGTTCACTATCGAGGTGGTGAGATTACCCCATTTTAAAACCTAAAAAATATATGAGATAGTAAATGCAAATGTGTGTGAAGTTCCCCATCCAAATCATTTGGTGTAACTCCTCATACAAAATTTTTGTATGGAGAGTTACACACACACAAATAAATATCCCTACCAAACAAAAAAAGTAAAAAGTAATGTATGGGGAGTTACCCATCCCTGGATGTAACTCCCTACACACTCAACCAAACACTACCTTAGTGGATGACAGTAAAAGAGACATATGTTTCAACTTTTTCTCATGGGAATGGAGGATATTGATATCTTTCATTAGATCTTGCAAGCATCTATATATCAACATACAATGGTATATATAGCACATGATATCTTGTTTTATGGAGATGCTAGCTCCATTAGAGATGTACATGTTTTCTAGTGTTTGATTGAGTGATGAAAATGGTATAGATTTTGATAAGAGGAGGGATTCATTTTATAATTTCTATTGCATCAATAAATCAAGACAGGGTCGATGTGTTTCAAACCCAATTTAAGTTGTTTCAGGCCCATGCAAGCCTAACCTTCCAGTCTAATCTTCTAAATATTATTAATAGGCCTGTTGTGAGAAATTCCTTCTTGCTAAGGATTACAGAGGAGTAGTACTTAGGTCATGTTTCATCCCAGTGTGACTGATTATTGTCTCAAACCATTCACTGATCATTACTTTGGCAAGCTACTATTTTACCGATGAACTAATGATAAGATTGAGAAAAGTGGGATAAACCACATTCATTTATTTATGATAAGACTAATGTCAGTATAAAGATAATTTGCAAATATAGTCTGCATACGATTCCCTTAGGTCGCCGATCTATTAGGCTCCTAAGGCTATATTTTGGCGGATTACTCCTGTGAGGCTTGCCCTGATGACTCCTCCTTAAAGTTATCCCCATTCAGTGGCGCTTACGGTGGATCTTGTTGATCAAAGGTCAATTTCCTTTGAACAATGGATTCCATCGGCACCAGTTTTGACTTCTTCACAACAACAACTGCATCAAACCAAAATAACATTAGGAAAGCAATATATCGAATAATACCAGAGCAAAAGCGTTGTTTGTTTTAGAAACATCGTTGGTTCCTTTCCAGCCAGGTATTCCATGTTATGGCTATGACGGCGAGATTCCACTCCATGCACACTTCCTTGTGAAGTTGTTTCCTCAAGTTGTTTGGTCCCCGGAGCTCCTTGATCGATTGAGGACAAGTGGTAAGGTTAAAAAGTGGGCAATAGTGTTCTCAGATTTTTCTTGTGAGCGGGCATGTGACTAGCATATGTTGTATTGTTTCATACTCCTCATTACATAAGTAGCAGAGTGTACGATTCCCCTTCCAATGCTTTTTGGCAAGGTTGTCAAGAGTGAGTTTTTGTGTTTTCCTCTGCTAGCCATGCGAATAATTTGGTTTTCTTTGGGCATGGGAGTCGCCATATGCTTTTGGGGAATTGACTTAGTGCTCCTCCATCCATGATGAGTGTGCATAAAGAGATTTTACTGATAATTCCCCATTCATCCCGAGACTCCAGTGTTCTGGTATCCTCTCAATCCTCATGTGTTGAAGCAAGGGCCTCCAGTAGTTCATCTAGCTCTCGTGTCCCTTCCATGGTTAGCTGTCCCAGTTTTAGTAGTGGGCAGGCATGTGCCAGATTGTCTCTCGCCTTTTCAATTGAGAGGTGATGATCTTTGGCTAAGTCAAGTAGTAAGGGGAATAGGCTACTCAGCGCTTGTCCATGGATCCATTTATCATACCATAGGTTCACGGTGTCTCCCTTTCCCGCGTTAACCTTCAACCCCAACTCCACTATCTTCCATTGGCCAGTTAGGCCTTTCCAAAAGTATGATGCTCTCCCAGGAGCCCTCTTGTACGTGGGTCAATATACGTATTCCAGAAGTAGTTATGTTGGATAATTTTGGGGCACATATTGGCATGTCCAGTGATGAGTCTCCACCACCATTTACCTATCATTGTTGCATTGAAGCATTCGATGTCTATAATACCTCATCCTCCATGTTCCTTGGGTCTACAAAGTCGTTGCCAGCTGACTAGTTTGTTGGCTTTTCCCTTTAGCTCTAGTCCATGCTAGAGGAACTCTCTTTGCAAATTGTCAATACGCCTTATAACCCATGCCGGCAGTTTGTAGATAGAGTGCAAACCAGTGGTTTTGGATGAGTGAAATGACTGAGTTAATGAGAGTAATTCTCCCAACAATAAATAGTAGGCTCCATGTGTTGATTCTATTCTTGACTTTGTCTATGAGTTGGACTTGGGACCATTCATGTTTCTTGGGCTTCGTTCTTGATATTGGGATACCCAATTAAATATATAGGTAATTGGCAGTTGATAGTGTTAGCCATAACCTCCGCATTTGATGCTTCCATTTTGAGTGGGATGAGGGAGCTCTTATAGTAGTTTGAGTGAAAGCACAAGAGTCCTTCATATAAGAAGAGGATGAGTTTCAATGTCTCCTGAACAGAAGACTAGGAGGTCATCAGCATAATGGAGTGAGGTGATTTCTTCATCATTCTACTCTCCATGCTTGATTCCCATGTAGATGTTATCTTATAAAAATAAAGCTGAGAATTTTTCGGTTACCGAACCTTCTTGAGAGTAACATTTCAAGTCCATTTTCTTATAAAAATAGATCTGAGTTTTTTTTTTTAATGCTAGAGTTTATTAAAAAAAAAACAGTAGGTTCTTTATTTAATACAAATTGAACATATATATATACTCGTGCTTGTGGTGTGGTGTATGATATTTCACATTATTTTCAATTTGAAGAAGTAGGGACTGTGTCACTTCAAGAGGTCCCTACTTGAAATATTCTCAAACTGAAAGTAAAGAATGAAGAAGAATTTATGTAGTCATGTTCCTTAATTTGAACCTCTTAGCAAGCTTGTCAAGCTTCCAACCTCATTCTCTTCACACATGCACTGATCTTTATATAAACTCAGCGTCTACGTTGAACAAACACTAATTAATCCTTAGCCTCTGCAATATCATGTTTATCAATAGAGATCAAGAGAGAGTAGTACAACTGTTATGTTAATGTTTATTAATCCTAATCTCATCACTCTGTTCTAAAAAAAACATGCATTAACAAGACAATGAATCATATATAGCTGGTAATTAGAAGAAGAAAGTTTATCATAGCCACAGATGTCCAATCTTTTCATCTTCTTGGACACCATAATTTAAATACATAAGCGCACTTCCAATATTGAAATTAATTCTAAACATTTGTATTAACATATGGATATGTTTAAAGAAAAAGGCAATCATATTAATAACTGCATTAATTAATTGTTCAACAACTAGAGTTCAGACAAGAGGTTGACCATATATATTCTATGTACGTACTTGTGGTCTAATGCATGCATTCAGCGCGGACGTAGGTTTCACTGAGACTGCATGATAGCTAATGTGGGGCGTTGTTGACTTCCATCCATGGCTTAGGATGATTCTCAAGAGGTCGGAGATAACAACAGAAACCCAATGTAGATTGGTCAAACTGGTCCTTGCCTTCCTTTGACAAAAGATCTCATTTCCCCTGGTTAACTTTAGACGAAGTGTGTTGGCCAAAGGAGAATGGAGGATGGGGGTATGCTTTAGAATTTATCAAGATATCTACTTCTAACAAGGTTCAATAGATGCTCACAAGTCCACCCAGAGATGTGTCTCTCCTTCTGGAAGGGTATATATGTCGAGAAAAGCCGGTGGCGCTAGACAACATAGCCGTTAAATCGGGAACGGGATATTCAGTAAACCTCTGAAAAGACAACTAGTGGAAGGATCCTCACCAGAGAACTGTTTCCTAGGGCTACAACCCTTAATCCTCAATAGCCACATTAGCATCAGCATTGCTTGGGAACTAGTCTAGACCACTGCTCAAACCAAGCCCTCTAATTGAGAGGGAAGCCGAGGGACTGGCCATGCTGACATGAGCCATCTTGAGGATGAGTGAGGATACACGACTGCAAGATGTGAGGGAGTGAAAGCTCACGCCAACCAAGGCACATTCACAATCAAATCTCCAAACAACTTCAGGGTTGATGGCGAAATTAGAAGTGTCGTACAAAAAAACTTTTGGAACCAACCATATCCCCTCAAAACGAAGTATTTTGAGTGGCTAGCAAAGGAGGATAGAATCCTCACACTGATGAGGTGAACGTATTAAATGCTACTTATGCGAAACCGAAGATGAGTCGGTGAGCCACTTGCTCATATCCTGCCCTTATATATGTACAAAACATATGGAGCCACTTTAATTTGTAACATCTTTAGAATCGAAGCAGGGACGTCAGGAAATCTCAATCACATATGAGGTTCCCGGGAAACTCCCCAAAGGGTGAACAAAACCCTAAAAAGGGGATGTAATATCACCATGATAGAAATTATCTGGAGTATATGGTCGGGGAATGAAATATGCTGTATATATTTTCAAGATAAACAACGTGTTTTCTTTAAAAGTATTTTTGATATATATATCTTTCTTCATTTTATCTTGGTTGAATGTAGCTCTACATTCCAAGAGATCCAAAATGGAGGCAACACAACACTTAGTAAATAGGAGCCTCAAGTTCATCAATGATACACTAGCACGGCTGCAGGAGGCGACAAGTATCCATGACTTGAGTCAAAAACACCTTAACTCAAAAAATGGATTAATGAATTTTCTAATTGCTTTCTGGCTGAGATATGATGTATTAATTGGATCTTTATAATATTAAAATAAGTATGGTAGATATATAGCCATCAACTTCCACCTGACAACTGCTTATCAATGGGTGGACCATAAATATTGATTAGATATAGAGGTTAACAATCCATGCACGTCACGATCATAAAATATCTACATGTTTCTAATGGAAGTTTCATGTCCTTTTTACAAAGCTTGGACTGGTTAATTTCCACTATTTACTTGTGGTTGTTTTTTGACCACTTAATATATATATATATATATATATATATATATATATATATATAACTCGTGAAGTACTGTATATAATCACAAGTATCTTATAAGCCGCACGTTTAAGATAAGATTGTTGTGCTCCACAGTGGAAAGGAGCTTTACTTAAGGTCAATAAAGAAATCAGTTGTACTCGTTGTGGGATATATATATATATATATATATATATATATATATATATGATAAGCATTCAATTAATTCATCTCATTCCAAATTGGTGGCATTAACACTTTGATTGATTGATTGAAGAAGACATGCAACAAAGGAATACAATTTCTTTTTTTATTTCTTCGCAATATTAATTATCTCATAAGTGGCACTGTGGCAGTGCTTCCAAGTTTCTTGGAGACAATGTGGATAAAATATTTCTTTTATTCTTTTATAATGGAGATTACTACTTGTCTCTCTCTCTCTCTCAATATATATATATATATATATGATTTTCAGGAACGATCGATTAATAATCCCTTTTTTTTCCCAGCGAGAGATCAAAACGAACTCCGGCGAGATCAAAAACACTCCCCGGAGCTCCGTTTGCCGAGAACTAATATCCAAAATTAAAGTTCCACAGATTATATGAGCCTCCACTCTCCTCCAAGTCCGGCTGCGGCTCCGGCTCCGGCTCCGGCGGGTAGTACCCATACAAGTCATCCATGGGTGCCGGGAACTCAACAGACGACCAATCAACGGCTTCTATTGCGCTGGTCTCACTCTCCGGCGTGAGCCCCTCGGAAGCATCCGATTGATCAGAATGCGGAGGAGGCAGTAGTAGTAGATCATGTGTGGCCGTCAGTGAGTTGGATTCGCCACCGGCAGGCGCCGGAGACAATTCATTGGCGTGACGGTAGGCGGCGGCTTGGATTTGCTGATGAGTGAGGGATCTAGGGGAGGAAATGCGAGGGGGGGTCTCCGGGAAGTTAAGTTTGGCACGGCGGCCACGGAGGCAATAGGAAGCCGCGTCGAAAGCCCGAGCCGCCTTCTCCGGCGTGTCATAAGAACCGAGCCAAATCCTCTCCCGGCTGTTGGGAAGCCGGATCTCCGACACCCACTTACCCCACTGCCTCCTCCTCACTCCCTTGAACCTCACCTCCTCGCCGGACTCCGATCTCGCCATCTCCTGCAACGGCGGCTGCGGCTGCGGCTGCGGTGGCCTCGTCGTGTGTTTTGGTGAAGAAGAATGCCACGTGGCGGATGCTGAGTTGGATTATAGGATCCCTGAAATGATGTCGGCTGCGCGCTGGGGGCCAGTGAAGGAGGCTGGGATTAGTTTATATACATAGCGTCCGAACCGCGTAGTGAGTAAGGGGTCTGACTCTTGTGCGCGTTAGAACGTGCGGGATTTTGAACATGTGTGGACGCGTTCGGCCAGCAGGTGTCACATGTTATAGGGAACAGGAAATTAAACGACAAAATAGATAGGGCCGGGTGCCTGCTTCGGACATGCTTCCCTTCCTGCCTGCAATTGCATGCAGTAAAAAATAGTTTATGTTGTTGCTGATCGAGTTTTATGAAATCCCTTCTACAGATTTAGTTTATTCATGATCAACACATGAGATGATTAAGCTTACTTTGGTCAAACAGATGTTTGGAAATTATTCAACGTCATGGACATCGTCTTCTTCTGTGATAACTGTCTTCTCCTGGAGTCAAGCCTTCAAAAGTCACATCTCATCGAGATTAAGATTTTTAAAGACATGAAAAAGAAAGGTGAGCATTCGCTCCCTGAGTAACTCCGATGCTTCAGTCAGTGAAGATAGAAATGTAATGTAGAAGAAAACATAGGAGATTAAAGGGAGAGAATTATCATATAAAAGGATTCGATCTCTTTTATAACCTTCAAGAAGCAATGATCGATGATGATTTCAATCTTTATCACGACATCCCGACTATTACCATGATGTTCTTTACTGATGTTGGGCGTTAATTTTCAACTATCACCATGATATGTAGAAGACTAGTGATCTCGTAATTTCCATATATAATTTTTCTGAATGCCCGAGCCAAGGAGGTTTCACCTGTGTAAAAGTTAAAAAACTAAATAAGTTTAATGCACTTGTAGGTAACATGATGTCATGGGTGATATAAATGGCGCAATAAAGTCAGCAAGTCAATATTGGTGAGATAGATCCCTGCTCAAGATCATGATCATCAACTCTCATTAATTTCTCGAGGTTTAATTTTAAAGATACTCTTCCTATCATTTAACTCCTAATTAATACGTATGGTATATAAATCTTGAAAAAAAAATCTAAAATTAACCCATTTTATGTTAAATAACTATAATAAGTAGAACAGAAGGGAGTTTCGAAAAATTAATAGGATTCTTAGGGGGGTTTAAGTAAAAACATATGGCGGCTAATGGTGTTAAGCTTGCATAGGGGAGTGAAGGTGTGTGTGCGTGCATGTATTATTTGTTCTATAGTCTGAGTACTGGTTTAACATTTCTTAAAATTATTTGTGAATGTCGCAGTGTCAGTGTCTGTGGGACCCACTATTCGTGTCAATAGTGTAGAAACCTGCATGTGGCCCTAAAAACAGTCTACTAAGTTTCCAAGAAAGGATAGAAGAACAAACGGAAAAACACTTGGGATCCTTTGGACCGTGTTGGCTTTGTTCCTCGAGTCAAAATATGGCATGGAGTTTAAGGATCATGAAAAGATATATATAAATAAAAATTAATAAGTCACATGATCAAATCAAACACACCTACACCTTAGCAACATGTCTAATTAGTAAAACTAGTTTATATAAGATTCTTTCAATTTAAATATCTACACATATATGACACATGTCTTATATAATATGCATTCATACAAGCAGTTAATCAACAAAGAGATACCACCAAACCTCTTAGCAGCCACGCTAGAGAAAGACGAAGACAGTACTCAAGTTTGAGGAAGACATCCTTTCCAAAAAGTTTGAGGAAGACATGTTGAAAAAATGAAAACAATGAAAAAGATGGTGCTCTAGAAGACAAGGTGGTCAACATGATTGATGAAGGAGTTTGCTTGGAATCATCTTATGTATGACGTGGCCGTAAGTTGATCATGTGGACAAATTTGGTGAAAAATAACACTGGAATCCTCTCAGTATTTTTTCGGTGAAATGAAATCGAAGTTAGTAACAAAAAATAATACAAATTAAAGTTTAGTGCTCAAAATAAAACAAAGATATACTATAAGTACCCACCCAAAATATTACCCCTGCTTTGCTTGTGGCTTAGAAAAAGAAACCATGTGTAAATACATATATATGATAACATAAGGCATTGAAATGTGTTTAATGAATACATAATTCTATGTTAACCTATAATTAACTATCTCAAGGTCACATCATTCCATTCAATAACATTCAAATCCTTTTTGCCCTTTTAATATCTAGAAATCTTCTCTGAAAACTAATTTTTTTTTATTTTTATAACTTATATGTTAATAAATCCAAAGGAAGACAAATTATCATGCCTTGAAAGTTCAACCTTGGAGAATGCAAATGGACAACCTATATACCTGTTGAACTAACTTTCAAAAGAGAACATGGACACGATTCATCAGTGTAGACCAAACAGTGCCATTAATAGATGCACGCGTGGATAGCCACTGCTAAGGAAGATAGTCAGCATGCATGGTTGGAGGAGAATCTACGTCTTGTCTCCCAGATGCTTGGAAAAGCCACATACTGTCATGTCAGACAGTCAGAGGATAAGCCCTTTGAAGAGTATAAATCCACAAAGATAATGTGATCAATTAGGAGGATGATGTAGGTTAGATATAATTAATTCAAGTCAAAAATAGGTCAATCACATTAACATAATAACATTTGGATTAGCTTATGATCCACTTAAAATGAATGATTTGTGCACACACCTATATGATCTACATTAATATGTAACAGATACGCTGTAAGAGAGATAACTTGGAGACTTGATTTAAAAGCTTCATCGTATTTTATTTAGAACCTTAATATATGACTTAGTGAGGTGTTTGAATTCATTCATTTTAATCTGAGGACAAATTACTTTTTATGTTTGTCCAGGAGAAAATAGCACATTCATAAAGTCAAATTTTACAAAACAGTCACTTCCCTTGTGCATGTTTTTGGGATTTAGATCGAAGAAACAAGGTAGCAAGATAAATGCACAAGGTTCACTTAGCTTGCAATAAGAGAAAAATGAATCTGCATTGAATTCCTAGGAAAACATTACATTCCAAAACCATACAGAGTAAAGGTGTACAACTAAGTCTTTGAAGGAAAATGAATAAATGATGGTTAGCATGATCTTTCTAACCTGCCCAACATGTCCAGATTATTGCTAAGACAAATCTTTAATTAATCCCCTGTTCGGAACCTTCCAAAACATCAACCAGTAATGTACATGATATATACAGCAGGAAAAAATAAAATAACATTTAACATTTATCTTGGAAAACTGTCAGAAATTTCTGCAGACAGTTGAACATTAAAGTGCCATCAAAGTGATACAGTCCGAAAGGATTTTAGGATACAGATTCCAAATGCACGGAAGTATATGTTTTCTAAGTTTCAACAGACATAACAATGATTCACAATTAGTATTCAGCGTTCACAGAACTTCATCCTAGCCAGCATATAAGTGGTGAGTATTTACATTTGCTGAATGAGAATGATCGATGACAATGAAATGATATGGGAAACCAATGCTACAAGTTCTACATCCCTATGTTGTCAAATAGAAACTCTGAGAAACATAAAACAAAATTCAGACCTCTCTGTTCAAATCCTGTTTCATCTCTCTGTTTCTAGCAACAAGAAGAATGGTTGATGGCATTAATATCTCTCAAGCATATGCCTTACATCATAAATGAGCAAACGTCTCAATTTTAAAATCAGAGGAACAAGTTCAATAAAAACAAGGAAATTCTATATGCAAGTGATGATAACAACTGAATTGATAAAAAAAAAGCACGAGTTTAGGAGATAAATACCAATGATATTCTAACTGAGTGACTAAGCTGCAACAGAAGTTTAGGAGAGAACTTGCTGCTTTTACTAGTCATTGAACCAAAATAATATTAATATTCTCAAAGTAGCAGCATAAAGTATGGAAATTTGTGATGATACATATGCAGCACCTATAGGTTTTGCCAAAAAAAAATTTCCAGTTTCTTCAGCCGGTACTAAACAATACAAACAATCAGGTGAAGTATTCAGAGAAATAAGAATCAGGAGGATATCCTCACAACCATTTTGTTCTTCTTTCCAGCTGATAAGAGAAGAACTTTGCCATCAACTATGTCCTCGTCCTCGATGGTCTTATCCTCACTATCAACTCTCTGATTGTTCAAATAAAGCCCACCTTGCTTCACTAAACGTCGTGCTGCAGACTTACTGCTCAACAAACCAGTGGAGACCGAAAGATCAACCAAACCAGAATTCAACACCTGATCATATGCCAGGGAACAAGATGGCACATCCTCTGCAATCCCTTCAATTGTTGCAGCATCCAACTTGGTCTCCGCCCCAGGCCTCAATGCTTCGGTTGCCTTCAATGCCTCAGCAAGCCCCTCCTCACCATGAACAAAGAGCGTGACTTCCTCTGCGAGCCTTCTCTGAACTGAATTCGGAACATAACCAGATTTCCCCATCCCCTCTTGCAACTCCTTGATCTCCTCCATGCTCAAAAAAGTCAAGATCTTCAGAAACCTCACAACATCAACATCAGGGACTGTAAAGAAGTACTGATAGAACTTGTAAGGCGACAACATTGCCGGAGACAACCAAATGGCACCTCCTTCCGATTTCCCGAATTTAGTCCCATCACTCTTCAACAGAAGAGGAAATGTGAGTCCATAAGCTCCCTCGATCTGCAATATCTTCCGAATAAGCTCGGTTCCTGCAGTTATATTCCCCCATTGATCACTGCCACCAATCTGAACATTCACACCCATGTTCTTGAACAGATACAGAAAGTCATAGCCCTGCAGCAACTGATAAGTGAACTCAGTATAACTCATCCCTTCTTCAGACATCAACCTCTTCTTAACACTCTCCTTGGCCATCATCGCACCAACCCTAGCAAACCTTCCAACTTCTCGAAGAAAATCCAACAAAGTGATGTCCTTCCACCAATCGTAATTGTTCAGGATGACAAAGGAATCATCCTGTTTGGTTTTCAAGATCGCATCTTTCTCGCTTGAATCCCCATTCTCTCCCAATTCATCCATCAAGTTCGCGTCTTTTCGTGAATCCAAATGAGAATTCGAGCTTCTTCTACCCAGGATTTTGGAAATCAAATCACTGATCTGAGAGCAGTTCTTCTCCACAGTCTGGGTGTCCAGCTCGGGCCGTTCTAGGCTCTTCCCGGAGGGGTCGCCGACGCGACCTGTGGCCCCACCGATCACAGCGACGGCGCGGTGGCCGAAGCGCTGGAACCATGAGAGGACGATGATGCCCAATAGGTTCCCGAGATGCAGGCTTTCAGCTGTCGGATCGAAGCCGCAGTAGACCTTGAGATTGGAGGTAGAAGCTACGGACCGGAGATTCTCGCTGGTTATGGCGTCCAAGAGGCCGCGCTCCTGAAGAACTTCGATGACGTTCGCCGGAGAAACGGAGAGGGAGGGGAGGGTGGCCTGAGAGGAGGACGAGCTGCGAGAGAAGATGAAGAACCTTTTGGGGCGATGGATGAAGGATTTGGAAGGGTATACAAGCTTGGAGCGACATAGGAACAAGGTTCTAGAGGCCGCCGCCACCGCCGTTGCTGCCATCGGAGCGCCGCCAAAGCTTGAGCTGAAAGGGAGATGCTTTGCGCGTCTTGCCACGAGAAGTCTCCCCCGCTCTCGAGCTTGAAAGATTAGGTGACTGAATTGACCATTTTGACCCTTCTGGGATCCTTATCGGATGTCCCTCCTCCCATATCTTATCGGATCCTTTCTGGATCCGAACCGATAACAACAAAACCCTTCTTCCTCGTGCTCTCGTTTTTAGGCGCCGTAAAGAGCTCCAGTTTGGAAGGTGAGGTTTTTGGCTCTCTCTTTTTGAATTAATAAGTAGTTTCTGAGCAATATAGGTTCATTATTCAAGTCTAAATCCTAGTTTTTTCCTTTTTTCAATATTTTTCCTGGTTAATTTGTGATAATTTTTTGAGTAATTTTCCTGACAGTAATGGGGCATGATCCCTGAACATCAAAACTGTTATCTTTTCTGAAACACTTGATCAAAATCGAGTTTTGATGGAAACGAAAGCTCCAAAGTGTCTTTTTATTTTGAAATTTACTAAGACGGGTTATGCATGATAAATTTTCTTGTGGTCTGTAGACTTGAGAGATTAGTTTGGTATTGAGGAGCAGAGTAGATGAAGATGGAGAGGAGTTCAGACAACATTGCATTCCCCCTCTAAATTTGATCTCGAAATTGCACTTGCTGGGTTGATTCTGTTGAAGATTATTCTGATTTACCTGTGATGCTTTGATCTTAATAACCTCTGGTTTGGATAAGTTTTGATTAAAATCTGCGTCTTGCTATCTTTCTTCTGCGTTAGATCTTAACCTTTTCCCCCTTTTGGTTAGATATGTGACATGCAGAACAGCACAAGTGTGTTGTCTCAATTGAATAGATTTACAGTGTAATGAGAGTTGTGTAAGAATGAACTGATAATGGCATTGGCCGTTATAGTGAAATTTGTCTGTATTTGAGGTATATAAGTAATTGAGGAGCCTTCACACTACAGCTTTGCAAAGAGATGTCAAATCAGGGATCATCTGTGTATTACTCTTCAGTTTATGATCTGTAATATTAGTAATCACGAGATTTTAAAATTATCTGCACTTCAACTAGAGCTCAAACTGAAAGGCCTTTCTTCTTGAAGGTTGATCATTCTGGCTTTTGCAACAAAACAGAATGACAGTAGCAACTGTGTGCTTTTGTAGGTTGATATCACACACAACTCTTAACTATTAGTCTTGTTGGTCACCCATATCATTGACACTGTAGATTTGCCAAAAGAACAAACCTTTACTTGTGATTAATAGATACCAAATATTTGGGTCATTTCTATTAGTTGGTGTACAATAAATAGTTGTATTGTATGATCATGTTACTTTGGCATATAAATCTAATGGAGAGACTTAGTTCTACCTTACATGGTTGGCATATATTGACTTGGATAACTCTTTTCTGGTTGAAGGTTTACTTAATTGGGCTCTTAGCTCTGGCAATGGCTTCTACTCGTCTTCTCAATATTGCTTCTTATAGTGGTCGAATCCATAGATACTTTGGAGTACCTGCTATTTGTGAAACATCAGGATTTTTTATGGAAGAAAGCAATCAATCACTCTCTTCTTGGCCTTTCCAGACCTTACAGAAGCGCTTGATGACCAAAAGCAGAAGGGTGCAAGACAGGAGTAAGAATAAGAGGGTACATGATCTTGAGCTAGCAACAGAACGGTGGAAAGTAATATCCAAAGTGCTTGTGATGATGGAGATTCTTAAAAAAGAACCAGAGCAAATTATACCGTTAAGAAGATTAGAGCAGTATCGTCAACAAATTAATTTAAAAAAGCCACATAAAGTTTCAGACTTCATTCGCAAATCCCCGAAGATTTTTGAACTATACAGGGACAAGAATGGGGTAGTCTGGTGTGGGCTAACAAAGCGAGTGGAGGGCCTTGTAGAGGAAGAGTCCCGGTTATTGGAAGAGCATACAGAAAAGGCAGTTGAGCATGTCACCAGATTCCTGATGATGTCTGTAGATAAGAGGCTTCCTGTGGACAAGTTGGCGCATTTCAGGCGGGACTTGGGTCTTCCATATGATTTCAGGAATAAATGGATCCATATGTTTCCAGAATTTTTCAGGGTTATAAAAATCGATGATGCTGAATACTTGGAGCTAACATCTTGGAATCCTACCTGGGCAGTTACAGAGTTGGAGAAGAAATCTGTTGCTGCAACAAGTTCTGAGCCTCACTCACCAGGACTTCTGTGCCTTCCATTTCCAATGAAGTTCCCTCCAAACTTCAAGAAGATTTTTAGAGATGGTGGAAGAATAGAACATTTTCAAAAGAGGCCTTATCTATCTCCTTATGCTGAGGCACGAGATCTCACTCCTGGGTCTCAAGAGTTTGATAAGAGAGCAATTGCAGTTATGCATGAGATATTGAGCTTTACACTTGAAAAGAGAGTTGTTACAGACTTCCTCACGCATTTCCGCCTGGAATTTGTAATGCCTCAGAAGCTGATGAGGCTTCTTTTAAAGCACTATGGAATATTTTATGTTTCTGAAAGGGGGAAAAGACTGAGTGTCTACCTCACAGAAGCATATGAAGGTTGTGAATTGATTGAGAAATGTCCTTTAGTTCTCTGGAAGGAAAAGCTATTAAGAATAACAGGTTATCGTGGGCGAAGAAAAAAGATTGGACGGTTTGATGACTTCTCTGATGATGAAGAAGACGCACTGTTAAGTGGGGCTGATGATTCTGAAAGTACTTTGGAGTTTGAGGATGGAGACACTACCCATACTCTTGAAGATGATCCATTTGCAGATGATTCTGAGATGGATATTAACAATGTTTCTGATGCATATGTGAATCTCGACTCCAGTTGAGGTGAGTAGGCATGTCTCTTGCCACTTGTTCCTACTTGAACCTTGTATTTATATGAAGGCATTCATTGATCTAAATTTTATTTAATATCCTACTTTTTTACCTCCCATCCTTCATATTTTTGTTGGGGAAGAAATAGTTTGTTTAATCTATATATCATTTCTTAGATATCAGCGACATTGTTGGATCTAGTGATATAACAATACAGGTTACATCGAGAATGACTTAGCGATCTTTTTAAATAGTTGCATGTGATGACCATAATTCCATACGTTTAACCAGGGTAAATACAAAGATCGATGGTGTTTGTTGATGGGAGACCTGCCTAACAATAACTACTTGCTTCCCAAGACCCCAGTCTAAAGTTTTATCGGTTTTTGTTCTGATCTCCCCTTCATTCTAGATCTAGTTTCATTTGATTGGAATTTTGAGAGAATGACCAAAATTAAGTTTGGCAAGTACACTTGGAGCAAGCTTCAAAAGTGTCGATATTAATTTAAGTCTGCGCTATGGTCTAACATGATCTGTCATGCCTTTTATTGCATTTGGCTCTCACTGTTCAACTTGTGGCCATATACAAACTGCTGAACATTTGGTTCTAATAGTTTTCTAAAGAACAACATATCAGTATTTGTGCTACAATGTGGTGCCTAAAACCATGTACCAAATCTTCCACTTATTTTTGACACAGCAATGTATCTTGACCATATTTGGTTTTATAGCTGAAGGATGAGAAATCTTCTGGCACTAATAAATTCATCATCATGCAAGATGGTCAATTTTTAGCACCATCAGTCCATCACATTCATCTATACAATTACACCGAACTGAATCACACCTCCCATGTCCTCCGTGCATCAAATTCGGTATGTTAGTGTGACACTTTTACTTTCCACATTATGTTTATGTTCTCTTCATCAGAAAACATGTGCATAGATTTTATGATGAAGTAACTTGATTTATGTGATTAATGATTATCCCTTACATGTTTGTCTAGGTAAGCAGCTTCCTCTCTGTAACACAGCTAGAACATCTTCACATTGTCATGAGGTGCATACTCATTGTTGCAATGAGAAGAGCCTTCTCTTGGATGCTAAGAAGATTCAAAGCAACAAACCAGATATGTCTATTTGGATCATTGATCAATGAATCAGGAGAGATAGAGATAAATTTATCATTTTCTTAACTATTTATTTTTTTGTTACACTGAAGAGTTTTAATATGTATGAAAAAAGTCTTAACTCATTTTCGGAGTTAATATAATTTTTTTTTTTCATCTAATCAGTTCCCATTCCATCATTTCTTTCCTGCATGTTCATAAATAGATGAAATTGTAGGAAAATTAGTTGGATAAATGCAAGTTGGACCAATTCATTGTGTATTGTCTACTACATTACGTGGCAAGTTCTTACATTAATTGTATAGTATCTCGCTGCAAGAAAACAAACAGCCAATCCTTCGTTATCTTCGAGGCTACCCTTGTTATTTTTCACAAAACCCCCTTATCTTTCCCTATTTATAATTCAATCCCGTTTAGTGTTCTCAAACTTACATTAATGTACTGAACTTTTGCAACTCACCCCTTTTGTTATAACTATTTATAATAACCCCCTTCTGATTCACTTCTTATCTCTCTCCTCCCTCCATTTTCTCGAGGACTCGAGCTCTCTCTCCTCGACATCGTCGCCGAGATGCAAGCCCTACGCACGGCACCGCCCGATGGCCTACGCCTCGCTCCGCCTCCGGTGTCTGGACGCCCTCTACGCCGCCGCATCCCTGTCCCTTCTCCGGGGATCCGCGCCTCAGCTGCCGTGACATCGGCGCCGAAGCGGGAAACGGATCCGAAGAAGCGGGTCGTGATCACGGGGATGGGGCTCGTTTCCGTCTTCGGGAATGACGTGGATCTCTACTACGACCGCCTCTTGGCGGGCGAGAGCGGGATCGGACCCATCGATCGCTTCGATGCGTCCAAGTTCCCGACGAGGTTTGCTGGCCAGATCCGGGGATTCTCATCGGAAGGTTACATCGACGGGAAGAATGATCGGAGGCTTGATGATTGCCTCCGATACTGCCTTGTCAGTGGGAAGAAGGCGCTGGTGAACGCCGGGCTTGCTCCTGGCTCTCCGGAGCTTGAGAAGGTAACCCTCATTACAAGACGGTGATTAATTTTTTGTGCAAAATTAAAGATCTACGTTTTATCGTTTGCATTTGTACTTTTTGAGCTGAGATTATACTACTTGGGGAGAATGGTGGAGAACTAAAGTTTGAGAGGAATTAGTTTTGGTGATTAAGATATAGTCGTAATTCTTCAGCGTTTTGTTTGATTTCTGATGAACAAGTTTGGATTTGGGAGTGAATCAACATAGGAAAAATTAACTGTGGTGATTGAAATTTTGTTAGAAATAGCTAAAATCATGTGAATTGTTTTTTTTTTTCATGCAATTCTGTCTGATGGTGGGAAAGGTGACATTTGGGATTTCTTGTTTGATGTTTACAAATTTATTGCATGGTTTTCTTCCCTTTTTTATTGAAATGCTTATGATTTTTGAGCTGAAATTGTACTGCATTGTGGGATTGGTGGAGAACTAAAGAGGAATTCACTCTGGTGACTAGGATTCAGTTGAGATTCATTGGTGTTTTCTTTAATTTGTTGTGCAAACTGCAAAAGCTTGAATTTGTGGGTGAGTTCTAATGCATTGCAAGAATTAGCTGTGTTCAAAGATAAGTTTTATGTTTTGATAGGTGGACTTAAGTGGCTGGTCTACTAGAATTAGTTTAAATAGGGGAAATTAGTTTTTGTTTCCTATATCTTCCTCAACACAAAGTTCTTTGATATTTAGCTGCTTCACACATTCTTGCAATTTTGATTAGAGTTGACATTAGTATAATTACTTAGTCTTGAAGATATAATTTTGCCCTTTACATGAAGAATTACTTTCTGTGGCCTTAAATGTCTGCAGTCCATTAACTGACTCGAGAAATGCTGAGTTCTATAGTATACATCCCAATTCAGATGGAAATTCCTTTCTAGAATCTGAACAGTGATTTTTGAGATGAAATACCGAAAGCATAATGTGTAATGGTTATGCAAAGATGTATCACTAATAGTTGAAACTGTACCATGTATGCTATAATAGGAATTTGCTTGTGTTATTGACCTGTGGTGGTTCTTAAATGGTCCGTGTACATTCCAACTGGTATTGAATTTGCACCTGAAGTATAAATCAGAAGATTCTGTAATTTGAGTTTTCATGATTTTTAATTTTTTTGGTTAAGTGAGTTTCATGTTTTTGAACAGATTGACAAGGTTCGAGCTGGGGTGCTTGTGGGAACAGGCATGGGTGGTCTTACAGTGTTTTCTGATGGAGTTCAAGCTCTCATAGAGAAAGGCTACAAAAAGATAACACCATTCTTCATCCCCTATGCCATAACAAACATGGGTTCTGCCTTACTTGCCATGGATATTGGTTTTATGGGTGCAAACTATTCGATTTCAACTGCTTGTGCAACCTCCAATTATTGTTTCTATGCCGCTGCCAACCACATCCGCAGAGGCGAGGCTGATGTAATGATTGCTGGTGGTACTGAAGCTGCAATTATTCCAATTGGAATAGGAGGTTTTGTTGCTTGCAGGGCTCTCTCTCAACGAAACGATGATCCCAAAACAGCATCAAGGCCATGGGACAAAGGCCGTGATGGCTTTGTTATGGGTGAAGGTGCCGGAGTCCTGGTATGAAGTTTTGAATTCTAATACTTGTTTGTTTTGTTGTATTTTACATGCTTATGATGTAATAGGGGGCAATATTGTCTATCAGGTAAGTTCTAGTACACTTTTAAATCAGATTAATACCACATCTGGTAATTGTATTAATCACATTCACATTCTCAAGCTGAGGGTTTTCATCAATTGTTTTGCCCCTTGGAGATTCATTTGGCTTTCTTATGGTATGGTTTGATCTTGTAAAAGGTGATGGAAAGCCTGGAACATGCAATGAAACGTGGTGCACCAATTATAGCCGAGTACCTGGGCGGTGCTGTGAACTGTGATGCATATCATATGACTGACCCAAGAGCTGATGGACTCGGTGTTTCAAGTTGCATTCAAAGCAGTCTTGAAGATGCTGGAGTGGCACCAGAAGAGGTAACCTTCGAACATTAATCAACATTTTTCTGTCATGAAAAAACTGTTATTAGAACAACACTATGCTTCCAATAGTGAAGGATTTGGGAATTTCACAGGTTAACTACATTAACGCCCATGCGACCTCCACACTTGCTGGAGACCTAGCTGAGGTGAATGCCATAAAACAGGTTTTCAAAAACCCGTCAGAAATTAAAATCAACGCAACCAAGGTAAATTGCTCTGGTTTTCATAAACTTTGTGGATTGTTCTTTCCCATGATTATGCTACTTCATTGACTCCTTTTTTCTCTCTTTAGTCTATGATAGGGCATTGCCTTGGTGCAGCAGGTGGTCTGGAAGCCATTGCTACTGTGAAAGCCATAAGAACTGGGTGGCTGCATCCTAGCATAAATCAATTTGTAAGGAGCAAGCCTTTATTTATTTATTTATTTATTTATTTATTTATTTATTTATAATTTGAATAATGGTGTGTATGAAGGAAACTTTGTCCAACATGAGATTGATCATGAATTTTAGTATAGACATTAATTCATTGCAAAAGCTCTGATTTACAGGCTAGTGTGATTACAAAATAAAGGCAAGGATATCAAACATGTATGAATGAATATTTGTGCACTAAATATACATGAACAGATTTGAACACGATAACTCAAGGTTCCTTACAATTTTTACTAGTGAAGTCAATGTGCTGGATTTGATTTATTCTTTTAATTTGGATCAAACTTGCAGAATCCAGAGCCTGCAGTTGAATTCGATACGGTTGCAAACAAGAAGCAAGAACATGAAGTCAATGTTGGTGAGTAGTGATCCCTTAAAAAATAATAACAACAATTCATGAGATCAAGACATTGTAAGTCCAATAATGTGCATGTTCTGTTCATTTGCAGCGATTTCGAACTCATTTGGATTCGGAGGGCACAACTCAGTGGTGGTTTTCGCCCCTTTCAGGCCATGATGATAAACAGGCCAGGCATTGCTGCCATCTCACAGCTGCAGCAAGCACCCTAAATCTAATTTATAAACATCACTGAGGAAGTTGGTTTCTTCAGAATGCTTTGCCAATTTTGGTTCAGGATTAAGAAGAGTTAAAAGAGTTAAGAGGACCTTTGTGGCATTTGATCTGTTTTCAATGCTACCATTCAATTCCTTTATTATATCTCTCATTGGATTTTAATTTGTAGTACTTTTAACATTTGCTGTACTTCTTCAATCAGACTGTGAGTTCAATCCAATTCACTGCTTTTCTAATAAATGTTTAGCTAAAATATTATGTTACATTTTCATATCCATTACCTATACATTTTGGATCTGTTGTTAGATTCCTGTTTCTATTTTATGAAAATATGATGTTATTCATTAAAATTGAGTAGTGTCGTGAAGGAAAAAAAAAACTATTCCAGTAAAAGATAAAGGAAAATAAAAATTGAACATGAACGGGGAAATAACTGAATTTCTAATAGTTAAATTACGCACTGAATCCCCTTTTAAATTTTTAATAGAAATGAGAAAAGATACAGTTGGTAGGTGGAAATAGTTGTCACTGTTCAAAGCTAAATTACCAGTTCATTTCTATTTTACTCCATTTATCAGGGATTGAACAGTCCAGGACGATAGCAAACTCACCAATCACACACACACACTCAAATTTGATGAATTATTATATTCAGTCCGTGGCGTCTAAACACAAAATTTCCGTTCTTAACTAGAAATATATATATACCAACGACCCACGGGTCTTTTGGTACCGGATTCCCTTGTTAAGGTGTTCCGACTTTGCGTATGCAGAGTGCGGCGCGAGTTGAGCTTCCTTCTCTGGTGATGGGAAGAAGCTGACTGCGCGTCGCAAGTGCGGCCCCTCCTTGACGGTCTTTATGGCCATTGTCAAAAAAAAAAAAAAACTAGAAATATATATATATATATATATATATATAATATAAATGGGAAACAAAAGAACGTACTGCTGCAGTGCGGGCCCCCACCAACCAATTCACTGATTCAGCAATCTGAATATTATCTGCTAAATTTTTTTAAAAATAATATTTTAATATTTTCTAACAAAAAAGAAAGCATAAGAAAAACCCGGCGTGAGCATTCCCGTCAACCCCATCCATCAACCATCATCCCCCCCTTCCCTCCTCGCCGGCCCCCATCTCCACACCCTCATCTCTCGATCTCTCCATTTCCCGATCCGAACTTCCATGGACGACGACGAAGACGCCGGATCCCGCTCCGAATCCCGATCCCCAATCCCGGCTCCTAATGGCGACGGCGCCGTCACCATCGCGGCGGCGGCGCCGACGCCGGCGCCGCAGCACCAGCAGCAAACCCTGACCCTAGCGCTCCCGATCCAGCGGCCCACGCCGTCGTCGTCGTCCAGGGAGGACTGCTGGAGTGAGGGCGCGACCTCGGCGCTGATCGACGCGTGGGGGGAGCGGTTCCTCGACCTCTCCCGCGGCAACCTCAAGCAGAAGCACTGGCAAGAGGTCGCCGACGCCGTCAGCTCCCGCGACGACTACACCAAGACGCCGAGGACCGACGTCCAGTGCAAGAACCGGATCGATACCCTCAAAAAGAAATACAAGATGGAGAAGTCCAAGATCTCGTCCTCACCTGCGTACCGAACGCCATGGCCCTTCTTCGATCGCCTCGATCTACTCCTCGGTCCCAGCCACAAGCCCGTGCCACCTAAGCCGGTCCGAAAGAGGACCGCCACCACCACCCCGCCGCCGCCGCCGCCGCTCGGCGAAGAAGAAGAAGACGATGAGTCATCGGGAAGCTTGCCGCCGGCGAGAGTCGGAAGGGATCGGGATCGAGATCGAGATGGAAGGATTGAAGGGGTGAGGGCCGTTGCGAAGGCGGTGGCGAGGTTGGGGGAGGTGTACGAGAGGGTGGAGAGGGGGAGGATGGAGATGGAGGCGGAGGCGGAGCGGAGGAGGATGGTGTTCTTCAAAGAGATCGAGAACCAAAGGGTTCAGTTCTATAAGAAGGCCCAGATGGAGATCATCAAGTTCAAGAAGAAGCGCCCGCGAAGAGGAGGAGATGAAGATGATCATCATCATCAACATCGTGATCATGCTGCAAACCAACACTAGAATATTATTACCTATTTTCACAGGGGCCTATTTGTAAATGCAACAACCACCAGTTTGATGAATGTTCCATTGATGTCCTTGTAATTTTATCTAATTGCAATGTCAATTCACATCTCATACAGATTGGGGTAAGGGTAACACAGCTAACAGCTAACATATATTAGAGCTTCATGAGCAGGATGAACACATACATACACAGATTCGGATGGTTGGGGTTTTTAGTTGGACCAGACATGGACTAGGCCTTGCTTATTTCCGGTGTAGATCTCGTTCCGGTCTTCGTCATAGTAGAGGGCGGTGACATCTTCTAAGGCTTCTTTGATGGTGCTCTGGATTGTAGACCGTCTTCTGCCACTGGTGCTGCTCCGCGGATTGATTTGGAGCATGGGATCATTTGCGCAGATTTTGGCAATGCATTTGCCAGACTTGATGTTGCTCATGTTGATGGAGCCTGCTGGAGGAGGGGCCGCGGTTGCTGTTGCACCTGGTGGTTTAGACAGATAAGAGTTTTAGTGACCAGATTGGTTTGGAAGGTTAGAGAATTATAAGGGAGGGTTTTACCTTCTTCTCCTTCCTCTTCACATGGTGGTTCAGCCTTGCAATAGGATATGATCAGGTCCTGGTCACTGGTGATGTAGATGTTGTTGGTGTTGCAGTCAGGGTGCCAGAGCAAATGGTCCTCGAAAGAAGTTACCAGCTCTCCGCGGAAGTTCCATACAGCGACTGTTCTGTTCCGGAAGGTCAAGAAGAGATGGTTCTCGTAGAGGAAGATGAATGCCGAAGGCGTCATGAACTCCGTCCTGTTTACTTCAGTCAGCTCAGAGTTCCTCACCTGCTCGAATGGATGGATGTGAAGACAATGTTGTTGCATGAAATAATAAGGTCAAGCCAAGAGAGGGAGCGGGAGCTCTCACATCCAGAATCTGCAGGTTCTCATTGTCTTGTTTGACAAGAAGCTTCTCATTGAATTGCTCTATGAAGTCAACCTTCTTGTTGCGGTGCAATAAGTGATTGAAAGACTTCAAAACTGTTCCATCTTCGACATTGAGTATCTTTAGTGGAACATAACCGGGGGTTCGTTGGAATATTAGTAACATGATCCCTGGGCTGTCAAACAGAAAATGTTAACTGGAGATCAGAAGGAAGAATGCTGCAGCAATCAAGAACACAAGACAAGATTTAACTTGTGGTTCTCAATCAATGAGAAAATCAAACCTGATTTTGATCTCCTGCACATCTTGGTCAGATATCGAGTACAAAAAGGAGTAGTTCTTTAGGTCGAAAACCTTGTATGTGCTGCAAAATTTTAACCAAATCAGATTTCCCAAAAACATAAACATTTGATCAAGATAGAAAGATGTATAAGCAGGAAAAAGAAGACCCACTTACCCATCATGTGCTGAATATGTCAGTACTTTGCCATTTACATCATCAAATTCAACAAAACCAGGCCACTTTAGTGATTCAGTTTCAAAAAGAGGGTAACCAGCATCTAATTGATTCCTCCTAATATATCTGAAAAACAGAGTCAATCTCATAAAACATAATTGCCTGATTCCAAAACTCAAAAGAAGAAGAAAAAGTAAAAAAGAAGAAGCAACTTCTCTCTTCATTGAGAATTTTTAATAATCAATCTGGGGAAACTTGAAGACTTGTTTCTAAATAGCAACACCCTGCTTAAAAAGCTGGATAGGTTTGCAAGCAGTGGTAATGGTTCCCCATTGGACTGATTTCATAACCTAGCACTGATTGGAATCAAACAATGGCACTGCAATATCATGAAAGGAAAGGAAAAACATACTAATTCATCGGAAGCCATTAAGGAGAAATCTCCTGGTTTCGATTTCTTACTCTATTGGAGTGGTTCTGCATTTCAACGAACTGAAATGGTCTGATGCATATACTGATACTGTGATCAACGAGTCATTGTTTTTATTGTAGAAAAGGCTTCTAATCACCTCATCAGGGCTTATGTTCAAGAAGCATATACGCTTATTTGTCACTGTCAACAAAAAGGCATGAGATGTTAATGGCCATTAAACAACCAAAAGAAACAGAACATAAGATGAACATAAAAAGGCTTTACATAGACTGAAAGCCGCACAAAGACCAGATTGGGCAAGAGCAAATATAACATCCTTTGCTGCAACAATCTCAATAATTTTGGATCTCTTCTTGAGAAATTGAAGGTCAAGAAAACTATGGATATTGTCGTCATATGTATCAAACTCCTCCTGTAATGCCCAAGAGAATATAAGCACATTATTTATTTGCTATAACAGGAGTACATATCATCAATGACAAAAGTACAAAAACTACAATACTAAACTGCAAATCAAACCACGTGGCAGTCGCTATCTTTGTCGTTTATTCAGAAAATTGAATGAAAGTAGAAATTGTGCATCAACACATTAATTACAAGAAGGTTATAACTTGTCAAGGGCCACTGGATCAGAGGTATATGAGGGCATTTGCAACTTTGGGGTGGTTAGTTCAAGCCGAGTTCATGCAGCCGTAAAAAAAATTAAAATTTTAAGAACAAAATATGTAAACCAGTTTGGAAGCCTGCTCCGGTGACTTCAAAGTTGAAAATATCCACATCAACAACTACTCTAATAGCCCATATGATTCTCTACTATTTCTACTAAAGCCCAAAATTTATCATGTGTCAAACTACACTTTAGGCAAGATTGTATATTAATGCAGTTGGATCAATGAATGAGGACTATTTGAAGTCAATATTAGTTAAGAAGGGTAACAAAAGGCAGTTCCATACATGAAACCTAGTTTTTCAAGAGAAGATTTGATTTGCATAGAGAGAAGAGTAACAATAGGCAGTTCTATACATGAAGGGAGCCTTGGAGCAACGGTAAAGTTGTCGTGACCTGAAGGTCACAGGTTCGAGTCGTAGAAACAAACTCTTACAAAAAAAAAAGCCGAATAAGGCTGCGTACAATAGACCCATGTGGTCCAACCCTTCCCCGGACCCCATGCATGCAGGAGTTTTGTAGCACCGGGATGCCCTTTTTCTAGATAGAAGGTCCCTAGCATCACTTACCTTGCTTGACTGAAATAGGTAGACCCGCACAAATGCAACAAGTCTAGTTGATGGTCTTTATATTTGTGATACAATCAAATTACTGGTATCTACAACCTTCATATAGTTCTAATAGATTTTATGTGGAACTAAGGTTTGTGGTTTTATTAGCTTTTATCCATATTTGTAAGGTTTCTATGTATCATTTACAATTACAATAGAATTAGTTGTTTTATTTATGGTCATTCGCATACTCAGCGTTGTTCAAGTAAATTAAATGAACAACCATTATAAACTTAAAATTAGGAATCATCTCGCCTAGTTCCAGAACCAGGGGAGTCCTTGGTTTGAACCAATGGTGTTTTGACATGTGTCCGATTGAGATCTTGCTCTAAGATGATTTCCATTCAATGGAACACGTGTCAAAACACCATTGGTTCGAACCAGGGACTCCCCTGGTTCTGGAACCAAGTGAGATGAATCCTTAAAATTAGGTCAAACAACAATGGCTAAAACATAATCTTAAATTTTCTCGGTAGGGTGTAGAGCACCTGATTTGATTAATGGGGTCTTATATCTGAGATATGCATGAAGCGAAGAAAGTGATTTTGCAAAATGTTTTTTGAAGACAATAGAATTGGCCTTACCGGGGAATCAATGTAGAGCATGCAGAGGAACTAAATAGGACATGCCTATACATATAATAATATTATGCAGCTAAGCACCCATACGTGTCGCATGGGTAATTTTGCATTTGGATCATTGTATCAACTTAAACATTGGGTTTTCTTTCTAGGTACATTATAAATAGATTAACGGTTGCATGTATATGATTTATCGGAATTAGAGAACATTTTTCTATAGGAGGATCATCATTACCCAAAAAAATATGCTAACAAACCTATATTACATCTTCAAATGAATATAAAAGTGTAGCCCAGTGTTTATCCTCTATTTAAATATCTCTATTTACTTGAAACTACATACTTTAGTTTTCAAGTCTTTTAACAAATTGCTAAGTCAAAACCACATATTCAGTATTGCACGCCACGTTTTAAAAACTAATAATCTTCTCCAATAACTTTTTAAGTTTCTTTGCTTAGAATCATGACAAGCCATTCAAGACTAAGACCAGTGATGTGGCTACAAACTAATTCTTTTACTTGAAGTCCTGAATCTATGACTAGCTATTTATGGCACCATTGCACCTTTAGATAGCTAGAGTTGGCAAAGCAACACAAGAAGATAAATAACCAGAAAGTAGAAACACCATCTTTTCTACCCAACAATTCTTGTAGAGATACTTTTCACAAAGAATGAATAAGAAACTGCAAGAAGCTCCAATTATTGTAGAAAAATCTCACAACTCCAACAAATATTCAAAGTTAGACACGAATCTTTTGTGCCTAAGACCTTTGCTATTTCTCTTTTAGCAATAAATTTGAAACACATTTTCAGGGAAAAAAAAAAACATTTTACTTCCTTCGGTTTGCAGTTATCTGTGAAGGATGCCGACTTGAGCAAAAGATGATCAAGCATCTTATTCATTCATAAAAGTTAAAGGCCTACACATACAAAGAGAAGCACTTTACTATTACTCAAGTCACTATAAAATTTATTGGCATGATTACGCTTTCTTGATCACAGGTCCTTTTAGCTTCCTTTCAAATTTTTAACTTTCCTATACTCTCTCTCAAATTCCAAGTTAATGTCATCCCATAACCATAGAATGCATCCTATCATTACCATGCACATAAAAATAATAAAAAAAAAATGTACACACACACGAACATGCGACCAAGAAGATCAAAATCATCACGAGAAATCAGTAGAAACCCTAGCCATCAAACTCTCACCTCGGAACCTAAATCAAGCTCGAAACTTAGCTATTCTTCACAGGATTCTCAAATCCCATTATATAAACACCAAATACCAACTCAATCGAGCTAAAAGAGCTAAATTTCTCGGAGATATCAAAAACCCCCAAGCTCTCGAGCTGGATTACAGACCTGAAGCTGGATGTTGCGGAACTTCTCAGGCGCACTCGTAGCGGTTCCGCGGGCCAAATTCGGCCGAGCACCGATCTCCCGGCGAAGGAGCTTCGTCACCGAATTGCTACATCCCTGATCCCGGATCTTCCTCACCTCTCCATCAGAGCCTCCATTCTTTCCTCGCTTCTTTGCCGTCACCCGCAGCCGCAGCCGAATCAGCGACTTCTTATGGTTCTCCATCCCAGCTCGCTTCCTTCCCCCAGTGGAGCACGGAGAATCCCCCGCTAAAGCTAGAGCTTAGATATGGGGATCAAGGACTACAATTGGGGTTAGGGTTTTGAGAAGCCCCATTGAAATGGCGACCTCGTCGGAGGAGGAGGTGAAGGAGAAGAGAGAGAGAATGAATTCACTTGAAGTTTTTTTTTTTTTTCAAAATTTAAAAAAAATAGTTTTTGGTCTTTTATACTTATCAAGTCAGGTGTGTATATATATATTGTATGTGTGTGTATGTATGTATGTATGTATGTATATATAGTAGTTATTTACATTTAATGGCTTCATTAAATAATATTATTATTTTGAAACTTAGCCTTTTATCTTTTATCTTTTATTTTTTTATTATAATTATTAATTAAGTTATTGGTGTTAAAAACAGGTTAGAGTGTTCTATTATTATGTTATTTTGAATTGTTCAGAGATTTAATCAATAAATTTTTACTATTTGAAGTGATTAGTAGTATAACACAATCCGAAAAGGTATTAAATAAAAAAAACTCTGGAATTTCGACCTGAGGTTTCTACTAACAATATTTTGATAACATTTTTCTTTTGATAAAAATAAATAAATTACATTTATTTATTTAAATATTAAAATAAGTTATAGGGGATTTTGTTGGACCGAGTGTTACATCAATCTTCTGTATTTCGCGGGAGAGGGGACGGGTTGCATTGAGGTCATATTATTTGTAAATTATTTATAAAACTCTTTTTAAGTTTCCCAATTACAATTAAGTCAAATGATTCATTAATCGTTTGAATTAGATTTAACGTTTTTAGTGTTCATATAAGAAAGGAGAATTTCTCGATCTATATTTTTATAAAAACTAAATTTTAATATCATCAAACTATTTTTTATTTAGGAACTCTACATTAAAAAGATAAAATTATTTAATCAACCATACAATTTCATACTTGGTCTTCACTTGTACATATATAGCCGTCAAATATATAGTACTTTGGATATTTTTATTTTTTTTTTATAACTTTGTACCTTGTCATGTTTTTCTTCCCTCTTGTTCATATATGATATACGTTTATTTAAAAAAAAAAAAACTTCATGTGCTCACATTTTCTTTTTAATCGAGATGAATGTAATTTTATCTGTGTTTATGAAATAAAAAAAATGAAAAATCAGAGCTAAAAGCATAGACTAAAATTCATATAAGCAAACAAGGATTAAAAATACTAGCTGTGGACCGGCAGGAATAAGGTATATAATTATCACTAATTATGGTAAATTATGTATTACTTAAGCAAAGATTTGAAAGGTAGAGTCGACATATAAAGGAGAGTTGGTGGCAGTACAAAAAAGGATATGAGTCTTGTCAAACATGGGAAACAAAGAAGCTGTGTTATACTCAAATAATTAATCAGAACCTGATTAGAATATTGCATGAATAGAAAGAAGATCCAAATTGGAGGACAAGAGACAAAACTAAAAAATACAATAAAAAAAACCGAGGGAATTCACATATTAGGAGGTGTCTTGCATACCAAAAGAAGATAACATGTGAGTTTATCTGATATGCTCTTTCCTTGGTCATTGGGACCGATAACATCATCTTCAGGTGAAACGGGAAATGAGGAGAACGTGGTGGCATCCGAATCAATGGAGGCAGGTCCAAATCAAGGTCGAGACACTAGACGCATCAGGAAGAGACTCGCGTGGTTGGAGGACTACGCGGTTTAAGAAAGTCGCTCGTGTGTTTTCAGTTATGTAGTATGGATATTCCCTTTTGGTGTTTTGTCGTTAGTGTCATTAATGACATGTCAGACATACGGCTTGCATGCAAATAGTAGAGCCTGCTTAATACTAGCATTTCTATATATGGTTAGGGTTCATTGTAAAAGCACTCAAGGAATATATCAGTAAACTTTCATCTTCTTCTACCTCACCTCCTCCCTTCTCTTCTGTTATTATTCTTTCCTTCTACCCTCTCTTCTTCTCTTCCAGAGTAAGTACCTACTTGAAGGTGTACAAGCGATACCTCGCCGTCCATGGTGGTGTATCATTATCGCTTGGCTAGACTGATAAGAAGCCTAACAAAGACATATACAATCATAGGCACTCAAGAAATACCAGGCTGGCTCGCAAGCTGAGAAAATTAGCAACGTTTTATGATTAAACAACAATTGTAATGCTCTCATTAAACAAAAAACAAAGATTAAAAATACAAAGAATAAATCTTTGGTTTCATAAAGCTTTAAGCTAAATAAATTTTTATTATAATAACCCTTAATTTGAGCTTAGAATTAAACTACACTTACATTTGAAACCATTTTATTTGCCAATTCAGACAAGGATTTGGAATTAGTCAACTTTGTTCTTCATTGCTTGAACCAATTGAATAAATCAAACTAGCTCATTTTTGTTAATAACAATAATTTATAATCAATATTAAGCCAACCCGGTTAACACATTTCATGCAAACACGGAGTACTATGTTTTTGTTAATTAAAATATTAAAAAGTTATTTGTAAAGTTGTACGTTAAAATTATTCTTCTTAACAACTATATATTATCAGGCATTAGCATTTATTATCAATGAGCTGTTATATTCTTTTCTTAAAATTGTTATTATCGTGTCTTTATTTTATCAAAAAATTACATGCCAAAATTTTATGTTTTAATAGAATTCTCAATTAATTTGATCGTCTAGAAATAGAAAACCAAAATTATATTACTTTTATTACATTTTTACTGAATTAACCAAAACGTTTGGTTTCATGGTGTTTGAAGGCTGATTCCATGAAGGATGGATTGTGTGGTCTTGTGACTTGGAAACGCATCTTAAAACTTATCATGTTGAGTACTAATCTTATCATTGAAAAATTGAATATCAACATCATTGATTAATTTCTTTCTTTTTATAGTCTAATGAACATCAACATCATTTGATTAGCTCAATATCATGGATTTGACTCTTGAAAAATTATCTTTTGGGAATATTTATTTTGACTAATATCATTGATAAACTATAAGCCAAACAGACAATTATAAAAGTTATATTATCAACACCGCGACCATGTGGTCGAATGGTAAACTGGTCGCGCTCCTCGACACCCGCTCGGGTTCGAGGATGCGCTGAGGGGGGTGGTGTGAGGCGAATTTTCGGACTAGTTGTGGAACCGCCCACCTCTAGCGTAGCCGAGATTCGATCCCGCTACCACTGCAGGTGAAAACTTAGCCTAAGTAAGGCCACGACCACTTGGCTCATATACACCAAAAAAAAAAAAGGTTATATTATCAACATTTTTCCTTTTCTAAATTTACTATATATGTGTTGAATTATCTACTAATTAAACATAAAGTTTTCTCAAGTTATTATTATTATTATTCAAACCAGTTTCAGCAAATCAAAACTCAAAACGGATCCGCCAAAATCCGGACTTATGGTGGACTTTCGGATCCATGAGAGACGGCCGGTTCTCGTCAGACTCCGAAAAAATCCAAGCCGTGCGAGACACGTGATCTTCGTCACTAACCATTTTTTAGTGATCTGTTAATATCTGATTAAATTTTTTTTAACCTTAATGAAAGTGACGTAATGCATATGCCCTTGTCCGGCCTTTCCCGCCCATTGCCGCCACGTGTCACCTTTCTAACAAACGATGCATGTGAAACGCCATGCGTCTATGCATTCTTAATAAGTTGGATAAACCACGTTTTTATTTAAATTAGTTAAGATAGTTTGTTATATTGCTTGACAAACAAGGCATTAAAAAATAATACATAGTTGAAAGCATCCATCCTTTCTGTCAGCAATCTCCCCGATCTTTTCCCTAGCTCATGCTTGGGCTGGGTCTACCCCCGGTTGGTCCCCTTCTTCTTCACCTCGCCCTGGCGTGTCCGATGCAAATTCCAAGCTTCGCTTTACCAGGTTCCCTGCCACCTCCAGTTTAGCTCTTTTCGCCAGCGGAGCTGCATCAACCAAGATATGATGAGGAAGGAAATATCCCGAATAATTCTAGAAAAAACACGTTGTTTATCTTGAAAACATCGTTTATTTTTTTTCTCCCCAAATACTCCATGTGATTGCCATAACAGCAATGTCCCATCATTCTCGTAGGGTAATGTCCACCCCCGAGGAGATTCCCCTGGGGCCCAATAATATCCAAATATCCAGATCACCACTCGATCCGAACATTGTCCGGAAGTGGTTCCAGATTAGCCCTGCGAGAGGACAGGAAATGAAGATATGTTGTACCAATTCGGCCTCCGTCTCGCACAGGTAACAAATGGTGCGGTCTCCTCTTCACTTCCTCTTGTGCAGGTTGTCGAGGGTAAGGATTCTATTTTCCTGTACCAGCCGTGCAAATAATTTTGTCTTGAGCGGGCATGGTTGCCTCCAAAATTCTTTTCTCAGGTCGCTTCTTATACCGCCATCAGTTCTGAAACAGTATAGCTATTTGATCGTGAAGATTTTGTTGGCCGTGAGGTCCCATTCCTATCATCCGTTGCTTCAGGGCCAGTGTCAGATTCCATTAGTGCTCGGTTGAGCAGGATAAAGCCTTTAGTTTCCCTAGCCGATATAGGACCTGGTTTGAGTATCGGGGCGCCCCTTTGGAGTCTTGCTCTAGCTCCCTGGACGGTCAGATGTTTCGATAGGGATAACTCTTGCAATCCTGGATATGTGTTTTCTACCGAGTTCCCCATCCACCACTTATCCTTCCAGAAGTTAGTGTTTGTGCCAGATCTCGATGTTACCCGGATGTTTGCCAATACAGGGGGACTTTCCCGGCAGAGGCCTTTCCAAAAGATTGATGCTCGCTGGGGGGCCGGTCTATGGGGATCGATGTATCCTCTCCTTGCGTATGCATCCTTGAATATCTTCTGGCATATACCCGCGCGTCCGGTGAGGATCCTTCACCACCACTTCCCTAGTAGAGCCCCATTAAAAGTTCGGAGATTTAGGATCCCCCATCCTCCATTGTTTTTTGGGTCTGCAGATCCTATCCCATTTTACCAAGTGATAACTATGCGTCCCCTTGTCCACTCCTTTCCATAGGAAGCTCTTTCGAATCTCGTCAATCTTCTTGATAACCCATTCGGGGAGGCGGAAGACTGTCATCCAGTGAATCGGGATGGTCGAGAGTACTGTGTTTAACATTGTGAGTCGTCCCCCCATTGACAATAGCTTCCCTTTCCAAGATGTCAACTTCCTTCTAATTTTTTCAATTAGAGTGTTCCAATCTTCCTTTCTGGGGTGGGCCCCCGATAATGGAATCCCTATGTATTTTATGGGGAAGTTGGCGACCGCACAATTTAGTACCTGTGCGATTTCCCCGATGTTATAATCTACCATTTTAACCGGGACGATGATGCTTTTGGTGTAATTGATCTTTAGCCCTGAAAAGCCCTCGAACATGTAGAGTATTAATTTCAATATGCGGGCATCTGCCACCTCTCCAGTACAAAAAACCAGTTGTCATCCGCGTATTGCAGTGTCGCAATGGAGTCTTCCCGATTTGGCCCTATGGGGATACCTCTATAAATGTTGGCATAGACGGCATTCGATAACATCATGGGTAGTGCGTCCATTACTAGAGCAAAGAGTAATGGGGAGAGCGGGTCTCCTTATCTTATCCCCCTTTTGCTTCTGACATAGCAGGTCTGTGTGCCGTTGACGAGGAATCTCGCCTTTGATGATCGGAGTAGGCTTTCAATCCACCCTAGCCATTTGGGGCCAAATCCCCCTGCCTGTAGGATATCTAGGAGGTATTTCCAGTCAACCGAATCAAATGCCTTCTCTAGATCGATTTTAATCAGGGTCCCATTTGTGTTGCATGTCTTTATCTTATGGATCAACTCCTCAGCTACAATGATATTATCGTGTATCATTCTGTCCTGAATAAAGGCCGTTTGAGACTCCTCTACTAGATCACCAAGAACCCCTTTCAATCTGTTTGCAAGGACTTTGGATATAATTTTGACCGAGCAGTTGATTAATCCGATCAGCCTATAATCCTTGATGTTCTCTGGCGCCTCATTTTTGGAATAAGCAGGATATGTGCCCAATTTAGGCGTTCCATGCTGGCCGATCCGCTGAAGAAGTCTGCGAACAACCTGATCATATCCTCCTTGATCACATTCCACCCCTGCTGGTAGAAGGTCATTGGAAAACCGTCCGCCCCTGGTGCTTTGTCCGCACCTAATTCATTAATTGCTCTCTTAATTTCATCCTCTCCAGAGGGTTCCTCAAGATGATTAAGCTCTATCGCCCGTTTGCGTATGAACAGTCGGTCCCACGAGATGTGTGTATATATATATATATATATATATATATATATTCAGAAGAGGTGTATATTTTTTAGGCAAAAAACTCAAATGCGCATTTTTTTTGGTTAAACAAATGCGCATTTTTAGAGGGGGTGTAAAATGCAAAACAAAATTATTTGAATGGGAAACGAGATGGGAAACGTACAAGGTCCATAGAGGCGGCTTCCAAAGAAAAGCATGGCCGGCGCCTGAAGCTCAGCAATGGAGGACCGGATCAAACTTCTTCGAAAGCAAGAGGAAAGAAGAGTCCATCAATGGCGACAACCTATTCTTATATTTATACAAGTTTTTGGCCGGTTTGCTGGAGTTTATATCGATGATAGATAGATCATCACAGAGAGAGATCCAATGATGAAGCTTCATAGGCAAAGCTCTGCTTCTCATCAAACAGGACAGTTTCAAAGAGAAAGAAGTGAGGATGATCCTCCGGGGGGTAATACTTCAATGTTCAAACTGTCATCTTATTCTCCGATGACTGGTTTTCGGGCGGCGAGGCCGCGGAGGGGGAATCAAGAGTTGAATGATGAGTTGAGGATGAAGGCTAAGGAGTTGGAGGAACACTATGCTGCTTATAGGCTGAAGGTTGATCATGGAGCCAGGACTGTGGACAAGAGAGTGGTTGAAGTTCATAAGGAGAGCTCGAGCTTGCGCAATGGTGAAAGTTATGATGGAGATGATGATCATAATGATTTTATCAGAGGGATGCTTTATGGAAGATATATGGAGAAACGAGATGTAAAGTTGAGAGAAGGACGGAGATCGAAAGACCGGGCGCAAAGGGAGGCAAAGATGAAGGCGATGAGAGTGAGTTTAGAACAAACTCATGCTGAATTGAAGACGAAGATTGACCAATCTGAAAGAGTGAACATAGCTCTCAATCAAGTATGGAACTTAAATTGCAACTCACTTCTTTCTTGCATGTGTTTCTGAGATTAATTAATGATTATTTTTCGTTTCTTCAGAGGAAAGGTGGTGATCTACAAACATATAAACACAATGAATTTGGTGATGAATTCTCTAGAGGATCTCGTACTAAGAACATACTGTCAAGCAGAAGTGTGTCATCTGCGACTTCTCTAGGATTAGCAGCTTCGGCACGGCCAAATCCTCGGTCGGGGATTCCCCGTGCACAATCGAAGAACTCTAGTTCAAGTAGGAGGAGCATTGATATGAATGTAAGTCTCAACAGAGAAGAGAAGCCACCGAGATTGACAAAGAAGAGTATCGATACGGAGACACAGCCATTCCTTAAGAAAGGTAGAAGTATAGGTCCCAGTCTATCTAAAATCAAAGCTCCAATAGCTAATATCAATGTCTCTGAAGTTAACTGTCAAGAGTCACTAGTTGACAGCCCTGCATTGATTGATGCTTCTCACTATTCACCTGCTAGTAGTCAAGCATCACTGAGATCTCTCCAAATGAATGAAATGTTAGAAACAGAGATCAAACAGATCCACAAGTTAACAAGTTCTAGTCCCAGTAAAGGATTCAGGAGGTTCTTGAACTTTGGAAGGAAAAGCAATGGAAGGAGTAGTCCTTCAACTGAATGCTTATCTTCTAGAGATGATGGTAAGTATGAATATAATCACGATGTTGCAAGCCAATCTTTGGAAGGTCTTCGAAAGTCTAACTTGAGCTACTCGGCATCTTCCGGCATTTCTGATGATCAAGGTGAAGTTCACATCCATTAATTATACATATGTTGGTCTGAATATATATATATACATCTAACAAGTAGTTTCTTATTTACAGAGATGAAATCAAAGAGAGAGCTTATACCAGGGAGTCCTCTGAAAGGTGACAGTTTTGAATCTATTGATGCAGATTGATTCAAACATTGAAGAGAAATATGAATATTATTGAACAATTTCTGATTGTTTGAACTGAATCTTTGCAGGGGCTCTCTCTTTCTTCTCCCTCCCTTCATTCAAGAACAGGGGAAGTGACTTGAAAGATAGAATGTGAGAATTAGGTTGATTGATGTATCATCTGTTTTAATATTTTTCTTGAATTTTTAGATAATGTTGTGAACATTTGGATTGAATCATGTTATAATAAGATGTTTGAGTTTATATTGACTTTATTTTTAAATTTTTAAAAAAAAAAGAAAAGAAAAACAGATGAACTGTTTTTCTCACCAAGAAAAGTGACGCACCAACTTCAGAAGTTGAATTCTCAACACCCTCCTCTTTGCCTTCCACGTGTCCCTACCCCCAAAAACTCCGGGGACATTTCCGGAACACAAGCCCTTTTTGGGAACCTTGCTGCCCATTCTTGAAAGGCAAGGGACGCTGGTAGTTCCACCCAAGAAATAGTATGAATTGAAAGCAGAGCCTCTAAACAAATCCCTGGCATTGTGTTCTTCTTTCAAGGTATTCATTCTATTCATCAAATTTCTTATGTTTGTTTCATATATAGTTTAGTTGTTTAGCATGTTTGTTTTTAAGGCATGGATCCATGTATGTAATTCTTGTGAGAATTCATAATGTTTTCATAGAATCAACTCTTGAGTTGTCCTCTATTATTTCATTCTGAGTCTCTCTGATTCATTTTGAGGCTTGAATTCATATAACTCTTTTGATTGATTCATTCATTCATTTATATCTTAATTTCATAATGTGAAGAAATCTGTAGTACATCAAAGTGGTCTTTTAAAGAGAGTGAATCAAAAGGAAATACGAAAAATGGCTTCTTTAACACCGGGAGTACTGCTAAAGCTTCTTCAGCACATGAATTCTGATGTCAAAGTATGTGGAGAGTATCGGTCAGTACTTCTCCAGGTTATCAGCATTGTACCAGCATTAACAGGGTCCGAATTGTGGCCGAACCATGGATTTTTCATTAAGGTTTCAGATTCTTCGCATTCGACCTATGTCTCACTGTCCAAAGATGATAATGAACTCATACTAGCAAACAAACTACAACTAGGACAGTTCATCTATGTAGACAAAGCTGAGGCTGGAACTCCAGTTCCTATTCTTGTAGGTGTGAGGCCAATCCCTGGGAGAAATCCATTTATTGGTAACCCGAAAGATCTAATGCACATGTCAGTACCTTTGGACATTCCGAAACCGAGTGAATCGCTGGAAGAGAGCCCCAAGAAAAGAGTATTCATAAAAGAAGAGAAGGCTGGAGTTGCTTCAAGGTATATGCAAGGCCTTTCAGGTGGTAATACTAATTCAAAGAGTATCAGTACAGAATCAAGCAATGCTGATAGGAAGGTAAATGGAAACGATAACACCATCGAATTACCCAAGAAGGTCACTTCTTCCAAGGGAACAGAAGAGCCCAAATCTCTGGTATGCATTGGGTATCATTTCTGTCATTTTTTCTGCTGTATTTGAGATGATCCTTGATGATGTATGATGCTAGCACTTCAGGCACAGACTACGAATCCTTCTCGCAATCAGAACAATGTGTCTCCATTAACTCCGAGGAGCTCAAGTGCTAAAAGGGAATCCATAACAAAACAGAAGATGTCCTCAATGAATTGCAGTAAAAGGATGGTCCTTGATAATGTCCTTTGGGACTCACTCCCTCCCAGCCTTGTAAAACCAGGGAAGGTAACTTGATTAGGCAAAGGCTTCAATCTATCAATAAATTTGAATGCTTTTCTTGCACTCAGTAATACTAATCTTTTGTCACAGGGAATAGTAAAAAGAAAAAACATCGCTTTTCTAGTTGCTGCCGAAGCTCAAAGAGAAGCTTCTGCAGCTTCTGCACTTGTTAGAGGTCTCGGGTGAGTTGTTCTATTTGATACATTTTATGCATAACTGTTTCTGAATAAGCAGCATTCTATTATGTATCAGCATATTTGCGGATCTTCGATGTTCAGCGAATGAGGATAGTCCTCACCTTTCCCTCACTAAGTTCTTTCAACTTCAACGTCTCATCGATCAGCCTAATGCTAACACATTGAAAGAGATGTCTCAAATTCAGAAGCCTGAATTTTGTGATGGAGATAAGTCTAGCAAAAAGACTACGGTGTTGAGCACTAGAAATATATTGAATGCGCCTAAAGTTTCATCGGCACCACAGAGCAATGAGAAGCTTGAGTGGGCAAAAGGAGATGGCATGAAAGAGATCAAAGACACAAGGGACATACTCCTAAAGGAATCACAATCATGGTTCTTGAAATTCTTGGAAGGTGCTCTTGATGCCGGCTTTCAAGCAGACACCCGTGTGAAGAAGATCAGTAAAGATCGAAGCGGAGGACACTCAAAGGACTCTGACGAGCAGCTTGCAATGACACTGACACAGCTAAAGCATGCCAGTGATTGGTTAGATCAGCTACAAATTGTTGCAAGCTCTGAGAATGACCAAATTTCAGAGACCATCGATCGGTTAAAACGAAAGATCTATGATTGCTTACTTCACCATGTTGATTCAGCTGCCACTGCTCTTGAAAGCCGAACAAGCTCAGGATGATACTCTAGTTGATGCTTGATTTGCAAATGTGGTAAGAACAGAAGAAGACACTAAACTTGACACTTCAAATAAGCCATCGACCTTACAAAGTTTTTCTGCTATTTAATTGTTCCTCTTTGTTTGATAATTAAGCTATATATATATATCATACTGCAGTCAAATACATTGAAATGTTTTCTGTGCACATACAGTATAAACTCACAAATCAGAAATTATGAACTACATAACCACTTACCTTTGATGAATAATACTTCACAAGCACAGCAATGGTTGGGACGAGAAACCGAACTGGAGAGGGAGAGCACGCGTCTTGAAAGCATCATTAAGTATTATATGCTTGCCCGGCACGTGCCCTGCTTCTCCAGCACGGTTCACTCGTCCCTCTTTCTTGTCGATGACACAACTACAATCTCTTTGGAGGAGGAGAAGTGAGAATTTATAGAAATCCATGGCAGAAAACACTAGCTAGTGTATCAAGTTAGGCTGCCTAAAAGAAGTGTGGTTGATGAAATGCTATAGTTTCTGCTAATCTGAAAAGGATAACAATGGCTGTCTACCAGGTACCTAACTCTTAAGAGCACTTTCATCAATGGCAGACCACCCACCATATCACTTTAGAACACCCTATGAAGTCTTTAGTAAAAGTTGTTTCATGGTATCAGAACAATTGATCACAATAGGATTGCTATACGATCAGCAAAAGATGCTCACTATGAATGGAGAGTAGAGTAGAGAGTGCTCAGTGATGACATTGAGCAATGTGGATTGTGGAAGAATTTATACAGGACAAGATGGACATAGTGGCTGATTCAGTGGCAAACAAAGTGAAGACCGGAGAAATTTAATATTCATTTGAACGATGATTTAACCGATCAAAGTGATCAAAGTGATCAAAGTGTTTAGTTTACAGAAAAAGGTGACACTCTGTCTGATTGTTGCTTTCAAGCTAAGCACGCTTATTTGTACCGTACCTTTAAAGAGCCGATACTTTTAACTCTCGAGCCTTGTGTAATCAAAGATCCCACCTAAACTCAATCTGACCAATGGTGAATGTTTGGAACTGATTAAAGAGTGGTGTGTTGGGGTTGCGGAAGCGGAAGCGTGTGATGGAGTAGGTGCAGGTGAGAAAGAAGAAAGAGTAATACAGTAGAGAAAAGCACACAAAAGATTTTACGTGGAAAACCCTACAAATCGAGGGAAAAACCACGGGGCACCGGCAAGCAAGAAATTCCACTAAAAACAGAGAGAGAACAATACAAAATCTCCGAGTTGATGCCTAACTTGAGATAAACCTTCTGAAGAAGATCTAATAAAGAAGATACAAATCGAGAACATATACCGGACAAAACCTCCAGTAGAACTACTGAGCTTCACTTATCTTCTTCTTCAGGAGACAATCTCTTCTCTTCTTCTTTTGGGGAATCACGGCTATCTCTCTTTTCTTAACTCTCTCTCTGAAAGTCTCAAAGAATATGTCTCAATGTGCGTGTTTTCCAAGACACCTTTTTCTTTGACTTGAACGACACTCAACAGTCATTTCCTTGCTTGCCTTACTTTTATCATCCCAAGGTACTTCACCTTGGGATCAATGCCATGACAAACCAAAGACATCTTGCTTCAGCATATCTACATCTTGATCTGCATATCTTGCTATCCACATCGGATCTGCATATCAGCCATCCATATCGGATCTGCATATCAGCCATCCATATCGGATCAGCCTATCTGCACTCCATATCGGATCTGCATATCTGCACTCCATATCGGAACTGCATATCTGCACTCCATATCGGATCAGCATATCTGCACTCCATATCGGATCAGCATATCTGCACATCTACATCGGATCATGATCTGCACATCTGCACATCTGCACATCTACATCTTCTCATGATCTGCACATCTTGTCTTGGACATATATCCCAACATGGTGGTGTTAAGCCATTGAGATATATGATTAGTTGTTAATCACTATCTTAAAATATGTTTCTAGTTGCTTATCCTTCTCAAATCCCATTTTACCAACACCTATTTGTTTAATGAATTGGAATTCTTAATAAAAGCTTAGTGGAAGTTTATGCCAAATATAACAAAAATGATTACATTGTTTAGTGTGTCATTTTCCAATTAGGATGATAGGCTTCTAAAGTCAGTAAACTTTTTTCAGGAAATGAATCGAAGAAGTCAGAAAGAAAGATCATAAAAGATAAGAACATGGGGAAATTCTCAAAAAGTCGAAGAAACAGTTGATACGTTGCATATAAGATAAAGGGGGATGAGCAACAAGCGAAGCACCAAACTTTCAGAAATATTTTATGGAAAATTTAGCCAATAATCTGCAGATATAAAAATTATTGGCTGTTTTGTTATTTACAATTATTCGCAATGAATAGCCGACTGACACATAATACATGGATTTTTGGGGCAATTTGGATAAACAAGAAAGCTTAAATTTGAAGGGAAAGCTTGATTAACTCTTCTCTTGGTTGTTACATCCTCCAGAGACTTGGAAAAAAGTTTTACACCTTCTATTCCAACCTACCATTCCCTTAACTCTTTGAATTACCAGAATGAGCTCAAATCTATCATATACAACAAGAAGAAAAGATCAAGCAATTCTATACCAAAATTGATAAACATTAGGCCTTGTGTGACCTTGGTTTTCAAGTTGTTATACCTTTCAATTGGTGTAGATTTCTGATAAACAACACATCTTTTGTTTTTTTTAAGTAGTTGTTGAGATCAGAGGGAATATATCTTATTAATCTTTCTTTATGGCATCAAAGGTTCTATACAATGCTTTAGTTTTGAACATTGATACAATATATTAAAATTGAAACTCTTCCTAGATTGCTGAAGAATTAAGTGTGAAAGCAGAAAGTCATGCCTAATGAACTACAGAAGAACACTGTGTAAATACATTGATTACTGTTGTGAGGAATGGAGCCTTCTGTACTTCATTACCGAACAGGAAGCGAGGAGCTAAACCGAGGAGCAGTCTAAGGGAATTTGCCGTGGAACGGCAAAGTGACCGAGGAACTGCCAAGCTAGTGGAAGCTACTCTTCCGCACATGATCAGTCGAGTGGATGATTGTGATGGCATCCGAGTAAAAGCAAGGATGGACAAGTGGAAGGAAAGGTTCAGGGCGGGAATCCCTAGGGGCTGACATTGAGGGTATGGCGTCGAACCTTGGAACTGACACACCAGCAACCTAACATTGCAGGTGATGGGACATGAGAAGTGTCACACAAGGCAAAAGGGAAAATTGCCTTGGAAGCTCCACCCGTAAAGGCTATATAAGGGTTGCCTTCTCCAACCTTAGTTGTTGTTGTTCAACAGAGTGTTTAAAAGAGAGTTTATTTTTGTTGTTGAAAACCAACAGTGAGAGTGAGCGTGAGCTTTGTATCTCTTGTTCCTTCTTCTCGGTTCTAATCTGAAATAGTGAGGGTGTGGGTCGTGGATAGACCTGTTCAAGGGCCGGGCTACCCGCCCAAGCCCAAAGGCCCGCCCGAAAAATGGGAGGGTTTGGTCACAAATATTAGGCCCGAACATCGGGCATCGGACAAAAAAAAAGCCCATTTAAAAAATGGGCCGGGTTCTGGTTTGCTTCTTTAAGCCCGGGCCCGGCCCGACCCGATATATATATATATATATATATATATTTCTGAGTTCTGAGGCTTATCAACACAGGTGAATCCATCATTTGGTTGATTTTTATTTTATTTGTATTTATTGTACAAAAGATAATGTGGACACCGGATGTCCCTGAAAATGGCAAGATTTGATGGGCCACATGGGTCTTGGTTTGAAGTAGACATTAATAATGTGGACCAATTAATCTCTCCCTGAAAATGGGTAAATTGGGCATTTGGGTGGGCCTTGGTTTGAAGGCCCTAAATTTGGATGGGCCTTGGCAAAAGTTTAGGCCCATGTTACCGGGCCGGGCCGGGTTTGGGCAGCATGAATTTTGCCACTTACTCATCTTGGCCCGGCCCGAACCCGGCCCGGCCCGGCCCATGGACAGGTCTAGTCGTGGATGTAGGCACTGTTGCCGAACCACGTTATATATTGTGTTGTAGATTGTTCTTATCTCTTGTTTGCAGATTGCTTTGTTGTTGATTCAGCAGCCTCCATCGATCCATTTGTGCTGTGCAGGGAAAAGCTTGAGGGAACCGCAAGGGTGCTGTTCCGGTGAAGAGCATTCAGTTCGAAGACTGAAGACCAAAGCGCTAGATCGCCGAAGAGAAGCATTCTCCTCGAATTCTACTCACCCAGTAGGAGAGCGGCTCGGCGTTATTTCCCAACAACTATCATATGGTCAAAGTTTATATTGAAAATAAACTAATCCCGAACCTGGAGATGTGCCTTCTCAACCCAGAAAATTGAAGTCAAGCAGGGACACTTTGGTTTGCATTTCATCCAATGAACCAAAATATCTGTGGATGCTACCAAACAACAGGAAAAAAAGTTCTGCAGAAGTACATCGATACAGTATTGCATGATCAGAATATATCTTTTAAAAAACAACGAATGCCGGACTTGAAATGCACTTTCTATAATCTCTGTAACAAAGGAAGAGATAACCGAAATAACTGAAATCAAGCGGAACATTCTTTGCTTTGAATTATACATCAAAGCAAGTGTTTCTTTTTTTTTGAGAGAAGGGGATAAACCCCACCCAACCCAGATAGGACACGGGCAGGAAGGACCATCACGGGGCTCCGCGGTTAAGCGGCCCGACCACACGTGACTACCAAGTCCTGCGCGATGCACTCCGTCACCACGAGGATTCGAACTTAGTTCTACTACCTGGGTGCGGAGGACCCTTGCCGCTAGACCCGCAGGTCTTTGGCCATCAAAGCAAGTGTTTCATCTTGATTAATTTCAACTATAATTAACATAATAGTCTATCAGTTTAAATCACTACTCAATTTGATCTTAAAATGGATAGATGGCAGGAACAGAGAATAAGTTCCTAAAAAAACTTGCACTAGTTCAAAAGCGGGTTAATTACATAGATGGTCCCTCAACTTTGGGCCAATCCCACTTTCGTCCCTCAACTTAATTTTGTAACAAAATCGTCCCCCAACTTTCAAAACGTAACAAAATCGTCCCTTCAGCCGGTTGCCGGTTATAAACCTCTGACGTGGCGGTCACCATGCCCAGTCATGTTGTTGAGTCACCCAAGTCACTTTGCTGAGTCATTTAACATTGAATAATATAATAATGAGTATATAAGGGGTTTGGGGTTTCCAATCGAAAACCTAATTGATTTCACAGCCGCCACCTTCACACTCTCTCCCGTGCTCGCCGCCGGCTAGCTCGCCTCAAGGCTTCACCATGTCAGCGTTCCGGCCACTGCTGTTGGTGACGACATGTCGCCGGCCATGAGCCATCCTCGCCTCGAAGCTTCCAGCGCCTCGCCAGGCCGCTACGGCCAAACGACCCCCCGTCCAACTCTGCCTGACTGCCACCCGCGTCCTCTCCCCCAACCTCTTATCTTCATCCTCGACCCCTCTTCTTTGAACCTTCCCCTTTTGTTGTATGATCCGATTCTAATCCACCTTTCCCTTTTTTGTTTCTGTTGTTTTATTGGGTTGAGGCGAGGGTTTTCGTGATTTGATAGGTTTTGGGTGGATTCTGGGGAAAGATGTGATTTTTGCAGGGTTGGATTGGTTTTTTCTTTTCAATGGTTTTCCATAAAAAGGAGATTTTTTAGACTGATATGTTTATGTATAGCGTGAAATTGACAAAAGATTTGATCTTTGGGGATCCTGTGTTGGAAATTGACTAATTACGTTTGTAATTAGGATGTGAATTAGGGATGTATGGGTTTAGATTTATCAGATGATTGGGGGAGAAAAAGGTGGGCATATGTGATTTTGGAGAAGTTGGATTCATGTTTGGTTTTTGTTTTGTCTTTTCTTCCTCCTGTTAAATAACTACAACCAGATTTCTTGATTGGTGGTTTCATGAGTTTCTTGTTTGCTTCGTTGTCTGCAAGTGTGATGAGAGCATCAAGGTGGTTTCAGAAGAAGATGGATAAATCAAAAGAATTTGCAATGTTATGGGAACCTGTGTTCTCAGGAGTCCCCAAGGTTCAGTTTGCCCAATTTATGTGAGATGTGAATTTGAATTGGTGTAATGTGAATTTTTAGGTTGTTGTAAATGTGTAATGTCAAATGTGATAAGAAGAATGTGAATTTGAATTGGTGTAATGTGAATATGAATTGGTGTAATGTGTTAAGATCCGAGCGACAAATCAAAGCAACAGAAAGAAAAGAAGAAGAAGAACACACACAAAAACACATGATTTTTGTTTCTTTTTTCTCCTCTCAAAAACAAAAAATTAGGGTTTTACAAATAAAATGAGGCTCGCTACTTCTGACTCAAAGCCAGTTTAATGAAGTCAAGGTCGTCAAGGCATCCATCAGACTGCACATACTCAACATAATGTGAATTTTCAAGGTTGTTGTAAATATTTTGGCCAAATCATGATAAGAAGAATTTGTATGCGTTTAAAATTAGGTAAATGTGTTAATTGCTTCATTATTTTGAGTGGAATGTATTAACTGCACATTTTTTAAACTTATATAAAGATAAGGGACATTTCATGCAACATACCAAAGTTTCGGGACTATCCGTGAAATGACGTAAAAGTTGAGTGGCCATTATATGAAATTTACACTATTTTCTTCCACGCCTGGCCCAGTCGGCATGATGACTTGGCATGGTGACCGCCACGTCGGCTTTGGAAAACCGGCAACCGGCTGAAGGGACAATTTTGTTACGTTTTGAAAGCTGGGGGATGATTTTGTTACAAAATTAAGTTGAGGGACGAAAGTGGGATTGACCCAAAGTTGAGGGACCATCTATGTAATTAACCCAAAGCTCAAATGCCAATTTGCTAACTTTTTCTTATTCAACTCGATTACTAGAATTAAAAAATAATTCAAAGTCCAACTAAAGCTAAATAAATCAAAATTAAAAAATAATTGGGATTCGACTCGGACCGAGTTACAAGGGAACCGGTCGAACTCGGACCCACCAGGAGATCCAGGACAACGGCTCTATATAAAAACGGAGCCGGGGCTTAACGGGTCGGATCTTTTTTCTAGAGCCTTTATAGATAGAATCGAATGCATTAAACCTTCTCTAAACCCTAGCTCCCGCGATGATGGAGACCGACGTTGCTTTCTCCGACGATGGCGCCCCCGTCGGCGATCGCGCGGCGATGCTTCTCGAGCGCTATCAAAACTCCAACCGAGAGGATCACCAGCACCTCTGCGCGGTTATCGGCGGCACTGTGCAGACGCTTATCGACCAGGGCATCACCCCCACTCCGGTCGCCTACTTCGCTGCCATCGCGGCGTCCCTTGATTCCCTCTCCCATGACCAGGCTTCTGCCTCTGACCCAGTTGCCGCCGCGCTTGTCGTCTTCCTCTCTGAGGTTATCCACGCTGTGCCTCACGCGGTTGTGAATAGCAGGAGGGATTTTGTGGCGGATGCGTTGTTGAGGATTTTAGGGTTCGGGTCCCTCTCGGAAGAGGCCGTGATCGCGGCGTTGAAGTGCTTGTGTCGGTTGATTATAGCTGGTCATAGAGTTAGATGGGACAATGTTTCGCGGATCTACGGTGCTATTCTTGGTTTCATTACTGATCCTCGGCCAAGGGTGAGTAATAAGCGAAAATCCTTAACTCCCCTCTCTTTGTTGTTTGTGTGAATTTTCTGTGTATTTGGTTCTCAATGAATACTGCAATTTTTGGTTTTTAGTTTCAGTGGCAATTGAAGGCATGCAGCTCAACACCACACTCCTCTTTTTTTATATTGATTTTTTTTCTTTTTTTGTCCTTTTATGTAACTATGGTCTCAATTTTGTTCTGATTTTGACCTTCAACCAAGATTTGAAACTGTTTCTTTGGTCCTCTGTTTTAGTTTTTGCTATTTGTTGTAGTAACCACTCTTCGTCAGTCTTTATTATTTATAATATGGTTAGAACCGTGCTTTTGGTACTAGTTTGTATTATTTTGGCGGTTTAGCATTAGAAATTCATGGCAAGCTTTTTTTTTTAATTATTTTTTTTAAATGGGGTTGTCTTTTACTTTCATTAGTAGTATCTGCTCTAAAAATGTTGGCTTGTGCAGTCAGCAGTGAATTGAAAAGGGTTCAATATTTGTATTCGCATAATTCAGATACTGCTTTCCTCTGTTAAACTGTCAATTGTTTTCCATAATTTGGCAGTCAAAGATCCCATATTGGGATCAGTTTGAGTGATGCTGATTGGAGTTAATTTGACTGATACAGGTGAGGAATGAGTCGCACAAGTTAGTTAGTAGTATCTTACTTGATTTCCAAGGATCTCCAATTCTGGCAATGGCTTGTGAAGGGATTACCACCGCTTTTGAGAGATTTCTTCTGCTTGCTGGTGGATCCAAATCAACAAATTCTAATACAGAGGAAGGTCCTAGAGGTGCCATGGAGGTGCTATATATCCTAAATTCTTTGAAACATTGCCTTCCTCTTATGTTGATGAAATCATCTAGCATCATTTTGAAGTACTGCAAATCACTCTTGGAGCTGAGGCAATCAATTGTTACAAGAGCAATAATGGAAATCTTGCAACAATTGTGCCTCTTTCCAAATATTGAGGTAGAGGCTGAAAGATTGTCTGAAGTATTGTGCTCGTTAGCTACATGTGTCTCTGAGCATGATATATCGGGGGATGGGTTGGCGACGATAGCACGGTTGTTACATGTTGGCTTTACAAAGCTTTATGATCTAAAGAGGGAGACATGCATTATGAAGCTTCCATTGATTTTCAATGCTCTTGGAGGTAGATTTTGATCTCTCATTCATTGAATATTAAGTACGAAATTTATAAGCAGGTGAAGAAATTGAGATTTTCATTCTTTTATTATTTGATAACAGATATCTTAGCTAGCGAGCATGAAGAAGCGATATTTGCAGCTACAGAGGCATTGAAGAAATTAATATATTATTGTGTTGATGAAAGTTTAGTTAACGAGGGAGTTGAGCAGGCCAAGTTGAAACCAGAAGCAGGTGTACGAAAGTCTGCTGCAACAATTATTGAAAAGTTGTGTGCTACTTTGGATGGCTTTCTTGGTTATCGTTATAGTGCCGTGTGGGATATGTGTTTTCAAGTTCTTTCAGCAGCATTTGATAAACTTGGTACTTTTCTGATTGTTCTCTTTCACTTGCTTACACTATTAATTTGTGGAAATATTTATACCATCCTTTTATTGAGCATCTTTTCTTAGAGAAAAAAGCTAATCATGAGTCACACTTATTCTGTTTTAACTTTTAAGTACCCTATATATGCCGAAACAATCATCATAAGGCCCATGAGATTGGACATCTATACACAATATAACTGAAATACCAATTAGTAAGTTGAATTCTGGGATTAGTTGGAGAACAATACAAAGAAGCCTAAGGGATTGACGAATGGACTTTATGTAAGTCTAAGGAGAACTTTTGGGGGAGGGGGTCTCAGTAATTGGAACTATACTTTTTTTTATCCTGTATGTTGGCTAACTAGCATGATTGATTTTTATAGTTTTGACCTTTTGTATGCTGTTTTGACTTAAAATATCCTATGAATACTGCAAGTTCACAAAATTTTGATAGCCTATGATTACTTGTTACTAAAGAATATTATCTAGGTTATTTTTGGTTGATCATGTTTCTACCTTATTTGTGTTTTTATTTGTATAAACTGTATTTATCATCCTGTAAGGAATTGTAACTAAATAGAACTCTTGAGAACAAACAATTATCTTCTAATAAACCGTGAGTCAGATGGCCTTCTTTTCACGAGCTGCACACTAGGGTCTTAGACAATTAAGCTTTAGCTCTGAACTGAGCTATGCAAGAATGAGATCTGCCTTTATTCTTACCGGATGTGCTTAACGGCCTCCCATAATAAGCTAACTTGGGAACTTCTTACACCAGCTGTTCCAAGAGTCTTCTCTAGTTGAACCTCGTCCAGTAGATGACCTCTTCCTCTTATACTCTTCCTCAGCTGTTTTATCGGGATACTATAACCTAGGTCAAAGCCTGCCTTTGCAATGTGGGAATTCTAATGCTATATTCAGCGTTTTCAATAGTTTATTTTTCTGATAATCTGTAGTATGCTAATTACTATTTAAAAAAAAAATCAGATAAAGACATGCTTCTTTGAACCTCCTATGCTACTATTATTATTTCAACAGTGTATGGTCCTTTATATGAAAGTAATTTAACTTCACCTAGCTGAAACATAGTTACATCCATTATTTGCTTGGATTGATGGAAAATAGAGGAAAAGAAAATAAAAAAAGTCTCCTGATATAGGGCACTTGGTTCCTATATGTATTTTATTTTATTCCATATTCCCTCGTACCAAATGAACTCATAAGTTGGTTAAATATTTGTTAACATAACTAACTGAATTTATTCACGTTGTCTTTTTGACTGTTTCTATTGGGAATCATTCAGGGGTATCATCTTTATATCTGATGTCTGGGACTGTCAAGAGCTTAGCAGATATGCAGAACTTATCAGATGAAGACCTTTCTAACCGAAAAGAGGTAGACATAACGCTGCATGTTTTCAAACATTCAGTGCAAGACTGCAAGTTGCTAGTGTCTATCTAGAAAAGTTAGAATGGTATCAATAGATAGTGTTAAGACTTCACTGAACTAGTGCTTGTCATGGTGGTGGTTATGCTGTTTCTGCTTGCTAGCTACTATTATTATGTATTGGTTGGTATTCTTTATGTATAATGTGTTTACTTTGGTTAACTTCCAGCTTCATGAATGTGTTGGGTCTGCTGTTCGTGCGCTAGGGCCTGAGGCATTTTTAAGCCTGCAGCCACTCAACCTAGAAGCTGAAAATGCTTCTGATGCTAATGTATGGCTGCTCCCTATTTTGAAGCAATACATTGTTGGTGCTCGTTTAAGTTTCTTCTTGCAGTATGTCCTGGGGAAAGTTAAAAGCATACAGCAGAAATCACTCAAGGTATTTATCTTCTCTTTAAAAATGACCTGTTTTTATTATTTTCCTTTTTATAAAACTGAGGTTGTGGACTGTGGCAGTCTGCTGAAGAGGGACGAATTTTCTCTGCTAGAAGCTCAGAAGGTTTTGTATATTCCCTATGGTCCTTGTTCCCTGCTTTTTGTAATTATCCTATTGATACCTCTAGCAGCTTCAAGCTTCTCCAGAGTACACTATGTAGCACTCTTCAGATAGAGCCTGAGTTACGTGGTATAATATGCTCAAGTCTGCAGGTTGTGTATCTCATGGCTTTGTACCTTACCCTTGGATTTATTGATGACAGAATATAGAATTTGCCTATAGCATTTTACTTATGTTTTTTTGTTGGCATTTAGATTCTGATTCGACAGAATAATGTGAAGTGTTCTGAAGATTCTCTCATGCCTGATGATGAATTAGACAATGCTGAAAGAAAAGCAAGAGATCATTACACACCAGAAGTTAAAGAAGAAAACTTAAAGGCCATAAAATCAACCTCACCTGAGTTTCTAACAACGTTGACTGATATTTTGTTGACTTCTTCAAAAGATCATGGTGGATTCTTGCAGGTTTGTCATGGTTTATGATAAGATTCTTGTGCTTTTTGCTATTAGCATGTTTGTCTCTTGGTACATAGCTGATAGGATATTATATTAGTCTTGCGATGCTTGAGTTATATTTTTCTTTTCTTTTCTTGTTTTTTTGGCTGTTTTACCAAGTGCCATTCCTTTCTTCTTGGAAGATGAGAAGATTATAGTTATTCAAGGAAACCATTTTCCACCAATTCTCATTAACTGCAGTTGCCTTTTTGTCTTTTTAAGCCTTATGCTGGAATCCTTTATAACCAAACAGTGGGCATTGGCCCTAAAGTACATTGCTAGCTAGAAATTGGTGCTTATCTAAATAGTATCTTTGTTGGGCCTGTATATTTTTCGTGGTTGGTTGACTTTGAGGAAATGAATGTTGAGTGGTATGTGTTTTTGTTTGACAGGCCACGATTCATGAATTTGCTTCCATAACTGAGCAAAAGTATATAAGGAACTTCTTTGGCAAGATCATGCAAAAATTCTTGATGGTAACTAAGGAATCCGTCAAATTAAAGCAATCCCAAGATTCTAGCTCTATGCAAATTGACAACTCATCCAGTGGAGCTTCACTTTCAAATGCAAGGTGTTTTACTTGAAAATTTGGTTTCTATCCCCTTAGCTAACATATTTTCCAGGACCTTTTATTGTGGTGATGAGATTTGTTAAGTTCTAACAGTTTTTTTCTCATCCTATTGCAGGGCCCTTCTATTGGATGCGGCAGTTTCAGTTCTGCCAGGGCTGGGCAAAGAAGAGATAAATCTATTATTAATTGCAATTAGGCCAGCATTCCAGGTTTATATAGGTTTCAACTTTGCATTATTGTATATATGCCTGCTTAGAGTGTCATGGTAACTAAAAGCAATTCATTAAATTGCAGGAAGAAGGACTGATTCAAAAGAAGGCATATAAAGTTCTTTCTAGCATTCTCAGAGTATGACTCTGTGCTCATTATCTAGAATTGAAGAACCATGAGAAATGGAATAATCTTTTTTTAATCAATGTAAACAGGAATTGCTTTCAACTGAGAACAACATGAATGGTGCCGGTCAAGAAGCCAAGGACTTTCTTTCCAGTAACCTGGATCCTCTCCTTGAGTTGATGATTGAAGCACTACCCTCCTGTCATTTTTCAGCAAAACGTCATAGACTTGAGGCTTTATATTTCTTAATTGTTTGTATATGCAAGGTTGGTGATGAGATTGATACCCTCACTTCTATACTAAATCAAAATGATGGTCTCTGATGTTAATAATTGCTACCCTTTTGACTTGAAATTTAGTGTGAATGTCATTAACATATACCTACTCAAGTAGTTCTATTTTGGTTACAGCACTCATCTGAGCAAAGGAAGAGAGAGATCATCAGTGCCTTTCTTACTGAAATAATACTTGCTTTGAAAGAGGTATTCCTTTAATCTCGGACTTCTACTGTTTCCTATATAGAGCACTGTGCATTTGCTTCGGATGTATTTCAAGGAGATATCCTGTTTGGGTATTATTGTTTCAGGACTACATGCATTGCTACTGAAATTACTTGCTCAGTTCAATTCCATGAATGCATTTTTGGGGTTTCATTGTTTATTTTTAAGAATATCATGCATTTTTTTTTCAGAACTGTTTGAAGGAAGTTACAATTTATTGTTAACTTCATTGTCAATAGCTATGCAGAACTCTGTTGATCAGATTAGTACCTATTTTCCTTACCATCTTGCTTACGCTGTTAATTGCTTCTAGTTGAGTTTTTTTCTCAAATATTTTGAATCTTCTCTCAAATGCTGCTTCAGTTTTGTTCCCTGTCACTTGCTCTTCATTGAGAATATTTTCTCAAGTTTGATGGTTATCAGCAAACGGTTGCAAATTAGATAATCAAGTGAAGTTGCAAACTCACTGATGTGTTTGGGATTTTCTTGCAGAATAATAAGAAAACAAGAAATAGGGCCTATGATTTGCTTGTTGAAATAGGTCATGCATGTGGCGATGAAGAGAAAGGTGGCAAAGAGGAAAATTTGCACTGTTTCTTTAACATGGTATTCAATAATCTTGCTTGCCTCTCAATTTCAATGATAACAATGTTTCGTTAGTGCGGGAAGCACTGGAGTAATTTTTAGACAGCTGGTTGTAGAAGCTTTTCTGATGAATTTGCATGAAACATCCTAGGTTGCAGGAGGTCTGGCAGGTGAAACACCACACATGATCAGTGCTGCAGTCAAAGGGTTAGCCCGCTTGGCATATGAGTTTTCAGATCTCATTGGTGCAGCTTACAACTTACTTCCATCCGCATTTCTTCTCCTGCAAAGGAAGAACCGTGAAGTAATCAAAGTACTATTCTGGTGCTCCATTATGTTCTAGTTGTAATTTATTAACTTATGCCGGATGGTTTGCTGTCTCTCCCTATTTATGTTTATGTGTGCATGTGTCATTCCTCTTAATTCATTGGCTGAAAAGGTTGATATTTTTTCTGCAGGCCAATTTAGGTTTGATTAAAGTACTTGTGGCTAAATCTGGGGCTGACAAGTTAGAAATGAACTTGAAAGGAATAGTTGATGGATTGTTGAAATGGCAAGATGGCACCAAGAACCATTTTAAAGCCAAGGTAATTTTTTAATTACTCGTAATGTTTAATATGCTATTGTCTGTCAGAATCTTGATCTGAAATATTTTTTTGTTGGATTTGTGAAAGAATGAGGTTTACAGATCATTTGTATTCTCAGGTTAAGTTGCTTATTGAAATGCTTGTTCGGAAATGTGGTTTGGATGCTGTTAAAGCAGTGATGCCTGAAGAACATATGAAATTACTTACCAATATAAGAAAGGTACCATGCTAAACATTTAAAATGCCTTTCCATTACTCCGTACTTTTGAAATATTCAGCATTGATTTTAATATGACAGACTAAAGAACGAAAAGAGAGAAAAGCAAAGTCTGAATTGGATGCAGAGTCGCTTCACTCAAGGACAACTATGTCCAGGTAAGCATAATTGCTAGTGTTTATATTTGATAAGATAAAGTTTAAGATGTTAAACATGTTTGTTCATTTCTCTTTAAAATTACCAGGCAGAGTAGATGGAATCATACACGCATTTTTTCTGATTTTGGAGATGAGGATGATGATGACGACTCTAATAGTGATGCACATATGGAAGCAAGAACACTAACTGGAAGATGGAGTAAAGCTTCCACACGTCACGTTTCCAAAGCTACTTCAGTTAGGTATGTGCAAGTTTCTTTTCTTGTCCTTCCCTAGGTCCCTTGCACTTTAGATTTCTGACATTGTGAAACCATGAGCAAAGAACCAGTCTTTCCCTAAGCTTTATTTATTTTCTCTCACATATCTGGCTTCAAACTCATGGAGCTTAATGTAGTAACAATGGTAAATTATCATCACTGCATCTCTTGTTGCAATCTTTCTTCCTTTGAAAGATCAATTTTGTCAGCCACCAGCCACCAGCCACCAGCCACCAGCCACCAGCCACCAGCCACCAGCCACCAGCCACCAGCCACCAGCCACAAATGTTTTATATTATAATCAACCCATTCTGTGCTTATTTTCAAAATCACAAATTGGCTGTGCTTTACGTGCAATAATCTTGTGCATGCATTCCGTCATAAATGTAATACATTTTTGTGCTTTAGCGAAACCTATCATATAAGAACCTTCTCTAGAAACATCTATTGTGAGCATGCAAACACACCTACATGCATGCAGTGATGCTGCTGTTTTAGCATTCTAGTTCTTTGTTTCATTTTTTTTAAGGCAATGCTTCCTTGATCTGACTGCTGCGGAATTGTCATCCAGTCATCTTGAGATACTACCATAAAGCATGTGATGCCTTCCAGTTTCTTTTAGAACAGTTGTTCCCTAGATTTAAGCATTGGTTTCATTTTCCAAGTTTGATAGTACTTTCATTCGTTTTTATTAGGTGGGATTGCCAGTGAAATGTTCATTAAAATGTCTCTGTTATACCTAATGACTCAGCTCTTCATCTACACTAGATGCCTGCTCGCTCTTGGTTGCCATCATGCATTATACTTGATGGGTGCATGATCACCATCCTAGTAGAACAAACTTCTAACATATACCTGGTTTTGTAGGTCAAAGAGAGCACGGCAAGCAGCCAAAAGCTTGTCTGAAGATATGCTTGAACAATCAGATCAGGATCCCCTTGACTTGCTTGACCGACAAAGAACAAGAGCAGCTCTCCGTTCCACAGCAGGTGCTAAAAGGAAGCCAGAATCATTTGACGAGCCAGCTGAGATAGATCCTGAGGGCCGTCTTATCGTGCATGAAGGTAAGGTCCGGTCAAAGCAGGAAAAGGAACGCGCTTGCGACCATGACCTTGATTCAAGAAGCCAGAAGAGTGGGCGTTCTTCAGTGAACTCTTTAGCAAGATCAAATAAAAAGCGTCAGAAAACAACAGATTCTGGATGGGCATATACAGGTGGTGAGTACAAGAGTAAGAAGGCTGGTGGTGATTTAAAGAAAAATGATAAGATGGAACCATATGCGTACTGGCCTCTTGACCGGAAGCTACTGAACCGGAGAGCTGAGCACAAGGCAGCGGCGCGCAAAGGCATGGCCAGTGTGATGAAGTTCACCAAGAGCTTTGAAGGAAAGAGTGCTTCAAGTGCACTGGCCGTTAAAGGGGCTAAGCTTAAAAAGAAACAAAAGAAGGGAAGTAAGAAGAGCAGGTAACCTGTGAAAGAAGGGATTAAGCCCCTTTTTTTGTTGTATTTGGTGTCATTTTTATATTTATTTTCATTTTTTATAGATGGAGAATTTCTTGGAATGAGGCTGCAACTTTTGACTGCTGTAATTTAAGCAGAGTTGTATGTAAAACCTTTGTTTTTTTTTTGTGTGTGTGTGTGTGTGTGTTGAACTGCATTCGATATGTATGAAGAGAGTTTGGAAATCTATATGAAGAGAGTTTGGGTTGAGAGGTTGTACATCTTTCAGTACAGATTTCAAAGACAGGTTGATTTTTGGTTGAGATGTTGCAACGTATCAATCCACAGTTTAACATATTTGTTATTATTATTAATGTACTTAACTTTAAGTGGTTTAATCTATTAGTTTAAACAACTTGCTTAAAATGCCTTATTCTCTGATTAGTACAAACATGACAGTGACAAATTGGTTTTTTGGGGAGAATTTGGAAAAGAAGAGAATCAGGTAGAACTCAATTTAATTTTAGCCTGTCAATGTTAATTACAAGGGGAATACAAAATTTACAGAACAATTTAACTGATTTCTTTGGACCCACCCTTTTATCCATCCATGGCCGATAAAACTGACATTGTCATTATATGGAATAAAATTATAAAGCAAGAAACATTAGAAAAAAAAAAAAAAAGGCTGATTTGCCGATACCAATCTGGGCCTGGTGATACACACCAAATGACCAAACCAAATACACAAAGGCCTATTGCTGTGCTTTCATTCTGTGAAGTCAACCATAACAGGCATTACGTTTACAAGAGTGCTTCAGAAGGCCTATTGCTGGATGATCAGCCCTTGAACCTGTGTGCCTGAATTTTCTGACCACAATTACTTGTAAGGTGCGAATAAGATGGAGGAGTTGTGCCCTCCAAAGCCGAATGAGTTCGACAATGCCACCTTCACATTCAACCTCTCCTTTCTTGAGCCTACCAGCACATTCACATCCTAAATCCACATTTGTTTTTTGTCAGAAAAACTCTTAAGATGTTACTTTATTTATTTATGGTGATCAATGAAATCTTTCACAGGAGTTATTTAGAAGGGAACAGTTCTATTAATAGCAATGAAAAAGAACAAACATACCACACTTTTCTCTGGATTTTCCAGGTTCACATTGGGATGGACCAAGCCCGTTTGGATTGCCTACATCAAGATACAAGCCCAATAAAAGATTGTTAAGATCAGTAAAGCATCTCGTGAAGTATATCATCTTTTCAACCAGCACCAAGTCTGTGAGTCTATGACTATGGTGAATAAAACCAAATAAATTTCATTAATATAATGAAAAAAGAATGCTTCAGCAAGTCTGTTATTGCTTCTGAAAAATTTAGGTATAAAAACGAAAACAGACAGGATGAAATTTTCAACTTAAAAAACCAGAAAAAGACCAACAATTGCATTGATATTTACTACTGCTAACTAAGTGGATAAAAACAAAATGTGGCCCCATTTACTTTTAGCCAAAATCAAGATCAAGACTCTTCAATCATAGTGATTTGCTACACCAGTTACTATGGTTCAATCCGAGGGTGTCTTCAGAAGTTCCTAGAAGATTTTTTGAACTTTCCAGAAAGGTAGGATGCCATTACCTTCACTGCAGCAATAGCTTCCACTGCACCAGCAGCACCAAGCAGGTGACCAATCATTGATTTTGTAGAGTTCACACGAAGCTGCATCATATTATCATTTAATTTCCTGGTGTTATAAAAAAGACATCTAGTATGGGATTAAGGCTTAGTTGTAGTTGTTGTTGTTCCTGGTGTTATGAAAACAGACATCTGTACACTTGGTGCTATACCTCAGGATTCTTGCCAAAACAACGAATGAGAGCTTGATACTCCTTCAGATCACCGGAAGGAGTCGAAGTTGCATGGGCGTTTACATAATTCACATCCTCTCTGGCTACTCCTGATTCCAAAAGTGCCTTCTCAATGCAAAGAACAATGCCGGTTCCTAATAATACAAAAAATAAATAAAAAGAAAAATCAAGAGCATCAATATAAAGCATACAAGAAAAGGATTAAGTGCAGTTGCTAAAGTGATCAAAACAACAATTTCTAGACCTTCTGGATGTGGTTCCGTCATGTGGTACGCGTCACAAGTGAAGCTTCCTCCTAGAAATTCAGCAAATATGTCTGCTCCTCTTTGCTGCAATAAACAAAAACAAATAGCATATGAAAAAAAAAGTGCAGAATAAATACCACTAATTATTTTGTGAAAATATATAGGTAAAACCTTAGCATGTTCTAGTTCTTCTAATAAAAGGACACCAGCTCCTTCACCCATAACAAACCCATCTCGATCCTGTCACAAAAACACGACATTATCATATAAATGAAATATTAAATTTCCAAATATTCAACATAAAACCAAACTAACACCTCAAGTCCTCTACTATTGCATATGTTACACAAGAACTTGATTGTTCCATATCACTTGCATCAACATACACCAAAATCTAATTTTAAACCAAGGGACATGTTTGGAAATACAATGATGAACCTGGGTAATTTTAAGATCAGCATGATTTATTAAACAAATGTCATAACCCATTGACCTTTTTACCAAGGGTCAAAATTTATTCTTTTAAATTTTCAATATGCTCACCAATTTTAAAAATCTGTAAAAAAATAAAGATATTGAGTACATTATAATATTTTGAATGTCATCCTCTCATGAACATCCATCTTCAAAGGTCTGTGTTTCTTAGCAGCTTTGGAAGAACTTCCATAAAGTTTAAAGATTTTTTTTTTAAAAAAAATTCCATTAATTCAAACAGTAAGAAGGCAGGTAAATAACCTCCAAGAATTTGATTTGGTTGTTCAACAGACAAGGTATAAACATATGCATATATGTGAATGTGCAAATGGATGTATTTTGATAGATGCAAAGGCAAACAAACTCATCATCATCTCTATCAATGTACTACAAGATAAAAACTGGAAAAAGCATCTGTTACCAATGAAGAGTGAAAATATGGAGCTAAAAATTTCATACAATATCCCAGGGCCGAGAGGCTTTAGTAGGATCACTGTTTCGCTGTGAAAGAGCTCTGCATGCAACAAAACCTCCCAATCCTGCAAAGGATAAGGTCCTGATTACATACTGACACATATGAGGCTTCTGTCATAAAAATTAGGAAAGAAAGTCTACCAATAGGTATGATTGCCGCATCGGATCCACCACAAAGCATCATATCCTGCAAGAGAACACATAAGAAAAAGATGAGTGTCTACTTTTGTCAAATCAATACATGATTGAAAGAAAGAAAAAAAAAAGTACTTACAGCTTCACCTCTGATAATATGATTTGCTGCATTTAAAATACAAAAGTTACTGGTTGCACAAGCAGTAGAAATTGAATAATTTGGGCCCATCCAACCCTGTGAATCACAATTATATATCATTGAAAAGGACAAAAACTTTAAATGCTTATTTCACAAATGGTTAGGTAAGCCTACCAGATCCATTGCAAGCATTGCAGACCCCATATTTGTAGTTGCAAAAGGTACACAAAATGGGTTCATCTTCTTGTAAGAGACCCTCAAAGCTTCTATGGCATCATTAAATACCTGTTAAATATAGCAATCAACATGATAATGGAAATTGTTTAAATGTTCCACATGCCTATACCAGAAAAATCAACTCCAAGACCCATTATTCTTTATAATTACTGAGAAGACTGGTCATAAAGCCAATTCTGTCCCAGCAAATGTTGCTTTTAAGATGTCACAGGGACAAACCATTGAATCCTTACATTAAGATATATGATCAAGTGGGGAATTCTACCTTCATTCCACCCATAGCAGAACCAATCAGAACTCCACATTTTGACTTGTCAAGCTGACTCATGACCTCCTCAGTAACCCCACCATATGCTAATGCTTTCTTCCCAGCAGTGAGCAAGTAAAGCATGAACTTGTCCATCCTCTTAGATAGCTTAGGTGCCACCCACCCATCTGTTGAGAAAGATTTAATTTCTCCAGCAATTCTCTATAAAACAAAATAATGTCAGCACAATGAAAAACACTTCAAATTCCCCAGGTACAATAAAATCCATCACTCCAGCTGCTTCATATCACATGATAAATCAATTGAACAGCATGAATATGTAATATGGAAGGCGGAACTTCTGGTTCTGGTCAACCTATAAACATAAATGTTTTGAAACCTACCGTTGGATAGCTGGCACAATCAAAGGTTTCTATCTCACTAATGCCACTGGCACCCTCAAGGAGATTATCATAGAAGACATCTGGATCATGGCCTAGAGGAGTCACCACTCCCATCCCAGTCACAACCACTCTCCTCTGTTTTGTGTGAGTCCTCTTCTTTTCTGCAACTTCCTTCGCAGGTGTCACTGCCACCGCCATTACCTTTCCTGCTTGAATAAACCACCATATCATAATGCCATATATAACAGTCCCCACCACTCTCCATTTCAACAATTAGATTAGCTTTTGTTCCATGATAGAAATATAAGGTTCTCAACACCATTCCAGCGCACACGTTTCAGGCACCCCAAAGGAAAACATTATAAGCATGATGGAATTCAACCTCAATATGTTGTGATAACAGATAGTATGCACTACCTTGCTGCTCATGAAGTTGAATGTTAAAGGGGGTGTAGCATCCAACTCAGTATTAGAATTAGGCTAGAAAAAAAGTCTAAAAGCATGACTTCTATGTGCATGAAGATGACCTCCTTAGTATTTCTATTCTGGACAATAGTTTGAATAATATAAGTTGGCAAACCAACCAACGAACCCCAACACTCCGATTTGGTGCCAACTCCTAAAAGTCGCCTTATTTTGTTACAAATTTAAAATAATAAGAACAATAACCAACCCAGCAGAATCAAGGTCACAACTTTCCAACGCTGGCCACCAATTCAATATACTAATTGAATTTCACTATAATATTTTTTCTTATAAAAGCTACAATAAAATTATTGAATAAACAAGCACATTTTTTTAATATATATGTCTTCTTCGCTCAATAAATCTGAGTAGCAGAAAAGACCCTTTTTATTCAAAATTAAACAAAATTGAAAAATAAATAAATCCAATTTTTAACAAAACGTGAAAAAATAGTAATTCAATGGCGTGTACTAGGTTTTATCGATTCGAATTCGAGAAAATTACATTTTTTTAATTAAACAAGAGCACAAGGATCAATCAATCCATCAGTCACGCAACCAAGATTTAATCACAGGAGAGAGAGAGAGAGAGAGAGAGAGAGAGTACCAGGAGATCTGGCGGCTCTTCGTTGGCTGCGATTGTTCTCGGGCTTCCAAGCTCCAAACAAAGAGAAGCCATTCTCGCCAAAGAACGCCGAGCCATTCCTTGAGCTACTATAAAACTCAGCGCAAGGTTCCAAGGAGCTCATCAAACCCTGGATCCCAGACCCATAGAACGCCGAGATCAACCCCCCGGACGACTCCCTCCCCCTCCTCACCGCCGCCCTCCTCCTCCTCGCCCACTGCACCCCCTTCGGCCTCTCCTTTTCCCACCTCCCCGTCACGCACGCCGCCACCAACCACGTACACAGCGGCGACGCCACGCACGTCCCCGCCATTCCCAAATCCACTCGTAAAACCCCTAAATCCCTCACAATCTCTCTATCCTCCAAATCTCCACACGAATTCCAAATCTACACCAAAAATCACCCCCCAAAATTCGAAAACCAGGAGCACCAACTACCTTCTCGGTTCCAATCGGAGAAGACGCGAAGGAGAAAGGATTCAGAGGCCGTGAATGCGCAGCGAGGACGCGCTTCAAGCCTTCGCCAAGTGTTTGGAGAACGAGCGAGGACGAAGCACTGCTATCTATATAAAACCAAAACAATTAATCAGTCTCTATTATGGCTGGCTACCACTCTCTCTGCTATCAACTTAGAAAGAGGCGTGTGATTTTACATAAATACCCTCACAGCTTTTATGGATTGTCCGTGGTGGAGTTGTCCGTCGACTGAGTGGTCGTTATTTTGTTAGAGGATTTAATGGCGGAAGGGAAGGGAAGGGAAGGGAATTTTTTCTACTACCCCCTCCAAATATTTAAATTTATTTTTCTTAACCATCATTTTCAAATTTTATCTAGCACCCCACCCTCTCTGTTGTATAATTTCTCAACCACTCGAAGCAAAGCAAGAAAATTTCTGTACCTTTTTATTATTGGACTTTGAAAAGTTGTGTTTTTTTTTTTTTTTTTTTTTAATAAGGAGATCAAAATTTTGATTTGATGGGGATTTATTTAGAATGTAAATGCAGTGAACTTTCAAGTTTGCCAAGGGAGCAAGAAGTTAATAAAAAAATCTGTAAAAAAATCAACATCCAATAGGATAAAACGGATGTGGGACGGCCACGTGTACTTTCTTTAAACCAAAACGCAAGTCTTGGTCTGACGTGGCATCCAACGTCTTGAGACACGTAGAGCAATGGGTCACCCATAATACCTTTCTTGGAGAATTTATGGATAATAAGAGTGTGAGAAAAAATTGGACCAATTAAAGGTCCCTGGATTACTTAAGAGCAAAGAGATATTAAATGAAAAATATATAATTATATATTAATCTTGTTTGTGTCCTTAGATATTATTATTAAAATGATTTGTTGGTTAGGTTAGGGCATCCACTTGATCAGATACAGACATCCAGTGAAGGTACAAATTTTGGAAAAAAATCAAGTGTAATTTATAAAAAGATATGAATTTTTGCATATATATATATATATAAGGTTTTATGGAAGTACAATGCTAATTGGATTAAATTAACTGCACATCTTAGTGGTGCAGACATAATATTTTTATAATTCATTGTCTGTTTGGTTATGCCATGATCTTCTTTATAGGCATAATATTATTACTCTAATCAATTAGTTGCAAAAAAATGGTAAATTTTTTTTTGACATAAGAGATAAACCCCTCCAAATAAGGACACGGGACGTGATGGTTTTAGGTGACAAACACCCTAAAACCCTCACAGTACACGTACAGATGTAGGGATTCGAACCTGAGAGCTTTATATTTATCAAGTGAATCACCTAAACTGCTCCCCGCATTTATGGAGGCAGGGACTCGAACATGAGAGTATGCTTAATCAAGTGAATCACCCAACACATGGACCCGAAAAAATGGCAAATTTTAAAAACAGTTAAAAAATATTTCATTGACAAAAGATTAGAAATCATAGCAATTTGTTTTTTGAAAAGGAATCATAGCAACTTGTGAATGGCATATGCTAAGACAGAGACACATGGATGTACACTGGATGGGTTCTTTAACTTTGCTACAATTGGGCCAAGACAGAATTTGCAGGACATTCTTAGAAGTCACAAAGTTCAACAGCTAAAAAACACAGATGTTTAGGAGAATATTATGTGAACATTCTCATAAACCATAACAACATATTTTAATTATCACAAACACAAACAATGTTTGAAGGTATTTGCAGCAAGATATCAATGTGAGACAAATAAAACTCACTGATCTGTGTGAAGTTTCAACATTAACCTCAAAGAGGCAGTGCCATGAAGAGGTGCATCTTTTATGCTAAAGGACTAGCATGTTATAGATTATGGATTGATCTTTTCCAAGTATTAAGTTACAAAATTTTAGGTTGACCGCAACCTTATAACTTTCAGGGAAAGAATGTGTTGTTGCTAAACTCAATGTGGTTTCGGGACAAAACCATCAACGGCAAAATTTCTTGTTGCTGCTGGTAGCGCTAAACGCATTCCATCAAGTTCGGGCTTTGCAATCACTTGGCAACCAAGACGAGACCTGTGAAAGATATGACCAAAACTAGTTTCAGATTTGGAATATGAAATAAAGTGATTTAGTAGGGAGTGGGCCGTACGTTTGTGTGAGCCCAAATGCAAGGTCTAACATGTCGTTTTCTTCATCAGTGGGATCTTCCAATTTGTTGTAATAGCCCACATCCTACCAGAAATTTGATCATCAAATTAAGTGCATCATGTGCCAATAATGTCTCAAAGATGTGAAGTCTAAATTTTCAGAGAGAGCATACCATGACAATTACGTGACATGTAGAACATGCAAGCGATCCCTCACATGCTCCTGAGAACATATAAAAGAAAATTTTGTTGAGATTTCATAGAATTGGAATTCTACACTGCAATAGTATAAACTGCTTGTTAGCTAAATTACAAACCAAAAGCTAAGAATCTGGGTTCAGTATGGTCTCATATCTATCAAGTTGCTTGAACATAATCATGTGGTAGGCAATCAGAGTTTCCTTTTCTTGGAGAAGCAACTCCGTACTTTGTTTTTAGTGTGATATTCATGAATATTGGTAAAGAGCTGATGCAAGAGACTTTTCTCCATCCCATTCCAACATACAATGATAGTTTCTAATGATGGTCAAGGTGGTGGGTATAGAAATTTTAATGGGAGTACATGTCAATCAGTTGACGGTCATTACATCTTCTTTTGCAGTTCTTATGGTTGATGCTAACTGAACATGTTTTAGAAACTCAAACAAATATAGCATTTCTAAAATTCCTGTAGTAGTTTCAAGGAAAAGGAAGTTTGGGAACCACCAAGAAGTGTTGATTCTGGCAAAAAGCTGAAAAGATGTCTAAAAGAATTTTGCATCATAATTTGAGTAGAAGGGAAGCTAATACAGGTATATCCATCAGATGTGAATGGAATTTGGTTTTATTTCAACTAGGTGTAGGAAATTGCTAAGATAGGTAATTCCTGCTTCTCATAACCTAGTGTGTAGAAATGAATCTACACATTCCCTTTGCTGGTTGACATAAGGGAGTACAAATATTTGGAGACACACAGGGTGTCCAGCAACAGCAAACCTCAGTCAATGAACAAAGAACCAGAGTCTATACTAGTAAGTGTCATTAAACAAAGATGTAGAGACATTATGTTCTATCCATCATGATGAAACAATCACCTTCAAGTTCTATGTCATTTTCATGAGCAGCTTCTAACATTGACATTCCAACTGGAACCTTGATTAGCTTTTCCTCACCATCCTTGTCAACAAATGTCACAGATATCCTGCAAGGTTGACCATGTATAATGAAGAAACTGTGCACAAGCAAGTAAACTGCACCTAACCTTACAGCAGGAAGAAAGATTTATACATGAAACACATGGAGGACTATTGCAACAGATATATAATGGAAATTCTGAACTCACTAAGACTTCAGTATGTATGACTATCAGGTAGTAAGGATGAGCAAGGCAGCATCAAAAGCAAATATGAAACATCAAAACTTTTATCCATATGCTTCAAGAAATATCACACTCAAGAATTGATTTTTCTTACTGAGAGGAAATGCACAGTTACCGGAAGCACATAAAAATCAACTATGACCAACTAAAAGATCAAATAATGATGTAGGATGACATAAGCACCTATCGTTTAAAGGCAATCACACCAAAAATTCTAAGTGATCATGCTTAAAAGAACAAAATAATGACAGTATTTGTTTATTAGCTGATTTCTTGGAAAAGATCCATGTCTTTTTTAGAGATTAGAAAAATTAGCCAAGTAAAATAAGAATGCAAAAAATCTTGTTGATCAAGCAACCAAGAGGACTTGTCTAAACTAGAACTTACTAGGATTACCAATTATGTTGTACTAGCCATAAGGACAGAGATAAGTATTTTGCAGTATACTTAATCTAGCAAAACAGAATATCCTTACAGAGACAAGACATTAAAAATCCTCAAGCATATGTGCAATGCCCAATCATAGATTAAAAGATCAATAACCTACTTTTCCGTCTGCTCACTCCCTTCCTCTTGAGCTTTATCAGAGGATGTGGTAGAAAGAGTACGGTTCCTCTGCAAAAGCAACATTTTAAAAATAATAAGACATCAACATGTTCAAAGTTGTTGTCTAAAGAAGCTCAAAGAAAAATAAAAAAGAAATGCATTATTTCTTGATAAAGATGCCTATTTCATAGCAATTACAAGACAAAATATTCCAAGGCAATGGTAAGAAATGAAAAATATCCACAAACCACAGCAAAAAGATGGACACAATCTCAATTATCATTTTAAGAAGAGGAAACTTGAGTAAAGGTAAACCAAGGCATTTTGTGCAACAACACAGAAAACAATGGCTGAGCAGTTCCTTGATAAAGGGATAGGGATGTGTATAAGAAAAAAATAGTAGAAGGCGAGACTTGGCACACTGGTATAGAGTCCTGTACTCAAGGTAAACAAACCACCATACTTCTAATTTAAGAGAAAATGTTCACATACATTTAACCCTCCTTAAACACTGTTTTATGATGTTAGCAGGAGCATTGTGCATTGAGCTGCTCTTTACAGAATCTAACAAAGTTTTATAAACTTCCATCAGCTTTTCTGTAAGATTGCAACTTTAGTTTCACTCTCTTACATACAAAGAGTTGCACATCAAAAACATAATGGAGGAAGAGAATCAACATGAAAATTGGTTTGTGCTCCAGCAATTACAAAAGGCAATAGAGTGGCATGGTGTTAAAGACAATTTTTCGCAGCTGGAAGAATCAAGACAAATAATGGGGTGCATGAAGTCTGAACTACTGGTCTGTTAAACCTTGGTACTAAACTTCAAACATAATACCTCTCTCTTTGAGAAATTAAGAACTTGCCACTCCAGTTTAAAGTTTTATGTATTCCACAAGCGTGATAAACCTAAAGACTCCACTTTCTCAAATGTGTGTGATTTCTGCTCTTGTTCTCTCAGAAACAAGGTATCCCTACTTCCACAATTTTTGGAAGTAATTACTCGAAAATTTTCATCTGAATGTTAGCATTCTAAAACTCATCAGGTACAATATTATCAATTCTAAAATTGATAAAAGTGCATATGCTTAATAACCTTCAATGCTTTGCCTAAACAATTCAAATTACATAAGCATAAAGTGAATCTAAGTAACCAACCATATAAATGGGGAGATTTCCTCATCATAACTTTGTTATGGATACACCCGCCCTGAGATGGTGATTATTTTCTCGGAATTATTTCATTCATTTCCTGCTCCAGTGACCCACCTTTTAAGTTATAACCTTATTTCTGCCCAAATTTTTAAGGCAAACCCTCCCAATTTCCATCTTTCTCATCCAATCCAATGGCTCTCTTTCCACCCCCTCAACGTAACCCTAGTATCTACCATCTATCTTCCGTACCATTACTTGTCCACAGTCAAATTGCCCACACAGCCATCCTTAACCTATATAACCTATACCTATCCATAATGTGGAGAAACCAATGTTTGGGGATAGAGAAGGCATGGCAGATGAGAGTTTGGGAGCAGTGGATTGAAGGATGGGGTTCAGAGGATATGAATGCCTACACAACTTTGGGAGTATCTGATTGTTCAAAATTCTAGACAAGAAGGTTGCCACTAAAAGGCTAAAACCATGCAATGGGCAAAGCAAGCTTATATAAAAATCGACATATAACAAGAGGGGAAGGAGATAAAGAAAAGGTCAATCGACATATAACTATGAAATATATGTAATAGATAAAGAAAAAAATAAGGTTAACATGTATAAAAGCTTGAAAGCAGGCACTTAATGTCATAAAACCTACAAATTCGGTGCATGAATCATACAAAATTACAGCTTCAAGGGTCCTCAACTTTAGAAATTCAACTAACCAGAAAGTGTAAATAATTATTGAAAGTCCCTTCATAATAACCTCTTCGAGTATCGGTAAATTTTCCTGCCAAAGAAGAAGCAAACATGGAGAAAAAGGATCAGGAAAAAACTAAAAAGGATACAGTACATACTTCTATAGCATGCCACCATGTGACGAGATAACATGACAAGTAAAAAAATCTTGTTAGTACTATGTCGATAATGAATCTAGGCCACAAAGAACACAGATGCAAAAACAGCCTCCCCAAAAAAAATGCTTAACTGATGAATTTGCAAATGCTAGTTCATTAATACCAAAGTTTCTGCACAACATATGACAGATTTAGAAACAATAAATGGGTTAATAAATTTTGGGGGATGATTAGCTACTGCCTCATTGTCACATTACAGAGAGATTGCTTCTCTTCTTCCAATATATGTGTCACCTTTTCACGGCAAAACGAAAACTTTTTATTAAAAAACCGCCAAACTAACTTATATATATAAAAAAGCCCTAGGGAAAAAAAACAAACTTCGCGGCTTCAGAATCAACAAAAATCACTGTTTCAACAAGTCGCTTTAAACCTTACAACATATCACTGAAAATTTACACTTCGTGATCATGAAACAATCGAACGACATAACACTCAGATTTAACACACGAAACGAAACAATAGATGGAGAAATAGAGAAAAGGAGAACGATGGAGGATCACCTCTAGTAGCCTCGCCGGTGATCCGGGCTCCGAGACGCGAGAGCCTCGAGAGGAGCATGAGATACCGATGAACCCGAACCCCCAAACAATCCCTCAGCGAATTACTCAGAGAGAACTCGGGGGCTTTTCACGGCGGCGCGACGGCTTTAAACGGGTCTGATTTTAGATCCGGAACCCGCTAGAGACCTTATCTTTTTCTTCCCTTTTTTTATTGTTATTAATATGCCCTTAGCAATAGAAAATTATGCTAAATATATGTAATAATAAAAAAGTAAATAGAATGATATGGGTAAATTCCAACAGACACGTGACCTCATCCAGAGTGGCGACATCCGAGCACCCATCCGATTGGCACTAATCCTAAACTCAGACACCCGTTTTGGATAAAAAGGGTGCTTCTCAAATCTAGGCATGGGAAGAGGTGGTAAAGAGATAAGGTGAATACCATGTCAAGAGATTGTCATGCATAATGGGCCAGCTACGTTTCCTATCGTGGTTACCATGCAAAGTCAAGAAGCAACCATGTAGAGCCAAGAAGCAATTTCGTCAAGACAAGACAAATCAAAGGCAGGTGCATGGCAAAAGGCAACTGGGCAGCATGGAATCATAGAAGATCAACAAATTAAAGGCGTGACTAACGTGAAAGCGTATCAAGAGCGTGCTGATCAACAGAAGTTTACAGAGGGGCGCGATAATCATGTCACGCGTCGACAGAGCACTCGCGAGATCAAAGGGAATTCACAGTTCGTTGATTTCGTGATGGACAATGGGCATGGCACAATAAAAGGGGTGGACGCTCTCAGTGGGAGGGCATCGAAGAAGTAAACTCAAGGCCTTATCCTTAGCGAGGAGAAGGAGGACTTCGTCAGTGAACCTGGTTCGCGGCGGAGTATTTATCTATCTTATTTTCCTTTCTGTTTTCTTGTTGTTGAGTTCTGAGAACTCTTAGTTGTGGTTGCTTTTCTGTTGCTATTCATTGCAAGAATAGCTTTCTTGGTGAAATAAATTGAAGATCCTGTTATTTTCACTTCTCTTGGTGGAGTATTCTTGTGAAAACACTTCATTGGTGCTTTCATTGATTCTCTGCCGGTCATTAGAGAACACTCATCTGAAGGATTTACAGACACGGTTGGATTCCTTGGCGGCTATGGTGGAGCATCGTGAGGAAAAATACCAGGCGGTTGAACAAAGTCTCCTCAACCTTAACCAACGAGATGAACACAGGGAGGAGCGTTTCATCTTTATGGAGTAGACTCTTCCAAGTATTTACAAACACATCGAAACACAACAGACATCCCGAAGCACCACTCCACCCGTCTCCTTCCCGGTGATCAGCTTTCTGGTGTTGACTGAGGAACCACCGCTACCAGCTGCACCTCTTTGAGCTGTTCGTTTGGAGTTTCCTAAGTTCGACGACTCCAACGCACTTCACTGGATATTCAAGGCCGAGCAGTACTTCGATTATTATGACCTCTCGGATAAATATCGATTGAAGATCGCTGCCATCCATTTTGACGGCCCGGTCGTCCCCTGGTACCAAATGTTGCAGAAGGCCGGTGGTGCAACATCATGGTCGGAGCTCACAAAGGCGATCGAAGCTACCTACGGCCCTTCCGTCTTCGAGTTCCCTTGCTTCTCTCTCTTTAAGATAACCCAGGTCGACTCTGTTTCTTCTTATTATTCTCAGTTTACCGCCTTGGCGAATAGAGTGGACGAGGTCTCTTCCGAAGCCTTGTTGGACTGCTTCATTAGCGGTCTGAAGAAAGAGCTCCAACGAGATGTTATTCCATGGAAGCCCGACAGTATCTCTAACATTGTCACTCTGGCTCGCCTATATGAGGAAAAGTACCATCCACCTGGGCGTTTTCCGCCTCAGCGACAGGTCTTCAGTCCCGACATATATGCAACAGCTAAATCTGTTTCCTTGGGTCGCCCGGAACCATTGGGTCCCAACCGTGGTGTCCTGCAACCTGGGACTCGAGCACCACACCATACTTCAGCACCCAACAATAGTTATAAGTGGATGAGCATTGAAGAAATTCAACTCCGTCGTTCCAAGGACCTTTGTTTTAGTTGTGATGGACCTATTCGAAGTTCCATAAATGTGCTAACAAGAAGCTGCTTCTTCTCCAATGGGATGACGACGAGCCCTAGTCACCTGACACGGAGTTTGTGCTCGACCCTGGTCCTTCTGATTCCGGTGAAGACCTAGCACCTAAAATGGCTTTCAATGCCATGAATGGTGGGTCTACTGCTGGCACCTTACGGTTCATCGGATCCATCCGAGGGCACTCCATTCAAATATTGTTAGATGGCGGAAGTGACGACAACTTTTTGAAACCTCGCATGGCTAAGTTTTTTCAGTTGGATGTCTTGCCAACCAAACCATCCAAGGTACTAGTTGGAGATGGCAGCTCCCTCCAAATCGAGGGAAGGGTGAATGACCTTCAGGTACAAGTGTAAGGCACTACTCTCACTTTCCCAGTCTTTGTTCTACCTATTGCCGGTGCAGATCTTATCTTGGGAGCGGCATGGCTGGCCACGCTGGGCACCCACTTGGTGGATTACATCAAACTCAAAATTCAATTCTGTTTAGATGGGAAGTTCACCACACTGTAAGGAGAGCAACCTTCCGCTCCCCTACCTACCTCCACGAGTCAACTTCACAGATTCAATACTACTGACTCTATCGCTCAATGCTTTACATTAACCTATCTCAATCCCAACGAGGATCAGTTGATAGCACCCTGCCCCTCTGTGGAGGATAAAGCACTCCATTCTACTGGGAACACCTCGCTACCAATACCAGCTGACCTGCAAGCTATCTTACTGACTTTTCAAGACGTCTTTACCATTCCTGCATACCCCATCACGGTCTTGCAACCACAGCATTCCGTTACTTCCTGATGCGAAGCCTGTTAAGCTGCGACCATATCGGTACGCCCATAGCCAGAAAACATAGATCGAGTTAATGGTGTAGCAGATGCTTCGTGATGGCATTATTGAACCAAGCAACAGTCCCTTCTCTTCTCCGGTGATTCTAGTCAAGAAGAGGGACGGGTGGTGGCTATTTTGCACCGATTATAGGGCTCTCAACGCAATCACGGTGAAGGACTCCTTCCCGATTCCTACTATTGACGAGCTCCTTGACGAGTTGCATGGTGTTGAGGTATTTTCCAAGCTCGATTTGCGCTTTGGGTACCACCAAGTTCTCTTGAACCCTACTGACAAGCACAAGACTGCATTCCAGACGCATCATGGGCATTTCCAATGGCTGGTGATGCCATTTGGCCTCACAAATGCTCCGGCGACCTTTTAGGCCCTTATGAACAACATCTTTATTCCATACTTGCGCAGGTTTGTCTTAGTTTTCTTTGACGACATTCTTATTTACAGTGCGACATGGGAACTACACTTGATGCACCTGGAACTCGTGCTCTCACTCCTCCGGAAACATCACTTACATGCGAAGCAATCCAAGTGTCAGTTTGGCCTCTACCATATTGAATATCTCGGCCATGTGGTGTCCGGCTCCGGCGTCGCAATGGATAGTCACAAAACCTAGGCCATTGCAGAGTGGCCAGTGCTTACCACTGTGAAACAACTTCATGGTTTCCTTGGCTTGAGCGGTTATTACCGCCGTTTCATTAAGAATTATGTATCTCTTGCTCATCCTTTGACAGATATGCTCAAGAAGGATCGCTTCCACTGGAGTGCAGCATCACAGCATGCCTTTGAAGCCTTAAAGCAAGCAGTATCTTCAGCTCCTGTGCTAAAGTTGCCTGATTTCTCCAAGCCCTTTGTTCTCGAGACGGATGCATCCGGTGAAGGTATTGGCCAGTGCTGAGCCAAGACAACCACCCATTAGCTTATTTTTCCAAGAAGCTTATACCAAGGATGCGCACGCAATCGGCATACACTCAGGAATTCTTTGCTATAACAGAGGCGATCGCCAAGTTCAAGCACTATCTCGTGGGACACAAATTTGTTATCCAGAGTGATCAACAAGCTCTGCAACACTTAACAAATCAATCCATTCACACTCCTGAACAATAGCGATGGGTTACTAAACTTTTAGGCTATGACTTATCCATTGAGTATGAGCCGGGCAAGGACAACAAGGCGGCTGATGCACTCTCTCGTTGTTTTCAACTGGCGGTCTCTCAGTTTCAAACTGCAATCTCAATGGAGCTCCAACAATTGCAGCACCAAGACCCTTCATGTCTTTCCCTTATTTAATCCCTGCATGAGGGTACATTGCTCCCTGGCCCCTATGACTGGAAGCAAGATCTCTTATGGTACAAAGGTCGTCTTGTGGTGCCTAATGATATGGCTTTCAAACAAAAACTCTGCCATGAATTTCATTCCACCTTGCTAGGTGGGCATGCGGGTTCCCTGCGTACATTTGCCTGGATCGCCAAGAATTTTTTTGGGCATGGTATGCGTAGTGAGATAGCTCTCTTTATTAAGACTTGTCTCATTTGTCAACAAGCCAAAGACATGAATGCTAAACCGGGTGGATTGCTGCAACCTCTGCCCATACCTCTCAAAATATGGACTGATATCACCATGGATTTTATCATTGGTCTTCCTCCTTCCAAGGGATATTCAGTGATTTTTGTGGTCGTTGATCGACTGTCCAAATATGGACACTTCATTCCCATGCATGCTGATTTCTCGAGTCGCTCGGTTGCTGAAGCATTCATCCTCAACGTGGTGAAACCCCACGATGTTCCACAATCAATCATCTCTGACCGTGACAAGGTTTTCACTAGCAAGTTCTGGCAACACATCTTTCTCTGAATGGGGACTACACTCACAATGTCTTCCGCCTATCATCCTCAATCGGACGCCCAGTCAGAGGCGTTGAACCGCTGCTTAGAGATGTACATGCGGATTTTTGTTGTTGATAACCCACGCACTTGGGTCGACCTCCGACCTTGGGCTGAATTGTGGTACACCACCGCTCACCAAACAAGCATCGCCATGACCCTATTCGAGGTGGTGTACGGCCGCGATCCCCCTGCCTTGGTCCCTTGCTATCCTGACGCCTCCGATCCCCTTAATGTTTCAGCACTGCTTCATCAAAGGTCCTTGGTTTTAGCTCAATTGAAAAATAACCTCATCAAGGCACATTCACGCATGAAGACGATTGCTAATACAAAGCGCATTGAGGTGGAGTTTACTGTGAATGATTGGCTGTTTGTCAAACTTCAGCCATATCGTCAATCTTCTGTGCAACTACGCAAGAACCAGAAACTCGCTATGCGCTATTTCGGTCCGTTCCAGTCTTGAAGAAGATAGGTCCCGTTGCCTATAAACTCCAGCTTCCACCAAATGCTCGCATACACCCAGTATTCCACGTTTTATTGCTGAAACCCTGCCACGACGACCCACACAGCTCCACAGTTCCACTTCCTGAGTTGACGGATGCTTCTGTCCCTCTTATTCAACCAGCAGTTCTTCTTTAGGCTCGCCAGGCCATCCGCAACGGACGTCCAGTTACGCAAGCCCTCGTTTAATGGGACGGCTTGGACAGTACTGCTAATACATGGAAAGAGTTGGGCCACCTCCAACGTCAATTTCCATCTCTTGACCTTGAGGACAAGGTCACTTTTGATGAGGAGGGAAATGTCATGCATAATGGGCCAGCTACGTTTCCTATTGTGGTTACCATGCAAAGTCAAGAAGCAACCATGTAGAGCCAAGAAGCAATTACGTCAAGACAAGACAAATCAAAGGCAGGTGCGTGGCAAAAGGCAAATGGGCAGCATGTAATCATAGAAGATCAACAAATTAAAGGCGTGACTAACGTGAACGCATATCAAGAGTGTGCTGATCAACAGAAGTTTACAGAGGGGCACGATAATCATGTTATTCGTCGACAGAGCACTCACGAGATCAAAGGGAATTCACGGTTCGTTGATTTTGTGATGGACAGTGGACATGACACAATAAAAGGGGTGGACGCTCTCAGTGGGAGGGCATCGAAGAAGTAAACTTAAGGCCTTATCCTCAGCGAGGAGGAGGAGGACTTCGTTAGTAAACCTGGTTCGCGGCGTAGTATTTATCTATCTTATTTTCTGTTTTGTTTTCTTGTTGCTGAGTTCTAAGAACTCTTAGTTGTGGTTGCTTTTCTGTTGTTATTCCTTGCAAGAATAGCTTTCCTAGTGAAATAAATTGAAGATCTTGTTATTTTCACTTCTCTTGGTGGAGTATTCTTGTGAAAACACTTTAGAGATAAGTATGACAAATAAACTCCTTGACATAGAGGGGATGTGTGTTGAAAGCCAAGGAAGGTGATAAGAAAGGAGAGAACCAAGAGAAAGATAAGCAACTTCTTATGCACTAAGCTCCTCCTCCACAAAAAAAAAGTTTTTTTAATGATTTATCATCGAAGCCAATCGGGGTACCAAACCTGCCCCGACTAGTTATCTTTCTCTATTGCAGGCTCTCCGATGAGTAAGGAAGAGCCAACCACTATCTTCTCTTGTGACTGTTGATTCACTATAAATAAATCTCAATTGTCAGTCGAGACCTGATTTAATCTCGAGGAGTGGGTTTTTACACTAACATAAAATTATTATGCAAAAGACAAAAAAAAAAAAATTACAGACGTAGTCTAGACTGTCTAGTTAAGTTTATATTTATAAAGTAATTATCAAGAAATAATCCAGGTCACGTGGGCACGTGATGCCATCTCACTGTTATAACTTATAAGCGCAAGACCCAACGAATATCGTCGCCACTGCACTCTCTCCGAAGGAGAGCGAGCGACGAAGAGAATCGGAGACACTTATGCGTTTCTAGGGTTAGGGTTTTGCCTATAATCTAAGGTCCGCACTTCTTCTACTCTTCTTTCGATTCTTTTCATTCAATTCCATACTTGTTGAGATATTAGGGATTTAACTTGCATATCCTGAAGGTATATTTTCCGTTTTTTATTGTGGCCGTCTAGGGTTCTATCCGCTTTGGTTCATTGGGTTATTGTCGTAATAAGGGGATGTGATAGATTTCATTTTACACCAGTTGTTTCTCAGAATGAATATTGTTTAAACCTAAATATTTTTTGATGGAGTGAATAATCAAGATATTGGCTTGTTGAGGATTTTGTTTTCGTCGTGAGAAGGATGAAATTTTCCTTATCTGGGAATCTAATAAGCTGGTGGAAGATTGATTTGGTATTTTTGTGAACGTGTAATTATATAAGAAAAAAACTGCAGGGCATGGAATTTCCTCTATGTTAGTTCTTTCAGAGTTCCCAAGAAGATTTTTTAAAATTGATTTGATTTGAGGGTGTAAGTGCATTTTGTATATTTTTTTGATAAATGTGGGCAAATTACTGTTTATTTGATAGAGACATGCTTCAATCCCTCGACTTCTCATTTTGAGAGAGGGTGTGTTAACCCAACTTTTCTTGAAAGTTGTTGTGTAAGTGCACATCTGAATGGACATAGTTCTTTCAGAGTTCCTGATTTGATTTGAGGGTGTAATTGTAAAAAAAAATCATAAATATTGACAAACCACTATTTAATTGGTAGAGGCATGCTTCAATCCCTTGACTTCTCATTTTGAGAGGGAGTGTGGTCTGTGTAAGTACACATCTGAATGGATGTTTCTATCAGTTTCACATGATTTATTTGGCTAGTGAGCCATATGGAGTGGATTTTCACCTTCCAATCAGGGGCCAGTGGCTGTAGCATTTATAGCATAATGTATATAAGGATACCAGAGAACCCCTTGACCATGAATCATATGCGATCCAATCTCTTGCGCATCCATTAAAGTTTCATTTATATTTAGAGAAATGGCCTGCTCATTGCTTCCCATCCCAGAGATTTTGGTCCCAAAGATTTTATATTTATTATTTTAGACCAACCTTGAACTTACTTGGAATTATAAGATCTATTGCACTTGTTTTTTTTTCTTCTTCTTATTATTATTTTGTATTTTTGTGCTTATGCAGGAATTTAAGCAATTTATTCATTGGTTTGGAATATGGGTGAGACTGGGAAGCGCTATCGTCATCATGAAATTGATGGTAAAAACCAGAAGAGAAGATCTGGCAACATGGAAAATACTGGTGATGGGGAATTGGTTGTGTATCGCATACTCTGCCCAGATAGTGTTATTGGTAGTGTAATTGGAAAGAGTGGGAAAGTGATTAATTCCTTGAGACAAGAGACACTTGCTAAGATCAAGGTCGTCGATCCTTTTCCTGGTGCAGAAAAGAGGGTTATTTCCATATACTGTTATGTCAAGGACAAGGACCCTAATGATGCTGACGAAGATGCTGCCTATCCGCTATGCCCTGCTCAGGATGCTCTTCTTAAGGTTCATGCTGCTATAGTAAATGCTCTGGAGAACAGTGGTGATTCAGACAAGAGACACAAGGAAGAGGCCCTTATTCTTGTCCCAGCTAGCCAAGCTGCAAATATTATAGGCAAATCTGGAGCTACTATCAAGAGACTTAGGTCAAAGACTAGGGCTAACATCAAGGTTTACCCAAAGGATCCTAATGATGCCACTCATTCATGTGCAATGAGTTTTGACAACTTTGTCTCGGTAACCACTCCCAATAACTTCAAATTTTATTTTAATCAATTTAATATTGGTATTGCTGGTAGTCATCCTTCTGCATCAAATTCTCTGCCAAAAATACCCTGATCTTGCTTTATCTTCTGTATATAATGTTGCTGATCTTTTTACAAATTAATTCTTTTGATACCACTGGAGGTTTTGTTGTGGTGTGGCTCTCCAAGTAGGTATTTGACATATGGATGGAGCCATACAAACTTTATCAGTAATCAACACCACATTTCCTTTTCTTGCTGCCAGTGATTTTGGTGTGCATCTTATATTGTTGAAGTCAACTTATGTTAGGATTTACTATCAATTGATGTGAAGTTTACTGTTTGCCTTGCTATCAGAATCACATTGCAGATCCTCTTTTTTAGGTTTCAGTCATTGTCTGTCTCCAGAATCATACTTTTTATCTTTTTTTGTATGAGCAGATAACAGGTGACGCTGAAGCTGTTAAAAGGGCACTATTTGCAGTATCTGCTATCATGTACAAATTTTCTCCCAAAGAAGAGATTTCCCTTGATACTGCCATTCCAGAACTTCCACCTAGTATAATTATTCCGTCAGATATTCCTATTTACCCTGCTGGGAGCTTTTATCCCAATGTAGATCCCATGGTTCCTCCTTCGAGATCTGTGCCTCCAATTATGGGTGCATCGCCCCAAGTGCCCGAACTCCATGGATATTCTGAGACTACTAGCACATGGCCGATTTATCATTCTGCCCTTCCAGTTGTTTCAGGATTTTCTGGTACATCACGAACAGAGGAGCTAGTTGTCCGTATTTTATGTCCATCAGACAAGATTGGACGGGTTATTGGTAAAGGAGGGAGCACAATTAAAAATATCAGGCAATCCAGTGGTGCGCGTATTGATGTTGATGATACTAAAGATGAATCCGAAGAGTGTCTAATAACTGTATTCTCTAATGAGGTATGGACCATTCCCTTTATCCATCTACTTTAACTATTGTCTTGGTGCATTTGAGTGATGCATTTTGTATTCACAGTCAACCAATGACGCCAAGTCTTCTGCCGTTGAAGCTGTTTTGCTTCTTCAAGGAAAGATTAATGATGAGGATGATGAGACTGTTAAAATTAGGCTTCTTGTTCCTTCAAAGGTAATTGGTTGTCTTATTGGTAAGAGTGGTTCAATTATAAATGACATGCGAAAGACAACAAAGGCTGATATTCGCATCTCAAAAGGTGAAAAACCCAAGAATGCTGCTTCCGTTGATGAGCTTGTGGAGGTTTGGCCTGCTATCCCAGCCTCTCATCCTTGTGTTTGTCTAACTTGTAATATTTAAATCATCTTCTACTCTTTGGTATTTCCCAGGTGTCTGGAGAGGTGGTTAATGTTCGTGATGCACTTGTTCAGATTACTCTTAGGCTCAGGGAAGACGCTTTAAAAGATAGGGACGGAATTCAGAATGCACCCCCAGCAGATCCTCTTTACGCTAACAGTCTCCCTGTGCCTCCAATACTGTCTACTGTTCCTCCACATGGCTTACTGGGGTATGATCAACGACTTGAACCTAGTAGATCATTAGCTGCTTCTTCAACTAGCAGTTTATTTGGGTACAGCTCTCTGCAGGTATTTTAAATGCAGTCTTATCATTCTTCTGAGATTCTATTTCATTTCAGTAATTCATTTCTGACATTATTCTATGTGCCTTTTACTGTATCCCAAGGTTGGGGACAATGGGTTTGGATCACGTTCTTCATTTCCATCCAAGACATTTGGAGGGTATGTATGCTTCATTTATGCTTGTTCAAATCTAGACTCTCGTATGATGCCATCTTGGACCTCTGTCCAATTTGTTGGTTCCTTTCCTTGTTTAAATTTTCCTCTCTCTGAATAAAATGATGATGTTTTCCAATTTCTTTGTTTACTTTAGCTAGATGTATTCTACTGTATTTTATTTTATTTTTTAAATCTAGAATGGATAAGTTGCCTGTTAGCATCCATGGCTTGCCTCTGTTGCTTTTGAATTTTTTTGGTAATTTGTGTTTCCATTTATATGAATGTACAGAATCACTTCATTCTTTGAGATGGTCATACCTGCAACTGCAGTGGCAAAGGTTATGGGGAAGGGTGGAACAAATATCGATAACATTCGGAAGGTGAGTTAAGGGGGATAGTCTCTCCTTGTTATTCCACTTCCTTGTACTTCGATTATTTATCCTTGCTGTATAGGTTGATTAATCACTGTTGCAACAAAATAGTGCTATGCAGTTCTTACTCATGTTGTAGTCTGAAATGGGGATCCAGGATTAACCTTCAGTGATAAAGATTTTTTTATGCAAATTAGTGTGTTGAACTTTGAAAAACAACCTTAGTGCAGAATTTACAGATGGATGCATGATGGGCAACATTCAATGAGAATGTTGAATTAAAGACTAGTTGTCATTTTTAAACAGTATTGTTCATGGGTAATTTGCAAAAAGTATCTAGTTGACCTTTCAAACTGATGAGGACCTTCTAGAACTTTATATACTATTTCTAAATCCTTCTTACGAGATAGATGATCATCACTTTTACCTAGCAGTGAATTGCATCTTGCAACTAGTCATATGTCATTATCTTTGTTTTGCTTATACTTCCGATCTGGTGCTATTGCAGATATCTGGAGCTCAGATAGAAATTGTCGATTCAAAGTCCTCTCGTTCTGAGCGCATCGCTCAAATATCTGGCACACCTGAGCAGAAACGTACAGCAGAGAATCTGATTCAGGCATTTATCATGGCAACCTGAGACAAAGAATATGGGCCAATCAAGTGGGTGGTGAACCTATCTCTTGACTGCAATTCAGTTTCCCTTCTGGTTTTCTCACCTAGCTTCCTCTAGGTTTCTTCTTGCCAGAAATCTGCCATGGTTTCTAGAAATTCTAGTGGGATCTTATTCGCTCTCTGTCAGTTGAAAATCATGAAGAACTCGCAGCTGACTTGGTTTTTTTTTTGGAGAGTATCTTTCTATACTAGTGAATTTGTCTTCTCTATTATCATCCTAGAAGTCATAGGCTCTTTCTGGTCTTCCGTTCTTGATGTTTGTTCTTCAGCAGTTAAGCTTCTCTAGCTAGCATGAAAATCTGTGTTTCCTGTTATCAACTCTTTAAATGACTGAACCGTCGTTGTTCATGATATATATACTTAAGTATCTTGGAAAATCCCTTTTCTTCCAGAGCTTTGCAAGTAGTATCTATCCTCAGGATGGATGATGTGATCGTGTTTGATCGCAGAAAATGCAACTGAGCTGATTTATATCAGTTATCATTAACACCAATAAATTATGTGCTGGAGTTATCCTCACGAACCCTGGCAGCTTCAACTTCCCTTTTCTTCTTGGACATGCAATTTGGAAGAAGAATTTATTACCAGTTCGATGCTTCTGTTCTGTTCTGGAACTGCAGACCCTTGTGTTTCATCATCTTGAGATAGTTATATTCTGCCATTGTAATCTTGCTTGTTTATACTTGTAAATTCCCCATTGCGATTTCAGGTTTATTATGTTTTCCGCTGAATACCTAGTTCCCAGTGCTGTTCTTGAATCCGTATATTGACTTGACAATATCTTGTTCGAGTATTTACCCAATGTGCTCTTCCTAGTTCTCTATGCTATCTTTGACATTGATGTTAATTTGTTTGTTCATTGTTCTGTTCTTGTTCAAATCTTGACTAAACTTCTTTTGGAGAAAAGCTTCCTAGATCGTAGAGAATAACCCATCTTTTCTTACACAAGCTAACATTGTATCTAGCACCAATGTAGTGAGTCTGGTGACCAATCTGTTGAAATCTTGAGGGCATTCTTTTACTGAATGCCTCATGAAGTAGTAGCAGCTGCCTTTTGGGATTACAGTTTTGTATTGGCAGGATGACCTGAAAGGTGGTGGATGAGCTTTGTTTTTTGTTAGCTCTGCAACTGCAAATGCAGTGATCAATTTCATCAGCTTAGTTGCTTGATGTTCTGTAAAATAGTAGCAGCTGCCTTTTGGGATTACAGTTTTGTATTGGCAGGATGACCTGAAAGTTGGTGGATGAGCCTTTTTTTTTTTGTTAGCTCTGCAACTGCAAATGCAGTGATCAATTTCATCAGCTTAGTTGCTTGATGTTCTGTAAAATAGTTGCGGCATGCCTTTGTTTTGATGTAATTTGATGATGTTGATATGTTTTCTGCCTGCAGAGATGATAACTGAGTTCAATTCCCATGGTTCCATTTTAACTTGTTTTGAAACACCAACTCTTTCTGAAAGTTGAAGTTATCAGTTGTTAGTTGTAATTAAGTTGTGCTGTATGCAATGAATTCCATTTCCAGGTTCACCTTGCTTGATTCAAAATTTTGTTATAATTACAACAACAACAAAGTTTTAATCTCATAATAGATGGGGTTGGTTATATGAATTCTCTGTCTCCATATAGCTTTGTCAAAGACAGGATCTGGATCAACATAGGTCCTTAGACATTACTTCTCTTCATACAATTTTTGGTCTACCGTGTCCCTCTTTTTATCCTCTATTATTAAACTATAACATTTTTGTTATAAGTGCTGACCATAAAATCATTATTGATATGAATCACTGTTTGTGTTTGTTATCATTTTTAGTGGACATCATTTTATTTGATTGCAATGTTCAACTTGGTTCTCACCCATTTGAGGGTGTCTATATTAAAAATAGATGCGCAATATTTTTGTATTGTTAACTACTTGGAAGGTAACAGAATCCTAGGAAATGTGAAATGTTGCACGCGATTTCATCTATACCCTTAAAAATGTCTTGTTTGTACAATTACAAATTAATTTCCTATGCTCATATTAGGATTTTAAAATGCTATATATACAACTGAAGGTATACTTGTATAGAGAGTATACATACATGGTCAAATGAGCACAGTTGGAACATTTAAATGGATCCTGTAATGTCAATACAAATCATTAGCTGGCAATGCATTTCATTGTAAGCACCACCAGGGAGACTCTCTTCGGTTTCCTCATCAGTCTTCAACCCATCTGGGCAAATGAAAGGCTATATATATCAGCATTGAATCCCTCTCCTTGCATTACTAGTTTGCAATTATTGTTTCTTGTGTTGTTATTCTTGTTGTTAAAAGTATGGCCAGCAGCATCTCTTGCTCTCTCATTGGTGCGATGCTCCCGGCTGTCCGGGCTCCATCAAGTGTCCATCGTGCCCCGGTAACTTTGACCATATGCAACATTCTCCGTCGAGTGTTGGCCTTGTTTATTTTGTTCTTGCTAAGTTCAATTCTTGTTATTCTTTTGATCACAGAGGGTTGTTTTGGCTGGTGGTCTGAGGGTTCCCAACAGGATTCAGCTCCAAAAGAGCTCAGCAAAGAGATGTTATCCAGTCCCATGGTGTTACAAGACATCAATCTCATGCTCCATTGTGAGAGTTTCTTTCCGTTCCAAAAAGCTCAAGGGATTTGAACTTTGGTTGTTTTATTTTATAGTGGAATTTTGTCTGTTTGTTTGTTTTGATATTGAATGAATGAAGGCCAAGGCAGAGACTCTGCAAGCAGTCCAGAGCACCATTGCCAAGCAATTATCGATTGAAGATTCTACTGTTGCTCCCCAGACCAAGTTTGCTGATCTCGGAGCAGATTCACTCGACACAGTGAGCCTCAATCAAACAAACTAGTCATAATTATGACCTCATTTATCTTCTTTATTATTCCCCTGACTATATAATTAAGTTCTTAATTAATCAATTAATTGAAAGATTAATATGGAATGAAGGTAGAGATTATGATGGCACTGGAAGAGCAGTTCGGAGTGTCAATTGGAGAAGGTGGCGCAGAGAACATCGTCACCGTTCAAGATGCTGCAGACCTCATTGAGAAGGTCAAGGCTGAAACCAACTGAAAACAACTAGAAGATCAACAGCAGTTACAGCACCCCACGAAAATCAGGGATTTAAATTGATGATAATAATAAAAATAATGATAATAGTTTGATGCAAGAATCATTCTGAAATTTCTCAACATGGGAATTTTATTTTTGTTACCTCAAGTGTTGCTTTTTTATGTTTTCATTTGAAGCTTGATGCTTAATTAAATGAGTGAGTTTGCCACATCTGCTACTCTTATTTCCCCTGTTTTCAATATGATTTTATGCTTCATATATACAAATTGAATTTAATGGAACCTCCAAATGACCTACAAAAAGATATTCTGAAAGATGCATAGAACTAACCAGCTCTATTGATGTCTAAAATATATTTAGCAACATCAAAGAAATAATTGCACAAGAAACTGATGAAGAAAAATGTCCGATAAAACTTGGTAACATACATTGAATTCACTCCAAAAACACACATACAACTTATACATCAAAATCCCACAAAAGATTCCAACAAAAGAGGGAAAAAAAAGAGAGGAACCAAAACTATGCTACAATGACACAAACACCAACAAAGAGTCTTCCAAACTCTTTGCTTTATCCTGGTCTTATTACTACAAAAGCTGCAGCTTTTTTTTGTACAGAGTTGCAGCAGACCAACACACTACTCTTCGCATGTCTCTACATCATCTGTCCAAGGAGCTTATTACCACCCTGCAAGCAAAGAACTACAATTTCATACCCTAAATTAAAAAATGGGGAATAAAAATTGAACTTTGAGATTAAATAGTGCTCAATCTCTGAAACTTTCAAACACTTCATTCCCACACAAGACCCAAAATTCACAGGTTCTCTCCTCCTCTTTGATCTCATTCTCATTTATCCATAGACTTAAATCTTTTCATTTGGTATTCTATCTCATATGTTCCAAACTTTTGTCAATTACTTACAGCTTTTAGTGATTCAAAACTTTTTCATTTGTTTTCTCTCAATCTCATTTGTCCAAAGAGCTTATCACCACCCTGAAAGCAAGCAAGCAACGACAGCGAATTCATACCCAAAATTCTAATAAGCAAGATAAGATCTTTATGTTTAACTATCAATCACTGTAGAAATATTCAACTTTGATAACAGAATTAATATTGGATTTCTAAAAATTTCAGCCATAACTTTTCATATATAAAGCTCAAAATCCAAATCTTCTGGTATAGAAAAACACAGCCCCTACTTCTCAAGGATGTATGTATCATATTCTTTTTGAGATAATTCATTATGAAGATTTATGAAAGTCTAGAAACAAACTGGTTCTCAAGGATCAAATTGTAAGCTAAAAACAAATCAAGAGTTGAAAATTATTAGCTTGGAATGCAAATACATACATATATATATAAGCAAATGTGAGGGGGCAAAACACAAAAATCATCATTTGCATTTAGAACCAGGAACTGAAGACATAAATGGCAACATTTCAAGGGGGTGATTTGCAAGAAACAAGAGCCAAAGAGACGAACCAATCGTAGACAGTGGGGGTCCTCGGCTCCGCGGTCGGCGCCGACGTCGCCGGCGGCTTCCTCAGAGACCTCCTCCAATCGCTCCTCGGAGTCCCGGCTATAATTTCCCAAAAAAACTCATCAAATATAAGAAATTTAACCCAAAACCCCAACATCTGAAACCCTAATCGAAAGAAATTGGGGTGTCTTACGGGTGAGGGGTGAATCGGGGGCGCTAGCAGGGGAGGAGGGAGCCGAGTCCGGCGAGTGAAAGCGGTGGCCGGAGCGAACGATGGTGATGCTCCTGGTAACAGATAAGGGCTTGGGGGCGGCGGCGGCCGAGGAGGAGGAGAGGAACGATTCGGGGCGAGGACCGGCGAGGGTTTCGTCCCAGAGGTTATCGAGAAGGCCCATCTCGAGATTTAGAATTTTTTTCTCGGGAGGCGGAGTGGGAGGTTTTATAGAGGATTCCCAGATATTACAGGGGGTTTTGTGCGAAATTCCTGGGCTTTTTTTTTATGGATAAAAAGACCGTCGTTATCTGGCTCGACTCGATTCGGCTCGGCTAGGCTAGGCGTCGTCTCTTACTGTTTTGTTAATTTGGATATTAACCAGAGAATACAAATTTTAATTTTAGTAATACACATTTACAATTTTTTACTATTTTTACTATCTTTGAGTTAATAAATATTTATTATAATTTCCTCAATGTTTAGACATTTCTTATTTGATAAAACTGAGCTGAGGTGAGCCGAGCCGATGAAGGGTGGCAAGAAACTCGGAGGGGACATTGACGAAGTTATCAAAGATCTGGGCCCCACTAGGCTGTCACCCACGTCATCAGATAAGATCGAGCTTTCACCAACCATGAATTGCCACGTCGTGGGCCACCACTCTTGACCCGGCCTTTTTACCAGATACTTTTGTCCCAATTTTACACCTAAATAAAATTAGCAATCACTCCTATTAAAAGCAATATTATTAAAATTAAATTTTGAAATTTGAGTTTTTTTTTTAAATATAGATTCAAAATTATGGTTTATTATAGTGCTATAAATGGCTTTTTTTAAATTATTCTGTTGATGACTTCTAATTTTTCATTCTATTTTGTTTATTGTCAATAATTGGATGAAGATAATCTTTTTTTTGGGTTGTTTGTCTTTTTTTTTTGTTAGTTTGTCCGCCTTAAAATGATTGGATCCACTCAGTTTCAGGGTTAACTGTTTATGAGCATACTATTTCAAAAAAAAAAAAAAAAACTGTTTATGAGTGTACAAAAATTGCACTTTTCATTTTAGGAAAAAAAAATCAAGCTATCTATCAATTATATTAAAGATAAAAATATGAGAGAGAAAAATTTTATATATATATTATAAAATTTCTAAAAAAGTTGTTATCTTAGTTTGATCAAATTACCAAATGTTCCTGGTCTCAAACATTTAGGTGGTTTTATTAAGGTGATAAGTCTAAATCTTATTTGAACATCAATCATTGCCCATCAAATTTATATCATGTAATTAGATAGTTAGTCACTCTCCTAACATTTATACTATAACATAGTTAAAAAAAATGTTGTATTTATAATTTTTTATTTTAATTTTCATTAAAAATATTTTAAAAAAAACACACACACAGATTTGAAGTTTTATGAAACAAAACATGGTTGAGAGTCGAGTATGACAATTCTCAAAAGTGAAATTATCATCTCGTATAACTTTAGGGAACAATAAAATGACAAACAAGAGGGTGGTATGTTAATTTGAGATTTTGTATGATGTATTAATAAAAATTTAAATATGTATAAATTTTAATTATGAATAGCATGAGGCATAAAAAAAAATTAAATAAAATTAAAGGGGGATGAATGATAAGTGGAAATGAGCATCAATTTAGGGGGGCCACTTCTCCATCAATTGAAGCAATGGAAAGGCAGAGATGAATGTGTACAACCATCCATCCAAATGGTTATTGGTTTGCCATTGCTGTCACAATTGTTCATTGGTGGGAGAAAGGCACTCATGTGGCTCTAATTCTTTGTTTTCTTAAAAGTCAAAATGTCTCTTGATTTAGATTTTTATTGGATAAGTTGTGTTTCTATGTTGTCCACTTATTTTCATTCTTTTTGACAAAAGCGGCGAGCGTCCTCCAAAGGGAGTTAAGGATGGACAACATGTACGAAACACGTTCAATGCAACTACACCAATATCTTGCAAGAGGAGTGCTCAATCCCTGATCCGGCCCACGTAAGCATTTAAAGTTCTCACTTCTTAAGAATTAACCTCGATACCAATGAGCCTATCAGCTATTGTTGGTCACTTATTTTCATTCTTTAGGAGGAATATTTCAATATTTTGTTTCGTTGGAAAACTCATAATAATGTAGGTCCTAGTTATTCCAAATAAAACAATCAAAATGGATAAAATAATAATTAATCATATTAATCTGAATTACATAGAAAATACTTATTTTAATTATATTAATTGATTTTAAAAAACTACAAACTTTTTCTCTTCCTTTTGTCCTTGGCATCACAAAGAACATTTAAAAAGACTGAGAGAGAACCATGCATACAATAACACTTGGGTTAATAAAATAATTAATTGATTTCTAAAAATGTTTGAACACAAGGCCTTGGGCCTGGCCCAAAATTTAACTTTAATCACCAAAGGCCGGTCTTGAAAATGGCCCATGTCATTGAAGGACATATATATATATATATATATATATATATATATATATATATATATCCAAAAAATTGTTTAATAAGTAGTAGTTAAAATGTTTGTTTAGCGGACATTGGACAACAATCTTCACCTTAACCAATCTAAAGAAGTGTGGATCGAATGAAAGATATACGCAATGCTACTTTTGTGACAAAACAGAAGAAACGGTATGACACCTCCTTATCCACTGTCACTATGCGACAAACTTATGGTATCACTTTACCCAACTATATCTATCAGTTGAGTGTCATCCCCAAAAGTTACAAGACTATTGTTAAATGAAGCCCACAAAAGGTTGAATCTACTCTCAATGTCCATAACCTGAAACATGTGGTTGAAGTGAAATAAAAGATGTTTTCATCATAAACAATGCATTTATACGAAAATAATTTGTGATATCGATTTTCTAACACTCTCTTAGTTTAATACAACTCATGCGTCTAAAAGGCCAAAAATAATTACAATTAAATTCATTGTCAAAGAGAGTTTGTTGTTCACACAAGAGGAATCACCACAACACCACCTAAGGATAGACTTCAATGACACCCAAAAGTGAAAGAAAGCTTACTCCAAAGGGTCATCATACCCTGCTATATAGGATCATATCTTTGTACTATATACCAATTTACTATTTAAGGAATGGATAGGACCATATGGTTTATATATATACAACTCTTTCATCTCCATATATACAGTGTACGTAAACCCTAAACCCAGCACTTTAATTATGTACCACTAATAAGTGATGAGTGATTGTTTGTGAGGTTTGCCAACTTGTGCAATTGGACAAGTTAAGGTCTATTGTTGTATAGTATATTATATTATCTTTTTGATTTAATCACTCATTGATGTTATTAGAAGAATGGATTTGGGTGAGTGGGGACTTTGCATGTCCTTGTCTCACACCAGGTTTGGCAAGTTGGCAACTTGAACTTGAAGGGAAGTAGAGAAGGAAGGAGGTATATAGAGCTTTGAAGAATTGAGGTATTGAACAGTGTGAGGACCTTTCAAACATCACTCATTCCTCATCTCTTTTGGAGGCATGCATGACACCATGGCCCATCCCCCTGCTCCTCATCAAAACAAAAAGGTGTGGTTGGGATTTGAGGGAGAGATGAAATATCAAGAGAAAGAGGCAAAAAAAAAGGGTAAAGTTATAAATGAAATCAAATAAAAGTTTATTTATTTATTTATTTAGATGTTAATTTGTTCACGAAAAAGTGGTTATTGATTTTAGTATAGATTAGATAGAACAGATAATTTATTTATTGTAAATATTGACTTGATAAATATGTGATTAATTTATGAATGAGTTAATATATACTTGATAAACATATATGTGACATTTTCTATTTATTTTGTAGAGAGAGAGAGTGTGACGAACATGAACATGAACATGAACATTGTGTGGCCTTTGTTATTTCAATTTGGTAGGGTCCTTTCTTAGGTAGGGAGACATGGCTAGCCTTTTTCCAATCAATCACCCCACAGTACCAGTTGTCTCTATTGCATTTAAGGCCATCTTTGGTTCATGAATGCCTATCTTGGATTTAACTATAAATTTTAATTAAAATTTCAAACTAAATCAATACTATTATGATTAAAGTAGCTTTATAATATCGGAATCTATATCGGAGATGATTATTATATGGTAATATGATTTTCCAATCAACATGTCAAAGTGATCTATTTATTTATATTCCATTCAATATGTTTTTTTAAAATGATTTTACTAGTCTGAGGTATATTAAATATATTTGAAAGCTAAAATTAAGAAGAAAAAACCAAAGAAAAAAAAAAGATCTTTGCATATGGTTCAATAAACTGGTCCCCAAAGACAGGAGAACCACAAAACTGTAAAAAAAATATCAATGTTTTAGAACCTCTAGGAACATGAGAGAGAGTCAGAGATCCAATGTGGTCCTTAAAAGGAGGACCTTGAGGTCTTTATTTCACTTTATTTTTTTTATCTTAAATAAAATTCTTAACTTTTCATAATATATGTTTTCATATATCACAAACTTAATATAGTTATTTTTATCAATTGAATGCAAATTTTAAAAATAAATATCTAATATGTAAAAAATTGTCAATTGTTAGTCATTTGTCATACTTAATCCCACAACAGATTCATGTATTCAATCATAAAATTAATTTTTATTTCTATTAAATATTTAATAGGATGTATTTGAGACAATCTTGAATTGACCATTTGTCCTTGTCAATCCCAATCACTAATTTTTTTTTTTTTTGTGAAAATTAGTCTAACACTGTCTTCTTCAATCATACAATTTCTTCATGCTTTCAACATATAAATAAATATATATTGAAACTGAAATTTTGAAAATTTTAAAACTAGACATTTGAGCTCCTGATTTGCCATATATATAAATAGATTGAGAGATTGCAAAATCAAATCGAATCCTTCAATAAAAAAGAACATGAATCATCTGAAGGTCCAATCCCTGGGCAGTCCAAATGGAATCCAAGCTGACTCAATTGTACCACCCATTTGTGGTAATGGTATCAGATATCAGCAAATGGGAAAGACTCAAGAACTCAATAACTTAACCTGAAAAGGAAAGGAAAGACACTACTAACATCAACCTCAAACTTCCTTAAACATCAACCTATGATGAGCTATATCGAGATCTCGGCGTCTCGTGACGATACATCATGCCTTGATGACACCTTTTGCTTCCTCCCGCTCCGCCTCTTGCTGCTGCCACCACCACCACCACCACCACCACCTCTTCCTTTCGATGACACAGCGGCATCATTTGACTGTGAATGCAAAAACACAAACCATATTACAACTCAACAACTCCAATAACATCTTGCAATTGGTAGGTACTTGTGCAACAAGAAGTTGGATAACAAGTCAGCCATGCTTAGTTTAATCATACACCATTATCTAATGAATCGTATAAGTCTGGTAGTCTCATTAAAAAAAATACTTGGAATCTCTACTCATCAAGAATAGAATGTTTCAAATTCGCAATTTTGTAAATAGAATAATTCCAATTGAATTTAGTTTAATAAGAAACAAGAGGATGCCAACCGACGATCTCGGTGGTTTTGGCATATGCGCACTGTTGTCCAATGCTAAACACTTCACCATAAAGACCAACAATACGACGACAACGACAAAAAGAGTGAACATATATCAGTACATGGTATTCAGCGCAACGGGACAAACAAAATGACTCACTGAGGGTATTATGGGTCTACTTTAAGGTAGAGAGATACAGGAAACAGCGGCTGGTCACAAACCATGTGGTTTTCTCATGCATGAGAACAAGATTTAGAAAGAGATGAATGAATGGAAGTCACACTACAACTACAAGTAGGCCCAGAGTTATTATCAACAGTTGACAACTTGGCTTTTCTGAGTGAATGTGTTACTTGGATCATTCTATTTCAAGCTGGCATCAGATCAGCAAAGATAATTCACACAGTCTTGTTTTATTAGATGGATAATATAATAATTGTAATCCTATTAAATAAATCTCGAAATGAGGCATAAAAACCAAAGGTTTTCATATGCATATTCAAATGGCACAAGGAAATTAATTTTATACTCCTGTGATACAAAACATCTTAAATTCTTAAAAAAGGAGGCATATAAAGTGCAATTTTATACATGAAAAAGTTTTTTTTTTTTTTTTTGGATAAAAATTAAAAACTATGCAAATAAGGAAATTTCAAGGATCTAGATGAAAAGAAAACACAAGACTGAGTCCTCACCCCGAAGCAGAACCCGGAGGAAAGGGAGTCCAACTCATCAAGCCTGGCCTTGCCGGAGCTGCCCCTCTTGTTGCCGCCGTTACTTGACGGCGCGCCGTTTGGCGAGGAGGTGGAGGTGGCTGAGGAGCAATGGTGGCCGTAGGTTTCGTTCTTGGGCTTGGGCCCTTGTGGGCCCAGATCTAAATCAGCATGGAACATGTCGACGAATAACTGCTGCAATTCTTCAAAGCTCTCCTGCCCGTTTTCCTGCCAGGCCCTTAGAAAACTTAATAATTACATAATCACAATTTTTTTTTTCAACGCATGTTATAATTAAAAACTCAGTGGAATAGTTCTGTACAGGTCCCTTAGAAAAGGACTTCATTTTTTTTTTAATATCAGATCTATGTCTCCACGCCCGCCCTTATCCCCCTCCTCAAAGTACAGGAGAAGATCAGAGGGGCTGAAACAAACAAAAAAAAAAAACAGTTCTCACAGGGACCTGCACCGAATTTAACCATTATTTGAATTTAAAAACTATATATATTTTTTCCTTTTTCTCAGTATTATAATTAGGCTTACACTGGGCTTGGTTTGGCTCATCATCTGCGCCATTTCCCCCAAGAAATCCCCCATCCCCTAAATTTTTCCAAAAAAAAAAATAATAATAAGAAAATCAACAAAAGAAAATTCATTTTTTTCCATTTATTTATTTAAGAAGAAAGAAGAGCCAGCCAGACGTCAGTGCTGCCGTTAAAGTTAACAACGTACGTTATCGTCATCATCGCTGTCGTAGATTCCGACGTCGTACAGGAATCTCTTGTTGGAGTCAGAGAGAACTGATCAAATCACGGACAAGAAAAGAAGGGCCCCAAAGAAAAAAAAAATTAAAAAAATAGAATTTTTATAACTGAAGTTCAACAGAATAATTCCGTAAATGCAAATAATTATTCAGAAAAATGAAAATTTGGAAGGTGATAATCAAGAGAAATTGGGAATTAGTACCCGAATAGGCTTCCTGGATTTCTTGGAACTTCTCCTTCGCTTCCTCTACGAACTTTGAGCTCCCAGACGAGGAACAACGATCTGGATGCCATCTCTAAAACAATTTTTTTTTAAACAAAATCAATTTCTTTTTTTTTACCCGATTAATAATCAATTTTATTGATATACGCTTTAATTGAAAATTAAGAAAATGACGAGGAAAAGATGTGATCTTGCCGCCATTAGCCCCAAATCACAAAAAAATTACGGTGTTTTATTTTGCTAAAAAAAATTAAAAAAAAAACTAGCTGATTTACATTCTGGTGAAAAGTTCTTGGGTAAATTAAAAATCTTTTGACCGATGTTTCATCATACTTTGATGGAAAATAATAGAAAATGATGAAAAATATGAAATATTGCAGATCATGAAACAAAGTTCGAAGCTTTTGACCGATTCAGCAAAGAAATCACCTTTTTTTTCCCTCAAAAAACCAACTTTTTCAGTCATTCTAATTATTATTATTTTTTTAAAAAAAAAACTACCAAAACGATCCAGTCTCCAGGAAATCACCAACCAATGCAAATCCTCAGAACCCTAAAAAGAAGAAAAGAAAAGAAGAGGAAGGTGAGAATCATCTTGATTCGCAATAATAACGTACCATGGCGAGCTTCTTGTAAGCATTCCGAAGGTCGGCAGCGGAGCACTCCTTCTTCAAGCCAAGGACGGCGTATAGGTCACCGCTCTTCTCGCTGCCGGCGGACATGGAATCCCGACCAAATACCATGAAAAACAGATCCTTAAAACCGAGAGAAAGAGCGCTGCTGCAACACGTAAGAGAGGACTACATCTCGGGCACGCGAAGTCCTATAGATAAGGAAGGGTTCCGTGAGAGAGAGAGAGAACGAGAAGAGTGGAACCCTAGAGAACTCCTCTCCTCCTCAACCCTCAATGAGAGAGAGAGAGAGGAAGAGAAGCCTCCAGAAACAGTCCTTTTTTAACTGCTTCCCTCTACTCCCGTTACCGCTCTTGGTAAACTTACCGTTTTCGGTGAACTCCAATCTATGTTCGACGGATAATCTGGAATTGTTTTTATCTATTTAATCGATTTTAATAAACCCAAATAATTTTATGAAAAAAAAGAAAAGGAATAAATTTTCTCGCACGTCTGACTGCGTGTTTGTGGTGATGGCGACCAGGGGTAACGATAAGGTGATCGGAGGGACATTGATCTCAGCCGTACGATCGCGTGATGCGCGCGGACGGCGGGGATCGAACGCCGGGGAAGATATTTTTTCGGCCGTGTCTCCAGAAAGTTCCCTTGCGGTCGTGTTTGACGGCATCGTCGGGTGGGACCCGCTCCCAAGAAGACCAATAGGGCCCCACCTACTTCTCCATTGATTACCACTGGACTTGGCATTTATTTACGACCCTGCCATCAGTTCTTGGGCCGGGTCCAAAAGGTTGTGGGCCTTCCTGTTTGCAAGTTGTTTGACAACCTTCACTTGTCTGGCAAAAGCTGGAATCCTTTTTTTCCTTTTCTTTTTTTCTTTTTATAATTATTTTCCGTATTTTAAAATTCTAATTAATAATTAAAAGAAAAAAGTTAATTCCTCCCCTATCAAACACACTTCTAAAAAAAAAAAATTGTCCTTTCAAGTAAAGACACATCTTTATAGTATTTTAAAATTTTGGGTTAGCGTGTGAAATTTGATCAATGCTGATATGTCACCTGTTTCATGGCCAAAGCTTCTTGATATGTTGATTATAATATGCATTAATCTCCACGCTTTATGACTTACTAAATTAGCATCTTATGATCCGGTGACAATCCTAGTGTTTAAACTAATTATGGCAACAACCCAAAGATGAGGCACCACACCACAAAGTGTGGTGTGGGTCCTAATTATAAGCTAAAGAAATCTCACCATTCAATAATGGAGGAGGTGTTTCATATATACTTTCATCATCTAGTAGGTTCTAAGGCAAGAATCTCTATTTCATCACTACGAATGCAACTTGTTCAATCAATCTTTTAATAATCTCATTAATCATTCTCCATTCCTTGTGCCAATCCATTCCTTGTGCCAATAAAATTGCATATATATATATATATACCTATACTTTCTAAAATATCCCTTGTAAAGTTTGAAGTCGAATAGGCGATAAAGAAAACAACAGACAATGCTATACGTGATTAAAAAACAAAAAAATTAATTGTAACATAATCTAGATAGTTTTGATCATCTGCATGATGTATATATGATGTATATATAGTTGTAAATTCATGATGACTAAGACCTTATCACTGCCGTCCCTTTTGCTTCTAAATTTTCTATGCAAATTAAGAAGACCATGCATGCATACTGATAGAGAAGTAAATGATATAAAAACTATAGCAATTATAAATGTATCTTCTCTGAAGCAGAGATCATCAGATATAGAATTTTCAAGTATGGGGATAAGAGCAAGCAAGTTGAGTAAAGGGAGTACTTCATCAATAATGGCTTCTCCCAAGGGTTATGTTCCAGTGAGTGTGGGAATTGGAGAGGCCGAGTGCAAGAGGTTTATGATCCACTTGAGATGCCTTAGAGATGCAGACTTGTTGGAGCTTCTTTGTATTTCTGAAGAGGAGTATGGGTTTCATAATCAGGGAGTGCTTAGAATCCCTTGTGATGCTAAGACCTTTGAAGAGAGGATGCTTCTTGTCAAGGATCGGCATAGAGTGCCAAGAATCATTACTGCTTAATTAGACTTTAGTAATTTTTTTCATTTCATTAACTGCATGTGTATATATATATATATATATATATATATATATATATATATATATATATATGCTTTGTGTTTTTATTGGTTTGATTGTTTGTATAGTTTTCTGCAGGTTTCTTCTTACTCTTAATTGTTACAATGTTTGTTTCAAGTTTGGTATTCTTTTCTGTATGTAATATGCATGTATACAATATACCTCTCTCTAAAGTACAGTGTTAGCATCAAACTACCTCGAAGACAAAGATCTCTCTTTATATATGATCTTCTCTTTCATTTTTTTTTCTTTTTAATGGAATTGCTTTGAATTGAGGAAGTTGAAGATCAAGTATACTAATGAGTCTATAAACTTGTCATTAAGGCAGTGAAGTTGGTAACAACTAGGCAATAAAACGAAAAAAAAAAGAATGGAAAGAAAAATACATGACCACAGCTCTATCTTCAAAACTTACAGAAACTAAAAGAATATTAATTGCAACAACTACAAAGTACATACTAATCCATTGCATAATCAAGAAAATAAAATAAAATAAAATTCATGATAAATAGAATCCATTGGCTTTAACCAAAACCACTCTCCTGAATCCAGTAATTCATTTTATTTCTATAATGTGTTAAATTCATTACCTTCATAAATTATAATTCTATAAAAATGAAAGAATTATGAATAATATATATATATTTATACATGAAATCCCTTCCTGAATAGAAGGGAAGGAGGGAGAAGGCATCCAGTTTTAGTTCAATTTACAGTTAAAAAGCCGTTGAGGACATACGAGGTCATTTAATAAAATGATGAAGGGCATTGTCGTACTTATGTAGTTACGTTTCATACTAACCTTCCTACGTGTCACCCTCTCGTCAACTTCTTCCCGCCCCCGCGTCCCCCGCCACACCCTCCAACGCTCCCCCATCCTCTTCATTTGCTAGGGTTTCGCTGAGCTCTCATCTCGAAACCCTAACCCTAATCCTCGGTATGATCGTTCGATCCCCTTTCAAGCCCCCGCCGCCCCTTCTTCGCGGGAATTCCAGCTTCTGGGATGGCTTTGTACCCACCGTTCACCGCCGCCGACGCCGCCTCGAGGTCCGCGCCCAGTTCCCCTTCAACGAGATCCTTAGTTACCTAGTTCCTTCCTTCCAATCTCTCCTTGTCCCCGCCGCCCTTGGCGCTGTCTTTCTCATCTCCTCTGACCGGCTCCGACGGCGAGCGGACCAGATTGCGGAGGTGGATGAAGATGCTGTGGTGGGAGACTGGATCCTGTTCACAAGCCCCACTCCATTCAATCGTTGCGTGCTCCTCCGGTGCCCTTCGGTTTCTTTTGAGGATGGCGGCGAGCTCCTTGACGGCGTGAATGATCGGCTGGTTCGAGGGGAGCGGCATTATTTGAATCTAAGCAGAGGAACAATCCCCATGAAGAGCAGGGGAGGAGGGGATTTTGCGGATGAGGTTTTCTATCAGAGGGTTTGCGTGGGAACTGAGGATGGAGGGGTGATATCGTTGGATTGGCTGGAGAATTTGGATCTTGGGAGGGAGCACGGGTTGGATACCACGGTGTTGATCGTGCCCGGGACAACAAATGGGAGCATGGATAGGAACGTGAAGGTGTTTGTTCATGATGCACTGAAACATGGGTACTTCCCCATTGTCATGAATCCAAGGGGATGCGCTGGTTCGCCTTTGACAACAGCAAGGTAACATTTTTTTTCCTAATTTTTCTCCTGCACCTCCTATTGTGATTACACATAAATGGCAGCATTTCAATTTTAGGATGTCTCCTTGATGAACAAATGCAGAAGTAGTTATTCTAGTCCAGGTTTCTTGCTCCTCACAAAGGCCTAGCAAAAGTTGTCATTGTAGAGCCTCTATAACACCTGCTTTATGTAGGTTATTTACAGCTGCTGATAGCGATGATATCTGCACAGCTATACAATATGTTAAGAAGGCAAGACCCTGGACAACATTGATGGGTATTGGCTGGGGCTATGGTGCAAATATGCTGACCAAATATCTTGCTGAAGTAGGAGAGACAACCCCTCTGACAGCTGCTGTTTGCATTGACAATCCTTTTGATTTAGATGAAGCTACAAGGTCATTCCCTCATCATGTAGTGCTGGACCAAAAGCTTGCTGGTGGATTGGTTGATATTCTGCGAGCCAATAAGGTTGTTGCTTTTTATTTTCTAAGTAATTGTGTCAATTCTGTTTTTTTTTTCACTTTTATTGCAAAAAATAATAAGACAGGGCACAGTTACGACCATGAAGTAAGAGCTCTTCTTTAGATGTTTAGCTGTGTCTCCTGCTTCATCAACTAAGATTATATTTCTTCTGTAAATTTCATGTCAGTCCCAGTTCATCACTCCCTATATGGTATGGGCAGCTTATACTTGTTATCTCCATTCTTCCAGGAGCTCTTCCAAGGGAAGGCTAAATGCTTTGATGTTGCAAAAGCTCTATCAGCCACATCTTTGCGTGACTTCGATGCTGCAATATCTATGGTTTCTTACGGTTTTGACTTCATAGAGGATTTTTATTCAAATTCCAGTACACGAGAGTTGGTTAGCAGTGTGAAGATCCCTGTTCTCTTTATACAGGCATGTTTATTGGATCAGATGTGATTAAACAATTCTATGTGCTTCTCGGATTGGATTCCTTTCTGTTGCTGAAGTACATTATTAGCTTTGATTCCCAAAATGAAGATTAATATATATCTTTTTGTGGAATTTCCTTTAGCTCGGTTATGATTTGATATAATATACTTGTTTTCCTTGATCAATTGGTTCTGAAGGTTTAATGTCTTTGATTAGTTACAAAGCTAGGATGTATTAACAATCTATCAGCCTTAACATATACCACCTGTTAAAATGCCAAAGCTATCCTGCTGTCTCCTTATCTTATATATAATTGCTATGCAAGAACTTTTGATGTTCCAACTGGTTTATAGTCGTTTTGAACTGTTGTATGCATTTTCTACTTCATGCCTGAGAGACTTTTTTCGTGTTTGCCAGAGTGATGATGGTACTGTACCAGTTTTCTCTATTCCACGAACCTTAATAGCAGAAAATCCATTTACAAGTCTACTTCTTTGTTCATGCTTGCCTTCAACTATCATTAGAAATCAGAGATCTAGCTCCCTGTGGTGCCAACATCTCGCTATTGAGGTAAATGCTTAATTTTTTGTATCTAATATGTATTGTTTACAGTTGATTCATTCTTATTGACTTGGGAATTATGTATGAAGGAAAGGTGCTTATTATATGAATTAGCAGAAATGCAACCAGTAAGGCAAATGAGTAGTGATTTTTGAGGATTACTATATGGACAGATCATCTCATAGACATGGTATCTACAATCTGTTTCTTTTATTCAAACCTTAATTTGGTGAACATACCCTTATTTTCTGAGAAGCTCCTCTGAAGCCTGCCAATATATTGAATCAAAGACTATTAACAATCGGAAACTAGTGTTTTATACATAACTGAATACAATTGAAGTCCTGGTCTTGTCACTTGTCCAAACATCTTTTTGGATGATAAACTCAAAAGAAATACATAGAATCAAGATTTTAGACCAAACAAGTCATAAAACCACCTTTCTTAGCTGTTCCTGGTTTTTGCTGGCTATATCATGCTGAAGTCTTCGCATAACCATGTCCTTTTCCTCTTCTTTCTTTTATTTCTATACTTTTAATTTCCTTGTATTGTTTTCAGGCCTTATGCATCTGAATTTTGTATAGCTATTGGATACTTTTGTTAGTTGTTTTTCCTCTTGTTAGATTTGGTAAAAATAAATAAATAATAATAATAATATTGTATGCATTTTATATCCCTGACTTAACTTTATTTTGTACTTGCTATATTATAAACTTGTATGATTTTATGCTTTCTCCTGCCTGTAAGCAAACTCAGTTTTTTGAATGTTAGACAATAGCATTTTCAAGATAACAGTTAGTGAATCAAATTAAAGTATTGAAGTCAACTTGCATTATTACTGCCTCATGTCATTGATGAGTAATCCCTACTTGCGTTGCTCTCATGCATTTGTTAATAAATATTTTGCATTAAAATGATGAGCTGGTAACAATGTGCTATATCTTGCTCTTTGCCAACATAGAATGCCTGTAATTGTCAACAATTATTTTCAAAGTGAAGCAAATTAATATCCTCATCAGAATTTTCCTTTTTAATTGAGGCTATGATGCTATCCCTTTTATATCTTAATCCCTTGTTCATTCTTTAATAGTCAATTCTGAATTAATGCAGTGGTATGATATCAACGCATGTGATTAATGCAGTGGCTTTCAGGGGTGGAATTTGCACTTTTAAAGGGTCGTCATCCTCTACTGAAAGATGTAGATGTCACCATCAATCCTTCAAAAGGTCTAGCATTTGTTCGGGGCAGAGCATCAAAGAGTGGCATTACAACTGACAGTTTCTTTAAGCTTTCCCAGTCAAATCATGTAAATGGATTTCTTATGAATCCAAACAACAGTGTTCTTAAAGAAAGTGATGGAGCAATTCCGAAGGATGTTAATGATGCATTGAAGCAGAATTTGTTGGTTAATGATAATGAAGATGGAGGAGGTGATAGCCTTGATAGTGAGCAAAGCCAAGTGTTACAAACTGCAGCTATTGTTATGAATATGCTTGACGCAACTGTGCCTGATACTCTGGATGATGAAAAAAAGAAGAAGGTATAGCTCCTAACTCTGAATTTCTTTTCAGCATCATGGTTTTTACTTGTACAGGAGTTTGTAGGTTATCTACTTTTACCTTATGGTTTGGAACAGAGAGCTCTCCCCCTTTTTCCGCACAACTCTTTGGTCTCTCACATTCTGCTAGAGAAGAAATTAGAAAAACCCATCTTTCTTTCTTCCAGGTCTTGACTGCAATTAGACAAGGAGAAACACTGATGAAAGCTCTACAAGGAACTGTGCCTGAAGATGTCCGTGGAAAGCTAACATCTGCTGTTAGTGAAATTTTACAAAATCAGAGCACCAACTTAAATCTTGATGTACTTAGAAGAATTGGTTTGGTTCCTAAGTTGACATCAGAGGTTAAATCAAGTGTTGAAGGGAGGTTAAAAGAAGTCTCAACCACTGAAAATGGAGTTGGATCACAAGATTCATTCTACCCAAAACCAGGTGATAATAGCACTCAAGAAAGCGATTTGTCTTTCCAGGAGAGCAATGTGCAAGTTTCTGACTATAATGGGGTTGGCTCTGAAGTTGGAGGTAAGTCAAGCCAAAATGACAAATTTGATACATGTGATGGGTTAGATGAGGCCGTAGGCGAGCAGTCTAAGATCAACCAAAGTGATGGAGTAGCTGACAGGAATTCTGCAGATAATCATATGGTTGTAAGTGATGGAAATGATGTCCATAACACTGGTTTGAAAGGCGTAGACTCCATAACTGAATTGGACATGCCAAATCCATCTACTGATTCTGAAGGAACATCCACATCTGCCTCATCCACTTCTGATCAACAGGTCATAGATAAAAAGGTAAATGAAGTTCAGAAAAATGTAGAGAAAGCTAATCAGAATATGATAGATCAAACTTCCCAAAGTGCTTCACTGAAAACAGAAGAACCTTTACCTCAGCAATCATCTCCAAAGGAACCATCTATCAATGTCAGTGAAGCATTAAATGCCTTAACTGGTTTTGATGATTCCACCCAAATGGCAGTAAATAGTGTCTTTGGAGTTTTGGAAGATATGATTGATCATTTAGAGAAGGCAAGCAATGAAGGGAGTGACAATGAAATAGATGAAAATGCAGGTCAACAATCTGCATTGAAGGACTCCCCCTCCACCAGGAGCAATAGTACTGAAAAGATAAACAACGGAAATTATGTTTTGAGAGCCGAGGCAAATGCAGGGCGACCGTCTAAGGGAATAGAAGATGGTCTGCATGAGGATGGTGCTGGTTCTTGTGATGAATCTGAGAATAAATGTTCTGAGCATAAGGCCAAATCTAGTCCTAGTTCATCTTCGACAAAAGGTGTCACTCAAACTCAAGGAAATGGTAAAGGTGTTAACCAATTAGGTGAGAAAAATATAGACAAGATTGGGCATCCTTTTTTTACCATGGATGTAACTATGAACTCGCCCTGGGTGTCACCTTATGGAAAATATCTTCATAGGTATTATTCAATCCCTCTTCCAGTTATGAAATCTTCAGATTCTGATTCCACAACTGATCTATTTCTAGACACGGAAGCAGGCCAGTGGAAAATGTTAGATCAATCTAACCCTATAGGTGGAAATGGAGAGAATGAGGACATCAATGGAAAGGGTCAATCTGGACATTACTCTTACCAATCAGGTGGGGGGGAGGAAATAGTAGAACCATCCTATATTATAATTGATACAGAATATTCTGGAGTTCAATTCTCATCTTCTGAAGAACTTGAGATAACAGACTATAATAGCGAAGTAGTGGAAGTAAAAAGAGAGAAGTTGGTATGTTTAGTTAGGGATAACCTACTAGAGGCTCTGAAAGTTGAGGTTGGCCGCCGGTTATCTATTCCTGTTTTGGAAGAAATTGGAAGTGATCTTATGGGTGATTTGGAAACAGTTGCTGATGCAGTATCCAAGTCAGTTGTACATAACAATGAATTAAATTTGAATTTACTTTCAGAAAACAATGATCTTATTTCAGAGAAGTTCGGTGTGATTGAAGGAGAGTGTATAGTTAGAACCATATCTTTGGCAATTCAGCATACCAGTAATTTGCGGAAAGTTCTGCCAGTTGGTATTATTGTTGGTTCATGTTTGGCATCTTTGAGAAAGTATTTTCAGGTCGCCACACTGCATGATGAGGGCCATACTGAACCTTCCTGTGATAAGGGTGAAATTGTCCTGGAGAAAGCAAATGATATTAGTAGTGAACATCTTGTTGGTGTTAATGACCAACTTGTGCATGCTGATTCAGATAAATCATCCGACTGGAAGGACAATGGACTTGAGACAACTAATTTGGATGGTGGCAGCATAATGGTTGGGGCAGTTACAGCTGCCTTGGGTGCATCTGCCTTAGTGGCGCAGCATCAGGTATAAGATTAGATTCAATTATAACAGCTTGTCTACAATATCAGCCTTGTGTGCTATTGTTTCTCAATGTTGCTACTTGTGATTCTCAGCTAGCAATGATGGCATCATTTTCTATTCTTTTTGTTAATTCTTGGGAAGCAATTCCTGCTTATCATTATAATGCTGTGTGTGAATAGTTGAACTTCTCTTTTCTACCTCTTGACCTTAACTGTTACCCATGATAGGATTTTAGAGCCTGCAAATAACAGTATGATGTTAGGCTGAGTTGCAGAACAATAGAAAGACTATACCTAATGAAAGACATTTATTAATATTATTTCTTAAACTTTATAAACGGCCACCTTGTGAGATGTAATTTAATGTGATCACTGGAAGCATTTCTGCTTTCCCTTCAATACTATGTCACCTCTTCCATGAAATTGGAATTGTGAGTAAACATCATCCTTAGCTCTGATTTGGTGGTTTTCTTTGCTGTGCCATATCACCCAAGCATGGCTAAAATCAACACAAGATTCGGTTATCAACAAAAGTCTAAATGAATCATATTATGAATTTCATGTCAAAGATGCTTGTGGATTCTTGCTTTAGCTCCGACTGCACTGATATTGTTGTACATGCAGAAAAATAATAGTTACAAGCATTATGGAGCCCTGGAATTTCCATCTAGGGTTTCTAACAATAGGGAGCTTCATCAAGAGGTGCATGATAAGCTTGAAGAAGAAGAGCCTGGAAAAAACCAGAATAATTTGGTGAGCAGCCTTGCTGAGAAAGCCATGTCTGTTGCTGGTCCTGTAGTGCCTACGAATAGTGATGGAGAAGTGGACCAGGAAAGGTCAGTTCTTTGGATTATGCTTTCGTATTTCGTGGTTTGGTTTGGTGCCCGTTATTAGTCACTTAACTTTGACAAACATGTACAAGCAGACTGGTCGCTATACTGGCAGAATTGGGACAAAAGGGTGGAATACTGAGACTAGTTGGCAAAATTGCTCTTCTCTGGGGTGGTATACGTGGTGCTATGAGCCTGACAGACAGGCTTATCTCCTTCTTGCATATTGCTGAACGCCCTCTGTTTCAAAGGTTGGTCAAATGCTTCTATCTTGATCCCTCCAGTTTGCCAAGAAACTAATTTAAGCTAGTCATTGTTCATAGTTTATGTTCTACATTCCAAACTTTTAAAGATTAGCTGTTTGCTTTTCAGTGGTTCTTAGCGAATAGTAAATGATTGCCTTTCTAGTTTCCATAGTTATTTTTCTCCTCTCGACTGTTGTCATCAAGTATCCAATATAAGCTGCTGGATACTATGCTTGGTACATACCTCATGCATATCCTCAATCATCCATGCTGGGTTGGCAAACTTGGTGATGCTAAAGCAGCTAAATACATTCAGCTTCTCTGGGCGCGAACTGCTTGAGCTGCTAGTCATTGGCAGTAGGAAGTTAGTTTTTCTAATGAAGAATGGGAAGGCACCAATACACATCTCCATATTGACATGAAGATGTCTATCTTTTTACTTTATCATAATAGTGTAAAGTCTTGCTGTTAATTAATACTAGTTATTTTTCTTTTATAGGGTTATTGGTTTTGCCTGCATGGCACTTGTACTTTGGTCTCCGGTGGTGATGCCCCTGCTCCCAACACTTGTGCAAAGTTGGACAACAAAAGCTCGGAATACAGTTGCTGAATATGCTTGTACTGTAGGCCTTTATGTGGCTATCACAATCCTTGTCATACTATGGGGTAAAAGAATTAGAGGATATGAAAATCCAGTTGAACAATATGGGTTAGATCTCATATCAGCACCCAGGGTATGAAACTTTATAGAATATAATTGTGTTAAATGCTTTTGCATATGAACTCTGCTGATTATTGTTCAAAAATATGCTCTTCATTAATTTGTACATTGAGGGACTTAAACAGCAAAGTTGGTCAATTTAGTGATCATCACACAATATGACTTGGTTGCCATGCTTGTGCCTGTTCTTTTATTATTGTTATCAGTGGTCGTTTAAGATTTGAGCTAATGGCTTTCATGCTAAAACCTAGGCTGCACAAACCTGCTCTTTGTAATTCATTGCACATGGGAAAATGAGTAGTGCTTCATTTTTATTGATCGCCTTGTCTTGCGTGCGCACGATCTGATTTTGAACAAATTGCTAAAAAAGAATTAAAACATCTTTCTGAGATTTGATATGAAATTTGATGTCAAATATGTATTTTCATATGCTAGAGTGTTCAACCTTGTTACAGGTTCTAGGATAGGCTTTCTCAAAGTATTTGTTTATATACCAGTGTTGTTTCGATGTTCCCTTTTCCTTGTTAAGCTTAGTAAGGGTCTTGATTTGAACAAATGGCTTTTGAAGATATCATTGACTAAATTAGCTATTCTTTTGCAGATCCATGATTTTTTCAAGGGTTTTGTTGGAGGATTGATGATGGTCTTGTGTACACATTCTACAAATGCATTGCTCGGTTTTGTGTGGTTTTCTTGGCCAGCAGCCCTGCCTCCATCTTCAGCTGGTGCTGCATTGCTGCTTAAAGCATATGGACATATGCTAATCCTGGTTATTCAAGGCACAGTGACAGCATTTGGTGTTGTTATGGTGGAAGAGTTGTTATTCAGGTCCTGGTTCCTAGAGGAAGTGGCAGTTGACCTTGGTTATTACCGTGCTATCATGATATCTGGGCTTGCATTTTCCTTTGTTCAGAGGTATTTCCTAACTTGCAAGCGAATTTAGATGAAGCCTAGTTTCTGTTATTAGGAACACATAATCTTGAAATCGAATAGTTAGTATCAGAATCTAATATATAAGAAAGCAACTCTAGAGGTGACTATACAAAGTGCTAAAGAAGCTACTCTGCTTTTCAATTCTCTCTTATTGTTGTTTTACCTATATGATCAATTACCTTTCTGGTTTGACAGGTCCCTGCATTCAGTTCCAGGTTTCTTTCTTTTATCATTGGCTCTCTTTGGAATTAAACAAAGAGCTAATGGTAAACTTGCTTCTCCAATTGGAATACGAACAGGGGTGATGACTACTAATTTTTTCTTACAAACTGGTGGATTCTTGAGATATAGACACGATATACCTTTCTGGTTGATTGGCAATCATCCTTTGCATCCTTTTAATGGAGTTGTTGGCCTGGGTCTATCCCTTGCACTAGCCATTTTCTTTTTCCCCTGGATACCAAGGAAAAGTTCTTCAGGCACTGTTCAAGAATATAGATCATAAGAGCAGCAAGTAGATTAATGCTGTTGTACATTTTAGAGCTCAAAAAATCCGAAACCTTTACATGCATGGTACATCCATGTACTCCAGTTAATATAGCTCATATTCTTTACATTTTTATCCCAGTGGAGGTGTAAAATTTTGGTAGTTCTTCAAGAGAGAGAGAGGGAGATTGTATATGACACTACATAATTTTTTTGCTCATGTTGTATAATTATTTGAATTTTTGGGAACCCAAGTTTAAGAGTAAGAATTTCGACAGGATTCAATGATACTTCATGAACATAAATAAGCATCTGTGAATGTTATATGATGTTTTTTTTTTCCAATGGCAATTCATATTATGAAAATTTCCTGTAACAATGATATTGCCAATGTATACGATAAAGAGTAATGATATATAAGCGTATTTGGAATTCCCGACTAGACTTACGTTAAATGATCTCAATCGCTCACGCTATCTTGGGATCATCAATACCACCATCTCGAGATGGCGTGGATGGTTGAGAGATCATTTCACGTTTCCAAAAAATGAAATACGCTTATAAATGATCTATCAGCAGGAACAATTTATTGTTCATATTACACGAAAAAATTACCAAGCCTCATTCGTAGTTTAATTAAAATTCAGCTTAACATTTATCTATCCCTTTTTTTTTTCCTTTCTTTAACTTGTTTTAATTATCAAAATATTCTTTAATTTAGTAAATAAATAATATAGAAAATAGACAATTGAACGGTCACGATTGAATGATCTGACAAGGAATCACGCCATTCATTGATCTCTCTGTCTGGATTCCTCCGCCACCTCGTGGCAGAACTCCTCGCTCTCGCTCTCGCTCTCTCTCTCTCTCTCTCTGGAGCTCTTTCACTTTCTGGAGCTCAACCATGGCTCTCATCGCACCTTCAAGCAGTATCTCGCCGAAATCCCTCGCCATTTCGGACCTTAAGAATGCTGCCAACAAGAAGAGATTCTTTGTTCACATGGTCTCCAATAGCTACGCGGGGAGAGGCGCATCCCGGAACGACAAGATCTATAAAAGGTTGGACTCTTGCTTGGTTGTTCCTCCGCCTGCCGGGAGGAAGCCCAAGGCTCTAATAAAGTTCCTAGGCGGGGCCTTCGTCGGAGCTGTTCCTGAAGTCACTTACAGGCACGTCTTTTACTTGGTTTTTATTCAAGAGAAGTCCCCCATTGTTGAGTTTCCAGTTATTGAGAATCAATTGCAGCATGTCAAAATTGGTTTCTTTTTTCCTTCTTGTTACCAGTCCGTCTCGTTTAATCACGGTGAAAAGTCCTTGTTTTGTTAGGTTGGGACTGACCAATTAGGTAAATTAGATTCTTACTGAATTAAAACTTTGAATTTTGATAGCTTCCCAGCAGGTTTACGATTCAAAATCGGAATGACATATGTTTAATTTGTTACAATAGAATTGATGGTCATTTATTGGTTTTTTTTTCTTTTGTAAAGCTACTGTTGCATTGACTTTGCAGTTATTTAATGGAGCTGTTGGCGAAAGAGGGGTATCTAATAGTGTCAGTGCCTTATAATGTGACCTTTGATCATGAGAGAGCCGCAAGAGAGGTGTACGAGAGGTTCCATGAATGCATGGACATGCTCTTCAGCTCCGGACTTCCCTATGCAAATATAGCAGCCAATGACCTCATGAACTTGCCTCTGTACTCTGTTGGTCACAGGTTTGAGTTCCATCTCACCAACCATTATATCAAACTGAAATTAGAGTCTTCACATTTAGGATTTGCAAAGGTTACTTGAAGATGAGATGATGAGAAGAAAAAAAAATGCCAGCTAATGTATATATGGAGCTTCATTTTTCAAAAAGCAAGCATTTTCTTGAAATTAATTGTTGGAATTAGAATCTACATGTTACTTGCAGCAATGGTGCACTGCTTCAGTTGCTGGTGGGTTGTTATTTTGCAGAAAAGATACCCAAGGTTTGGACTTGCTCAGAGAATTTCTTAGAATAATCTGCAGCATCACTTGGTTGTTCCCTAAAAGAAAATAAGAAATTGTTGAGAAAGATAACAATCATTTAATTATCTTTGATTTAACTAACCAATCTTTTTTTTTACATTTATTTTGTGAAAGGCAAATGCGACTGTGTCATTCAACAACAGACCAGCTTCAGAGGCGGTGCCTTATTTTGAACAGGTAATCTCCTTCTCAGTATTTCTGCTTTTATCTGCTTGAAAGGATTCAAGAAACATGCTCTAAATTCAAGATCAGGCATTCTCTAATTGTTATGGAGCTATAAAGATTTCTTTACTGCTTCAGAACTCTTCAGGTGATAATCTGTGGCCATTTTTTGAGGATTTTTTAAAGATGCTAAATCACTCAGCATGTAATTAATGGCAGAAGCAGAGCTAATTTTTGAGTATCTTCTACTATACTATTGCTTGAGTTAAATGTTTGCTAGAATTTTCCGAGTATAACCACCGGGAATAATTTATGCAGAAGAATGGTAGAAGAGTATAATGTTTATCATGTTTAAATAAAAGCCCCTTTTCAACATGACTGTCTAAACCATCTCCTTCTTGATCTGTAATCTGATCCTCTCCTTTAACATTTACTATTACATTTTCCGTCTTGAATCCACCCTAAACTATTATTACCTTTTCAATGATCTAGTAATGTGATACACTTGCAGCTAGGTCCTACTGTTAGCCAAGTGATGCCACTCATGGAAGCATCTCCTCTTTACTCCATGGCAAGAGATGCTTCAGGTATGAAGTTGCATTTCAGGTGGCTTATAAGTCATCCTCTTCATCTGATATCTTTATATCTGTTACCTAAGGCCTTTTTGCATTCATGTTTATACAAAAGGTTTAATTGCATAATTCCTTCAACACCTGCTTTACTACTGCAAAACCTCCTTGGATTAAGATTTTTTATTTCAAATTTTGTCTGTTTTTGCAAAATTATATATGTGCCACTTCTCTGCCATTAGGTGGTTAAGTTGGTGAAAATAGTGGGATAAACCACACTTCCCATTCCTCTCAACAACAATCAAAGGGTGAAGTGCAGGCATTTGATCATTAATCATCTCTAATCAAGCCATCATCATGTTTAAGCTGGTTTTCAACATAATACTTGCCAAGAGAGATTTGGAATGGCAAAGTAATTTCCAATTATCTAAATTTTGACTGCGTTCAGACATCCAAAAAAAAAGAGGAGGTTTATGCAAGTAATACTGTGTAAAAATACTACCGTAACACGGTCCTAGGATAAACATGCTTGATCTGTCATGGTAATGCTCACTAGTATGAGATGGAGGCTAAATAGATTATTTGTTGTGTCAATTTTCATAATGATGGAGGCTAATAATTATGCCTTCAATTACTCTGTGATGATGGGATGGATTTCTTAGGGAATGCATGGAAGACCCTGCTAGATACTGCAGGAACACTGGTACAGGAGTTTGATCGGGAAGTTATGATGTCTCTCAACAAGTTTGTCGATCAGCTGCCCTCAGTTATGGGTCAGGTCTGTAAGCAGTCTACGGATATCTTGTTGCAGCTGTATCAAATACATTGACCCATGTGATCACAATGCAAGTATTGTATGTTCTTTCCTCAGGTATCTGAAGGTACATCAGAATTCAAGCCAACTCCATCAGAAAACCGTTTGTTTTTCAAGAAATCATATAATGTTCCCCACACCCTACTGGTATTCCCACATGTACATTTATTCTCTTTAGCAACATGACAAGCTACTTGTACAAAGTCTGATCGTGAGCATGCTTGAAAATTTATTCCTTTTCTAGGTGAAATTCAGTAGTGATGCCATCGATGAATCCGACGCATTGGAAAAAATTCTGAGACCTCGGGTTGCATCAATAGGTGGCACATTGAAGAAGGTTACCCTGTCTGGCAACCATCTCACTCCATGTGCACAGGTATGAAACGTGAGCTAGTTACTATATAAAGACTTACTCTCTAATTCAATCAAGCCAAGACATTCATATAGCTTGCTCCTTGATTTCCTCTTAATTATTCTGTTTTAGCTCAAATAGCCATCCATGACCAACAAGCTGCCTACCTGTTAGACTTCATCTAGATCAGTCTGCAGAACACTTTGTTTGAAAACGATTGTATCAAATCAGTATTCCAGCATAGATAGAGTATGGACTACCAAAGTATTCTATCATACTTGTAATATTTCCATCTCTGATCGATCGATAACACTTTTTTCAAAAATGATTTTATCAATCAGTATTCTAGCGTAGAGATAGGGAGTGCCCAAACTCTGAATTTATCACTCTTAATTTTGAGTAGTGTTGTTCTACAATCAGCATTGTTGTGTTTGTGAACCTATCCATGACAGGACTTGAAATGGCAAGTGGGATATCAGTACACTCCAGCAGATGCTCTCGCACAGGGTCTAAAATCCATTTCACTTAATGACACCAAGGTGCTTGCCAGGACCATCTCTGATTGGTTCCAAGATCTCCAGCCATAAATCATTTCTTCAATGTATGTATGTACATAACAACACCACTCCACAATTGCTCCTGTGCATCAGCTCCCAATTTTATGTATATCATCATATGTATGGACATGGATACACAGAGCCACGCATGTTGATGTCAGTTATACTGTTCAATTTGTAATGCAAACAGACACTCCATGCTGGCATTTGTTCAATATAATATAATCAAGCCAAATAATTTGTATTTTTTAAGATCAAACACCAGAAAGACGAGACATGGATTAATCTAAAAATCCAAAAGGATACAAACAAGTACTAACAAACAGAATTAAACTACCACCTCTCCCTACAACCACAAGGCTACAACACAACACAATACAAAAACAGAACAAGGACCTTTCTTTGCACTGGTTCTCTTCAAGTAACGGTCACCTCCACCGTCTTAGGCTTGGACTCCGGCGGTGGTGGCAGCTTCTCCACGGTGACGGTGAGCACGCCGTTCTCACATTTGGCAGTGATGGCGGCCGGGTTGGCATCCTCCGGCAGCCGGAACTTTCTGAGAAGCTTGAGCATTGCCTTCCTCTCCAGGCGCAAGTACCTGCAGCCTTCTTCTTCTCCTTCCTCCCTCTTCCTCTTCCCATTGGTCTTCACCACCAGCACCTTCTCATCCTCCAATGTCACCTGTTAGTTTGTGAATGCAAACTACTTGGATTACTTTAGCACTGATAAAAAGGGGGCCTTATCCCATAAAAATTAAAATTAAATTTTTTTTTAGCGCAAAAACTATGTTTAGATCGTAATGTTATAAGAATTCCCTCCTCCTCGTACCTGGATGTCGGATTTGGGTATTCCGGGAACATCGAAGAAGAAAGTGTAAGCTTTGGGAGTCTCAAGAATATCCACGGGACCGCTCACGAGTCCTCCACCACCGCCGTTGCCGTCAACGGCGATCCTATTCTCAATCCCGGCCTCGCCGTGGCCGCGATGGCTTTCTCGAGCCCGCGGCGGGAACACCATCTTCTCCAGTGCCTCCGGGATGTGGAGCAACGAATCGAGCAGCAGCGTCTCGGCCATCGCCCTGAGTTCACGAATCCCTAACGATCTCGATGAAGATATGATGGAGCTTCGAGGACGGAGGGATTAAGAAGCAGAGAAGGGAAAGTTCGCGAAACCTCGACGTGTTGCTCTTCGCGAAGGATCGCGAACCTCTTGGAGCTGCGGTGCGGTCACCGTTTGAGTGTGATTTCGGTGAGGTTAATCGCTTTATCCTTCTGTGCAAACGTGGCAGAGTGTTATGTCACCAAGTGGACAAACCTGTTGTTTCTAATTATCTTTTTACTTGAAAGTTACGAAAATACCCTTCTTATAACTCACAATTTATCTTACTATTTTATTATATAGTTTTAAATTTATATGGTGAAAAAAGTGGAGTTTTAGCCAGAAAATATATATCTAAAAGTTTATTTTTTTAAAAAATAAAAAATAAATTTAATCTTGAACTGCACGAAACAAAAAAATTATTTTGATTAAAAAAATAAAGATTTGGTATGGTTAATCAATAATATTATTGATTTGAAGATATGCATGATCTGGAGGAGCTTAATTGAAGACCATGCATGCATGTATGCATTGCATGGCTGGTTTGATAATGAAACTCATGATATGAAAAAAAGAAGACTAATGATGTTTAGTTTTGATGTTTCCATTGTACAACTGAAGGAACAACAAACAACAACAACTTTCCAACCAAACATAAGTTAAAAAGGGCTGGCTTCTAGAAGACTATAACATTTGTCAATGGAAGGCATGGCCCAACCTGGCCTTTTAATATTCTAATTTAATACTTTACTTTTTAGATCAATATCAACTCAACTTTAAACAATCTATCTGTTATAATTAATACACCAAGCAGAAAAATAAAAGGGTCAAAACTTAAAATCAATTTTTAAAAAAACACTTCAGTTTTATAAAATATATATGAAAAATAAATAAAATTTTACAAGAAGAGGGTACATATATATATTGATATCTAGGGGATTGGACAAGCCACATGTCTCAATGACATCCTTTTTATAACTTTGTACAAATCTAACAAGGCGCCACCATGCCCTCCTAGGATAAAACAAGGCTACCCTAGGAGGAGGGATGGCACGCCTAGGAAGTACATAAGGAAAGAAAGCCAGGAAAAAAAAAAAAGAAATAATACAAAACCCTAAAAACTTCTCTAGAATCTGGCTCCCTCTCCTCCTTATCTCTAGAAGATAACACCCACTTTCAAGGCTTTCAGAATTTTCAACCCAAACTGGACCCGGAACATTTCCACTAAACAGGGCTAACATGATACTAGTGTGGAACATATATAAAGAGGGTGCATGTTTTATAAATAGACAATGTGATACTAAACTTATTCTAATGTATATGAATGTTTTGAAATACTTAAAAATGCCCATGGGCTTCTAACACGGCCCACAACATATCAAATCATAGGCTAACATATATATATATATATATATATATATATACAAATTAAGTATACAATGATAGGATACAGGATATTAGGATACAGAATATTCGGATTTAAATTCTTCTAGGATATATATTATTATTTTCTGACTCTTGATTTTCAATGATTTTATTATTATATGAAAAGTTTTAATGTGGAAACGTGCTTTTGTTCTAGTGATGATTGGTTGGAAGGGACATGCCAACTCCATCTTTGAGAGACCCCTTTATTGTTATTATTATATTTATATAGAAAAGGGTCACGTGTTTGGCTCATTTTGATTAGTTCTCATTAAGAAGGTCAACTCTGTCTCGGTGGTAAAATTACTCTCCATTCTTTTGTGGATCAAACCCAATTCTGACTAACAGTTATAATTTATTTATTTAAAAAAATATTGATAATTTTCGGAGAAGACAACAAGTGGCTCTCGTTTTTCACCCTCATCTTATAAGAGTGGAGGTTTAAACTCAAATCTTTCATAAGTTTACTATCCATCATTTAACAAAGAATTTTAATAAATCATGTAACTGTTGATAATTAGTTTCTTTTGTTAGATGCTAAATATTACTGATTAAATTATAGAAATTATAAAAAGAAAAATAACATAAAATTTAACAAAAAGCATAAATAAAAGATGGCATGATATAAGAAGAGGAAGGTTAACTCACAGTTAAGCAACGAATTCGGTTCAACCAGGAACCTTTTCTTAATTAATGAAAATAATTTATCTATTTTTTTTATATATATAAAAACACAATTAAGTAACGAATACGTTGATGTGCCGTGTCAAACATTCGCAGCAACCAAGTTTCAATTCCGAGTTGTGTTCTCCAAAAATTTAAAAAAAAATTATAATAAGTATTTTCCATAATTTTTTAAATTAAAAATGGGCCATCATTAAATCCAATGAATCTCATTTTTTTAAAGTTAATATATATATATATATATATATATATATATATATATAGTTTTTGGTTTTTGTGGATCGAGGCTTCTCCTGGAGCTCTCTGTGGCCTTGGTTCTTTCTCTCTCTCTGCTAAAAAACCCTCGGTTTGGTTCCTGTTTGTCTTGGATTCCGATAAAGTTGGGGCCTTTTTGGTTGGATCTCGTGGGGATTTGGGGATTTTTGGCCAATTTTTTTAATGAAAGGTGGGGGGCTGGGGAGGTGAGGGATGTGTATGTGTTTGATTGGAGAAGGAGATGTTGTATTTGAAGCAGCCACAGGGGAGCTTGGGGTTGTGGCGGCCGGCGAAGTGGTGATCCAGCGGCGTGGATTTTGGATGCTACGTTGATCTCGGTGCCGGCCGGTGGCGCGGGATCCGGCCTTCGGGTATGGCGGCGCAAGCGAGGATTGAAGCCAGGCCGGATCCAAAGTGCCGGTACCTCCAGAAGTTCAGGCTTTATGAGACCGGATCCGTGAGTCCCATCCCTATGTCCAATCACTGTCTTGGTGAATTTTGTTGCATGTTTGGATTTCTCTCTGTTGATATGAATGTTTGGATTCGGTGAATGGTCAGAAGGTGAATTTTTCACGTTGGATTCTGATGTTTTCTGAGGAAAATTGCTATTTTGTTGAGTCTTTGATATGTTTTGGATTGGATACTCTTAATGGTATATATGTAGAGTTTTTTATCTAGAGTTTTCTTCTTATGATATCTCTTCATTTATTGTATTTATCTTAGAAAATTGACATATGGTGCCTTACCTGTGAAAGCCTGGAATGATTGGTAGGAGGGTACTTTTCCAGTGGATCATATAGTACTGTGCCATATGTTGCCTGCCTTTGGTGATCGCCATCTCTGATTTTATTGTATTTGTTTGTAGAAATTTCAAATATAATGCCTTGCAGGTGAATGTCTTAAATGATTGGTACAAGTTGGTACAAGGATACCTTTTCCGGTGGATCATATAGTTCTGCTCTATATTTCTTGTCTTTGGTGGTTCGTAGCAACGGTTGTTTGATTGTCCTGTGTGTTTCTATCATTGTCAGCTTATTGGTGATGCTTTTTGCCTCCTCACTTTTTGGAGACATCTGATGCCTCCAATGTTCTCGTTGTCGGTACTTTATTGCAGGAAAAATCTGATTGGAAATGCAAGTTTCCTCTTAGAATTTCCAAATTCAGTCAGTGATTTGTTGTGGATAATATTGTTGCAGCTATTCCAACCTGTATGGCAACTGATAGGATCAATCTCATGCTGAATCTACTTGCTACTGCATTATCCACCTTTTATTAAAATGAGCATTGATATTTTGTTGCATTGTGACCCAGAATTTTTATATGGTCGGAAGAGATAAGAGTAGAACTTTCTGGAGGGTATTGAAGATCGACAGATCAGAACCATCAGAGCTGAACATCCAAGAAGATCCAACAACATACTCAGAAAGTGAATGTCTTGACCTGTTGAAGCGAATTCATGAAGGAAACAAGAGTACTGGAGGACTGAAATTTGTTACCAATTGCTATGGAATTGTTGGCAAGTCTAATTTCTTTCTTATTCTATAATGCTCCATGGCCATTCTTGTTGAATTTTCATAGATAGGTTTATGTTCTGGAATTTTCTTTTGCAGGTTTCATCAAGTTCCTTGGTCCTTATTATATGTTGCTTATCACAAAGAGAAGACAGATAGGCACCATATGTGGCCACATGGTGTATGCTGTCACCAAAAGTGAAACAATTGCGCTCCCAAACCATTCAGTGCAATCCAATTTGAATAATGCTAGAAATGAGAACAGGTCATCTGGTTATTCTTATTGTAGCTGAATCACCCCTAGTTATTTTCGTGAAGAGTTTTAATCCATTCAGAACTCGTTAATGAAGCAGAAGGGGATAAGTTTCGGATGTCAAACTTTATTTATAGACCAATGTAGGACTTTCTTGTTATTAGCATTGAACATAGTGTAGGTGAAACAATTTCGATCTCAGATATTTAATATGCCCTAACTTCATTTGAAAATGAAAGTGTCAGAGACTTTGAACTTCCTGACTTGGATATACTTTATTGAGCATATATTTTTCAGCATAATTGCAATATCTCCAGTTCACAAAGCTGAACTCTTCACATTGTCATTCTTTCCTTTTTTAGTAAAGATTTCTTTGCAGGCACTCACACTTTCTAATTCATGATGGCATAGATACAAGAAGCTCCTAAACACAGTGGATCTCACAAAGGACTTCTTCTTCAGTTACTCATACTATGTCATGCAGAGTCTTCAGAAGAACTTGTGTGATGGTGAGACCGGGCAAGTTCTTTATGAAACAATGTTTGTTTGGAATGAATTCTTGACCCGTGGAATCCGTAACCATCTCAAGAATACTCTATGGACAGTGGCATTGGTCTATGGGTTCTTTAAGCAGGTTACTTTCTCTTCATCGATTATCAACTGAAGGAGGTTTTACAGTTCTTTTGGAGTGTCTCGCATAAGCTCATTAGTTTTATCACCTTTTTTGTTTTCTATCCAGGCAAAACTTTCTATCTCCGGAAAGGATTTTCGGTTGACTCTCATTGCTAGGCGTTCACGTCATTATGCTGGAACCAGGTACATATATCTGATGATTATAATCATGCTTATAAAATTTTCAACTATTAGTTTGTATGCCTGCACCCAATCAAAATAGAGAATTATCCTTGGGTGAGAAAGTATTTGACCTCGACAATTGCTTATGTACTCAAATCCTTGACATTTTTCTTTTCTTCTTTATTTTTTGTGGTTGTACTCTTGAGTGTATAACAACGCTTCTTTATGCATCAGATATCTAAAACGTGGTGTAAATGAGAAGGGTCGAGTGGCCAATGATGTTGAGACTGAACAAATTGTGTTTGAAGAGATTCCTGATGAAATTCCTTTAGAGATAACATCTGTTGTGCAGAACAGGGGATCTATACCCCTTTTCTGGTCTCAAGAAACATCTCGCTTGAATCTCAAGCCTGACATCATTTGTAAGCTCTGCATATGTAGTATTAATATTACCTTAAACGGAGGACCTTTGTCTGATGACATTTCTTTTTACCTTTCAGTGCAGAAAAAGGACAAAAACTATGAAGCTACTCGCCTTCATTTTGAGAATCTTGTAAAGAGATATGGCAACCCCATCATAATTTTGAACTTAATCAAGGTTTGTCTTTTCCATATGTTTCTGGTGAAATCCTTTGTTTTTTGAGTATGTCATGTTTATAACTATTATTTGAGCACAGGTTCTGACAGATTTTGATGGCTCTTCTTTGCTCTTTTAATAGACACGTGAGAAGAAACCTCGAGAGTCTATCCTCCGTTCAGAATTTGCTAATGCAATCGATGCCATAAATAAAGATTTATCAGATGAAAATCGCTTGAGATTCTTGCACTGGGATCTTCATAAACACTCACGAAGGTATTAAAGCTCATCTCTTCATCTCCTTCTGAGCATTGTGACATAACTAATTTTGCTTCGGCAGTAATTTGTCCAAGGAAATCTAATTTTGAAATGATTTTGTTTCCAGTAAATCAGCAAGTGTATTATCCTTATTGGGCAAGGTTGCAGCTTATGCCTTGAATTTAACAGGCTTCTTTTATTGCCAAATGACATCATCTCTACAACTTGGTGGCTCTTCTCAGTTGCCTGTCCTTTCGTAAGTGACATGCACAATGTGCCTTATTATTATTCTATATGTTTACTGAGGTCATCACAATTTACTGCATATTCCCAAGTGCTCCATCTTCTATCAACATTATGCATTGTACATTCCCCTTTCTATAGCTTCAATTTAAAATTAAAGTTTATTTTCTGTTAACGACATTGACTGTGCTACAGTACTGTTTAAGTTGACAATCATGATTTATATTCATTTGTATTAGCTGAATGAATGGAACATTGAGTTGGCAGAATTCAAACCTATCGCTTGAGTTAATAATTAATATATCTAGTTACAATTAGGTGGACCTTATTGGCTGTAATTTGCTAGATTGACAGTATTATAACTATATTTCTTCGAATTACATCTCACCATGACATTGTAGTAGAAGCTGTATCCATAATAGAATTCATATGAATTTCTTTAGTTCATCAAGGCCTCACATTTTTCTCCCTAACTGTGCTGTTTGAACATGAGAGTAACTATCTGGAGCCACACCTTATCTTTAGACAGAAAGTATTATATTTGACACTCAAAGCGAAGTCTATGCTTCTGTTGCATTGCATCTCAGAGAGGAAAACCAGGACATCTAGTTTTATAGGTTGATCTCTCTCATGCCATTACAATGAGGTGACACAAGTTCCCAATCTCACTTGACAGGGTCATTGCTGCCATTCTAAGCTACATATTTGTAACTTTATAGTTCTGCACCGGGATTTTATCAGAAACAAAAAAAACTGGCCTATAATTTTGGTAATATTTAGTATTAGAGCCTGAAAATCATAGCTAGATAAAGAAATAGTGTCCTGACTTCCTTGAAGGAAAAGGAAAGACAGCTGAAGATATGTTGGGAATGCACTCATATAGAAAGGAGATGAAGCATCACACTGGAAAGAGGTTACTTATATTACTCAAAGCGGAAATACTATATCAAATTTCCATCTGGAGTATGAGCATGATAATGTTTTTCATTTGATTCTTTTATTATCATGAAAAATTTGACCACGTGATGCCTTACAGCTAATCATCTGGTTTTTACCGTTGATCATTAGCATGACACTATTTTCTTCTTTCCTGTTATATGCTTGACTTTTTCGGGTTATACTATGGGTATAGGAGCAGCTTATTTGAGATTTATTGATGTCATTGTGCTTCAGGAAGGGTAATGCTAGTGATTCTTGCAATGACCTTTGCGAGAATACTTCAATTGATGCTGATATCTCTACAAATGGGTCTCAGGAGGATCATTTGGAGAACAATTACAGCTCTAGACATGGATCCCCTAAAGATAAAGTTGAAAATATTGAAATGGAATTGGCTAAACCACCTAAATTCCAAAAAGGTGTTCTCCGCACAAATTGCATTGATTGTTTGGATCGCACAAATGTAGCCCAATTTGCGTATGGTCTGGCTGCTCTTGGTCATCAGCTCCATGCCTTGGGCTTTATAGATGTCCCTAAAGTAGATCTAGATGCCCCTTTGGCTGACAACTTGATGACCTTGTATGAGACAATGGGTGACACCCTTGCTTTTCAATACGGTGGTTCTGCTGCTCACAACAAGGTATATTTCTCTATATCGGTGATTTTAGTTTGTAGCAATGTTGTTTTGCCAATATTCTGTTGACATTAAAAGAAGCAAATAACTATCTTATCGAATTCTATAGATACCTTGTTAAAAATATCTAACTTCACAGTATATTAAATCTTTCTAGTATTGTACCAGATACACTTTCTCTTGGATGTTTGTTCATTTGTACATTTACTTCATAAGACGATGGTTTTGTTACTAATCTATTCAGTTGTATGCTCCAAAGGCACATTTTCTGATACTTCATCCTCACCAAAATCATCAACATCACTCTCAAGGTCGTAATTATCATTCATTATTTATTGTCATTGGAAATTTTTTGAGCTGAATCCTGTGGTTAGATGTGATGGTTTTGCATTTAATGTTACTATTAAAATAGGGACAGTCGAATCTTGACAATGATTGGAGCATTTCCTAAATGAAATCTATGGTATCCTTTAAAGTGACACCTTGCTTGATCTGCTGTCTAGACCATACCAAGAAGCTAAGAGATGGCCATTATGGATTCCAGAAACACAACTCACTGCCTGCCTTCTTAAAATGAGATTTTCAGAAGGGAGTGCTGGACCTGGTAAACTGGTACTAAGGATGAGTCTTTGATGGCCCAAAATCTCAAATGGTGTGGAATAACAAACTATGGTTTTAGAGTTGGTGGGAGAGAACTGGTGTGTTTCCTTTTATAACAATTTGCTCACGTCATTGGCAACTTAAAGGATTGTTTAAAAGTTGATAAAAAATGCTTGGATTATGAGTGGTTACTAAATGCTGCCTAGCATCTGTTTAGATATTTGTTTGCCCTTCAAATTTCATTTATTCCTTCAACTGATTTGGTTGGTCAGTCTTTTTTCTGTGACAGGTCACATCTTGTTAATCTTCTGAGTAACTACATCACTAACTTGTGTATTAATCAAATTGATTGTTGATTTTTTTCCAGATATTCTCTGAGAGAAGAGGCCAATGGAAAGCAGCAACACAGTCTCAAGAATTCTTCAGAACACTTCAACGATACTACAGTAATGCATACATGGATGCTGAAAAGCAGGATGCAATTAATGTGTAGGTTATTTTAGTTCTTATGTTTCTTTATATAAAGTACCACAATTAGCTGTTCAGATATATTCATCTATAGATGTTGCAATTGCCATTTGGAATGCCTAAAGAAATGGTTGTGTATTTCTGAACTTTACCTGTTTTCTCATATTTGCCCTTTGTCCTTGGGTACACATCTGGCCTCTCAGTATTAGATGTTAGATGCATATATTAAGGGCATTTTGGCCCTTTCAGGAACTTTTTTGAATGTCAAAAACAGATGCGTCTTTATAGTTTGGGATATTCAGTTATTTAGAAAATTATTTACAAAAAAAACCTTCTTTTTAACTTGCCATCTTTCTGTGAAAATTACATCTATCTGCAAAAAAAAATATATATATATATACGGACTGTCTACAGGCCGGCCGGATCACTGTGTTGATCCGGCCGCCTCCCATTTTGACACTTGGAACATGTTTGAAGGATTTCCAACCGTATGGATGGGAAGATCATCGAAACATAAGCTAGCCTGTCAATTTTCATATAATTTGGTGACCGTTTGATCCTTCCACTTAACGGTTTTTATTTTAAGAAAATTTTAACGTTCAACCATTAAGTGGGAGGACCAAACGGAGCAAATTGTATGAAAATATATATATATATATATATATATATATTAGCCTCATTTTTGCTCAACTACATGATGTAATTATCTACTTATGTTTGAAAGTTGAATTCTGATAATGCAGGTTCCTGGGTTATTTCCAACCTCAACAGGGCAAACCTCCTCTTTGGGAGCTTGATTCTGATCAACATTACAATGTCGGGAGACGTGCCAGTGCCAATGCAAGGTATGAATTATCCACAGAAGGCCAATGCTTTTGTAGTTTCTTCTGTGATTGTTCTTATTTCTTATACTTCTTGTATACCTTTTTTTGTTTCCCGGGATTAGAGCCTACAGAAGAACTATGAACTCACTCATAATTCAGTAAATGCAAATGTAAGATATTTTTGTGCAAAGTAGTAGAACATTCCTTGGAAGCAAATCACAAAACTTTAGTGATTTTAGTATGCTCTATGTTCTGGAAATGTGCCTCTGTAAAGTTGTGCTAGGATAGTTTTTTGGTCCTTGTGTGGTGATAATTGACTTTTATTTGCCTTACAGTTGAATTGCTATCTATTTTTGTCATCCATCAAACAACATATATGTACTTTCTGGTTTATGAACTGTGGAGTCAAACATTCCATCCTTCCTATTTGGTTTGAACCATATAATGTTGTTATTTTCTTCAGCTTTCAACTAGCTGCAGAATTATGTTTTAGTTACTGTTGGTTTAAACTTGCTTTATTTTCATAGGTCATTCATCAAGCGATCCCTATCAGATGGAAACATCCTTTGTGAAAGCAATACATCTGTGTCTGCCTGTAATGTAGGACGAAAAGAACATCCTAATTCAGCATTACTTGATACAAGACCAAATCAAGTGGGAGATGCCGAGGGTGTTTCTGATTCAACACCGGAACTTTCAACTTGTGAGAGTGGTGCATCTTATTCCAGGTCTGTTCTCTTGTTTTCTTCATTCTGGGGTTGATTGAAAAGCTCTTGGAATCACATTCTGTGATATTCTTCCGAGGAAAAAAAAGGTCCTCTTCCGTAGCAATGTAATTCATGTAACCAATGCTTTCCAAATTCGATTTTCATCATAAATTCATTCTCCATAGTAAAGATAAGTTATTCACTCCATCATGTTTATTGTTTTGCATGCACTCGTTGCTGTTTGATGAGTTTGTGCCATAATATACCATGCTGAAAATTTTTCTCATCTATCTGTTGTGTATATGTTATGTAGGTATACTCCAACAACGCCTGACAAGCAGCTTTTCACTGATGGCGACCTTATTTATTTGAATGATCATTCAGATGAATCAAGTAGCTCAAATTTTCTTGACCTTGATTGCCTTTCATCCTCCGGGAATTCTTGTGATGAAGAAGTTTGTGAAAGGTTAGTCATTCGCGTCTTTTTAGTTCAGGGACTATTAACAAGTTTCCCTTCATGCTTTTGTAAACATGGTTTCATTCTTGGTGCTTGCAGCTCTACACTTGAGAACCTCTCCACAGAAAATGTTATCAGTGGGATCACCGCCAAGAATCCTGATATCCCACTGCTCAGCGAGCATAATAGATCTAGTATCAGGGTTTGTATTCTTCAATTTTTCAGCACAGCTCTGGTACGAAATGCCTCTGGTTTGCTGATTTAACTGTAAAATTTTGCAGGAGAATGATGCTACAGCAGATTCAAAACTGGCTTACAACGCCACCGGAAATCCCAAGACTCCCAGTGAATTCTCCGATAGTTTTGTGCAATGGGTAATCCATGGAGAGACTCTCTGTCATTGATATCCATAATCTTCATCGACACAAACCTATTATGCTTTGCCCTCAGACAGGGATGAGTTTATTTGGTCTTTTATTTATTTATTTATATTTTTATGCTGAGTAAATAGTTAATATTCTTTACAAGCTATTATCATCTTTTCTATGTATTCTCAATTCATTGCAATGTAAATAGTGAATCATAAGACCTTTTTTTTTTATATCAACTCTCCCTATTTTTGTATTTGTTTTTAACTTTAAATTTGTTTGGGAGGGCAGGGTTTCAGTTAATAATTATTAGCTTGATATTTGATTGATGTCCACTATGCAATCCTTCTTATTTTTCATCAATCTCAACCACGGAGTTTTTTTTGACAAAACCTTCCTGGACACATAATAAAAAATATGCAGGAAGGTAAGTGCAGCCGGCTGATCCTAATATATATATATATATATATATATATATATATATATATTTTAAATTATCTTATCTTAAAAATTCAGTTATATATTTACAGATATATTTACATGTATCCATAATAATTATATATATATATATATATATATATATATATAAATATATATATATTGTCAGGTGTATTTACTCTACCATTTGGTATCGAGAATGTTTGAAGGATTTTCAACTGTATAGATAGAAAGATCATCGAAAAATAAGCTAGCATGTCCATTTTCATATAATTTGGTTATCATTTGGTCCTCCCACACTTAACGGTTGAAATTCTGGATCGTTCAGATTACTATAAAATAAGAACTATTAAGTGGGAGGACCAAACAGTTACCAAATTGTATGAAAAACGCTAAATTTATTTTGATACGATATTCCCATCCGTAGCGGTTGAAATCCTTCAAACGCGTCCAAGAGCAAATGGAGATAACGACAAATATTGATTATCACCGCTATATATATATATATATATATATATATATATATATATATATATATATATGTCTGATATAATTACGTCTCTTTTTGGCCCACTTACTTGCGGTGTTTTGAAAAAATCAGTATGGATGGAAAGAATATCGAAAAATAATTTTAGCGTATCGATTTTAAATACAATTTGGGAACCTGTAGGGTCTTCATCTTAAATTGTGAAAATTTATAGAAATCCTACCGGTTCAGAATTTCACTCGTTAAGATGAAGACCCTACAAGTTCCCAAATTGTATGAAAATTGACACGCTAGTTTATTTTTCGATGTTCTTTCCATCCATACGGTTGGACTTCCTCAAAATATTGTGCAAGTGGGTCAAATGGATAACCGCGACTTGCATGCAAGCCTACCGCGATAAGATCATTCCAGACACCCACGTCGTAGGATCATAGGCGACCCCTCGCACCAGATCCCGAGGCATCCCTCCCCTCGACCCCAGGGTATGATCACCCTCAGAATCTTGACCCTTCTGTCCCTTGGACTCAAACCAACATACCCCTTTTGGGACCCGACCCCTGTGGGCTCGTCAGAACAGAAGACGGGGGAGCGTCGCGCCGAACCGTTGCCCTTCCTCAGATCCCAGCCTGCCTGAACCAAGCCAATGACATGAGAGCTCCCCCAACATAGTACCCAGTCACAGTCACGGGAAAATCTCAAGAAGCTTTTAGAAAGAAAAACGGTTAGAGCCAAAGTGGAGCCGTCTTGAGCTGCAAGATAAGAAGTGGCTCGAGCCAAGGAATGACGGATTGGGCTACAAGTGGCTCAAGCTTGGAGCCCAAGCTCCCTCCCGCCTATAAAAGAAGGAAGATACCACACTGAAAAAAGGATCCTCTCCCAACGGTAAAGCCCTGTCACACAAAAACCTCACCTCTTCTCCTCCATGTATCCAAGCTCCAAGACCTCACCCCACCCCTTCTCCATTTTGTAATGAAGGATGAATGGTAGATCCAGCTCACATAGTTAGAGCCCGTGATTTTTCCCCGATTTGATGGTTTTTCACGTAAAATCGGTGTTCATCTTTGTGTTTGCTTGTTTTTCTCTTTGATTTATGTTGTTTTCTAAGTCTCAACCTCAATACAAATTCAAACGTTAGAGTAAAATTAGGAGCAAAACCGATTTTTATCCTAACAAAATATATATATATATATATATATATATATATATATATATATAAAAGGAGGTGTTACTCCCCCCCCCAAAATTACTACTGCTTAGCCCACCCAAACTCCCCCCATCTACAGCTTAATAATATGGGTTGGCTGCATACTATCATATATATATATATATATATATATATATATATATATATATATTAGTCTCGATAGTATCCGGAACATCAAAATATAAGCTAATATATTAATTTTTATAATAAAAAATTTCTCACTTAATAGTTCTTATTTTATAAAAATTTTAACAATTCAAAATTTCAGAATTTCAACCTTTAAGTGTTAAAATCAAAATGTGAAACTTAAAACCCAAAATGTCATTTTTTACTACAGTGCTTAAGACTTAAAATATGAAGCTTAACACCCAAAATGTGGAAATTAGGACCCAAAATTCTCATAAGGTGAGAAAAATCCCACGATATTGTAGAACAGACCAACAAACAAGCTCAGATCCAATAGATAATCCCACACAGATGCAAGAATTTTCCTAGGATCACAAACAAGCTCTTGTCACGGTTTTAATAATTTAAAAAAAAAACTTAAAACATGTCCACTCTCAGACAATTGGATTTAAGATCCTACAGAAACAAAAGAATATGGCCACATAATTCAGGAAAGAGAGTCAAAATCTCAAGTGCTCTTAGGCAACCAACAAAAACAAGGACCAGAAAGATTTAATCTAAACATCCCAGCCTGTGGGTTGAAGATTAAAAGCTGCTTGTGGAGCAGCAGGCACTTCGGCTGGTGGTGCAGGCGCAGCATCCCATCCATCAACTACAGCACCTATGTATCACAGGAATTTAGAAAAGTGACTTGTTATATAATGTACACTTTCAAATCTCATAAGTTTTGGAAAATGACCAGAAAAGCTACATTAAACATCATTCGTTCCATTTATGGGAACATTTTGAGATGGTCAGATCTATATTTTAGTTAATAAAATGGAAGCACAATAGCATAACAGCAAGAGCAAATGCCAAGCACTCTACTGTAAGAAACACTAATACTTTATTATCAAGTATAAAAAATCAACACAGGTAACAGAATAAAGGTATCAAGTGGTTCTCACCTTGACTAGCACCCCATTCGGCAGTTACAACTGTAGGAGGAACAGCAGGTACAGCTCCTACTTCAGGTGTTGCCCACTGCTCTGTGGGCCATTGATCAGTTGGAATCATACCAGTGTAATCTGCTACTTGACCAAATTCAGGGGCCACAGCAACCTCCTCTTCTTGTTCCTTGGCCTCCTCAGGGTCTCTATAGAAGAATAGGTCGACCTGCATATATATGCCCAAAAACCAGTGTCAACAGGCAAAAGAAAGCCTCACACTTCTATATCACACATAACATCAGGTCACAACAAATAAATATTAACAATGCAGGAATTGATTACAACAACAATATTGACAGTAATCACTTACCATCACATCCCATTTGTGTCCAGGAGAAATAGTACCCCTCATTTGCAGAACCATTCTGGCCAACAACCAGAAGAGGCACCCAATACTGTGTTTCCCCTTGTTATTGGCAGGAATGCCAATGTCAACATATCTCATTGGGGAGTCAGTGTCACAAAAAGCAATTGTTGGGATGTTACTTAGAGACGACTCTTTGATAGGCTACAAAAAAGACAGCAAGTAATTTCATACAAGACGATCACAGCAACAAAACAAGCTAAATTTTTTTTTTATAACAAAACCAACTAGTAGCACCACACTCACCTGATGGTCAGTTCTAGGATCAGTGAGAATAAGAAGACGAGGCTCACTGAACGATGTCTGGAGCTGGTTAGTGAACGTACCAGGTGTGTGTCTCCCTGCAATGGGATGCGCACCTGTGTACTGTGCAAACTTCAGCACAGCTCTCTGACCATATGGCCTCGCAGATTGAACAATGATGTCTTCGGGGTTCTCAATAGCAACAATAACTCTAGCAGCCAGCTGAAGTTTCTCCCAAGTTTTACCGAGATTGATGATAAATATGCCTACAAAGATAACACCATACAAGATCCTAAGCATCACTGGGATACCTAAAATTCCGCTAACACAACACATAGCTGAATACCTTCAGTGAATTGTTCTACATTAACAAGCATCACCAAAATACATGGAGAAAATTATATTTCACTTTAAAAAAATCAAACAGTGGAACCTACAGAAAGACTAAAAACCTCAAGATGTAAAGCTAATAACAATGGACAACAACAAAAGATCAATTCTTTATCTTGTTTATTAGCATGCTTCCAATGTCTCATCATGAAAGATCAAGGCTGAATTAAAACACAAAAATTCAAATTAACTGGCACCCAAATTTTCACAATTAAAAAGAAAAATTAAGATACAATACCATCAGAACGGAGCTTGAAGACATAACATGTAACTAAATACCTTCAGTGAATTGTTCTACATTAACAAGTATCACCAAAATACATGAAAAAAATTATCTTTCACTTTAAAAATCAAACAGTGGAACCTAAAGAAAAACTAAAAACTTCAAGAATGTAAAGCTAATACGAAGGATCGATTCTTCATCTTGTTTACTAGCATGCTTCCAATGTCTAGTGACGAAGTATCAAGGCTGAATTAAAATACGCAAATCTAAATTAAATGACACCCGAATTTTCACAGTAATTTTCCGGCGTAAGGTCTAAGAGAATTAGACGTGGATCCAAATGCCAAAACTACCAAAGGCTCTAATAGATTTCTCCACTTTTAACAACCAATCCTTACCTTTATTCATCAATATACAATATAATTCATAAAACCATTAACAAAAGTAGAATAACGTTATGCATCTCACAAAATCACCACATGAAAAAAAGACATACTTTCTTTGAATCAGAATCAAACAACAGAAGAGATGTAAAAATTAAAAAAGTAAAATTAAGATACAATACCATCAGAACGGCGCTTGAAGACATAACGATCCATCTGGAAATCACAGTTCTTCGTCCCCAGATGAACATCGGCAGCAAGCATCATCTGAATATCCTGTTCTCTCGTCGTCATCGACCTAGCCGCCATGTTTGCTCGATCGAGAGCTTGGGATCGAGAACTAGGGTTAGGGTTTTCGAACAGGAGAGGGACGAGATACTGGAGTGAGACGAGAGGGGCGGCCGCGTAGCTCCTCGTAGTGAGATTTTATAGATGCTCAAAACCCTAGGTTTTACCAAATGACTAAAATCACCCTCAGATTGAAAAGAATCACAAAGCTATCATATAGAATACTAGGCCTTAAGTGGAGTTTGGGCTAGGCCTTCATATGGGTTGGATCGTGCGAATCTATTATTGGGCTTGTCTGGTTGATTCTTAGTTAATTGGCTAAACTAGACCAGTTTAAATGGTTCTTCAGAATGGTCAAGTGGACTTAGATTGTGTCACATCTGCATGAACTTCATTAAATTTGTTTGGATTTTTTCAGTCAGTCATCTTTGTTTGGTGAGGATATAAATGAGTTTATACTTTTCTTTATTTCCTTTTATTATATTATATTATATTTTATTTTATTTTGGGGGGCTTGAGCTGAACCTATGGACAGTCAGCAGCAAGTAAGGTTCAGAAATCATTAAAATAAATAAATAAATAAATAAATAAATTATTGACTGGAGGCTGGAGCTGAACCTATGGGCAGTCAGCAGCAAGTAAGGTTCAGAGATCATTAAATAAATTAATTAATAAATAATTGATTTATTTTAAGCAAGTAGGCAATGAACTCGCGGACTCTCGAGATGGAAACAATTTTCTGTGAATAAAAAAGAAAGAGGGAGAAGATGGTAAGCAAATGGTGTCGTTGGTATTAGAGGAGACCAAAACCGGGAGTCCATGGCCGTGGGCGTTGGTGGTTTCGGGTTAGGGTGTCGGAGAGGAGGCGGCTTCGAGGGAAGGACGTGAAGCAGCATCGCTTCAGCTTCCACTCTTTTATGCTATTTAAGAGCGATCGCAGACCTCATCATTCTCTCATTCCATTGAAGTATTCATCTTTCCCGTTTTCATTCTCATCCGCCACTCGCTTTGGTTTTTTCGGACTTGGTTTTCTGATCAAGGTCTGTGTGTGATTCGAGGTAATGGTCGCTTTCTACTTTGAAAAAGATGACATTTTTTGGTGGAAAAATGCGTTTTTTCTTCAAAAGCTTAATGCTTGGATCGGAACTCTTTCTTTTATATACATAATATTTTTTTAATATTATCTTCATGTTTTTTGGGAAGAAAACAATCCTTATTTTTGTGAGGAAAATGGGTTATTTGGTTTTAAAATATATATATGGATAATCTGGCGTGGCTTTGTCAAAATACAATTGGGGGATTTCGTTCAAGTTTCTCTTTTCTTTGGTAGTGGTGGGGTGGGGCTTGGAAGTATATGGTCGGGCATTTCTTTAGATGTCCTTTTCCCTTCATTAATGGAGTTGTTTTTCCATTGATCACGGCAGCAAGCCAAAGTGTATTTCCTGGAAATTTCAGGGTTTCTGTTCTAGAAACCAAACAGAATTCCATCCTTCTCTTTGCGTATTGGAATTTATTTGATTTGTGTTTTTTCATGTCAGTATTATAAGTTTTGTGGTTATTATGTTTGTGGCAACCACTGTGAACTCTGTTTTTTTTTTCTTGATTTGATTTATGATTTACTGATCAAAGTCAAATGCTTGGGCGGAAAATGTTGAGACTTGGAAAACTTGTATCTTTCTAGATGTTCTATGTTTGCGGTGTGATACTCAAGTTGCCGGTCAATTTTGCCAAGTTGTTTTGATTGAGAGCTTTTGTATAAATAACTCTGGATTTTTGGTTTTGTTTACTCTCTTATTTTCTGGTTCTGAATTTCAGCTGTGAGATCGTCTGAAAGTTTGCAATGGCTGAGCGAAGGTTGACTCGCATTCACAGTTATCGTGAACGCCTTGGCGATACACTGTCAGCCCATCGAAATGAACTGATTGCTCTCTTCTCAAGGTATTGAATCCATCTCTGCCCTTGTTTCTCAATTAAGTTTCCAAAATTTCAGCTCTAAACACAAGCAACAAATTTAAACTTGCCTGAATAACTGATGTTTGTGAGATAACGTTGCATAATGTATAGTTGATTCATCATGATTGTTTTCATGAGATGTTTGTGGTTCTTGGGTTAATATGTGCTATTATATCTGATTGCTTTTGGTTCCTCTTTCCCTGTGTGACTATGAGTTTGCAGGTTTGTCAGTCAGGGAAAGGGCATGCTGCAGCCCCATCAGCTTGTAGCTGAGTTCGAAGCTACTCTCCCCGAGGGGGAGAAGCAAAAGCTGAAGGACGGTTTCTTCGAAGGTGTTCTTAAAGTTGCACAGGTGACTAGTTAGAGTTTATTTTTTCTTATTCCATATCCCAATCTGTTTGTTTTAGTTCATTTAGCTTCATCACCAACCTGATGCAGGAAGCAATAGTCATACCTCCATGGGTGGCCCTTGCTATTCGCCCAAGGCCTGGCGTCTGGGAGTATGTTCGTGTGAATGTGGAGGAATTAGCTATTGAGGAGTTGAGCATTTCCGAGTACTTGCAGTTTAAGGAACAACTTGTGGATGAAGGGTAGGCTATATCCATCTATACGGTCTTACTCCTACTAAAGTTGCCTTCAGTTTTCTGATGTCATGAACAACTATGTATCATTCTTGTTTTGTTGTTCCTTTTCAGCCACCAAAGTAACTATGTGCTAGAGTTGGACTTTGAGCCATTCAATGCTTCCTTTCCTCGGCCCTCGCTTTCAAAATCCATTGGTAATGGAGTGCAGTTCCTTAATCGCCACCTTTCTTCGAAATTGTTCCATGACAAAGAAAGCATGTATCCGCTGCTTAATTTTCTGCGAGCGCACAGCTACAAGGGGACGGTAATATCTCCATATAATGTTTTCTTTTTCTCCTTGTCTTTTGCAATTTATGAATTAACTCTTCATTTTTAAGATTGAAGGAAAACCACATGATTGTTGCTCTGTGTTTGCATGTCTTCTGTGCATCCCCCTTCTGCAAGTTCATTGCTTTGTATGATTTTTGCAGGTAATGATGCTAAATGATAAAATACGCAGCCTAAGTGCTCTTCAAGCCTCACTAAGAAAAGCTGGGGAATACTTACTGGCTGTTGCACCGGACACTCCTTACTCAGTCTTCAGTCAGAGGTATTTTTCTAGCCAGTGAAGCTTTCTATGTTCATATTTCTCACTAATCTCTATAAATGGTGTAAACATCTGTGAAGCTTAATATACATGCTGTTGTCTCCAATCCCTCAAATTGTCACCATTTTCCCATTGAATGATATGCAGATTCCAAGAGCTTGGATTGGAGAAGGGTTGGGGTGATACCGCCCAGCGTGTGCATGGAACTATTCAACTATTGCTTGATCTTCTGGAGGCACCCGATCCATGTACTCTTGAGAATTTCCTTGGGACAATTCCGATGGTTTTCAATGTCGTCATCTTATCTCCACATGGATACTTTGCCCAAGCTAATGTTTTGGGTTACCCTGACACCGGTGGCCAGATTGTTTATATTTTGGATCAAGTTCGTGCTTTGGAGCGTGAGATGCTTTTAAGAATAAAGCAGCAAGGTCTTGATATCACTCCTCGCATTCTCATTGTGAGTGTTGATCCTCATGTTAAAATGTACATCTGTCAAAGACTGTCAGCTAATAACTTCCGGGCTTTAATACAGGTTACTAGACTGCTGCCTGATGCAGTAGGGACTACCTGTGGTGAACGTCTAGAGAAGGTTCATGGAACAGATCATACAAGCATCCTTCGGGTTCCATTTAGAAGTGAGAAAGGAATTCTCCGCAAGTGGATCTCACGTTTCGAAGTATGGCCATACCTAGAGACTTTTGCTGAGGTAACTAACTCTATTTTTCTGATAGTTTCGGAAGGCATTCAATCAACAAATTAGTGAAATATCTCTTGTTCTTCTTGTTTATCATTCTGCTATTTACCATCTATTTTCTGCTGTATCCTTGGTGATTCTTTATTCTTATAGGATGTTGCGATTGAATTAGAGAGAGAATTGCAAGCCACCCCTGATTTGATCATTGGCAATTACAGTGATGGAAATCTAGTGGCATCTTTGTTGGCACACAAGTTAGGAGTGACTCAGGTTTGCCCTTGAAAATATTAACCCTTCTCAAAGTAGTTAATTTCCTCTCCTGCTATATTTTTTATCAATGTATAATAACAACGAAATAATCTCCTTGACCATGCAGGGTACAATTGCTCATGCCTTGGAAAAAACAAAGTATCCAAATTCAGATATATACTGGAAAAAGTTTGAGAATCAGTATCACTTTGGATGCCAGTTTACAGCTGATTTGATAGCAATGAATCACACTGATTTCATTATCACCAGTACATTTCAAGAGATTGCTGGAAGGTAATTACTATGCTCGAAGTTCGGTTATATCTTCTTTCTCTGGTGCCTGGATGCATAATTTCTTAACGAAGCTCTCTTGTTTCTATCTTTCAATCGCCTCAGCAAGGACACGGTTGGGCAGTATGAGTCTCACACTGCCTTCACTCTTCCCGGCCTCTATCGTGTTGTTCATGGAATTGATGTCTTTGATCCAAAGTTCAACATTGTCTCCCCCGGTGCCGATATGTCTATTTATTTTCCATATTCAGAGGAGCACAAGAGGCTCACTTCTCTCCATCCAGAAATCGAGGAACTTCTTTACAGCTCAGTTGAGAACAAAGAACACAAGTGAGCACTACCCATACATGTCACCTCCCAAGTTTTCTCACCTCTCTTCCACATTCCTTGTATGTATACTAATGTCTTTTATGACACTATAGGTTTGTGCTCAAGGACCGAAACAAGCCCATAATCTTTTCGATGGCAAGGCTGGACCGTGTGAAGAACATAACTGGTCTGGTTGAGTTATATGGCAGGAATGCTCGATTGAAGGAACTAGTAAACCTCGTAGTGGTTGCCGGAGATCATGGAAAAGAATCAAAGGACTTGGAAGAACAAGAAGAGTTGAAGAAGATGTATAAGCTCATCGAGGAGTACAAACTGAATGGCCATATCAGATGGATTTCTGCACAGATGGACCCTGTTCGCAACGGGGAGTTATACCGATATATAGCCGACACAAAAGGAGCCTTTGTACAGGTAGTCGTTTTACTAAATTGTTCTTAAACGATGGATGTGAGTCTCCACTCTTGATCATAATCATACTTACACCTATTTGTTTTGTTAGCCTGCCTTGTATGAAGCTTTCGGTCTCACTGTGGTCGAAGCGATGACTTGTGGCCTGCCCACATTTGCTACAGTATATGGAGGGCCTGCAGAAATCATAGTGCATGGTGTTTCTGGGTACCATATTGATCCCTATCAAGGGGACAAGGCTGCCGAATTGCTTGTCAGTTTCTTTGAGAAATGCAAGGAAGACTCTGCACATTGGGAGAAGATCTCACAAGGAGGACTTCAACGCATCAACGAAAAGTAAGCTCTATCCCTTATTTTTAATGGTTTCAATCGTGGAGGCATAGCTCATTACTAACAAAGATAATGATTTCTGGATGTAGGTATACATGGAAGCTTTATTCTGAGAGACTGATGACACTGGCTGGAGTTTATGGTTTCTGGAAGTTTGTATCGAACTTGGAACGACGTGAGACCCGCCGCTATCTTGAGATGTTTTATGCTCTCAAATATCGTGATTTGGTAAGTTTCCTTTCTTTTCTGCTTAAGGTTCTTTTCATGCAGCAGTAACTAGGTCCACAAGATATTCTTGATTGCTAGAACTGAAAGCTTCATTGTTTTACTATGGTTAGGCAAAGCTTGTGCCTCTGGCTGTTGATGGGGAGATTGATGCAAAAGGCACTGCAAATTGATTATGAAGTTATCTTATATCCTATTTATGTGGTGACTGTTAATGATGTAAAACCTTTGTTTCTGGACTATCATATTCAGGATAGCTTTCCATGTTTTCTGCAAAAAAATATCTTAATGTTAAGAGTTGTTATTGTGGTATCAAATTCTATTGTTCTAAAATCAAGATCATGATTGAATGAGCACAAAGCAACCCAGCAACAGGGAAGGAAGCCACTGCCTCAGAAAGAGAACTCTTTTTTTTTTGTCATATAAAAACTTTGCATTAATAAGAGAGTGAAAACATGTATGTGTCAGGGATTTATAAAAAATAAATACAAAAGTTTATAAAGAATGCAAAGGAAATTTCTCCAATATGAAAACAGAAAATGGGAACATAAAAAAAAAACATAATATTGGGGCATTCCGAGAATTGAACTCGGGACCTCTCGCACCCTAAGCGAGAATCATACCACTAGACCAAATGCCCACTTTTGTTGGTTAGGTCCAAAATAATAATTTTGATGTAAAAAATAATGAAAAAGTTGCCAACCAACATTACAATAATTATGCCATCAAGACTCAAGCAGTTTCCAATAATTATGACAAAAACCAATAACAATGAGAGGAAGCAATATGTAGAATAAGTCTAACTGATCCTATTCATTACAAAATTACACACAACAAGAAGTAGTTCGATGCTTCCAATCCCTGCCTAACAAACTTCATATGACATGCAGCATTCACAATTCTCATGCATGTTTGCATTGCATGAGAAGATTGAGGTCTTAAGTTTCAGCATAGATCTTGATACAACTACTACAATTACAAGCGATAAATATGTCAAACCATAACCAGGCACATTTTCAGTTGCCCAAGTACAAGAAATGAAATCGCACATGTACTGCCTAGCGGGGGATCAGCACTAGAGATTTTCATTAAATGCCATTTTCCACAACCTGTTGCATGTCTCCATTGGGGGGAGCGTCCGTTCAAATTCAAACTTCTCGACTTTTTTCTTGTCCCTATCGACAACAACTGCAATTTGATATTAAGGACTGCTTCTTATGCCATATTTTGGAAGGAGTAGTAAATAAAGAGGTCAGCTTTGTATTGGAAAAAGGATACAGCCAGAAATTTTTGCCTGGTCATCTAAAGTTGGAATGATACTTGTCACTGAAGCACACATAGATAGTAAATCCCTGCATGAAAGCGAGATTTTGATAGTGGAATTGACTTGCACTGAACATATGAAAAGACAAAAAAGAATCACGGAATTAAGCATTGGCTTTTCAACAAAAGAAACCAATTTGTCACTAATTATCACCTTCAAGACAAAATATTATCACATTAATCCCTCGATTGTCTTACTGAACCATTTATAATAAGATTGTTGCTCTATCATTTGTAACCTAGAGCTGGATTGCTAATTATTCAAGGCAATAAACATTTCAAATAAAGTGGAGCTGATAGATCTAGACCAATTAGAATAACTGGAATAACATAGACGAGCTAAAGGATCCATAGCTACAGATCTAGTCAAAATGATAATTCAAGGAAGAAGAATTACAGTAAAGTTTAATTAGATTCATCCAAAGCAATTCAAATTATATTGATTTGACTAGTGCAAAACAAATGTAGAGAAAAAGTATTCAAAGTTTATCATTTTGTTTACATGCATCAAACCAAAGACATAGCCTAAGTATTAGAAAAAATCAAGTCATGTAAAACTTGTGAACCAAATATCTTTAACCTAGAAGCTGTTCATATAACTAATGAATTGTTTTGCAGAAAAAGGCCAGTTTCTGCAAGCAGCCATCTAGATGAAGGACTTTTATCAGGTCATAAGTTTTACTGGCCACTTGAGAACAAATGCAGCATTAAGCCATCTCAATTCATGCAAAAATACATACCGAGCTCGGACAGCATCTTTCTCTTTTTTCTTTATCATTTCTTTTCGCTTTTCAACGGAAACCCTCTGCCGTTCTAGTGCAATAAGCTCATCACTAACTACTGTATTGAATAATGGACAAAATCAGCTAATTGCAATATAAGAAACTTTTATAATATACATTTAAAAGCAGAAATCATCAACACTTATCTAAGTTCTTGGCGAAGTAAGGATTCACTTTGAAGTTTCTCTTCCAATTCATTCTGAAGATGTTCTAATTCTGTACGGACAGTAGTCTCAGCTTTTGCCTTCTCTATTTTTCCTTTGCATTCATCAATTTTTTTCTGATAACCTGCAATATCTAAAATAAGTAACTGCTAAACAGACCATATGTTTTGAGACATAAATGATATGGACTCTATAGTAGTACATCTTAAACTGATCTTCACGTTGTAATCTCATGTTTGTCATTTCACATGTCACTAAGGAGCTACACTTTCTTCATTTCTATTAACAATGATAAATAAATAAGGTTCAGACAGATATAAACCTGCTCAATACTGAAAGTTGCAAGGTCTAGTGTAGTCTAGGCTAAAATTACCTCTTTTTTTGGCTACTTGTCAAAAAAAAGAAAAATAATAAATAAATGAAAAAAAATCAAGAACATTGAAATACACAGCAGACTTTGGTCCTGAAAAATATCTTGATGCCATGTCTTGAATTTGTGACCTGCTAATAATCTTGAAGTGGAAAATAGTAAGAAATTTCTGAAGATCTCGGGAGTGCTGTCCAACCTTATGAACTATTCTTTTTTTCTTCAAAAGCAAAGTCATTCTTATGAGACTATGTGTTCAACAATAAGCTTACATAAAAGAGAATTCATTACTCTTTATTTATTCACATGAAGTAGCATCACCAGAACGAAAGACTGAAACCTAATGTCCGAAGGTTAAAAACTAACCATCTAGTAAGTTTTGAACCTCTTGGGAATCCATCTCACATGATGATTTGAGAGTTTTCATGCCTTCCAGGGACTGCATCAAGTTATCACCGTCCTTTTTATTATTCAATACTCCAATTAGATCATCTCCAAGTGAAATAAGTTTCACAATATCCACTCTTTTGCCTGGATTCTCCATCACAGCACTAAATTCCTAGTGAACTCTGCTCGGCTTCCTGATATTCTCCAAAAAAGCAAAATCCGAATAAGCTCCTTTGTACTCTGTGACATCTATTTATCCAAATTCAATTATAAAAGTAGGTCTATATAATTCACAGTACGAGACAGATATTTTGAAAGATTTTGAAGAAGATTACAATTTTCAAAACAATCACATTTTGGTGAACCATACACAAGTAAATCAAATTTAAAATGCTCACACAATACAACTTGTTGGACCATTTGACCCAAACTAACAAGAAAATTAAAAAAGTCCATGCTAATAAAATTTGAAATCGAATGACCCAGTTACCATTGATAACTTAAACAACACTGTTTTGCAAAAATTTGCATTGGGTTGAAGATGCTGATGAGAGTTGAACGTCAATATCATCTTTCTATTGCATCATTAAAATAACCTAAAACCCAATAAACTGTATAATACAATGGAAAATTGGAAACTAATACTAAATGTGTACCATGTACAATGAAGCGATAATCAATTTTCAGCCAAAAAAAGTATTTTTACCTCTATCTTTTTCCAAGTTACAAATCGACCACTACTTAAACAACAAATCAAACTACATACCAAGAATTAAATCTCAAATATTGCACTAACCACAAAGTTCTCCAAAGAAAAGTCAATAGAAGCATATAAGATTATCAAAAATCGCCGTAAAACACAAAAGGCTTGAGCTCTGTTTTTTTCCTTCTCCGTTCTTCAATTGATAAAACACAACATTTTAGGGGGGAAACAAATTTTTAAGTTACAAACCCCAATCCAATGACTAAAATACAATGTTCGCTTGAGACTGAGATCGAGAGAAAAAACAAGATCGGAGCATTGGGGTGAAGAGAAAGAAGCGGATTCGAGACTCACCTCTTTCAAATAGCGCGGCCTCTCTCGCCCTCGGAGCCGAGCTCGATCGTTCTCAGGATCTCGTCTGCGTGTTGAATTTCTTTTGGTTTTTTTACCTTCTACTTCCTGGAAAATAGTGATATTATTTGTTAGGTCTTTTAAAAATTTTATATAATTTTTTTAAATTCTAATATACTAGGTAGTCTAGGGTCATTTTGACAAATAAAATAATTATAAAACAAAAAAAAGTAATAATATTTGACAAAAAAAAAACTATTTTAGCAAATGACACCCTTCTTTTAATTTTAGTTGGTTAATATTGTGATTGTTGACTATACATCACCAAGGTATAAAATGTACAATAAAATATTTTTATAAATGTTTTCTTGAGTATGTGGATAACTCATATTTTTATTTAATTAAAATAAAAGTTGTGTTATATTGCTTTGTCAAAACATGAAAAAATACATCTTCTAACACACTCCTTTTAACATCAAGCAATCCTTTGTTCCTCCCTCCTCAAGCTTGAACAGGTCCTTCCCCTAAGGTGTTTCTTCATCGTTATCCTCTCTTGACGTGGTTGATGTGAATTTCAGGCTACTCTTCACCAGGTTTGCGGCTGCCTCCAACTTTAATCTTTTCTTCAGTGCAGCTGCATCCAACCAAGAGATGATAAGGAAAGAAATATCATGAATGGTTCTCAAGTAAACACGTTGTTTATCCTGAAAACACCGTCTATTTCTCTCCCCCGAATACTTCAGGTGATTGTCATAACGGCGATGCTCCACCCATCTCGTAAGGTACTGTCCACCCTTGAGGGGGTGTTCTTAGTGCCCCACAATGCATGTCCCTCCCAGTTCGAAGTCCAAACATGGTTCCAAAGTGAGCCCAGATATGTCTCACATATGAACAAGTTATAAGCATATGTTGAACCGAGTCTTCTTCAGTCTCACACAGGTAGCATGTAGTGCGGTCGCCTCTCCACTTTTTTTTGTAAGTTAACGAGGGTTAGAATTTTATTTTCTTTTGTCAACCATGTGAATAATTTTGTCTTGAGAGGATAAGGTTGCTTTCAAGTATGAAGCACTTTCTAAAACTTATATTAAGAGAAGACTCAATTTTGAATAGAATCAGAGTGTGAGATAAGAAGGGAATTCACAAAAAAAAAAAAAAAAAAACAACATGGGTTATTTCCAACCTCAGTAAGGCAAACCTTCTCTGTGGGGGATTGGCTCTCATCGACATTTTTTGGGACTAATTTATTTGGATTTTATTATTTAACTATAATTTGTTTAGTGTTAATTATATTCAACATAAAAACAATAAGTTCAGAGTTCAAATTTCAATATTCAAAATTTCCATAAAAAGAAAAAAAAACAAAAAAAAAATCAGTCAAATCACTAAATAAAGAACCATAAACCAATATAGTTATCTATCACATTGGCTACTATTATTTACAGTTGACCAAAAGGGTGGTGTTGTGCTACAAAACTCCTGTAATGCATGAGGTCAGGGGAAGAGTCGAATCACATGAATCTATTATATGCAGGCTTATCATGTTTTTTTTTATAAGAAATTATTTTCATGATTCGAATCCATGATCTCTAGGTCATATGATAATAACTTTACCGTTATACTAAGATTTGATGAAATTAGAGTAAAACATTTATATGGGAATTATTTATAATTTAATCTGCATTCAGTTTAGATGTATATTTTCATAAGCGTTGCCATCAAGATTTGAAACTAGAAGCTTGTTCTACCGTGGTTCATGGTCCATCAGCAAATAAAGGTGCACCCAAATCAATCAAGTTCCTAAGTATACATCTAATAGGACGGTTGATATTTAAGAATTAAAAGAGTACCAAAATCTTAAAAATTCTCTTCGAGATAGTTCTTTCTTCAATGAATAACGCTACTGTTGAATCACTGTTCAACAGAGAGACTCATTTTTTCTTCTCGAAAGAACCATGAAGAATTAAGATTTAAGACCTAAATAAGAATAGATAATGGTTGCTTGCAAGATTAGAAATTCAGTGCAAGGGGGAAACACACACCTAACACGAAACTCTAAGTTATGGTGATCAATAGAACACATGTTCATTTATAATTAAAAGGAATTCTATTCCTCATAAACTCTTCAGTCCAATCATCTCTGAACCACCTCAGACCAAAAGTCTTTTGTCGTTTGGTTCAATCGAGAAAACAGGATGATGTCTACCCCATGACTTCATTATATTTCGGTAAAATCACTGTAGACTTTTCAATCCCACAAAAAAGTATACCATTCAATCCCTTTAATTTACTTACTTTTAGGTCACTGACGTCACATTTCCCGTTTCTTTTTTATTTTAACCTCAAAATACCATTCCCGTTACCCACTCCACTTGCATTCAAAGAAGCCACTCTTCTTCTATATCGTATCCATCGTAGTATTTGCCTTAAGTCTTTAGCATCCACTGTAGTTGTTTAGTATTGCTCTTATCTACTTTATATGAATAGTAAAGACTTCAAAAGGATGTAAACTAAGATTATAAGGTGCCTTTTATATCTTGATTTACAAATATAAAATCAAGATTAAATGTATACTTGATAACCCATAATTAAAAAGGAGAGAAGATAAAATAAGAAAAACACAGAAAAATAACAAATAAAAACAAAGATGATTTTATTATTATCTTATCAGAATCTTATCTAAGTAATAAGATAAATAAAGTTGTTATAATCAGTTATTTTTTATTAAAAAAAAAGTTGTTTCACAATTATTTTAAAAATATATACTAATTTTCACAAGAAAAATTGGCTAAAAAGATTAGGGTTCAAGACATGGTATGGTTTATCCATATTTATGAAAAAAATTATGCAAAATTCATATATTATGAGTGTGCCCCAAGATCAAATAAAATAAAATTTGTTATAAATTTATTTCAAATCTAAACTAATTATATAATAAAATCTAAAAATACTCAACAAACTAACAATCATTTTTCTTTTTTTATTATAAATAATTATATATATTTTTATAAATATAAATAAACCATATTCATTAAAAATTAGAAGATAGTGTTCCATTAGGCTAAAGTCTTTACTATTCATATAAAGTCTTTAGTATCAGCTGTAAACATTTAGTATTACGATAAAGTCTTTACTATTATGCTAAAGTCTTTATTATCGTCTAAAGTTTTTGTAATATTATCTCACAGTTCCCCGACCTCGTACCAACCAATGCAAAACAACAATCCACAACAAAACAAATTGAGTAAATCACACAACCAGAAGCACATGAACAACACACTGGTGTAAATGGCTCAATTGGATTACTGTTACACATGAGAAAGGGTAAATCCTGGGAAACCCTAAACCCTAAATGACCACAATACAAATGCAATCCACATGCACAAATTGCAATCCACATCCACAACACGAAAAAATAAAAGAATATAACACTAAATAACAAACAAAGCTTGAGAAATCGAAAACCGGGTGCGAAGCCCCAATCTCTCCATATACTTTGGTTTAGGGTTGCGGCGTGGTGGCTACCTCATTGGCGAACTTCGGTTGAACTGACACAAATGGGTAAGTAAGGGAAGACAAAGGCAGCTCCGACTGAACCGACGGCGTGGTGGTTGGTTTCACAACGAGGAGAAGAACGGTTTGCTGAAAATACAAAGAAAGTTTTTCAAACAAAATACAAATCGACAGAATGGAAAACATGTGGGGAGGAGAGAGGATGTTCAGGGGGCAGCATGGTCTTTTCCTTCGCACGTGGCTGACATGGGAGGCGTGGCAGAGTGGCAGAGTGGTTTTTAAAAGCAAGGGCAACAACGTCTTTTCACCCCAAATCTCACCCCGTTTGCAGCCGTTTGGATTGAATAGTAAGTCCTGGATAAAGGGAGGACTAAACAGGGATATTAAAACTTGCAGGGATGTTATGGGGATTTCAGAAGTTTTGGGGATTATTTGTTACTTTTCTCTTATATTTTCGTTTATTTTTATTGATCATAATAAAAATAAATACTAAAATTTATCAGAATTTATATTGAGTTGAGAACATCCCAAAATCATATAATCAACACACACATATATATATATATATAAATATATATTTTAAATATATTTTCGTACTCTCTCTCTCTAGTACACCATAGTAGTAGTACACTGGATCAAAAAGTAGATAAAACCCTTCTTCGCTATAACTGCCCGTATCTCTATTATGTCACAATAAAAATCCCATCTTTTTCTCTTTCTTTCTTTCATTCAGCGAAGCCTTTGATCTGGGAGGATGTGCGGAGGAGCGATCATCTCGGACTATATCCCGCCGGCGAGGTCCCGGCGTCTGACAGCTGAGCTCCTCTGGCCGGATCTAAAGAAGAAGGAGAAGGAGAGTGGGTGTAAGGACCGGAGGTGGGAGTTCGACGATGACTTCGAAGCGGATTTCCGGGAGTTCATTGGCGAGCCCGATGAGCCTGAGGGGAAGGAGAAGGAGATGGCAATGGAGATCGTGGTCGCAAAGTCAATTCCCCCCTTTTCTTCATCCCGACCCTCAAAAGTTCCATCTTCTTATGGTAATAATCGGTGGAAAGTTGGAGTAAAGATGTGGTTTTTATTGTCCTTTTTCTTTCGTCTTCTGGTTCCTTTTTAGGTCTGTGAGTTACTTTCTTTTCGAGTTTAATCCTCCGGGTTGCTTCTGGGCACTAAAAAATGGCATTCCTATCGTTGAATAATGCACCTAAAGCTGTGATTTTTCTATGTCTCCGAGTGTTACTTAAAAAAGAAAAAAGACTTTTGTAGATGAAAAAGATATAAAAAGGTGCCACCTTATGCTTACGGTTGTTTTGTGGGTGACATTTAACTTGTTCTTTTAAATTTCAATTGCCGGTGAAGTATCAAGAAAATGGATTTTTTTTTTTCTTTTTATGTTTTATCAAAGTTTTTAGGAATATCTAGTGAAATTTATAGCTTAAAGGCTGTAGAGCCATTTGAGCTCTTGGAATCAATCAATTACAGTGTTACTAAGTTGCGGTTGAATTAGTATTTTAAATGTTTCTAGCCCTCTTCTATTTCTAATATGAGCTTTTGAGCAGGATGTTTAAGATTTATATTTGGAAATCTTATTTGTTTTGCCTCCTTGTGTGACTTGTTCTTTGGTCTGATCCGTATCTGGTATGCACTTAGCTTCTCTCATGTTCACTCATTTGCAGTTCTTTGTTTGCGGCTAGATTAGGATATTGTCTTTGTCTCACCACTCCTCTAGATCTAGAACATAACTTCTGCACTTGTTCATTATTCACAAGTTATAATTTTTTAAAGAATTTTAGAGATGTGTTACTTTTACTTTTTTGAATGATTGATACAAGTTGTTTTTTATCATTATTCTATTTCTGAATGATACTCTAGTTTGTAGAACTGACACTGTAATTATGGATGAAGTTGGCTCTCTGTTACTATGATCTTATTTGCTTGCAACTTGACTGCAAATATCTCTGGCTAATAATTTGATTTATTTATAGTCATCTCTTGTTGTTTTCTTGTTATGTTTAATTGCTTTTTAGCTCTGTGGTCATGACCAAGCTTTAAAGGTGTATTGTCTCCTTAAATTTGTATGGATTTATAGCAAGAGTTTGAATGATTTGGCTTAACAATGATTTGTAATGCTGGAATAGCTTTGTTATTTATTTAACGGTGCTTTTTTTTTCTTATTGCAGAGGGAGTGACCGCTCCCCCTAGGTCAGAGAAATTGGATGGACCTTGGGACAAGCCGACTGAAAGGAAAAGAAAGAACCAATACAGGGGAATTCGTCAGCGCCCTTGGGGCAAATGGGCGGCTGAAATCAGAGATCCCCGTAAGGGATCCCGTGTCTGGCTTGGGACATTCAACACTGCTGAAGAAGCTGCAAGGGCTTATGATGCAGAAGCTCGTAAAATCAGGGGCAATAAAGCCAAGGTTAACTTCCCTGAAGAAGCACCACTGACCACAGAAAAGCGTGCACCAAAACAAACCAGTCTGATAGTGCCTGAAACAAACCTATCAGAGAAACCAGAACTCGATGTATCTTTTAATTACCTGAAGAATCCTGTTCATGGCTTGCACTCCACTAAAGGACTCTCAGGAGAGAATCACAGTACAAAGCAACAGGAGTACCTGATTGCTTACTCCCCTCCAGTGAAGCCTCAAATCAATGATCAATCTGCTTGTAGTTGGGAGCATGATGTAAAGGTTCCAGAGATGGCATTGATTCATGCTCCTTATTTGTCTGAATGCAATGAATCACTAGTCTGTGAACATGGTAATAATCCTCAAAAGAAACTGAAGAACAATTATGGTGAGGCGGTGGCAGCTGAAGAAAACGTTGGAACTAAACTCTTTGAAGAGCTATCTGAACCTTTTATGAAGTTCCTGCAAACCCCCTATTTTGAAGGGAGCCGGGGTGAGTGTATCGACAACCTCTTTAACAATGATATCACTCAGTATGGAGGGAATGATATGGATTTTTGGAGCTTTGACGATCTTCCCATGATAAACAGCATCTTCTGAAGGAGATGGTGGTCTGTACATAAAATTAAATTTGCTAAGCCTCGAGCCTTTCATGTTTGAGTTTATCTAATCGTGCCGTGTTCTATATCTTTACTATGTTATCTGTATGTGTTGTTGCAGTAGAGTCGAGTCGAACTTTTGAAAATGTCATCTGTTGTGAACAAGCTTGTTGAATTCGGTGAATGGAAGTGGTTTTCGCTGAACTAAATATCAATAATGGAGCTTGGTATGTGGTTGTGGATTGTTCAATTGTTTCTCTTCTCTGTATCACTGGTACTTTTGAAATCAAATGCTGAGTGATTGGAGGATGTGGACATGAATATAATTTTTAATTATATGTATCATCTCCTAGCATTGAAAATTTGATAGTGCTCTGAAGTGGGTTGTTGGTTGTCAAATTCCCAAGCAGAGGAGAAGGATCTTTGACTCTGTGATAATAAGAATGCTTGAACTAGTTTTGTGCTGAAATTGATTCAGATGCATTGTATCTACATGATGAAGTGGCTTGTTTGGCAGCAAGGTTGGTGCACTTGTGAACCAACTTTGACCTTATTCCTGGGAGTCAGTCTCAGATGCTCGAACATTGTTTATTTTTATTTTTTTAACATATATATACCAGTATAAAAAAAAAATCAAAATGATGTATATAATATATATATATTGAAATGTGAGGGTTCAAATGTAATTTAAAAAAATTCAAAGGACCTATAGTAAATATCTATCGAAAATTTCGGGATTGATTGATTAGGCAAAGAAAGGCCCAATCCACTGAATCCACACTTTTTGGTGGGAAACACAAAAATGAAACCAAAAACTCTAAAAAGCCCGCCAACCGAGCTCGGATTCAAACCCTAATCTCGATGGTGGAGAGGTAGAGAGATCGCGCGAACGATGACAAGGGTGAAGGATGAGGAGGAGCTGATTGCGGCGAAGAGGGGATACAAGGAGGCAGCCAGAGATGGGAACCATGAGGAGGAGGCTCGTTGGGCTAACGTGCTGGGGGACATTTACAAGCGGCGTGGGGAGTACATTCAGGCTCTCACCTGGCTCCGGAAAGACTATGATGTTTCGGTGAAGCATCTCCCCTGTAAGCAGCTCCTCCCCACCTGCCAGTCCCTTGGAGAGGTCTACTTCTGTCTCGAACGATTCAAAGATGCACTCGTTTACCAGGTTGGGCTTTTAATGTAAATATTTAACATCTTGATATTGGATTTCACTGTTGCTGCTCGGATTTTGGTTCAGAATCTTAAGTTTTAAACGATTCAATCCTACATTTATTTGTTTGATGCTGGCATGGTGTTTTGGAGTATTTGTTTGGGCTACATGTCAAAGTTCGTTGCTTTTGCTCAAATTATGCGGACTTGAATTTTGATAGTGTTGTTTAATCAACATTTGTTTCTTGACTTCCTTCAATGGGGGCAGGAGGTTGAGAAGTTATTGGAGGGAATTAGATCGAATGGTTGAGTATGCACTCTTTTGGGATCATTCATTGTGAAAAACCTAGATGAGACTGGCAAGGATGGGAATTTGCATAGTTACAAGTATCCTGATTGTTCCATCATATTGGTTTTAAACAATCTATTTCTGCCCAGGATCTTTTTCATAATAGGTTCTGGACAACTTCTTGTGAAGGAAAGACCATCATATGTTGTCTATAAAAGATTAGGTTTCAAAGTGAAATAGCTAGCAGATAATATCCTATAATTTACCCCTTTTATTTGGCAAATTGGTGAAGTCTAGGTGTCCTTTAGTATTCTTTTGTCTCTGATGATTTGATTATCTTGATTTGCAGAAGAAGCATTTAGAGCTCGCAAAGGATTCTGATGACCTTGTTGAGCAACAAAGGGCCAGCACACAGCTTGGTCGGTCATACCATGAAATGTTTCTACGCTCTGAAAATGATCATCATGCTATTAGGAATGCAAAGAAATATTTTAAGTCTGCTATGAAACTTGCTGGCAAGCTGAAGGAGGATGCGTTGTGTAAAAGATCTACAGTTTTTCTTAAGGAATTTATTGATGCACATAACAACATTGGTTTGCTTGAACTAGACCTTGATAATTTGGAGGAAGCTGAAAATTTTCTTCTTCAAGGTTTAAAGATATGTGATGATGAAGAAGTACCTGAGAATGATGATGCCCGAAGCAGGCTTCATCATAATCTTGGAAAACTCTATCTGGAACTGCGTGACTGGGGAAAAGCTAGAGTCCATATTGAGGAAGACATAATGATTTGTAAGAGAATTGGCCACACCCTAGGTGAATCAAAGGGTTTTATTAATCTAGGAGAATTAAATTACAGAACTCAGAAATATGATGAGGCAATTCGTTGCTACCAAAAGGCTCTTGATATTGCAAAGCTGATGGAAGATGAGGATGCCTTGGTTACTCAGATCAACCAGAATATAAGGACTGTTAAAGAAGCAGCTCAAGTTCTGAATGAATTACAGAGAGATGAACAGGAACTTAAAAAACTGATTAGGTCCACCGGCCGTGCACGGGGTACATCAAGTGAGAGAAAATGCCTCCTTGAACAGAAAACATGTCTGGACAGCCTCATTGAGAAATCTAGCATTATATCTGTGTGGCCAAAAGTAAGTGTTTTCCTGATGTTTTTAATCCTCTTCTTTCAAATCTGTATTGTTTCTCTTTTTTAGCTATGAAAGACTGGTATCTCTTGTTGCTTCTGTTTCCTCACCAATGAAAATCTTGTTTCAACCTTGCTTTAAAAGTTACAATTCTTTTGGCCTGGTTAGATATCACAATAGGCTCTGCTCCATCTTTAGATAGTGAACTGTCAATTTGGTGCAGACAATGAGCCTTTTGTTGACAAACTTCTTACACTGTAAACATTAATATACTGCTACCAGAGGAACCTTAGCATATGTAGCATTCTTTTTTTATTTTTTTATTTTTTTATTTTTAATTTCAACTCATTCACTGATTTTCTGGAAAGTTGAAGTTTATTATTTACACATGTATTCATTCATTTTTTTCATCCTAGCATCTAGAATTTGCCAAAAGGATCAAGAAAGTAGCCAGTGAGCTCTGCGACAAGGAAAAGTTAAGTGATGCTTATCTGGCTATTGGAGAATCGTACCAAAAGCTTAGAAACTTTAGCAAAGCTCGCAAGTGGTACATGAAAAGTTGGAGTATATACAGGTCAATTGGAAACCTTGAGGTAAGCATATGTGTTTTTCCTTTTCTTTTTTTTGGGGGGGATAAAAAAAGCATATATGTGGTTCTTTCGCCCTACCACTCTTCATTCACAACTGTGATATGCTATGTTTCATTTGGTTATATCCTATGTCTGTTCTATGTTCATTTGGTTATATCAAGGATTTACCAACCAGGATAGTTGGCTATACTTTGGATAACTTGCTCTGTAAGTCCTAATCACTAGAAATAGCCTTTCGTAGCTATTACAATTCTCAGGTTGACTCAGTCATCCTTGTGCTTTGTATGCACAACCTAATCTGGTGCAATAGCAAGCTGTATGTCTGTTTTCCAACTTTCTTCATAGTTAGATTTTCATGACCCTGATTTTAAAAGTCTAATAAGTTCAGGGGCAAGCGTTAGTGAAGATTAATATTGGTGAAGTTCTAGACTCTTGTGGTAACTGGATTGGGGCGCTGGAAGCATTTGAGGAGGGTTACAGGTAATATTTTATTTGTTAAATGTCAATACACTATTTTTTACCCAGCAAAATTACTATGTGGACCATCATAGATTACTCTTAAATACCATCGCAGACTTGCAGTTGAAGGCAAACTTCTGTGCGCACAGTTGTCAGCACTTGAAAACATGCACTACAGCCATATGATTAGATTTGACCATCTTGACGATGCAAGGTAAATCCATGTATTATAGGCCTGATTTTGTAAGTTGAATGCTTGGTTTATCCTTCAGTAAAACATGGCTACCCCAGGAAATTGCAACATGACATTCAGAAATTGAGGCAGTTATTAAAAGATACTGATGGCTTAAGGAATCAGGAAAGTGATTATTGCTCTGAAACCGACACTGAAGGTGGTGAACAATCGGTTGATTTCTCTGAAAGATGTGGTTCACCATATAGGCACAAAGCTTCTACAAGTAAAGTTTATCTGTCCACCTGTGTTGAAGACATTGATGTGAATGTTCCCCTGGCTTCACTTAAGGATAAGAGTAAAAAAGATTCATCCAAAGCCAAAAAATCTCAGTTAGATTCATGTGCCAAGAAGACTAATGATTCTTGTTGTATGCCTGAGCCCACTATCAGATATACAAGTCAGTCTAATGATAATCAGCAGGCAGCTGGTCGTAAGCGTCTTCGTGTCATTGTTTCTGATGATGAAACTGATGAACCTGTTGAGTTAGATGAACCTAAAAGAACGGCTCATGAGAGCCCCGTCAGGAACGTTGCTGCTTCTGACTTTGGTTGGTTTTCTAGGCAACCGATCAGCTATTTACTTTATGAAATATATAGGTCACATTTTTAAATTTATTTATTTTTACATTGTGAAGAAGTTATTCTTCTTTGATGTAGTTGGGAAGATGAAAAATATTCATTTGTTTGAACCTGCAGATAACAAGCTTGATGAAACAACCGCTGCAAATGTAGTTCAGGTAAAATTAAATCCTTAAAAAACTAGAACTATGTGATGTTGGTATCTAAGCCTAGAAGCTTTTCAGCTTGTGCATCTGTTTCTGTTCATGTTGACATGTAGTGTGCCCATCTTGCTGCTGCATTTCAGGCGTAGTCTCAGTTGAAATTTTGTTTTTGTGTGTTCCTGGTTACTTGTGCATTTAGTGGATCCTCATCATTAAAGTTTTCCTATTGCAGGCAGATCACAGTGCTGCTTCTAAAGATGTGCTCAGTTCAAGCATGCCTGTCCATATTGAAGAAAGTGCTTGTTCCTTCAAATCCAAGAAATCAAATTCCAATGCTGATGAGAGTGTGGAGTTTGGTTCTTCAACTGGTGCAGGTTTAGCCAATTCAGGCAGATTTGTTGCTAGTGGATTTAAATCAGAGAGTGGTTGTGCTTCTGGCTACTTGCTGTCAAACCAGAACTGTGCTGGTTTCAATTTACCAGAACATGAGAGCGATGTAAGTATTGTTGTGAACTTGTGATATTTTCTCAATGCCCAACTATATCATATTGCTAATGTTGTTAACCTGTTATGGCTTCATGAAAGGGTTTTCAGGCAATTTCTCTTCAAAAAGCTAGTTTATCTGGTCTTTTCAACTACTGTCTAATCGCTTCATGTTGTTGATGCTTATTATTTAAATTTTATGAAAATTTTTCTACGTACAGAAACAGGATTTTTTTGTTGTTGTTGTTGTATTCACAATAGGTTATCTGGTATATAATTAGAATTTATGGATAGATTCATGAATATCCGCGCATAACTCTTAGATGGTGTGTGGTTGTAGTTGAAATAAGTTGGTATAAGTTGGAATAATAGTTTAGACTTTGAAATTGTATTGGATGGAGAACTTTTATCCAAGATTCTCTAGGACCATTTTTCAAGATATATTTTTAAAATATTATTATTTTTTATTTAGTCCTGAGATTAAAGTATTTGTCATTAGGTCCTTGGGCATCCTAGTGAGCACCTGACTAGGATTAAGTGGGTTATCAAAGACTTAATAGGTTCTTTTTTTTTATATATACAAAAAGAAAAGAGCAAACTTGGACATTAATCTCTTATTTTTGTAGATCGAGGCTAGAGTTTAAGTCTCTTTGGTTGTTTTACTCATGAACCTTAGTTCTCTGGTCATTGTATAGCTAAACGGCCTTTACTTCATAAACTAGAGTTTAGTTCTTTGTCTTTGTGGACGTCTTTGGGGGAAAATGACCCAAAGCTTATTTTTAAAGATTTAATCCCGTTGGTTGTTGACTATACGGCTCAAGGCCATTTTGAGAAATACTTTCATTTTGGGGCCAAAAGTAATATTTATTTGAAATTTCTCAATATTATTTTTCAATTCAAGTTATATTAATATAGTTAATGGTTAATACTGACTAATTGTTAGTGCCTTGGTTATTACTAATTAATCAAGTTATCCCACTTTATTTCATATGGTTGAATATTTATATAATTTGGAATAACTTGGTTATCCAAATAAAATTATCTAGATTCTTGTTCTTACGAACCCAGTGAATCTTGTTTTATCCAATCTGATTTGTGGATTAAAAGTTACGATTGATTAAATAAAACCTTGCAAAAACCTGTAGATTTGTAACTTTTATCAAGTTTGGTGAACTCTTGATTTATAATTTGAAAATATTTCTATTCCTGACTTTCTTGCCCTAATATGTGAAAAATTGTCATACAATGTGCAGCAATTTGTTGCCTTTAAGATAGGTGATGAAGCAATTCGACTCAATGTAAGCTCTTTCATAGATGGTGACACTTTAGACATCGAATCACTTAAACTTGAAATTGCATGTGTATATTTCCTTCAGCTTTCTGAAGAGAAGCGATCTAAAGGTACTACTTCCTCCTTTCATGCTTCAATTCGAATGTCACATACCATGCCATTTGTGTTACTTAAAAGAAATATATGATATGTTGTGATTAGACTTGGTAGCATCATCAACAGCTCACCAACTTAACATATTTCATAAAAATTCTCTCCAATAAAGAAAATTCAATTTTTTTTTTTTTTTTTTGCATCTACTAGGAAGTGTTGATTCACTGCTATTCTTTCACTAATTTGACTACACGCCTTAAGGCTTGTTGCCAGCAATTGGACATTTGAAGTGTTGCGGGAAAGTTTTAGGTTTCCTGGAACCAATTGAAGACTGGAGGCATTTTATATATGGAAAGAATGTTGGGGTTGAAGTCATTATTACTGGTACGTAAGTAGTCATGGCATTGAATTGTTATTTATTCTTTAAAACTTATGAAGTGTAATGCTTTCTTTAGATTGTAGTGTGGTTGCATTCCAATTAAAATGATCAGTTATGTGCAATTAGGTCGCTTTTGGATAACTCTTGTTGACAAAGAAAATTTCAATTCTTAGGTTTACAGTATATTAATTCTTTTCATTATTAGGAAAAGTTTTTGACAGTTATGTGTCACATTCTAATAAATCTTGGCAGTAACCTTGCTAATTAGTGTTACCATAGTGATCATGCAGGGAGCTTGCAGGCCATGCATTGAAACATGCTAATAAAGTTTTATCTTTTCGATGAAGCATGCTTATAAATTTTTTTTTTAATCTTGGTTTCTTGGGTTTGTACTTTACACAAACATAAAAGGGAAATACCCATTTCATCTATAAAATTGAACTTTATAGCAAGTTCTTAACATAGTTGCACTTTTATTGGTAAATCATGGGATTTAGTTTAGCAGGCTACTTTTACCAAGCTTATTTCACTATCTTTTCTCATGAGTGATATATCTGTCTTATATTTTGATTTGTTCTATCTGTGAAGGATGGGTCCCAAAACGGTTGATGAAGCTGTACATTGATAATTGTCAGAAGGTACATGAGATACCCAATATGAAGTTGCTTAAGAAATTATACAATCTGGAGGTAAATGTCTCAGGTTTCATTCTGATTTTTTCCCATCTCCCTGTTTAGTTCAAGTGATTATTCTCCTTAAGAGTTCACATTCTTGCTTTTGCTTCAAAACTAGATTTCAGAGGACGAGATCTTAATATCTGATTGTGGGTTGCAAGACCTATCGATATCACCTTTCCTGACTGCTCTTCAGGTGCACAGAACCGTTGCAGTATTAGACATTTCTCATAATCTTTTAGGTAAGACCCATTATTTGTTTCATTGCTAATATTTCCTGCAATATGTTCTGGCTTGTTCCTGAAGTTGTAGAAGTGCTAGATCTGTATTTGCTCTCGATCCTGTCTGAGAACATGGTTGATTCTGCTCTCTTTTGTAAATTTGCATTAACAGGGAGGAAGCTCTATTTCTTTGTTAATGAAAAACTACTGGCATATATCATTTCCTGTTAAAATGTGTTGTAGGGAATGAAACCATGGAGAGACTTAAGCAGATATTTGCTCTATCAAGCCAAACGTATGGTGGTTTAACAGTAGATTTGCATAGCAATGGGTTTGGCCCAACTGCTTTATTCCAGGTATTTGATATGGTACCCATCTAGTCTTCCTTTGGTTAGCTAAGTGTGATCTCACATTTATGTTTATTCCAAGAAGCTTGAGCATATTTTGTATTTGGTGCATTTGAGAATGTGGGAAAAATTGTGCATGCTAAAAGATAATTTGTATAAAGCAGTGTCAACTAATTTCTTAATTTGTTTGAATCAACAGATTTGCGAGTGCCCTGTTATGCTTTCTCGATTGGAGGTGCTTAATTTGTCTCAAAACCGGCTCACAGATGCCTGCGGTTCCTACCTCTGTACTATACTGGAAAACTGCAAAGGTATTTTCACTACCAAATATTGTTTGTAATAAAAAAAAAAATTTCCCCAGAGTTCACTGCCGTATCTGGCTGCTCTCATTAATGCTAATGACCTCTACGTTTAACATAAAAGTTGAGTACTTCTGTGGTTCTTACTACCAGTACTCATGACAGTGAATCCGTGTGGTCATATCAATGATGATATGCTGATTACATAATAGTATGTATGACCTAAGATGTTCGTAGAGTTTCACGAGTCATCTTATGTTTTTAACGGGGTCACTTATATGGCCACACGGACTTATGTGGACCTATGTGTTGAGTTATGAGTTATGAGTCATGGGAAGTGTATGATTTTCCAAAGAAGTTCAATCAGAGTCATCAGACCTATTAGTCACTGTGTTGCATCTTACTCCGATCTCTACTTCCCTTTTATAATGCACTTGTTTTGCTTTACAGCACTTTATAGCTTAAACTTAGAGGCGTGTTCAGTCACATCTAGAACGGTTCAAAAGATAGCCGACACACTGCATGAAGGATTGGTCCTCTCACATCTCTCATTAGGTATTTGCCAAAAAATCTCATATTATTTCTGTGGCAGTATGTTGATGTCAATTTTATTTTGTTTTTATTTTTTTTCGTAAGAATTTGAAATTTTTATCAGGGAAGAATTATCCCATTTCTGGAAATGCAATGGCCAGTCTGCTGGCGAAACTGGCATCCCTGAGAAGGTAACTTCCCATTTAAAAGTTTCGAACCTCAAGAAAATTACAGAAAAAAGAAAAACCCTGAAATTAAGATAGGAACTCTTTGTCATATGTCTAATTTCTCTCCACAAAAACGGGGCTATTAACCGTAAATTCTTTAAGGGCTTAATTGTGGCTTTAAACCTGTGTTGCTGACCCTGCAATTTCCTTGTCTGTGAGTTTGACTAGTTAACGTGCACATACAAGTTGTTGCTTTGTAGGTTTTCAGAACTAAGTCTCGTTGGTATCAGACTTAACAAGATTATGGTTGATGGCCTTTGCCAACTTGCTAGAACCTCAAGTTTCTCAGCGTTGTTGCTTGGTGGAACACAAATTGGAGTTGTAAGTGGCTTTTCTTTGTGCACCTTACCTTTTGAGAATGGGTATGAGCAGCAGTACATACAAACAAAGTATAGTACCCATCAACCTGGTATCATTTGTATTATACGTGTGATGTAGGAAGGATCGATACAAATAGCCGAAGCATTATGTAGCGGGCCTCAAGAATTGGTGAAGTTAGATCTATCGTGTTGTGGACTGACGGCCCAGGGTTTAGCCCAGATATGTGCAAGCATAGCTTCAATTGGTGGTGTCATTGAACTGAACCTTGATGGAAATTCCATAGGCAGAGAGGTTTGTGATTCTTCTCTCAAGTCTCAAGGGAAAAATATCACATCATGCATCTCACTTAGCAGAGTATAGTGTTTTTATAATCTGCTTCATAGTGTTCATGATCCAATTTGTCCAGGAATTTTTGGGCCCATTACTGCATCTGGTTCTCATCATATTTAGAGTTTCCAATTACTTGTGCTTTATTCTACTGATAAACGAAGATACTTTCCTGTAGTCGATTACCATCATAGCTTAATAATAAAAAATGCCTTTTCTTGGTCTATTGGATTCTAAACTATTGTTTCTTCATTTATATTTGCTTGTGAATCAGGGCTGTGATGCCGTGGGAGCAATACTGATGGATCAGCAATGTAGGCTCAGGCGTCTGACCCTAAACAAGTGCCACCTTGGGGTCTCAGGAGTAGTCCAAATAGTTCAAGCTCTCTCAGGTCCAGTACTGTTCACTCAAATTCATCAAATAAAATCATCCATTCCCCCACATCTCATGTTGTGCTGTGTGTTTCCCAGGAAATGATTCACTTGAAGAGCTCCATTTGGCTGACAATGCCAGTATACCTTCAGAAAGAACCATGCAGTTTATTGATTCAACACTGGCATGCCCCAAATCTGATGCTGCCAATGCAGCTCCAGAAATCTGTAAAATGAATGCAGAGAGTGATGGGCTGGAAGTGGCTGATAGTGAAGATGAAGACATGAAAGGACCTGCATCGTCTGGTCAAGATGGCAGTTGTGCTAGCTCATGTCAAAAGAACACATTTACATGTTGCCAGCTGATCCAAGATCTATCTTCTGCAATCAGCTTGGCTACCCAATTGCAGCTGCTTGACCTCAGTAAGAACAGGTTCTCCAGTGAGGCCATTGATGCAATGTATGCTTCTTGGTCTTCATCTGGTTCCCGTTCCAGTGGGCAGGCTCTAAAACACGTTACCAAAGATCAGACTGTCCATTTCTCCACAGAGGGAAAGAGGTGCTGTGGAATCAAGCAATGCTGCAGAAAAGATTAATAAAACTGATCCCTCATGATAGCTATCAGATGTGTTTTGTACGCATCTACTCATCTCAACGATTATTCAATTTGCTCTGATTAGTATATTCTCTTTTGTTGGGGGTAGTTAATATAATTCTCATCAGGGATATCACATGCAAGCTCCTGGGGATGGATAAGCACAGGCACAGCATCAGAAGCAAAACATACCCACCATGCGAGAATACACGCATGGCTGGATTCACTTTCTTGTTTTTTAATTTTATATTTTCTCATCTTTGTCAAGCAGTCAAGATTCTCTGGACGGACAATGAGACTGATGTTTCTGACACCCATTCCAACCACCAATACAACAAGTTTATAAGTATTGTTTCTTGCACTAGAAGAGTTCTTCAGTAGCACTTGCACTAGAATGTGTGTTGGCTGACAAGGCCATGATCCTTTCTCTCTCTCTCTCTCTCTCTCTCTCTATATATATATATATATATATATATATATATCTCATGCACACACGCGACGCGACATAGAATCTACTCGACAAGCACCCGAAAAACAAAAGGCAGCAGTGCACTGAGGAGCAAACAAAACTCCTACAGAAAGAGAAGCCACAGATCACATGCAAGAGTGTCGCCAAAACCTTCTCACAAGATTTCTTAAGTGTGTCCAATAAAAAGAACAAAACTTATGACAAGCATGCAAAAATACAAACAAGGGAGATCCACATCCATGCCTCCCCTACCTCCTCAGTTCTCCCTCTATTCTCATCCCTCCCATTTCTTCTTTTGAGTCTCAAACGCCATTGATGTTGATGATGATTCTACACACCGAAGAAGAAGCTACAGACAGAGGCTTTAGCCTTTTTATACACGTAATGTAACAACACCAGTTCAGTTCAACATTACAGTAGTCGATCGAGATAAAAGGAACATATACATCAAAAGTCACGCACGAATGCATGCATAATAGCTATCTCTAGGTTTTCATCATCCATGCAATGCAAAACCAAAACCTTGATAATCGAACGAACTGCCTGGGTACCGTAGATTCACAGTAGTTCCCCTCTTAAGTCTGTCTGTCTCACACTCAGTCACAGTCACAGTCAGAGAGGTGTCTGAACAGTGACCACAATGGGGCTCTTGACGGAATGCCGGCCATCAGACCATGTCAAGGTGCCGGAGCTCACTCTCGAGCTCCCTGCCTCCATATTCTCCGCCACGTCCACCTCCACCCTCACCAAAAAGCTCAGCTTTTGCCCGGTCCTCCGGAAAGCCAACTCCTTCGGTTCCACCGTAATTCCAAGCCTCCGGCCCTCCGCGGCCACCGCCGCCTTATACACCGCCGGACCACCACCCACATTGGTCACTGTCCTAATAAAATGCGTGGACATCCTCCTCCTCCTTCTACTCTCACCGCCAGCAATATCCTCCACGAACACTGTTGTCATGGACGGGTAGTTGAGGTTCCCAGCGTGTCCCGCCCGGCGGGCGCCGCGGCAATCCGCGGAACGCCTGGTGATCGTCTTGATGCTCTGTGACGTGTAGTTCAAATTGCACAAGAAGTTGACGTAGTCCACGGCCGTCAAGTCGTAGACGAGGCCGGGATCCATGGCGCGCTGCGGGTCCACGTGCCCCGCGCCGTAGTCAAACACTCCCGACGAGTTCCCCGATGACTCGTCCAGCATTGTCTCCCCGCGGTTGTCCTGCACGTACGCCGTCGTCATCAGCGCCGACCTGATTGCCGCCGGCGACCAGTCCGGGTGCGCCGCCTTCAGCAGCGCGGCCAGCCCGGAGACGTGGGGGCACGCCATTGATGTGCCGGAGAGGATGTTGAACTCGGTCTGGCGCTTGTCGGAGGGGATGCCGGCTGGGCCAACGCCGTCCGGCCAGGCGGCGAGGATATTGAGCCCGGGGGCGATGATGTCAGGCTTGAGGATGTCAGCGGACTGAGGGTTGGGGCCGCGAGCGGAGAAGGAGGCGACGACGGGTGCCGGCCGGACGCCCAGCCGGGTCCCGAGGAAGACTATGGTGGCCATAGCCGGAGAATCGGGGGTCGACGAGGCGATGTACTTACGGATGATGTCGCCGGCCTCGGCGCCGACAGCGGTGGCGGGGAGGACGTGGCAGTCCGCGACAAGGCCCTCGCCGTCGAAGACGCCGTTGGCGAGGATCATCCCGACGCCGCCGGCTTTGCGCACGACCTCGCCCTTGGCTGCACGAGAGTTAACGCCTCGGTCGCAGACGACGATCTTCCCGGCGGTGGAGCTGGGATTCAAGGAGCCTTCCAAGCAGAGGGACGAGGAGTAGCCGTCGCCTGCGGCGGAGGAGTAGACGAGGGGGAAGAGACGGTTTTGTGGGAGATCGGGGCCGCCGTAGACGCTAACCCCAGGGACGGTGTGGCCGTTCGCGAGGCGGACGTCGGCGGGGAAGTCGCGGTCGAGAGATCCGGCACCGACAGTTGTGAGCCAGGGGGCGACGTTGGTGACGGAGAGAGGAGCGGGGCCACCATTCCCAGCGGACGCGGAAACGAAAAGGCCGTGCTCGGCGGAGGAGAATGCGGCGACGGCGATGGCGTCGAGATGGTAGGGGACGACCGCGCCGCCGACGGAGAGGGAGATGACGTCAGCGCCATCAGCAAGAGCGGCGTCGAAGGCGGCGAGGATATCGGAATCGAAGCAGCCAGCGGCCCAGCAGACCTTGTAGGCGGCGAGGCGGGCTTTGGGAGCCATGCCGGCGGCGAGACCCTTGGCGTAGCCAAGGGACGAGGCCGGGAAGGCGTAACGCCCGGCGGCAATGGAGGCGGTGTGGGTGCCGTGGCCGTCGGTGTCACGAGGGGACCGGACCTCCGCCGACTCATTCATGCGGCCAGTGGCGGCCTCGTAACCGCCGGAGAAGAAGCGGGCGCCGACGAGCTTGCGGTTGCAGCGGATGCCGGCGTCGCAAGAGCCGCGCCACTTGGGAGGCACCGGCCCGAGGCCGGTGTCAGAGAAGGAGCGGCGTTCTGGCCAGATGCCGGTGTCGATAACGGCGATGACGAGATCAGAGCCGAAGTCGGACTCGGCGAGGAGGTTGCCGGTGGATGGGGAGGGGTGAAGATGGTGGTGGCCTGAGAGGCCGAGGAACTCCGGGGAGCGGGTGGTGGTGGGGTGGCGGATGAGCTCAGGCAGGAGCGAGATGACGCCTGGGAGGGACGAGAGAGAGGCGGCCGCGGAGGAGGAGAGGCGGGCGGAGAAGCCATGGAAGACGGAGGAATAGGTGTGGATTATGGCGGTGTCGGCACCGGCGGCGGCGGAGAGAAGGGAAGTCTCATACCAGAGACGGTGAGAGGGAAAAACAGATGGCTTGGATTCGTGATCCATGTGGATGATGTAGGTACGGAGTTCATCCTGGCCGTTGAAGGAGGGATCAACGGCGGAGATGGGAGGAGAGAGGAGGAAGGATAGTAGTAGTAACGGGAGGAGCATTTGAAAGACGTCGGAGAGAGCCAGCCAGTGGTTTATTTGTGATTTTGGATTTTTCCAGGGGGTTTCTTTGGAGGGAGACTCTCTCAAGACTGATTGGGAGAGGGAGTGGAGTGGGAGAGCTCTTTTCAACTCCTCTCTTATCTTTCTCTCTCAACGGAGATGATGAAGGAGACCTGCATTATATGAGCTTGTCTACTTCATGACGTGGAACTGGAGATTCGAAATTGTGAGATTGTGATTTTAACTTCAGATTAAACCTAAAATATTTTTTAAAGCACTTAAATTTTTTTTGGTAATTCTTTTCTGTATTTTATATTGTTTACATTTAAATTAAAATGTCTGTTTTCTGAAGTTTTTAATTAGGAAAAAAAAGAATAAGTCGCGTGTGCTTGAAACGGAAAGCGATGTGTCCGGGAATCACACGTTTTCTCTTTTGTTTTTTTTTTTTATTTTATTTTTTCTAAAAAAATTGTTTAAAAGAAAAGACAAAAGCAGGGGTCAGAGATCAGTGATCATTACTTACTTTGGTTGGCCACAATTCAAGGAGATTGGGTCGGGGTGTCTATTTATGTGTATATAATATATATCTATATATATATGTATTTTTTATTTTTTATTTCTGAATCGTTCATGAAATTTACAAATAATTTAGAAAAACATAATAAATTAAAAAATGATGAATTATAACAAGGTTGATAATTAAGACTAGCTAGCCTGAACTGGACCTGAACTGCTCATGGCTAAATTCAAACATGATCTAAGCTTATTAGTGTTTGCCATTCCATATAGTACAAATAATATGATTCTTTGTCACTTGGAGGATACTTTATCCTCTTCTTATGCATGAACAGGAATAGAAAGTGGTTCAAATCTTTAGTATGGTATGCCAAGTGAGGTATTGCCGAATGGCATTCATTGTTCATCTTCGGGAGATAGCAATAGAATGGTCACAACAAGGCATTGGATATGAAAAAGGAAAAGCACTAACAACCTTTTAAAAGCAGCGCTAATAACTCTATATATATGAGAAATGGGATCAGTTATGGAACACAAGAGTAATCAAAATCATGTTGATGTTCAGCATCGCGCACAATTCACTAGGGAAGTGCCTTTTAAGAAGAGGAGAAGAAAGAATCTACTTTATTAATGTTCGAAGGCAAATAAAACTCTGTTCACTTGCAAGCTTTTATTTTCTTTTTTCTTTTGGGGTGTGTGTGTATCTGTGTGTTTAATTATGTTTGGTGATCTAATAAAGTTGTGAATAAAATGTTTTAACAAACATCACTTAGCTAGCTTTGTCAGTTCAAATGGCAATCAGGACCAAACTATATACTACTCCCAATAAAGAACACACTACTTGATTTAATAGGTTTATTATTGGTGTTCTAAAAATCATAAAAATAATGTTCTACATTTCTTAATGAAGGATGGTGGGAGTAGATGAGGCCAAAGAGAGAAATCCAAAAAGGATGAGAGGAACAAGAGAAGAGGCAAAGATAAAAGCAGCAAAAGGCAGAAGCATGGGACAGTACATTGCTTGGGGAGAGGAGATAAAAATGTAGGGAGAGGAGTAGGTGTAGTCACATGCAATTATTGAAATTCCCTTTAATGCTACTGCTAGTCCTTCAATGTGTTAAAAGCATCCCTATGCATACAACATAACTCTTGCCAGATAGAAATGAGGAAATAAACAAGAGGAGAGAAATTGAAGACCAAAGTGCTAGGAATGGTTTCACTTCTAAACTCTATTCACAATTTTTTTTTTTTTTTTTTTGATAAAGTGGATAAACCACAATTTGTTTATTAATTAGCATAAAGGAGTTCAATACATTGCTCAAACAGCGAAGACAATAGAAATGATAACATGACATTTTAAAACGCTCTTTACTGCTTGAGGTGTTATCTCCTTTTCTTCTCCGTTACATTTGACATGCTCTAGCTGGTGTGCCCTGGGTGGGAGGTGGGTCATCCTCAAACTCTATTCACAATTATATATACCATCAGAAAAGTTTTGATGTCAATTATGTGCAATCACAAGTTTTTTATGTCAACTAATCTCTAGATGATATTACCAACTATTTTACACTTTATATACAAACCCACAGTTCCTTAATCTTACTCTAAACTAAACTATTCCTAAATTTAATTTTTAAGACTTCATATTATTTTCTCAATAGCTGGAATCTAATGGAAATCTAAAATAATGGAGGAAGGTACTTAATACAGAGAACATCTCAAGGCATGCATCAGATAAGAATCTGAATAAATGGCCAAAGTTACCAGTAGGAGGGACTAGCTAGGTGGAATCCACATCAGTCTCCTGAATGGACTCAAGCTTTTATCCTTCACCGCTGGTTTATGCTCATTCAACTGTTGAATCCCAAGTATGCCTAACTTTTACATGTACCAAGACAAATAGTAAGTGGGTTGAAGACAGTGGTGTCCTCCCTCCTTTAGGTGCCATCCTCTATAATAAGCCTTCACATAAATTTAATACAACGTTATCTTCACTTCAAACAGTTCACTAATTTGATATGCTGAACTGAAAAAGAAACCCACATGTTAGCATTCAATTGAGCTGGTGTCTCTAACTGCTGTCCATGAAGTTAAAGAGTAGATATGAGGTTCTTTTGAGTCATCCACACATCACGTATCTCTCTTCAGATCCTACTGTTTTAGGGAGACTCCCACGTTCAGAAGAGTCCTGCACATAATAATGGTGCCCACCCATCTTCTGGTTTCAGGAAGACCCACATGTTTTGCTATTTAAGAAGGTTCACAGAGAACAAGGCTTTGTTTATCTTTGTGGATCATGGGAAGTACATTTGTTTTTCCACCTAGTTTAATGATTAATGACAGAGAACACTTTGTTGAGACAGAGTACTGGTTCATCTTTTCTATTGTAAAGTTGAGGTCATTAGTCTAAGTTGAACATATTCTTATTCTACAATCTATGAAAAGAGGTATGGAGAATTAGTGTGTTGGCATCTTATGCTTACCCTGTGAGTCTCTAGCTTTAATTCATCACTGAAGGCACAACGTTTAGTCAGTCTTGAGAGGTTTGATCATGATTTAGGAATGCTTGCATGAAAATTTAATCAAATGAAAGTCTTTCCATGTCCTGAACTAATCAACCAGAATGATATCCCAATAAACTTTAGGAAACACACAACACTTTGAGATCTTCATTGTTCAAATAAGAATTCAGTAATTTTTGCTTTCAGTTTTATCGCAATTGATCTTAGTAAGAAAAAAAACTCAGAATCAAAGTTAGAGAGAAGTGAAGTGAAATTTAAGATTTTGATTCCAAATGAGAAAACGATCAGGTAAACAAAAGCAAAATCAATGAGGGCCTGCTGGGGTCCGGGAATGTGCCCTTGTTTCTTCAAAAAAGATATTCTCTGGCATGTTATGAACTGGAAAGCAAGTGAATCAAATGATTGCAACATTGGAGACATTGGAGAGCATGCAATGCAAAGTATAATTGACAACACAAAACAAGCAGCAAGTTACTGCAACTGTCCATCAATCGAAATGCTTTACCAATCACCAGTGATTTTCAAAGAAGAACACTAGCAATTTCCTCCAAGTAGTCCAACTTGCAAATTCAGTATTATATATAAAACTAAATTGGATCACTGATAAACTAGTAAAGCATAAAAAAGATTAAGAAAATCAGAAGATACCAGCATTGGAGAAGATTAGCAGAAAACCCTTGCTACCGATCTCAGCAGTGGCACTCAGCTAAAAAACCAAAAGTTTCAATCTAATACGCCATGAAAAATGTAAAATAAATTCACAAAAAAAAATCAAAATTTGATGTCCAAACCATGGAGGATTCAAGATCGACATGATAAGAGACATCTTTGCAATCTTCTGAACTTCCGGATGTGTCTCATGGCTTGGTGTGTAGATTCCATTGCATTTGAGGCCCAATAACTCTCGGCCTTTCTTTCTTTCTTTCTCGGTCCATTTCGTTCATTTAAAAATAAAATAAAATAAAATTATAAAACTTTTGCCAAAAATATGATTTTGCAAAATAAATATGAATTTCGATTCTTTTTGAGATAATTTGAAATTGATCTTCTCCTAATTTAAATCTAAATTTTCATTATAAATAACTATTGAATAACAGGAAGAATAACTAGAAAACTGGAAGACTATTGTGAAAAAAAAAAACTGATATTTTTAGAATCACGATGATGAAAACAAATGGATTATAATAAATAAATAAATAATACAAAATTCAGTTGACTTGAGTGAAAAGAAAAAATAATAATAATCTAACTACATATTTTTACCAAGTCCCCGGCAGCTTGAAGGAGCAAAAACACAAACATATATTCATAAGTTGCGATCTCTTTCCCATTCCAAACATATAAAACTAAACTTCCTCACTATTTTACATACTTGCCAAGATTTTTCAAAAAAAAAAAAAAAATCAAAAGGTCAAAACCCACATATATCTATATCTATATCTACAATATATATCTGCAAGAACATGGTTTCAAGCAGCAGCAGTAGCTAAAACTCTCCTCCTCCTCCTCCTCCTACTAGCATCTGAATCTCTGATCTTAGAATTAATGGGATGATGGTACTGGTGATGGTGGTTGGCATGACTGTGAGGAGCCATCCTCAACCTCTGATCCCTTGCAGACTCTTCAAACTCTCTCCTCTCATCCACTACCATCTGTGTGTATCTACACTCAACACTGCAAAATCCCTGGTCTCCTCTGCATATATGCCACCCAAACCAACCACAATATTGAATTCATACATTCATATATATATATATATATATATATATATGCACATGTATATGTATATCAGTATATGTATATATGAATGAACTGAAAGTTAATGTAAGATGAGGATGAGAATGAGGAATTAATTAATTAAATGATGGAGTACTTGTACATGTAGACATCCTTGTTGGGACTCAACTCTCTTCTGCACAAGAAGCAAGACTTGAGGAAGCCTGAATTATGATCTGCACAAAACTTGTTGGTCTTGACGAGGATGTTGCAGGGTCCTCTCATGACCGGATGTTGTATGAGAATACGAAGACCGACGAGTCCTTCAGAGACTCTCATCCTGAGGGCATGCACCTCCCTGCTGATGGCTTCAACACCACCAGTACCACCTTCTTCTTCTTCTTCTTCAAAATGGAAGATGCTCTTTGTTCTTGGGAGCATCTTGTGAGGTTGGTGGTGGAAGAAGATGAGGTGGGGAAGAGGAAGGAGTGATGGATATTTAAAACCAACCTAAGTATGCCCACTTGGTACATCCCTTTCACAATTGTACTAATCTAATCAGAATTAAATTAATTATATATGTAAATGCACATGGTCAATAGCACTTAATAATCGAAGTCTACTGTAGTTTCTATATATGCTTCACATCGATCTTTAGGGGAATATATAGATATTTATGCTTAATTAAAGAGATTGATTACAAATTATAAGCATAAGAATGAATGGGGTATAGATGCTCCCCTCGATCGGCCCCCATATGCAAAAAGAAGCAGACCCACACAAGTTAAGATATTATTCCTGATCTCTTTAGACTTGGTGACAATGGTGAGTCATGGATAGCTAGTGGCACTAATATTGTAATTTAATTAGTTAATTAAGAGTGAACAGTAGTACCACAAGGAAAAAAGCTCTCTTAATTTCCTGATCTCCATTGATGATGAAGAGACATAATTGGGTCCACTTTAATTTGTCTCCCCTCCTCAAATTCTCACATGACAATTTCATGCAACACATTGCAATTGGTTGCAACCTCTCTTACTGGAATGATTTTATGTACGTGGGAGCTGGACACTTTAATTTGTCTCTTTTAATGTAAACAATATATATTCAAGTGAGTTCCAACCATATATATATATATATATAATATATGCATCTATCACTTTTTCACCTTTCCTCTACTTCACCAGCCAAAGCTAGCGTTTCTACTTTTCTTCATTTTTTTTACAGATATTTATATATGCTATGTATTCCTAATTAATCAGGCCATTAACATTTATATTCAAAGCTAGCTTTTTGTTCTGTTGAGCATCATGCATTCTCCATGATAAAGATGATTTGTGATTTTGTTTTCTTAATTAATGGAGTTTGAATGCATGAATTCTTGAGTGATTGAGAGGCACCAAACATGAATGAAAAAAAGTCGATCATTGGAGATCATGGGCCGGTTGCAGCTTGTGAGCAAAAGGAAGATGAAAATGTTTATTTATTTATTTATTTATTTATTTATTTATTTTGAAAAGGTGGATAAACCATGCTTATTTAATGATAATATTAATAGTTTCATGTTAAACATAATTTCTTTCCCAAAATAGAGCCTCCACTGCCACTCCGTGCCTCTACGCTCCTCCTCCTGCTCTGCCCTAGACCAGTGTAGAATCATCCTTAAAGGCATCACCTCCCTGGAGTGTCCATGGTGAATTCGAGGTTCCGCTTCACTAAATTTCCTGCTACCTCCAACTTGAGTCTCTTAGTCATTGGAGCTGCATCCAACCAAAAGATTATAAGGAAAGAAATATAGCGAATATATAATTCTTAAGAAAACGCGTTCTTTATCCTGAAAACATCGTCTATTTCTTTCGCCCCAAATACTCCAAGTTATAGCCATAACAACCAGGTTCCCCCCCCTCTTAATTAGGTTGTTTTCCACCCCTAAAGAGGCGGCCCTAGATATTCCCATGGGGTTTGTGTATTAACACCCCCTGCGTTTCCCATGGGGTTTGTGTATTAACACCCCCTGCGTTTTGTAGTCTGAATAGATTCTAAAAGTGATTCCATATGCATGTTGTATAGGGGGGTGGAATGAGCACGTGGCTGACAGATTCCTCATCTGTGTCGCATAAGTAGCTCAAATTTCTTTTGTGAAGGTTGTCGAGGGTGAGAATACGATCTTCATTTCCCAATCAGGCAAATAGTTTGACTTTTAGAGGACATGGTTGTTTCCAGATCATGTGCCTTAGGTTGTACCTAGGCCCCCATCTGCTTTGAAGTGATATAGGGATTTCACTATGAATATTATGTTCGAAATTAGTTTCCAATCACTATTGTCATAGGCATCAGGGTTTGTGTTGTGGTTCATGATAGTTTGTATTATCAGGTCCAAGCCTTCTTGTTCCCTGTCTGTTAGAGGCACCGGCTTTAATAGCAGCTTACCTCTTTGTATTTTATCTCTTGCCTCCTAGATGGATAGGTGGGACTTGATGGATAGGCCATATATCTTAGGGAAGATATTTCCTAGTGAGTGTCCTCCTACCAATTGTCCCTCCAGAGGTTCGTGTCCCGGCCAGATCCGGCATTGATCGTCATGTTTGCCAAGATTGATGAAGCTTCTCTATTAAGTAATTTCCAGAATAGGGATGCCAGCCCCAGTGCAAGGAACATGAAAATATTATTGCTCAAAGTCTAAGTGCACGTAATTCCAAGTACCAACATATGAAACATTCTTGAGTGGAGAGGAACTATTTAATTGCCATAAAAATGTCATTTTAACAATGTTTAGTATTGACTAAACTAGGTGTTTTCTTAAAACTCATTCTCACAATATTAAAATTTTCACACTATTTTGGTTTGATGCAACTCACATATCGAAACATATAAAACATGTTTGAAAAGGAACTATTTAATTGCTATAAAATTTTTATTTTAACCATATGTTTAGTATTGACAAACGAGGTGTTTTATTAAAACTCATTCATGTACTATTGAACTTTACATGCTATTTTAGTGTCGTACGACTCACGTATTGAAACACCTAAGGTTGGAGATGACAAAGACATTAATTAAGAGGAGTCTTAACTCTTACTAGAGAGGTATATCTCCATCACAAAATTTTTGAGAAAACTCTAACAAGAATGGATTGATTGATGATTAACTAAGCGACAAAACTTGATGAGATTTACCCTTATTTTAATGTTACATATTATGTAAATTATTAGTGCAAAAACCGGTTTTTCCTATACATCAACATCGATTCTTAATCAACGGTTGAGATTTGTAGGGGTGGGAGACATTTGCAATAGCCGGAGAAGACGATTGGGAGCTTCTTTGGTCCACCAACAATCCTGCATGGGAATAGAGTTGAGAGGGAGCGAGCCTTGGTGCCTTGAGGTCGCTCTGATGTCCAAGTTAGTAAGAGTTTTAAGGTGGAGGAAGAGAGAGGTTCTTGAGTTCAAATTACCCCATTGGGCATCCTTTCCTTCCTCTTATCTTTTCTCCTTGGGATCGGCGGCTATCACTTTGATGTTAGAGATCTTTTTGATCGTACTTATCGCTGACATCTTATCCTCTCGACCGTACCTTTTTTCCTGCCATCGTGTTAGGGTGGGAACTTGTGCCCTTCATGTGGACGTTTGGAATCGAGCCACATATTCGCTCCGAATGAGGCCACGGGTCTATCCAAACTTATCCATATCATAAACCGACTCTATACCAATTCTTATTAATTATTATAAAATATGATTTATTCATCTTTATAAAAAAATAATGTTTAGTATTTATGTGCTTTTTTATTTTCCCATCGGTTACATTAGTAATGCAGTTTCAACTAGAGCTAAATCTGGTAAACGTGGAAGTATAACTAGCAAAGGTGACCATTAATTATAAGAAGTTATTATGTCTAAAATCTGCAATTTGTGAGGGTAAATTATATCTAAAATGTAGCTTGTTAATTATATTTTATAAAACTCATTGATTGATTTGAGGCCAATCATCCTCGGAGAGCCAGCACATCAAATATTGTGCTTCTAAATTCTAATAATGCTCTTTTAAATATATTTACTTAGAAACCCCACCTCACGTGGGTGGGAGATACGTGGGTGGGATGCGTTGGTCAACCTTTTGCATGTATTGCATCATGCCAACCATTTTTTAAGATATATAACTATATATATATATATATATATATAGTTTTATCAATCTAAGACTAAACTTGCAAAGTCCTACAAAAAAAATCCCGTGGTCCAATGAGGACATAGGATAATTGTTATCTTATTTTTTCTTTATATAAAGTAATATATATATATTTTTTTATATGGTAGCTGTTTTTTTAATTAGAAATATACGTAAATAACGGCGACTGATTTGAATTTAGGATACTAGGAAGTTTCTATAAAGAAATAATAAATAAATAAATAAGTTTTATATTCATATAAAAATTGGAATTTAAAAGGAGCACACACCACCGCACAGCAGTAGAGCACCATCTTGTCGACCTCCACAGCCACAGGAAACCGGAAAATAAATATAGAACTCACACATAAAAAGAAACGCGGGACGAAGCAACGAGAGAGAAAGGCACGCAAAGAGATCCAGATGAACCACATAAAGGTGCGATTTTTCTCGAAATTATCCTCGAATTTCCGTGATTTCATTCGGGGTCTAAGTTCAACGCGCTATTATGGGCTTCTTCTTCTAGGAGATGCTGGGGGTGGCCTGGCTCAGCGGTGCCGGTTGATCTGCGATTCTCGACGACTCAATTGAGGCGTTGGTTTGGGGGCCAATTCGATCTATCTACAGGCTGATTTTTTAATGGGATTTTCTCCTGATGATCTGAGGTTTGATTGATTCGCTTTTCTCCGTTTTCGATTTGGTGTTCGTGTTCTTGATCGCTGTATCCAGTTGTGGGACTTTTCCTGCCCTAAATCCGGCGTTCTGTGTAATTTGGGCATAATCATTTTTGCCTCTCGTTCGAGAACCCTAATTTTTTTTTTTTTTTTGTGAAGAATCAATCATGTGCCGCTTTGTTGCTTGTTATCGGCGGCGAGGCTTGTTTCAGAGCAGTGCCCATCTGATTTGGGATAAGTAAGCCCGGGTGCTATTAAAACGCAGTTACCGACTATGATTATGCGGTGATGATCAGATGCTGATCTGGATTTTCTGGAAGTTGTTTGGTATCATCACTGACGTGATTTAGAGCGTGGATTGAGTTGCTGAGTTTAGAGTCTACAAAAGATTGAATTCGATCTCATCGTGTAGAAATTTTTCTACGAGGCATTTTAGCTTGGTAGTGAGCAGATGAACATGTCAGGATGAACGGTCTTGGGAAGGACCGTCGCCCATGGAACCCACTGATAAGAGGTTCTCTGAGTTTGTTGACACCGTGAAGTCATGGATGCTGCGGAAGTCTGAGCCAGCTAATGTTTCGAGGGACTTCTGGATGCCTGACCATAGTTGCAGGGTCTGTTATGAATGTGATTCACAATTTACAATTTTCAACCGTAGACACCATTGTCGGCTCTGTGGACGGGTTTTCTGTGCAAAATGTACCGCAAATTCTGTGCCTGTCTCTTCTGATGATCCTAAGAATTCCCGAGAAGAGTGGGAGAGGATTCGTGTATGCAACTATTGCTTCAAGCAATGGGGGCAGGACGTACCATTGGCAGATAATGGGGCTCAAGTGTCAAGCCCGGTCCTTAGTCCTTCCATTTCAACGACAAGCTTGGTTAGCACCAAATCCAGTGGCACCGGAAACAGCAGTATCACCACTGCAGCATCTACTTCACACTCGGCGCCAGCCTTTCAGCGCGCCTCATATGTTTTTGTTCCTAGTCCCAGTCATACTGTTCAAATTGAGCAATGCACTGACAAGCAAGCTATGATGATATCAGGCGGGAACATTGACGCCGCCATGGATGCAAGCGATGTGGAGAACCCTTCTTCTAATCAGTTGGCCTTCTGCATTAACAGGTTTGCTCTACCATTTCAATACTCCATAATTCTTATTCGCCTATTATTAGCTGATGTCTGGTAATCAGGAATGGGGAATGAAATAAGAACTTAAATCGGACGTAGTTTAATTTATGATTCAAGTTCTAGTATTTGGATATATGCTATTGTTGTATAAACATGGAAGGGCAAACTCATTATTCATATTTCCTTATTTTCTTTTCAATATAATAATTATGAGGATGAGAATCATCAGGTTAAAGAAACCATTCATTGCATTCTATCTTGGGTACTGAACACTACCTTAATCTTTATGACTTATTAGGATATCATACTGATGTTGTTCGTAAGCTCCTTGCACTAGATATCGACATATATAGATATATAATTTCTCATCAAACTTTGTTCCCTTTGGTTGCAGAAGTGATGATGAGGATGAAGATTATGGTGCGTGCCGCTCTGATTCAGAGTCACAACATTTCCAACATTTTGGTGACTATTATGGTCCTGCTGAGTTTGGTGATGTTGACAGGGGTTATTCATCGAATAAAGTTCATCCCGCCGTGGAAAATATTGATGCTATGGAAATTGGTTCTCCCATTTGCCATGACACAGAATTTCATACCTCTTTAGGTGTTGATAAATTGCCAGAAGCAGAGCATGTTAATAGTTTTGATTGTGATGCTTCATCTACCATTTACAGAATGGAAGGTACGGATGCTGAATCTGTGGACTTTGAGAAAAGCAAACAACTCTGGCTCCCTCCTGAGCCTGAGGATGAAGAAGATGAGAAAGAAGCTAGTCTCTTTGATGATGATGATGAGGATGCTACAGGAGAATGGGGATATTTACGATCATCCAACAGTTTCGGTAATGGTGAATTTCGTAGTAGAGATCGATCGACCGAAGAGCACAAGAAAGCCATGAAGAATGTTGTTGATGGACATTTCAGGGCTTTGGTAGCTCAACTTCTTCAAGTTGAAAATATACCAATGGGTGATGAAGAGGACAAAGAGAGTTGGTTGGAAATAATTACAACTTTGTCATGGGAAGCAGCAACACTTCTGAAGCCTGACACCAGCAAAGGAGGGGGAATGGATCCTGGTGGTTATGTGAAGGTTAAGTGCATAGCTTGTGGGCATCGCAGTGAAAGGTATGTTTCCTTGTTATTGTCCAAATGCAAAGTTTTGTACTTGAGATTCAATTACTTACCTGTGCTTTCTTTCATTTTGTTTCTTAGCATTTTTTTTCTCCTATCTGCCCTCCTCCATGGGCTTATATATATGTGGTTTGATGTCTCTTCTACTCATGTAATTAAGAAGACTATATATGTTTACACTCTTCTCAAAACTAAATGGGTTTATTGCTGTTATTTTAAATATCTGCTTGTCCAGCATGGTGGTAAAAGGAGTTGTTTGCAAGAAGAATATTGCCCACCGACGAATGGCATCAAAGATGATAAAACCCCGTTTCTTAATCCTTGGAGGAGCACTTGAATACCATAGAGTAACGAATCAACTTTCGAGCTTTGATACTCTGTTGCAACAGGTGCCCCTCCTCTCTCCTTACAGGTATATTTATGTTCGTATGAATTCCTTTTTATGTTTGATTCATTATTCTCTTATTTTCTGTATCTTTTTAGGAAATGGATCACTTGAAGATGGCAGTGGCCAAGATAGAGGCACACCACCCTAATGTTTTGTTGGTTGAGAAATCGGTGTCCCGTTTTGCTCAGGATTATCTTCTTGAAAGAAACATCTCACTTGTTCTCAATATTAAAAGGCCACTCTTAGAGCGAATAGCCCGTTGCACTGGTGCTCAAATAGTACCTTCAATTGATCATTTATCATCTCCAAAACTGGGTCATTGCGACTTATTCCACGTGGAGAAGTTCCTTGAAGAACATGGAAGTGCTGGTCAGAAAGGGAAGAGATTGCTCAAGACATTAATGTTTTTTGAAGGTTGTCCAAGGCCATTGGGCTGTACTGTAAGTTCATCTAAGAACCTCAACTCTGTTTCTTTTCCCATCAAATTTAGAATTTGAAATTCCACTTATGATTTTATAATTTCAGTGAGTTGAACATGATGGTTGCAAATACTTACTGGTTATGCTTTATGAAGTGCTGTTTGTGATTGTATATTGTGACAAACAAAAGTGCAATGCATGTAAATAGGATTTTCTTCATCACATGTTTTTCTTTCAGGATTATCCATGCTTCTGCTTTTCATGTCAAAGCTTTTTTGGTTCTATGGGCCCAAAAATCAATAATGATTGAGGTGTGTGGACCATCAATACAACAACAACAACAACTAAGCCTTAATCTCATACTGGATGGTCGGCTATATGGATTCTCTGTCTCCATGCTGCTCTCCAAAAAAGTAAATAGATAAATAATAATAATAATAATAATAATAAATGAATAAATATATAAAAAATAAAAAGTAAAAAATAATACATAAATAATAAAGAATAATAAATAAATAATTCAATGAGGGCTTAGTTTGTTCAAGCAGGAAAGTATCCCCCAAACAAAGCTAATGAAAAAGAGATTTTTAACCGATTTATCCATAATTCCATACTAGATGGGGTCGGTTATATGGATTCTTTGTCTCCATGTCGCTTTGTCAAGAGCAAGATCAGGCTCAATATCTAACATACGTTGGTCTTTAGACACTACCTCTCTCCACGTAATCCTAGGCCTACTTCTACCCCTCTTCTTTCCTTTTATAACTAAACTATCACATTTTCAAACCGGAGTACCCGGGGGTGTCCGGCGTACGTGTCCAAACCACCTTAAACGCTATTCTCTTATTTTATCTTCAATTGGTGCAACATGCATTTTTTGTTGAATGTGTTCGTTTCTAATCTTATCTAATCTTGTATGACCACTCATTCACCTTAACATCTTCATTTCTGCCACATTCATCTTATGAATATGTTGAACTTTAATTGCCCAACACTCGCTCCCGTATGTATGGCTAGTCTACCTGCCGTCCTATAGAATTTTCTCACCCATGGCACTTCTCCATTTCAACCATCCAGCTTGATTCCATGGGTTACATCTTCATCTATTACCCCATTATCCTGAAAAATGGAATCTAAATACCTAAAATGGTTAACCTTAGGCACTACTACCCCACCTAGTTTCACTTCTCCTTCATCGCTCCTACTTAGACTAAAATTACAGTGCATATATTCTGTCTTACTTCTACCTAGCCTAAAACCTCTACTTTCCAGAGTGTTTCTCCATAGTTTTAACTTTTGATTTACTCCATCTTTAGTCTCATCCACAAGGATAATATCATCTGCGAACAACATACACCATGAGATATCATCCTGGATGTAACTAGTTAACTCATCCATCATTAAAGTAAACAAGTATGGACTCAAGGCCGATCCTTGATGTAAACCCATTGTTATAGGGAACTCCTCCGTATCGCTTTTCACTATTCTCACACTTGTAACCGTTCCTTCATACATATCCTTAATAATATTTATATATTTTATATGAATGCCTTTCTTCTCCGATACCGATCACAGGACTTGTCTCGGTACCCTATCATATGCTTTCTTTAAGTCAATGAAAACCATATAGAGTTGTGTGTGAACTATCAATATTTAATCCAAAATAGCATGTAAGATTATTGACTTCAGTTCTTAGTTTTTGGAAAGTTATTCTTTGTAAAATAATATTTGAAATAATTCCCTTTAAAAATAATCTTCAAAATGGTTATTACTTTGGCCATGTTGGCAGGGCGGAGGGAGAGGGGGCAAGGGGGTGGCTCCAAGAAGGCCTTTACCTCCATGGCTCCAGGAGTAGCTCTACCTCCATGAAGTTGCTATTATAAATATTTAATATTATTACCACATTTCACAACCCAATGTTACTGTAGTCTAGTGGTTAGAATTCCACGTTGTGTCCGAGGGACCTAGGTTCGAATCCCAACAACTACAATTTATTTTTTAAATTAGTACTGATATCATTTATAGAATTTAAATTTTGCTCATGTATTCGCAATAAATCTTTTTCTTTTCCCCAAAACTTAATTCCAATATCATAATTATTTTTTAATTAGGATTTCTATGTTTTTTACGGACATTACTCTAATAAAGCATGGATGGAATTAGACTTGTACCCAAAGAAATAAAAAGAAAATAAAACTTGTTATTTTTTAAGTAGAGAAATTAGTATAAACAAGTAATCTTAAGTTTGAATTAATATATATATATATATATATATATATATATATATATATATATATATTTTTAAGTTGAAGTCAGCATCCCCTTAATTTTGCTTCTGGTTCCGCCACTGCATGTTGGCATGGCTATCAACTACACATTACCGATGAGTGCTTGCTCTGATGGTATTGGGTTCCGCTCCCTCAAAGCCTGTCCGGGTTCGAGGCGATGCGGGGGGGATTTTCACGTGGCGCTCCGCGTTGGGCGCTGTTGGTGGCAGTGCACTAGTTGCACGCTCGCTGTGCTGGGAGTCGATCCCGGGTCTATGCCCCCATCCTTTGGTTCTTACTAGTGGCTGTCTAGCCACTCTTACGCTCCAAAAAAAAAAAAAAAACTACACATTACTTTGGCTATGTAGGCTGTAGGCCTCGCAATCAAGTACTTACCTGACATGGCCAATTTATAATTACTCCCTCTATCCTTTCCTTTTGGAAACACTCCCACCGGCACCCCCAAAGCTGTGTGTGCATGTGAGTTGGGTATGGGTATTGGGTGACTCTACCATACCTGCGCCATTCATGAGTCCTGCCACCCTGGGATTTGTCTGTGGTGGGGATAAAGGAAATAGTTATTAATAGACCATATTAGGTAGGTTCTTGACTGGGCATGCTAAGATTAACAAAGTAGAATTATTTCAAAGTATCAGATTGGATTATTTATAATATTTTATTGGCAGTGATTTTTTTGAAAAACCCTTTTCCACTAACTGGAACTTATCAATGAAAGTTTTTATCGTGCTATAAGAATACTCCTCACTTCTAGAGACCCTTGTTATTCGTTCAAATGATGTTTCTCATTAGGTTTGTTAGCTTGGAATATTTATTCTGATAACAGCCCATGAGTTTTATGTGTGTATAGACTGCTACCTTAATGCAGGTCCTGGATTTGCTTGTGTTTTAAAATTGATCACTATGTACACAGATAAACACATGTTGGTTAGTAAACTGGAATACTGCCAACTTTAATGAGATGTCCTATGATTCTTTCTCAACATTTTTGTAGATTTTGCTCAAGGGTTCAAATGGTGATGAGCTGAAAAAAGTCAAACATGTTGTCCAATATGGAATCTTTGCGGCCTATCATTTGGCTTTGGAAACATCTTTTCTTGCTGATGAAGGTGCCTCTCTGCCAGAACTTCCCTTAAAATCCCCAATTAATGTTGCATTGCCAGATAAACCATCCAGCATTGACAGATCTATTTCTACCATTCCTGGTTTTGCAATTTCTGCTTCTGGCAAGCCTCTTGGCAATGAAATCCAAAGACCCAGAACTTTAGATTGCAACTTAACATCAGCCAGCAATGAAAAGATGGAAGTGATGTTGCCTTCACATTCATCTGGAATTGTTGGTTCCAAATGTTCACAACCACACTCGGTGATTATTGATCCATGCAGCAACATGAACGATTTTACCTTTCAGAATTTTAATGAGGAATGTGGTTTTGAACCTCAAATTAGGTCTGCTGCAAGGCAGAACAGTAAAGTGGGTTTTGTAGAACATGTTGAGGCCAAGACATTCAGAAGTCATGGTGAAGCAAATGCATATAATCCTACTGCCCGATTCAGACACATTGACAGTTTGGAGACCATTGAAGCAGGTAATCACACCCATGTTGATGACAACCAGATGATAGAAAAGCAGGATGGTTCCTCTGTTGGTTGGTCTTCATATCAACATGGTAACCAGAAGGACGGGCATAAATTGTCAAAAGAAGAATTCCCTCCATCACCTTCTGATCACCAAAGCATCTTGGTCTCCCTATCAACCAGATGTGTCTGGAAAGGGACTGTATGTGAGCGTCCACATCTTTTCCGAATCAAATATTATGGCAGCTTTGACAAGCCTTTGGGAAGATTCCTACGAGATCATCTATTTGATCAGGTTAGGCTTTACATATCTAATCCTTCATGATATTTTCAGTAATTAGTTGCTTCTTAAGTCTGATTTAAGCTATTATTTGATCAGAGTTTTCGTTGTCGTTCCTGTGAGATGCCATCAGAAGCTCATGTTCATTGCTATACTCATCTTCAAGGCAGTCTGACGATTTCCGTTAGAAAGCAACCAGATGTTCATTTGCCAGGAGAACGGGATGGAAAGATATGGATGTGGCACAGGTGCCTCAGGTGTCCTCGGGTTAATGGATTGCCACCAGCAACACGAAGGGTCGTCATGTCTGATGCAGCTTGGGGTCTATCTTTTGGTAAATTTTTGGAACTTAGCTTTTCGAATCATGCTGCTGCAAGTAGGGTAGCTAGCTGTGGTCATTCTCTTCATAGGGACTGCCTCCGGTTCTATGGGTACTTCTCTCAGTCCTTCCAATTATCTAGTCATTAGAGCCTCAGACGACTTGAATTGCTGATGTTCTTGTTTATATGAGCAGGTTTGGGAAAATGGTTGCTTGCTTTAGGTATGCATCGATAAATGTTCACTCCGTTTACCTGCCACCTCCCAAACTTGATTTCAGTTGCCAGCAGCAGGAGCGGATACAAAAAGAAGCAGATGAGGTATGTTGCACTCAACAAGCTATATTCATTTTCTGTTTTATGTTTTGTTATAGTTTTCATGATGGTGTGTGTTGGATCTAATTGGAGCACTGTGATACACTGCAGGTAGCAGACAAAGCAGAACTTCTATTCAGTGAGGTATTGAATTCAATTTGCAAAATTGCAGAGAAGAAGCCAGACACTGGGACCGTCAATGGTGGTAATATGAAAGTAGTGGAGTCAAGACGTCATGTTGTGGACCTTGAACTCATGCTGCAAAAAGAGAAGGCAGAATTTGAGGTTACAATGATATAATTTTTATCTTGATGACTTCTTATATCCATCTGTATTCTGATTGTGATTTCAATTTGTTTCAGGAATCCTTCCAGAAATTAGTTAAGAGAGAGGGAGATAAGGGGCAGCTAATGTTTGATATTCTTGAGCTCAACAAGTTACGGAGGCAATTACTTTTCCAATCATTTTTATGGGATCAGCGGTTAATCTTAGCCTCCGGTTCTCAGAGTAGACTTCATGAAGTACCAAGTATTTTCCTGACAAGAAATAAGAACTCTGTTGAGAAGTTTGTGGATCTAAATTTATCTCCCAAGCCACTAGGTACCTCTATTAGTTTCGATGCTGCAATCCCTGATTCAAGAACTGGTAATTTCCTTAAAGAGGGAATTGATCTTGTTGATCAGCAAGGTAGTTTTATTGATCCTCCCAACCAACCTAGTCTACAGCAGGATCATCTGCATGGAAGGCAAAGCAAAAATCATCTTCCTAGCAGTGTTAGTTCAAATGATAAATTGGGTCCTTTGGAATCTGACCTTGCTATTCGCAGGACTGCTTCAGATGGGCAGTTCCCGACTGTGGACTATCTATCAGACACCTTGGATGCAAAATGGACAGGTGAAAATAACAATCTTCTTTCTGAAGCAAGCATTCAAAATTCTTCAGTTTTGTTGGAGACTGCAACATCGGTGTCAGCCCCAGAGGATTTAGATGAGAAAAGTGGGTCTGATGTCAACCAACCATTTTCCTCAGCATGGCCTTCAAGGTATGGTGACATCATAGAAGATTCCTCAAGCCTGATCAGATTGCCATTTCTGAACTTCTATCGTTCTATCAACAAGAATTCAGTCACTTCACCAAAATTTGATCTATTCAGTGAGTATAATCCTGTCTATATCTCTTTGTACCGGGAGCTCGTGCGTCAGGGTGAGGCAAGGCTGTTACTTCCTGTAGGGGTTAATGACATTGTTATCCCGATTTATGATGATGAACCTACCAGTGTAATTTCTTATGCCCTTGTTTCATCAGATTATCATGCTCAGGTGTCAGATGAGCGTGATAGAGTAAAAGATGCTGGAGATTCCGTCCTTTCATTGCCAAGTTTTGATTATGGGAGCTTAAATCCATTTCAGTCGGTTGATGAAATTGGTTCTGAATCCTTTAAAAGTATTAATTCAACTGATGATGGCCTCCTATCCATGGCTGGGAGCAGGAATTCTCTTCTTTCAGATCCACTGGCATATACGAAAGCCATGCATGTTAGAGTTTCCTTTACTGATGATGGTCCACTTGGGAAAGTAAAATATAGTGTGACTTGTTATTATGCCAAATGTTTTGATGCTCTGAGAAGAATTTGCTGCCCTTCTGAACTTGACTTTATAAGGTCTCTCAGTCGTTGTAAGAAATGGGGTGCACAAGGTGGCAAGAGCAATGTCTTCTTTGCAAAATCTTTGGATGATAGGTTTATCATAAAACAGGTTACAAAGACGGAGCTAGAATCATTTATCAAGTTTGCTCCGGAATACTTTAAATATCTCACAGAATCAATTGCCACCGGGAGCCCAACATGCTTGGCCAAAATTCTTGGGATTTATCAGGTATTGGTTCAGTGGTTTTCCATACGGTTAATGTGTATTGTTATTTATTTGCAATATCTTATTATTATATTAGTGCGGCCCAGTAATTCTACCTGATGTTGTTCCGGCTAATTTATTCGGGTTTCATATTTTTGTTGCTCTTGAAATTGCCATAGAAGTTTTATCCCATCATGCCTATAGGTTACAAAGCACGTCAAAGGTGGAAAAGAAACCAAGATGGATGTGCTGGTTATGGAAAATCTTCTATTTGGACGTAACGTGACAAGGCTATATGACCTCAAGGGATCTTCAAGGTCACGCTACAATCCTGATTCTAGTGGCAACAACAAGGTCCTTCTCGATCAAAACTTGCTTGAGACAATGCCAACTTCTCCTATTTTTGTTGGCAACAAAGCAAAGCGGTTACTGGAGAGAGCTGTCTGGAATGATACTGCTTTTCTAGCGGTGAGTTGAATGGACCAATGCCGTGCATTATTTTGTGGAAACATTTACATAAACCTTCATTGCTAGTAGTCAAACATCATTCATGGTTTGAATTCTCAACCTTCCTTGTGAGAGGGAATGGACTAGCCAATTTTTTTTTTTTTTTTTTTGTGAAAATTGGTCTTCTCAGAGAATTTAATTCTTCATCATCCTATTTTTTTTAACATTATTGGATCTATTTTTATGACTTTTGCAGTCTATAGATGTTATGGATTATTCTCTACTGGTTGGAGTGGATGAGGAAAGGCACGAACTGGTTCTTGGAATCATCGATTTCATGAGGCAGTACACATGGGACAAGCACTTGGAGACATGGGTGAAATCTTCAGGCATTTTGGGCGGGCAGAAGAATGTTTCGCCAACCGTCATCTCGCCTAAGCAGTACAAGAAACGATTCAGGAAAGCCATGTCGGCATACTTCCTCATGGTACCAGATCAATGGTCACCTTCTGCTATCATTCCCAGCAGATCACAGTCTAATCTCTGTGAAGATAACCCTCAATTGGTCTCTGAATCATAGATGATCCATCTTCCTGTATACTCTCAAGCTTTAATTTGGTTGGAAACAACCCACATTTTTTGGGTCCCCCATTGCATATATTGTTTTGTTTTGTTTTGTTTTGTTGTCTCAGGTGGGAATTATTTGTTGAAATGGTATCAATGTTTGTATATGCCATATAAGAGTCTTACCAAGATTCATGATTCATGTGATGTAGAATGTCTGATTAGTGTATAATTTGAATGAATTGCTTGTTCATCTCACTCGTTTAAATTCTGCTTTCCTTGTTGTTGGTGATCTTTTGGGGTTTTTTGTTTTTTTGAAAAAAAAACCTGATAAATAAGATACTCGACACAATATTTTTTATTGAACTTTTATTACTTAATTTGATCTTATAGTAGTCAAGCAGTTATATTGACTAAATAATTAATTGATTATTTTCTATTATTATTATTATTATTATTATTATTATTATTATTATTATTATTATTATGGCTTATTTATGCTTGCCCCTTATCCCTCAGTTTTTCTTTGTCCTCTTTTTCCCGATGGATAATCCCATTCTTTAAATAAAAGATGTAAAATTATTAACAGAAAAACCAGGAAAAATTCAAAAAAAAACAAAAAAAAAAACGAGAAAAAACAAAGGATCGAGTGGAGGAGAAGAGAGACATCCTTCTCCTTCCTCGCCTTCGATGGAAACTCCACTCCCGATTGCGGAATCCAAAATCTCTGTCCCAAAACCCTCGCTTAGACCTCAAGCCCCTTCTAAATCTTCCAATTCACTTCATTTCAGTACCCACTTGAGCCACCATCGCCTCCATGCGAAGCTCCAAGAAGCCATCTCAGCGGTCGAGCATGGCTCCTCCATCGACTCCGGCGCCTACATCGCCCTTCTCCAGTCCTGTATCGACTCCGGCTCCATCGACCTCGGCCGGAGGCTCCATTCTTCGATTGGCTCCGTGCGTGACTTGAACCCCTTCGTCGTGACCAAGCTTGTGAGTATGTATGCGAAATGCGGTAGCTTGGATGATGCCCGTCAGGTGTTCGCTGGAATGCGCGAGAGAAACCTGTTTGCTTGGTCCGCCATGATCAATGGCTGCTCGCGAGAGCATCGGTGGGAGGAGGTCATTGACCTCTTTTCTGAGATGATGCATGAAGGCTTGCTCTTGGACAAGCTGCTGTTTACGAAGATCTTGCAGGCGTGCGCCAACACTGGGGATTTGCATACCGGAAGGTTGCTGCATTCTCTTGCGGTCCGAGGAGGCTTCTTGAACTCGCCTGTGGAGGCACATGTGGGGAATGCGATTATGGCAATGTATGCCAAGTGTGGCATGCTTGACGCTGCGAAGAATTTTTTCAGGAAAATGGCTGTCAGGGATCTTGTGTCCTGGAATTCGATTATATCTGCGCATTGTCAGTGCGGTGTGAATGAAGAAGCTTTTCGGCTTTTCAGAAGGATGAGGGATGAAGGGATTGAGCCAGGTGTGGTCACATGGAACATACTGATCGCCAGCTATAACCATTTGGGCAACACTGATCAGGCAATGGAGCTGATGCGGCAGATGGAGAGCTCTGGAGTTGCTCCGGATGTGTTCACTTGGACTAGCTTGATTTCTGGCTTTGTGCAGAATAACAGAATCAATGAAGCGTTGGATTTGTTTGTAGATATGCAGCTCGCCGGAGTTCAGCCAAATGGGATGACTTTCGCTTGCCTTATATCAGCTTGTGCTTCACTGAAGAGTTTGAGGAAGGGGAAGGAACTCCATTCTTATGCTGTCAAGAGGGACAGCGCAAACAGTGTGTTGGTCGGGAATGCATTGGTTGACATGTATGCAAAATGCGGGAATCTGGAAGACGCGGAGAGAGTGTTTGATGCCATCCTAGAGAGAGATGTTTTCACTTGGAATACGATGATCGGAGGTTATGCACAAGCTGGGTCTTGTGGCAAGGCCTATGAACTTTTCTGCAAGATGGAGGATTCAGGTGTTCTGAGAAATGTGGTTAGTTGGAACGTGATGATTTCAGGGTACATCCAGAACAAGGTCGAGGACCAAGCCCAGGAGCTCTTTCACAGGATGGAGAGAGAAGGGATCAGGAGCAACACAGCTTCATGGAATGCCCTTATTGCTGGTACATCGGGGAATGGCCATTGGGACAAAGCTCTGAGTATATTCCATCAAATGCAGTCAGTTTCAGTGAAACCCAACTCGGTCACCATCCTGAGCATTCTTCCAGCCTGTGCAAATTTGGTTTCGGCATGGAAGGTGAAGGAGATTCATGCTTCCATACTCCATAGTGGTTTAGACTCTGACCTTGCCATTTCCAATTGTCTCGTTGACACATACTCGAAAACCGGTGATCTAGATAGTGCTCAGATGGTGTTTAATGGAATTTCTTCGAAGGATCTTATCTCTTGGAATTCAATGATTTCTGGTTGCATTATGCACGGAAATTCTCAGGTTGCAGTGAGTCTATTTAGTCGGATGAAAGAGGAAGGCATCCCACCAAATCATGCTACTCTTGCCAAAATTATCGATGCATATAGTCTTTCCGGAGCGGTGAATGAAGGGAAGGACCTCATTTCCAGCATGGCTGAAGAATACCAGCTATCTCCAAGCATGGAACATTATGCAGGGATGGTGCATCTTTATGGTCGTTCCGGTAGACTTCGAGAAGCAGCTGAAGTTATTGAGGAGATGCCTATTGAGCCTGATTCCACTGTCTGGAATGCATTGCTTACTGCTGCCAGAGTTTATGGTAATATCAAACTAGCAAGCCTTGCAGCTGAACATCTCATCAAAATCAACCCAAGAAGTTATAAACTTCACAGATTATTGTTGCGTATACAGGCTTTGAGTGGGAAGATGAGTGAAGGTTTAAAGTCTCTCAAGTCACAGACAGAGATCAATGTTGATTACACCTATGGTTGTTGCTGGTTGGAAGTTGAGAACAAGGTGCATGCCTTCATAACAGGAGTAAAACCAACCCAGGGTCTAGAGGTCAAGTATAATAGCTTGACAGAAGAAACCAAGGCAGTATCAACCCATTTTCCTGATACCAATCTTGACACTGAGGAAGACAAGGAAGAAGTTTCAGGAATTCACAGTGAGAAGCTAGCGATTGCTTTCGCCCTCAAGAATGTACCTAGCTTTCGGAGAATGCGGATAATCAAGAGTGTCAGGATGTGTACAGTTTGCCACTCTGCTGCTAAGTTAATATCCAAGTCTCGCAGACGTGAAATTTTGCTCAAGGATCCTAGTTGTTTGCATCACTTCAAAGATGGCAAGTGTTCTTGTAGAGATTATTGGTAAGTCTAGGACGACCAAAAAAATAAAAAAAAGAAAGGCAAGAATTGGCAATTTTATGGTAGCTCTTGAGATCATCTCTGTGCCATCCACATTTCGTTGCAAGTGAAGTATGAATACAGTAGAGTTCAAGCTCTTCATGTGCATATGTATGTCTTTTTCTCCCTTATCTGGAGAGGATTGCTTTTTCACTTGGTGTAAAATCCCTCCCATTTGTTGTGTACTGATTGAATTGAACAGCAAACAAAAGGGGTATAAAGAATAATCTGAGGTTTTGTCTTTCAAGAAATTCAGATGAATCCAAGCAGAATGATATATGACAAATCATCAATAAAGGAATTCCAAGCGCTCTTCTTAAATTTTACAATGGCAATGATCGAGGAGAAAGACACTTAATCCAAGAATTAAATGGTTCTCTTTTGCTTCTGTTCTTTATTAGCTTTTGATGTAACAAGTATCAGCATAAACATAAATTGTTTCTAAGCTGTCACTATGTTTTATCAGTTCAGTAACATGCATCCACATCAGGAAGCCCTTTATTCTCAAAACTTTTTGACAGCAAAACCTTCAACCGGAACCGATGACTCGCCACAAAGCCATGTGGTTTGGAGACAAAAACCTAATCACAGAACCCCACCATGAATGCTTCATGGAATGTATTGAGTTGGGAGATGGAGATGGGATCTTGTCCTCCTGAGGTAGGATGGAGATCCTAACTCAGGCCACAAACCATGTGGCTTGCACGTGAAAGTCTAGTCGCGGAACTCCTCCATGAATGCTTCATGGAAGGCCTTGAGCCGGGAAATGATTGCGGGGATCTTATCCTCCTGCGGTAAGATAGTGCACCTCATGTGCCAAGTCCCTGGAACCTTCATCACAGAAATTAGAATGCAGCAGGGAGGTGTTAAAAACTACATAAGCTACACACATCATTCAAATGTCGAAATGAACACCAACAAACCTGCCGAAAGCCTGACCCAGGTACAACAACAATTCCGGTGGCATCAAGAAGGCGACGAGCATAGAATGCATCTGGGGCCGCATTGGCTGCTTTGGCAGCATCGATTGCCTTTTGAGGGAGGTGAAGGCGGGGGAAAAGGTACATTGCTCCCTCAGCCTTGTTACAGGTCACACCTTCTAAGTTATTGAATGCATCTTCTAATGCCTGTACCCAGAAACAAGGAGAAGTACAAAATTTATGGTGTGCAAGAATAGATGACTGTCTCATACATGCTAGTCTTGCTGCCAAGCTGAAAATATAATGGATTGCCAAAACCAAACTGTGTGATTTATGAGAAAATCTTAATGTTGGTTAAATTGGGGTGATGTAATACACTTGAGGAAAAGTAGGCCTGATAAAGTTTCTCACACTGACGGAATAAGCTGTTGAGTAACTAGCAAATGAGCACAAATCTGTTCTAACTTAAAGGATAAAAATCAGTGGTTTTGGGAAGTGAATAGGAACCTGTGCACGCCGAGCCAGAGATTGAAGTATCCCTTCTTTCTCTGCGGTGAAGGATTCATATGATTCATCTCCAACCTGAAATTTCATATAAAATCATTTCCTGTGATCACATCCTAAAAGCTGTTCTAACAAATGCTTCTTTTGCTGAGTGTTTGGATTGGCTTATTAATATTGGAATCATGCACAATTAACTCATCACCGCCTAAAAGAAAATAAATCAATCACAAAAGAATGTTCACCTTTGGGGGATTCATGACAAGACTTGCAAGAATCTGGCCGGATATGTTGGAACAAAGATTCACAGATGCCACCTTGTAAATCTGCTCCCGCACATCAGGAGTGAAACCAGTTACTTCCATGTAACCACCTCTTTTTCCACATTCTCCATAATATCCTGACACATACACATCAACCACCAATTATAGTAGACAACTTGAGATCCAAGCCATATGTAGATTGAGAAAATATGATTCTTATACCCTTAGAAACCGATTGAAATGATACTAAAGAAAGCTCTTCACCATATCCCATCAACCTAGAAATCTTCTTGAAGGAGTTGAATTGCTTGTTCTCAACATAAATGTTTTCTTGGTATACCTGGAAAAATACATGTACATTACGACAGTTCATAAAAGATGAAGTAGTGAAGCTAGATAGAACCATGGTCAACCCCAGTTTTTCACCTTTTTGAATCTCCAAAATTAACAAATTAGTTCACAAATTTCAAGTCAGGGTTGATTTCTTCCATAATCGATGGATTGAAAAAGAAAAGAAACCAACCTCATCTGCTAGAAGAACCAAACCTTCTTTCTTGCAAAATTCTACTATTTCACGTTGATTTGCTTCTGCAAGAACCTAAATAAAAAGACACAGCAATCTTTTACTGAAACAAAAGAAAAGGATTCTTAACAGAATTCCAAATGGATGGGATAAATCAGAAGGAAAATTATTTTGGAATAGTATTGGTATGTTTAGAAATTTCTTTCCATGATCTGTGTGTAGCAAAGATACAAAAACCACAAGACAAGATAGTGACAATGTTTAATTTAGCACTTAACTCTACATGAAAAGTTTTTTTTTTTAAAAAAAAAAAGCCATAGCAAAAGTTCTACATTACAAATATTGACATATACTTCCTACAGGACAAGCTTCTGGTTATGGTTGTGAATACAAGTAGCATCAGAATTGATGTATTATAAAAGAAATAACTACTACCAATGCCAAAGATAAGGGCAAGCGCAAACCTGCCCAGTTGGATTGCCTGGATTTATCACGACTAAAGCCCTAACAGTTATGCCTTTTGATCGAGCATCTTCAAGTTGACTTTTGACCTCAAAAATCTCAAGTCCCCATCCTGTTGCTTCATTAAGGTAATAAGGAACCTGATATATGAAACATATCAACTTCAACTCTTCCATCCAGTAGTTTTTTTTTTTCGAAAAAAAAAGAGGCCAGAAAATCAAATTCCATGGTCTGAACAACACACTGTGATCTGCTATCATGTATTTAATGCATTGAGAACTTACGCATGAAACAAATTTGCAGGCCATCCACACAAAACATACACAATTGATAAAGAATTTTAGTTTAGAACATACACCAAATATATCTTCTCAAGTCCTACAAAAAAAAAATATACAGTGCCAAAGTGCATTTAAAAACTAGGAAACAAGCATACCAGAGAACCGCCATGAAGAGCAATTGAGGCGGAGTACAGAGGGTACTGGGGGATGGGGCAGAGGATGCCATCTTTCTCTGACCTAATCAATAGTTGCATCATCATGTGTACCTGAAAAGAACAAAAATAAACAATTGGATGGCAGTTCTTCCATCAGGAATTATCTCAAATAGGAAAAATATAACTTATAAGGACTGAAGGATCAAGGAAATACAGCAGGACTTGCTCCATCTGTTAGGAAAATGTCATCCGCATTGGCGGGAAAACCATCACGTGCAGCAATTCCAGCTGCAATTGCATCACGCAGTCCTTTTATCCCCTGTATGGAGAATACAATAAAAATCATACAGGCATTCAAGAGAGAAAAGATGATTATGGAAACTAACTTTGTGCATTTACTTACCTGACTATGACTGTATGCACCAGTGGCCCTCCCAGGAATAAGGTCCAAAATTTCCCATGCTCTTGCAATGGCATCCGAGCTGCAAAAGGATATTGAAAATTCAGCCCAGTGCTATAAACTAGAATGCCCAATCCGCTAGCGGATTGTTGTAGAAATTCAAAAATATTGATTTTTGACCATACTCCCTTACGGTGGTTGCCATACCTGAACAAGGCATGAGTTTCATCTCGGTCCAAGAGAGCTGGATGATCACATAAAGCAAGAACCTGATAAAGAAAAGCATAAGGATCCAAGACTAATAAAAGGTGTCAGTATGAGTATGAGCCACCTCTCCATATGGTGTAAACAAACCAACCTCTCGGAAAAAGGTAATGGGCTGCTGACCAAGAGATTGAGGGTTTCCAATATTGCAATAAAGTATCTGCTCAAAGAAAAAATGACAAGTTCAAATAAATTTTCTGCCATGTACCTTAATGAACAATTCAACAAAGTAACAGTGATAGCAAAGATTGCTTTCTTCTGCAAATTAAAACAAGAGGAGAATAGACAGACAGAAAATAAATACCTCGTCAAAGGGAAGGGAACCTGGACTTGTTTGTAACTCTTGCTGTAAGCGCTGCAAAAGAGGAATAATAGATTGAAATCTTTCAGTTAATAGGACTTCTTGATGCTGGCTAAGCACCACATCAAGCAGACTGAAATGCCTTTTCCATGTACTATCTAGTCTACAACTAAAAGTCATGTCTCTACTTCCAAAAAGGACTCAGCTATTTACCATTTCTAACCTAAGGATGAAAAGCATCACAGAGAAAGAATCTTTCAGGCCACACAAGCTGCCTCATCTTAGTTAAATGAACCAATCCATTACAAATTGCCACTCTAGCAATAGTAGACCATGCTTCATGTATCATGCACATAAATATTTCACAACAGATAAAATAATGATGTCTAAGATAAACCTTGACTTGCAGTTTGCTATATTTCCTTTGGGTAGAGGAGCAAACCAGTGATATCTTATACATGTAACATGAAAGACTTTATTGTTCTTTATTCAGAAGATTTTTTTTTTTTTTTCTGCATCCTATCACTTGGTGATCTTCATTTTTCATAGATCATTTCATCCTTCTTAGATGGAATTATTGAGCCAAAGGTTCAATGGCAAAACAGTGGTTTGCAAAAGCAATTTAGAGTACCTGGGCATGGGTAACAATCTCACCACGGACAGCATATTCACATTTTTTGACCTGAAAGAAATTGAAAATACATATTAATCAATGACAGCCTAGGAATTCCAATAATGGAGAACCCTAGATAGCACAAAGAATGAGTAGAATGAAATACAGCAGTACACTTTGCATCAACTAACTAGTGTAAAGTCAGGAATGAGTAACTTCTTCTTTTTTTTTTGTCTAATAATGGATGAAAAACTCATAAGAATGTCCACTTAAAAAAATCAGCAGGAATTTAGAAAACTAAATTTTGTGTATATATAGACGCATAGAGCCCTAAAAATTAGTTTGACAGCACCTTTCTAGGATAAGCGGTTATTCATACAGTTACTCTGGCTATAGTCCGAGGCTTTGGAAAAGACAGCAAATTGCAGCATAAACCATTCAGAATTCTGTCATTGTTTGAATGCTATCCAAATCCAAATCCTTCAAGGAAATGGCAGTGAAATGGCAAGATTATGTAATCTTCTAGTAAACAAAGAAGAGTAACAGAACCTCAAAGAAAAAGCCCTTTGTGTTTACAAGGAGAGTAAATAAAAAATCGACAACTTTTCTGAATAAATCGAACTCAATAAAAATAAGAGGGCACCACAATGGGTGTCAAATCGAAGAAAATCATGCGTTTTTAGATTAGAATGATCAAAGATAGCACAACAGATGGGGTATGAGCAGATCAAACCATGAAAAATCACAGGCACAAAAAAGTTCCAAATCCATCCAATCAGATCAAAAACCAAAATTGAATGGAATAAACACCGCACCTAGTTCCAAATACAAGACCTAACGGGAGAACTAGAAGCGAGGAGAGGAAGAGAAGAATCACAGACAAGATTAGTGATCGACAACAAAAAATCATCAAATAAAGCCCACAGGAAACAATCACAAAATCCAAACTTGACACGCTAAACCAAAACAAGATCGCACCTTTGGGTTGATGGAGTCAACGGTGACGGGGGGTGAAATAGTGGATGACATGGCAGTGGAAGCAGCAGCAGCAGCAGCAGCAGCAGCAGCAGCAGGGAGAGGATTTGATGAAGATGAGGAAGAATAGGAATAAGAGGATCGCAGGGAAGAGGAGAGAAATTTCCTGGCTCGTTCCGCGGCGAATCTCCGCATGCCGATTGTAAGTATGCTTTTAAAGAGAAGAGAGAGAAAGAGCAAGTTAAATTTGAAGAACTGCCAAACAAACAGATAAGAGAGAGAGAGAGAGAGAGAGAGAGAGAGAGAGAGAAATCAGAATGGAAAAAAACAGCGGTCGGTGCCGCCTGACTTTCTAATTCCTCAATTCAAGCCCACCGAATGGAATTCACATCACAGTCTACCAACACTCGTGTCTCTGTTTTCGTGGGCCTTTTTTTAAAAAAATAAAAATAAACCCCTGGATTTTAAATATGTTCTCAGAATTGTTTCCAATAATTTGCATAACTTTATGTAAAAAATATAATATAATATAAATAATAGATAATTCACTATTCATCTCCATTAAATAGTGAACTATTTACCATGAGGTTTTTGGTAGGTTTTGTTTAATATTTTTTTTAGAGTGGTCGTGTGTGTTGACAAGTCTCTGCAAACAGTAACATGGACCTTATGATAATTTACCCTATAAATAATAGATAATTTATTATTCATCTTTTAAATAATGAACTATAAATAATAGATAATTCACTATAAATAAAGTTATTTTTTATTTTATTGAGAAGGTTTAATATGAAAAATAAAAAAATGCCATATCTAATCCACTTCAGAATGTATTTGAAAAGAAAAGACAACTTCAATCTGGTCTGTAAGCTATGCCCCAAACAAAAAAAAAAAAAAACAGTTTAGAGATGGATCCATTTTTAAAAAATTAAATAAATCAAAATGATTGATTCTTTTCCGATTTCTCCCACTGGTAAGTCAAGCCCATCCACAATCTTTGATATGGAAACGGGAATGGGAGAGATTAATTATGAAAATGTAAAATTTTGATACAAAAATAGTTAATATATCCATCACGAGAGGAAAAAAGAAAAAAAATCTATTATATATATATATATATATATATATATATATATATATATATATATATATATATATATATTTGATTAAAGTGGATAAAATACATTCATTTATTGATTAATAAAAAAGTAAGACGAATGTTGAAACAATGATGGCCCTCTATGGTCCTCCCCAGGGGGGCCACAGAGTTCCCAGATACCCTAGCTAGTTACCTCAGCGGACTACTCATGTGTGTGTTGCCCCGTCGACTCTTCTTCGAAGTCATCCCTGATTGTTATTGTTTGTAGTGATCTTTCATGGTAGAAGAACAAGGATCTGCGGGCGACGGACTCCATCTGCATCAGCTTCAGTTTCTTGGCGACAATTATGCGTCAAACCAAGCTAATAACAACAAAGCTACCCCTCGAACAATACCAGAGCAAACACGATGTTTGTTATGGAAGCATTGTAATTGTTTCTTTCCAGCCAGGTGCTCCAGGTTATGGCCGTGATTAGAAGGTTCCACCCTATGCGCATTTCTTTGTGTAAATTCTTCCCCATATTGTTCAATCCTCATAAGTCCTCGTCGATTGCAAATACGTGCCAAGATTAAACATCACACACTAATGAAGCCAAAGTTGTCTTGTTACTGAGCAAGTGGTAAGGAGGTGTTGCACAGATTCATTCTATTCATTACATAGGTAGCAGAGGGTGCGGCTTCCCTCCACTTCCGTTTGGCCAGGTTGTCTAGCGTGAGTATTTTATTGTCCATTGACAACCATGTAAAAAGCTTTATCTTCTTTGGGTATGGTAGTTTTTAGAGGCTAATGGGGAACTGGCTTCGAACACCGCCGTTTGTAAGGAAATTGTAAAGGGATTTAACCGAGAACATTCCATTAACTCCAATGGACCAACTCCTAATATCCTCGCTCCCCCCGTCAGTCATATTGATTGCCTCCAACAACTCTTTTAACTCCCGAGTTCCATCCCTGGTTAGCGGCCCCTGATGAAGAATTGGGCAGTTATGTGCTAGGCGGACTCTTGCCATTCCTAGTGAAAGATGTTAATCCCTTGCCGGGTCAAGAAGCGCGGGGAATAGACTACATGGCGCCTGTCCTTGGATCCACTTGTCGTGCCATACAGATTCACTGTATCCCTTTTCTCCGCTTTGACTTCCAATCTCATTTTCACCACATTCTATTTTTCAGTCACACCCTTCCAGAAGTAGGATGCCCTTGATGAGGCCTTCTTGTATGGGTTGAGGTAGGAGTTCCGAAAGTACTTATTTTTGATGATGCCATACCCATTTAGGAGTTTTCACCACCATTTGCCAATCATGGCCCTATTGAACCCCCGCATGTCTGTTATCCCCCACCCCTCTTATTCAATATAAGCGCTGCCAATTGACCAATCTTTAAGCTTTCCCCTTTAGCTCCGACCCATGCCACAAGAAGTCCCTTCTGTAGTTGTTAATCCGCTTGATCACCCAATTCGGCAGCTTGTATATAGCGAGCTAGTAATTGGGAATGACGGAGATAATAGAGTTGATGAGAGTGATCCTGCCTACCATAGATAGTAGCCAACCCTTCCACGTGCCAATTCTCCTTTGGATTTTGCCTATTAGCTGGTCTCATTCCCTCTGCCTGGGCTTGCAGCCCTAGATCGGGATGCCCAGATAATTAATTGGCAATTCCTTCCTCTAATAGTTGATGGTGTTCACATAGCATTGGCTTTTGCCGCATCCATCCTAAAGGGAATCAAGTAACTCTTGGAGTAGTTGACGCTGTTAGAAAAAGAGAATCTCCCAATTGTATTACATTGAACAAGGGTACAAGTATATATAGAGATACATAGTAAGTCAGCTGTATACACAGTAGGCCTAACACCCCCCCTCAAACTCACACGGGGATCGCAGACAGAGTTTGGACAAAGAAAATCATGTTGCGCCTGTGAGACTTGGTGAACAAATCAAAGAAGTCGGCGCCCAAGGAACAAAGTGGGAGTCAAGATGGCTTTGTTGACCGATCACGCAAGAAGAAAACATCAACACCATATGCTTGGAGAGGGAATGCTTGACGGATTCAAAGTGAAATAGCACCTGTTGTCACAATGAAGGGAGTGGGAGCGGAGAGTCAACACCAAGGTCGCAAGAGCCAACGATCCAAACAATCTCCTCGCCAGTAGTAGCCATGGCGCCAGAGCTCGCCCTCAAGATCTTGGATCGAGAACACCGATTGCTTCTTGGACTTCCGTGCAAAGCAGAAGAGCCCAAAACAAACAAACCAAGAATGATCGACGCATCGACGGATCACTAGCCCAAGTAGCATCGAGTATGCACGCCGCAGAGAACTGTGATGGGAATAAAAGAGACCACGAGACGGAGTCGCCCGGAGATAGCGCAAAAGCCGCAACAAATGAGCATAATGAACAGAAGTAGGAGCACTAACATACTGACTCAAAACATGCACAGCATAAGCAATGTCTGGGCGGGTAATGGTAAGATAGACCAAACTCCCAACTAAGTGGCGATAGCGGGTCGGATCGGACAAGGGAGACCCCTCATCAGGACGCAGCTGAAGGTGAAGCTCCATAGGAGTAGTCGCAAGGCGAGAGTCAGAAAGAGCAGCCCGAGCCAGAATATCAGAAGCGTAACGCTGCTGGGACAGCTGAAAACCATCAGAAGTAGAGGTGACCTCAATGCCCAAAAAATAACTCAACTGACCAAGATCAGTCATCTGAAAGTGCTGCTGAAGATGATGCTTGACATACTCCACATGATCAGGGTCATCACCAGTGATGATCATATCATCCACATAAAGTAACAAAAGAGTCCGACCACGAGAGGAGGAGTACACAAATAATGCAGGGTCATGCGGACTAGGTCGAAAACCGTGGCCACGGTATCGGAACGCCAAACCAGGCCCGGGGAGCCTGCTTGAGACCATAGAGAGCACGACGGAGGCTGATGACAAGACCGAAGGAGAGAGAGGCGAGGAGGAAGCATGTACACTTCCCCTAAGGTCCCCATGAAGAAAAGCATTCTTCACGCCCAAATTGAAAAAGAGACCAATGACCTAACGGCAATGACAAAGAATAAGGGCCCGAATGGTAGTCATATGGGCCACGGAGCAAAAGTCTCATCATAGTCACTACCGCCTCGCCCCGCCGAAACCACGGGCCACAAGGCGAGCCTTATGCTCCACAGAACCATCGAGCGAAGTCTTGACCTTATAGACCCACTTGCGGTAATGGGAGCGACTGTGGAGGAAGAGGAACCAAATCCCATGTAGAAGTGCGCTCGAGAGCCTCCAACTCACGTGGACATGGCACCGCCACTCGTGTATCCTGGACGACCTCACAGAAGAAGCGGCTGGCACGGAGGACCACTGGAAGGAGGGATGGGTAAATCAAGCTGCTGAGAAACAAGGTTGAGGCGGTCAGGGGGATGACGATCGCGAAGAGGATAGCGACGTGCAGAAGGATCATCAACAGGACACTCGCTGGAGGAGGCCGGAGGCGCCGGGGGTGACGGCTCGATCAAGGAGTGCTCGGGAGGAGGGCGGGAACGACGAACATAGTGATAGGGAAGGGCTGGGATAGGAACCTGGACAGGAAGATCAGCAGATAACGGAGGCGCAGGTGAAGGAGAGGATGGTCGAGACACAGACGAAGGTGGGGAAGAAAAAGATGAAGGAGGTAACACAGGAGGGGAGGAAGTAGGTGGCGGGGACACGGTAAGAAACTGGACATCAGCCGAGGTAGTGGAGGAGTGAGGAGATGAGGAAGGAGAAGGGACAAAGAAAGGACGATCCTCGACAAAGGTAACATCGCTGAGATCTAATACGGCCAGCAGGATCGAATCGATAGCCCTTGTGCTCAGGACTATAACCAAGGAAGACACAAGGAACAGACTGAGCAGAGAGTTTAGTCCGCTCACGAGGCAAAAGAAGGACATAACACAGACAACCAAACACACGCAGGTGAGCATAACGAGGAGGACTAGAGAAAAGACACTCCCCAGGACTGCGACCCTGAAGAAAAGAGGAGGGTTGAAGGTTGATTAGATAAACAGCAGTAGAAACAGCCTCAGCCCAGAAATGGGGTGGAACATGGGAGGCAATAAGGAGGGTACGAGCAGTCTCAATGACATGGCGATGTTTCCTTTCCGCAGTGCCATTCTGAGCATGAGCACCAGGACAGGAAAGCTGAGGAAGAGTGCCATCGAACAAAGAAGCAGCAGAAGAATGAGGGAGGAAGACCGAGGAGGAAGAGACATGAGGAACAGCAGGCTGGGAAGTACGCTGGAGCGACGCTGGCCACACGCGCGGGACACGCTGCTGGGCTGGCATGCTGGGCGGCGGGGCGCGGGCGCTGTGACGCGGGGCGCTGGATGGACGCGCGGCCTTGAAGCGCTACGGGCGTTTGTAGGCGCGGGCGGGCGGGCTTGGATCTCGACGCGACGGGTCGCATGGATCCGGCGCTATGGGCGACGCCGGGCGACACGACAGTGGGAGAAACGAGACGACTGGATCGGGACAGCGCGATGTACGGCCACGGGACGTAGATCCGACGCGCTGTACGTGGCGGTGGGAGGTGGAAAATTAGGGTTAGGGTTGAGAAAACCTCTCTGATACCATGTTAGAAAAAGAGAATCTCCCAATTGTATTACATTGAACAAGGGTACAAGTATATATAGAGATACATAGTAAGTCAGCTGTATACACAGTAGGCCTAACAGACGCAAAGCCCAGATAGACCCTCGAAGAGATAGAAGATGAGCTTCAAGGTCCTCATGTGATCAATATTTCCGGAGCCAAAGATCAAGAGATCATCAGTGTATTGTAGCGAGGTTATCTCATCTTCCTCTTGCTCTCCATGTCGGATACCTTTGTAAATATTGTTTCCTCTAGCTTCTCTCAAGATCATAGAGGTGAGGGCATTTGCAGCAATAACTAAAAGGAGGAGGGATAGTAGGTCCCATTGTCTGAGGCCTCTCTTAAGTCTGATATATCCCTGACATTTCTGTTAACTAGAATTTTGGACTTCGACGATACCAAAATATCTTGTACCCACAATATCCATCTATGGCCAAATCCCTCGCCTTAAGGACATCAAGTAGAAAGTCCTAATCCACCATGTCGAAAGCCTTCTCAAAGTCGATCTTGAGTACCCCTCCCTCATTTTTGGTCCTCATCATGTTGATTATCTCCTCAACCGCTATGATGTTATCTTGAATGGATCTTCTTTTAATGAAAGCCATTTGGGATTCATCAACCAGGCCCCCGATGATTGCTTGAAGCAGGTTGGTGAGAACTTTTGTGATTATTTTCATCGAACAGTTGATAAGGTTGATCGGTCTGCAATCCCAATTTCAATCGGAGTCTCTCTTTTTGGTACTAATATAACGTGTGCCTAGTTCAATCTTTCCAGATCTACGCCTACCTTTGATAAAGATCCCGGAACAGATCAGTGATATCCTCCTCGATAAACCCCTACCCTTATGATAAAAAATGATGAGAAACTCTAATTGGATAATAAAACCAGGAAAGCAAAGCCCGCTCAAAATTGGAAGGAAGCATTATCACAGTAATAAAAAAAATCATTTGATTTTATATATAACTAAATAGAAAGGAACCATGATAAAAAAATATGAGAAACTTAAATAAAACTAGAAAAGCAAAGCCCGCTCAAAATTGGATTGGGATTCAGCCCAATTCAATTTTGCTGTGGGGCCCGTTTGGGTTGGGCTCAAAACTCTAATTCACATGACAATAATATCCATTTTATAATAAAATATCTGGTGAAAAACACTCACTCGTTTTAAAGTATCAGAGTCACGTGTCCATTGAAAAAAATAGTTGGCTGGTCCATATTTGCAAACATATTGACATTGTTTTCTCCTCAGATAATGTTGGAAAACTAATATACATATTGCATATTTTTGGCAAATATTTTTTTTTATATTTCATTATATATATATATATATATATATATATATATATATATATAATGAAATATATGAAAAGAAATGTATAGCAGTTAAGGAGATTCTAGAAGAAAGATGTATCCTCGGCATTACGCACGCATCACTTCTCACATGGAAAACTCATAGATAGATATGAGAGAAAAGTTTGTTATCCATTCTGATTTATTATTTTGTTTTTTTTATTCCAGAAGCATGGGGCTTGTGTTGTGTTGTGTTCCACATTCTTCATTTTTTATTACTACATTTAGGCTTCCTTGTCACACTGAAATTTGCTATTTTAATATCCATCAATAATACACAACTTTATATTATTACATGAATATATAGTACTGTGTGGACCATAAGATTATTGTTCTATTCCTCTGAAAAGTTGAACAAACTTTAAAAATAAAAAATAAATAAAAAGATCATAATTAAAGAAAATATATTAATAGAGGGATAAACACCGAAACACAATTTTTATTGCATATATAGAGAAATAATAATCATATATATCAATTTATTATCTACACTTGCAAAGCATAGCCACCACACACTTAGCTTGTTGTTCATCACCAATTAATATTCTAGATTTTTTTTTTTTAATGGTTATAAAAAGAAGGCAATTAATATTTGCTCCGAATTGATGAATACGAAATTAATACGTAACCGATCGAGAGTTCGATCAGAGCTCAAAGGCCGGCCTTATAAGGAACGCCGGTGCCAGGCAACCAGTAGTTTCCGACGATGAAGTTAGCGACGGTGAACTCGGAGGCCTCGGAGGAGGAGATCGAAGTGTGGACACCGGGCCAGCGGACGCGGCCGGAGGTGGAGGCACCGGGGCCGGTGTTGGAATATTCGGCGTAGTAGAGGGTGGAGAGCGCGAAGCTCCCTGACCACTGCTCCCATCCGGCGGAGTTAATGCAGTGGTCCAAGTAGGACTCCATGACGACCACGCGCGCGTACTTATGCCATGGCCGGCCGAGGTATGTGGGCGTGCCATCGATGTCGGAGGCGCACTCGATCTTGCAGCTCTGGATGGAGATGCCGGTGTTCTGGTTGGGGTCGGTGCGGCCTTGGGCGGTGACGGAGTTCCTTTGGCCGCCGCCAGGGCGACGTGGCTGGATGTAACAGTTCTGGAAGACGGCGGCGGAGTTGCCGAAGATGAAGTCGACGGTGCCGTAAATGTCGTTGTCACTATAGAACTGGCGGTTTGAGTGTGTGTACAGGGTGTCTTGATAGCCTTGGATCGAGCATTGCGTCACTACCGACTTGTCGGCGCCCACGCGCAGCGCCACCGCCTGGTGCTTCGACGGACCCGCGCTGTTTATGATCGTCAGCCCTTTCCCGATGAACCCGGCTCCCATTGCCCCTGCACATGCATTTGATCAGTATTTGATGATTATCACAAAATGATAATGATAATCATAATAATAATATTAATATGATCATTTATGAAAGTAGATGAACATGCAGGAAGACATCTTTGTCTAAATATTGATATGCATAATTAATTCATTCAAGTGAACACGAGTACACGACTCCTCCACAACCAAAAGCTAGCTATACACCTCCCAAGTTCCCAACCAATCTTTTTCGCAAACTTTATCCTTTATTCAAAGCTAATTAATTATTGTATTAAGTAAATAATAAAAAAAAAGTAAAAAAAGTAAGGAAAATATTAGAAAATGAGACGAGGGTATATCCGTATATAGAAGAGTATATATTAATTAAGAGTGAAGAAGACATGCATACCAACAGTAGCGGATTGGTATGTGGAAGAGCCGCTTTCAGCGTTATGATCGCTGACAATGACGGATTTGCCCTTGCCGTCCCCCATGAGCATCACATTCTTTTGCTTAGTGGGGATCCTGATGGTTTCCTTGTACGTCCCTGCTTTAATGTAGATCACACTCCGGCCACCGCCGCCGCCCTCGCTGGATTCGTCCGAGTACTTTAGAGACAAGAAGGCGAGAGCCTCGTTAATGGAGGAATGTGTGCCACTGCCGTCCTGAGCCACCACAGCATCGGCTTTGATATCCTTGGGCGAGGCTTTGAGGAGCTTCCGGTCGCCGGCAGACAACCATTCAGGGTAACCGTCGGCGAGCAACTTCCGGCCGCCGGAAATGGAGGACTTCTTCCCGCCCTTGACAGAGTTGTGGAGGGCCAGCGAGTTGCTGATGTGCTCCATCAAGCTCTGCGCTTGAGCGTTCATGGCATCGACCTTGTTTGATGAGGAGCCCAGCATGGCCAAGCTCTCCTGGCACGTTACTTGGTTGGTGATCGCGGCGCTGAGCCACGTCTTGATATCGTGAGAGTGATCAGAATCAGAGCCCTTGTTGGAGTTGATGAGAACATCGTTGAGTTGCTCCAAGCTGATGTCCATGAGCTCGAGGCAGTCGTCCATGGGGGTAGGGTGGCCGAAGGCCAGTTTGTGGTGGTCTAGTGAGAGGTTGTAAGCCGTGGAGCGAGCCGAATGAGCTCGGCTCAGAGCATATTGGAGGGATGCATCAAAGATCTCCTTTGCTGTCTTTGTATTATAATGAGGAGCTCCTCCATGGATGGAGGCCTGCAGGGCTGACTCACATGCAGATGGGTAGAGTGTGTTCTTGCAAGGAGAGACCATGGCACTAGTGAAAACAGTACTGAACTTGGATCCTATGTTCATCGTGTGCTCATGGAGAGAAGAAGAAGATGAAGATGATGATGATGATGATGATGATTGAGTACTTAATTCATTCCTTGTAGTAGTAGTAGCACCTAAGATCACTACATGAGCAAGGATAACACAAAATGCACATAGGGTGGTGAGCCTTGATCGCTTTTGGAACATCTTGAACTACTAATTATTAAGAGAAGGAAAGAATATATATCTAGAGAGATAGATAAGAGTTTGATGGGTTTATTGATGATCAGCTATAGCTTTGTGGGGGTATATATAGGGAGATCGATTAACATTGCATGCAAATATATGTAATTAGGTTGGTGCATGTCAAGGTCTGGGCCCAATTAATAGGAAGCAGCTCTCATGCTTGTATATATATATATGTTGTACACTACTGTGTTGAACATTCAGCACCGGCCTTATGTATGTAGGGTCAATGCCCTTGCTAGCTAAGTTATAAGTACTCCCTTGTCTCTGTTTTCATGGATGTATATATATATGCTCTCTTAAAGTTATAACAGACCAGCTGCATATGCAATAGACTAATTAACCACATGATCTACTTGTAACTCTCGTCTTTGATTCTTCTCCATGAAAAATAATATATATTCATGTATATTATTAATTCCTGGGTGATATATATATATATATATTTTTTTTTTTCTTATCTTATTCCCTTTCATAGATGTCATAGCTAGCTCTATCATCAAGTCAAGGAGTGCACGTCACCTTCTCTCCCAGACTTTTTAATAAGTCCATCCATGCATGATTAGGGTTGCAAGCAAGTAAATTATTAACTTTTACGTGGCCCAAGTAATTAATTGCATGCAAAAGCGTCAACTTCATCTCTTTCATTTCCTTGCTTATTAACATTAATGATTCTCATTAGCACATCACATACTTGTCTGCTAAAACAACATTGGTCCCATGTTCATACAATACAATACTTTATGTGATCGATTGATCGATGCCTCCCTAATGCACCTCTTGATGTAGGAGCTAGATGTTAACATTTCATGCATAGTGATTTAATTAGGTAGAGCGTCTAGCTATCACGGACCATTAAAGCACCGTTCTTACATCATTTTCATCTCTTCCTCTAACTATATTCTTTGATGAGGAGATACATCAAAAAATTTTCCATAGGAGAAAGAATGTGTACAACTAGTATACTACAAGTCGATCCATGAGATGCTATATATAATTATGCTAGCTTGAACTCCATCGATCAGTTTCTCCATCATCATATATGTGAAATATTAATTTCCTTGCTTCAATGCCTTCACATCGGTCACAAAAGAGGCTTATCCATTAGCTGTCAACCACCCTCAGAGATGTGTATACTTTGCCAATTCCAATTAAAGATGCCATAAAAATACTGCTTTAATTTGCTGATATTACCATATCCATCCATCAAAAGTCTTTCCCCAAATGTACTAAAATCAAGAGACATTATCAGGTAAATATATAATATAATTAATATATATATATATACTAATTGTGAATGCAAAGGATCAAATTAATTAATTAGAGAGGTTATAATTAAGGTTCATACATACATCATATATATATATATATCATAATTTGTTTCGTTTCCTTTGTCTTGAGGCCATTATTCTCTGCTAGCTAGCTAGCTTCTTAACAAGTTGCAAAAGTGGCTTTCATGATGGAAAAGTTTAGTGCCATCTTAATCGATCTTACTTTTCAAAAAAAAATCTTAATCAATCTTCTTCTTCCTCCTCTTTTCAAGAATTCCATGCCATCTTAATCAATCCTAATTCCTACATGATCAGCTCGTAACCATGCAAATTTAGATTTGGTCATTAGTCTAATAATACAAGGGCTTTTGCCAAATAAAATGATGGAGAAAATCATAAGGTAGCTTAGTTTCTTCTTATACTATGATTTTCCATATAATGGGAAAAAGGAGAGGTGTTTGGTTTTTCACGGCTGTCGTCGCATATCTAAATCTCCACATATATATTATATTCTCTGAAAGTATACTAGTACATAATTCTATAGATAACTAAATTAATATCCACCTCACGAGTCAATTGTGTTCATAGAAAACTTTGCTTATTATTGTGTTAATGATATATATGGTTAGGAGGTCATAGTCTTCATTCTGTTTAAATTAATGACGTAGTCTGTTTACTAACTCAACTAGCTAGTTATCCTTCATTTTAAGAAAAAAATTCAACTTTTTGTGAGAAATAAAACATAAATATTCCTAAACTCAAACTGATTGAGTTCCATAATTCTTGGCAATATTCCTTTCTTAACAAGGAATCCATATACTATCATTTATGTGTGTATGAACAAGTTCTCATCCCCTAGCTACTTTTTTGATCAATGAAGCATAGAAATATATATAGGCAGCATATGCACAATTGTTGATGGATCTATATATATATGAAAAAGTCATGAAATTATATATGAGTAAATTAACCATGCATGCACCATGTCATATTCTCAAGGTGACTCAATATTCTTCCCTCTCACTGATATATATCATCACTTAAAAACACTTGGTTCTCTGATCTCTTTCTCCTAGCCAGCTTGTATTCTCAAATCATGTGAAGAAATCCTTAGATGAGCCCACATGAAATAAAGAATAAATAGTGACAACACCCTTTTTACAAAGAAAAAGTCCTTAAAGAGTTAAGGGCCACAAATAGTGCAATCAAAAAGGGAATGCTCATCTAAACCAACCATAGAAAGGCTCTACTTCATCTGATAGCTCTAAACCACCTAAAGGACAAGCAAACAGACAAACTTTTAATTGGACGTTCAATAATGCTTCATAGTTTATCTTCTCTTGATACTATCAATTTAATTCATTGCGCTTGGATCGATATTGTAAAAGCTGGAAAGAAAAAGGGAACTCCTATACCTATATAGCTCTCTCCTCATTAATTTCTTGCATGCGTCCAGTCAGTATTATAATTATCAAACCTCTCATATATATAATTGCCAGTTAATGTGCTTAATTTATCTGTTATTGATGAAACTCGTCCTTAATATATATATATATATATATATATATGACTTAGAGGCCAATATTATTTCAAAGTGATGAGTTGTGTAGAGCCTGATCTTAGACTAGATGGGCCCTGCAAAGGGGATATTTCCGTTTGAAAATAAGTCTGATTTTCAAAATAATGAACAAGAGCTATTAATTTGGGTATTACAGCTAATAGATCCCGAAATCCTAATTGCTATTACTGTGAAAAACCTATAATCTCATTGTGTTTTTGTACTCTTTATTTCTCTTTTTTTCTACTATTTCGCTATCGACCGAGAGAGGACAATTCCCAACAAAAAAAAAAAAACGTTTGCTAGAGATTGCAAACACCACATTAATGCATGCATATATGCGGGTAGAAATTATATAAGATAGAGATAGCTGATGACATCCAGGCCGAGGTTTTACTTCTCTTCACTTGATCACTATTAGGTACAGCGTTTTAAGGTAGTAAGCAGTGACAAGGAAAAGAACAATTAGATTGGATCAAACTATATATATAGTAATATAGATAGGCATGCCATGTAGAAGAAGATTACTTAATTAATTAACTTAAACTAATTATAGGTTTAATTAATTACAAGAAAATGAAGTGATTTGTCTAGTCTACCGACACTTAAACATTTAGGCAGTGAGTCCTCTTCCTCCTATTAAAACTCACTTTTCTTCATTTTTTCATGGTAATCAACCAACTCATAACAAATCAAAAAGATACACATAAACAGATATTCATATCAATGTGAAGTGAAAGAACACGGCCAAGTGCTGGTTTTGGGTTTTGATTGCTTGCGATGAACAAGGTCTTCTTTTGGAGTTATATGTGTGCAAAGTTTTCTCTAAAGCGACACTCAAGCTAACTTCAACACCATCACTACAAGTCCATCTCAATCTCTTTGCACACCACTAAGCATTGATCATCGATCTTCTCCCATCTACCTTCTGATCTTATCCTGTACATGCACTTGTTAAATTAATTAATTCTTCCCTTTTTTTTCAGTTTTTTGTAGAGCCAGTTAAAAGATATATATATTAATTGTGGGATATTTATTGATACACATATATAAATTAACTAAGTACGTAGTTAGTCCATGGACTCGATCATGGATGCTATATATGTACCAATATATCAGTCAAAAGTCATGAGTTAGACTTATATATACTACTCATGTTATAAATTAAGCTAATATATATATTATATACCAAAGTGAATAATTATTCTTTTTGACCCATTTAATTAATCACATTGAGTTGAATATGGACTTAAGGGACCCTCCATATATCATTAATGTGAGGACACACCAACAAAAGGTAGTGTATTTGAGCCCTACATGCCACAATGGTTGTCTTGTTGTTGAGGTGACCATCGATCTTTGAGAGTCAAGGGCGCTTAAAGAGATTCTCCAATCTAGTTAATTATATAATTGATTAATATAATTGTTGATCTTATCCTAACGTTCAACGGCAGTTATGACCACATTCGTTGGTTGATATATATACATTATACACACATACATAATATACACAACCATACAACAACTAAAATGCATATTGAAGCTTAATTAATTTATATGAAACAATATATATACTACATGATCACCTACTCTTGTGTGTGTTCCCTGCATGCATGTTTTGATTTTTATATTTGTAATAATCTTAATCAATTATTACAAAAAAAATTGGTTAGCTCATTCATCTGTCTTTAAATTATTTATATATATATATATATATATTAAAAAAATAAATATTTTATGAATTGGAATTATAAACAAGCAGAGCATGCATTGGAAGTCAGTTACATCCAAATTAATCACTCTAATAAAAACAGAAAAAGTAACAAATTACCAGATTTATATTTGAAAATTAAAAACCAGAAGCAAGCTAGGGCATGCGTATATCATACGAAAGCATTTGTCCAGCTCCTTTAATTCATTGATTAAAGAACAACTTGCTAATATAATACAATAATATTTCAAATTGCTAGATCAAGTGGCATGAAAAGAATAAGATGGTTTCCCAGAAAACATTAAGAAGGGGACAAAAATGTAAGGACAAGGAGAATGAAGACTCAGTAGAGTACTTGAACTGATTATTTAATCAAGTACCTCAAATATTTAAGCACTAATGAAGATTAAACTAATTCTCCCTACAATTACTAATCAGATAATTAAAATATCTTTTAACTTTTGTGATATATATGACAACTTTGAAATCCAATTGCACCTTTAAATTAATAATAGATCTACTTGCCAACCCTCAAGCAACTCATGACTTTAGTTGCATCTTTGGTTTGTTGATAAAGATATATTGGGGAAGGATTTAATTAATATGAGGTTTCAAAGTTAGTTCTCATACGTAACTATATAATTGGTGCACATCAAGTTTGGTAGTTCACGATCCAAGTCAAAAGGTTTTAAAAACTTTTCAACTGTTTAGATTACTCCTTTAATTTCTCAACTACCGTTTGCTCAAGGACTTCAAAAGTTTTCTTGTTTTTTTTTCTAGAAAAAAGGAAGTACTGGTATTTGGAATAAAGCAAATTGATCATGCATTAAGATAATATGTGATATGGATAAAATATGCAACCGCTAAGATGCCAACATGTGGTTCGTTACATGGACCATAATAAACTTGTAAACCGGATCACATGAGAGAATTTGGGCCAGATTTTAGGGTGATGGCACGTGACCCAAGAAAAAAGGGGTCGGGGAACAGTTAAAGAGAGATGTAGGGCTTTGAAATATGGGGGCATCTTAATAAAGAGGGGAGACTCCTCCAACCCATAAAAGAGGCCGGACGCCACCACCACCACCAAGAGGCTCCACTCCATGATCGTCCACCACCCACAAGATGACGAGCATCTCTCTTCGGCCACCATCACCAAGATGATCAAAGCCCCCTTTCTCCTCCACGTTTATCTTTATTGTTTTGAGATTATTGATACTTGTACAAGTCCTATTCCTTGAGAGTGAGATTCTTGTAATCAACAGCTACTTGGTAAATTTGCTCTCTCAGCGAGGCATCGTGGTTTTTCCCAGGATTTATGGGGTTTTCCACGTATATAGGGTGTTCTTTATTTTATGCTTAGATGTTTGCTCACTCTTTTGGAATCCAGTCTTTCAAAATTAAACAAATTTAACCATTGGTAAGAGATCGGACTCAATCCCGAGGAGGAACTGATTTCCGCATCAACACTTTGGCGCCGTCTGTGAGACCCAATCAAGAAGTTATGAAGACAATGGCAAAAGCAAAGTCCCCCTAAGGGGTCGAACGTCCACGCTCGTTAAAGTCCTCCTAAGGGGCCGAGTGACCAATGCTCATTAAAGTTCCCCTAAGGGCCCGAGTGATCAACGCTCGTCAAAGTCCCTATGAAGGGCCCGGACTCAACGATTGGTCGGGAGACCCTCAACAAAGGCCCTGGCCTCAACATTCGGTCAAGGGACCCTCAACGAAGGGCCCGACCTCTTAGCTCGGTCGGGGAACCCTTAACGAAGGGTTCGACCTCAGAGCTCGGCCAAGGAACCCTTATCGAAGGGCCCAACCTTAAAGCTTGGCCCAGTGACCCTCCCAAGGATACAGCCTGGGCGACCTCCAGACTCGAGTTCGAAGTGGGCTCCAAGCTTCATAAAGGTGTGGCTTCTTTCCTCTATCAAAAAGTTTATTTAATTAGTGAAAAACTCCAAATGAGCCTATTTTTCTATAAACCCTTAATGTCGAGTTCTTTTATGTCGAGGTCGAGCCATTCCATACTAGTGCCAAATTACCTCCTAAGTCTCCATGATGAGGCTGAGCCTCTCCATGCCGAGCTACCTCAAGGCTAAAGTCGAGCTACCACCAAGGCCAATCGACCCAACCTAAAGGTTAGCTTTCCGAGCCAACTATAGTCCGAGAACCACTCATCCATCACTCGGCCTCATACGAAAGCATACTTGGGGAGGTTTGGTGTTATGGGTAAAATGTTAAACTGCTACGATGCTGACAAGTGGCCCGCTAGGATGATGATACGCGGATTATGGGAACTTTGGAAAGCAAATCACATGACGATTTGGGGTTGCTTTTGGAGTGTTGGCGCGAGACCTGGGAGGAAAAAGGTGGAACAGTTAAAGAAAGTGAGAAGGAGGGCCAAATAAAAGAAGGGAGGCATCTTTGCATGGGAAGACCAAGCACTCCAACCCATCGCCATGGTCATCCACCATCAAGATGACGAGCTTCCCATTGCCGACTACCACCACCTCCAAGTTCTTCTCTTCTTTTCCATGGGATCTCTTCTTCTCGAAAGCTCTCTTTTTCTCCAACATCTAGATGGCCTCTCCAAGCTCAAGATGAAGATCTCCATAGCCGGACCTCCTTCATAAAGCTCCTCCAACCATCTTCACGGCCGGACTTCAAGCACCAACTACCTTGGATGGCCACCCTCTTCATGGCCAGATTCCAAGCCTCTTCTATAGCTGGAGATGACCAAAACTTTTCTCCAAATTTGTGAATTCTCTCCTCGATGAGCATCTCTCATGCCCTCTCCAATGAGTCTGAAGCACTCATGCATTCTCTTTAACGGGTTCCAGCAGGCAAGTCTCTCTCTCCGCAAAGTCCTTGCACCTTCTCCGATGAGCTTTGGTCTCTGCTCCTATGAAGCTTGGTCGTGAATATGCATGAATCCTTGGCGAGTCATTGGGTTAGTGGAGTATCAAAGGAATATGGAAGTTCTCTTTCTCCAATTAATGAGATTCTCTCCTTTATGTATGAACATCTCTATGGATCAAGGTCCCGCAGTCATGTAAATCACCCCCTACGTAGTGGATTGTCCCATTAGAGGGACCGTGGTTTTTCAACATATATTATTTTTGTTTAATTTATTCTAAAAATATCTTTTTTAGAATAATTATAGACAAATTAACCATTGTCTATTCACAATATCAATGAAACATTTATTAGCACATTATTATAGCCTACTCTAGACATTTTTTTGGTTATTATAAATGATAAATTTACATTCATGATCACTTTGTATTCTTGGCTGGTTAGTGATAAAACACCATGTTAATTTGCTTGATTGTCAAAATATATAATACTATTGCATATATAATATGTTTCTATTTGCAGAAATCTAATTGTAACAAACAAAATTATCATGTACAAAATTATTCATTTAATTTCTTCTCTTTTCTTTTTACTCCCGTTTAAAGTTAACGTGAAGATCCTTTAATTAAATGAAATTTGTTTATTTATATTTAAAAAAAAAACGTTAACGTGAAGATCGAGAGGCAAGATACCATATCAAAATCCAGGCACTTCCCTCCCCACTCTTTAATTCATCATTCAATTTAACTCATGAGTTTATGATATATATATCATATATTAAAAAATATAATTTCATGGGCTGGTCCAAATAAGTAGGGCCTGCTAAGGACTGAGTCCATTATATCAAAAATATACTCTAGACTCATTGCCCCCGGTCCAAAATAACACGGGCCTACTTAAGTCATTACTAGTTTAAACATCAGTCAGTGGCAGTGCTAGTCAAAGGTCATATATATATATATATATAGAAGAGATCATCTACTTAATTTTTTTTTAAATAACCAAGTATATGTCACAGGAATAATTGAAAGATTAAATATGTCAAAAATAACACATGAAAGATATTATAATTTTAGGGAGAACATACAAGTGAATTAGATTTATCTGTGTTTGGTATCACTGTTATATTTTATGTTTGTGTGTTTTACACAAAATACAAGAGCATGGATGTTGACCCAATCCTCTATTTGAATTTGTCACTGTATAGGAAAAAAAGAAATACATTGGTCACACTTACATGTAGTACAAAATTAATTTATCTATTATATTTACGATAAAATATAAATTTAAGTAATTTCTTAAATAAAAATGATTTCTTATTAAATTTTATTATAACTATATAAGGTTATATAAGCAGTGACCATATATATATATATATATATATATATATGAATGAACATAATGATCTACAAGTCAGATGGATTGATGGATCAAAAAGAAAAAAGAAAAGAAAAATGAAGAAATAAACTAATGCAATCAATAGAGATTCAAGAGTGCAAGGTGGGGAGAAACTCAACACCCGTTCCAGGCAACCATTCATCCCCTCTGATGAAGGAGCTGACTGTGAACTTTTGAGCCACCTCAGCAGATACACTGGACTGATATCCGGGCCACTTGACGCGGCCGGCGACATCGGCTCCGGGGCCGGTATTGCTATACTCCGCATAAGATATGGTATCCGGGGGCACGGTGCCGGAGACCCAGGGAAGCCAGCCGGCGGGGTCAACAACGGCGCTGATCTCAGTCTGCATTATAATGGTGGTGGAGTATGGCTTCCACGGGCGGCCCAGGTAGGTGGGCCGATTGACGGTATCCAAGGGGGAGATGCTTGACGACTGGATGGATATTCCGGTGTTCTCGTTCGGATCTGTCCGGCCTTGGGCGGTGATGGTGTTGAACTGGTTCGGGAGGGGCTGCCGAGGGCGGATGCGGCAGCTCTGGAATACGACGGAGGAGTCTCCGAAGATGAAGTCGATGGTGCCGCTGATGTCGCAGTCCCGGTAGAACTGACGTTGCGAGTGGGCATACAGTGTGTCTTGGTACCCGTCGAACGAGCACTTGTAAAAGACCGACCGGTCCGACCCCGCACGCAGCGCCACGGCCTGGTGCTTCTCCGGCCCGGCCGTGTTCTGGAAACCTATGTCCCTCGCAATGAAACTCCGACCGACAGCGACTGCATGACGTGCATGATACAATTAATTAATTAATTATATATGGTTTTGACCTAGATAGCTAGTAGTTGTTGTTCAGTACTGTTCAGTAAAAAGTTAAATATATAAATTCTTTCTTTCTGTTTTGACTATATATATATATCATGGTATTTTCAACCAAACCAAAACAAGTAAAACACATGAAAAACCAAAAAGAAATGCAGAAAGAATATGTCGACAACCATGTGCAACAGTGCAATATTGCATCAAGAGGAACATGCATCATGCATGGTGGACCAACTTGGTTGGCCTTTGCCCACATGAAAGCACTGATGCGACAACCATGTGCTGGCCCCAGCCAAAACAACCATGTACACTTGAATACAATTGAGATCTGATCTCCCATTAATCCACTTATTATACTATATATATATAATCCTAAGCTAAGAAGAGATGAGAAATCATTTGATAATTAATTAAAAAAGATACAAGGTTAAAGTAATTAAAAATATAAATAAAAAGTTAATAACAACAATGCGAAGGATATCACTGACCGAAGGTGGCGGTTGCAAACGTGGGTGTGCCGTCGATGAAGTTCCGGCTGCCGGAGATGATGGTCTTGTCCATGCCATCGCCGTAGATGAACACATTCCATTTGTTCTTATCCACTACCACATTCTCCACATACATCCCGCCCTTCACGTAGATCACAAACTGTTCCTTGTTCTTCTTCGGCACCATAGCCACCGCCTCACCCACCGTCATCACGTCGCCGCTCCCGTCCTTGGCCACCGTCACGTTAGGTTGTCGGGTCTGGACCTTCTCCTCCAGCAACGCCCTCCTGTGCTGCTCCGAGACCCAGTGCGGAAACCCATGCCCAGTCCTGATCTCCACCGCCGTGAGAAGCTTTCTATGGACGGGGAACTTTAACTTATCCATGATGTTAAAAATTCCGGCTGCGATCGCCAGGGCATTGCTGGTGAATTCGGTCGAGTTCTTCATGGCTGCCTCCATCTTAGCTCCAGCATCGCCGACGGTGCCTTCGAAGCCGTCGAGGCAGGTGGCTTGGTCGGTGATCGCCGCGCTAAGCCAAGTCTTCAGGTCATCCATTTTTGTACTAGTCAGTAGCTTCTCCCCCGGCGCCGGCGAGAGAGAGGCCAGTGACGTGTTGAGGTGGTCGACTGCGTCCTCGAACAACTCCTTGCAGGAATCAAGCGCTGCTCGGAGACGCTTATCGTTTGCCGGCACTGATAACGTGTCTGGTAACGACGAGAGGTTGGATACGGTGTCCATGGCGATGCGGATGGAGAGCTTGAATAGCTCCTCCGGGTCGGATGTGGAGGTGGAGGTGGAGGCCTCGGCGGAGGAGAGGCTGGAGAAGCATGAATCCGGGTAGCGAGTGACCTTACACATGGCTTTGATGGAGCTGGCCATCGACGTGGATGGAGTACTACTACTGTTTGTGCCACCATCATTATTGTGTTTTCGACTGACGATGGTGCCAACTGTGACTCCGACGACGATGACTAGGAGAAGAACTAAGGCCACGATGATGAAGATGAGCCGTCTTCTTGTTTTCCGGCGGAAATCTCGGTCCTCGGCCTCGCTCACCTTCCCATAGCCTTTGAATGAGTTGATTGATTCCATGCCCTCTGATCTGATCTGATCTGACCGATATCTCCTTCTTCTAACTTCTTATTCTTTCTTTCTTGTGTTATTTATTCTTGCTTGGTTTGCATATTTATATATATACTGATAATTGGTATGACATTCCTGCGCTGTTAATTTGTTTTTTAACTTTAGGTCTTTGGGTCAGGTGTAGGGATTTAATATAAATAGTATTTTGAATGGGTAGGATATAAAGATAAATAGTAAATACCATAGATTTTTTGATAATTTTTCCCATATTTATTATATTGTGGGTGCATGATGATGCTTGGTTCTTGAGTTAGGCTTATGTCTATGTGTAAACTATATCTAGCCAGCTGCACATTGTTTATGATCGATCATTCTGGGTTCAGAAGTACGAATATTGTAAAGCCATGATCATATATATGGCAAATTTGCCTCAATATCAAACCCAATCTCACACCAACGATTAAATTTATTTGATTTGAGGGACAAAATCATAAGAATGAAGAGAAGATCATCCAAATATGCAAGAAGATACAAGATTTACGTGAAAACCCCAATAAAATCGGCGAAAAACCATAGTGCTTATGAATAAATCCACTATTCATTTTCAGTACAACGGAGAAGAAGTGGGAGAGAAACTTGGGAGATAGAGTCCATGGATAAGAAGAAGAGGAGATGGGCTTTCAATGTGGCAGGGCTTCGCCGTTGGGGAAAAACTTGCTATAGATGGGGTCTCGTCCTCTAATTATAAGCTGGAGGAAGCTTGTGACTCAAGTTTGTCAGCTCATGTCCAGCTGTCTATTCTTCTAGAAGCTCCTCGGCCATAAAAGAAAAGGAGTATGTTCGGAAGCTCCTCCTATTCTGGGAGGCTCCTCTTCTTCCGGGAGGCTATTCGGAAGCTCCTCTTCTTCTAGAAAGCTGTTCGGAAGCTCCTCTTCTTCTAGAGACTAGTATCCGAGTAAAAAATAATATATGATCTTTCAATGTGGTTGTCTAGATGGATGCCACGTATCTTCTCATTTTTATCCCTATCAGTGTACATGTTTGAAATTAATGGGTATGAGTATGTTGTCCTAACCCTAATGATGTAGGTGGTCCTGGTGATTATTATCCTGGCCCATTTGGCAGCATAACCATCAAACTGTTGGTCCCTAATCAGATCAGATCCATATGACAGGAATCACATCACCAGCCAAGCAAGTGCTGGATTCTTGAGAAAAGAAAACATTATCATTAATATATATATCTTCATAACCGTGTCACTGATCCCTATGATCAATATATAAACATGGTTTTTCTTATGTCTTACTCATGAGGAAACCATCCATGATCACATAAAATTAAAGAAAACATTAGGATTAAACATATATAAATCATAAAATAATCATGCTTTTGAAAAAACTAATATAGGATCCTTCCAGGTAGGCAGTCAAGAGGAGGCCGTCTGTACTGAGAAACAGACACCCATGTGAAGTTCCATGTGAAAGTTATTCTTCCTACGCGTATCCGCAGATTACGCCATGCCCTCTCAACACAAAAGTTTCCTTTTTATAAATAATACGTAATTGTATCTGTGTTTTTATGCACGATGCCCACTTACTTTTTAAGGGAAAATTATTTTTTAGTCCCTGAAAGTTTACAAACATCCTGCATACCCTCCGACATAACTTACGGTCCCCACCTTTTATTTAGCTGACTTTTTGGTCCCCAAAGCATAACTCTCTACTTTTATCAAGTAATACCCATTATACCCCAAACTTCGCTTTGTTTTCCGCCAAATCAAAAGAAAAATTTCAAACCTAACTTTACCCATCACTTCACCTTTTGACAACTTTTCCAATCGACTTTTTGTACTTTGTGCCCAAATTTTTCTGCCATCGCTCTTCTTCTTCATCAATCCATACTATATTGTTCTCTTTGTGAGTCTTTGTTCCATTTTGTTCCCATTTGCGGAGAGAAACTTGGAGCTTGTATCATCTATTCCTCCAGAACGGCAAGTAAGTTCTCGCGGACCTTCTCTCCCACGCAGAGTCACCGCCAAGGTTAGTCAAGAAACATTCACTTTTGCAGCTGGCAATGGACACCGTGTTGACTTCGCTTTGAAGTTTTCAAGAAAGGTTCGCTTTTGTCACATAGGATGCACAATCAACTGCTTGCCCAATTGAAACGGAAATTTCGACTTTCAACGTATGTGCCACATATACCACATGTTCAATCATACGCCATCGACTTTATCGCCGATACCGCTTGAAGAGGCTGGATGTGCCCTCAAGCTCCTCATTGCCAAATATTATGTCTTTCCTTTGGTTGAAATATCCAACACGCCAATATCCATGTGATATTTCTCTAATTTTTCAAGAGAAATATCATTGTTGTTACGTTTCGACCCCTTCCTTCTCGCTTTTTTCTTAATTTTTGTTGTGTTGTTGAAATTTTCATCCTTTTTTTCTTTTTGTGTCTGTTGCACTTTTATTTATTTTAATTTGTGTTTTGTGTTGTTTGAGCGTTTATCAATGTCAATGTTTTTTTATTATCCTCCATTTGTGGATTGTGCTTAAACGACTACGAGTGTCAAGTCTCCGTTTAACATAAAAAGTTCCCGTTGAACATATAACGTTTCGGTTTAAAATATAAATTTTATGTTTAATATGCCAAGTTCCCGTTTAATATATAAGGCTTCAGTATAATATGTCAAGTTGGTCTTTATCATACGAGTGTTACACACCAAAACTTAATAACATGCATAATATATACATTGGTAGCGTTAATTGTTAAACGAATAGTTCCTTGAATTATCTAATCATATCAAATACTTCTTGTATTTCGTGCATTTCATGTTTGCACTTGAATTATCTGTTTTCGTTTAGATATATTGGTTTTCGCTTACTATTCGTTCTTTCCGTTTAACATTACTACTTTCCGTTTAACATTACTACGTTCTGTTTAACATTCTCACTGGTTGGAAAAGAGGTGGCCATCTCATTCTCACAAAGCCCTTTCCCATTTTTCAATGGTTTGTCCTCCCGTCGTGATCCATTTAATTCTCCCTAATGCCTTTTCTCGCATTTAGGCTCGCTCTTTCATTCATTAAATCTAGACTTGACGAAATTATAACCACACTACCCGAGATACATTACCCAAAGTGTCAACTCATTCCTCTAGCGTCCCCTCATTCCTCTAGCGTCAGCTAATTCCTCTAGCGTCCCCTCGTTCCTCTAGCGTCGCCTCAATCCTCGTGCGTTGAAACAATCGTCGTGAGGCGCACTTCACTCTTTAAATAGCCCTCCATAGGGGCATAACCTCCTTAATCTTTCATCTTCAGGAATGGATTCGCACAGGCTTCGCAAATCGCTAAGGGAATTCGCGGGACCTCCACCTACCTCGAGCTCAAGTCCTAAGAGTGTAGAGTCCGAAGCAATGGAAGAAGAGCCACCAAACGAACGGAAAAGGATCCGGGAGGACGCCGTAGCGCGCGTACAAACGATCGGTTCTCTTTCGCCTGGATATTCGTCGCGCAGTGGAGAACTACATCCTTTCGGATGAGAACATGGCCCCTTCCTTCTGTTTGTGTCGGTGTTCTGCACTTTTATTTATTTTCATTTGTGTTCTAGGATGTTATCAATATCAATGTCAATGTTTCCTTCTTCTACTCCATTTGTGGATTGTGCTTAAACGACTATGAGTGTCAGGGTTCCGTTTAACATAATAAGTTCCCGTTGAACATATAATGTTTCCGTTTAAAATACAAATTTTATGTTTAATATTCCAAGTTACCGTTTAATATATAAGGCTTGAAAATATGTCAAGTTGGTCATTAACATACGAGTGTTAAACACCAAAACTTAATAACATACATAATATATACATTGGTAGCGTTAATGTCATTTGAGCGGAAAGCTTGTTTGTAAAGCGAATAGTTGGTTAACACGCCGTGGATCCGCTTGATTGCCCACTTTTGATTCCTCATCGCCCGCCTCGACGATCCCATCAATATGCGGCGACGGCATAAGCGTAATAGCGTACGTCAGGTGTGGGGAGCGAGGAGTTTGTCACCATTGAAGATCTGCTCTATGAACCGCATTTACGTAGATCGGGCGGTCGGCGGTCCCATCATACATTGCGGGCATTCATGGTGGGAAACATTCTCTTTTTCTTCTTCCCAAATGAACAAATGAGTTGGTGATGAGGATCGTGTATATTCTATATATTTACATATCATGAAACATCCATATAAAATCAAAATAAATAAAATAAAATAAAATATCTTATCACATGAAACATCCAGGTTAAATCTAAGATATTTATATTATTTTAAATTTAAAATTATGAGAATTTTAAAAATCTCAATTTTATTATCTATTTTTAAAAATAATTTAATCCAAAATATTTTTTAAATATGTTTGATTGCCTTATTTTATTCATTATGTAATATAGATAAATACTTTTTAAAATTAAAAAATCCGAAATTTTAAGTTCATTATCCATATTTTTTATATTCAAAATTATGAGAAAATTTTAAAATAAATTTTTTAAAATTAAAATCATCCGACTCATTCTTTTCACCATGCAATATAGATAAATTTTTTTTAAAAAATTAAAAAAACCAAAATTCTGATATATTGGGGGCATTTCGGTCAATTTATCGACTCATTCACACCACCCTAGTTACTTTTTGAATTGAGGGCATATCGGTCAATTTACCTGCTGTGATGTTTTCATACATTGGGAGGTGGGCCTGGTAATCATATGTCAAAGGGCATTTTCGTCATGAATATTTAAAATGGATGGTGTTAGTGGATGGAGGGACTTATAATTCATTAGTTGTAAAAGGGGAGATGGTTTGGGAAAGTCAAACTTTAGAGGGACTTTTTGTTCATTTTACAAATTTGGGGGGACTTTTAATTCATTACCAGTACTTTTAATTTGCCCATTAATTTGGACCATGTATATATTGACCTTTTCTTGCCTTTCAGTGCCAGCAAATCAAAAAATAGAGCTTTCAGTACTCTTTCAAAACCAAAACAAGCTGGGTGGATTTCAGATGTAGAATGGTTAGTAGAGGAATTTCTAGACCCGGGTGAACTATTTAAGTAGAAGAAATTTTCTGTTTTTTAAGGTTTTTTTTTTTCCATAAATACATTTGTTTAAGTCTTTATTTTTATATTTTTTCTGAGTTTTAGAGAATTTTTTCATAATTTCTTATTTTTAATTGAATTAGGGTTTGGAGTAGTCTATATATACAAAGACTTTTATGATTATTGTATAATAACTTTTAGATGAATAAACAAATTATTCTTATTTTCTCTGCTGGTGGATTCAAACGATTCTCTCTGTTCATCGACTCAAATGACTTCTACACGCTTTTGCTACGTCAATTTCAATGCTAGCTCATGCTTAATAGCTAATAGATCACTTCTTGGAATGAATCAAACTCATGTTAATATGCTACGCTACATAAATCAAATTGGAATGATAGGAAAGGTTAATTTGAGTTGTTTATTGTGGTTGTTATGGGGGAAAATCTCCATTGTACACATGGCATGATCCTAAAGAATAAAAGACAATGGAGTAAACTATAGTGCAATAGCCACAGGTAACTTAATTTTTAGAACGCACCAAAGAGCTCCGAGCAAAGGTTCTCCAGTTAGAGTTCCACCTAAGTTGGCGATGAGCACCCAAGCAATAATCTCCAACACCCCCCACCCCCCAACTTACTTTCCTCTCACTTTTTGATCCAATTTCCTTTGTGAATTTATTCAAGAGAGACCTTAGATATCTCTCTGGCTTTCCTTGATCTCGTTTAGTTGACTTGATCGTCAGAGAGCCCGGGGATAGATGCAGATTGCTCTCCTCATCAGATTTCGACACTAAAGACATCTCGTCAGCAACTAATCATCTTTTTGTTTCAAGTTGAAGAAGCTACCATCTTCATTAAATCTCACTAGTTTAACTGGATCGGCTCTGATCCCAAGAAAGAGTTGATTCCACTCATCAACAGTGGTAAATATATATAGGGTGGCCCTTTTCTTTGAGCTTTTACCATGCTTTCAAACACTAATGGCCTACTAATAGATGTTTGCGTGTGTTTATGTTCTTAATGATACCGAAATAAGTTTATCTATTTTTCTCTATGAAATAAAGAATCCAACAATCATGTATATTTTCTAACCTTATTTCAATTATTCTAACGATATTTTTTTACAAGGGATAAACCTATTGATTAATCATAAATCATTATGTTAGCTCAAAAATCGGGAGAAACCCCAATTTCTCACTAACAATTGAATTTATTTGGACTGAGAGACTTAGATCGGCGGAAAAATGAATCAAAATCAAATCAAGAGAAAAAAAGAACACAAAATTTAATGTGAAAAACCCTTCAAAATATGGGAAAAACCATGATGCTCTTTGATAAGAGCAAATCCACTATATCATAGTTGATTACAAGAGTGTGGAGCTGGGAAAAAATGAAATCTCAAGAGAGAGGGAAAGAGAAACTTTTTGGAGCAGCAGGGCCTCTCTAAAGAATGATCATCCCCAAAATGGTTCTTCTCTCCTTTATTTATAGTCTTCGGTAGTTTGGCACTCAAGTTTCCCCTATATGCCAGTTGGACGCCAGTTAGATGCCAATTATGTTGCCAGCTAGACGCTACCTAGGCGCTAGCCATGTTGCCAGCTAAGTACCAACATATTGCCAGTTAGATGCTTGCTGGCTGGCCAGCTGGACCTCTTCTAGAAGGTTTACCAAGCTTCTTGGGGTTCTTCCTCTATATTCAATCAAGAGTAGTCATGGACATTTCGGGATGTAATTCCCTTGTATGTTCAACTCATTGGCAGATCATTATGGCAAATCATTCGTGGTAGCATTTATTAGGATGTTCGACATAAGACAGAACTGTAATGTTCAGCAAAGTGCTTTAATTGGAATGTTCGACAAAAAGTAAGACTTTTATATTCGACAAAGTGCTTTAAGGTACTTTAGCAGAATGTTTGGCAAGATGTTACTTTAACAGAATGTTAGGCAAGGCACCGCTTTAGGATAATGTTTGGTAGATCGTTTGACTGATCATTTAGGTATGACATTTTGGATTGTTTGCACCGGCCTAATAATAGTTTATTGTATTCCCACGTGTTTATCTAATAAGAGGCCATGTGTCTTCCCATTTTTACCCCAAAATTATTGAAAGGAAAAAAGAAGAGGTACGTACGGCCTTCACATGTTTATTTGTTCTGTATTCATTTAGTCTTTAAATAATGAAAGTCTCCATTTGATTTTTCCCATAATATGCTCTATATTGAGGTTTTATATTATGTGATAAATGTTTTTATATGATTGGACATAAATTCTCAATTTAATTCTAGGACTACCGAGATATATTTTGTAATACTTATTTAGTTTAATATATTTTTAAATTTTTATAGTATTATTCATAAGACCTCCTAAAGGAGATTTAGTAAATTGGGGGCCCAAGAACAAGAGTACTGTCCATCTTTTCTTGCATATATATATGACAAACTATTAAGTGATAAAAGAATCAGTGATTTTATTATTTCGTTGTGTTTGGACATGCATGAGATAGAAAAAACAAAAACTAAGCACGGAAATGAGGGAGAGGAGAGACACAATTAGCAGCATGCATGATCCTCAGAGACCAGAGTTAAAAGGGACACCTGTCTTAGGGAGCCACTTGTCCCCCCCGGCCCCTATGAAGGAACCAACTGAAAACCTGGCTGCCTGTTCAGAAGTCAAACTCCTGAGCCCCTTCCATCTCACCCTCTTCTTTGTGGATGATCCAGCCCCATAGTTCTGGTATTCAGCGTAGAAAATAGTATCCGGAGCAGAGTTTCCAGTCCATGGTAGCCAACCAGAGGGATCAATGAAACTTGCAAGCGTGGACCTTATGAACAAGGTGGTTGAGTATGGCTTCCATGGCCTTCCAAGATAAACTCTCACTGATGTACTACTTAAGTTACCAGAGGGCCGGACAGTGCAATCGTGAATGACAATCCCTGTGTTCTGGTTAGGGTCAACCTTCCCCTGTGCCGTTATTGTGTCTTGTTGCCCGGGCATGGGGAGTCTTGGTAAGATGTTACACTTCTGGAGAACCACCGCCGCGTTGCCGAAGATGAAATCCACGGTGCCATAGATGTCACATTCCCTGTAGAACTGACGGAGAGAGTGTGCGTACAGCGTGTCTTGGTAGGCATCGAACCGGCATCGGTAGAACACCGACTCATCGGCGTGTGACATCATTGCCACTGCTTGATGCTTCTGCGGACCGGCCGTGTTCCTGAACCCCATGTCACGAGCCATGAATCCCTTGCCAAACACAGCTGCATTAATATATACCACCATGCATTTAATCAATATTAATTAATTACATGTATATATTGTTGTTAATTTTGTGGCCCTGTCACCTGTGCATGGGTGCATCATATATAGATGGTTGTACGTACTATATATATATATATATATATATATGAAACTCTCACTCACCGAATGTAGCGGTTTGGAAGGTTGGTGTGCCGTCCACGAAGTTTAAGCTGCCAGAGATGATGGTGGCATCCTTGCCATCCCCCACCATGATGACATTCCATTGGGTCTTCTCAACCTTAACGTTCTCATAGTAGACACCTTTCTTGACGTAGATGATGAATCTCTTCTTGCTCTTCTCCGGCACCGCCTTGAGCGCCTTCATGATGGTCTTGTACTTGGTCGAGCCATCTTTAGCAACCACAATATCAGCCATCTTCCGAGGGTCCGATGAGCTCTGGAGCAGCCGGCGATCCTTCCAAGACAGCCAAGAAGGTGATGAGTACACATCATCGGAGTGGCTCATCAACCTTCTCAGCTTAATGGAACCTATGAAGTTATAGACCTCGGTGAGGATGGCAAGGCTGTTGCTTGTTAGCTCAGTGGAGTTCTTCATGGCATTGAGCACTCTGGACTTCATGAGCTCATCAGTGGAGTTTGTCAAACCATCGATACAAGTGTCCTGGTTTGTAATGGATGCACTGAGCCATGTCTTCAGGTCTTCGACGACATCGCCGGATGAGATGTCCGGCGAGGAGATGGAGTCATTGAGATGGTCTATGGCCAGGTCTATGAGTTCACGACAGTCAGTCAGAGCTGCGAGAGACATCTTATCAACACCTGATCCCTCGCGTGCCAATTCAACAAAAGCTTTGGATGCCTTTGAAAGCTCTGACATGGCAGCTTCGACGGAGAAGAGGAAGAGTTTGGTAGGGTCTAGTGAGTTGGAATTAGCCAATGGGGCAAGAGTGGCGAGGCAAGAGCTAGGATGCAATGTGGCATCACAAATGGCCTTGATGGTTGTAGAGAGTGACGCAGAGGGAGTGTTGCCATCGGTTTTATCTTCTGAAGAGCCACGGTTGGTGGCTACAACAGCAACGACGATGATGGCGATGAGGACGAGAGTAGAGATGCCTATGATGGATAGACGTTGCCGGGTTTTCTGGCGAACTTCCGAGAAGGTTGCCTGCTCTAGCGCATCCACCTTGTCGTAGAATTTGCCTGAATGCATCTTTGTTGTTGTTGTTGTCGTTGTTTGGGAGATCGATGATGGATTGAATGGTGGTGCTGTACAATTAATGGATCGAGGTTTTAAAGATCGATGGAGGAGAAGGAAGAAGGGTTCTTGTTGTGTTGGTCACTTTGGACGTGCATGCATGTAGTTTGAGACTTTTCTTGGTTTGGTATACATGCCTTGTTGGGATTTTAATGATAAAGACTAAATGCTCCAACATGCCTGCCATGTTCCCTTGGGTGTGGCTACTATATACTATTATACATGAGGGCACACCCTACATTTTGTCAGAGCCTTTTCAAATTTATTATGAAGCTTATTGGGCTTTTTTATGGGTCCCAAACTTCAAGTTGACTAAACCTTTCATCCACCAAAACATATCTATAATGCATTTCCGAAAACCTGAAGGATAAAGAAATTAGAGGGAATTATCTATTAGTCCCTCATATTATTTAATAATATTTCAACCAAGGACCCATGGGCAAATACTTATCCAAGGACCCATGGGCAAATACTTCACTATTCAAAGGATGAATAGTGAATTAACTAAAGAAATTATATATATTTATAAATATATATATATACATAATATAATATATAGGGTAATGAAAACAAAATATGTATTAATTATGAATTTATTGTGAAAATAGAATAATGGTTTTTATTACATAAATAGATTTGTCAAATTAACTTTCAAACCCCCATATCTCTACATTAATTATTATGATATTGTGCAATGGACCCAAGTCAAAGTGGTTTTGTTTTTGGATTTAATCAAGCCTCCCACTAATGGAGACATATATGTTACTCATAAACCCCTTTACCTTCTCTCTCATAAGTGATGTGAGAGTATTGTTTGCTCCCCTAACATGCATATAGACTTATAATTGAATTGTTTATCAGTTTATCATGAAAATCACTTAATATAATTCTCTGTGTTGGTTGCTTTGCTAGAGAGAAGCTGATGATTTAGAATCATGTTGAAAGTTTTTTTTTTCTTTTAATAAGTGAGTAAACAAAATTTTATTTATTATGATATTAATATTCGATACAACATTCAGTCAAAGATAAATATCTCTTTTCTCTTGATTGGAAATGGGTTGCTTTTCAATGTTTTCATACTCCTCCGTGGGCCGCTAGTGGATCATCCCCTGAGGTTTCTGGGACCTCTTCAGCCTGATGTGGCATGTTTGTTGTAAATTTCAAGTTGCGCCTTACCAAGTTTATTGTCATCTCTAGCTTTTGTTATTTGGTGAGTGGAGCTGCATTCAACCAAGAGAGTATAAGGAAAGAGATATCACGAATAATTCTTAAATAATTGCATGATTTTTTCTTGGAAACATCGCCTATATTTTTTGCCCCAGATACTCCAGGGGGTTGCCATTGTACAACAATATACCATGCATCCTCATCGCAGGGCATTTTCCACCCCAGAGTCGGAGTTTTGGTACCCTATAGGACTTGTAGGTTGCCCCCCTTGTTCGGGTGCCAAAAAGACCCCGGAATTAATGATCCCATATTGGAGTTACATACGGACATGCTATGAGCCAACGGTGGACTGATTCAACATCCACTTCGCATAGATAGCATCTTGTGCATTTTGCTCTCCATTTGCTTTTATGTAGGTTATCTAAGGTGAGGATTCAGTCTTCTCTTGTCAGCCATGCGAACAATTCGGTTTTCTCTTGTTGAAAGTTGTCTCCGAATTCATGTCGGGTTCACCAGCTTGAGTTCTACTCCAATTATGATTAGAGATGGTATTAATTTAGAGACATATGTTCAAGTCCTATTGGAAATATGATTGATTTAGATATAGATGTTTAAGTTCTATTCATATCAGAATATGAGTTATCTCCAGATGAGCATAAATAAGGCTCCAGTTTATTGAGAGATATTGTATCCTATAGTATCCAATAAACTCTAGATCGAAAGTTCTCCTTGTGGTGGGCTAGAGAGAGCTTTGCATCCATGGAAGTAGGCAATTTGCCGAACCATGTTAAAAAAAAGAGCTCAGAATGATTTTGGGGAGACACCCTTAGATATACTGCATATTGATTATTGTGGATTGATTCTTTATACCACTGCTCGTGGACATAAGCAAAATTTGCCGAACCACGTAAATTTGTTTGTCTCTCTCCTTTTTTGTGCTTGTTTGTTTTACTTTGATTTTCCTATGGCATATTGGTGATTGGAGATTAGAGATTGGTCATATCTCCGGAGAATTAATTGTTCTCATTCATCTGTTTTTCTGAAATCCTGTTTCTTAAACTAAATCCTTGAGGAAAGTCGAGGGTTTTTGTATATTAAATCCTTGATTATGATATTATGCATTTGTGAGTAATTGAAAATTTTGGATTACATACTAGAATAATCAAACATGGAAATATGTCACAATAATATTTTTTGGGTATCTTGTTTAATTTTTTTTCTATCTATGCCTGGAAGTTCAAGATCTTGATAATGTGCTTGAAATTTCTCGTCTAATGCTATAAATATACTCTCTGAGAATATTTAGAGGCACAACTGTCAGCATTTTGCACTCCTAATTTTTTTACTTTGCAGTTAGCTAAATTGTGTTGTTTTTCTTCTTCTGAGTTTCACAGTTCTACATAGTCACGAAATTCAAATTCTCTTTCTAAAAAATATAGGTAATTCATTATTCTTTTCTTAAATAGTGAACTATTTGTTATGGGGTCCTTAAGAGGTGTTGTTTATTATTATTATTTTTTGGTGGTTGTGTATGTGTTGACCTTAATGTCCCTCAAAACAATAGCAGGGACCTTAAAATAATTTGCCCTTCTAAATATTTTGTTTTGCATTTATTTTGTCTATTTTTTAATTATTCTATCATTTTTAAACTCTCTGGTATTTTTTTTAGCGAGATAGATAAGGCATCTTATTTTAAATAAATAAATAAATAAAAACTAGAACAAAAGAGTTTGGTGGTGCTTATATTTTTTCCACATTTATTTTTTATTTTTTTATCTACATATCTTTTTAGCACGTACAAATATTCCTTTAGTAAGTTTTTCACTATGACAAAATAAAGTTGTTTATTTTAATCACTTTCATAAGGAGAGGTTGAGGGTTCGAACCACGCTTGGGACACGTTTATTCTGACTTATCTATATGTATCAAAATATATATATATATATATATATATATATATATATATATATGTGTAGGTGTGTTCATTATGAAATTAAATTTTGGTTTATTAATTTTTATACTTTTATAAAAACCAAATAAATAAATGAAAAGAGTAAAGAAATAATTGATGCTCATATTATATTTAGTCGTTTAACTCACAATATCCATGCTTCAAAAGCTTGGCCATGTCCTTATATAGAAATCTCCATATTATAATGAAAGGAATAATATTAATGCCATCCATTCATTTTCATTTACACTCCTTCCTAATCACATGAAATCTCCATAATATACACAAATGATTTACTGCCAGAAATGCATATCTCGAGTAAATGAAATACACCGAGATTCAGTTGCGGAAATGTATATCTCGAGATAATACAATGAATTAATGTATTATCCCATCATATCCTATTCATTTAATGCCATAAAGATAATGTATGTATCCAGAGATATATACCAACATGCACTTATAATATTTTCCATATAAAAGACAGAGGAGAGAAGAAGAAGAAGAAGATCAGAAGAAGAAATAAGAGCTAGCGAAAGTGAAACATGAAGTCGTCCTTCAGCTTTCTCCTGATTGTTCTCCTCCAACTGATCATCTGCTTGAGCTTCCCCGGTGGCGGCGCCGCTGCAAATCTTGAAGAAATATGCCAGAAAGCCTCATCATCATCAGTCAACATGACCTATGACTTCTGTCTGACAAGTCTCCAACCAATCCCAGGAACCAGGGAAGTGGATACTAAAGGACTTGCAAGTATAACCATAAACCTTTCCATCTCCAACTTCACCAGCACGAGGGAAAAGATTGCCGATCTTCAATCCAAGGCCACAGACCAAAGTGTGAAGGACGCGTTGCAGATATGCTCAGTTAGGTTCGGGAACGGTGATGCATCCTTGAAGATAGCACAGACTAGCCTGGGTCAAGACCATATCCAAGATGCTTTGTCTTCTGTTAGAGCAGCCGCAGGGAGTGCAGTGGTCTGTGCCAATGCCTTTTCTGAGCGTGGGATTCAGTCTCCTATCTCTGATACTCAGGACGGCTTCTTGTTGTGCAACTTGGCTGCCTACATCATACAACTCCTTGCTTGAATATTGTTAATGGATATATTAATATTGTAATGTTAAGAATGCATGCAATAATATCGGTGTTTTAAGTTTACGGTATGAATTTTTTTTTTTTTTTAAGGATTATTGGTCTAGCAGTATCTCGATTGGGTCCTGTATTTGGGTAGTTCGCTAGATTGAGCATGCTCTCAGGTTCGGGATCCTACCCCATAAATGGGGAAGTGGTTTGGATATATAATTCATGACTTGGTGAGCACAAAGCTCCCAGATTTGAGTACTCACATTTGTACGAGCACGATAAGAGGTCAAGGGTGCTCGTCACATAAGACCACACCCCTCGACACGTCTTTTGGGAAGGAAACCTATGTCAAAAAAAAAAATCTTTATCTCTTTAATTAAACTCTCACAAACTTGGATTTACTGGAAAGAAAAAAGCTTCATATATATATATATATATATATATATATATATATATTGCATAAACAATAAGACCATGTATCCGAAAGAACTTCCTATGGGGAGGTGTGGACAGAACGACACACTGCTACCACCTAGTTAATTGGGATAGAATTTGCAGGCCCAAAGAAAACAGAGGATGGGGAATTCTAAACATCTAAGCCATTAATGGAGCCCTACTCGAGAAGTGGTGGTGGAGGATCCTTACCGGACGCGCGAGTATATGCCAGAAGTTATTCTATGATGCATATGCAAGGAGAGGCCATATTGATCCTCATAGACCGGCCCCGCAACGTGCATCAACCTTTTGGAAAGGCCCTTTTCGGGAAAGTCCTCCCATATTGGCAAATATTCCGATCACTCTGAGATTTGGTGCAGATACCAACTTCTGGAAAGATAAGTGGTGGATGGAGAACTTGCCGAAAAACACCTACTCAGAACGGCTTCTTGTTGTGCAACTTGGCTGCCTACATCATACAACTCCTTGCTTAAATATTGTTAATGGATATTAATATTGTAATGTTAAGAATGCATGCAATAATATCGGTGTTTTAAGTTTATGGTATGAATTGTTTTTTTTTTTAAAAAAGGACTATTGGTCCAACAGTATCTCGATTGGGTCCTGTATTTGGGTAGTTCGCTGGATTGAGCATGCTCTCAGGTTCGGGTTTCTACCCCATAAATGGGGAAGCGGTTTGGATAATTCATGACTTGGTGAGCACATAACTCCCAGATTTGAGTACTCACATTTGTACGAGCACGGTAAGAGGTTAAGGGTGCTCGTCACATAAGACCACACCCCTTGACACGCCTTTTGGGAAGGAAACCTATGTCAAAAAAAAAATATATATATCTCTTTAATTAACCTCTCACAAACTTGCATTTATTGAATATATATATATATATATATATATATTGCATAAACAATAGGACCATGTATATATTGCATAAACAATAGGACCATGTATACGAAAGAACTTCCTATGGGGAGGTGTGGACAAAACGACGCACTGCTACCACCTAGTTAACTGGGATAGAATTTGCAGGCCAAAAGAAAACAAAGGCTAGGGAATTCTAAACCTCTGAGCCTTTAATGGAGCCCTACTCGGGAAGTGGTGGTGGAGGATCCTTACCGGACGCGCGGGTATATGCCAGAAGTTATTTTATGATGCACATGCAAGGAGAGGCCATATTGATCCTCATAAACCGGCCCCACAACGTGTTTCAACCTTTTGGAAAGGCCTTTGCCTGGAAAGTCCTCCCATACCGACAAATATTTCGGTCACTTATAGATCTGGTGCAGACACCAACTTCTAGAAAGATAAGTGGTGGATGGAGAACTCGCCGAAAAACACCTACCCAGGGTTGAAAGAGTTATTTCTAACGAAATACCTGACCATCCAAAAAGCTAGAGCCAGGATCCAAATTAAGGGGTGCCCTGATACTCAAACCGGGTCCCATATCGGCTAGGGAGGCCGAAGGTTTGCTCCTACTCAGTTGTATACTAGCTGAACCCTTCACAGATCCTGATACATCGGATGCTAAGGAATGGACACTCACAGCTAACAGGATCTTCACCGTCAAATCTCTATACCGCTTCAGAATTGATTGAGGCATAAGAAGTGACTTGAAAAAGGGATTCTGGAAGCTACCATGCCCGCTTAAGGCAAAACTATTCGCATGGTTGGCAAAAGAAAATAGAATCCTTACTCTCGATAATCTGCACAAGAGAAAGTGGAGAGGGAACCGCACCAGTTGTTAACTATGCGAGACAGAGGATGAATCAGTACATCATATCATCATCTCTTGCTCTATTGTGAGTCAAATCTGGAACCATTTTCGTACACTGTTCGGATCGAGTGGAGATTTGGATATCATGACATTATGGGGCGCCAAGAGGTCCTCCTTGGGGGTGGACAATACCCTACACGAAGGCTAGGACATTGTTGTACTGGCAATCGCATGGACCATTTGGGGGGAGAGAAATAGACGATGTTTTCAGGATAAACAACGCGTTTTTTCACGAATTATTCAGGATATTTCTTTCCTCATCATATCTTGGTTGAATGCAGCTCCGATAGCGAAAAGAACAAAGCTTGAGGCGGCGGGAAACCGTGTAAAGCGAAGCCTAGAATTTTCATCAGCCACCCCAAAGAGTGATGAAGATGCAGGGCACTACCTGGGAGGGGACTCAGCTCAAGCATGAGATAGGAAGAAAACTGGGCAGGTTGCTGGCAGAAAGAAAGAAAGCTATCAACTATGTTTCTTTGTATTGCCTTCAGGCAAAGCAATGTAATAAACTGTCTTAATTAAATAAAATATGATTTATCCATTTTTTTCAAAAAAAAAAAAGAAGAAGTAAGAACATATATAATATGTTCTGTCAGATTTATGATCTGATAGTCTCGGTTTTACAGTGGAACTGAGATATACAGCGGTGATCTTGCCTCGTCTGTAATGTAGTATGTCTCGGTTCCACCCCCACTAGAGCATTACTCATAATCAGGAGTCGCTCATGTTTGAAAAGTTATTAGCTGTCTGGTTTAATGCCAGTTTGATTTTTTTTTAAAAAAATTGGGATATATATATATATATATATATATATATATATATATATATATATGCTCGACTGACTGCAGTGAGAAATTTATTTATCATATGGAAATTAAGATTGTAGAATTATATGATGCTGATTGATTTGGGTACAAGTAACAAAAAGGATGTCAAATGGTATATATGTGTTGACGACATTGATCAATGAATTATAAATATTATTAGACCCCATCGTCATAGGGAAACGAGGTGGAATCCAACCATTCGTCGCCGTAGATGAACTGAGACACAGTGAAATTGGTGGCATCATCATAGTTCATTACATGGTAACCTGGCCAAGTGACCCTATTGTCAGTCGCTGAGCTAGGTCCATAGTTTGAGTACTCTCCATAGTAGAGTGTGTCCAAACCTTGATCACCCGACCACCTTTCCCAACCAGCCGGGTCAACCATCGAGTCAATGTAGGACTCGATGTACACTGTTGTGGAGTATATCCTCCATGGCCTGCCCAAGTATGTCCTGGTGCCACCTTGACTGGCCGAGAGATCATCTGATGCCAAAACACTGCAATTCTGGATGGATATCCCTGTGACTTCATTAGGGTCATCTCTAGACTGGGCAGTGATCACATTGCTCTGCCCTGGCAATGGCTTCTTGGCAACCAGGTTGCAGCCTTGGAAGATCACCGCAGCATTGCCGAATACAAAGTCCACCGTGCCATAGATATCACATTCCCGATAGAATTGTCGGAAGGAGTGGACGTAGAGTGTGTCTTGGTAGCCGTCGATGGAGCAGTGGTACACCGCAACAAGATCCGCATTCACCCGGAGGGCGACGGCCTGGTTCTTGGCTGGCCCTGCCGTGTTCATGATCGTCAAGTCACGAGCTAAAAAACCTTGTCCCGATACCGCTGCAGGATCAAGTACATTTTATTGTAACAACCAAATTAATAATTATAATTTAATAGCATTAATGGATGTACATATATATATAACAATTCAAATTATCAGTTATTAATCTATATATTAATCCACCTTTAAATTAAATCACAAATTAAATTATTTCTTCCAATGGTACGAATGGTCCTTAATTAGCAAGCAAGTGGGACGGTCACCAATGCAATCAATGTTAACAGTGACACTAAACCAATAATTAAAAAGATCGATATTTATATATAATATAAATCTTAGAGTTTATACGTACTGAGGTCAAATTCAATCACTCACCGACAGTGGCCGACCGGAAAGTAGTCCAGCCGTCGCCGACGCTCCTGTTACCTCTTATGACTGTAACGTCACTGCCATCGCCGAGGAGCACAATGTTGGGTTTGTAGCTCGGAATGTCTATGTGCTCATCATAAACTCCAGCCCTGACGATGATCACCGTCCGGTAATCACTATTGTTTGGGACGAAAGCAATGGCGTCGCTGATCGTTGTGAAATTCCCGGTGCCATCCAAGGCCACCGTGAGAACCGACGACGGATCGTATTCGTTGTAATAATCATCATCGCTTTGGAGTAGCTTCCGATCTCGTCTTGTAAGCCATGTGGGAAGCTTGTCGGAAAGTCTCCGTCCTTGCTTTCGTGCACCGGCGGAGGATTTTGAGACCATGGACAGTGAGTTGCTGACATGGGTGTAGGTGGAGAGCAAGGATGAGATGAGGGCCGGCTTCGATGGCCCTGAAGCGCTGGCGAGGCCTTCTAAGCATGTGGCTTTGTTGGTCAGTGCGGCGCTGAGATGCGACCTGACATCGTAGAGCCTTTTAGAGTTTGACTGGAGGATGGAGGCTGACTTCTTTAGATAAGATATGGTGATCTGGTGGAGCTCTTGGCAGTCTTGGAGGGAGCCTTTTTGGTGCTCTGTGATGCCAGAGGAGGAATGGAAGAGGAGAGAGGAGAGCTTTGTGGACTCGGAGATGGCTGTGTTTAGGGTTTGGAGGACAAAGGAGAGGATGGAGGGGTTGATGTTAATGGAGATGGAGAGTTTCAGGGAGTCAATGCAGGAGTTTGGGTATGGAGTGGTTTGGCAGAGAGATCTTACTGCTGATAATTGATCAGTTGCCTTTAATAAAGATGATGAGTTTGATGATAATGTGGGTGTGAAGAGAGTGGTAAAAAGAAGAAGAAGAAGAAGAGATGTTAGGAGGAGGTCTGGAATGGAGGGAGGAGAAGATGAAGAAGAAGACATGGTTGTAACGAAGATCTAGGAGGAGTTGATGAGAAACCTAGGGGAACTTAAAAACAAATCCATGGGCATGGGGTACGTGATCAACTGATCGCTGCATGGATATTTTAATATCTTGGAAATAGGAAGCTTGTGAGCTTTCATTTCCCAGCTGGAGATCAAAAAACGAGTAGAAAGATAAGAGGGAGGGATGCATTTGTGAAAGAACAACAAGAAGCAGAGCTTGTCAGTACTGTTTACCTTTATTTATTTTATATATATATATATTTATTTTCCTTTTTCAAACATTATCTCGTGACATAACAAGACAAGTCTTTTCATGTGTTGGCCTTTTGCATACACAATATTCTATTGAGTAATGAATAATTGATTGAAAGGAAGTAAAGAGGACCAATGACTCCAATACATTTTATAATTTCTTAAGATTCATGACCCGTGAAATCGTGAATGTGAAGGCAGATGGGTGGGTGAATGGGGACATGCAACATGCAAGTGGTTGCATTTTTTCAGGAAACACAAGTAAGTACAAACCGGAGGTTGTGATTATTTAGATTTTGGAAGAATATGTAGCTAGGATAAAATAAATAATCCATCCTAGCTAGTTACACATGCAGGAATAAATTATATCTTTGTCTAAAAGTTGGAGTGAGATATTAATTTGTACCAACCAAATATGGCAAATAAGCCCATGTAAGCTCTCTCTCTAGATCTCTCATTTTGATTCGATCTTCACTATGTATAAGTTACCAACCAATGAACCATATACATATATAGACATACACAAATTAACTAAATCATCAAACCAGCAGTGTATTTAACCCCAGTAGCAGGAAGCCAGAGGTTGCCATCAATGAACTGAGAAACAGTGAAGTTTATGGCCTGTGAGAAATTACTGATAGCGTGATATCCAGACCACTTCACTCTGTTCCCCAATCCTGATCCGGGCCCAAAGTTCATGTACTCACCATAGTACAATGTATCCAATGCAAACTCGCCTTGCCAGGCTAACCATCCTTGAGGGCTCAAGACACTCCCTAAGTAAGACTGCATGAACACAGTCCTTGAGAACTCCTTCCATGGCCGGCCAAGATAAGTGGACCGAGTACTCTCATTCGCGAGCAAGTCAGTAGTTGCTGACACATTGCAGAACTGAAATGAGAAGCCAGTGTTTTGGTTTGGGTCTTTGCGGCCATGAGCTGTGATGGAGTTCTTCTGATTGGGAAGGGGACGGCGGGCAAGAATTTGACAGTTTTGGAACACCGCGGCCGCGTTACCAAAGATGAAATCAACAGTTCCGGTGATGAGACATTCACGGTAGAACTGCCGTAGTGAGTGAGCGTAGAGGGTGTCTTGATAACCTTGAATGCTGCAGTGGTAGTAGACCGAGAGGTCCGAGTCTGAACGGAGAGCCACCGCTTGGTGCTTCTCCGGCCCGGCCGTGTTCTCGAAGCTCATGTCCCTGGCTATGAATCCCTTGCCGGCGACCGCTGCAGTCACAGTTAATTAATTAGCAACAACAGTAGTGATCAGAGTGAGATGCATGCATGCACCATTAATTTAATAATTAGCAAACATTAATTTGCACTGTAATTAATTAACTGTTGATATATATATATGCTTTATCAGTTGATGAATTGAAGAAAAGATTATCATTCATTGCCGACGTTAAAAGACAAACAAACACATGCATGTCATTCTGTCTCTATAAAAGTCAAGTGACCGGGTGACAGGAGAATCACCGGAGTTTTGGATTTAGCTTCCAATTTCCCTGTGATCTGATTTGATGGAACGTGTGCCATATGGGTCCTCAAAAAAGCATTCAAAACAAAAAAGAAATAAAAATCAAATTAGAGGAACCCACCCCACACACAAGGCTTTTTTTCAATGCTAACGTCATCATAAATAACATTGTCCATTCAGACCATTCCCAAGTTCCAACCCATATCCATATGCAATGGTCTCCCCTCCTCGATACTCTCACATGCATCAGCATTACTGAACTGATCTGCTGCATCTGCATTACTTCTCTCTCATAAATCAAAATAGCCACCCTTTCCCAAAAGTACTACTTAATTAATTCAGACGTACGTATGTACCTACCTACATACTTCGTGCGTGAAACATTGAAAATGCATGTGTCTTAATTTTGTATTGATTTTTTTTTTTTTAATAAGTAGATAAATCATAATTTATTTTATATTAATTTATTAATAACTAGTAAAAACACAAAAAAAAAAACAGGAACAAAAGAAATTAAGAGGGTGAGGATTGATACTGAAGAGTGACGATCATACCGAAGGTGGCCGAGCGGAAGGTGGTCCAGCCATCAATGAAACTCCGGTTGCCGGAGATGACAGTGAGACGGACGCCATCTCCGACCATCATCAGGTTCCACTTCTTCTTCTTGATCTCCACGTTCTCCTTGTAAACCCCTCTCTTAACGTATATCACATACCGCTTCCAACTCTCCGCCGGCGCAGCCGCTACCGCCTCCGATACTGTAGTGTAGTTCCCGCTCCCGTCTTGCGCCACCACGACGTCCGGTTTCGGCGCGGCTGCTTGGAGGAGTCGGCGGTCCCGTGCCTTGACCCAGCCAGGAAAGGATGCTGTCTCCGATCTAAGAAGCTTTCTCCTTGCGGAGGGCGAGGAGGAGATCTCGGTGAGGCTAGTGGAAACAAGGGAGGAAACGGCGTCAAGGCCGGTGGAGATGAGGGTAGAGACAATGCCGTCGGTGCCGGAGAGGCTCTCGTGGCAAGTGTCCTGGTTCCCTAACGCAGCCGAGAGCCAGGACCTGAGGTCCGAGACACGGTTGCCGGTGCCACCTGTGGGGGAGAGTGAGAGGGAGAGCTGGTCGGAGGAGAGATCCAGGAGGTCGACGCAGTCGGAGACGGCGGAGGAGAGGCGTAGGTCCCCCTCTCCGATGGTGGAGGAGAAGGGGGCAAGGAGAGAAATGAGGTTCTGGACTTGATCGATTGTGGATCTCAATGTCGAGGTGAAGTCCGAGGAGTTTGTGAAGTTGCCCGCCGGTGATGATGACTTGACACATTCCGGTGAGAGGAGGATGAGGAGCAGTACTGAGACAATGGACGTTAAGCATGGAACCGGCTCCATCTTGACGATGTTGGACTTCATAATAGAGAGAAAGATGATGAGAGATGGCCTGGACTGGAGGAGCTTGAGATATGATCAGTATATATAAAGAGAGCTAGCTAGAGTCTAGAGAGTACTAGAGAGGTTTTAATGTTTAAGGGTAGATCAGAGGCTAGTCAGTGCTTGGCTTGGCTTCTTTGGATTAATGTAGAATATATATATATATGGTTTAATTCAATGATATATATATATATTCAATGTGCTCCATTTAATTAGATGGATGCCCAGTTAAATATAATTACTGTGTAATTAACAAGGGATATATTTCATGTAATTAGCTAGCTGATTAACTAAATGTAGTGATCAGTGCCAAACTAGTGATCCAGGTTTCCTGCCTGCCAGTGCCAGTGCCAGTGCCAGTGCCATTGCCATGATTGATCATTCATGCATGCATATGTATGGTAGCTGCTAGTTAGGTGTTCATCGAATCATCTTCAAAAGCTCAATTATTAAGAGAGCTTTATGCATGTTTGATTGTGCTTTGCTTCAGCTGCAATCTTTCTTAATTTGCAGCTGAACTTTGGAAAAGCCTTCACTTTCTATGAAGTTAGTTAACTTTTCTTATCAAGTCTTTAGTTAGTTTAAACTTTAAATTGTGAAGGAGGAGTCTATTTAATGTTGCATGTTCCTATGCACCACCCACATTAAATTCCCTCACAGTGGATTGATTATGTCTTCCCAACCATCCCGATTTACGCCATGGCTCATATATGGTTGCAGGAGCTGCTCTTTGCCCTCGTGGTAGGGACAGTAAGTACTTGATCTTTAATGACCTTCCTTGCGGTTTATTTATTTATTTATTTATTTATTTATTTATTTATTTATTTATTTATTTTAAGGGAAAGAAGGTTGGCCCAAATTGGGTTTGAGTCAAGTGGGCTTTCTACTCTTGAATACTGACACATTCAAGAATGAGATCTCCGATGATAGCTTACTATATAATATATAGATGTGTGTAGTGCATAAGTAATATATTGGGCCAGCCACATTTAATAATGTGCATCATTTATGTGTGTATATATACAATTTAATTAGAGAAGGTAATTAAGTTTTCTAATTTTATGGTGTTGCGACCACTAGACTAGACTCTTATATATATATCCTCAGCAGAAAAATACTGTACTGTTAAGGGGGTGTTTGGTTGTCAGGTATGGAATGAGAATGGGAATGGGTATGGGAATGGGATGAGGGGGAATGAAAAGTATGGGAATGAAAACTGTGTTTGGTTGGTAGGGATTGGAATGGTAGTTTATTGGGAATGAGAAAAGAAAAAGAGGAGATATGTGATGAAATGACTATTGTGTCCCTTATGTAAATAACTATATTATATGTAGGGATAATATGTTTGTTTAATGATAACTATTTTTTAAAATATTAAAGTATTATAATAAATTAATTATTTTGAATAAATATTTAAATAATTATTTTTTACAATTATTTTAATAATTTAATAATTAATTATTATTGAATGGCAGAATTGTTAAGTATGAAAATTTTAAATTTTAAATATTAATTATTATTTAATTATTTTAAATATTAAATTATATGAGACGATAATTGGTTTGTTAAATGATAACTATTTTTTAAAATATTAAAGTATTATAATAAATTAATTATTATGAATAAGTATTTAAATAATTATTTTTTACAATTATTTTAATTATTTAATTATTAATTATTAGTGAATCGCAGAATTGTTAAGTATGAAAATGGAAAAAGTTTAAATATTAATTATTATTTAATTATTATTTATTATTTAATTATATGAGAGGATAATAGGTTTGTTAAATAATAACTATTTTTTAAATATTAAATTATTATAATAAATTAATTATTATTGAATGGCAGAATTGTTAAGTATGAAAATTTTAAATTTTAAATATTAATTATTATTTAATTATTTTAAATATTAAATATTAATTATTTTATATATAACATTCATATAATTTTAGTTTGTTATGTATGAAAATGGAAAAAGATTATGAATAAGGGCAAAAATGGTATTTCCACATCAAGGAATGCCCATTCCCCCCAATATGGGAGGAATGTCATTAGGGGTTTTCAAGGAATCCTATACTTAAAGCTATTCTTATTCATTGCCAACCAAACGGGGGCATACTCTGTGTAAGGAATGATTCTCATTCCCATTGTTGTCAACCAAACGGCCCCTAAGTGTGTTAATTACTTGGACCACATGCCACGGAGATATGGATCCATCAATTCACTAGCTTGTATTGTTGCAGCATCTTGGCACTATATATATCAACCCTGATCATATTCTGAGGACCTTGATGATGGTGGATTAATTATGAGACTAGCTCAAACATTCCTTCCCAGCAATTGGGCTCTATCTACTAAATGTTAAACTCTTCCATACCAATTCTTGTACCTTAATTTTATGTGTTGGGACGCCCATGAATATTGTTGCAGTTTACTTTATAGTTTAGTTATTTTACGTACCTTGGTTGATCTTTCATTTTAAGGATAAATTAGAATCCACTGATATTTCAATTCTCATTGTCGTACTTGCATCTATCTCTCTAAAGATTCCCCAAGTGTTGGGATGTTATAATGTTTATGGTCTCTTGCAACATTTAGTCAAGAGCAAAATTGGCAAGTTTTTTTGATGAGCCCTGGCTTTAACCTGAGTAGCTCTATAATTCGACCAAAGTTGGTGGCAACAAAAACCTCATTAAAAGTAGTTTGGAATTTGCCAATGACACACCTACCTAAGGTGATTGGGATGAGGGTGATGTGGCCTAAGGGATGGCAATAGGGCAGAGCAAGGCTCTACCACCATCGCTCTGCGGCTCTGCTTGAACCATCCTCTATCCCGCATCCCGCCCCGCCCCATCCAAATAGTGGTATTATGAATACCACAACCTTTACAGCAATTTTTCTTCCCGCTCCGCCTCACCCCACCATTTTTTTTATTTTTTAAATTTTTTTGCCTTGTATACTTTTGAGTTATGAATGCAATGTTGCAAACTCGTCCCGCCCAGCACTCCTCACAAAAAATCCCCGCCCTGTTCCCCGCTCTCCAACAAAAAAAAATTGCTCCATTCAAGTTGGAAATCACAGATCGGCTCGGGTTTTGCCATCCCTATGCCGCTTTTGAAAAGGAACCCACCCAGAGGAATAGAACCAAAGGAAAGTATGAATGCCAATTCTAAAATTTAGATTCTTGTAAATACATATGATGATATGAAACCATACTTATACTAATCTTTTAAAAAGTATGAAAATAAAATATGATTTATCCAATTTTTCAAATATATATATATATAATGGTGATAGGATTAGTGTGATCATATCACTGTTTTTATATATAAAATATATATATTATATATTTTATAATCTATATATATAGATTTATCTATATATTTTAAATTATATATATATATATATATATTTATATATATTTATTATTATGATAAGATATTTTAAAAATTATATATACATATCTATATATTATCTAAAATATATAGATAAATCTATCTATATATATAAATAGATTATAAAATATATAATTTATATAATTTATATATTTTTTATATATAAAAAATAGTGTTAGGATCAGGCGGCTGCACTTGCGGCCTACCTGATCCTAACACTCCTCTCTTTCTCTCTCTCTATATATATAAATTGACTCATTCTAATCTAATCCTGGACTAACGGTTGAGATTTGTTTTGTCACATGGGACCATATAGCAGCCTGCTCCTCCTTGCTTGTTGGAAGACTTGCACAAGAGAAAAGTGAGTGTGTGCGGACCAAGTGCCCTGGGGTGGCTTCGACACTCAAGTCAGCCAGAGGGGAATTTTGTAGTGAAGGAGGGATCCTTTGTTGAGAGTCTTCTTATAACTGTTTGCTGAGACAGTGCATAACTCCCATGTACATCAGATCTCGTGATCGGTGCTTGAATTATTGTCCCCAATCTTTCCAAGCATCTCTCCCACATAATCAACTATGTTAGCCTGCTTGCCCATAACCGATGTCTAATATAGGGATTTGTTCTAGCCAAATGGGGTACTTGGGATTTCTCCACTTATTTATTTGGGTTGAGGCCACTTGTCCATCTAGATTCCCCCATTTATAGAAATATATATAAGTCTATAATTATTTGTGGTTAGCCACACATTCTTTTATAATAACTAAATATTGTAAGAGGGTAGCGTTGGAAAAATCAACCTAACTTGACCTTTTGCTTCTTGTATGTCATTTTGGTTGTTGTTCCCTTATGTAGGAAAGGAAATGAAGGTGAACCTATTTGTTTGACCAGTTGTTGTGTAATATCATTGTCTTTGATGTTTGATGCTCTTGTTTTGTTCTTAAAAAAAACAAATCTTTTGTATATGTTGGATGTGAAAATTTTCTTACCAAGAACATAAAGAAAAAAATGTTGATTTTTTTCTTTAAAATAAGGAAAGATGCAACATAGTATCATCTTCATTTAAATTGAAATCATGATATAAGAATTTTCCTCACAGAAGAAGTTGATTTCCAAACAACCTCCAACACATGTTCTCTTTATCCAAGCCTATATGAATATATATTTTTTAATACTTATAATAGTTTTTATTAATAATTAATATCTATTAGTAAATTAATGAATAATTCTATATTCAGATTAACTAAACTTTGTAAAAAAAAAAAGAAGAAGTTATTCTCTAAATCTATTTTTTTTTTTTAAAAAAAAAAATACTTTTTTGGTTGAGGAGGTGAACTAACTCCAACCTGTTTTACTGTCAAGACTCCAAAACTAAGTAGTGCATATTACCCCCAAAAGGAACGTAGACAAAAGATGAATTTGTCAATTTACAAGTAAAGATGTAAATTAGATGAGTTCATCATGTTAATAGTAGGCTAGTAGCTAGTATGAAAGGCAAGTTTATCATTTTAAGTATGAACTTAATAAGAATTCATTAAACAAATTCATTTATAAAATTTATAAATCGTGTGTTTTGGATTATATTTATGGAGGGGGTCAAGGACCAAAAAAACAAAACAAGTGGTGTCTCTGTGGGCGCGGCAGGCAGGCAGGCAGGCAGGCAGGCAGGCAGGCGTGCATCTCATTTTGAATTGATCAGCAGCGTGTGTGCCTGTGTGGTTGTTTGTGAACTGTGAAGTGAACGTTCCCCGATTTTACCCGATGGCACCTCACTACAAGTCACAACTCAATTATAATAATAAATAAGATATTCTTCAAGGGCATTCCAGAGATATTACAATACCCAGTCCATCCAGCGCACCGTGGAAGCGAGAAGGTGAGATTTTAAAGCGCTATATCATGGAAACCGCGTCTTCGAGACCCGAATAAAAATAACCCATCTTTTCACCCCCACCCCAAATCCCCTTCAATTCGGCGATTTCACGCCAATTTCAAACCCTAATTTCTTCGATCCATTTCGCCTTCTTTCTCCTGGATTTCGAGGGTAAGTTTCTAGATCTTATGTTCTGCCTCGTTTCTGCCCCCACCTTTTTTTTTAATGTTTTGGTCTCCCGTGCGATTCCTGATTTTCTTTTTCTGCTTAAATACTTGTGAACTGTAGATATTGCGAATTGGCGTTCTTATTTTTGTTTTTATTTCACCTTATAACTGTGATTGAATCGTATTGGGTGAACTCGTAGTTGCTCAACCTATGATGAACTTAATGAAAAGAAGTCATTTTTTCACACTGAGATTGGAAAAATATGGAATCGATGATCTGAGTGCTTATTGGTATGTTTTTTTAGAATCGATGAACCAAAACCCAGAGAGTTCGTTCAGAATGAATGATCAAATTGACAAGATCTGTGATGATTTATTCATTGATGATATCAATGATGCATCCATATAATGGTCATTTCTTTTTATTAATTTTGATAGTCATCTCAGGGAAAATCATATGTGGATGAGAATGGAAGGTTGAGAGCTCACATTGTCATTGTATTTTATTTGCACAATCCAGAATAATATGATGGATTGGAATTATGATATTCAATATGTTGTTGACTTGCATTGCACATCACTCTCTTGTAGCATGCAACCTTGACTTGCCTTACGTATCATTCTCTTGTCAGTTTATTGTCTTGCATCGCGTATCTCTCTCATCAGTTATGTTGTTGTCTTGCTTTCATTGCTTGAAGCGTCTACAGATATGCTTATGATACTTGCTGCCTGCTGACCTAGATTGATGTCTATGTAACACAGTATTCTTGTTGTAAAGGACATTAGTTCCTTTCTACATCTGTTATCTGTTGTTTTCAGTGTCAAGTGTATTCTCTTGATGAAATCTATGCACTGACAAGGAGTCGCACGGTCTGCTTCAACATTAGGCCAACATGGTTGGAGGCATAGTTGTGATATTCCAATCTGAAGTTTCAGCAAAAGCTGTTACAAGATTTAAGTAAATGAGTCTCGGTTCAGCAAATTAACAAATTTTAGAAATAATTAGTTGCTTAATCTATAAACTTGTGCTTTGTGCGGTTTGCATGTCCACTTTTTTTCTCGCGTGGGCTGTTGCCTATAATCTATACATCTCTTTTATCAAGCGTTCTTGGTGATCTTTTCTTCATTATGGAATATTTTTCGTACGTTTCTCTTCATTTATATGAGCTCCATCTCAAAATACTAACTTGAGATTTGTTCCCAGGTTTTTAGAACAGAGTAATATTGTAGGTGGAGCTTTCCACTCTGAGGTTCAGTAATGGCGGAGAGGGGCTGCGTCAAACGGCTTCAAAAGGAATATCATGCACTTTGCAAGGTAAGTGGATTAACTGCTATATCATACTCAGGATGTTACATTGTCAAATGATTGCAAGAATATTTGCTCAAGTAAAGTTGATGGAAATATTGATTGTCTCTGTTTACATACCAACTATGGTGATTTTGGTAGGTAATCATAATAAAACTATGCAACTAAGGTGCTTTATTTTAGCTCCTGGAGTTGGTAATGTTTAGAAACAGACTATAGTATGAACTGTATACATTAAGCCACATGAGAAAAGCTGATGCTGCCTTTTGTTACTTGTACTGATAAGGACTGTGGAGTTGTTTGTGATTAGGGATGTAAATGAGCCTTGTTTGAGCTTGGCTATGTTTGAGTTACGCGTGAGCTGTTGAACTCGAGTTCGGCTCATTTAAACCTGAGCTGAGTTCTATCCACTTGAGCTTGGCTCAAGCCATGTGGGGATGGAAATGAAATTTTTAAAAAATGAATCGAAAGCTTTGGATGGGAGAGAAGTCTCATGCTGTGCAGCCTTGCTAATGACCCAACACCTAAATCAACTTGATACACATAGGGCTGTGTTGAAAGCTTAATATTAGATATATATAATATACATTCATTTTATAATATTTATTTATTTAAGCTATTTTGAACCGATCTCAAACAACCTGGCATATGCTTGAGCTCATTTGGAAATTTATTCAAGCTATACAATTTAGCTCAGGTAAATAATTGAGCCAAATTTGAGCTAGCATTGAACCAAACACGAGCATCTCACAAGCTGCTTGATTGTTTGATACTCCTATTTGTGATTTATTTCCTTTTTGGTACTGACTCAATCAATTTAAAAAATTTCAGGAACCAGTTCCCCAGGTTGTGGCACGCCCTTTGCCTAACGATATCCTAGAGTGGCGTAAGTATCATTATTCATAGTTTTGCCATGCTAATTTGTTTCTATCATGATTTATAATTTGATAATAATATGTGACCCAGGCTTCATTTCCAGTGGCCTTTCTTTAGTGTTATTTTGGTTAGTAATTATAAGCTAGATTACCTTTCAGAATATAACCATCTTAGATGTTAATCTCAAATGTGGATTAAAAAATGTCAATTGAAAATACCATTTATTGTCCATTTGGCTTTATTTATGTTAGTATAATGATATATTCATGGTGTTGTTTCTTCCCTTGTTTCTAGAAATGTTGGAATTTGCAGATGATACCTGCATGGTACAATGATACAATAGGTGTTTGACTGCTACTTTTCGTCAAACGTTTGTTTTCTTTCAACTGGATTCTTGTGCCCCAGTCATTTCTCCATGCTCATCATTGCTAGTCAGATTCTTTATCTTCTGAACATGCGTAATATTTCAAACAGCATTGAGGATACATATTGGATACTCCTCTTGTGGGTTCTGTTATGTTGTATTCTATCTCCATCTGGTGGCTCTTATATGTTTCTATCTGGCTGACATTTTTATTGTTTTTCATATGTTTCTCTTCCAGATTATGTACTTGAGGGTAGCGAAGGCACTCCTTTTGCTGGCAAGTGAAGCTTTGTGTTTATATATATGTGCGCGCGCGCGCGTGCGCTGTTGATATCTGTATCTTTGACATATTGTAGCTTATTTGAAGACCACATTTCCATTCACTGTCAATTTTCTATTCCGGTCATATTTATTCCTCATACTGTGTTTTATATACTTGTAATTTCACATGTTGGAGTTCCTCTGCAAGTCTTAAAAGTTACATGTCTTTACTTGCTCTTCTTTGTTGTGCAGGTGGATACTACTACGGAAAGATCAAATTCCCTCCTGATTATCCATATAAGCCTCCTAGCATCAGGTAATTAGGTCTGGAATATTAAAATGGAAGGATATCCGCATTGTTGTTTGTTTTTTCAATTCATACAATATTCTGTTCCCCCTTTTTTTTAGCATGATAACTCCCAATGGCCGATTTGCCCCTCAAAGAAGGATCTGCCTGTCCATGAGCGATTGTAAGTTTGCAACCATTTTTTATGTTTGTTTCCATGGCTGTTGAGTTTGGTCCTTATTGTAACCTGGCTTCTGTGTTCTTTCAGTTCATCCTGAATCGTGGAATCCAATTTGGTCGGTATCAAGGTGGGGATAAATATTGCTAGAATTAAAGTTTTGAGGGTTTGAAAAATCTTTCAAAGTCAACAACTCAGGATTGATTAATTGTTTGTTTCATACATAGATTTTTCAATAGTTGAATCTATGTAAAGAAAAGTACTAATGATGGTTTTTAAAGTTATTTGCATTCTTTCTTATCTTCAATTTCAGGATTTAATATTCCTGTAATTCTTGTGCGAGCAACATTTTTTTTCACTTTCTCATGCTTTCTTATTATCTAATTCTGTTTCTAACTTATGACTTTTCAAGTGCAGCATACTTACGGGGCTTCTCTCCTTCATGGTGAGTATTTCTGGTTCAATACTAGCTCCTGTTCTTCAAATAGGTTTCCATGACTTGTGGAGAATGCTCCTTCATAATATATCCTCCAAACTAGTATCAAAGTATATGTATAATTATGATATGAGTCTCATCACAAGTTTAAGGAGTTGAGGTAGTTAAAATTTTCAGTAGGTTTTTTCTTTCTTTGGTAATATACTATCATTTTGCAGCTTTTTGCAGACGTTTTATAACTGTACCACGTGTTCGTTGTATGCAGATGGATGATGGTCAGACAACTGGTAGCATTAGGACTTCTGATGGTGAAAAACAACGGCTTGCTAAGGCTTCACTTGCCTACAATTGCGAGAGGTTGATCCTTTGACCTCATGCAAATCCATGGTTTGATGTTTCATTTTATAATTTCATGCCCTTTATTCTATTTGATTGACAAATCATAAATGTTGCATCATTGCCATTGCACATTAAAATTGAATTTCCATTAGCACCATGGTAGCATGGAAATCTCATATTTTTGTGAAATTCCATTTACAAACTCTTAGTTAAACAATACATGAAATTTACGTCAACATATTTAGACCAAACCAGCCTTTGCACTAAGATGAATAAGGATGGATGATAATACTGAACTCATGACCTCAGTTCAGAAATGATCAATGGCATGTGTTGTTCTTATATATTAGAATATTAAACCAAGCCAAATACTTTGTAATGTTCTCATGTTCAGTAAGGTGAATGAAAAGGTTTTTGTTATATTTTTTCTGCTTGGTTTTCTTAAACTTTCTTTGAGATGAGCAGTCTCAAGAGGCTGGTCTTTTGAAATGAGTGTGTAGTTGCTAGAAGCAAAATACAGGATAGTAAGTACTGGGCTATGTGTGGCGGCTTTATGTTCAGCATTGAAAAGTAATGTAATTTTAAGTAACTAGTGTCTACACCGTGGTAACAGCAAAGCCTGCCCAAACTTCAAGAAGCTCTTCCCAGAATATGCAGAGAAGTACAAGCAGGTAGAAAGCCCGGTGGAGCCCATATCAGAGGAGCAGGTGCAAGAACTGCCGTCCGTGTTTCTTGGGAGAGCACGGGAAAGAGCTGTTCAAATTGAAGCCGAGAACAGACAGGAGGAGATTGTGGATAATGCTGCAAAAAGGAGGCAGAGAAACCAAATACCAGCATGGCTTCTGATGCTTCTGTTCTCCCTCTTTGGTCTTGTGATGGCCTTGCCCTTGCTCCAGCCATAACTCTCTGACTGCAGCGAGTGCTTGTTGGTACATTAATACCCCCATTCCCATGTTTGTTCTGTTAACTGGTTTGGAGAATTAAGCACTTACAAAATTTTGTATAGAAAGTTGGTTGGTTCATACTCTGGTGCTCTTGTAGTGACCCGACGCCCTTGTTTTGTCATGTTTTCTTTTCCTTTGTTAATGGCAATGGTATCTTCTAAATCCAGCTCTACGTTCTCTCCTTGTTACTAATTTTCATGCTTTCTTATGGCTAGAAGCCTAGAAGATTTCCTTAATTATGAGGATGTTGATTATGTTTGTTGCTGGTGGCGCAGCTGCAATATATTGTTGTTCATAAGGAAAGCTTTAGAACGAGAATCTTCTAATTCTGATTTCTTCCTCCTACGTGAGGAGTAAAATTTTAATTTCCATGACACTCAGCAACGCAAAAGTGAAAGTAATATATAAACCACTTGTGTATTTATATGAACTGAATTTAATTATACTTTCATTTCTTGTTATGTTTTAGATATTTTTTCCTCAAATTATGGACTGAGGCATGTTTGGGGCTGGAGACCATCCCCCCAACAACAACAACGTGAGTGATTCAAGCTCCGCACATGTATGTTCCCCACGTGCTTTTGTTTTGTTTGTTTCACCACTAAACCCAGAAACATTCCTCTGCTTTATGGCTAACTTTTTCCACTTTATATTTATAGCCTGAAACATATCAAAGTAATGCCACCACCTCTCTTCTTCACTGCCAAATCCAGTCCCAACATTATTATTAGACTGTCTTCGCTCTTCGTTCTGTATAAATCACCTCCAAATATCATCATCCTCTCATCCCAAGTCCTGATTCCATTCTCCACCGGAAGGTGAACCATGATCATCTTCTCTCCTTTGTTCTTTTAACCTGTTCTTGTTCTCAGGAGTTTAGTTTAGTTCTTTCTCTCCTTTGAATCCTGATCATCTTCTTGGAAAAAAGCAGAGAGTTGTCATTCATCTTTTGTTTGTGTTTCAGAGGAAGATCGATGAAGAGCTCTCCTGTTTTCCCGAAAGATGAGGCTGGAAGTGGCAACGCAGTGGGTTACAACCCACAGGATGACTTCTCAAAGGTAGGAGATACTTGGCCGTTCTTTCTGAATGGCAATGCCCAGTTTGCTTTTGATGACATTTCCATCGCGTGTGTGTGTGTGCGCGCGCGCGTGCTTAGAATTCCTCGATCTCTTCTTCCTGTCTGTGATCAGTTCTTAGAAGAAGCAAGAAAGCATGCAAATGACATCATCATGAATTCTGCAAGACCATCATTGAACTCCGTCGAGAAGTATATCCCGTCAGAAAGTCGCAAGAAGAGCAGCCAGAAATCATGGAAGAACACTCTGCTCCTCTTCTGGTGGAAATCAGAGAAGAAGAAGAAGAAGAGCAATGCAGATAATGCTGGCACAACTCTTGAAAGGAAGAAAAGGCATTCAGCTTCTGGTCCCCTGTCATCTGCAGGCAAAGAAAGAGGAAGAGGTGGGGGTCTTGGTGGCCGGCCAATGTCCGGCCCTCTGTCTTCCTGCTTCACTCCCACCAGAGCTGAGGACACTGAGGTCCCATACATGTGCTTGGAGCAGCAGGATTATCCCCACAGAATTCACAGTCACGGGCCACTCTATAAAGTCACTTAGAGGTTGAGAGGCAATTAATGCTGAAGTTTAATTTGGTTTTCCTTTATTGGGTTGTGAAGGTGTGTGCAATGTGCATGGAGTTCTCAACAGATAATATTATATGATTTGAGAGTCTTCTTCTTCCATTCAAGAGTTTACTGCATAAGCATCAAAAGAATTGCAGGCCATCTCAATAGTAGTTCAAATCAATCATTCCATTACTTCCACGACATTGTATGCACTATGAAAGAACAACAAAAGATGATTAGTAACAAAAGCTCTGGATTCCTATATTACAATGCCATATGCTACTAATTGAAGAATCTTGATTATTCTATGTTAATTTTGATAGAACAGATACCATGTATCACAATGCAGGAGAAATTGTTTCCTGGCTAGTGAGAATAATTGGTGCATAGAACCCTGCGGCACACCTCAAAACCGACACAGAACATTGAACTGGCTGTTTTCAGAAAATCTGAATGTCCAACTATGGATCCTTGTTTTTGTCTATAGTCCATGATAGAAGATGCTGCTCAACTTCTTGCCAGTTGTGAACCTTAGTTACCAGAGGGTGTGATGCTACTGAGACTGCCTTGCACCAAGGGTATGAGTAATCATAATCAAAAAGTAGGACTTCTATTCCTGCTTCAGCACACTCTAATGCGTATTGAGGGTTGTCATCAATCAAAACTTGAGCACCCAGGGATCTGCAAAGAAACCTAAATGTTAACAGGGGGATACTTAGCTCCAATTACAAGTAATAAGTACAGCTCTTTATTTCTGTCAAAGCAAAGGAAAGAAAAAGAAATCAGCACAAACATTCACATGAACAAAATCTCAAAAAATCAGCTGAGTTTCAATTTTTCAGATTCCTCATCAATAACATTCAAAAAAAAAAAAGAAAAGAAAAGAACATAAAGTTGAGATACAAGTACCTGCAGATTTCAGACTTTGGCTTTGATTGACCATCCAAAGCAAAATAATTCCCAAAATGAACCTCCTGAAACAAGCCAGGATAGTGCTTTTCAATCCACTCAAGTGTGTGATCCTTGATTGCATTTTGCCGGGATCTTTTAAAAGAAACAAGAACTTAGTTAAGAATGAAATGGCACCTCACTTAAACATAGGTACCAATAAAGTAAACTAACTCACGTTGCAACATATAGATTACAAAAGGAAGATAAACTCTGAAGAGAATGCTGTGCGCCGGGAATTGGGTGGATTCCCATTTTGAAATAACTAGTTTCGAAGAATTCATGAACACGGATATCAGCTGCCACAGTAAACACAGCAAAGCACAAATTTTGAGGTATTATCTTGCGAAAAGAAACAGGAGGCACACCACAAAAGCTGTGGTCATTGAGCTTCATAAGAGATTTATAACAAGTGGGAGATGGTACCTTCAGCCTGAGAACAATTCCATATCTGTTTATCAATATATTCAAACACTTGGATAAGTATAAAATTTTCTTAATACATAAAAAAAAACTTTTAAATAAAATAAAATAAAATAAAATAAAATAAACAGCTGAACATGTGTTCCTTCATTTAAAAAATGAACCAACTCCCCAAAGACATTGCAAGAAATACCTTAGAGAAATCGTAGACATAATAGTCTGCCAATGAGTGATTTAAAAAGTAGCGATGGGCAATGAATTTGTTCATAGCTGTGAGAAAGCTCCCAAGGACTGGTGTTCAAATAAACAACAAGAACCAATAAAATAATCAACATCAAAACTGGCAATATGTAAGGAAGGGAGTGGAAATGCAACCTTCATCAACATCAACAGCAACAACCAATTTTTCTGTCAGCAGGTGATCTGAGACATCAAGGGGGCTTCCATGTCTGCTTGCACCATGCCCATTCACCAATTTCAGACTAGCATCCTCCCTGTCTCGGAGAAAATTATCATGGGATTCCCGAGCTAACTTAGGCAACGGAGACATTGTGTTAGCTTTACCTACTTCATCATCCACCTTCCTCCCAACATCATCAACAATATTATCCAATCTGCAGCATGTCAAGATCATGGCAAAGGCGGCCTTGGAACCAGCCCGGAAAGCAGTGGCCATGTCAACACAAGGCTTTTTATGAAGTCTATTCCGCTGATTAGCCTCACTAATAAAGTGTCTGAATCCATAGAAACCATTGCAAAGCACATTTGCATTCAAAGCCATGAAATCAAATAGCTACTTCAACATTAACATGAGAATTTTCGCAACACATGCCTCAGATATATAAACACTGGCTGGCTCTGATAGAAATCACTCAAATTTCAACACCGAAGAAACATAATCTTTTTCGGATAAAGAGTAAAACACAAGGCGTGGGAATCAACAAACAAAAATCCCTTGCGAAACCCCCCGGGAAACTCAAACTCTCTTTTCACTGAAAAACTAGAGAAAGAGCACGCCAAGGCCCAGGGAAAATACAGAGACAATGACCTAGCTATAAGAATAACCAAGAACAGAAGGCAATCACCAGAGCATAACCGGACACCCACAATGCTGCCTAATTAGATGCCACGTTTTAGGCAAGAATCACAAGAAACCAGAGAATCATGCAACAATATTGAAAGGGGAAACATCCCAACTTTGCACTAAAAAGAGAATTAAAAAAAAAAAAAAAAATTTGAAGTTCTCTCGATGAAGATCATAAGCCTCCATCGCAATCTAGCTATTGAAAGGGATTGATAAAATGTTTTGGACAAAGTGCTCCTCGGCGGAATCCGATGGTTTCTCGGGTTCTCTTCTTGGTTGGTGGTGAACGGACGCCACCGTCCTTGGTTCCACAAAAAATAATACTAGTAATAAACATAGAAAAAAAAACACAAAACCTGTGGTCTTGTGATTTTGTTTGTGGGGGCCCAGAACAGAACAGAACAGAACAGAACAGAACACTGGTGATAATATAATCTTTCGCCCCACAGGGCCACAGTACATCAGTAGATGTCGTACGTGGAATGGAAATTTACTTTTTTTTATAAAAAAAAAAACACTTTTTATTATTGTCAGGTCACTAGGTCAGCAGTGAGCAGCAGCACCATCCTCTTCCTGATCTCCTCCCTCGGTCATTCCTTGGTCAACATTAGCTTCTCCCTGGCTGGAAGAAGATGGCCTTACATCCACACCCACACCCAGAGGCACAGCAGACCTCCTGCCATGGCTCCAAAGCCTTATCAGCGACCTCAACCCTGAAGAGCTCCGTGGCGACTTATTATTCATCACCTCCATTGGTGTCCCTTCTTGCAGCTGATCCACACCTCTTCTTCTCGGAATCTCAATCTCAATCTCAATCACTTGATCATCACTCCGGCTATCACCAAATGCTGCTGTTGTGGCCTCCCCGGTGACGGCGGTGCGACAGAGAGGACAAGTGGAGTGTGAGCGCAGCCACACGTCTATGCACACCAAGTGGAACCCATGCTTGCACTGCGGGAGTAACCGGGCCTTCTCGCCCTCCCTCATCTCCGACAAACAAACCGCGCACTCAACCCCCTCTGATGATCGGAAAGTAACAATAGGGATTGATTGGATAACCGCGTCGTCCAGTCCCGAGCTGGAGTTGACGGTGGGGTCGATGCCGGTGGCCGGTGTGGCGCCGCCGTAGAGGCCGCGGCGGCGGCGATTGCCGATGATAAGGAAATAAAAGAAGAACAGAAAGGCTACTAGCATGAAGAAGAAGATGACTCCGGCGACGATGATCTCGGTGCCTATCATTACTGCAGGTGTATCTCCGCCGCCGCCGTCGCCGCCGTTGCTTGTTGACATTACCTGCGTGGGAATTACTTATTATGACAAATATATATTATGCGCGCGTGTGTACGTACGTCTTCCCGGCTAGCTGATCGATGAGTATGGGATTGAGAAGATGGAGTAAAGAGATCTAGGAATTGAAGAAGAAGTTCGATGGAAAGACATGCATCATCAGTTGTTAATTTGTACATGCATTTTCATCACGAGATTGACGGAATTCAAAGTTGGAAGTGGCTGCCGGCTGCTTTGAAGTTGATTCTAGTCCAAGAGATGACTTGAGATGGTAGTCTCTCGTTTGGCTTTGTGGTCTTCTTCTTTGACGAGTCAATAGCGTTTGAGTATTATGAATAAGCACGTTAATTGGTTGATGGGTGATCAACACATGGACGGAAGGAAAACTATACAATAGACCAAACTATTTGTTTAAGTACCAAAATTTTTTATAGTTATTAATCTTTACTTCATATAATGTTTTTTTAGTAATCATCTCTAATTGTGTGATCTTTATATATCCAAGGGACCTTTTTTTTTTATAAATCCAAGGGACCTATTTGTTAGAAGATGTTTGTCATTATAGATATGTTTGATTTAGAGAAATATTCCATTTTTTAAAACTATTTAAACGTTAAATGCATTTATATATGAGTCAAATGTTGAATGAGTGCATGGGAGATGCTATTGAAAAAGTCTAATATTTTATTTGTTTTTATTTTTATTTTTTTCACACTCTTGATATTAATCTTAAACCCATATATATATATATATATATATATATATATATATATATATGTATGTATATATATATATATGTATATCCACCGGAGCAGGGTAATAATCTCAGTGGATTGCCAAACTATGGGCCTTTTTCATTTTAGTTACCGAATTTTAATTTATTTTTTTTGGGTATCGAATATCGATTTTGTTTCACAGGAGGTTATTCGAGGATTCCGGCCAAATTAATCTTATGTGACCTCCAGAATGGCTATATAGGATGCCACATCACCCCATCTTCCTCCCCCCTTCGAAATCCTTTCTTCTTCACCTGAGAGAGCGGCGTGAGGGTTCTTCTCCATCCGAACGTTGTTTTTTTCAATCTATTCTCTTGATGCATAGGATTTGATATGATTGCTGAAGGAGCTATTCATAGTTAATTCGCTCCATGAAGGCGTTGTCGATGCTAAATGGGTCTCCATGTTGTTGCCACTTTGGCGATCTTGTGAGGTTTGTCTTTATTAGACAACGAAGTCAACAATTGCAACTAGTCAGCAATTGCAACCTGTGCCACAAATTTTGAAATTTGGGAGGTAGCGTGTGTTTTCTTGACTTCGCACACATTTTCACACTCATGTAGGACCCACTTGAATTCTCTATATAAGGAGCACAGGTCCTTGATGCAAAGCACACCCAAGCTTATAATTTGTGAGATTTGTGAGTGTGGGGTGTGTGAGAGAGTGAATTCTTTTCTGTGAATTCTATTCTTTACATTATTGTATAGTGTCATTTGGGTGTAGTGTCACTATTTTGTAATTCTACCTTTGTCATGGTGGAAATTCCTCCTCTACTTAGGTGGGCGTGTAGAGCCAATATAAGGCGAACCACTTAAATCTGATGTCGTTCTTGTTGCATTTTCTTATTCATTTACTATTAAACATTTGTCATTTAATTCATATTTCGTGGTTAATTGGGTTTAATAGCACTTGATCCTCAACAAATTGAGTATTCGAGCTAGTTTGTTTGTTATCTAGCGAATTTGCGAGATATGTCTACCACGCAGTATGAGATCGGAAGTTGAATGGCAAAAAATGACTTGAGTCTATGGAGAGTCAAGAATCGCGGGCTTTATTGGACAAAAGGTCTATTAAAGGCCTATGAGGAAAAAGATACTTGTTTACCAGTACAAGGTATCGAGACGGCGGGAAGAAGGAGATTTTGGAGCAGGCGCGGTTTGGTATGTCTTTGTGAATGAGGTTCTAAGAGGTGCGTGGATGAAACATCAGCGGCGGGGCTTATAACTCCGATGCGAGTCACTCTTTATGACAAAATCTCTTGGAAAATCGACTATTGATGAAGCAGCGACTCGCATTTCATATGAAGAGAAGGTGCACGTGAATTCTTGACCATCTGAATGAGTTCGATAGGATCATTTATTGATCTCGAGAATATAGATTGTACTATTGATGATGAGGATCGGGCCCTAATTTTGTTATGTTACAACTAGCTTCTTTTGAGCATTTTGTTGACCTGATGTTATATGGGAGAGAGACTATCTCCGTTGATGATGTCAAAAGTGCTCTTAACTCCAAGGAATTGAAAAAGAAGGTTTGAGGAATGGGGTGAACATGGTGAAGGCCTACACCAGTAGACCTCAAGGCTGAGGGGCTAGCAACGAGAGATCTGAGATCTAAATCTAGAAACAAAGGCTGTAGCGATGTTTTCTTGCGAAGAAGAGCTGGCGTGGTGAAAATTTGCGCATCTAAGGCTAAAACAAGATAAGGAAAACTCCTTGGTACGAATGCTAACATTGTTGAGGCGGGTTTAAGAACAGCTGATATGGCGTTATCACTACTACTACAAGTTCGATGATTCTTGGAAGACCGCTTGTTCTTACCATATATGTTTTTGTAGAGATTGGTTCTACCACTTTTCAAACACAGAAGGTGGTTGGAATCTTAATGGGAATAATACCTCATGTCAGGTCTACGCGTTGGTTCCATCCGTGTCAAGATGTATGATGGCATTATAGGAACTTTCAACAATGTTAGGTATGTACGATATGAGAAAGAATCTTGTTTCTTTGAGTCTTTTGGACCAGCATGGTTTCAAATCGATGAGTGATGCGATTAGGCTAAAAGTTGTAAAGGTCTTGAGTGGTGATCAAGGAAAGTTGGTCAACACACTCTACATTCTCTTCAAAGCTGACAATTCAGTGCTGCGGCATCTACTTCCTCGTCAAATCGTCACGATTCTGCATAAACATGGCTTAGGCTTGGGTGTGGGTGAGCGAGGCATGAATATATTAATGCTGCGAGGTTTGTTGAATGGTGAAAACCAACAAACTTGACTTACGTGAGACATTGTGTGTATAGAAACACACTGAGTCAAGTTCAATATCTTCTTTGTACGCGGGGACTAAGTACTTTTGGATTACATCCATTGGGATGTTTGGGGCCCTGCGTGATACATCTGTCAAAGAGGTTCAGTTCGATATATGTTAACTTTTATTGATGAGCTACTCTAACATGACTTGGGTGTACTTTAAAACAAAGAGTGAAGTTTTAGACATCTTTAAGCGGTGGAAAGGCAGCTTGTGAGAAGCTGGGAGGAAGATCAGCGTCTGGGAACCGATAATGGTATGGAATACTGCAAGGTGAATTTGATGATTACGCAAAAATGAAGGAATAGTGAGACACGCGCTGTGAGATATACACCAGCGACAAAATGGGGTTCTTGAGAGCGTATGAAACGGGAACTCTTTGGAAAGAGCTTCGTTGCATGTTGTCCAATTGAGGTTTGTCTAAAACCTTTTGGTAGTATCTTGCTATTTGATTAATAGGTCTCCGTCGACTACTATTGATAGTAAAACTCCTTTTTGAGGTATGGTGCAGTTCTCCTACGATTATACTTTTCTAAAAGTATTTGGTTGCCCTGCTTATGCTCGTATTAATGATGGTAAACTTGAGCCTAGAGCGAAATGCATATTGTGGGATATCGTGAGGTTAAAGGATTCTGAGTTGTGGGTATGCAGGATCCATCATCCCTGGTTTTGATTATCAGTGAGAGATGTCAAGTTGATAGATGCACTTTCGATAGACCAAAGGGAGTATGTCGGCGAAGCAAAGGACCGCGGTGTTATGAAGGCGGTGGAGCTTGAGGTGGAGCCCTGAGAACAAGTACATGATAGTACTTGATGAACAAGCGTCGGCGAAAGGTACATGATTCTTCCGATGATGTGGATGTGCCTTATGAGGAGCAAATGCTGACATTACTGCGGGAGAGAAGAAGCAGATTAGAGACCACGAAATATCACGATTTTGCGAGCATTATTACGATATTACTTACTCATTACTTTGAAACGTAGGAGATAACCTTGAAGGTGATGAACCTACCGGTTATCGTGTAGAGCATCTCTAGTGATGAAACAACTGGTGGTTAGGCTGCTATGGGTGAAGAATTGAGTCTCTTCACAAGAACCATGCACGTTGGGATCTTGTAAAACCGTAGAAGGTGGGAAGATTGTTGGTTGCAAATGGGTCTTCAAAGAAGAAGGAACTCAAGGGTTGAAGCTGAGGTTCAAAGCACGTTTAGTTGCCAAGGGCTATAGTCGAGAGAGAAGGCATAGACTTGATGGGGTATTCTCTCTGTTGTTAAACATAGCTCTATCGTGTATTACTTGCCCATGGTTACGCTTTGCGAGATTTGGAGCTTGAGCTGACTTGATGTTAAGGCTAACTTCTACGTGGTGAGCTTGAAGAACAAATCTACATCACGTCAACTGAAGGTTTTATTGAAGGCGAAAAGAAGATCTTGTTTGTTTTCTTTGAAGAAATCATTATATGGTTTGAAGCAATCTCCAAGACGATGATGTACAAGCGGTTTTGATACTTTCATGGGTACACATGGCTTCTTAAAACTGATATAGCCGATTGTGTATAATACGAGAGAAAGTTGTCACGATGGTTCTTTTGTCTATTTGCTTCTCTACGTTGATGGCAGTACTTGTACTTCTAAAAGCATGTTTGAGATCAACAGGTTAAAAGACTCAGTGAATGGTGAATTTGAGATGAAGACTTGGGGTCACGAAAGAAAATTTTGGGCATGGAGATTGAGGAGAGATCGGAAAGCGGGGAAAGTGTTCCCGTCTTCGAGGAAAGGTGCATTGAGAAAGTACTTGAGCGCTTTTGGAATCACGAGGAATGGCGGTGAGCACTCCATTGGTACGCACACTTTAAGCTTTCAAAGAAGCATTCACCACAAACTTCGGGATGAAGGAGTACATGTCACATGTTCCGTATGCTTATTTGTTGGGAGCATTATGTATGCTATGGTATGTACTCGTCGATATTTCTCAATTTGCGATGTTGTTAGCGGATATAATAATACGATCCGGCAAGGAACATTGGGTATGAAATGGATACTTGATATCTAAGAGGCACTTCTAATATTGGCTTGGTATATGATGGTAGTTCTAGCTCTGATTGGGTGTTGTTGGATATGTTGATTGACTATGCGGTGACTTGGATAAGTTGAGATCTCTTACAGGATATGTGTTCACTATTTACGGATTTGTCTATCGGTTGGAAAGCAACATTCACGAACTGATTGCTTTCTGTCTAGCGGAAGATGCGTAAATGGCTCTTACTGAGGCGGTGAAGGAAGGCATGTACGAAGGTTTGGTAGGTGATGGGTTTCTAGAGGAAATCTCACATTTGTATTTTGTGATAACCGGGGAACTATTGATGCTACGTCTAAAAGATCAAATGCACCATGAGAGGACCAAACATATCGATGTGGATATCATTTCATCGAGAGAGAGATCATAAGCCAAGGTATGCGTTTCAATCGAAGATTGCTCACTGCGAACGATCCAGCAGACATGTTGACTAAGCCACTTGCTACTATCAAGTTCAGATATTGCCTGGACTTGATTAGTGTTCGAAGCATATGAGTTGCCTCTTGGCGGTTGAGGAAGAAAAGGAGTTTCACTTGTTGCTTTGTCTAATTAAAGCCAAGGTGGAGATTTGTGAGGTTTGTCTTTATTAGACAACGAAGTCAACAATTGCAACTAGTCAACAATTGCAACCTCATAGCACACAAATTTTGAAGCTGAAGTGGCCGTGTGTTTTCTTGACTTCACACACACATTTTCACACTCATGGGACCCACTTGAATTCTCTATATAAGGAGCACAGGTCCTTGATGCAAAGCACACCCCAAGCTTATAATTTGTGAGATTTGTGAGAGTGTGGGAGTGTGTGAGAGAGTGAATTCTTTTCCGTGAATTCTATTCTTTACAGTGTATAGTGTGGTGCAGGTGTAGTGGCTATTTTGTAATTCCCACCTTTTGTCATAGTGAAATTCCTCCTCTGCCGCCGGTGGACGTAGGCCAATATAAGGCCGAACCACCTTAAATCTCTGGTGTCATTTACTGTTCATTTACTATTCATTTACTATTCACTCACTGTCACTATTCATATTTCGTGGTTAATTCAGTTTAATAGCACTTGATCCTCAACAGATCTCACAATTGAATATTAAAATTCCTATTCTCTTCAACCATTCTCACTCCACTGCATCCAAAATTCCTTCGAAGCGTTCATTATCACCATCAATTTAGAGCATTCTCACTCCATGCCCTAAAAATCCAACTTTTTTTTCTTCTTCTTTTTCCATCCAGGAGGAGTCTAATCCACCGAGCCAAACCTCAAGAGCTCCCAAGTCACAGTGAAGGGCGTATTTGATCCCCAAAAAAAAGTCTACAAATGCAACCGAAAACACACCATAATCATCAAGCAAGACCCCACCGAGAAGCCGTCGAAATCCAATACCCAAGACGAGCCCAAAAACAAGAAGAAACCTGACGCCGCTGACTCCAAAGATGCCGCCGAGAAGGACGATGCCTCCTCCTCTCCATCGAAGACAAGGCCAAGTCAAACTTTGGCGTCGGCGCTGAGGAAACCAAGGCCGTGGAATTGAAGAAGAATGAGCCAGGGTTTCGAATTGAAAAAAAAAAGGGATGATGTGGCCATTCCTGCGGCCACGTAGGATTAATTTGGCCTGAATTCTCTAAGTAACCTCCCGTTGAAACAAAATCGATCTTCGGTACTAAAAAAGAAAAAAAAATTAAAATTCGATAATCAAAGTGAAAAAAGTTCCGGTAACCCACCAAGATTATTATACCACCGGAGCATATAAAAAGGTTTTAGCATTTGTCTTGTTAGTCTAAAGTAAAGTAGTAACAACTAACAAGTTAGAAGGGGACAGTAGCCATTGAGATGCTTTCTTTCACATTTGTTGGTATGGTAGTGCTATATATATATATCCTTCATCATCATTTGTTGGTATGGTAGTGCTATATATATATATCCTTCATCATCATTTGTTGGTATGGTAGTGCTATATATATGCTTCATCATCCTTTTCTCTTCAATGTCTTCATGCCATCTATTCAAAAGAATCATCCAGACGTGTCTAACCAGACGTGTCTAACACTTGTGATTAAGGATTCATTAATTAGAATCTTCAATTAAAACTGCACGTAGATATATATATATATTGCATGTGAACTTGAGGCGCGTATAACGTGTCTGATCAAGCAAACAAACTCCATATATTGATATTCTTCAGCTTGTTCTTTTAATGGAGATGCCAACTTGTTTAAAATCAATTAATACCTGTTTTTATCTCCTAATGTTGGTTATAATCTCTTATAACCAATAAGAGACAAATTAATTATAAAATAATCATTCTGAGTTTCCTAGCCCATTTATATAATTAACTTGTAGAATCAACTATATATGCAGCCAAACTCATATTGTACGTTGTACATATCTGGGTTAATTACATTCACACAACATCCCTCATATACATGGAAGCTTCATGGGTCAAATTAATCAGACAATCTAGTGGATGCTAATTAATTATGATCCTCAATTAATGGATGTATAAATGTGAAGATGGAGGGGATCAGAGGGAAGTCATATATAACAAGCTATATATATATATATATATATATTTATATATATATTGTGAATATCAAGTTGGCATCAAATTAAATGGGAAGCATTAATGTCAAGTGTTTGATGCTTGTACTGCTATGCCAGCTGCTGTGCTTTGCAATATCATTTGATGGGGCTGTCGGTGTGAGGATTAACAACAAGGATCAGCTCATGAGGTGGTCAAGTACTGTTAGCCAGCAGGCTCCAGCTGCAGCATCAGCCATTGCTCCAGTTGCTCCTGCACCAGGTTCAGCAACAGGAGGCACTTGCAAGAATAGAGTGGAGATATTTGGTTATCCATGTGAAGAACACACTGTAATATATATTTTTTTTTAAAATTATATTCCTTTAATCTAAATCTAATATTTTCATGATGTACAAATGTCTATATATATATATATGTTGTTAATTATTAATGTAGGTGACAACGGATGATGGTTATATCCTGAGCATCCAGAGAATCCCAAATGGCCAATATTCTGGCTCAAACACTGGAGGAAACAAGACTCCTGTTTTGCTGCAACATGGACTCATGATGGTAATTTATAATTAAGAGGACGGAGGGAATCTTAATTAATCTCATCTCATGATCTCATCTTTTCAAGCTATATATATATATATATTAACTTGGATTATATATGTATGGCATGCAGGATGGAATTACATGGTTGCTGAATTCTCCAGATGAATCCTTGGGTTACATTCTGGCAGACAACGGATATGATGTGTGGATTGCCAACTCTCGTGGAACCATTTACAGTCTTGGCCACACCTCCCTCTCTGCTGCTGATCCGGTACGTTCTTTCTATATTCATCTCTTCTAGCTAGCTAATTAATTAATGATCATTAATTAGTTGCTTTATCATCGATCATCATCACATATATATATATACATCTGCATGTCTTATTGTTATTTATTTATCAGGAATACTGGAACTGGTCATGGGATGAACTCACTGCATATGATCTTCCTGCCACCTTTGAGTATGTGTATAATCAGACAGGCCAACAGCAGCTCCATTATGTTGGCCATTCTTTGGTGAGTGTAATAATGTCATCCTACACATGAGCCATTAATTGATCAAATTAACATTTTTTCTCCATGCATCTTGCTTGAATTTTTTACTCATAGATATATATGTTTAATTAATATTATATATGTCACGCCCCGCCCCCGAAGTCTCGGGCCCACGGGCACGTGGCAGACCGGCCACACCCGAGCAGGGATGGGCCCCACCCGGATGCGAAGCCTCGATGATTATCATTCACATAAAAACATACACAGCGGAGTATATCAAATCCAAAAACATAATATAACTATGTCTACACAGCGGAAACAAAGGTCTAAGGGTGCGTAGACCCAAGAAATTCAACATCTTAAAGGCCCTACAAGGGTCCTATAATAAATGTGTTCTCACCCACATGTGTTCTCACCCACAACAAAAAACCTGGAGGTTGACCAACCTCAAAAGCAAATCCCAGTAGTCCTCAAGGCGCCCCCGTGGTCCCACGCCCCTACACCCCTGATCCGAAAGATAATCAACAGTGTATGAGCTCGGAATGAAAGCTCAAGAAGTGATCTCACGGAATGGATAAATCATGCTTATCAAATCATGAAGTCTTTGAAACAAGAGCAAATCAAATAAGCATGACTAGACACGGCCGCGGTCATGTCCTGACCTATGAGTATATCTACAAATACCCATGAGTCGCCATCCCTCTTGCTACCAAATTTATCGCCGATGTCGTTCGGACTGCAAGTCCGGTGAGCGCTTACTTACTCATACATGCATTACGGCGGTATGACGTCCCAATCGACGGGCTATCGCGACGTTAGAGTTCCATCCCCGCGCCAGTAGCACTAACGTGGGTGTCCACCGCCCCGAACGCCAAAAGCGGGCGCACTCCACTACAACGGGAGGAATCATCCACAAGAGCAAATACGGTCAAGTGGAAAATAATATCTATCCAACCAAGCATACATACACAATGGATTCACACAACAATAATCCACTCATCAACATGTATGTATAAATCCATAGAGATCAGGAAAATCAATCAATCAATCAGGAGATCAATGGAATATCAATTAACAAGCTAATTGTAAGATCCAAAGAATACTCCGTAGAGTGGAAACGAGGCAAGATCACTTACTTGTATCTCAAGAGAACCCTGATCAGACAACCCTTCTTCTCACGCAGCCTCTCCTCGGCTCAATCAAGATCCTCATAAGCTTGACTCACCTTTAGTATATATTACTACATAATTAATATTTAATATGTCTACTAATAATACCCATCTTATTAGCTTAATCCTCTCACCCTCCCTGGTGGGGTTCAACCGCTCACAAACCCACTTCAATAATTTTAACTTGTAAAATTCGTTTAACACATAAACGCAATACAAGCCCATCACCTGAACCTAATTCACGTGCTTCGTATCCTACCAACTTCTACACTCTCTACACATGTCATCTAGTTCATAACATGAATAGGTATAAAAACCACAATTTAGGAGAACTAGTTAGTGGGCTGCCACAGAGTAACTCACCAAATTCACCAGCTGCAGGCCTCACCAACGCCTGTCCAGAACAGCTTCCCCTCCAATACCGTTCCTTGATTCTGCTGGTCTCTACCCTCAGGTAATAGTCGCAATGATGACTGAATTCCAAGGCTTTAGCAAGGTCCCAACCAGCATCCACGTCTCAGCAAAAGAAAGGCATAAAAGACCTCCAAGGTTGATGCTCTCTCTGTCTCTCTCTCCATGAAAATGAAGGATACTTGTGGCTTATGATTGTAGACGTGGCAACACCTTAGTCTTCTTAATGAGCAATTGCCACGCGTGAAGCTCATGCAACTCTCAAGTGATGACTCACTCTCCTATAACCTCCTTTATCTTTATTAATTCAGTTATATCAAAGTTGGTCACTCTAAGGTTATCTCCTTAATCCCCAGCACATGCTTTAACCTTTAACATACCTCCAGCCATGCAAGTCTAAGAAGCTATGAAAGTCAATCACAACTTCATAATTACTCTTACATCATGATTTCAAACTTGAGAGCACTCACTTATGTGAGCTATTTTATTTGATTCCCAATATAATATTATTACTATAATATTATACTAATGGAATAGTATATAAGTCCACATATTTTCATTTAATTCATTATCATCTTTTCTTCTATTATTCTACTAACTTGTCATGGTTATCTCACTATCTTTATTTTAATTTAAGCCCCCAAGCTCAACCTTCCAAATTCTTATTTTTAGAATTAATGGCTCTTATGTCCTCCACTTGTAGTGGAGTATAATGATGACTATGAGGTCATCCAATCCATTAATATTTTAGCCAAGCTTTATGAGATGTTATTAAAGCTTCTACAAGGTAACCTTGGGGTAGCTATACACGGCACTATAACATTTCAAATTACTTAGAATCATGGAGAATAACCACCATTTTGTATTAATGGAAAAAGAATCCTCTTTAAATCCCCATTCTCATAACTATTTCCATCATTCCATGGCCTTGAGGTGACCATCCGATGTGATGGCTCTCATTGCTTTCAACTACACTACATGCACAACCTTAAATTTAACTCCTAATAAACTCAATGGAACCGGCCATCAATATACTTAAAATAACAATATGAACTTCTTCATAGTGGATAATATAATGGAGGAAAATTAAATTTAAGTCCTTATCATCTCAAAACATTACATGCAAGTCCTATTCTTTCCCAAAATTTCATCTTAGCATTTAAGTTATTTCCTCAAGCAACTTAACACACAAGTCCTTCACATTAAGGATTATTTGTGAAGGCTCCCCATTCCATGTTATTTATAATTCGGTTTACTCTAATTAATTACTAAATTATTATCACACTTTAGAGGTGGTCTTTACAATATACGTATGTATATATAATATATGTAGGGGACCTTGATAGCCCTTACAGCCTTGTGCCAAGGAAATCTGCTGAACATGCTCAAGTCCGCTGCTCTGCTAGGCCCCATCGCGTACATGGATCAAGTGAACTCTCCCCTTGCACGTAGTGCAGCTGATTCATTCATTGCCGATGTAAGTGCATATATATGTAGATCAAATTACATGAACGCTTAATTTAGATATATATATGGGGGAGGCCATGAGATTCTTACTGGTATTAATTTATAATTTGTTCTTCATTTGTGATTTGCCAGGCTATTTATTGGTTGGGCCTTGATCAGTTTGATCCAAATGGGTAATATATATAACAATTAATAATGCGTGTCAAATTCCTCAAATATAGTTAATTTCTAAAAATGTATGTATATATATATATGTATGTGTATATATTAATGGTTTTCCACAAATATATGGACTCAGGGAAGCAGTGCACAACTTTCTCACAAAGCTCTGCAAGGAACCTAGTCTTGTGAACTGCTTTGATCTGATGACATCCTTCACAGGTAATTAATTAAAGCATGCACTTAATTGCTCGATGATCATCGACTAGCTAGTTAGCTAGATACTTGAACCTTGTCATTCATATATATATATATATATATATATATATATATATATATATATCCATGTATCATTGCATGGATTTGTGTGCACCGAATTGAATTGAATCCCCTCGATCGTGACACTGATTCAATTCAGGTCCCAACTGCTGCCTCAACTCCTCAGCTGTTGAAGTTTTCCTGGACCATGAGCCACAATCCACTGCAACCAAGAACATGGTTCACTTGTCTCAGAGTGAGCTTCCACTTAATTAATTTCTCCATTTATCTCTTTAATTAGAGTAAGTAATTAACAAGGAGAATTAACTAATTAGTAATTAATATGTACATATATGTATGTATGGTTTGATCAATATTAGTGATCCGAAGAGGCACAGTGACTGAGTATGACTACGATGACGCCCTGGAGAACATGAAACACTACGGACAGAGTAGCCCTCCGGCGTACAACATATCAAGCATCCCGAGTGATGTTCCTCTCTTCTTCGGTTATGGAGGCCAGGACAAGCTCGCCGATGTCAAAGACGTGGAGCACTTGTTGCAGAGCATCCAACCCCACGATGATGACAAGTTGACTCTTCACTATCTCGCTGACTATTCACATGCGGACTTGGTCATGGCTGTCAACGCTAAGCAGGCCCTCTATGATCCTATCTTGGCCTTCTTCAATCTCCACTCTTAATTAGATATTTCATAATAATTATTACATAGGCTTTGCTTAATTTGTAAGAAAAATTTAATTTCTTGTAATTTTTGAATTCGCATGTGAGGTTTTCAATGCATATATGTTACTATTTGAAAATTTGTAATATTTTCATCTCTGTACGTACGTAGTTCGGTAGTTGTTTCAGAGCCAGATGGAAAAAACATGCACTGGCAGTAACCTATGAAACTTCGAAGAAGTCAATTGCATGGGATGGGAATTGGGGATCCAACAGTTATTACTGCTCCCCTTCCTATGGTGCTCCTTGCTTATAGTTCGGTATTATTATTATTATTATTTTATTTAATAAATATGAGTTAGTCACTGAAAGTACACTGTAGATGTGATTAAATTAAACTCTCAGATATATATATTTTTTAAAAAGTTGGTGTTTATAGTTCTGTATTAAAGTTTCGATTACAAAAATTTTCATTTTGTTATATATATATATATTAGAAATATGATTTTTTTTAAATGAATATTTTATTTAAAATAAATAAAATGGGGATGACGTGGCAAGCTTGTGGGAATGGAGGTGGTTGGGTTTGCAGTGGGCGCTAGCTCATGGTCTGCTCCATTGAACACCGAATACAACACAAGGGCATTGGTTCCCGGTCCCTTTCGTTTCTAGGTTTTCGTTTTCTCGGAAACCATGAGAGCTCGCGTCGTCGTCTTCCCGATCAAGGGGCGGACTTGGTGCTTTGCTCGAACCCTCGACCCTCCTTCAGGCCCCCATCCCTCCTCCTCTTCGCCTCCTCTTTCATGGAAGGATCTCTGGACCACCATCAGCTCCGGCGGAAGACCCGCACGCGAGAACGCCGAGGTCCTCGTTGATTTCGTCGCCGATAAGGTCCGTCGCATTAAATAAACCAAAGCATCCATAACCTTCGCACACCTCACTCTTTCTCCTACGATTCTCTCTTTGTTGATTTTATTTTATTGGTTTTAGATGAATAGAGGCTGGAGTGCGCTTGAGAAGGCTCCTCCGGGGACTGTGAAGAGTAAAATCCACAGGTTTTTGATATGTAGCATTGGAGCTTTCATTATTTGAACAAAGGTGGGATTTTGTTCATACTCTTTGTTGGTGTCATTTCGATTTATGTGGAGGTTTTTGGTGTTGCAGCTTGGGATTGAAGTTGCTGTCGAGGGTGAAGCCATCAGAGATATTTTTGAAGTCTGTTTCTAAGGACATTACCAAGCTGGAGATTACTTACCCTGCCAGGTTTATCAATACTGGGCCAACATTTAAATGTTTCAACTGCTTGTTATTTACTCTTTATTTATTTATTTATATCAAAATCTTTATCGCTAAGTTATTTAGGATGTAGTTGAAGATAAACATGCTTCAACAAATCAATCAAGATTAAACTCTGAATGCCACAAACTCACATAAAAATTCTGCATTTACTCCAAATACAAACCGCCTGACATTGGCTCATTGCTGCAATTTATGCAGAACAAGGAACAATTTTAGTTTTATGAGCCTTCAAAAAAGGATAAGACCCCTACTTTTAGTTGTTTTTTAAAAAAAAAAACAAAATGTGCTAGCTATTTTTAAATTTGTTCATCTCTGAACTTCCTTTTTCTTATTGATACACACTATATTGTGTTGATAACTTAAATAGGGCCTCAATCATGTTGTTATGAAACAGTTGTTTTGTTGTTATTTGTGTTCCCAAGCAGAATGAAATTTTGTTACCTTTCCCTAAACTGCTGAAGGCACATATTCGGATATCTATCTATATGGAGTAAATCGGTTATAGATAATTTTAATTTTAAAAAATTAAAAAAAAAAGAAAATTAGATTCATACTTTCAAATTTTTAGAATTTTGGATTTTTTTAATTTTAAAAATCATAACAACTATTTGAAATGATATGTTTTAAACCAATGGTTGTTAACTGACGCAAGTTATGATTATACTGTGTAATTATTGTTTTACATATTGTTTTTATGAAAGTCGTTAGCAGTATGAGGGGTATTTGTTATTATATAACTATTATTTTTTAAAAAGTCACGAGGGCCATTTGTCAGTATTCTACTGAAGATGATTTAATTTATTGCACCCATCAAGATCTTAAATACATGAACAAAGGAAGTGATATTGACCTCTTGGATTGACTGTGTCACAGTAGAATATATGTTTCTCACCTGTTTGAGCTGAACCTTTAGACCCTTGGCCACTTTTTGTCCATGCCATTTGAAGTCAAAGCATGCCTTTCAAATCCTTATCCTTCCCCTCCATATATGACCAAATAACCACAAAATGAGTCCTGTCCTTACCGGTCTAGCTTCCAAACAGATGCCTTGGGCTGGGTCAGGAGAACTGGATTCTTGATAACTGTTTTGTAGTGATTTTTTCTTTAAGATTATGAAGGACCCAATATATATTCATCTTTTTGCTCAAACTGTGCCTTTCTTTCTGATTTAGCGTGGTAAAGCTTCTTTCCAGTATCAATATCCCCTTCATTTTTGTATGCCTTTATCCATAATCTTTTGGTTCACATCGCTTTCTCAAGATAAAATCTTGATTTTATCTAATTTTTCTTTCATCTTACTTTCTGGACATTAAACCACAGTTTAAACCCCCGCCTTGTGCGCCGAAGGCTCCGGCACATAGCTATCAGGTAAAGTTATTCTGTATGCTAATGATTTCACCATGTAAAAGTCATATAATCTTACTTTATACACATTTTCTTTTGTGGTGAACAATGTGGGGAGGCAGGGGATCCGCAATTCATAAGAAATATTTCTATGGTTCAATTTCTTTGGTTCCACTTACCTCAGCATTCAGTGTAAGTGTATATTTAATCCATAGACTTTTCCTGGTTATTTCAGTTTTAAATGACTTGAAATAATTTCATTATCATGCCGAGCATTTTATTTTGTACTAGATTATTGTTAGTGTTTATCTTGCCATTTTTTTAACACTTTATATAAATCTTATGTATTTATGTTAATGAAGTCAGATTTCTTTGATTGGCTTAAACGATGAATGTATCTTGTTATGAGTTTGTCAAATAGGCTCATGTTTCAAGAGTTTGAAAAGGAGGGAACTTGTTCTACTTTATTTCATGTCTTCTGCTATTATGGCAAACTTAGGAATGGCTTTCCCTATTATCTCTTGACTACTTTATGCAAATTATTTACAATAAGGAGCAGCATTGTTTTAAATTATTCTTGAATATATAATATGAGATACTCAACTATTTGATTTACTCTTTTGGAATTTGATCATCAAAGATATTACTCAGATCTTGATTCATTTAATAATTCTGGCATCCATCTAGGTCTTGCCTTTGCCTAACATTCCATTCTTTTGGACCTTGTTCCGTGCATATTCAAATTGGAGAGCGCTCAAGGTATGTCTAATTTGAGCATGCTCATTGTTGCACATCTAGTCAATGCCTCAATTTTTAACATCATGACTTCAGTGTTACTAAAAGCCTGAATTTGTTATGTTGTTGATGTAATGAAAGTGCCATTACCATGTTTATGTTGCATATTCAATAAGCATAGTTTGAACTGCATGAGAAAATAATAGATGATTTATTTTCTGCAAATTGAAACAACATGCTAATTCTAACTCGTGTAATAGGAATAATATTTTCACTCCAATGTTTTTGTTATGTTTCATTAATTAACTCAACTTTGTTATCAAGTAAATTATTCATTTCTTTCTTTGCTTTTGGTCTTTATTTTATATAACTGATTGCACTTTCTTTTAGAGCAGTTGCTTGTCATGTTTTCATGGATCAAGGTGCTTGATAAATAAATGGGCCTTGGTGAAGGTTCAAATATAAAGTTTACTAATGAGGACATGCAATTCATGATTACTTTTTGAATTTACTTTTTGAACAATTTAATATATTCTAATTGGTGGGGAACTTATCCCACAATGACTACAATGTCTGCTGCTACTCCTACCACTACTAGTATAGTACCTGGACTGTGATTTTACTATGACTACTGCTTTAACTACTACTACAGCGATATGATCTTGAGCACTGAAGATCTTTGGGCATTAGCTGAAACATTCTGCTTGTTTGTAATGTTTTGCACATTTTATCTTTGTTCGTCTGTTACTTTCTTTTCAGGGAAGCGAGCGGCTTCTACTATTAGCTTCGGACTGCCCGAGTTTATGGAATTCACTTACTAACAAGGAGGAGTTGGATGATGTGAAACATCCGCTCAGAAATGCACCTCATCCTCCATTGGTATGGTTTTCTGTATTCTTGAATACATTACTGGTAATTCAGCTTGTGGAGATTGCCTATAGACAACTTTTTGGGCTTCTTTGAATTACCTTACATGCAGCCTCACAGTTCTGCATGTCTGGACTGCTTTGAATGCAAATGTGAAGTATGGAACTTTAGTCCTGTAATCCAATGATTAATTAAATGTATAAAATAATAAAGTGCTAGTAGTAGGTGATCAATTTTTGGTTATTTATTTATTTGTGATTTTGATCTTCCTGTCAAAATGATTTGCCCTTGCCTTGTTTAATTCTGTATTCTCTTTCTTGAAAAAGGTTTTGCAGCCATCTGATGATCTTGAGAAAGTGCTGACCATTGAAGAGGATGAGGATAGTGTTAGTAATGAAGCCATTTCTAAAATATGTGAGAGATATCATCTGGACAAGAATGATGTTATAAAGTATCGGAGGTCTTCCTAGTTTTTGGTATATAGGAGTTACCAAGAGCTTCGAAGATGAAAGTGTTCTACTGTTGAATGCCAAGTCACATCCATGGCTAACCTCAGTTTTATTTGTTTTTTGTTTTTTTTTTTTTTTTGACAGGAAGTGATGCATAACAGAGAGTTTGTTATGGCTAATCTCAGTTGATGAGGGTGGAGGGACTAGACTAGTGAGCCATAACAGAGAGTGATGCAATTGCAATGCTCCAAATTTTGCTTATTACTATGATTTCTGATTTCTTTTAATACTTGTATGGCCAAAATCTGGTGCAGTAGCCTCTCTATTCCAAACATCAATTTTTATATCTTTTTTATTCATAAATACCAGCCAAGTTTCAGCTCAATAACTATACATAAACATCTTCATTTTCATTCTTGTGGCCTTGCATCGATTCTTTCGAGGTGGAAACCAAAATTCATCTTAATTTTAAAACGTGTATGTGTGTGTTTTTATTATTATTTTGGGATTTTTTGGAAAACTTTTGATGAAAAAATTATATGATTTTGTTGTGATGAGGTGGTTTTTTTTTTAATAGAAGTAATTTACAGGATTCACAGATTCTACCGGCTGATTTTATTAAATTTTTATATTCAAAACTAAATCAAAACTGACATTAAAATTTATATAATTTGAAATCATTTTTCCTAAACCATCCATCCTCCTAATCAGAAAACTCTCAAAACCTTTGATGGGATGAAAACAAATTTTTTAAATCTTATCCACTGGAAGCTCTCAAAAAGAACTGAATTGGTTAATTGGTGAAAAGATCATGTAAGAGATTAGAATAAAATTTCATGAATATCTCTGCATATTATTAGATTTTTAAAATCCTCGGTTTAATTTAGTAGTCATTTTTTTGGACTGTTTAAATGTTTAAATTTTGGTAACAACTATCAATTAAGGATTTCTTTTAATATTATAAAATTTGGTGACTATTATTTATTTTCTCTACTCTACTACTCTCCCCGACGAAATCGGCAACTCCAATTCCTGCCGTGCTTCCACGAAGTTTCCTTCTTTTGCATTCTTGGAATCACATTGATTGTGAGAGAGAGAGAGAGAGATCCATCCTCTATTTCCATCCCCATCATCGTCCAATGTTCATGACCGGAACCATGATCCTTTGATAGATTATAGATAGGAAGGGCCAGGCATTGCTTGCATCTCGGTCAACACCAATCCCACAAGGACAACCACCAACCAACAATCATCCTTTTTTCCTCTCTTCCTTCTCTTCTTCTCTCCCTCTTTACTTTCTGGGAAGCTCCCCCGCTTCCGCAGCAAAAGCCTCGACACGTATAAAAGCCGAGCCTCTCCTTCTTCCTTTCCCTTTCCCTTTCTTCTTTCCCTTTCCTTCTCTTCACTTCCAACCTCCGTAAGTTTTTCAATCAATCTCTCTCCTTTTCATTGGGACGCTGCTTCTGTTCTGTGGATAGAAAATTTGGAAAAAAGAAGAAGAAGAAGACATCTTTGAATGGCATACTGGCTACACATCTGAATTTCTTCTCGGTATTTAGTCTTAACGCATGTTTGTTTTCCATCTTCATCACAGTGATGCATACTCTCCCGATCCGTTCATGCTGGAAAGCTTGCTCCTTTTTTGAAAAAAATGAAGGAATTTTATAGCTTTATCTTGATTAGATGAGAGAATTGGCATGCTAATCAAGGTAGCCAATTGTTCTCCCTTTTTTCTTGGGGTGTTGCTTCTTAGGAAAAAGGACAGCTCTTGGAGGGATTCTTGGTATTTATGCTGATTTTCACATCGATCTATGATCCCTAGATCCGCTTATGCTGGAAAGTTTGCACTTCTTTTTTCTTGAAAAAACAATCAGATTTTATGCTTTTATTTTGACTTGATGAGAGAATTCTCCAATTAATTTCCTAATGGGAGTTCATGTTGTTATTCAGATCCACACTGTGCCTAATGGCTTGTTTGAATCACTATAACTGATGCTTTAAACGTTGAGATTTGGATCCTTATTGATCAATGTAATTTGTAGTTTTTTGAACATTTGATCTGTCATGAACTTGAGGTTCTAAAAGATTAAATGGTTTTTATCCATTCTTCTGTATATTCAAGCTTGAGCAAGCTTGGAATTTATGATTTCTCATGTCTTTTTCTTGTACCAAAATATTCCTTCTTGATTTTTGGCTTTGGCTGTCTATTTGAAATGGTTCTCTTAATTACTCTATGCAAGCAAATCTGTCATTGGTGTTGTAATGGCTTTCTTGATTATTATTGCTTGCTTCCTTTGTGTTAGCCAATTACAGTTTTTTATTTTATTTTGTTTTATACTATCCATTTGCAGATGATACCGATGGATGAGAAGTCTGATGATTTTGAAGTGGAGATGGCAACCCTTGTTAAATCATCACCAGTTTTAATGAAGTCACAGAATATGGGAACTTGTCACATTGGATCGTTTGTAGATTTTTCTCAGCCATGTTCCCTTAGCAGAGTAGTCCAGAGGATATTTAAGAGTATTCGTATCGTTATATTCCAGGCGAAGATCAATTTGTTGCTACCTTTTGGACCTTTAGCAATCATACTACACTATCTCACTGAAAAGCATGTAAGTCCAATTAATGTTGCTTATTTACTGTTTGTACAGCAATAGATGGATGTTTGCATGTGTTTTGGTTGCTGTTTATCAGTGAAAACTGCTTATTTCTTATATTCTTAATCATAAAACTCAGCAAGCTTCTGGCACTTTTTCTAAAAATAAACACCAATCATACCGTGTCTTTTGTCTTGTTGCCATTCAGTGTAGAACCTTTCTGCTACAAACTGTCTTTCTTCTAGGTTTATGTATTTTAAAGCTTGTGTTTTAATATGTGAGTATTCAACTGGCAGGGTTTGGTTTTCTTCTTCAGCTTGGTAGGCATAATACCTTTAGCTGAGCGGTTAGGCTACGCAACAGAGTAAGTACTGCATTAATGCAATTCTGCTTCTGTTATAACTTTCCTATTTTTATTTGCTTCTGAGTTGTTAGTGTGCTGATTGGTATGCTTTTCATTCTTATGTACAGACAGCTTGCCTTGTACACTGGCCCTACAGGTACATTTCTTTCTCAAAAAACATAATTTTTCTTCACACACTTAAAATAAGATTTTCTTTTTATGGTGTAGATGTTGCAACTCTCACCATAGTTATGGTGTAGATGTTGCGATTTTCATCTTAGCAATCAAGTTTCTTTTTATTGTGATTTTTGCTGCCAATGAACTTCACAATCACAACATCTAAATGCAGTTGGCGGCCTTCTAAATGCTACATTTGGGAATGCAACGGAGATGATAATATCTCTCTATGCACTAGAAAATGGAATGATACGCGTCGTCCAGCAATCATTGTTGGGTTCTATTTTATCAAATATGCTCTTGGTTCTGGGCTGCGCTTTCTTCTCTGGTGGGATTGTTCACTACAATAAAGTTCAAGTCTTCAACAAGGTGATTTTCCTGAACAATGCATGGGCTTAGGCACAATATCATTTGACAGTCATCTTTTTGTGTTGCAACCTCTAATGTATTACAATTAAAGACTCATTCATTTATGACAGGCATCTGCTGTGGTAAATTCAGGATTGTTGCTGATGGCTGTCATGGGTCTCATGTTTCCAGCTGTGCTTCACTTCACACATTCAGAGGTGCAATATGGAGAGTCTGAAGTGGCCCTCTCACGCTTCAGCAGCTGCATCATGCTAGTGGCTTATGCTAGCTATCTGTTTTTTCAGTTGAGGAGTCACCATAATGTTTATAATCCGATCGATGAAGTGAGATATCTAACTGACATCAAATTCTTTGAGTTCACTTGTGTGTTTGCTGACTAGAATCATTGGTTTGTTGACCAGCCAATTGTTTAGAAGAATTACCTATCTAGTGAAATAAATTGTAGATACTTCGTATTAAGTTACCTATATGACACTGCTCATGCCTCTTGGTTTGTTTGTGCGTATCCGTTCCAGTTATATTCTCATAAATATATCATCTTTAAACTATGCTTCATCCATTTGGTATGCATAAAATGTAGGAAGAGGGAAATAATGATGAGGACTCTGATGAGGAAGAGGCTCCAGAGATAACTCAATGGGAGGCCATAACATGGCTTGCTGTTTTAACAACCTGGGTGTCCATTCTCTCTGGATACCTTGTTGATGCTATACAGGTAACACATGTTTCAATTCTCTGCCCCCTGGAGTTTCCCTTATCATGCATACTACGCATCCATTTTTCCTGGGTATTGCAGAACTATTTGAATTTAAGTAATTGTGAAGCCAACTTTTCTATTGAGATATTTTAGTGAAATCTCATCGAACTTCTGGCATCTGATTATTTGCTGATTCTTGTAACAGGGAGCTTCAGAATCATTGAACCTGCCAGTGGCTTTTATCAGTGTTGTTTTGCTTCCTATTGTTGGAAATGCTGCTGAACATGCCAGTGCAATTATGTTTGCAATGAAAAACAAGCTTGTATGTTGCTTTGGCAAACTCATTTATTTATTCAATTGCATAACTTTTAAGTTGCATATCTAATTTTCCTCTATTTTGCAGGACATCACTTTGGGGGTTGCAATTGGATCATCTACGCAGATATCAATGTTTGTGGTAATTTTTAGAAGTCAGAACCCATTTTGTATCGTCTTTTACTATAAGAAGTTTGTTTGAAGATAAAGCTCTAATTACAGGAAGGATTTGTATGTCAGTCTGATGATTGAATATTCTGCATGCTTTAGAGAATCAACACCACTTTTATTGGGCTAAATCACTAACTCATGCTCCCATAGATCTTTCTCCATGCTTGATCTTCCTTGAAGACTGAAAAAGTAATATGCGAGACTAAAAAAATTATAGGGGACAAGAACAGGGACTTGCATGTCAATATATTTATTGATGCCACCATTTGAAATTCAATTAAGAATATCATCGCTTGTTACTCTCATGCATCGAATTTAATATTTAATATTCATGCGGCTGCCATTGCAGATTCCCTTCTGCGTTGTTGTTGGATGGATTATGGGGAAAAAGATGGATCTGAACTTCCAATTATTTGAGACAGCCACTCTCTTTATAACAGTGTTGGTTGTGGCGTTCATGCTACAGGTTTTGTTCTCAAAGTTTAAAACTTCAGAATGATACTCAAAAGTGCAACCTTCAGAAGCCTTTCTTTTTATGTTGCATTTTAGCAAATGATTTTGTTTATTTTGCAGGAAGGCACAGCGAACTATTTCAAGGGATTAATGCTTATTCTATGCTATCTTATAGTTGCTGCTAGTTTCTTTGTACATGTTGATCCTGCAGCCAGTAAGTTGTGGTAGCATGCATATGAGAATATTTTTTCAGTAGCTAAAAGCTCAACCATTCCAACTTTAGTGTTTATCACATCACATCTTTCTGGTTTCTTCATCGCAGGTGACGGTTAAAGGTCGTGCCAGCAAGTACTTGGGCTCAGCAGTGCCAGCAAGCATTCTGATTTCTTGCATCCATAAGAACCAGGGACTTGATAGAATTATGAGATTTGCTTACCTTACCAGTCTCTTAAGGTGCAGAAGCAGCATCTGACCCGGTGGTTATCTTATGATTCTCAGGGACAATTAAAAAGGTTCATGCATGATGAGTATATAATGAAAAGGATGTACTATATTACCATACGAAAGCAAGCACACAATTCAAAAGATATGAAGATTTTTAAAGAAATGCTTCAGTATTGAGCAAGTTTGATTTTGTTTGTCCTTTTTCTCGTCCTTTACATTTGAAACTTGCGGATTCCAAACAGATTTGTGGGCAGCTGATCACTTAATTATTGTATTTTTTTTTTTTTTTTGTTAAATTGGCTCATTGCTGAATGAGAAAATCAAAAGTGGTTTGTTTCTTAGCTGGTATCTCATGTTGGTACTTCATTTGTGTGTATTGAATCTGAACTAGCCTACTAGTCCTAGTTTCTACTTGCTTGCAAGAAGACTTTGAAAATTTATCATTTAAAAATGTAATGGTAGTTCTTGAAAGCATTCACAAGGGCTGCAAATCCTTTAATGTAGTCAGGATCATTATTGTTGTTATTATTATTATTATTATTATTATTATTATGTCTTGTTTTCACTATATAGGTCTAAGGATTAATTGAATAGCATGGTTTGCTGAACCACCATTGATTTTTCTTGATAGCTTAGAAATCCCGGGCTTTTATTTTCCAGGCAAATTTCAAGGAAACTCTGAGCCAAATGGCAACGTCTGACATTTATTTTTTGATTTTTTTGGCGGGGTTCTCAAAGCTGTTGTAGCCTCATGTATGCATTGTTTACTAAGGACTCAAGTTTGTCTGATGTTATCAGATTACAAGACGTGCAATTACATGGAAATAATCTTATATTACCCAAGGCATCTTGGTTCTTTTCACCAATCAACTCTGGAGTTTCCTTCAGACAAGGACATGCTGAAGAGCAACAAGAACAACAGCCAAGTGGTTGCACTTTTAAATAAGTAAAATGTGGTTCATCCACCCTTTTCAAGATAAAAACTAAAATAAGTAAATAAGAAAAATTTGTGTCCTCTGTTGCTTTGTTTCTGTGAGCCTTTGCCACTCTAGTAAAAACAGCAAACAAGAAGACAGAGAACCGTCTAAAAGATTAAGGCTTTACTGGGGTATCATAGAACAATTAATCCATTCCATTGTTGCAGGATGGAGAATATTCTCTTTTAGTTGTAAAAGAATCAATATACTTAAATTGAGTGTGGAAGCCTCAGAAGTCACAATATAAGAGGGAGCGTGAAACTCAAAACAGGCCAGGCCAGGCCAGGCCGGCCTCTTGTCGACTACTTAAAACGCGTGGCTCTTTCTTTATCAATCAGTCAGTCAGTATATTTATATTCTTCACAAGTGCGTTTCTGTTAAGTTTCTGTATTTCTCCTCTCGGTCAGCCTTAATTGGCACGATCCATTGGAGTTGGAGCCTTGGAGGTACGTGACTCACAACTCAATTCTCTCTTCTTTTTATGGCTTGATATTTTCTTCTGTTTTAGTCCGCCGTTCTCATGTCATGCACTGGATGCCCGCTCTTCTGTCTCGTATGGTAGGCTGCAGGGGATGCTGAGAGTTGTTCACTACGGGTGCATGTAATGGTTTTTTCTTCGAGTAGCTAGGGGAAGGAGTATCACTTCTTGTGCTCTGATCATGGCTAACTCTTTCAGCGACTTCACTGTGGCAACTTCTTGGAAAGAGGGTGCATTTTTGGAATCCTGTGAACATCATGATGATGATGACAATACATGCTGCGACCACTCCATGGATTTTCATCTGCAAGATTTGAGCTTGGATTTTCTCCCAGCCAACTTGACTTCCCCTAGTAGTTATCTCTCAGCTTCACCATTCCTAGAATTAGAAACACACCCACTTCCACTTGATCGAGATTGCCTGGACGTCGTCCTTCCTCATGAACATGGTACTAGTACTACTCATGTTAACGAGTTCAACCTTGAGTTTCAAGGGGAAATCTCAGTTAATCATGACTTCAACCTTCAAGCTGCTGCGATGGATATTAATGTTGATATCTCACTTGATGACTTCCATCTTGAGCCTGCAATTAATGACGCTGTCCACAGGGAATCTGACAATATGAATCATAATATTGTTGTTGCCATTGCTGGAGAACCCCATCAAAATGTGAGTCTGTTGGACACTCAAGCCAGTTCAATGGGGCTACAACTTGGTCCATCTTTGGATGTACAGCTTCAATTGTCTGCAACTGAAATCAGTAACAAGACTACAAGGATGCGATGGACACAGGAATTACACGATCTCTTTGTGCAAGCTGTTGATGATTTGGGAGGTCCTGAGAGTGAGTATACAAAATATATAACTTAATTTTATGATGAATTTAAAAATAAAATAAAAAGAAACTGATAAAACTCGATTCAGAAATTGTTCTGCTTTTGAACATCTCCAATGCAGGAGCAACTCCTAAAAGCATTCTGATTATTATGGGTGTAGAGGGATTAACTATGTGCCAAGTTAAAAGCCACTTGCAGGTAAAATCATTTTATTCTCTTTGAAATTGAAATTCAATGTCAAATTACATAAATCTCAAATCTACTAATTATAATCTTAATTTCCTGCAGAAATACCGCCTCGCAAGGTTTCAAGCACAGGCCCAAGAAGGTAAAAATGTATAAATTACACAAAAGCAAATTTGATGTACACACGGAGTTTAGAATCTGGTCCCAACCAGTTTTTGTGAATAGAATTCATTTATTTATTTTTTATAATAGTTTTTCATGAATATGAATACAATTATTTAATTATGTGCTAGCTGGTTTATTTCTCTGTGCTTGTCTTAATGCTTAGATACTACTTGTTGACCACTATATTACACCAACCAAAGTCTTTGAAATTGGAATTCCCTTGCAATGACTTGGAATCGATCCTTATTTTCAGCTCAGAAGCCTCCTTGTTCGGAAGGAAGGAAAAAGACTCAGTCCGAAAAGTGCAGCTGTCCAACTGAACTGTATCTACTAATTTTGCTACTTGTTTTCCTACTTTTGTTGGACGAAGACACTGCATGCCATTGTGCTATACTCCATATTACTTTTGTTTTATAAATCATTCTTTATTACTGGTAATTTAGTCATAAACCATTTGGTAAAAATCTTGTTAAATGATGCCAATCACCATAATTCTTTTTGATCAACAGGTTGATGAAAGAAACAGATACACTGCACATGCAATTGGAGCTTCAAAAGAGACTTCACTACCAGCTCACAGTCTCTCTCTCCACCTCTTTCTTATATATTTCTTTCTGTTTCCCCTGCTTGTGTGTGAGTGAGAGAATATTTGTTTGACTTTGACATGTTTACCTGAAAATCTATACGGTTTGATTTCATGCCGCTACTAATTGTTGCCATTAGATATCATTGCTTATGAGAAGGAAATTCATGTTTGAATATTCACTTTGCATGGTTTGGGTTCATTCTCCGTCAAAGCTTGTCCTTCTCCTGGTGTCAACCTGTTTACTACTCATTTTGTCTCGTGATCAGGCTCTACGGGAATTACAGATACAAACCGAAGAAAATGGTCGCAGGCTGCAGGAGTTTATAGAAAACCAGAGAGAGGCTTTCATGATGGTAACAAAATCAATTTCATCCAGCCGTGTTGCAGGTGAAACTCCTTTGGTTGAAAAACCATCAGCATTGGTTAACCTCGAGCATTCCACTGGCTCTCTTGATGTTATAGATGTAAACTCAGACACGGAGGAGGCTTTTCCATCCCACAAAAGAGCCAGGCTTGATCATCCCAAGACCATGAAATTTAGAGGCAAAAACTGCAAGGTAGCTTTGAATAATAGTAAAGTTTAGTTTATGACAGACTGTCTACATATATTTTGCCAACAAGATTCTTTGTCTGTTTTTTTTTTCTTTTTGTTTAAGGATGTAAATTTGATTTCATGTGTACAATGATTTGTAAAAATAAAAAAGAAGTAAATCAATTTTCACATGAAAAATTCACACACTCATCCCTTTTTACAAGTGGAAGTTGAGAATTCGAACACACATGATTTTTAATAACTGGTTATATTTATTAAAATAAATAAATTTAAAAAATTAATAATTGTTTTATAAACAATTTTGATGCTGCTAGAAAATTTGCGATATAATCTTATTGTTGTATTTGTTTTCAAAAAATAAAATAACTATAAAAATTATTATTGTTATTATTTTATTAACATTAAATTGAGGAGGTGGGGAAATGGAAAACACACCAAGATGCTTAGTAAGAAAAATAAGAAATAAGGTAAATTTTAAAAATAAAATCAAGAGAAATATGTAATTATATAAATAAATAGATAAGGAATTGAAGTTTCCTTGTTTTTGGGCTAAACTTTTGGGTTGTTGGAAATTTGTAACAAAGTGGTCCACAGGAAAAAGAATCTCAATCTCCTCATTTGGATTTGGTTATCAAACAAAAAAAATTATAAAAAAAAGAAAAAAATGAAAAAAAAAAACGTGAATCATGTTGTTGGCATGCGAGATCAAGTAGTTGGTGCGAGGGTGAGAGTGGGTGAATTATGTCATGGGACTTGGTTAATGCATCTAAAGATGCATGTATTGTTTAGGAAAATGTGTTTATTTATGAAGAGTTGTTTTGATATATATAAAGGTAATTAATATGGGTAGCAGCTAGTAATAATAAGTAAGAGTGGAACAATATTATATTGTGTTTGGATCAAATACTGGGTACCAATCCCGAGACAACCCTAATTTATACTCCGAGACTCAGATGAGCGGTAAGGACTGGCCGCCTCTTCCCAAAAATAGTCACCAGGAAGGAAGGGAGAAAAGAAAGGAAGGGAAGGAAGATGGATCGGGCGCTAACCTTAGCAGAGCAGTCGTACCTTATCACTATGACGCGGGAGGAAGTGGAAAGGAGCCAAATGAGCTCAGATCACCCAGGAATGTTCAAGTGGAAACCAGAATAGATCCAAGCCTTATCTCATCCTTAGATGAAGGTAAGGGTCTGGCTATCAAAGATAATGATTCCTTGAAGAGTACTGGCCCTCATATTGGAAGGCACAATCAATTGGTGGACAGAATAGTACTAGCCTTTGAGGCTAAAAAACAGGCGCCAAAAGGAGATCAATTGATGCTTGATGCTCCAGAAGCAAATGAAACAAGCCAAGTCTTCTCCGATGAAGACATGCCTTTAGCACAGCTACAGAAAGAGGCCAAATTGGAGGCCATGGCAAGAAGAGAGAAGGTCAAGGAAGGCTCCTGTGCCAAGAAGGGGCGAGTGGAAGACCTGTAATTTGAGAACAGGAATCCTCAATTAGGAGTATCTCTAAACTTTGTCTACTTGTGTTGATTTGTACTAATTATGGAGTCAATCAAATTAATCTGTTGGAATTGCAGGGGTGCATCTAATACTTCAACTATTAATAGGATCAAATCTATTATCAAGATGAATCAACCTGACTTGGTGTGCCTAGTAGAAACCAGGACAGACACTAATCGGGCTTACAAATTTTGCAAGAAATTTGCGAAAAGTTGGCACTGGGCCGCAATCCCTGCACAAGGAATGTCGGGAGGGATTATAACTCTATAGAAACACAACATTGGTCTGGTAACTCCTCTCGCTATCTCCAGATACTTTCTTCATTTAGTGATCTCATCTGATATTCCTAAAGAATGGGTTTTAATTGTAGTTTACAATTCTCAAAGCATTCAACTACAAAAATCACACTGGCTTGAGCTAAAAACTTTTTCATCTTTAGAGATACCATGGATTTTAGTTGGTGATTTTAGTACTATTAGGAACTCTAATGAACACAGGGCGGGTGGATTTGATCATTATTCACTGAAATCAAAATGCTTTAATGATTTCATTGTTGAGAATCACCTTTTTGACTTGGGTTTTATTGGCTCTCCTTTTACATGGTGTAACAACCAATTAGGATTAGCCAGAAGATGGGCAAGATTGGATCGAGCACTAGCCAATAATTCTTGGCTTACTAAATTTGACTCCTACTTTAACAAACATTTGTCTAGGACAACATCAGATCATTCTCCTTTGTTCCTAAATGTTAGATTTTTTTCCCATCAAAAGCAAAAGGTATTCAAATTTGATAATTTTTGGTTTGAGTATGATAATTGTCACTTGAATGTAGGCAGAGCATGGAGCATCAAACCCAATTCTAATCCTATGCATGCTTTTAATCATAATATATCTAGAACTAGAACCTTTTTGTGTAAATGGAAGGCTAAGGAACTTACTCCTTTGGAAAAACACATCAGCCAAGTAGAGGAAGAAATTCAACACTTACAAGCTATGGAAACTAATGTTGGATCTTCAGATCTTATGTGTGTAGCCCTGAGAAGCCTATACAATAAACATAATGCACTTCTTAGACAAAACTCTATAAGATGGGCTCAAAGAGCAAAATTACTATGGTTGCAACATGGGGATTTTAACACCAAGTTTTTTCATAGACAAGCAAGGATAAGAGGACATCAAAATAAAATATCAGCCTTAGTTAATGAACAGGGACAAACACTGGATAATCAAGAATCCATTGGTAATGCATTTATTGAGTTTTATACAAATTTGTGGAAGTCTAGAAATACAGATACACTTGAAAATCTTATATTAAGAATTCCTTCTGATTTGCCTACATTATCTGATCAAGATAGCTCCAATTTGGTTAAACCAGTGACACTAGCTGAAATTTTTCAAACATTAAAGAGCATGCCTAGAGGAAAAAGTCCTGGTCCTGATGGTCTAAATGTTGAGTTCTACTTATTTTATTGGGATATTGTTAAAGAACAACTTTTCAATGCAATATCATACTTTTCTCAAACGTCATATCTTCCTAAGGATTGGGGCAAAACATATGTTGTCTTGATTCCAAAGCATGACTTAGCAAATAGAGTCCAACATTTCAGACCTATTTCTTTATGTAATGTTGCATATAAAATCCTTTCAAAGATTCTTTCCAATAGGCTAAAAGGGATCCTAACTACTCTTATTGGGACTGAACAATCTGGGTTTATATCTGGGAGATCCACTTTTGATAACATTCTTGCTATTCAAGAAGTGGTGCACTCTTTAGAGCATGAGCATAAATCCCTCTCTAGGATGATCCTCAACTTGGATATAGAAAAGACATATGATGCCATGGAGTGGAAAGCCATCCTTGCCACATTGCATGTTATGAAATTTCCTGAGGCTTGGATTTCTTGGATCAGGGCATGCAAAACCTCACCTTCATTTTCCTTTCTAGTCAATGGTAAGCCAACTAAGTGGATTAGTAGCACCAGAGGCATTAGACAAGGAGATCCCATTTCCCCTTATCTCTTCCTTCTAGTGTCACAAATCCTGTCTACCATGCTAAATTATGCTATGCACTTGAATTACATCCCAGGTTTTGATAGTAGACTGTCTTGTAATTTCAATCATCTACTCTTTGTTGATGATGCATTGATCATTACTAGAGCTACCAGGGCTGTGGCCAGAAGCTGTCAATTATGCTTAGAAATTTATAACAGTTTGACAGGACAGAAAGTCAATTTCGATAAATCCTCAATCTTTTTTCCATCATGGTTTAATCATAGAGTCAGGAGTTCTATTATGGGCATTCTTGGGATGAACATTGGTACATTCCCTTTTAAGTACTTGGAAGCCTTGATTTCTCCCAAAAGAATCCCTGTTGCACAATGGAATCCACTGATCAATAGAGTAAATAGTAGACTCAAATCCTGGTGTCCAACATCAATCTCTTTGGCAGGAAGGGTCATCCTTGTAAATTCATCAGTGTTGTCCTTACCAGTCTACCCTTTGCTATGCTATCCAATTCCAGATTCTGTCCTGGATGAGATCTCTAAACTTGCTAGGAAATTCTTATGGGCAAGTGGTACTGCTGGAGGCTCATTCCATTGGATGGTCAACTACTACACTTGATCGATCTGAGGGAGGGTTAGGGATCAAGAACCTTAGAATATTTAAGATGGCCCTAATGACAAAACATATTCTAGCATTACTAAATGAGGACAATAAGTATTGGGTTCAAATTACTAAGGTAAAATATGGGACCCTGATGCCATGGGCAGAACAAAATAATAGTAGCACATCATGGTTCTACAGACAGCTCTGCAACATAACTCAGCATGTGAAAAAGCACCTTTGTATTACCAATTGTGATCCAAGTAACATTGATATGATGCAGGAACCATGGTTGTTTGATATACCAATAGCTCTCAAACCTGCTCCTATGAACATGCTAATCCCACTTGAGAATTTATCTTTACATGATCTTTTATATGATGAAAGACTTAATTTTTCATATATCACTGAATGTTTTGGCACTGCTCTGGATTGGAACAAAATTAACAGAAATATCTATATGGAAGGTCTGGAGAAGAAATGGGTCCTGTCCCATTCTGGTATGGATGGTAACATCTCCAGGGAACTATATGGGGTACTAAACAGAAAATCGTTTTCTGAGAATGAAAACTGGCATGGATGGAAACTAATCTGGCAACTCTCTACTGCCCCAAGAGTGAGAACATTTATATGGAGATTACTACACAGAAGACTTCCTACTTTAGAATACCTGTATATGATTGGCATTGGGCCTCAGGCTCTCTGCCCCTTCTGTGGTTTAGTCAGTGAAACCATTGAACACCTTATGGTATCATGTAGTTCAGCTAAAATTTGCTGGAACTATGTGATTGATTATATTGGTTGTGATCCCAACATTACTGCCAACATACTTTTGGGGAACTGGTTGGAAACCAGTGCTGAGATAGGAAACAAAAACTCTAAGCTCATTAAAGCTTTAATAGCAACTTGTGCCTGGAACATATGGAAGGCTAGGTGTGACCTTATTTTCAATCATAAAAGACATCAGTCTATTAACATTTTCTTGCAGGCTTTAAGTATGACACATGAACACTTCTTCAAATTTCAAGGAAAATTCAAGGAAGCACTCCATAGCTCAAACTATAAACAAACTCTAACAGTTATGTGTGATGCAACTTGGATTAATGAGGCCTCTATTTGTGGTGTAGGATTTGCTGTCATCAAGGGAAGGGACAATGTAACCTTGGCAGGATGTGCTGATAGGTTGGCTGAATCAAGTCTACATGCAGAGATCCAGGCAATCCAGATGATATTGGAACAATGCAACAATCTTGAATCTAAAGTTGACACCATTTTCTCTGACTGCCTTCAAGCAATCCAACTCATTACAAGTGGATCAGATGCACCTTCTGTTAATATCCAGACCAATTTGAATAACATTAAACTCCTCATGAGGGAGCAGAATGAAGTGTTGTTGAAGTATTATCCAAGGGAACTCAACCAGTTAGCTGATGCCTTAGCCAAGTCTGCACTCAGAAACCCAGGGTTATCCCTGTTCCACAGAGGAAACGACCGGCCAAGATGGCTTGAAGACATAATGTACCTTTTTGGATTAAGTTTTTGATTTGAGTCAGTTTAGCTCTCATTGTCTTTTGTATTATCTTTGAGTAACTGTCTTCAGTTACACCCTGTAAAAAAAACAATATTATATTGTGTTTATTGTAATTTCCCTCTTCCATCATTCTTTATGTTGAAATAGTTTAATATATTCTTATCTTCCTCTATGTGTAACCCTATTTTTATTTTCAATAAAGTATCAGAGCACATATAGGTTCAATCTAATGAAGAGAGTAGTATTAGAGCGCACAAGCTCAATCTAGTAAAGTGAATATTTATTCAAAATCAGGTTGGAGATCTTGTGAAGTAAAGATTCAAAACCGAGTTGGTGGTGTTGGAAAGTGAAGAAAAAAAAAAGAAAGTTTTGACAACTTCAAACAAACAAGGTGTAAGAATCTCCAGACAAAAGTACCTGTTGAGAAGATGTAAGAATCTCCAAATAGAAGTTCTTGTTAAGAAAGTGTAAGTCAAAAAAAAAAAAAAAAAACTGCACCTGAGAAGATGGAGAATATCCTCAGAACGTTTGAGAGGTTGTAAAAGACATCTCTAAAGTAATTTTAAAAAATGAAAGATGATTCACATGTAGATGTGACGATACAATATAAGTCGCTTCTAAGGGAATTACTTAAGAAGTTGTGTCTACCACTAACGATTTATAACTGCATGGTATCTTTGAATAATAGTCAAGTTTAGATTATGGTAGGCAATCTACATATACTTTGCCAACAAGTTTTTGTGTATGTTTTTTTCTTCTTCTTTAGGGATGTAAATTTGATTTCATATGTACAATGGTTTGCAAGGCTTGTTTGTTCTAGGCCTTTTTGAGGGTTTGAACCACACATGCTTTTATAATGGCTTGTTCACATTTATAAAAAAATAAAAAATAAATAAAAAATAGGCCAGAAGCAATTTTGATGTTGCTAGAGAATTTGAGATATAATCTTATTTATTGTATTTATTTAAAAAAATAAAGCACTTTTTAAAATTGTTATTAATTTTTTTATTGACAGTAAACTAGAGGAGGTAGGGAAATGAAAAACACACCAATATGTTTAGTAAGAAAAATAATAAAAAAGGTGATTTTTTTTTTTAAAAAAATATGTAACTAATATAAATAAATAAAAATGGAATTGAGTTTAAACTTTTGGGTTGTTGGAAACTTGTAATGAAAGTGGTCCTAAGGAAACAAAATCTCAATCTCTTTATTTGGATTTGGTTATCAAACAAAATAAAAAAAAAAAGAATCGTGAGAGCTGGTGAATCACGTCGTTGGTGCGAGCGGGTGAGAGTGGGTGAATCATGTCATTGGCATAAGAGCGGGTGAATCACGTCATTGGCGCTTGGGGAGAGAGAACTTTTGATTAGCTACCTTGTTCCAGACTTTTTGGAAATTAAACTTGATTCATGGAGATGAAGGGATGCCATGTATCAAGGGGTTGTTTGGTTTCCTGTATTTCAAATTACAGTGTAACTGTAATTACATGTAACTTAAATTACTGTATTTTAATTTACATCAAGGTTGTTTGGTTTATTGTAGATGAAAATGATGTATTTAATTTTTCACTGTTTGGTTTAATGTAAGTTTTTCTAGTAAAGTAAGTGGTGATGTTATCCCTATTATCCATTTTTTATATATATTGGTAAATGTAGGGGTTTTCTGCAAAATACACTTGGATTTTGGAAATTTTTGGTAAAAAATGATACAAAGTTATGTAATTTTGCTTAAAGACCCTTGTAATAATTTTGATAAATTGAGGGGGTTTTCTGCAAAATGACATTAATTTTAGTGTACATACACCCTCCAAAAAAATAAATATTATTTTTTTTATTTTTTTTGGATTTTTCTGCAAAAACATTACAAAGTTCGAGAATTTTGCAAAAAAATCCTTATAATAAATTTGGTAAATTGAGGGGTTATTTTAATCAAATGCTTTTACCGCATTTCAACTCGCGGCCAAATTGGTCGTAAGTTGAAATGCAGCAAAAGTGGCTTGAGATGTAAAACAAATTACATGTAAGTGAACCTTTTACAGCAAACCACACACCCAAAAATAAGATTTACCTGTAAAATAAGTTACTTCACAGCTACTTACATGTAACCAAACAACCCCTAAATGTAACTTGGTTAATGCATCTTTGCTCGGGTCTATGTGAAGGTAATTAATATGGAAATTTGTAAGGTTTCTAAATTACTATATATATGAGTAATGGTTAGTAATAATAATATGAGTGGAATGATATTGTATTGTGCTTATTGTAATTTCCCTCTTCTATCATTTTTATCTTGAAATATTTCAATATATTGTTATCTTCCTTTATATGTGTGTCACCATAATTATATTTTCAACAAAATAGTATTAGAGCACCAGGTTCGACCTTGTGAAATGTGTGGTATCAAACGTACGAGTTCGATTTAGTGAAGTAAAAATTTATTCAAAATTAGGTTGGTGATATTTTGAAGTGAAGAATTATTTAAAGATATGTTGGACTTTGAAGAGTCTCAACATTATCAGAGCGGAGCAAGCGCCGAGACACACCGAATCGGACTTTGAAGAGGAAATAAGAATGATGCCCACCCCCAATTGTAATGCAAGGTCCATAAATGGACTCGCAAGCCTCCACATGACAAATCATTTGAAAATTTGGCTCAACCAGGAGCAAATCTTAATAAATTATGGTTTATCCACCTTAAAAAAAATAAATGGGTGGGTGGTTTTGGAAGGTGAAGGACAACAAAAAAAAGTTTTGGAACCTCAAACAAAGGTCTATGAATTTCTAGATAGAAGTAACTGTTAAGAAGATAGAAATACATGTTGAGAAAGTGCAAGTCAAAAAAACAGGACGACACTTGAGATGATTTGTAAAGTTTGTTTGTTCTAAATTAAGTTAAAAGAAATAAATTAATTTTCACAAAAAAATTGACTAGCTCATCTCCTATCACAATGAGAGGTTGAGGGCTAAGATTGTTCATATTTATAAAAATCTTAAAAAAGTTAAAATAATAATAAAAAAATGGATCAAAAGCAATTTTGATGTTACTAGAAAAATTGAGAAATAATCTTATGTATTGTATTTGTTTTAAAAAAATAAAACAATTATAAAAAATTATTATTAATTTCTAATATTGACATTAAACTAGAGGGGGTGGGCAAATAGAAAACACATCAAGCAGTCATGGCCATATCTAGTACTTGGCATGAAAGAAACTATTGATGCTTTCGTAATAAACAATGCGTTTGCTCTAGGATTATTCAAAGGGTTGCTTTCTTATTGTTGGCTTGGTTTGAGGCCTCTACCGACACCAAGTAGCAGAAGCTGAGGCAGATGGAATCCATAGCTCGCAGATCTTTAGCTATCAACTCTGGAGGAACGCCACAAGAACCGAGGAACGTGGACGACTTTGAAGACGAGTCAACATGGAAAACTACTCAGGGGTAGTCCGTGGGGATTGTCTATGGGGCCCTACAGACGATTTTATACCAATCTATTTTTCTCTGTTTTTTGACTATTTTCAATAAATAAATGTGGTTTATCTATTTTAACAAAAAAAATGTTTATTAAGAAAAATAAGAAAAAAGTAAAATTTTAAAAATAAAATCAGCAGAAATATGTAATTAGTATAAGTAAATAAATAAATATGAAATTGAGTTTTCTATTAGACTGGTTTTGTAACCAAAGTTGTGCTCATGAAACAGAATCTCAATCTATTTGGATTTGGTTATCAAACAAAATAAAAAATAAAAAGAGAAAAAAAAAATCACGCGGTTTGGGATGGGTCCCATCCCACTAAACTTCTGATCGGCTACCTCACTCCAGACACGGTACAATATTTTATCTCACCCATTGATGCCATGTGGAGTGATCAAACCTCTAACATCCGAACCGTCAATTGGACCCACCCAGTACTAAACCCACCACCACTATAGGGCAATCTCGGCATTTAATCAGTTGGTTGCTTATACCTCGGTGAGCCTAAGGATTGTGTCACGCCCAGTACTAAACCCCCAATTCTCCCATCTCGCTCTAATTGCACGCCTATCACTCCCTCTCTCCCCTCTTGGTTTCCTCTCCTACTAGCCCTACAAGGGTTTAGGGTTCTCTTCGTCGTTCCCGCCTTCGCCTTCGCCTTCGCCGGTCGACTTCGCCTTTGCTGGCTAGGGAGTTCCTTGGAGTCCGGTCTGATTACGGGGAAGCTCCTCCACTTCCTTCTTCCGCACTAGGTTCTACCCTCCTAGCCCCTTCTCAACATATTCTGTTTTCGTTGCTCTTCTCGTTTTGGATCGTGATGTATTGTTCATCTTTGATGTTTCATTGCGGAAATCCGAAATGTCGTTGTTTTTGTTCATTTTCATTTTCGTTTTTGTTTTTTGTTTTTGGTTTTTTTTTTTTTTCTTTGGAGTTTCTTTGACCCCCTCTGCATGTGGCCTTTTTGGTATCGAAATGTTGTTTCCGTGCACAAGCTGTGGAATGTAGGCTCCTTCCGGAGTTGCATGCAAAGAATTGGCAGAAGTCAGCTGTTTATTGTTTTTCGTTTTCTTGTTTTCATTTTTCTCACTTTTTGTTGATGTTCATGGGTTTTTGATATCGAAGTTGGTTTTTGATTTTTCTGTCATCATTGAATAAATCCTACCTTATACTTCAAGCCTTTCATTCACACAAGATCAGGGAAAAGAAAGAAGGCATAATCTATCCCTTTAATCAGAGAAAAAAGAGGAGAACCAACCATATTTTCATGCGTGGTCAGTGTCAAAAAGAGTAAAATAGCATTTGCATGGTATTGAAGTGACACTGGTGATTGGGAGCCATTATTAAAGAAGGAAAATATTATTTTGCCTCCTGATCCGGGAAATTTGTAATTACTTTCATACTGGGGAAATGTTACATTCTCATCATTTATGGTGGCAATTATAACTTTCAGGGTTTACTCGTTCACTTTTCAGCATTGGATAAGATGGAAACCGGAAACAATAGTGATATTCGTCCTCATTGTTTTCAAGTATTAAAAGCATAATAGAGTATTTAGCAATTAAAGAGCCCTTTCAAGTGCTCATAAAAAAAGTATAAAGGAGTTTATTTGATGGCATGCCCACATACATGCTTTATACTCTGGTATTCACATCATCAACAAGATGGCTGATAAGTTCCATATATGGTTCTCTGCATATTTAGATTTTTGTGAAAATTGTTTTCTGAACCATCATGTTTCATGTGTTGAAGCTTATATCACATCTTGATTTGTTACTGCCAGGATTGTCTGTGAATGAGCTACTTTCAAACCTTATACTACACTAAGTTACATTATTGCTTGAATTTTATATATAACTTTTCTCTATCACATCACTCTTGGCTTAACTTTTATTTTCTGATGTAGATGTAACTTGTAAGTGATAGTTGAAGAAATGGAGCTGGATCTTTCATCTCCAGTTGTCTTGGATGCATCCATTCGAAGAATAAAGTTCAGCCTAGCAACTGCTGGAGAAATTGTAATCTTTATAGTTTATGTATTCTATTTTATGAACGAGTTGATTATTTATAAGTTAAATCATACTATGTAGGAGAAACTGTTACAAAAACTACACCCTTTTGGAGATTTTGGAATTGTTCTGTCAGTCATTTATTCATATGCAAAACAATGTTGTATGATGGATGTCAAGGATTAGAAAGACTTTATCATTTTCCCCTTTGATATGTCGTATCCTAATTTTGGTGGAATGACTCTGGGTTCATTTGCTAGGTTACTGCAGTGTAATGGGCTGCTTGTTCATTAAAATGTCAATCTATGTCTTTATTGCATAAAGATACTACTAGGAGACTATGAAAATTTTTCCTACTTAATTGGATGCATCATGCATGACTAAGATTATGCCTTGAATGAAATTAGTTTCATACCTCAAAAGAATAAACTTGAAGTTGGGGATTATTTCTATGAGATAGATACTAATCTACATTATCTTATGAGCACGGTTCTTTGGTTATGTTTGTGGCATTAAATAGAGCAGTCTTTTGTTATTAATATGTTACTCTAAAGAAATCATTTCTGGTTTTTTCATTCTTAAACAGTTCCTTGTGAGTTTCTGCATGTTATCAATTTTAGATAATGCTGGGTTTAGATTGTTCTGTCATGACATTCACCTTTGGTATGATCTCATGATGCACTTTCCAATTTTAGGGGCTGCTTTTTCTTGCGCAACAAAGAATTATAAATCATCACTGGTGAATTTTTTGTTTTGCTGATTATGGTGAATGGATCTGTCATCTCACTTGGTTCTCTGCACAACCATGATTTTGCATTGTTCGTGCAATCCACAGAACAAGCACCTGCACCTAGACCAGCACCCACCCATTTCCCCCCCTACGAAAAAGGTTTGGCTCTAGAGGAAACATACATAACAAAGGAAGTGGAATAGAAGCTTCTGTTTGCAAGATTATGTAGGGATGTAAAGGATCTGGGCTTGAATGGGCCAAGTTTGTCTTGAATTTTTCTGGTCCAACTCGAACTTGGCTTGAGCTTGACACGAACCCAAACTAGTTGATTTTCCACAGCCCCAGTCCAGCTTGAGCTGACTTTAGATGCGTGGTAAAAAGTAAGATTTACAATCCAGTGTGTGAGGGAGAATTCAAATAAGGGTGGCCCATTTGAAATTTCGAAGTCCATACCAACATCTTAGGCTCTTATGTTTGTTAAAAGGTTGATATTGATTATATAAATATATATTTATATTGTAATATATGTTAAGTGGAATTTTTGAGTTGAGCTCAAAACAACCAACCTATGCTCAAGCTTGGCTCAAAACCTAAATTATAGCTTGAGTTTGGCTTGTGCTTTAACCGATTGAGCTGAACTTGGGCCTAAATTTGGCAGAACTTGATTGTTTGACATCCCTACATATGAGAAACACTCTTATGTTAGTAATATTTTATTTTATTTTTGTGCATTGTAAACTAGAATTTTGTTCATCTCCATTTGTTTTGTCCAAAATTAGGATGAGACTTGTTGCTTACTAAGTTTTTCATGACTGAATTGCTCCATCAATGATTTACTTGATGTCCTTCCATTTGCAGCGTAAATATTCTATAAATGATAGCCCAGTTTCTCATCCGAGTCAACTTACAAATCCCTTCCTTGGTTTGCCTCTGGAATCTGGCAAATGTGAATCTTGTGGAACTGCTGAACATGGCCAATGTGAAGGTCTGGATGAGATTAGTTCTCTTTACAAATGCTATAAAGATGCCATATCATATACATGTTTTCATTCCATACTCTTCATAACTGACTCCTTTTGTTTTTTTGTTAATATTCAGGTCATTTTGGTTACATACCATTGATAACACCTATATATCATCCTTGTCACATCACTGAATTGAGAAATATACTAAGCTTGATATGTTTGAAGTGCATGAGGATGAAGAAGGGAAAGGTATCCAATCACATGACACAATGCTTATTAGTGTTTCTTTTATATGTTCTATAGATCTTTCTTCTAGCACTGCCTCATTGAAATTATCATGAGTTCTAATAGATTTTAAGAAATCAAATGCTATTGTACCTACCTATTAGTATTTAATCAAATATCTGTGTCTTACTAACAAGATAACTTGCAAGTCTTTTAACTGTTTTTTTGGAGTACTCTATAAGTTCTAGTGGGAAATAATTGTTCATTAGTTATTAAGTAGAGAAGAATGAGCGGCAACACATAACAAGTGAAAGTGAATAGTGTATACATCACATAATAATCCTTTTTTTAGCATTAAAAATTGGTTTAATTGTTTAACCAGTATGATGTTCCAAAGATATTTTGTTATGTTTGTCTTTTTCATCTCAGTAATTCAGAAGATTTAATGTTTGCATGAGATACCTTCAACCTTTGTATGGTGAATTAAATGGAGAATTTTAGCTGTATGGTTGCTGTATGGTTGTCTAAGTAAGCCCCCAGTTTGATGTATATTTCTCCAGTCTATCAGGTTTGGAACTTTTGATAGAATGTATTAGTTTAAATGCCCCTAGTGAAATTAATGGGATGAAAAAAAATTTATCCATAATTTTTTCCTCGGAAAAGCTGACATGATTAGAGTGACAACTTAGATGACATCCTAATATTTGCATAATTATTGTTAATTATTGTTAGGAAAGGATCTTTTAGTAATTTCACTTTGTAAGTTGTTAAATTTCATTATCTTCACAATTATGTATATTAGCCCCCTATTAAATTCTAAATAATATGTTGTTGATTGTCTCATCTGATATTGTGATTTTAGCTTCTCTGATGCATTTTATTTAACTCACATAATGTAGTTACTTTCATTTTGTTGTTTGTTGATTATCAGGTCAAGAATAGCATTGGAAAAGAAAAAATCTCCAATACATCATGCTTATATTGTCGGGTAATTCTTTTGTTACTATCTCAACTTTTCCAATTATATTCCATCTTGGGTTATGTAATCTGTGATGCTTAAAGCACATTAGTTGGAACTCAACTACTTCATTTCAGTAACTTTTTTTAGAGTATATTTGAGGTAAATTTTCAAAATGCTGGAAAAACTTCAAACCTCACCAGACATGGGGTTCAGCATATCATCGGAACAGGAAACTTAATCAAATTTGATGCTTACCCCAATCGAATGAGGTTGATGACATGAGTGCTTGCTAATCTAGCATGTCTTTGTCTATGAGAAATTAAAATATTTCAAATAATGAAGGAAAACAAATGTCATGATTAAATCTAAGGAGTTCTCATATTGTTTCTTTATTGGAGAAATTAAAACTGTTCTCTAAATGAAGAAAAAAATAATGATGATGGTTAAATTCATCCGGCTCATTGTTTCTTTAGATGCCTGGTGCTTCCATTCTGTTCTCGTTTAGGCTATTGTGTATGTAACTAAGTTGCTGGTCTTTTGGCTTAATTTAATGGTCAGCTACTTGCATATCTACAAAATCAGGCTACCTGAGTAGGTGTTTTCCCAACTTCCGTGTCAATATGTATGAAAATCTGTCTTGAGCAGTTATTACAGGTGGTTTATTTCTTGAAAACAAAAGAATAGAGGTGGCAAAAGAGATCCTAAAAGATCAATGGCAAATTCGAACTTCTGTGAAGTCATGGTGACCATTGGCAGTTCTTGATTCTATTACTTGTAAATTGCAGCTATGAATCTTATGATTCAATTGAGGTCTTCGCTGCTATAAACAACAATTTAGCCTTTGTTTTTTTTTTTTAAATTTCTTTATCAATTCCTAGTAATCTGAATATTGCTTAATTGAAGATATTATTTTCTCAAATTTTGGCTGCTGTTTGCCATTATTATTTGGATGACCACTTCTTTATTTCAGGATATTCCACCCATATCAATTACAGAGGTAAAGACAACGGATGGTGCTTTTTGCTTGGAACTGAAAGTGACATCCAAAAGAAGACTGCGGGAAGGCTTTTGGAATTTCTTGGACAAATTTGGTTTTCGTTATGGCGATACCTTCTGTCGCCCATTACTTCCATATGAGGTATAGTAATGAGCCCTATTGCACTATAGTTACTTTAGAGTTTGATCTTTTAACCACAGAGGAGTGTTAGGATCAGGCTGGCCGCAAGTGTGGCCGCCTGATCCTAACACTACTTTTATATATAAAAAGTATATAAAATATATATATTATATATTTTATAATCTATTTATATATATATATATATATATATATATAGATTTATCTATATAATTTAGATAATATATAGATATGTATTTATAATTTTTAAATTATCTTATCATCAGAATAGATATATATGTATACATATATCTATAAAATTTATATATATGTATCTATATATTATCTAAAATATATAGATAAATCTATATATATATATATATATAAATAGATTATAAAATATATAATATACATATTTTATTTATATTTTATATATAAAAACAGTGATAGGATCAGGCGGCCGCACTTGCGGCGGGCCTGATCCTATCACCATTCTTTAACCATATAATTCAACATTGTAAATTTTTTACTGTTTCCACTATGACTCTTTTGTCTAACAATAGAGCACCTAACAATGCATTTCTACATTACCTATGTCCATATATGCATGAAATGTTGTTCTACAAACTTTCTGGTTGGTTCAGAAACTTAATTGCAGGTAGCCTTAAAAGCCAGTTTGAGGAGGAAGCATACAATCAATTAATTGGAGCACAACCTTCAACAAGTTTTTTAGTGTCAAAATCCATCATTTGTGTTTTTTCCTATTTACAACACTGACATTGTGACTGTATGCTTTTTAGAATCATCGATCACAAATGAGATCTTACCTCCTTTCAGTTAACCTCCTTTCTAGTTAACCTGTAAACTAACCTGCAGCCTATTCTCTACATGACTTATGTGCCCATTGCACATTTAAGTTAGTTGCTTTGTATTCATTTTTCCAATTGATTCCTTTTATACACACTATCTAGGTTTCCCCTTTTTCTCATCATACTTATTGTGGAAAGATCTGCAATACTTGTCTAACCTCTATGATGCGGAGTTTGATACTTGTTTACTTCCAACTTTTTATATCATTCACTTATCCTCATCTTATGAATTTCAAGTCTAAATGGTTTGTGTTGTTCATTCAATGTTCTAGAGGTCATGGGTTCGAGTGACCTGATAAAGTTGTCGCCATGTGACCTGGAGGTTACAGGTTCGAGTCGGGGAAACAGCCCCTTGGAAAATAGCAAGGTAAGGCTGCGTACAATAGACCCAAGTGGTCCGACCCTTCTCCGGACCCGTGCATAGCGGGAGCTTTGTAGCACCGGGCTGCCCATTCAATGTTCTAGAGGTCTTCCTCTTTGTAATCTGTCAAGTAATATCCTACTTAGATTGAATAGGCCAGGATATAATTATGAGAGCAATGGTCTGTCTGTGCATCTTTAGCTTATCCATTGGTGTGGGGTCTTCAGAAAAATGTTTGGAAGTTTGCATACTTGGTTAAGATATGTACAGGGAGAAATTTATTGACATCTAAATTTGACTTTCAAACTCTCTATTTTAGCTCTCTTTGTCCAGGAAACCACTTTTCTGGTACTGATTGCAGGAAAGCATGTGGTTTATGTTTTTTTTTTTTTTTTTTTGTTTTTTCTTTCAGGCTCTTAAAATTTTGATTTTTTTTTTCTTTCAGGCTCTTAAAATTTTGAAAGAGGTTCCAGAAGAAACCAGAAGAAGATTGGCTGGAAAGGGGTTTTTTCCACAGGATGGATTCATTCTGCAATATTTGCCTGTTCCACCTAATTGTTTGTATGTGCCAGAAATTTCTGATGGGAAGAGCATTATGTCTTCAGTAGGTTCTTGAGTGATTATCTCTATATCACTAAGCTTTCATTGATATGTTGATGTACTTGTACTTGAATCTCCTCACCAAGGGGAATTACTTTAGTGATCATGCTTGTGTCTTTTTTACAGGACATATCAATCCCTCTGCTTAAAAGAGTTCTTAACAAGAATGAACTCATTAAGAGGTCAAGATCTGGTGTCCCCAATTTTGAGTCTCATGAAGTTGAGTCTAATGACTTGCAGTCATCAATTGCACACTATATGCATCTTAGAGGTACCACTAAGGTAAATTCTTTGTGAAATAAACAGCTACTTTTTGCTGACAGTATTAGATGACGTTCTTGTTGGTTTGGGTTTTTATCATGTAAATACTTCCATGACAACTTGGGGGGCTTTTTGATTGTAGGAGAACAGAAAATATAAGCAAACAATAGAGAATATTTTGTTTGAATGAAAAAAAATAAAATGGCTAGACCGATGAAAGAATTTGTAGTAATAGATTTCTTTTTTCTTCAATTTTTGTTATTTACATCATTTACTTTTTTTGTTTTTCTACTTTTCCTGTATGCTCCCTTGATCAGAGTATTAGTATAGATCTCATATGTAACATGCAATTTTCTTCATGCTCATGTTTTTGTCTTTATTCAATACTTATGTATTTCTCTTTTACCCTCAAGGCACCACAAATCGTTCAGAATAAATTTTCTGTTGTCAATGATTTTACCGAGTGCTCTGGTAAAAGATGGCTTGAGAAGATGAAAACATTGTTTATAAGTAAGGGATCAGGTTTTTCATCTAGGAGTGTTATTTGTGGGGATCCATATATAGGAGTTGGAGAAATCGGTTTGCCGATCGAAGTAGCCAAGAAGATCACGTTTGAAGAAAGAGTGAACAAGTATAATATAACGCGTCTACAGCAAATAGTTGATAATAGACTTTGCATCACTTATAGAGATGGTTTATCAACATATGCAATTTCTGTAGGATCAAAAGGGCATACCAATTTAAAAGTTGGTCAGATTATCAACCGTAGTATCATGGATGGTGACATTGTATTTATCAATAGACCTCCGAGCACTCATAAGCATTCACTTCAAGCTTTTTCTGTTTTCATACATGAGGATTATACGGTAAAGATCAATCCTCTTGTTTGTGCTCCCTTTGGGGCAGATTTTGATGGTGATTGTATCCATATATTTTACCCTCAATCTCTTGCTGCAAAGGCAGAAGTACAGGAGCTCTTTAGTGTGGAGAAGCAATTGTTGAGTTCACATAGTGGTAAATTGAACCTACCTTTAATTCAGGATTCATTGTTAAGTTTGAAATTGATGTTTAATAGAGTTTTTTGGAGAAAAACAACAGCACAACAATTAGCAATGTTTGTTTCTCCAGTCCTTCCACCCCCTGCATTACTTAAAGGTCATAATAATGGCCCATTTTGGACTGTTACTCAAATACTGCAAAGTGCTTTGCCTTCTTGTTTTGACTCTTCCGGAATGGGGCATCTTATCCGCAACAGTGAAATTTTGGAATTTGACCTTGATAGAGATTTACTGCAGACAGTGTTAGAAAGTATTGTAACATCAATTGTTGATAAGAGTCCAAAAGATGCTCTTTGCTTTCTTGACCGTATACAGCCCTTACTGATGGAAACATTGTTCTTGGAAGGGTATTCTCTTGATCTGCGGGATTTTGATGTTCCAAAAGATGTGATTAAAGATCTCCAGAAGAGAGCTCAAGAAATATCCAAAGTGTTAGATCAACTGAGGTGGACTTACAATGAGCTAGTGGACAAGCAGGTTGAAGATCATATAAAAAGCATTAAATTTCCAATTATTACCTTCATTGGCAACTTGTCTGCTCTAGGTCAGTTGGTTGATCCAAAAAGCGAGTCCTCAATCCAAAAAGTTATTGAGCAGATTGGTTTTCTAGGCATCCAAATTTCTGATCAAGGGAAGTTGTACTCCAAGGGTTTGGTGGAAGACCTTTTTGTACATTTTGTGAATAAATACTCTGCTGATAAAGCAGATCATCCTTCTGAGGCTTATGGATTGATCAGATCATCCTTCTTTCAAGGTTTAAATCCTTTTGAAGAGCTCATTCATTCCCTTGCTTCCCGAGAAGTTATTGTTCGTTCATCTCGTGGGCTAACAGAACCTGGAACACTGTTTAAGAACTTGATGGCCATTCTCCGAGACGTAATTGTCTGTTATGATGGAACTGTTCGTAATATCTGCAGTAATTCAATTGTCCAGTTTGACTATGGAATCAGTGAAGGATTTTCAAACTTTTCACCTGCCGGCGAACCTGTTGGGGTATTGGCTGCGACGGCAATATCCAATCCTGCTTATAAAGCAGTTCTTGATTCTTCTAGAAGCACAAATTCTTCATGGGAATTGATGAAGGTATTGGTGTTTTCTCTAATTGCTTCTTTTCCGTATCTTATCTTATAATTTCTTTTTTCGTTCTTTTCTTTCTTTTTTCAATTTTCTTTTCAAAGCAGTGTAATTCCTTTATATATGGATATTTCTTTTTTATCTTACAGGAAGTCCTGTTGTGTAAAACCAATTTTAAAAATGGAGCTATTGATCGGAGGATAATTCTATACTTAAACAACTGCCGCTGTGGCAAGAAATTTTGCAAGGAAAATGCTGCTTTTGCTGTTCAGAGTTCTTTAAAAAGAGTAGCTCTGAAGGACTGTGCCATTGAATTTTTAATTGAGTACGTAAGAGATTCTCCTGTTTTCTTTTGGTTCTATAGGTTTATGGTCTCTTACACAGTTTTCCTTAAAATATAAAACAGTATCCTAGAAAATTATCTTAACCAGTTATGTTAGTTTTCAAAAGTGCCCAAGCTCATGCTACTTTCTATGTTGACAGTTCCATATTTACTATTATACTGAAAAGGAAATTTTTTGAAATTTGAAAAGTCCGTTTCTTTGTAATTTATTTGTGACACTCCAGTAGATGCTCCTGCAGCCCTGCTATGCTACTTTCTCATTCTCAAGATATTTTTGTTCTGCAATAGCCTTTTCACTTGTCATTGAGTGTCTGCTAATTCGTAAATGGTTGATTTGATAGAATAATCCATGATTGGCGTGGTCTTTTAAATAAGTTCTTCTGGAAAATCTATATCAAGGTGAAGGAAGTACGTAAAAATGTTTGTGTTGCAAATATTCAATATGTCATCCTATATTTGCTGCCTGATGTGTTCAAACTTGTTTGGGTATATTAAAGCATTCCAATTTAGGTTTCTTAACAATTTTTTTTTCATCAACTTATCTCTACAATTCACCCCTTATCTTACAATTATTTTCTTCCTTCTTTGTTTAATCATTGTCAGTTTGTTTTGATTACTATAACATATTGCATTATTGTGGTTACTTGACGTACGTTTCGTATTCACATTTTTTATAAACCTCTAGTAGATTGGTTTTTTATTGCCAATGCTAGTGTGCTCCATGTAAGGATAGGTTCGTTTTTTGAGTACGCATGCCCTCCATGAAGGCAGTAATTTCATGTGTGCTTTTTTCAGAAATCAATGTACTTTTTATTGCAGATATCGAAATCATATTGTTTTAAATAACAATCCAGAAACAGTTTCAGGACTTGTCGGCCATGTTCATCTTGATCAGGTCTCTTCTATAATTATTTAATTTTTTTCCTATTTTCCTTGCTATTCAATTTTTATTGCTGTGCAAAATATTTTCTGAAGTCATTTCTGATTGACCAGATGCGCTTAAATATGCACAACCAAAGTCTTGATGTGATTCTTCAGAAGTGTCAAGATGTTGTTTTTAACTATACAAAGAAGAAGAACCACCTTTCTCATGATTTTAGGAGAATTTCTTTGTCATCAAGGTAGATTTTCCACTTTGACTTTATATCTGCATTTTGTGTTGGTCTTATGGATTCATTGCCCTTCCCTTCTTAAGGTACTCTTGTAACCAGTACTGCTTGTCAAGAGGATCATAATTAATTTTCTATGAATGTTGTGAACAAATAATCTTGCTCTCAGCTAAGTAATCTTTCTCTAAATCAAAAATGTTTGTGGCTATCATTTTTTGAGTTCTGTAGATTATATTTTTCTAGGAAGTTGTGCTGTTTTGCTTTCTATATCTTGATTTATTGTATAAATCATGATTTATTATTATTATTATTATTATTATTATTATATATTTTTTATTTGGTATGATGTTTGCGATGCTAGCACTTGCTGCATCTGGCTGTTGTAAAGGACTCATATTTGTTGAAATTTTCATGAGCTCATAACTTGCTTGAATCCATCAGTTGTTTATTCATGTAAATTTTTATACCACCATATTTTGGCAGTTCAATAACAAATTCTTATACAATAATCTCTACATTTCATATCACAGTATCCATTTCTGTCGCCAAGAGAGAGAGTAGAATGCCATTTGCACATATGCTAATATTGGACTATTGTATTTTTATTTATTTTGCTTGAGATTTTCCTTGGTATGTAGGGCTGGCAATGAGCCGAACTTGAACGAACTGAACCCAGCTCGAGTTCGGCTCGAATGCTTATAATTCAGCTCGAGTTCGGTTCGAGTTCGAAAAAGCTCAAAATATTTGGATTCGAGTTCGACTCGATATTATAATCGAAGCTCGAGTTCGATTCGAGTTCGAAATTAATTAATAACTTTAAAATTGTAATACAATTCTTAGTTGGTTCGAACTGATCGAACCCACTCAGAACCAACCCAGCCAGTTAGACCGACACCGGCTTCTGTTTATTTTTTTAGTTTCACAGTTTCACTTGGTTTTAACAACCACTCATAGAAAGATAAGCAACCCCATAGACCCCAACCCATTTTATAGCAAACAACTCCACTGCTTTGCTCTCCCTAGCCGATGTGGGACTAAAACCTTCTTCAAATTAAATTCCTATTTGGCTCACAGCCTCACAGGCGTCACTCTCTCTCTCTCTCTCTCTCTCTCTCTCACACACACACATTGACACATCACACATATATGTACCTTTATATATATAATATATTTTATATCATTATTATATATATGTATTCTGATTATATGATAATTTAATAATTATATAAAATATATACATAGTAATATAAATACAAATATATATATATATATATATATATATATATATATATATATATATATATATATATAAACTTCGAACCGAACTCAAACGAGCTGACTCTGGGTTGAGTTCGACTCATTTATTTTTCGAGCTCAAATTTAAGTTCAAGTTCAGTTTGTTATTAAAATAATCGAACCGAACTCGAGCCAATATCGAACCGAACTCGAGTTGTTCGCGAACAGTTTGATCGTTTGCCAGCCCTATTGGTATGAAGATGGATTTGCTGCTATATTATTAGTTAGTCTCTGTAGATTGTTGATTTTCCCATATAGAAATTAAATTGTTCACCATGACATTTTCCAAAGGAATATCTAATCATTGCAATTGTGGGGTTGGTTTATGTCATCAACATCCTGACAAAAGAGGGATTCCTTCAGTCACATGGATTCAGAACTATTCTTAGTTGAGGTTTTGAATGTGTTACATATAGATTTTATGTTTGTTTTTAGCAGTATGATGCTCATTTGTAAGTTGAGATAAATGTTGTGACATAGGGGCCTTCTGTTTTTGCAGTGAATGTTGCACTTTCAAGCAGACAAATCATGAAAACTTTTCTCAGTTCCCATGTCTGCAGTTCTCCTACTGTGATGCCAATCCAAACAGCTTACCCCTTGAAGGAGCAATGCATGTTATGGCTGAAGCCATATCTCCTATTTTGTTGGACACGATCATTAAAGGTTTGACACATGATTGGAATTTGCTATTTTTTTTCCTTTGATCTTTATTTCCTTGTGTATATGATTCTGTTTTTGATTCTCTCTAACCCTTTGACAAGTTTGCCATTTCTTGGTATCATGTCACTTTCCAAGATTACCTTTTCCTTTATAAAGGCATAACTAGGATAGTGTCTATAGTTGCTTGCACTGGATTAGTTTTATCATACCAGTTGATCTTTTCTGACCTTTTATTAATTTGGGTACCTGCAATATGACAGTAATACCATTACCACATTGTAATAGACTTTATGGAGAATCTGGTTTGATAAGTCTAGTTTGGTAGATAGAACATGAATGGTATTTGTTCGTGAAGACGGCTGGCTGGCTGCCTTGTCTCTGATATGAGTTTCTTTGTGCCCCCACTATCCTATGGAAACTGATTCATTACTGCTGGAAATGATTATATGCATGTTAATACGTGTGTTAACTGGTTGAATTCCCATTTTATATCAAATCCTATTGTATAGAAAGATACATGGTATGTTGAAATACCTGGAAGGTTGTTGTCTTTCAATAAGCATTTTCTCAAAACAAGAGCAGTGCACAGTATCAATAGAAATAATATTTTCAAGCTTGAGTACTTCAGGATTTTATGCAAATCAGAGGACTTCAATATATATCAAGTGATCAGTTTTGTTGTTCTGTTCATCTTTGGCTTTTTTTATTCATCTGTGGATAATTATATTAATGATTAATCTGGTAGCTATATATGTTAAAGAAATTGTAGTTTCAGTAGCTTTAGAGGCTTTTAAAAGATGCAGATGTGGTCATGCTCTTAGTTGGCCAAACCTAAAGATTCGTCAGAACTTTGTTTCCAAAGTGTCCATTTATATAGTTCTTTTAATAATTTCATCTTTCATTTGACAAGTGCCTACTTTGCCTCTTGAAGTTCTTCTTTCTAATTGGTCTCATTTATTGCAGGGTCAGTTATATCTTGTAAGATAGCTAACATTTGGAACCATCAGTTTGATGATTTGCGCTCATGACCATTTATTTTGATTAAATATGATTTTGTCCTGGTTATACAAGGAATTGTTAATTCTTCTGGTTATTGCAGGTGATCCTCGAGTTCATGTGGCTGATATTGTCTGGATTGGACATGATACATATTCATGGGTCAGAAATTCAAGTACAACATTAAAAGGAGAGTTGGCAATTGAAGTAGTCATTGAGAAAGATGCAGTTCGGCGAAATGGAGATGCTTGGGGAGTTGTTTTAGATGCTTGCTTGCCTGTTATGCACCTCATAGACACTAGTCGTTCTATTCCATATGGCATCCAACAAATTGAAGAACTTCTTGGCATATCTAGTGCCTTTGACCAATCAGTTCGGGTAAGCTTGCTGATTTATACAATTTTATGGAAAGTGGCATGTCTATATATGTTAAGATGCTTTTAGTATATAGTATAATTTCTGTCTGTTCTTCCAAAACTTCTTTTTGGCCTCTGTTTGAATAATTGTCTGTCTCAGTATGTTAAACTTCATCCAATGCTTGTATCATGTCATTCGATTGAGAAGTCTTCTAGGCCATTTATTGTACGCTTCTATTAACAGTTATTATTTCAACCTTGTCATTTCCATATGGCTTCAAGACTTGTGACTTTCTTCCCGAAGCATTGTCACCCTAACCATTATTTGTTGGGGATCAATTATAAACTCTCTCTTGTACATGTGCACTATCCTTTCCAGTGGTAGACCACAACTGGTGAAATTGGCGGTTGCTTACCTTGGCTCAAGTTGGAAGTAAATACACTTAGGCACCTAAATACATGTCTGACATTTCTTTTTGGATACCACCGTCCATACTATTTGTTAAGAAAAGTATTAGAGTTAACGGATCCGGGTTAGCTGTAACGGATCCGGGTTATATGAATGTTTGTATATAAAGGGTTAGGGTTTTGTAAAGTGATTTTAAGAAATATAATTGAAGAGATCAGCCGGCGACCATTGTGTGCGGCTGGTGTGTTCACTTCTCCATCTCCGGCGGGCCTCCATCTTCTACATGGTATCAGAACTACGGTTGACGCCGTCGGAGTAGATCTGGGCTGTCCGGTGAGCAGATCTGGGCTGTCTGTCGGGTACAGATCAGCGGCTGGCGGTGTGCAGATCAGAGGCTAGATCTGCTGGTGCTGTCTACGCTGCTGCTTCGTAGGAGAAGAGGGGTGTCCGCGCACGAGGGGCTGCTTGTAGCGATCTGCAGTCTTGTAGCGATCTGGGGTGTCCGCTGAGGGCTGTCTTGTAGCTGATCTGCAGTGGTGCGCTGACCGGGGTGTCCGCGCGAGGCTGTCCGCGCGATCTGGGTGGTGTCCGTGCGCGAGTCTGGGCTGACCTGCATCCTTGTTGCTGACAGTGATCCGGTGAGGAGGAGCTGCTGCTCCACTGTTCGCGGCTAGGCGGAGGAGGCGATCTGCGCTGATTTGCTTAGGAGCTGTCAGGGAGCTGGACTTGCAGGAGTTTTCTTCTTTCACCCACAAAGAAAAATTTGCTTCGAGTGCCGCCTGAACCCTTGAAGGGGCGCCGCCTCGAGCCTCGGCCGGTCGGTGAGACCCGCCGAGGCGCTCGCGCCCTCGGACTCCCGCAAGCGACGTGATCAAGATATGGTCCTCTGAATGATATGGATCAGGGGGCGTGTCAAGATGGCCAAGATGAAACTGTTGGAGTATGTCAAGATGAAAATGTTGGGAAAAATGTTGAAAATGGTGATAGTAACCTGATACGAGGACAAGGAGAATTGAAGGTGTACAGAAGGAGACAAACAGGTGTCCAGGGGGAGCATGGAGAGCAACAGGTTGAAGGAGAATTGAAGGTGTACAAAAGGAGGCAGATAGGTGTCCAGGGGGAGCATGGAGAGCAGCAGCAGCATACTCCACAACAGCATTCCACATTCCCTACGATTGAGATTGATGACCAGTCCACGCATGCCACTGCCACAGGCCTCTCCTCAGTTCCTTCTTCCTCAGGATCTTCCCCGTTTCCCTCTGAGTCGGGTGGTAATGCCTCTATCTCTCTTAATTTACCTATTGCCCATCGTAGAGAACCTCGAGCCAATGCTGGAAAACCTCCGGCTAGGTTTGGCTTTGAGAATGATATTGCTAACTTTGTCTCTTATTCTTCATTATCTCCTGCATACAAAACTTTCATTGCATCATTCTGATCGATTACCAATACCGAGTGACTGGCGAGTGGCAAAGCAGGATCCTAAGTGGCAGGGTGCTATGCATGAGGAGCTCCAAGCCTTGGAGAAGAATAAGACATGGGAACTTGTACCTCTCCCAACTGGGAAAAAGGCAGTTGGTTGTAAGTGGGTGTACACTGTGAAGCAAACTCCTGAAGGGAAGATTGACAGGTACAAGGCAAGGCTAGTTGCAAAGGGTTATAGCCAAACTTATGGGATCGACTATGATGAAACCTTCGCTCCAGTAGCAAAGATGAGCACGGTGAGGACTTTAATTTCATGTGCAGCGAACTTTGGTTTGCCGTTACATCAGATGGACGTCAAAAATGCCTTCTTGCATGGAGATCTACAAGAGGAGGTATATATGGAGATTCCTCCTGGCTTTACTACTCCACAGACAGTTGGGAAGGTGTGTAGGTTGAAGAAGTCCTTGTATGGGTTGAAGCAATCACCAAGGGCATGGTTTGACAGGTTCAGACGTGCAATGTGTGGTATAGGCTATATGCAGTGTAGTGGGGATCACACTGTCTTTTACAAACACTCCAAATCCGTATCCAATTACGGCCTACATGTGGATGGCATTGTTATTACGAGGAGATGATCTTTGAGGAGATTTCTACCCTAAAGCGAGAATTTGGGTAAAGAGTTTGAAGTTAAGGATCTGGGCCAACTAAGATATTTCCTTGGAATTGAGATTGCAAGGTCTCCTAAAGGAATAGTGCTTTCAGGAGGAAGTATGTTACGGACTTACTCATTTGAAGCAGGGAATGCTAGGGTGCGAGTAGCTTCTACACCAGAAGGCGAGAATCACAAGTTGTGCCCAATGGTAACTTCGGTGAACAAGGAGCGCTATCGAGACTTGTTGGTGCGCCTTATCTACTTATGCCACACAAGACACGATGTGCATATCTTTGTGGCGTGGTGAGTAGGTATATGCATGATCGAGTTGAGCATATGGAGGCGGTATCTGAGGATTCTGCGATACTTGAAGGGAAGCCCAGGGAAAGGCCTTTGGTTCAGGAGTCATGGATACTTGGATGTAGAGGGATATTGCGATCTTTGATTAAGGCTGCTTGGATGATAGGAGATCCACCTCGAGTTCTTGTGTCTTTGTTGGGGGTAACCTTGTATCTTGGCGTAGTAAACAAAGAGGTGGTTGCTTTCGGTCCTGGTGAAATTTGAGTCTGAGGGCTATGGCGACTAGTCTATGTGAGATGCTTTGGATGCGGAGTTTGTTGCGAATGCGACTATTTAGAAGCGATGCATTGAAGCTCACGGTGTGACAACAAATCGGCGATTAACATTGCTAACAATCACATGCGGCATGATCGCACAAAGCATGTTGAGATTGATCAGCTTCATTAAGGAGAGGTTGGATAATGGAGTTTTGAAGTTGAATCATGTTCATTCTGGCGAACAACTAGCTGATTGCTTAACTAAAGGATTAGGTCCTCAAGAGTGTGTTAAAGCATGTAACAAGATGGGAATGATTGATATCTATCGCCCATCTTGAGGGGGAGTGTTAAGAAAAGTATTAGAGTTAACGGATCCGGGTTAGCTGTAACGGATCCGGGTTATATGAATGTTTGTATATAAAGGGTTAGGGTTTTGTAAAGTGATTTTAAGAAATATAATTGAAGAGATCAGCCGGCGACCATTGTGTGTGGCTAGTGTGTTCACTTCTCCATCTCCGGCGGGCCTCCATCTTCTACACTATTCAAGTCATATCGTATTTACCCAGCAGAAATAAATTATTCAATGCTTGTAGCTTGGACTTTTAAGACTAGAAAGTAAAATTTTTAGTGTGGTCTATAATCCGCCTTTTTAACATCCATAGTGTTCCGCAATATAGGAAAAGAATCATAACCTAAGCATATAACAGTTGTGAGAATAAAGTTACGTGGCATGCAGTATAGTGAAGGATGAGTCAGGAATAAAGAAAATAGAGTAAGTGCAAGAGTGGCATGAGGCCAAAATAATTGACTACATTCAGTGGTAGGTGTATGTGACAAAGTTGAATAGGGTTTCCTATGCAGAGGAAACATAGATTTGTGACTGAAGAATTGGTGGAGAAGGGAGGCTGTAAAATAGCATTAGGTGGACCAGTGAGATATATCTTGTGGAAGATTGTTACTTTCTTACTGACCTTAATTTTGGTGAGTATAGGCTAGATATAATACTGGGGAGGGGCTAATATATTAGGAAAGCTTACAACCACAGGACATTGTTGAACATTATCTCCTACTTAGGTCATAGAATATTGTCTACAAAGCATCTAAAGAAAGTTCTTTAAAAGTATGACAGATAACTCGGGCATACTTTTTTTTGATAAAGTGGATAAACCACAGTTTATTTATAAATTAATTTAAAAGGAGTTCATTACATTGCTCATGCAATGAGAAATAAAATACATCTATAAGCACTCTCCCTTGCCTGAGATGTTGCCTCCTTTTGCCTCCTTGATCTACCCCATCATGCTTGCTTGTGTCGTGTCCTGGGTTGGTGGTGGGTCGTCCTCAAACGCATCGCCACCTTCATCAGCCTGTCCTAGCGTATCCAAGGTGAATTGAAGACTGCGCTTTACTAGGTTTCCAGCCGATTCCAACTTTAGCCGTTTTGCCGGAGGAGCTGAATCCAACTCGGGCATACTTATATAAGAAATAAAGCAATTTGAATTCATAGATCAGTATCATGAGAATTTAGGGAGAATGCTGTTACATTTACTTCTCTTGTATGACTTGAACCAAAAATTTTGAACATAATTCTGTTCTGTAGAGGATAATTTCTAGGAGTAAAAGTTAGATTAAAACTGTTCAAACCTGATGTAGATCTGATTAGTATTCTTGATTCCCTCTTAAAGCTTAAATGGTTGAGTAAAATATCAATGGCATTGGAATTGAGTGGATGAAGCATGTTCAGTTTATGACTTGTGAGGTGTCTTATTTGAATTAGTAATTTCTAAAATCTACTTAGTTTGTTCAAATAATTTAGTCCTAATTGCTCGTATAAAAAAAGGCAGCCCGATGCTACAAAGCTCCCGCATTGTGGGGGTCCGTGGAAGGGTCGGACCACTTGGGTCTATTGTATGCAGCCTTATCCTGCTTTTAAAGCAAAAGGTTGTTTCCATGACTTGAACCCGTGACCTCTAGGTCACAAGGCAACCACTTGGGTCTAATTGCTCGTATCCGCTTTAAAAATGCTACATCTCGTGATGTCTTTCTCTTAATTTCATTTGGTTCTTCATCCTTGTGTCTCCCATGCTAGAATGAGTTTACTACATTGAATATACATCTCCCAGTTTTTTTTTTCAGTTCTCATGTTTTTATCAAATTTCACATGATAGGGATCATGATTGATCTTCTAGTTGCTAAATGCAACAAACCCATGTATCTCATTACTAGTTCAGAAGAATCTTTGGTATTTATTTCACTGATTATAAAAGATGCTTTTATTAGTAATGGATCTCTCATATTTGACATGTATTTGGGACTACGTTCCGAGCATCTCTTTTTTTTTCTGGTCTTTGGAATTTTGTTTAATGCCACACACAAAAGACCTAAACTGAGATGGCTTCTCCAATTGGAGAGAAACATCTCATCATAAATGGGCTATCAGTTGGTATCTTTCAGCAATTTCACATGCATTGAAGAAATTTGTGTTATTTTTTTCTTTGTTCACAGCGGTTATCAACATCAATCAGGATGGTTGCAAAAGGAGTGCTTAAAGAGCATTTGATTCTTGTTGCAAATAACATGACGTGCACAGGGAGTCTAATTGGTTTCAATACAGGTGGTTTTAAGGCACTATTTCGCTCTTTGAAAGTCCAAGTCCCTTTTACTGAAGCCACATTATACGTAAGAAGCATGTCTAAAGCATTTTCTAACTATATCTGTTCCCTCGATTATATGTGGCCATTGTCTAATAATCAATTGTTTTTTTTTTTTTTGCAGACCCCAATGAAATGTTTTGAAAGAGCAGCTGAGAAGCTTCACTCTGACACACTCTCTAGCATAGTGTCCTCATGTTCATGGGGCAAGCATGTGGCACTTGGTACTGGGGCATCTTTCGATATTATTTGGGACAAACATCAGGTTTCTTTTCTACTACCCAGGCATTATGATTATCAATGGAGATGTAAATTTTGGTATGTAATCTCTGGATTGCTTTGTTTTAGGTGGCAGTTAACCACGATATTGGAGAGAACGTGTATGATTTTCTGGAAATGGTTAGGACAAGTAATTCTGAGGAGGTCAATGGTACATGTTTTGGTTTGGAGGTTGACAATCTTGCTGATGAAGATGAAGGCGATGAGTATTGTTTCTCTCCAGAGCCTGATGGTGCTCTTGCACAGCCTACCTTTGATGACATTTCTGAATTGGGGGTAAACAATAAGAGTGAAAGAACTCTTCAATCATGCTGGGATAATGCCGCTGGTTCATGCTCATGGGATAATTTGGGAGCCCAAAAACACCAACAGATTTCCAATGAATCTGATGCTTGGGGAAGTTGGCAAGAAAAACATAATAACAGGACCACAGCCAAAGAACCTGCACAAGAGGCCTGGGGCTCAGTCAAACAATTCGCACTGGATGGTGTAGAAGATGGCTGGGGTTCAGTCAAAGAAACTGCACAGGTGAGTGCACAAAATGGTCAGGGCCTGACCAAAGATTCTGCAGAAGATGACCATGGTTCAGCTGAAAAATCTGTGCAAGATGGTTGGGGCTCAACTAAAAAATCTGCCCAAGATAGCTGGGGCTCAGTCAAGAAACCTGCTCAAGATGGCTGGGGCTCCACTAAAAAGTCTGCACATATCTGGGGCTCTTCCAAGCAACCTGCTCAAGATGGCTGGGGCTTAGCCAAACAACCTGCTCAAGATGACAGGGGCTCAGTGAAGGAACCTTCACTGGATGCCTGTGGTTCAGCCAATAAACCTGCTCAAGATGACTGGGGCTCAGCCAAAAAACCTGCTCAAGACGACTGGGGCTCAGTCCAAAAATCTGTTCAAGATGACTGGGCCTCAGTTAAAAAATCTGTTCAAGATGACTGGGGCTCAGTGAATAAACATGCTCAAGATGACTGGGGCTCAGGCAAAAAACCTGCTCAAGACAACTGGGGTTCTGTCAAAAAATCTGTTCCAGACAACTGGGGCTCAGCCAAAAATCCTGCTCAAGATGACTGGGGCTCGGTGAAAGAGCCTTCACAGGATGGCTGGGCCTCAGCCAAAAAACCTGCTCAAGATGTCTGGGGCTCAGTGAAAGAAGCTTCACAGGATGGCAGGGGCTCAGCCAAAAAACCTGCTCAAGATGCCTGGGGCTCAGTGAAAGAACCTTCACAGGATGGCAGGGTCTCAGCCAAAAAACCTGCTCAAGATCAATGGGACTCAGCCAAAGAACTTGCTCAAGCTGACTGGGGTTCAGGTAAAACACCTGCACTGGATGGTGCACAAGATGGGTGGTCCTCAGCAAAAGATTTTGCACAAGATGGCTGGGGGTCAGCTGGACAGAATGGGTGGGGCTCAGAAAGTGTAAAAGTTGGGTGGGGATCTTCAAATGTCACTGATCCTAAATTCCAGAAGAATCATTCTATTAGATCAATTGCAAATTCTGATGATCGAAAAGGTTGGAATGCAAACAGGATCTTCACTTCCACTGGACGGCGATCTGATTTTTTCACATGTGAAGAGGAAAAGATTCTTGTTGAGGTTGAACCAATTATGCAGAGAATTAGAAAAATTTTGCATGATTCCAGGTACCTCTCTCTAGATATGCCTTGTGGGACGCTGAATCCATATATATTTAGAACCAACTTCTGTGCATCTTTTCAAGTATGATATGGTTGATTTGCATGTTTATATTTATTTTTATAATCATGGAAATCTTATTCAGTCAATTGATTATTTTTGCGATTTTACCAAATGTTGTCTGGTGAAGGGCTTTTTGTTATGTAATTATTCTGATAATCCGTGCAACTTTTTTGTAGAAAATATTTTCATGATTTATGCGTTTTCTATAATAGGAATGAAGTTATTGAGACAAAATAGGTTGACCTTGGGTTTTCAAGATGCAAAGAATAGTGCACACAGTTTGTGTTTTTTTTTTAATGACTGCCAAACAAAGGTTGATGAAAAGATGGTTCTTTCTTGGTCATGAATCAATATCCTTTCAAACTGTCATGATGTTTTATGTTTTATTTTTCCCTGAGAAAGTAATCAAATATTTAAAAATCAATTTATTCACTTGGTCAATGCTGTCCTGAACCATATCCTTGCAAATGCTTTGGTTGCATTGTATTGACCACAAGATTTATCCCCATCTTTTAGCTGTAATTTTCTATCTTCTAATTTTGTTTTTCCATTGATAATGTGCCCAATATGATAGAAGGGTGCTTCAGAAATTTTTCTTACTGGGATAATGGGCTATCAATGAGACTATGTTGAGCTGTTCTCCCAATGATGTTGGTTGTTGAAAAGCAACCAAAATATTAATTTGAGAATTGTGATTATTTTTTTGGACCAAGAACAAACATGTTCTTGTTGTTGAGAACCATAGCTGATGTGATAGAGCTGCCCATGCCAAGTTGCACCTCTTCATGAATACATTGATGGCAGTAATGTTTATGTCTTGCCAATTTCACCGGTATCAGAATTCCTGAATTCCAAAGGAAGAATTCAGTTGGAATTTTTTTTTTCCCATTATGTTAAAAATCCGCAAAGTTTCTGAAGCTGGTTTCATAATTGGTTACTGTGTTGTCAAGATGTTTGAATTGTCTGCCACATGTGATTGCAGTGATGGAGGCCGACTGTCTGCTGATGATCAGAAATTTGTTGTGGAGAATGTTTTCAAGCATCATCCTGATAAACAAGCTAAAGTTACTGATGAAATTGACTACTTGATGGTATGCGCTCAGAACCTTATTTATGACTCTGTATATCAATGTAACAGTATTCCCTAATGGCATGCTATGAATGCATTGGAAACCATTATACAGTTCAATAACAATTAGCTGTAGGTATAATATTGCCATCTTAATGACAGGTTGATAAGCACAAGAACTTTCAAGATTCCAGGTGCTTTTATGTAGTCTCTTCTGATGGCTCCAGTGTGGATTTCTCCTATCTCAAATGCATGGAAAACTATGTGAAAGGTCACTTCCAAGAGCATGCCGAGTCCTTCAATAAAAAATATTTCAAAAGACGACGTTCTGAGCCAACAAATCACAGTGAACAGCAACAGCAGCAATAGCAAGGGCAGAGCATGGTATCCCTTTTGGCAATTGTGCATTAATCTGTACATAGTTCCTATCATTTGCCAAATATGCTGTCTGGTTCACCTACTCAGTTTCTTTGCATGTATCTGCATGCCACCCTTGCTTAAATTTTGCCCTGGGTTGTAAATTTTTCAGAAAACATGGTGGTTGTCAAATGGTGGATAGAATCCTAAATTAGGTTGGACTCAATGAATCGCATGCTCACCTGTTATGTCCCAATTATTGTTTATGCTTGATTGATTGTGGTTTGCATGGGAAAAGTCAGTTGTTATGGTTTATTTTTATCCTTCCAAAAGTTGCACCTTGTCCAGAGTTCTCTATGCATTTGAATGCGGCGGGAGAAGAGACCCCATCATATTTTGTTTGGGAAAACGTTTATGATTGTTGTTGACTAATTGTAACCGAGTCATGTTACCTTTCACTATCTGCTTGAATTCCCAGGTGCATTCACCATGACTTGTTTCTTATATGTTTACTGTTGCACGCACTGCTTCAATGGTCAGTGATTCAGTATGACATGGTGTTTGATATGAGCAGTAAATACTGGTTGTTCTGATTACTGTTCCAAGTTATTACTTGTGGGGGACTAGTTTTACAGGATGGGCTTGATATAGCCTGTTGCCCTCAAAATTTGGGAAATTTCACCTAGTCATTCATTATCATACACTCCAGGTACATCATCTGATTGGGGTGGTGAACTACTCTTCATGCTTGATTGCTATCTGCGAGTGCCAAAAAATGGTGCACACCAAGCAAAGTAAAATGAGAATCTTATTTTTCATGCATTACTATGAACGTTCAGGTAAAAGAGAAACAGACGGTGTATTGGTCAGAGATTATTAATGTCTCCTTTTTCCCAACCTTATGCTGTTAACATAATTTGTAGGGCTGTGGGCTGAAATACCAGGCATTGCCAGTCCCCAGATCCTGAGCAAGATGGAGGTCCAGGTCTCCTTGTACTCCGGTCCATAAACACATGATACACATCCCATGACCAAGCTCCTAATCAGTTCCCATGTTGCATTTAGGTACAAAGGTAATAGATATCTCAGTCCAAAGTAGTTCCTGTTGGGCTCCTCATCCACACACTTGATTCATTCATTAATTTGGAGTAGATAGATGCAGGTAAAACCAACCAAGTCAAAAAGATGAAAAAAAAAATATATATATAATAATAATAATAATAACGAAAGGATATATGTCTGTCTTTAATTACCTCTTCAATGTAGAGGCTGTTGTAGTAGATGCACTGGCCAAAGTGTTTGTACAAGAAGTTATTGTCATCGTACGGCAATCTAGGAACCAGATCATTGCAGTAGACCACCCTCAAGAACTTGTGCACTGGATGACGTAGATGAGCTTCCTTGAACCTCTCAAGCTGCCTATCCCCTACCCTTGGCTGCCCAAACGTATACACTCCCATGAACCTCTTCATCAGCTCCTCTTCCTTGTGGAACAGCAGCAACGCTGGAAACAGGATTGCCAATGCACCACCTAAGCTGTGCCCTGTTATAATGAACTTTGCATTCTTGTGCTCAGACAACAAGCTTTTGAGATTTTCCCTGATTGCATAGTATGCTGTTATTTCATCATCATCATCATCATCATTTTCATTTGGTGATGCACGAGCATGATGGCCTTTGCCTTGTAGATTTGCATGGAATGTGGACACCTGCGCCCTGCTGCCCAATCCAAGAGCCTCCAGAAAACCCATATGGACCTTCCCCATTTTCGGTATCTCATACCAAGAGTAGTCAAAATCCGTGCACCAATCATCCGCATCGAAAGGCTCAGTTCCTCGGAAGCTTACCAGTATCAGACTAGCATCTTTGGCCTTGTCGCATAAGATGAAGACTTGTGTGGATTTTTCCTTCTGATAATCTGTCAACATAATGAAACAAATGGCCAAACAATGCATACAACAGGAAGTCTAACAAATAATATTGAAAGCATGATCAACGGTTTGACATGAAGGCAAACAACATATATACTCTGCAATGCATTCAAACAAATGATGCCAATTTTTTGCTGTACCGACAAGCTCCAGTAATACAATTTATGAAAACAAACCGAATGCAAGTTTCTCAGAGAGGAATTGATTGTTGGATGTGTGTTCTTACCGTCCCAGCAATTATAGAAATCCACAAAATGCATCTGGAGTTTGAAGCCTCGCAAAAGAGAGGAACAGGGTTTAGTGATCAGTGAGCTTATAATTAAAAAAGTCTAGATCTGGATTTCTTTTGTTCTTATAGAAATCATGGAAGCAAGTTTGGATTGGATTTGATGAAAGAGGGAGGGATCGAGATGACCTTCCAGTGGTGCACCACAATGTTCTTGACGACATTTGCATTCTCATAAGCTAGTTTAGAAGCCATCATGCAGAGGTCCATCAAAGCCTTGCTTCCAATCTCAAGGGGACTCCTTGTTTTCGGTTGAAGCTCTTCTTCTTCACCCTTGTATAGGTCAACACGGGTATCAAGGTGTCCAATGACACTCATGAACGTTTCTGAACCTCTCCTTGGCACTGTCACGTTCCCTGCCAATTCCCATGCGATACATGCACCATTAAATTAAGTAATTGCTCGAGAAAGAGAGAGAGAGAGAGAGAGAGAGCATGAAATACACCAGCGAGAAGGTTGAGGAGGAGTCCCGAGAGGCCACCATTGAGGGAGAGGAGGTTGAGTAGGAACTCAAGGATGACGCCATTCCACTCCATGGGTTTCCTAAACAGAGCAATGATCTTGCGGAGGATTATGGATACCACTATGACCCACCTATGGTCTCCGGGGATTGGGCCCCACTCACCATCAATACCTGCACCTTCATCTTCCATGAACACAGGAGAGTAGCACTCCATGCAGAGAAACCCTATAGCTAGGAGGTCCAACAGCCCCGCCTTCTCGGACCTGACTATAGCGTACCTCATCTTCTCACGCGTCTGAAAGTGAATGCCCCCCTCCCATTGCTCGATCTGTATATGCCTACTATCAGGAGAAGGTCAGAGTTATACACAACTCATGAACTGAACAGTCCTGAACACCCCTGGCCAGTCAGAGTATATATATATATATATATATATACATACACACACTAGTGTTTGGTATTTGGATGATGTACATATATATACTTGCTTTTTGTCAGAGTGCCACCTGCGCTAACTGAGAGGAGAAGGGTTCACGTGTGCAGGAGGAATCAAATAACAAACAACAGTTGAGGAGATTGCTTGTCAGATAACTCCCGGTATGTGCCAACCTTGTCATTATCATCTGAAAAGCTTCCTCAACTTGAATAACTTGCACATCCATCTATCTGGAGTTCATACGTCAAATTAAGTATTGCCCATTGCTTGCAGACAAAGTTGATAAGATGAACTGAACTCCAAGTTCAAGAAATATTAATAAAAGAAACTGGAGAAGATGCATGTACTGGATCCAAGACTTCCATGCTTGTACTGATGCGCGCGGATGAACAGATTCAGCTGTTCGGACCTTTGAGAGGAAAGGATACGGTTCGGCTCATAGAGCTGTTCGGTTTCAATTCCGATGAGTTAAAAACGAGGAGCTGATTCCGAAGAGTTGGAACAAGTTAGCTAGGCCACGATTGCCGAAGCGATGATCAAGAGCTCCTCAGACAGATTTCAGAGGAGACTGACTTGGTTGAAAAACAGAATGTAAAAGCACACAGCGATATATGTGGAAACCCTACAAAGCGAGGGGAAAAACCATGGGGCCCCAGGCATACAAATAATCCACTAAAACTATCAAGCAAGATACAACAATGACTCTCTTGAGCTGATGCCCAAACTCAAGATTACAACTAAGGATAAGAAGTAGAAACTTAGATCAACAATGAACAAACTTAAGACACAAGCTTAAGAAAACAAACACTACAAGAAAACAGGCTCATCACTGACGGAATATTCCGTCACTGAAAGCTAAAATTCTGTTGGTGATGACCTACACCGACGGAAATTTCCGTTGGAAACTTCTGTCGCAAAATACCGTGTCGCTGATGATATTCCGTCGGTGATGTTGACGTATCACCAACGGAATTTTCCGTCACTAATTCTATCAATACCAACGGAAAATTCCGTCACTAATGCTATCAATACTAACGGAAATTCCGTCACTGAAAGTCTTTGTCACCAACGGAATTCCGTCCTTGAAAATCTTACCACCAACGGAATTCCGTCCTTGAAAATATTTATCACCCACGGAATTCCGTCCCTGAAAATATTTATTACCCACGGAATTCCGTATCTAAAGTCCTGCATTTTTTCAATTATTTTAAAATTCTAATCAATTATTTTTTATAATAATAAAAATCCTGCTTTATTATACACTAAAGCTATTGAACTACATCTAATTACAATTTAAAATAATAAAAACTTTATTGATATTCATAAATAATAACAAAATGTCAATTTATACATTTGTTCACAACTCTATAAGCAAGAACAAATGAAAAAAAAAAAAAAACAAAGGCATCTGAACTAGCACAAAGCTTTCATAGGTGCAGATTCTTGATTGTTGGTTGTTTCACCACCTTTCCCAATTGTTGGTTCTTTGCCCCGAGTTAATTTGCAAATCCTTGATTGTTTCACTAGATTTACCAATGAGAACACCAACCTACACAAACAACATTCTTGATCAATTTCTGAATAAGACATTGTTATTTGGAAAGTTTCTGGCTGCTAAATCTTTATATATCAATGAGTCAATTGATTGATATGCATTGCAGTTGAGTATCAACGGAAGTAAACATAACATCCAAACAAGAAGAAGATGAACCCAACTTTGAGGAAAAACTGACCAGATTAATATCATAAGAGTAGAATATGAGATACATGTAGAAGACACTTAAATATATAATGCTCATTTCAGATTGCTTTCAGCAGCAAATAAATAACTCAATAATATACTAATAGAAGGAAAAAAAAAAGACATCTTACCTAAAGTGGCGTCCAAGTCCTAAGATGGTTTCTGCCTTCTTCCTAACATTGATGCCCAAGTCTTTTCCGTTAGGCTCCACATACTCAAAACTCGAGACCGCCTTCACATGCAAAGAAAAATAAAAACAAAAACACAAGCAAAGAAGAAGCATTTATCAAATCTACAAAGCATTGAAACAAATAATCTCAAAAAATAATATGACAAAAGTTTTATCATTTATTGAAGTGATGAGGCCATACCGCAATCTTAGAGCTACATTCAAGGATGTCATCAACTGCACGATCCGAACCATTAGCTATCAGGTATTCAACAACAGCCAATGCCTAACAGAACACACTTTTTCAGTAACCCAAACAAAGTTCTACATGATCTAGAAAGCAGAAGAAACAAGCAGACCTTGTAAACATGGCGCCAATTGGGGCCAGTATCGTTCAATCTCGTCCAAAGTACATTCATTATCATCTGACATTCGGTCTTTTGCAATTCAACCCTAATGACACTCGGTCCAACATCAAACATTCACAGAATGTAATCAATGAAAGAATTATTTTTTACTATTTTTTGGTATTCTGCGCGATATCCGACAGATTAGATCCATGAGGACCCCAAGGCTCATTACTCGTCGCATCAATTATTTGGAACATGTATGCATGTGAACAATTAATTAATTTGAACCATAAAATTAATCACCTTATAAATTTTCAAAACCAATGATTGAAACTAGTTCACATTGACATGTCAAAGCAATTTAAATATAAATCAAACATTGACTATGAACTTGATCCATATCAATCAGGGGTCAATGAAATGGATGTTTAAGTGTAATACAAGTGGAGTTATATATATTTAGTTTCATTGTCTCTAAATCTTGTATTTTATTCCATTTCGTTATCAAGACCTATATTATAAACCAAGATTAAGTACACAACCTCTAGTTATTTAATTGATCGTGAGATTAAATTAACATTTTATATGATAAATTATACTTTTAATGTAAGTGTTTAAATTATTATCCTTGTCCCTAATGGAAAGGACTTGGGCATCAATGTTAGGAAGAAGGCAGAAACCATCTTAGGTATTTTGAGGGACAAGGATAAAATCCAACAAGTGAGATGTCCCTGTGATTAGAAGGCGGTAATTGGTATTAGCATGGTAAGTTGATTTCTTTCTTAAATGCAAAGGAATGATCTTTGCATGCTCTATCAGATTATTTGACAATATAATAAAAAGCAAGACTTGTAAGGCAGACATGACATGATTCAAATCAAATAGAAAAGTTCATAAATAAAAACAAAGAAGAGTGAAGGAAGAGTTTACATGTTTTTCTCTGGGGAGTTTTGTGGTAGGCTCCGGAAGGCTAACAATGGGGCCATCTGGGTCTTCAATCGAAGGCAAGCTGAAGAGCGCATCGGCCGAAGCCTGCACGAGCTCCACGCCACTCTCCAAACACTTTCTCGTCAGCTCCTCCCTAGCGGCATCAATCATCAAAGGGTTAAACCCTAGAAACCCGAGAAACACAAGGAAAAATTGAAATTTGAGCAAGTAGTACCTGGAATCAGGAAGGGAGGGGAAGTGATGGGATGGATCGTAGGCCATCAGGTTGCCGAGGTCGATCTGGTATTTCTCAGCCTCCATTGTCGGCTGGCTTAGCTCCTCCGCCCGCTCATCTGGAAAGATATTGCTCCCCCAGGCCTTCTCTGAGCCCTCTCTGAGCCCTCTCTGCTCCGGCGAACGCTCCCTCCCCCCCCCACTTACTTAGGTAAGTGGGGGTAGCCTCCTCCTCATGATGAAGGCAGCTAGCTCCCGACCGCCTGATCCTCAACTAAAAAACATGGGAAATCTGGGAGGCCAGGCCACCTCCTCGGCTCCGGTAAGATCTAACTCTAATCAAGTGCAGGTAACATCACAGGTGAGGAACTTCCCAGATAGTAGGCCGAGCTCCTGGGCAAACGTGGTCAAACCCCAAAACCCTCAACAGGTGGAGTCAATCACAGTGGCAGGTCCAACTTTGGAAAGGCTGAAGTCTGTAGTAAAAGACACTATAACCTTGGATGAGGATGCTGTGAACAGAGCCCTGGAAGACATGAAGTTTGTGCTCTATTCTAAACTGCTTGGGAAGGCACCTCCACTTGAATACCTAAGAGACAACCTAAGCCGACAATGGAGTGAATTTGGAGACTTCACCCTGGCGGATATGCCTAACGGATACTTCCTGATCAAATGCTCATCGGAGCAGATGGTTGTCAATCTCCTATTTGATGGTCCATGGACAGTCAATGGAATGGTTTTACATCTCATCCCATGGAGAGAGCACTTCCAACCCGTTTTTGAGAAGCTAACCACAGCTGTTCTATGGATACAACTTCACCATGTGCCCACAGAATATTGGACCATGGAGAACCTGGAAACGGTGGGGAGCTTCTTCGGGATTGTTATGAAGATAGACGAAAGGGCTCATACTGAAAATCGTGCAAGATTCGCAAGACTGTGTATAGAGGTGGATTTGGAGAAACCACTTAAGAGTGGAGTTTGGGTTAAAAAACCCCAATCCTCAGCCACCGTTTTCATTGCGGCTATCTATGAAAAATTACCTGTTTTTTGCTATAATTGTGGTGTAATTGGCCATACTGAAAGCTCCTGCGAATCGGGAAAGACTGGGCGCCGGGAGAAGGAGACTGGTACCCATCAGATGAGCCTCGACCCAAAAGGGAACGAGGTAGCGGATGTGGAAAACAGTACCTCTTCCCGGAATACAGACTTTCCTGAGGGGAGCAGGGGCACTAACTCTGTTTTGCAGGACAACAAGGAGGAACAGGAAGCCGGTCGCTATGGACCATGGATGCAGCCTACAAGATGGTCTAACAAAGGAAGAAGAAGGTTCGCCGGAAAAAATGGCACCGGCGAGGCACAAGGAAGAACAGCGATGGGCTCGAGATTTGAGGGATTGGACACAGAGCCAGAGGATGAAAGGACGGATGTACCCTCCCATGTGATGGTTGAGTGTAATGCTGGAACTACAGGGGCTGACCACGTGGAGAGGAAAAGTAACGGTCGTGGCTTGACAAAAGGGGGAAGAGGTGGAAGTCTGGGAACCAGGTCAACAGCTGGAAGGCCTACAGAAAATAGAGTAAACCCAGAGGGAAAGAAGGGCAAACAGACAGAGATGATACTTGTAGAGACAAATGAATCTCGTGCCCCCCCTGACAGTCGTATGCAGGGAAGAAATCAGAGAAGAGGACGCGGAGGACTGTGGGGAAGAGGAACGAGAAGAGGTGGCTTTTCGACCGTTGACCCGATGCTGTTTAACGAAGCAGAGGAACAAGAGGAGACAGAAGGAAACAACAACAGATTTGCACTACTGTCTTCATTAAACCAGGAGGGAAAAGGTTGGAAAGAGGACCCCCCAGACAAGCAGCTAGTCCTAGGCAACTCTGGAAATCCCTCTCACCAGAGACTGGTCCGAACAGTCACTGGACTCTTGGAGGGACCGAGCGAGGAGAGACAGAGATTGGGTGAGATGATGGACATGGAAGAGCCTCCGGATCCTGGAGAAAGAATGGAATTGGAGCTTTACCAGAGTCAGAACTTAGAGATCAGTGGTAAGAGGACAACAAAAGAAGATGTTCATACCCAAAAGAAAGGGCGTATTGATCAGGGGGATCCCCAACAAATTAATACTGTTTGACCATGTTAATTCTCCAATGGAACTGTAGAGGGACATCAGGCCGAGATACGGTTGGCAGAATTCATTGGATGTTGAACTATCTTAAAGTTTCAATCATTTGTTTAGTGGAAACCAGGGCAGACAACTCCCGGATATACAAACTATGTGGAAAATTTAAGAGAGGGTGGGATTGGGCTGCAATCCCAGCAAGAGGATACTCTGGTGGTATTGTTGTTATATGGAGGAAAAACATTGGAAAGGTTACTCCTATCGCAGTTTCCAGGTATGTCTTGCACCTTATTATTACCATGAGTGATAACTCAAATTGGATATTGTCTACAGTATACAATAGTCAGCTTGCTGCTGAGCAGAAAGGAACATGGAATGAGTTGGCTCGCTTTGCCTCAATCCATGTACCATGGCTCATCACAGGTGACCTAAATGCTGTGAGAAATCCTCAAGAAAGAAAAGGAGGCTCAGAGGGGGCTAGATTAGGACCTAAAACTCACCAACTAAACACTTTCATAACAGATAATAACCTTACAGACCTGAGATGTGTAGGATCTCCGTATACTTGGTGTAACAACCAAGGAGGCAGGGCTAGAATCTGGGCCAAACTAGATAGGTTCCTAGCTAATGAACATTGGATTGATCAAATTCCTAATTACCAAATCACAAAATTATCTAGAGCACAATCTGACCACTGGCCTCTACTTCTAGAATGCAAAGAATTAGAAGGAAAAGGAAGAAGGCCTTTTAGATTTGAAAACCACTGGGTGGAAAACCCTGATTGTAGAAATAGTGTAGAGAATATCTGGAAAGTAACCAAGTTCACTAATCCTTTGCATGACTTTAGCCATAGAATACACATACTTAAAAAAGACCTGATCAAAAAATGTAGGAAACCCTATAAAGGAATAGATGCCCAGATTAAAATAACTGAGGAAGATATTGAAAAATTAGAAAATAAGGGATGTAGTGATCAGATGAATCAAGATGATTGGATTAATCTAAGAATACTCTATAACAAACATCAAGCTCTCATGAGGCAAAGCACCTCATTATGGGCACAAAGAGCTAGGATCAATTGGCTTAGGAATGGAGATAACAATTCTAAGTATTTTCACCAAATTACTAGACAACATAGAAGGAGGAATAGAATAAATCAGATTAAAACAGGAAATAATGAGATAATTACTGATTTTGAGGGTATTGAAGCACAATTCATTGATTTCTACACAAATCTTTGGAGGGAGAGGAAATCATGGAATCCCTCTGAGCTGCTCCAAGCCTTTCCTGATGATTTCCCCTCTCTCTCTGAGGAACAGCAATACTCCCTAATCAGACCAGTAACAAAGCATGAAATATACAAGACACTCAGTTCAATGCAACCTGGTAAATCCCCTGGTCCTAATGGTATGAATGCTGAATTTTTCAAAATTCACTGGAATATCATTGGTGAATCTGTCTTTAGAGCCATTGATCATTTTTTTTATTCATGGTATGCTTCCAAACAGTTGGAATCAAACCCATATATGCCTTGTTCCAAAGAAGGAAAACCCCCAACTAGTGCAAGACTACAGGCCTATTTCACTTTGCAATGTAAATTATAAATTGATAACAAAAATCCTTTCTAATAGGCTCAGGCCCCTGCTAAAACACCTCATTGGGCATGAACAAACAGCTTTTGTTGAGAACAGAAGTATTTTTGACAACTTGTTCATGGCCCAAGAACTGGCCCACACCCTATAATATAACACCAAAGACCTCCCCATGATGATAACTAAAGTTGACATGGAAAAGGCATATGACATTTTAAGATGGGATGCCATTATTACAGTCCTCACCAAAATGAATTTCCCTAATCTATGGATTATTTGGATAAGAGCTTGTATTGAGACCTCTACAATGGCATTTATTATTAATGGTAAAGTTGGTCAATGGGTGAAACCTATGGCTGGGATTAGACAAGGTGACCCTATCTCCCCTTACCTGTTTATTTTAGTCTCTCAAACATTAACAAACTTGTTTAGGAAAGCTGAACAGCTAAAGCTCCTAACAGGTATCAGAATCTCTGAGCATAGATATCTAACCCATATACTCTATGCTGATGACCTCCTCATATGCTGCAAAGCTACCAGAAAAAATGCCAAATCAATCCATAAATGCCTCCAAATCTACTCTGACCTGACTAATCAGAGAGCTAACCTCAGTAAATCTGAAGTATTTTTCTCATCAAGATTCAATAAGCACATCAAGAGGGTCATCCTTAGTCAACTAGGTATCAAACAAGGTCAGTTCCCTTTCAAATACCTAGGTTGTTCAATATCTCCCCATAGATTGCCTGTAAACACATTTTAGCCTCTAATAGAAGTGGTTCAGAACAAACTAGCCCATTGGAAAACAAAAAATTTGTCCATGGCAGGAAGGCTAACACTAATTAACTCAACCATAGTTGCACTGCCTGTGTATGGTCTCAATACATATGATATCCCTGATTCGATACTTGATAATATTTCCAGATTGGTGAGGAGGTTCCTTTGGGGTAGAGATAGTAATAATGGGGGTTCCCATCTTATAGGTTGGCACACTGTAACCAAACCAAAATCTGAGGGCGGTCTTGGTGTTAAGGATTTAAGAAGAATGAAATTCTCCTTGATGGCAAAACATGCTTTAGACCTTATTAATCAAGAAGATAAAAATTGGATTAAGTTTATGCTATACAAATATGGAAAGGTTCATATTTGGGATACAAGGAAACCAGCAAAAACATCACATATTTTTAAATCTCTGCATAAAAGCATGTGTAAATTGAATAAGTTTATTGTGTCTGATCATACTCTTGCAACTGATTTTGTACTAATGGATACCTGGCTATTTGATACTCCTATCTATTATAAACCTACTTTCATAAATATGGATACAGATCTTTCTAATGTTAAAATTGCAAACCTGACTGTAAATCTGGCCTGGGATGAAGAATTAATTAAGGATATTTTCCCCTGGCCCCTTGCTCAATCAGTCCTAGCCAAGAATATTGACTGGCAATCTGAGACTAAACAATGGTCATGTGTGGGCAAATCAGGGGGGAGAACCCTGACAGCTACCATATATGATCTATGTGAATCTTACCATGATATAGATAGCTGGAAGGGTTGGAAACTTATGTGGAAATTACAGGTTGCACCTAGAGTTAAAATGTTTCTTTGGAAATTTTTCCATAGAAGGTTACCAACTAAAAGCATGTTATATGCCAGAAACATTGGACCAGATGATCCCTGCTCTATGTGTTCCCTTGACACTGAAACAAGCATTCACTTGTTCCAAAATTGTAGATGGACGGATCATTATGGTGCGAAATCCAATCTGTGAGCTATCTGCAAAATTGGAATAGTTATACAGGAGACCTGCAAGATGGGTTTTGGCTCACTGAAGGAGTAATTGGAACCTCTGTAATAACTCATTTTGAGAAGCTTATTATCTCTTATACTTTATGGCTGACCTGGATTTCAAGGTGTAACAGGATTTTCAAGGGAGACCAAAGAAGTCCCCAGGTGGTGGTAAGAAGATGCTTGCTGGCAGCTGAAGAATTCCTTAAGAAGGAACAACCAATTGAGGAACTAACAAATACTTTGTACATCAATTGGAACAGAAGATCCCACAAGCATGTTCTGTTTACTGATGCCTCATGGCAAGCTGATGAAGGTAAGGCCTTTATAGGATTTATTATCCTTACTAATAGTGGATTTTTCTGTGCTGCAGGAGCTGTGATGGAGGATGCAACATCTATATTTGAAGCTGAAACAAAAGCTGTGAGGAGAGGCCTAGAATACCTGGCAGAAATAGGAAGCAATCAAGCAGTGATTATTGTGATCACTCTAACCTGGTGAGGATGCTGCAAAGAAGAAGACCTGGAAACTATGAGGAATGGAGTGAAGCTTTGGGAGACAGCAGAAGGATACTCTCAACTTTTCTAGACTGGGAAGCTATTCATATATCAAGGGAGCACAACCAAGGAGCTGATGAACTCTCCAAGTTAACAAAGAATACACAAAGGAATTGGTTTTTTGATAAATTTGAAGAACTACCAAATCATGTGTGTGATTTTGTCCTAGAACAAGGGAATTTCAGTTACAATCTAGCTATGTAAGCTCTGTTATGTTACCAAAAAAAAAAAAAGAAAAAACACGGGTTGGTTTCAATCTAGTAAAAATACTGATCTCGAGGCAAACTCACCCCTCTCAGATTATATATTAATATGAAATTTTAAATCTTACTTTTTACAAAAATAACAATTAGGTACTGTTTTAATGAATCAAAACTTTTTATCCAACCATTATTCTTGTAATAATAATAATAATAATAATAATAATAATATTATTATTATTATTACTAATAATACATAAATTGTCATGATTCAACATTCTGTTGGTGATAACCTGAAATTCCGTTGGTATATCCCATAATTCCGTTGGTGATAGCCTGAAATTCCGTTGCTAATAATCTAGAATTCTATTGGTGATGGTTTGAAATTCCGTTGGTGATAATATAGAATTCCGTTGGTGATAGCCTGAAATTCCATTGGTGATATCTCATAATTCCATTGCTAATAATATAGAATTCCGTTGGTGATATATTGAAATTCCGTTGGTGATATCCCATAATTCCGTTAGTGGTAGTCTATAATTTCTGTTGTTGGAAGCCAAAAAATCCGTTGGGAATAATATAGATTCCGTTGGTGATAGTACCAAATTCCGTCGGTGATAATTCAAAATCCGTTGGTCATAATCCAAAATTCCGTCTCAAATATATAACAATTATTTTTAATCTTAGAAAAGAACAATACTTTTCACCAACGGATTTGCGACAGAAAATCCGTCGCTGAAATGTCAACTTTTTTTAGCATAAAGCTTCGGGTTTTTTCCAATGGAAATTCCGACGGAAACGATTACCAACGGAATGTTCCGTTAGTGATAATATAATATTCCGGCACTAATATGTTCCTAGGTGTCAAATCCTTTTCGTTGGAAATCCTTCACAAAATCCGTCGGTGATATTGTTTTCACCAACGGAAAAAATTCCGTTGGAAAAATTCCGTCTGTGATGCTATAGTTTTCTTGTAGTGAAACACTCTAACCGCAGTCGACTATCACTGTCCTTTGTATCCAAACAGGTGGAAGTCTCCACAGATGCTTCCTCCTTTTTCCTCCTTGCTTGATCTCTTTCTGTACAGTGTGCTCTGTTCTCTCTTGGATAATCTCTGGTTTTTCAACACCAACTCCTTTTCTCCTCCTCTTCTTCTTCTTCTTCCTTCTTTTTTTTTTCCTACTTCTCACCAAGAAGCTTCAGCTCTTTTATACTTCTATGGTGAGAATCCCAAAGCACCTTTTGCCTGTGGCTTGTGCAGCACACTTACTGTCACATCACTGTGTCTACCATACTTGTTATAGTCTCAAGACACCTTTTGTCTGACACCGCCGTTCCACCATTGGGATTGGTGCCACGTGTACTTCTTGTGGAGCCATGGGTCCACTCTTGAACCCTTGCCGAGCTGCTATCTCTTCGACAACGTCAGTTCGGTTTGTCTATGCCTTTTCCGAACTGGCGCTTCGGTCCACCAGACTAGTATGTCGAGTTGATAGCTCTTCGACAACCAGCTCTTCGGTCTTGGACTACAGCCCTTCGGCTCCTTCACCTCTTCTGCAGCCGGTTGGTCTTGGACACTCAAACCCAACAATCTCCCCCTCCAAGACCAAGGGAAGAGATGTTCTGCCTGCACTCTTCACAGTGAGTCCATCCCAACTCCTATTGAGCACTTCACCAACTTTTCTTTAGAGAGGTCCTTCGTCAACATATCAGAAGGATTATCATTAGTGTGAATCTTCTCTATCTTGAAGGTGCGCTCCTCGAGGGCTTCTCGGATCTAGTGATAGCTAACATCTATGTGTTTCGTCCGAGAGTGATATGTAGCATTCTTACTAAGATCAATTGCACTTTGACTATCACAGAATACCACATAGTCCTTTTGCTTCACTCCCAGCTCTTGAAGGAACCTCTTTATCCATACCATCTCCTTTCCAGTCTCTGCCGCAACAATGTACTCAGCTTCGGTGTTGGAAAGAGCAACACACTTCTGCAATCTGGATTGCCATGAGACAGCTCCCCCTGCGAATGTAAAAACATAACCGGTCAGGGATCTTTTGCCATCTACATTACCTGCCATATCTGCATCTGTGTATCCCTCCAAGGTTGGCGCCGAACTGCCAAAACATAGGCACAACTTTGATGTCCCTCTCAAATATCGAAGGATCTACTTCACTGCCTCCCAATGCTTCTTGCCTGGATTTGAGAGGTATCTGCTCACAACACCAACTGAGTGAACTATATCTGGTCTTGTGCATACCATTGCATAGATAAGATTTCCTACTACTGACGAGTAGGGAGTAGAAGACATCTTCTCCTTCTCATCTTCTGTTGTTGGGCACATCTCCTTGCTGAGCTTGAAGTGACTACCAAGGGGTGTACTAACTGCCTTGGAGTCCTTCATGTTGAACGTCTCAAGTACTTGTTCAACATACTTCTCCTGAGACAACCAGATTTTCCGAGCTCTTCTGTTTCTCAGAATCCTCATTCCTAAAATCTGTTTGGCCTCGCCGAGGTCCTTCATCTCGAACTCCTCGGACAGGTCTTGCTTCAGCTTCTCGATCAGTTCACTATTCTTCCCACATGTCGCCCACATATAGCAGTAGGATGATGAAGTCGGCATCAGTGTGTTTCTTCATGTATACGCAGTGATCGGCAGTGGTTCCGACATATTCCTTCTTCTTCATGAAGGAGTCAAACTTCAGGTACCATTGCCGAGGAGCCTGCTTTAGACCATAAAGACTTTTCTTCAGCTTGTAGATTAACTTCTCACTCTTCTTCTGCTCAAAACCTTCAGGCTGTAACATATATACCTCCTCCTATAGGTCACCATGAAAAAATGTTGTTTTGACATCCATCTATTCGATATGCAAATCCAGAGCTGCAGCCATTCCAAGAACCACTCGGAGGGATGACATATTCACCCTGGGGAGAATACTTCATCAAATCAATCCCCTTTTGTTGAGCAAAGCCCTTCACCACTAATCGGGCTTTATACTTAAGCTGATTCTGACAATCTGTCTTCAGCTTGAACACCCACTTGTTTCTTAAAACTTTCTTTCCTTCAGGCAGTTCAACAAGTGTATAGGTATTGTTCTTCCGTAGAGAGGCCATCTCTTCTTCCATTGCCTCCAACTATCTGTCATTATCCACATGACAACTGACTTCCTTGAGTGTCTCTGGCTCCCCCATATCGGTAAGCAAGAGATAATCAGAGGATGGATATCTTCTGGATGGTCTTGGCTCTCTAACCGACCGCCTCGTCTGAATACTCGAGCTTTCACCTTGTTGGAAATTGCGTTCTACAGGAATCTCCTCTTCGACTGTGCTTTGTCGATTGATATCAGCTTCTTTATATGCAGCTTCGCTCGGCTCATCAATATTTACTGCTGGTCGGCTTTGTTCTTCGGCAATCATTGGTCGCCGGTCGGCTTTGTTCTTTGGCAATCATTGGTCGCCATAATTGTTGGGGTCTGATCGGAACATCTCTCCTCGAGAATTGTGTGTTCTGATCGGTAGAAGACCTCACTTCATTCTGCTCGATTTTCTCATTTCTGAGCCCATTTTGGTCTTCCTGAATGACCACATCTCTGCTTCTTACTATATTTCTCTTCTCTGGATTCCAAAATCTATAACCGAGTTCTTCATCACCATAACTAACGAAAACACAACGAATAGCCTTGTCATCTAATTTTGATCTCTGCTCCTTCGGGACATGAACAAAAGCTTTACATCCGAAGACCTTTAAATGAGAGTATGAGGGGTTCTTTCCGGTCCACACTCTCTCCGGAATATCGCCCTCCAAAGGAACTAAGGACGAATGGTTGATCAGGTAACAAGTTGTCAACGTTGCCTCCCCCAAAATGTCTTCGGTAGCCCCGCCATATTGAGCATGCTTCGCACTCTCTCTCTAATGGTGCGGTTCATCCTCTCGGCTACTCCGTTATGCTGAGGAGTTCCTGGTACTGTTCTCACATGCCGAATGCCATGTGCTCGGCAGTACCCTTCAAAATTTCTCAAAGTATATTCTCCTCCATTGTTGGTGTGTATGCACTTCAGAAGGTACTCGGTTTCTCTCTCTACTTTGGCCTTGAACTGGTTGAATACCTGAAACACTTCATCTTTGCTCCTCAGCAGGTACACCCAAAGTTTCCTTGATATATCATTGATGAATGTGACAAAATACACATTTCCACTAAGTGTCTTCACCTCAAGTGGGCCACATACATTTGAGTACACTACTGACAGCAGTTCAGCCTTCCGAACCGAGGTCTTCTTGAAAGACACCCTGTGATGCTTCGCTATTACGCAATGATCACACGGGTCCAGATGTGCATCCTTGTTGCAGGGAATCAGCTCTTCCTTGGTTAAGATTTGTAGTCCTTTTTCGCTTATGTGAGCTAGCCGTCTGTGCCATAGGCTTGGAGAAGACTCGCTCTCCACAGCATTCAATCCATCTCTGCACATCTTCACCGAAGTCTTGTACAAAGTGTTACAGACCCTTCCCCGAGCAACTATAAGTGAGCCCTTGGTGAGCTTCCAACAACCTCTTCCAAAGTAGCTTTCAAAGCCTTGTCGGTCCAAGGCTACTCCCGAAATCAAGTTTAATCTGAGTTCAGGTATATGTCTTACATCCTTCAAAGTAATGGAACAACCAATGTCTGTGACAATCTGTATCTCACCAATTCCAGCTATCTTTGCATGACTTTGGTTTCCCATTCTGACCGCGTCCCGAGGTCACCTGTTCGGTAGGATGTGAAGAACTCTCTGTTCGGGGTGGCGTGGTAGGAAGCAGCTGTGTCTACCACCCACTCGGAATCCGAAGACTCAACATGGAGACACTCTTCCTCTTCGGGTGATAAGACACCAAATTGCTAGAGACAGCAACAGTGGTGTTCTTATCATCTTTCTCTTGATCCTTGTTTCTCTTATCTCTGAACTTCTGGCACTGGTACTTCTTATACCCAACCTTGCCGCAATAGAAGCATGTTAGCGGCTTGCCCCTTGACTTGGATCTACCCCTTGACTTTCCTCGGCCTTGAGGTCCTCGGCTTTTGTTCCATCCCCTTTGTTCAGCCACAAAAGCATTGGAGCTCTCGGCACCTGACACATATCGTCTCGTCTCTTCATTCAGCAAACTTGAAGTAACTTGGCTCATCTTCAATGCTCCATCTGGAGTGGAATTGTTGAGCGAGACCTTCAATGTCTCCCAACTACTCGGTATTGAACTCAAGAGTAGAAGAGCTTGCAACTAATTATCCAAGATCATCTTCATTGTAGTCAACTAGTTGATAATGTTCTGGAACTGATTCAGATAATCAACTATAGAGCCTCCCTCTTGGAACTTCAGGTTCACAAGCTTCTAGATCAGGAACACCTTGTTTCCTGCCGTCATCCTCTCATACAGTGTCTCCAACTTGGCCCACAGAGTGTAAGCACAAGTTTTGCCACTCACATGATGAAAGACTAAATCGTCCAACCATTGTCTAATACAACAGATAGTTACTCTGTTCTTCTTCTTCCAGTCACTATCTGAAACTTCATGGGGCTTCAATCCTTTGAACTCAATTGGATCAGCCATGTCCTTGTAATATAGGATGTCCTCCATCTTGGTTTTCCATAGCGTCCAATTGGAGTTGTTGAGCTTGACCATAGTGCTTGAACTTTCCTCCATCTTCCTCAACCTCGCTCTGATACCACTTGATGCGCGCGGATGAACAGATTCAGCTGTTCGGACCTTTGAGAGGAAAGGATATGGTTAAACTAAGAGAGCTGTTCGGTTTCAATTCCGAGGAGCTAAAAACGAGGAGCTGATTCCGAAGAGCTGGAACAAGTTAGCTAGGCCACGATTGCCGAAGCGATGATCAAGAGCTCCTCAGACAGATTTCAGAGGAGACTGACTTGGCTGAAAAACAGAATGTAAAAGCACACAGCGATATACGTGGAAACCCTACAAAGCGAGGGAAAAAACCATGGGGCACCAGGCAGACAAATAATCCACTAAAACTATCAAGCAAGATACAACAATGACTCTCTTGAGTTGATGCCCAAACTCAAGATTACAACTAAGGACAAGAAGTAGAAACTTCGATCAACAAATGAACAAACTTAAGACACAAGCTTAAGCAAACAAACACTCTAACTGCAATCAAGTATCACTGCCCTTTGTATCCAAACAGGTGGAAGTCTCTGCAGGTGCTTCCTCCTTCTTCTTCTTGCTTGATCTCTCTCTCCACAGTATGCTCTGTTCTCTCTTGGATAATCTTCTGGTTTTTCAACACCAACTCCTTTTCTCTCTTCTTCTTCTTCTTCCTTCTTTTTTTTCCTACTTCTCACCAAGAAGCTTCAACTCTTTTATACTTCTATGGTGAGAATCCCAAAGCACCTTTTGCCTGTGGCTTGACTGTGGCTTGTGCAGCACACTTGCTGTCACATCACTGTGTCTGCCATACTTGTTATAGTCTCAAGACACCTTTTGTCTGACACCGCCGTTTCACCATTGGGATTGGTGCCACGTGTACTTCCTGTGGAGCCATGGGTCCACTCTTGAACCCTTGCCGGGTTGCTATCTCTTCGGCAATGTCAGTTCGGTTTGTTTATGCCTTTTCCGAACTGGTGCTTTGGTCCACCAAACTAGTATGCCGAGCTGATAGCTCTTCACCAACTAGCTCTTCGGTCTTGGACTACAGCCCTTCAGCTGCTTCACCTCTTCGGCAGTCAGTTGGTCTTGGACACTCAAACCCAACATGTACAACTTAATTATATCCATCATTCCGGATAAATTACTTGTGAGATTCTAGTATCACCACACTATTGAGTTTACATGAACACTTCTCCTCTGTGTCCCTATACAACGTTATTTGAGTCTCATTTTTTAAAATTGAATTCTGGTTCTAATTTGTAGAATTAAAGTTTTAAAATTTAAAATTATACTAGGTTCTTATAACTATAAAATTGGGACACTTAATAAGTTTACAGGACGGGATTTTAACTTTGATTTATTTTTTCAAAATAAAAAAAAAACATTGTATATAAATGTCTCTTAAATTTTGATATTTAACTATATACCTTCAAATTTAAGATTATTTTGATATTTTAGAAATCAAGTTTAAATAATAATAATAATAATTCAACATAACATTCGTACTACAAATATATTCATGTGGAGCTCTAAAATTAACATTTAACAAATCATTCTAAAATAATAAGAAATTGGGTTGTATATGATGATGAAATTCTAATAAGAAAATCTTTATAAAGATTTTATTATATATAAAAAAATCTTTCTTCTGTTTTTGGAAAATGAATGAAAGTTGAAATCCGTGGCCCTACATGGTTATAATCCAATTCTTCAGGTAGAAAAAGCATTCAATAATTTTCTTTTTTTTAAATGACTTGAAAAATTTTGTCCCGGGAGACACTCACTGTGGAGCTCCAGGAGGAGAAGTATATCAAGCAATAGGAAAGGTGTGGAAAAGGAGAGCGTCGCTAGAGGGTCATGGGAATGACGACAAAGTCAACCCCCAACCATCGGAACTCCAACAAGCCACAATGCAGACCGAGAGCCCTCATGAAGGTGAAATCAAACAGACCATCAAGGAACTAAACCCTAACAAGCCTCAAGGCTAGACGACTTTCCCATGACAATCCACCAACAAGGGTGGGAATTTACGAGGGAGGACATCCTGAAACTCTTCACTAATTTTTATAACGGCAGTTCGTAGCTTGAAAGGCTAAATTGGGCACACATCCTCCTTGTCCCCAAAACAGAAACACAGGTCGAAATCAAAGATTACTAGCTAATAAGTCTCATAAACTGCTCAATGAAGATCATCACAAAAGTGTTGGCAAATTGATTACAAGTTGTAATCCATAAGCTCGTCAATGAATCCCAAGTGACTATTATCAAGGGTCATTGCATTCAAGACAATATAGTCATTGCAGAAGAACTAATTCACAAAATAAAAACTGACTACCAAGATGGGATATTGCTTAAGGTCGACTTTGAGAAAGCTTTCGACATGGTCGATTGAGACTTCCTACTAGAGCTGCTTGCAATACGAGGATTCTGCCCCAGTGGATCTCATCGATCAAGGGAATTCTCACAACATCAAAATAAAAAATCCTCATTTATGGCAGGCCCACAAGATATGTGAGACATCAAAGAGGGCTAAGGCAGGGAGGCCCCCTATCACCCCTACTCTTCGTCATTATAGCTGATGTCTTCAATGCAATGCTCACCATGGCAAATAGGGCAAATCTCTTTAGAGGGATCAAATGCGGAGGAGGGTCACAAGCAAAATAAACAATTATTCTACAATATGCAGATGACCTATTTGTTCTCAATACAGACGAACTAGAACACCTGAGTTCATTGAAACTTATCTTCTACCTTTATGAAGGGATATCTAAGCTCTGAATTGACTACCACAAAAGCTCACTCATTCCAATAAAATCAATGGCATGCCCACCGAAAATAATGACAGGAATTCTCAACTGTAAGACTGAAATTTTACCTATTAAATACCTTGGAATCTTGCTATCAGGGGCCATAGCGACAAAAGGAGGATTGACTATTAGCCTATTACTCATCGACAGGGTTAAGAGAAGGACCTGGCAAGCTAAGCTACTCTCTATGGACAGGAGAATTGCCCTGATCAACTCAGCCCTCTCCACAATCCCAAATTACTGGCTGACTGTATATAAAATACCAGCATGGTCATCAACCACATCGACGCCCTATGAAGAAACTTCTATGGAGAGGGCCAGAATTAAAAGGCAAGACATACTGATTAGTATGCTGGAAGAGACTTTGTAGACCCAAGGAGTATGGTGGATGTGGGATTATGAACCTACACTACTTTAACATAGTCATGCAAGCAAAAGGGTGATGGAGATTAATCAATGGAGAGACCAGAATCTGCTGCAAAATCATCCACCACAACTACTTTAGGAATTCATATCTTAACCCCCACAAAAGACCTAGGTCACAAGCTTCCTACTTTTGGAAAGGAATCACTCCACATTGGAAGACCTTAGAAATAGGCATCAAAGTCACTACTAGATAAAGGGACTCAGTCAACCTATGGAACAACAAGTGGATTGGAGGGCAAGCCCCCACTTCACTCTATTCCTCGATACCACACTTGATCAAGGATTGACATATCCCACTCCAGAAGGCCAGGGATCTACAACTCAGAGAAACCTCATTACTAAAACAAGGCCCAGTAACTAGGGAAGAACGAAATGAACTCAGGGATTTAACATAGATGATGGCGTCAACCAATGAAGGAATAAAGGTTAAACGTACTTGGCTATTAGCTAGGATTAGGTGCTAGATACATAGTTAAGTCCTTCTATGAATTCATAATCAATGGAGGGATGATCAGATGCTCAATCCAAAAGGGATTCTGGAAGCTGCCATGCTCCCACGAAAATAAAATTGTTTGCATGGCTCGCATGGGATAACAAATTATTTATTTTGGACAATTTGGCTAAAAGACGGTGGAAGGACATGAGGACAATGTGCTATTTGTGCAATGAGGTAGTAGAAACAACACAACACCTCCTTATCAACAATGCTGAAACTCAAAAAATATGGAAGCACTACTGCTAGAGGTTCATGTTGAGAACCACCCCTAGATGACACGAGATCTCTGGGAAGGTAACTATATGGGGAAAAAGTTTCAAAAAGAAGCTCCAATGGGGTGGAGTTTCGCAGTGATGGTTATCACCTAAAGCACCTGGCTTTAAAAGAACCAAAGATGTTTCCGTGAAAAAGAACGTGGTTTAACTAGAATAATACGAGGGATCACCTTTCTAATGTTATCTTAATTAATTGGTTTGATGCAACTCATGCCTCCAAGAAGCCAAAGTTGGTGCCGATGGAATTCATTGTCAAGAGGAGTCTCTTTTTCACCAACGAGGGAGTACCACCAAATAAGGATGGAGGAGATGAATTTGAAGACACCATCACCCCGAGGAACGACATCAATTAGGAATGACCTGCTAGCTAGGCCCCCATATCTACAAGGGTGCTAGAGAATACAATGCAACCCCAATTAATATAATGTAACTCTGTCCAACCAAAATAAATAAACAAATGTGGTTTACCCACTTTTATCATATATATAATTTTTATTTTTATATTTAAACTAAATTAGTGTTCCTAAAAATGGTGTAATATGAATTTTGATAATATATATGACTACAGGACCATCCCATCCCAGGGAGTTTATATTGGTCAAAATTTCAACTTTGATTTATTTTTCCAAAATCACTAAAAAAAATTATAGGTATAAACCTGCAGAATTTCAAGGTTGAGAACTAAACCTTCAAATTTAAGATTATTTTTTATATTTTGAAAATCAATATTTTAGCATTCCTATAATATAAAAATGTATGTAAGAAATCAATATAGTACTATATATTCTCTTTCTGGGGATCAGAACATATCTTGATCAATGGGTGAAAGTGGTCGGTGGAGTTTGGAGTGCTTGAGATGATTTTAAAGGAGGGATCGGTTGTGATCGACGACTCTTCTATTCTGTTCTTTCAGCAATCTGCAGGATCAACGTCACTTTTCGAGATTGATCTAAGAGATCAAACCTCGCAAGAAGAAAGAACTATGGAAAAAGAAGATATGAATGCTCGTGTTCAGCGGAGCCTCAGACTCTCAAATTAGGGACTCGAAAGGTAGAGGAAATAAAGAGAGAAGAAAAAGGGAAAGAACTCAAAGAGGAATAATTACACTTTTCGTCCCTGAAAATGGTGTCATTGTTCACTTTTATCCTTGTATTTTAAAAATGTTCAATACAGTCCTTGTGTATTGCGTATTCTGTTCTATTGTGGTCCCTGACGCTGATGTGGCGTCCAAGTGGCATACCAATGAAATATAGTTTTTTATTTTCTTTTTCTTTTTTTCCCAGATGCTGACGTGGCATGCCACGTCAGGATTTTTTTAATTTAAAAAAAAAATGGAATTTTGTATTTAAATGCAAAATCCATTTTTTTAAAAAAAAACTGACGTGGCATGCTGACATGGCATGCCACGTTAGCATTTTTTTTTAAAATATATATATATATAATGGATTTTTAAAAAAATGTAAAAATAATTTTTTTTTAAAAAAAACTGATGTGGCATATATATATATATATATATATATATATATATATATAGATTTAAAAAAAGAAACAAAAATCCATTTTTCCAAAAAAAAATGACGTGGCATGCTAACATGACATGCCACATCAACATTTTTATATATAAAAAATAGATTTAAAAAAACAAAAATCCATTTTTTTTTAAAAAAAAAATGCTTACGTGGCATGCCACGTTAGCATTTTTATATATATTTAAAAAAAATACAAAAATCCATTGTTAAAAAAAAAAACTGACGTGGCATGCCATGTCAGCATTATTTATATTTTCCTATTAAGAAACTTGATGGAGATCTACAGAGAAAAGAAGAAGGATCTCCATATGGTTTTTATTGACCTGGAGAAAGCATATAATAGGGTACCAATTAGACAAGTCCTTTGGTCGGTATTGGAGAGGAAAAACATTCATGTAAAATATATAAATATTATTAAGGATATGTATGAGGGAGCGGTTACAAGTGTGAGAACGATGGGAGGCGTCACGGGAGGAGTTTCCTATAACAGTGGGTCTACATCAGGGATCGGCCTTAAGCCCATACTTGTTTACCCTAGTAATGGATGAATTAACTAGTTGTATCCAAGATGACATCCCATGGTGTATGTTGTTTGCAGATGATGTTGTCCTTGTGGATGAGACTAGAGATGGAGTAAATCAAAAGCTAGAATTGGAGAAACACTTTAGAAAGTAAAGGCTTTAGGTTAAGTAGAAGTAAAACAGAATATATGCACTGTAATTTTAGTCTAAGTAGGAGAAATGAAGAAGTTAAACTAGGGGGTGGTAGTGCCTAAGGTTAACCATTTTAGGTATTTAGGTTCCATTTTCAAGGATGATGGGATGATAGATGAAGCTGTAACCCATAGAATCAAAGCTGGATGGTTGAAATGGAGAAGTGCCACGGGGTGTTATGTGATAAAAAGATGCCTTACAAAATAAAGGGCAAATTTTATAGGACGGCAGTTTGACCGGCCATGATATACGGGAGAGAGTGTTGGGCAACTAAAGTTCAACATATGCATAAGATAAATGTGGCCGAAATGAGGATGTTAAGATGGATGAGTGGTTATACAAGATTGGACAAGATTAGAAATGAACACATCCGACAGAAGGTGCATGTTGCACCAATTGAAGATAAAATACGAGAAGGGCGTTTAAGATGGTTTGGACACGTACGCCGGAGACCCCCAGGTGCTCCAGTGCGAAAATGTGATAGTTTAGTTGTAGAAGGTAAGAAGAGGGGTAGAGGTAGGCCTAGGATTACGTGGAGAGAGGTGGTGTCTAAGGACCTACGTATGTTAGATATTGAGCCGGATCTTGCTTTTGACAGAGCGACATGGAGACAAAAAATTCATATAGCCGACCCCACCTAGTATAGGATTACCGATAAGTAGGCTAAAAGGTTTTCCTTCATTAGCTTAGCTTTATTTGTAGGGATACTGTTCTGCTTCTAACATCCTAATCTCTCATAGAATTATTTGTTGTTATTATTATTTATTTTTTAATTTTTATTTCATTTTATTTCAGTTTATTTCATTTCATTTCATTTTATTTTTATTTCATATTTGAGAGCGACATGAAGACAGATAATCCATATAGCCGACCCCATCTAGTATGGGATTAAGGCTTAGTTGTTGTTGTTGTTGTTGTTTGTTGTTGTATAATGGATTTAAAAAAAATGCAAAAATCTATTTTTTATAAAAAAAATGCTGATGTGGCACATAGTAATGCCATGTCATCATATACAGGTAGCTGTCATAACACACAAGCAAAAATACGTCCACCTGGAAAAAAAAAAAAAAATATGTATTTGATTTGTATGCCACTTGGCTGCCATATCAGCGTCAGGGACCAAAATAGAATAGAATAGGCAATACACAATGACTATATTGAACATTTTTAAAATACAAGGATAAAAGTGAACAATGACACCATTTTCAGGGACAAAAAGTGTAATTAATCCTTCAGATTATTAGTCTCGAGTTCGAGTTCAAGTTCATGATATCTTTTTCATGAGCCGAGAAGCTCCTTTTATAATATGGGGTCCCTACTTGTCAACTTTTAACGCCTTCTAGGTTAATTCACCATCCATCGTCAGATGACTAGATTTAGTCAAATTTAGTTGTTATTCAATTCATTAATATATGAGATTTTATCTATAAGTCCATTTGTTAATTATTTGGTTCATTGGGATCTTATCTATATTGTAAGCCAAGTTGCTTTGTGATGTGAATATGGAATAAAATTTATCCTCAAAAATCTTATGTTGTATTATTTCGTTATTCTCATTTATTCTTATTTTTTGTAATTTTGTTCTTTTTCCTTCTTTTCTCAAATTTCAACAGTATTATAATCATGCAACTTGTTTTCAAATATTTTCCCATAACAAATATATATATATATAATAAAATTAAATTAAATTAGTGTTGTTAAAAACTGATTGCCATGTATACAAATTGTTAGATATGCATAAACAACTATGAAATAACCATGGGGAGTTTATAGGTTTCCCAAAATTGTTAACTTATTTTCCCAAAATTACCAAAAACTTATACGTGTAATCCCTCAGATTTATAATTGATTTGGGTGTAAAAATGATGTAAAATATAAAGGTGTGTGAACGTCTGAAATTTCATGGCGATGGATGATTCACAAGTGTGCTGTTTCTTGCCGCTCAAATCATTCATATCACAAGACTCTCTAAAATCCTCATGCATAATATCCATTAAGTAGCCTAGTTTAAAAACCTTTAATCTGGGAAGAACTGTGAGAGCATGGGATCATGGGGCACTACCTTTCACGAAATATGTATCGGATCCAACTATGGATCTACTTATGTAACCGCTACTTTCATTAAATATAAGAATGTGGTTTATCCACTTTTATCAAAAAAAAAACCTTTAATCTCACAAATCATAGAGTTTTAAGCCCCAATAAAATTTTGTAACATGTAGTGCATTTGATATTGTGTGGATAAAAGAAAAAAACAAACAACCCACTTTCACAAAAAAAAAAAAGACTGGTTTATTTTCTTCTCACAATTTTTTTTTTGAAGATATCAATCAGGTCAGTGACATACTGCTTTTTTTTGAAAATAGGGTGGATAAACCACATTTCATTAATATAGGTTGATCATTGGGTACATATTCCTGGTGGTTACATAAAAAACATCCAAGTCAAGAAAACATGATATCTCGGTGTGAGCTCAGACTGGATGTGTTCGTCTCCCCGCCGCTACTCTCCCATGTGAGGCTGGCCGCCCCTTCCCCCAACCGGAGCCTCGTTGCCACCGGGTCCCTGTGGGGCTTCCTGCTCGAAATGAAGACTTCTTTGCACCAAGCTCTGGGCCTCCTGTAGCCGCGGCTTCTTCGAAGGATGCGCTGCATCAAACCAAGATAACAAAAGAAAGTTAATATCACGAGTTAGTTGCCAGAAAACGCGGCGTTTGTCTTGGAAACAGCGTGAGTTTCTTTCTTTCCACGAGTCGATGGGTGCCATCATCGTGAGCTCCCATCCGCTTCTAAGGGTCCTCGTGACCTCCCGTGTAGTGACTGTCAGGTCCGTGGGTCCTTGGATAGGTCCCATTGTCGAACTCATCCCAAAGAGTCTTCGGTAGAACTCCCATATCCGGTGGGCCAGTGGGCACTCTAGGAGTAGGTGAACGACCGATTCTGACACAGTGTCACATAGGTAGCATTCCAACCTTGATCCTCCCCAATGTTTCTTGTGAAGGTTATCGAGGGTGAGAATCTTGTTCTCCCTGGCAAGCCATACGAATAGCTTGATTTTGAGAGGGCATGGTCGCTTCGAGAAACTCAGGCGTAGGTCACTCCTTATTCCTGAGTCCATCCGAAAGCGGTAGCATGACTTGATGGTGAAGCTTGCTGTCGGGGTAAGTCTCCAAGTCCTTCGGTCATTACCGAACCCCCTGATGTTGCAAATGTGGTGGTAGAGGATTTGATACTCAGCCGCTTCCTGCTCTGTAAGGGGCCCCAGTTTGAGAAGCGAGGTCCCCCCAAGTAGTAGCTCCCGAGCCCTTGAGATGGGGGCGTTCGTTTTTTGTATCAGGGGTTGCAGAGAGGGGAACAAGTTGTCCGGCGAATGCCCATCAATCCATTTGTCCCACCACATGTTAATAGAAGACCCGTCCCCTGGGTATGCTATGATGTTATGGCAGGTTACCAGCTTCTCCTTGCAAATCCCCTTCCAGAAGAACGATGCTCTTGGTTGAGCCCCTTTGTGCACATCGAGGAAGCCTTTGGGGAAATATGCTTTTATAATAATTTTCCTGCACAAACTCGCCTCCCCCGTTAGCAGTCTCCACCACCACTTGCCCAAGAGAGCCCCATTGAAGTGTCGCAGGTTTAGGATCCCCCAGCCCCCCTGCTCTTTTGGTTTGCATATCTTCTGCCAACTTACAAGGTGGTAGGCCTGCTTTTCTAAATCCGCGCCTTTCCAGAGGAAATCTCTTCTTAGTTTCTCAATTTGGTTGATCACCCACTCTGGTAGCCTGTATATTGCCATCCAGTGGATTGGGATGTTTGTCAGCACCGCGTTTATTAAAGTGAGTCTGCCACCAAGGGAAAGGGCACGTCCCATCCAGGAGCTGAGTCTCCTCCTGATTCTCGAGATTATGACTCTCCAATCATTTCGTTTGGGTCGCCCACCCGTGATCTGAATGCCCAGGTATTGGATCGGAAGTGAAGTGATGGGCCAGTTGATGACCCGTGCAATGTCTCGAGCCGTGTAGTCTTCGGCTCTCAAGGTGATGATCGCACTCTTGTGAAAATTAATTCTTAGCCCCGAGAGACCTTCAAAGAGATAGAAAATGAGCTTCATGATCTTGAACTGTTGGAGATCACCTGTGCAGAAAACCAAAAGATCATCCGCATAGTGTAGAGTGGTGATATTGTCTTCCGGAAGGTCGCCCACTTGGATGCCATTATGCAGGTTGGATCTGGTGGCTTGTTGGAACATCGCACTTAGGGCATCCATCACCAATACAAAGAGAAGTGGAGAGAGCGGGTCACCCTGTCTAAGACCTCTCTTGTTTCTAACATATCCCGTGGGGGCTCCATTGATAAGGAAGTTGGCCTTTGAAGTTGATAGTAGAGCCTGGATCCAATTGACCCACTTGGGTCCAAAGCCTCTAGCTTTGAGAATGTCAATAAGGAAAGCCCAGTCCACTGTATCAAAAGCCTTTTCAAAGTCCACCTTTACCAAGGTACCATTGATGTTTCTATTCTTCATGATGTGGATGAGCTCCTCGGCGGCGACTATATTGTCATGGATTACCCTGCCCTTAATGAATGCAGCTTGGGATGCATCCACCAGGTTATCTATCATCTTACTTAGCTTGTTTGATAACACCTTGGAGATTATTTTGATTGAGCAGTTTAGAAGGCTGATGGGGCGATAATCTTTAAGAGTTGTTGGTGTCTCATGTTTTGGGATGAGTAGAATGTTGGCCCAGTTTAACCTTTCCAGATCGGCCCTTCCGTGATAGAAATCCTCGAATAGTCTCAGGATGTCCCCTTTGATGGTCTCCCAACTGTGTTGATAGAAAGTCATGGGGAGACCATCTGGCCCCGGCGCCTTATCCTCAGTGACATACTGCTTGTTCACAATTTTGAAAAAAAAAAACTGCACCTGTAACTTGCAATAGTTCTGCAACTGAATCAAGTTATTTCCGCGGAATTGGATTAATCTAATTGTGATGAAAAGATAATAAACCAATGAAACTAAATCTTGAAAAGAGCTTTTAAATATTAAGCAGGCACGCACAGCATAAAAAACTTAAAGAAGAGCATGAGCTGAGGTCCCTATCCAGATTTCAGACAGCATATACAACGACATTGTTGTCCAATGCGTGCATGTATCTGTGAACAAGGAAAGAAGATGAGAGACACATTGGGGGGAAACACTACAAGAAAATTGCGGATTAAAAACGACATTTCCGTTTCTAATCAATTGCTAATTTGATTTAGAAACGATTTAGAAACGGATATAAATGGGAGCCATTATATCCATTTAATTACATGAAGAAAATTAGAAAGCTAGCTCATGTCATGTTGAAGCACAATATGGACACAGATCCCTGAAAACCTGGTACAGTGTCACCTACTCTCAAGACGCTGCAATCTCTCCTCCATACTTTTTGCTGATACCATATGGAATATGAATCCCTCCTCCGATTTGATGGAATATATGTCCATCAATTTGGAGTAAATCCTACTCTTCTCAATGATTTCAATTCCTTCAGGGATGGACCTCCGGGCTCTAGCTAATCAAGCTGTGCTTTGCTGTGCTATATATATAAGTTAGAGAATCAATCAATTAGTTTAAGCATGCATGCCTGTCATCTTAACTAAGCAATCCACAGCGTCCTACAGCTATCAGCGCTGTGTATATATGTATGTTGTGTATCATACATATATATGATCCATATTGAAATAATGAGATGATAAGATGCGGGAAGTACGTATTATTTATATCTCTGTACAGACAGATATTTAACTAGTGATCAGTGGTACAAAGAGAATAACTGGGTATCAACGCCTTCACTAATCACTAGTATATAGTCGACTCTATACCCTTCTTCCTAGGAATATGTCAATCTAATTAATAGCTAGCTAGCGGTAGTACGAGAGCCAGTGCAGCCACGAAGATCGAGTTGTCGGCCATTGACCAATCCTGACAAGGGGCACGTGGAAAGCGACATTGCGCTGTGGAGCAAGCGATACGCAGATCAGAATCCCAATGATATATCTACACCATTCCATATTTCCATATATATATATATATGTAGCTAGATTGTGGTTGTGGGGATGTCATCTTCACGGCTTCATTAGTTCAAGTGCATACTCATCTTCATTAATATACCTCTCCATGCAGTTTGAAATTTGAATAAGCCAGCAGGGCTCACATGATTTTTTGTACTTGTTCCCAAGCTAGCTAGCTCTCTAAAGACAGGTGCAATGGGCATGCATGTACCGGCAGCATGTTAAGATAATTCTGCTGAGCTAGCTAGGGGCTTCGTTAGAATATAAGCTCTTGACTGTTTCTTTAATTCAAAGTTTTGAGATGCAGCCTTATCTGGGCTTGGTACAAGAGCCATTCGTCGGCTTAGTGTCCACGGTCCCCAACAAGCCTTATAATTATTATAAGCACCACACCACCAACTCCCGAATTAATATGTCATATTAAGCTCTAAGTTGATATGGAAATAATAATAATAATAATAATAATAAAACTAATTAATTATATAAATTTATTAAACTGACATTAATTTGTTTAATTAAATCATACTGATCAAGTTATATTTTTATATTCAGCAATATTCAGCATGTGTGTGTGTGTGTGTAGAGATCAGAGATAGAGAGTGACAGAAGACGCACAGTGAATAGCCAGGCTTGCCATCTGGGTAATATAGGTCAAAGAGAGAAGCAAATTAGCATGGAGGAGCAGAGTGTCTCTCCCCTGGCCAGCCTGTTTTGTCTTGCATGAACAACACCTCATTTTGTTAATACTATCACAGTGCACTTTGGGAGGCCCGAGTCCTTCGAGCATATATAGTCTAATCCCATGCCCACGTTCGGCTCCACCTTTCCATGCACTCAAAGGCTCAAAGCCACTCCCCCACGGTTCCCCATGCTGGCCATATTCGCCCCCCTCTCTTTGGTCCCTCGGTCAACTTAGCCTTTGCTTCAAGCCCACTTCACTGGTGCATTGCATTTGTATTGTGTTGTGTTGTATATAATGGCCCCATAGCCCTGCATTCCAGAGTTAGGCCGCTGGACGTCCTCACCCCAAACCTTGCAATACCAGCTAGCACTACTATATATAGTACGCTAGTGTGACGGAAATGGCCCAGTCGAAGAAGGGATCAGCAGCGTCAGGCAAGGGGTTCACGAGGCGCTGCGCGTCTCTGGTGAAGGAGCAGCGGGCCAAGATCTACATCCTGCGCCGCTGCGCCACCATGCTCCTCTGCTGGTACATCCAGGGGCGGAGGGAGAGGGGGGGCAGGGGGGGCGGCCGCCCCCCCTGTCGCCGGTGAGGTCAATGGACCCCGTCTCCCCTCCGCCCCCTTCCTCCTCGGCGGCCGCCCCCCCGCCCCCCCTATCCCTCCGCACTCCTCCCCTGGTCCAAATGCAAGGCCAAGCATGAGGCAAGTGACTAAATTTATTTGAATGGTGATGACTATTTGAGTAGTGATTTGGTGCTTCAATTCTCAAGGTGATTCAATGGATTTGGCTTCTCGTTCTCCAAATGATATTCCTTCTTCTTCGTCATATGGAGTGCTGTTATCTGGGTCTTTCTTGGGTGGTAGGTAAGGTACGTAGTTCTCAGAAGTGGGTTGGATGGATGAGTGGTTTGGTTGATTACTATTCTTTAATCAATTGTCAGATGTGATGTAACCGTAACTAAGGTAGCTTGAATGGATATTTAGTCCAACTTGTCATGCTTTAAGAAAGGAAAAAAAGAGTTGTTAATTTGACTCTCTACAGCATCAGTTGATTATTAATAAAAGGTTTACTTTTAATTCGGCCATCCGCCCCCTCCCTCCCTCCAGCCTAATATATCATATAAATAATATAATATAATATATTAAATATTAATATATATAATATATAATATATTTAAAAAGAGATGAGGTTTTATAGTGAAGTTTATATAATATATAATATAATAGTTATATGGTTATACCATCATCTCTTTTTCAGTTCCATTTTCTCTCATCTTTTTCTCAAGTTCCACTTTTCCTTTCTCGCTATAGGCTACAGGCTACAAATTCAAAAATAGAGAAGCTAATTTTTTTTTTTTTTGGTAAATATCATTTTCAAGTTGCAATCTTATCCTTGTAACTTGTAAGTTGTAAGTCTTACTGGTCTTACCCATTTTCTCTCGGTGATTCAAGATTCAAGAACACCAACTTTTTGATCTCTTCGGGACTCCGAGTCTTAATTCGACCCTCCGACAAAGCTCCAATCTTTCTAAGGAGGGGAGCCTGAGGAGGTGATTCAAGTGAAGCTTTTTTTAAAAAAAAACTTATTTGTTTACTTTTTTTTTTGTCATTTGTGAAATATTTTTTTTTGGATGTTGTTTGAGGAAATTTGTTGAAATATTTGTAAATTGAGAATTTAAGATTAATTAATGTGGTATGTGGATAAGTCATAAGTGGATTGATATCAATATGTAATTGATTATTTGATTTAGAGATGTCAGATGTCAATCATGGCATGCTTGTTCGACTTGCTCAGATTTACTCTGGTGATTCGATCTCCGCATCCGATCATCTTATCTTGAAAGAGCAACTTTGCATATATATTCATGATATGAGAAGAAATTCTAATTTTCCAAGTTATGCGTGATCTTGCAAGTCTTGCGGTGAAAATGGTTCAAACCGATAAACATTTGACTTTTCCATTTGGTTTATTGTCTTATCAAATTGGTGTTAATCTTAGCGGTGCTTAGCAACAACAGTTGAAAGAGCGTTCTCAGTAATGAATATCATTAAAACATATTTGCGAAACAAAATAGGCGATGAATGGTTGAACAACATGTTGGTATGCTATATTGAGCGAAAAATATTTGCTAAAATTGATGAAGAAATAATATTGAAATGTTTTCAAAACATGCAAAATCGAAGGATTCAGCTCCCCCCTAGCAACCATTAGTGGTAATTTTATTTTATATTTTAAAATATTATTGTTAATGTATGATTTTGAATTTTGAATTTATAAAAATTTTGTTATACGTGAATTTTTTTTTTTTTTTTTTTTACTTGTAGCTCGCCCCCCCTCATTGTATATTCTGGCTCCGCCCCTGGGTACATCCATGGAGATGATTAATGAGGAAACAAGCCAGCTAGCAACCCACCCTTAAATTTGTCTCTGCTCTCTACCCTTATTATCCCTCTCTTTAATTGTGCATGCATGCCTTTCTTCATTTCCATCTCCCTTCTCTCTTCTCTCTCATTTTGGTCTCGGCTCAATGGTTGGTCGAGCGGAGGCCTATAGCTCTCTACTTGTCAACATCTACATATATATATCATGCGCGCTGTGGCCATGCGTGGGCTAGCTACGTCCCTAGCCAGGAGCGTCTTTTTACCCAACCTGGAGATCATGGTTGGTTTTATGGTGGCCACCCAAGAGGAGGCCCTTTGCTCCTGCAGCCTGCTGGAGTTGATCGAGTTTGATGCTGCCTGGAGATCTCGCTAGCTCACTCGTTCGCGGTGGATGTACGATACCGAGTTGAATCAATACTGCATGACCTTGGCAATGGATGGCCGAGGGCCGAGGCGTATAATTATTTTTGTTGTTGTTGTTGTTGTTGATGACGATATGATAGTGATAGTGATAGTGATAGTGATAGTGATTCTCATGGGCTGGGATGGATATATACATACAGCTCTGATGGTCAAATTGATTTCATTTTTGTTCTTGTTTCGAGTCCTTGGTGTTTTTGACATGGAGCCGTAACAACTCCATATGTTATGATAACACGCGATGGTGTAGCTCTTCATATTTATCTTCTGTATAACAACGACTACTCTTTTTTAAAAGAAATTTGGATTAAATATAAAAAAAATTTAATAAGTGGTAAACCACATTTTATTTATGATAGTTGATAATAAGAGTCAATTACAGAGTATATTGCTCAATCAAAAAAAATAAAAATACAGATGTATTGCTTGTGTTAACCCTTTCTCCTGACCGGGATAATGTCTCTACAAACCTCCTCAAACCTTTCCTTGGTCAGCTAGGAAGGCCTTTCTCTCGCCATCTTGTCGAGGGTGTCGGTAGAAAATTCCAGGGTGTGCTGCACTAGGTTCATTGTCGCCTCTAGCTTTGGCCATTTGGCAATTAGAGTTGTATCGAACCAATAGAGTATGAGCTAAATAAATCATAATTTTATCTATCATAATTAACTTAGGTATTTCTCCTTTGACGGGGTCAATGGAGCCTTAGACTCCTCGAACTGTTGTCATATCGTCATCCTCATTAGTCCTCTTCGGCATATGTCGTTTGTAAATTAAAGGGCCCTTCTCTTCACTAGTCCTTGCACCATCTCCAGCCTCTGCCGTTTGGACATTGGAGCAACATCCAATCAAGATAAAATGAGGAATGAGATATCACGAAAGATTTTTTAAGAAAATATGTTGTTTATCTTGAAAACATCGCATATTCTGTTTGTTGAGCATGTGGAGTCTGATGGATGCCTTGACGACCTTGACTACATTAAACTATGGGAGTCCGAGGCGCGCCTCGGCGGGTCTCGGCCAGGTAGCGGGGGTCAAGGGGCGGGCCCACTCAAAGCAAATTTTTATTTTAGGCCCAGGCCCATGTGGGATTTTAGGCCCGGTTTTCCTGACTCTATATAAATATCCCTATATTTTGTAAACCCTAATTTTTGTGTGAGAAATAAGAAGAAATTCTACTGCGGCCGTGGACGTAGGTCATCTTGGACCGAACCACGTAAATCCTGTTTTCTGTGTGTGTGTGCTTCTTCTTCTCCTTCTTTCATTGCTCAGGTCCTTCATTCGATCCTTACACTGTTCCCCCATATATTCCAAGTAATTGTCATTATTATGAGGTCTCATCCCCCTCGTAGGATTTTGTCCACCTTGATAGGAGGCCGCCCCCAAATGGTTTTCAAATCTTTTGCTTTTGTTTGTATCCCAAATATGTGGCAAAAATAATACCATATGTGTGCTACGTATGGATATTAAATGAGAATGTGATTCACTAATTTGTCATTCGAGTCACATAGGTAGCACTTTGTGCCCTCCCCATGTCATTTCCTTTAATGTAGGTTATCGAGTGTGAGAATTTTATCCTCCCTTGCCAGCCAGACAAATAATTAACTTAATCTTAAGGGGGCATGGTTGCTTCTAGAATCCCTTCCTCAGGTCATACCTGATCCCACCATCAATTTTGAAGGTGTACAACTATTTGATTGTAAATGATTTGGTTGACGTGAGCTTCCATTCTCTTAGATCTAGGAATTGGGCATATGTGTTGGTGTCCATGAGGACCTATACTAGGGCATTTAGACCCTCCGCATCCTTCTCGGTTAAGGGCCCTTGCTTAATGAGTAGTTGGCCTCTCTAGAGTTTGTTCCGGGCATCTTGGATGCTTAGAGATGAAGTCATGGATGGGAGTTACTCAATGAGTTATCATTCCACCAATTGTCTCTCCGGAGGTTTGTCGAAACACCAGACCATGGTATGACCCATATGTTGGTCAAAGTTAGCGGTCCCTCTCGGCATATACCTTTCTAGAAGGGGGTTGTACGCCTAGGTGTCGATTTATGAGCGTCTATGAAACCACGCCGTGCATAGGCTTCTTTGAAGATCTTGAGGCATATTCCAGTGCTTTCGATGAGTATTCTCCACCACCATTTTCCTAGCAGAGCTCCATTGAACTCCCGAAGATTTAGAATTCCTCATCCTCCAATCTCTTTGGTCGGCACAATCTGCCCTAATTAACTAGGTGGTAGCTACACGCTTTTTTATCAAGGCTTTTCCATAGGAATTCTTTTCTGATGGAGTCAATTTTATGTATGACCCATTTCGAGAGTCGGTAAATGGACATCAAGTGAATAAGCATAGTGGAGATAATTGAATTTAGCAAGGTGAGTTTGTCTCCCAATGATAGTAGTTTTCCTTTCTAGGATGTGAGCTTTCCTCTTATCTTTTTAATCAGTGTGCAATCCAGTCTTCTTTCTTTAGGTAGCCCCCCAAGATGTGTACTCCCAGATATTTGATCAGGATGGTTATTGTGGCACAATTAAGAGTTTGTGCCAGGTCCTAAATGGAGTGTTCCGTGGTCTTCACTAGGATGATGACACTCTTTGTGTAGTTAATCCTTAGCCCCGAGAGACCCTCGAATTGGTAGAAGATCAGTTTTAGAATGCGGAGCTTAGCTAGGCCTTTGGTACTGAAGACTATGAGGTCATCGACATATTGTAATGCCATAACTATGTCCTCTCGGTTTGTTCCTATAGGGATCTCTCAGTATATGTTTGCCCTCACTACTTTCGAGAGCATAGTGGTGAGGACATCAGTAGCCAACACAAATAGTAACGAGGATAGGGGGTCTCCCAGTCTCAATCCTCTCCTACTTCTTATATACTCAACTTGCGTTCCGTTAATCAGCCGGGCTTTGGAAGATGTGAGCAGGGATGTGATCCATGAATTCCATAAGGGGCGAAAGCCTCTTGTGTAGAGGATGTCTAGGAGATAATTCCAATCCACGATGTCATAGGCCTTCTCGAAATCGATCTTGATTAAGGCTCCATCAACATTTTTGGTTTTCATTTTATGAATTAGTTCCTCCAATGCGACAATATTCTCATCCTTTCACTTTAGTTCCTTGGTCTTGGCCTAGGTGGCTAGAAGATATCCTGGCCAATTTAGGAATGCAAGCAACTCTTCTGTTTTGAAGCACATGTGATGCTTGTTGTGTTTCTGTTTCATTTTTCTTTTTTCAAATAGCCTAAGTTGAGGCTCCGTTCTGTCAAAAAACCAAAAAAAAAACATCCGCTACCCTTAATAAATGAATATTGAATGATTCCTTTCACTTGTTCTCTCTCTATTCTTTTTTTTTTCTTTCTTTATTTATTGTTTTCTTTTTTTGTGTGGTTATCTTGTTTTCTTTTATCCGTTGACCTGTTACTTATTTTTTTTATTAAATATCGGTTTAGTTAAAGCAGGGAAATGAAGGAGTAATTAAACATTCAAATTAGGTAGAGAAAGCTGCGCGCGTGTGTTTGCTTCAAGATATATCTGCTGCTGTTTTACCTGCGGTTCTCAAACATCACCTTCTGCGATCCCCATGAATTCTTGAACGTCACTTTTTGTTCCTAGTCAGAAATCCTCTCCCTGATTCTTAATTTCCACACACCATGATTTCCAAATATTTGATTTTGTAGATCCATCTCTATTATTAAAATATAAATTCAAAACTTGAGTCAACAAACTTTCACAATGAAGATTGGCTAGCCCATTCCTTCTCACAATAAGAGTGGTTGAGAATTCAAACCATGCCTGTGATTGGTTTCTAGTGACTTGTCCATATTTTTATCAAAAAAACTTGAGTCATCAGATATCGGCTACATTATTGAGCATTAAATGATAAGAAACAAATAATTGTTCTTAGAGAAGGGCCATATGTACATAGTCCACTAGCACCCATGATCATCAATTCACCTTTATGTTACAAATGGAACAACCAAAGGTCGGGCCAGAAATTAAACAGCAACCCGATGGACAATGCACAAGATGGGCCTGAACAGATGGGGTCAGAGTCAGACCCATTCAAGCTTCAAATCCTACCTGCCATAGTTATCAGAACCGGACCGGACATTGAATTGTTCAAGGTCTAGGGTGTTCACCGGTTCAACAGCCGGGTCAATCGAGTCAATGCCGATTCAATATATATATATATATATATATATATATATATATATATATTAATAATAATAAACTATTTTAAATAATTTATAAAAAACTATTTTAAAAATTATTATAAAAAAATATTGTAAAAAACTATTTTAAATAATAAAAAACCTGTTTTAAATAAAAAAAAGTATTATTTTAATAATATTTTATTAATAAAATATTAAAATACCGGGAATTTGGAGAACCGGACCGAACCGACCGCTGGTTCAACCGGTCGGACCGACGGTCCGGTCCGGTTCTGATAACTATGCTATACTTGCAATTTGTTTAAGTTACAATTGGAGCACACAATTGAAATACCATGTGTTTAATATTGGAAGGAGTATAAGTAGCTTCTAATGATACCAACTTTCATAAGGAAAGTTGGCTAACCCATTCACTCTCAAAAAGAGAGGTTGAGGGTCGGTTCGAACCACACTTATGGCGTGCTTCTAGTGACTTATCCACATTTATCAAGGAAAAGAAAAAAATGTAACTTCTGGTGATTGGTGAGTGATATTGAGTTAATTATATTAATGACATCATTAGTTTGTTATTTAATTTACATTATGCTAATTGAGCTGGTATTGCATTACAGCTATACCCATCTTTTGTTGAGCTGCAGTTTCTTTACCTTTACTTTCTTTCAGTATATATGTATCCATTTGCTTGTAAAGTTAAAACCAAGGAGTGAGAAAACTTTTCATCTACTTTTTCCCTTTGTTCTTCACTTCTAACATGGTATCCGAGAGCCATGAAGAATCCGTGCCTCTTTTTAATTCTTTGCTCAATCATGGCTGCCCAAGATGGAAGAGGAAATCGTTCTACCAACTCAAAGATCGAAGATATATAGATCTCTTATGGATGATCCCTTTCATCTTAACAATGGAGATCATCCAAGTATGACCTTGGTTTCAAATCCTCTCACCGCTAGTAATTTCAATTCTTTGTCCGAAGCGATGCGAATGACACTAATTGCGAAGAACAAATTCTCATTTGTTGATGGTACGATCTCTAAACCTGCTCTTGATGATCCTTCTTATGGATCTTAGTCTAGATGTAACAACATGGTCATGTCCTAGATACTGCATGTTGCGTCAAAAGAAATAGTTGAAAACATCATGTAAATTGATAATGCTTACGATCTTTGGAAGGATTTAGGTGAGCTTTTTTATCAAAGTAATGGACCTAGAATTTTTCAACTTAAGCGACAATTGAGCAGTCTCACTCAAGGATCATCAGATGTTAGTGGCTATTACACAAAAATAAAGGCTCTGTGGGATGAAATGAAAGATTTTAGACTAGTTCCTCATTGTAAATTTGGCGGTTTGAAAGACCATATGGACTTTCTACATCAGGACTATGTTCTATAGTTTTTGATGAGATTGAATTACTCTTATAGCCATGCAAGGGCTCAAATTCTTATGATTGATCCTCTGCCACCCATAAACAAAGTAATTTCTTTGATTATCCAAGAGGAGAGACAGAGAAGTCTTAGCTCATATAATCCTTCTTCTGTTTTTTCACCAAACATTGCTGCCTTTGGTGTTGCTACAAGCAATTATAATTCTTACAAAGGAAGGCTTACCAAACCTATTTGTACCCACTGTGGTTTCCTGGGGCACACTATCGACAAGTGTTATAAGCTTCATGGATATCCTCCTGGTTTCAAGAAGAAAACTCCAGAACAAAACAAGGGCCAATCGAGACAATTTACACCTGTTGCTAATCAAATGCTTGCAGGAACAGAAGATCCAGAGGAAAGTATGCTCAACACAAACGATCTCTCTATAAATCAGTGTCAACAACTCATAGCTTTCTTGAGTTCAAAGCTTCAGATATTCTTTGAATGATACTGATCAACCAATTGTTTCTAACCTTACTGGTATTCCTTCTCTTATTCCTCCTAGTGTATGGATATTGAATAGTGGTGCAACTCATCACGTTTGCCATGATTTAAAGTCCTTAACTAGTTTTGAGTCTACTCATAATGCTTCACATGTTGATTTGCCAAATGGAGGAAGTACTCCTATTGTTCGCATTGGAACTATACAACTTACTTCAAGTGTCATGCTTCAGAAAGTTCTTTATGTTCCAAGTTTTAAATACAACTTGTTATCCATAAGTGCTCTCACAAGAGACTTAAACTTCACAGTGATTTTTTTGCCGATTATTACTTGATTCAGGACAATACTCAGGACATGCAAATTGGGATGGGTAAAAGGATAGGCAAGCTCTATCAACTAGATCTCCCAGATTCAAAGAATGTTCTTTCCTGTAGTATTTCTCCTTTGATTGCTGACACATTGTGGCATTATAGAATGGGACGTCCATCCTCTAGTGTTCTTCAACATATGTCAAAAATTTACAGTTGAAGTTTCTTCATTGTAAAGACTTTCACTGTTCAATATGCCATTTTGCTAAGCAAAAACGATTATCTTTTGTTTCCAATAATAATCTCTCTTCTTCAGCATTTGATTTGATTCATATTGACATATGGGGGCCCTTTAATACTGTTATTGTTGATGGCTTCCTCACCATAGTTGATGATTGTACACGATTCACTTGGGTTTTTTCTACTCAAAGCTAAATCTGAAGCACAAGCAGTCATCCCTTAATTTTTTAGTATGGTTTTGACTCAATCTAAAGTTTTTATTAAAGGTGTTCGATCAGATAATGCTAAGGAATTGAACATGCTTGATTTCTACAAAGCTAAAAGTGTTATTCATTATCTCTCGTGTTGAAAGACCAGAGCAAAACTCTATGGTCGAAAGGAAGCATCAATATTTGTTAAATGTGGGGAGAGTTTTACCATTTCAGTCTTGCTTACCATTAGTCTATTGGGGTGAATGTATTAAGACTACTATTCATCTCATCAACAAGACTCCCTCACCTTTACTGAATCACAAATCACCTTTTGAGCTCCTCTATCAGAAACCACCATCCTACTTTCATTTAAAGGCTTTTGGATGTCTTTGTTATGGTTCCACACTACTTAGTTCTCGCAACAAGTTTTCTCTAAGGTCTCGAGCCTGGGTTTTCATTGGATATCCTACTGGTATGAAAGCATATAAATTATTGGACATAGAATCATGTAGAATATTTGTCTCCAGGGACGTTTAATTTCATGAATGTATCTTTCCATTTTTTGATCAGAGTTCTATTCTTAACTCTATTGACTTGTTTTCTGATAAGGTTTTGCCCCTACCTATTGATGACATCTCAGTTCAGGAGCTTACATCACGAAGCAATCTTCCAGGTTCTTCTCTTGACCATCCTTCTGATTCTGGTATACAATCCAATGGTCAAGTGACTAGACCAACACGGGTTATTAAAAGTCCAGCATACTTTCAAGATTATCATTGTAATCTTGCTTCCAATGATTTCCAAGCAAGCTCTGCCTCAACTCTTCATCCTTTATCTAATGTCATTGGATACACGAAGCTTGCTCCTCATTTCAGGGCTACTACTCTATCAGTTTACACCAGTGTTGAACCTCAAAATTATTTGCAAGCTTGTGGTCATCCAAATTGGCAAAAGGCTGTGCAAACTGAGCTACAGGCTCTTGAGTCAAATGGCACTTGGTCCATTGTAGATTTACCACCTGGATAACATGTTGTTGGGTGTAAGTGGGTCTACAAGTTAAAGTATAAGGCCGATGGTACGATTGAGAGGCATAAGGCTCGTCTTGTTGCTAAAAGGTACACACAACAAGAAAGAATCGATTATCTTGATACCTTTGCCCCAGTTGCAAAAATGGTTACAATTAAGCTCTTGTTAGCTTTGGTTGCTGTTAATGGCTGGTTTCTCCACCAATTTGATGTGAATAACGCTTTTTTGCATGGTGAGTTAGATGAAGATGTGTACATGACTGTCCCTCAAGGCTATAATCCCAAAAGAGGGCATGGATCATTGCATAATCCTGTTTGTAAGCTACATAAGTCTATATATGGTTTGAAGCAAGCATCTTGTCAATGGTATGCCAAATTCTCTGCAGTCTTAATCAAATAAGGCTTTCATCAATCTACAACAGATCACTCTCTTTTTATCAAAACAAATTCAGTTTTTATGGCTCTACTCGTTTATGTAGATGACATTATAATTGCTAGTAATAGTGATTGGTTGTCCAAAGCTTGAAAGTCTCCCTCAATGCTCAATTTCAACACAATGACTTGGGCAATCTGAGGTTCTTTCTTGGATTGGAGATTGCTAGAACTAATAAGGGCATTTCCTTGTCACAAAGACCATATGCCCTTCAATTACTAGCCAAAACAGGCTTCCTTGGATCCAAACCTGTGAGAACTCCTATGGAAGTAAATTTGAAATTGAGTCAAGATGAAGGAAAAGTTTTAAAAGAACCGGCCTTGTATCGACGAATGATAGGCAAGCTTTTGTACTTAACCATCACAAGGCTCGATATCTCCTATGTTGTTAATAGATTAAGCCAGTTCCTTGCAGTTCCAAGGACCCCCCGTGTACAAGCGATTCATCGTGTTTTACAATATGTGAAGAATACTCCAGGTCAAGGGCTCTTTTTTCCTTCAAACTCAGAGTTGCAGTTAAAGGCTTATGCAGAGAGTTCTTTCCCACCAAAGATTGATCTTCAATTCAAGATTTTTACAGATGCAGATTAGGCTTCGTGCCTAGATACCTGGCGTTCCACATATGGTTTTTGTATCTTCCTCCGCAACTCCTTAATATCTTGGAAATCCAAGAAACAACAGACCGTTTCATGGTCCTCTGCTGAAGCAGAATATAGAGCTATGGCCAATGCTAGTTGTGAGTTAACTTGGTTGCTCTCTTTGCTCAAGGAATTTGAAGTTCAACACACTGGACCTGCTCTGTTATACTGTGATAATCAAGCTGCTTTACATATAGCTTCCAATCCAGTCTTCCATGACAGGACTAAGCATATCGAGATAGATTGTCATTTAGTTAGAGAAAAGATTCAAGTAGGAGCTTTGAAGACATTGCATGTATCCACTCAAAACCAATTGGCAGACATGTTCACTAAGGCTTTACATCCTCGACTACACTTCAAAGAGTTGTTAGACAAGATGGAATTATGCAATCTATATACTCTATCTTGAGGGGAGTATTAATGACATCATTCGTTTGTTATTTTATTTACATTAGGCTAATTGAGCTGATATTGCATTACAACTGTACCCAGCTCCTGTTGAGCTGCAGTTTCTTTACCTTTACTTTCTTTCAGTATATATGTATCCATTTGCTTGTATAGTTAAAACGGAGGAATGAGAAAACTTTTCATCCACTTTTTCCCTTTGTTCTTCACTTCTAACAGTTAGTAATCAGAACCTGGAGAAACAGCCGGTTAAAGAATGGTTTGTGTGGTGATGTCTTTGTTTTACCCAGCTCAAGGCAAAGGTACACAATAAGCTCTAAACATTTGAGAGTAATATCAGATATACATAATATAGAGATAGTCAGGAAAAAAAAACAGAAAGAAGGAAAGAAAGAAAGAAAGAAAACAAGGCTAATGTTCCAGGACGGCATTGACCTAAGAAATCAATCCTATCAAAATTAAGGCCTGCACTAGCTAAACCAGACAAAGCAAGTCATCAGTGCAAAGAACCTTATTTCAACAGTCTTTTTTGTGTTGTCCTTCAGATTAAAGGACCCATAACTAAACAAATACCTGTGATTGCTGAAATCTGAGGTCATGATTCTTGTTAATTTCACTCTTGGAATTAGACAGAGTCATACTCGTGAATTGCGTCAAGTATTCATACATGAAAGAAGAAAAAGACGAAATGGTGCTTGCCTGGAGTGGAAATTAATCATGGGAGTTGGTGACAGTTTGAAGATTGAAGTAAATGCTGCTGTGCCCGGGGACCAGATGCCGGTGCTGTGCAATAAATGTGGAAGGTCTCTCCATGGCATTCTCATTCATTGCTTTACATACTTAATTATTCCTTTTTTTGTTTACATAAGCTACTATTTACTTTCTTCTTTTTTTTCCCCATTGTCAACTCTAACTCTGATTATTGCATAAAAATATCTCTATCATTCATTGCACTGCAAATTACCTAAAGCCGAAGAAGGGAATTGTGTTGTAGGCATGGCTTAGCACCCATGAAAGTGACATTTTAATACAAGTGTACAAGGAAACAAAAAAGACTAACTTCTCTAATGAATAGTGAGTACAAAATTAGCGATGTCAAATAGGAACTGAAAGCTACCCATGCCGACGGCTATGCTTGCGTTCTTTCTAACTTTTCTGTGTGTTTATCCTCGGAGTCTCAGATATATATGAAGGGGGAGAGAGTTCTCTTGCATTGGACTCTTCACAGTTGACATTAAAATTTTTTATCACATTGATTAAGAACGCATCACGCATCAAACAAGACTATTAAAAGATCATTTATAGATTTTATAGTGTTGTGGGGTTGGTTGTGATTAATATGCACATATCCCCATCCCAAATGGCAGCAGCTCGCTGAAGCGTGGAGGTCAAGTGTTAGCTATGCCTATGGCTATGAATGATGTAGCGACTATTCCGGGATATTTTTCAGTGTATATTTACTACGGGGCAATGTCAAAAATTTTATATAAGAAACTTATGATAAAAAGAGAATAATTATTTAACTTTTAGTTCTTTAAATAGTATCTAAATTGACAATAAATCTCTTAAAATGATGTGCAGGGGTTTAATATAATAATATTTTAAATGTGTATTTTGGATGGAGAATAATATCAAATAGTATCAAAAATTAAAAAATAATTTACTCTAAAAATAATTATTGAGAGGTATAGATTCTTCCCCAACCTAATCGCATGCTTTGTAAGATGAGTAGCTTCCACACAGCTACTAACTACTGTTCGCTCCTACACGTATAACAAGAGGGCAACCACAAAGATAACAGTTTTTCTTTTTTTTTTTTTTTGGCAGTGGGTAACAGTTGGAATTTAGACTATGAGATCAAACCAAATAAAAGAAATTCTTGGCTCTTAGTAAAAAAAAAAAGGGTGAATAAATGAACTTAATTTAGTTGGTTGATCGAAGTATTGATTTTTCCCCGCACTTTTCCTGATCTATATGCTTGTTGTTGATGTATGAAGTCTGCTTTAGTGAAAGAGAGAGGGGTGGTGGGGAATAAAGGCAGAGCCTTTGTCTGCAGAAATCCCCATAACCCACAAAGCTAGAGCTTGCTTTGTTTATGCTCTCACTTCACTACAATCACTACCACAATTCACAGTTCTCAGCTTCACACCATCCTCCTCAGTTCGTCATCCCACTCTTAATGCTGTTGTCTTCTTCGGACCTGCTGTTGATTCATCCTCGGGACGCTGAACTCGTCTCTTCCTCTGTTTCTCTCTCTTTTCTATGGCTTTTTGGGAGCTGTTGGACAGCATTGGCATCAAAGGAAGCCCTTCTCTGATGAGAGTAATGCAGAAAGCTGGGAGGGGAATGTCCGACCTGGCATCGTCCTCTAATGGATCGGTTATCTGCTCCGGATTCGACGAGGTCTGTCACCTCACCTGCCATGCAAGTTTCAATGTTTCTTGCTGTTAATTAAATTTCCAGCGCCTCCTCTTTGCTTCCCCCCAATCCATCTCTTGAGTTCCCTTAATTAACTCGTCCTACTTTGCTTCTACGGAAATCTCATCTTTGTGGATCTAAATTGCAGTTCATGTCCTCTGATTGATCAATCCTATCATTTATGTATTTATCATGGCTATTTCTTAAATTTATGTTCTCATGTTCCTTAGTTTATTCAGGATGCCAGCAATATTGATGGTGGAAGGGGAAAGGATAAGGATGGGAACCTATGTAGCTATAGATGCCAGCTTGAACAAGAGGTAATCGGCTCTGCACTGCTCTTGATTCCTTATATTCTGTACCACTTGCGGCCCAGATGATTATGCAGTGCATACTTGAGAGTTTCATCATTGTACGGTGGGGTTGAAGGGGGTACAGTATAACAGTATAACTCCATGAATGTGCTAGGTGTAAGCTTGTTTGTGGGATTGAGATCTAATGATGTTTTATAGTGCAAAAATGGTTTTTATTTTCCCTCACCCCCAATTGCTTTGACTCATATTTGGAATTTCCCAATACCAATAAAGCATGGATACTAGTTTTCTTTTTGCTTGTTCTTTCCGGCAAAGAAAGTGAAAGTAGACATAGCATTTTGAGATAGAAGGAATTATTACATGACATGGAGATCGCCAAGTCCAATTTGATGTTATTAGGGGCCGAATCATCTACTTATAAAGGATGTCTTCATGATTTGGAACATATATGCCTCACAGATTTTAAGTTATACGGCATTAAAAAAGATAAGGTCCATCATAAATGTTCTGTAAACTGATGTCATTCAGCAATCCAGTGCATTATCACTTTTTTTATGGTCGAGTAGTGTCTCTCAGTTCATGTGCATGTATTTTAACTGTGCCCTGGTTATTTTGCATTTATCAAATTCTTCTTCTTCTTTCACCACATTGCCTTCCATAGGTTCAAAAATTGCAAATGCAGCTTCAGCAAGAGTTTGATTTGCATGTTGCTCTGGCCAACGCTGTGGGGAAGAAAACCTTGTCTATGGTGAATTCACCCTCAAATCTTCCAGATAAGGTGATCTCCAATTTCCTTTTTCACATTTGGTTCCTAGAATTCACAGTTCTCAAACTATCAGTTTTATAAAATATTGCCGGAAAAATGCTTAGGCTCAGGAGCTCCTTGCTAACATAGCTGCACTGGAGATTACAGTTTCAAAGCTTGAAGAAGAGTTGGTTCTTTTACAATTTAGACTTAGTCGTGAGAGGAGTGAGCGACACCTTGCTGAGAATAGTCTTAATTTTCTACCAGTGATGTCACCAAAACTGCCAGAATCTTGCCTTTCTGGCTACACATGGGAAGAGGTAGGCATACCTTCTTTCCCCTGTTTTACATCTTATCTTCTCATCTCTTTTAATTTCTGGCCCTATGGTGATAATGGTTGTTTTTACATCATTTTATTTCACAGCATATCTCTTCTTTGCAACAATCAAAGTCTAATGAGTCTCATATGGCTCAATCCACTGAATCAGATATATGTGCTGCTTGTAAGCATCCACAGGAAATCACGACCAACTTATCTTGTAATGTATGATCATGTGAATAGTTCTGCTCTCATTTTTGTAGCTTTCATGGTCATATTATTGCTGAGGCCAGAAGGCATGTCTCTGAACTAATTTTTTGCTATCTACTTCAGGCATCAGTGCCATGTAGTGTGAGAGCTGAAAGAAATATGTTTGATGCTCCTCATCAACAAACTGGTATGTTAGATTTGAAATGGAACTTCTTAACAAATCTGTGGCAGAATCCCAATCAACTTTCAGAAGAAATGGTGCGATGCATGAGAAATGTTTTTCTTTGCTTATCAAAATCATCAACCATCTCTTCTGTGGCAACATCTGCACCAGAATGTATACCTTCCTCATATTCACCAATTGCACACCTCCCTTGTTCTGCGTTGACATCTTCCTCAGATTCATCTGAAATGCCTTCCTCAGTTTGTAGTCCACCTGCCAAGGTGAATGAGAGCTTTGACCCACTGACTCAAACAAAAACCTCCGATCCATATCAAGTTAGTGGAAAGATGAGCTGGAAAATCGCTGGAAGCTACAGTTTGGCAGTTGAGGTATCATGGATGTGTGTAGGGAAGACACAACTGGAATATGCCGCAGAGGCTCTAAAAGGATTCAGGTGAGGTACTGCACTTGCACTGAATTATATCAGATCAATCAATTTAATGCAAAATCTTAATCGCTTAGTTTTGGAATTTAGTTTCAATAAATCTTATTGGGCCTTCTTTTTGTAGAGTTTTCTAGGATTCCTCACCTTTTCTGAGATTTTTATTTCTTACTTATTTTCTAGTTTATTTTCAACAAATGAGCTCGTCTATTAGCCTAACTAAATCAAGATGGTTAATTGTGATAGTTTATTTACTTAAGAATTCATGATCAACTTACTAATGCCGTTTTCAGGTTTCTTGTGGAGCAACTAGCCAAAGTAAACCCAACTTGCATGAGTAGCACTGAGAAGCTGGCATTTTGGATCAACTTATATAATACTCTAATCATGCACGTGAGTTTTGACCTCCATATTGACCTCTATAATTTTAGTAAATGTTGTTCCTCATTATATTTCTACTGATGCTTGTACATTGTGATCCCATAAAGTGTCATAGTACAATGTGTTGAAATCACTTTATTGATACTGTTCAAGGATTTCTACTAAAACTTATTTGAATCAACTCTATCAGGCTTATTTAGCATATGGGGTACCTAAGAGCGACATAAAGCTGTTTTCTCTAATGCAGAAGGTTTGACCCATTGACTGGCTATTTTATTGTTTTGCACTAGAATTTGAGGAAATATATTGAATTCATTGATTAACTGTATGACCTGGCTGCAGGTGTCTTATACTGTTGGAGGCCGCTCTTTCAGTGCAGCTGAAATAGAATTCGTCATTCTAAAGATGAAACCTCCAGCTTATCGTCCGCAAATAGTATGTTTGCCATCTGTGAATTGTTAACCTTCCTTTATCTATTATAAGATCTAGCCCTTACCAGCAGTACTTATTTCAGGCCCTGATTTTGGCACTTCATAAGTTCAAAATATCTGAGGAACATAGAAAGTATTCAATTGATAGTTCAGAGCCCCTTGCAGTATTTGCCCTCAGTTGTGGGATGTATTCCTCACCTGCAGTAAGTCTGATTCATAATATTAGGGTAAAAGTTCAAGAGCGAATTTGCAAAATCAAGTATATTAATTGTCTGAATGATTAGTATTGATTTCTCTTTTTGGTCATTTCTTTAATTCATGTTTAGTTCAACTGATTGATTTTATTCTCTTGTATTTGATGTTGTCCATATATCATTTTTTATTAGGTAAGAGTTTTCACAGCTGAAAATGTTCGTGAAGAGCTTCAGAACTCAATGAGAGACTATATGCGAGCATCTATAGGTGTTAACAACAAAGGTAAACTGCTAGTACCAAAATTAGTCCACTGCTTTGCCAAGGATATTGTGGAGGATTCCCTGCTGATTGACTGGATCTGCCGGTACCTATCCCCTGATCAAGTGACTGTTGTTCGGGATTCTGCCTCACAGTGGAAACAGAGGCTCCTGGGTGTTAGAAGTTTCAGCATAATCCCTTTTGATACAAGGTTTCGCTACTTGTTCTTGCCTGATGGCAAGAGGTGGCAGAATTAGTGAGATCTATTCAATCTAGCAGGTGTATGTGAAAGCATTGGCTGGAGCAGAGCCCCCACCTTGTATATAAACTGTATATTTCACAGAAAGGAATCACATATAGGGAGTTTGGTTAAATAATATCTGGAAGACGGGGAATGCACTTATTTAGGGAAAGGTTTTCCAGTTTGGACTTCATGTTTTGAGAAGATTAAACCAAATTGCTCAGGCCACGTAATTATTGATCTTGCAGTAAGATGAGATCAGTATGAGAATCATGGGTTGAAGGATTTACTGGTTTTAATTTTGAGCACATCATCTTCTCTTGTTTTTGTTATAAACTTATCTGAATTTATATGATCATTGTGTAACATGGATGATGGATCCTTGCATTTACTTTTTTGGGGGAGAATAATAATATAGATCGGAAATTTATATAGTCTGATCTTGGTTGCAGTTCTTGTGGCATTGCGTCAATTGTCTGACAAAAAAATAATGTTTTTTTTTTCTAATTGGATAAATCACATTTTTTATTAATAATAGTAATTAATTTCATAATACAAACCCAGTTAGAGTGTATAAAAAAAATTACAAAATTCAGTTGAGAGCCCTCCTCTTAACTGAGTTTGGTAGTGTTGCCTCAGACTCCATCCTGGTTTGCTTGGGTCCTTGCCGTGTCATCCTCGAAGTCGAAGGCTTCGTCTCCTTCTGTGATTCGTGCCGACCTGTCACCGTTGAACTCTAGACTTCTTTCACTAGGTTATGTGCCATCTTCAATTTCGTCTTTTTGGAGAGTGGAGCTGCATTCATTCATGAAAGTATGAGGAAAGAGATATTGCGAATGATTCTCAAGAAAACGTGTTGTTTGTCTCTGAAACATCGTATGTTTCGCTCGCCCCAAATATTTCAGCTGATTGCCATGACTGCAAGGTCCCAGCCCTAATGCAAGGAGTTACTGTGATACCCAGATTTTTTTGAATGAATATAAATGAATAATGTCGGATTTAGTAAAATGGGAAAAGTCTGGGGGTTAAATCAAGAACTTATTAAAAATAAAAAATAAAAATAAATAAATAATAAAATAAATGTGATGCTTCATGGAAGCTTCTTAATTTTGAAACCAAAGGAATTTTAAAAAAAATTGAATTAATTAATGAATTAATGAATTATTATTAAAAAAAATAGCTTCGTGGAAGCCGCTGCTCTCTCCACCGCCTCATTTCCCATTATGGGGCTGTTTGGTTACCTGTATTTCAATTCACAATGTAAATGGAATCACATGTAACTTGAATTACTGCATTTTGACTTACTTCAAGGGTTGTTTGGTTGCCCGTAATTATAAATGCTGCAATTCCTTTTCCATTGTTTGGTTTGATGTAAGTTGGGTGATACGGTCACCTTGTAAAGTGGTGAGATTACCCCATAATCAATTTTTTTTATATTTATATTAATTTAAAATAGAAATAATAATGTAAAATTTAATATAAAATATTTTTAATTACTGGAGTGTAGCATTCAGTAAATTGACTAATTACTAATATATATGATACTGTGCGGCCGGCCGGAATACTGTTCATTTCCGATCAGCCGCCCATTTGGGCCCCTGAAGTATTTTTTTTATATGGATGGAAAGATCTGTTAAAAATAAGCTATCCTGTCAATTTTCATACAATTTGGTAATCATTTGGTCCTCCCACTTAACGGTTGAAATTCTGGACCGTTCAGATTCCTATAAGTTTTGATCCGTTAAGATGAAGACCCTACAAGTTCCCAAATTGTATGAAAATTGACAGGCTAACTTATTTTTCGATGATCTTTCCATCCGTATGGTTGGAAATTGTTCAAATATGCTTCAGGAGCCAGAATGAGCAGGCGACCAGAAATATATAATTTCCGACCGGCTTGATAACATCACTGCTCTATATATATATATATATATATATATATATATATATATAATTAACTCTTGTAATTAACTGAAATCACCTAGGTGCATAATACTAAAATCTTAATCTAATTTTCTGTTTTTTTATTTTTTAATTAAGATTAATATAATCCCACAGTAAAAGATATGTTTGGATGAAATCTTCATGATTGCATTGAACTCCCTGATTTTTTTTTGTAATTATATAAAACTTTCTATTTCTTCCTTTGAATGCCATCATTTATGATTTATCACATTGATTTTTTTTTTCTAAAACAATATCAAATAAAATAAAGAGAATTTCATCACATCTTTATTATATAAATTTAATAATAAATTAACTTCATAAAACAATACCCTTTACTTTTCCACCAACTATCTCCGCAAATCAAATTAATAACAAATAAAAAATGATGTGTGATGAACCCCTATTTTCCAAGAAGTACAGGAGAAAAAAAATAGACAGTTAATATCTATAAAAATTACAAATTTAATAACAAAAATATCATACAAACTAGGACAAATTAGTATAGTAATCCCCACAAACAACCAAATAACAACAAATCAATTACAGCCAATAGAAATATCAAGAAAATATAAGAATATTAAAAAACTAAAAAAATCTAAATCCATTCCCATCCAAAATACACCTGCAATCCAAACCCCATCAATCTCTCCACAAAGGCACGGCCTGGTGAATCAATTACTGTTTAGGTAATTAAATCAACCCTCCCGCTCCTCCGGACTCACTTCGTCAGAAAACCTATTTCTCTCGAGGAGAAGCATGAACAAAGAGGGAAAGCTGAAGATCTCGTTAGAGATTTTGCCAAAGAGCTGGTTAGAACAGAGAGGAAAAGCTGGAGAACTCGGAAGCACTCTAGCGGACAACGGAGAAGAGAGAGATCGGTTGAGAGAAGAGAGAGATCTAGATGAGAAAGGAGATTGGGCTGAGAGAAAGAAAGATCGGGTGAGAGGAGAGAGAATGGCTTTCAATAAGGTGAGTGTAACAAACTATTTTACTGCATTTCAACTCACGGCCAATTTGGTCGTGAGTTGAAATGCAGTAAAACAGGGCTGAAATGTAAAATATTTCACAGGTATGTCAGCTCTTTACAGGTAACCAAACGTCAAAAAGTAAGTTTTACCTGTAAGTAGACTCACATCACAGCTACTTACAGGTAACCAAACAGCCCCTAAATATACCCAAGCATCAGAAGTTAAGGGAGAGAGAGAGGAAAAAAGAAGTAAGAGAGAGGGAGAGAAGGAGAGAGGGAGAGAGAGGGAGAGAGAAAAAATCAGAGAATAGAGAGAGAGAAAATTGAGAGAGAGGAAATAGAGAGATAAGAGGAGGAAAAGAGAGGAAAAGAAGAAGTGGAGAGAAACGATCAGGGTGGGAGAGGAGAGAAAGAAAAAGAAGGCAGTGATGGAGAGAGAGATTGTTTTGATTTTTTTTTTCTTTTGTTTTATCTGTAACATCTACCATAGTCGGGAAAATCCAACCAAAATAGAAGGGATTATCAGGTGAGTTGACAACAAATGAACTCCAGTTGATTATCGGATGTTTTACCGATACTTTTATCGATGTTTTTATTGATGGATTCTGAAAAGTGGGTGAGTTGACTGCAGATGAACTCCAGTATTTTGACTTGTTTGTCGGTTGTTTTATCGATGTTTTTATCGATGAATTCTGAAAAGTGGTATTTTTTATATGTACGTATATTTGCTCCTAGTAGAGCACACGTTTTATGTTTCGTATATTAATCAGAGTCTAAGTCTCGTGTGCACCGGTTGAAACATGCCTATGTCGAGCCTTAGGTCCGTTGGACCACTATGTTTAATGTATGCAGCCGGGGAGGCTGGTTATGTGAATGGAATTGTGAGCACGGATAGTGCTGTTGAGATTGGGTTCATATGGACTAGGTATGATTGATATACACGAGTTTGTGACATGAGTATGTTAAGATTTATGCGCGTATGGCCAGAATGAATTTTGTTATGTTTTGACAAATATATGTTATACAAGCTATTATTTTTATAATGAACCCTGGTGCGATGTTAGTCTCTCACTGGGCTAGTTTAGCTCACAACTCCCACCATTTCAGTATACAGGAACAGATCAGGGTAGCCGACCTAATTGACTTGGAGTGGTACGGATCTGGACATTGACGTGACGGCTACGTGTATAGTTGGCTCTGAGTAAATGTGGACTATAAAATTGACGAATAAATTATTTCATTTTCAGTTTTAAGTATGGGAATGTACCTAATCTCTGAACATCTAAACTAAAGATCTTGTGGCATGTGTAAATACTATATGACTTTAATTAAAAAGTCAATTATATGTGCTATGAAAACCCGGGTTGTTACAGTTACACACCTTGAGACTAGTATCTCTGGATCCCAATAATTGTAGTGTATTGTCTGGCTCCCTTCTCACCCCAATATGTTGCGGAAATGACTCCATATGTTCACTACATACGGGGACATGTGAAGAGTAGATGGTTCATTGATTCCTCCCCTGATCACATAGGTAACATATAGTGCGGTCTTTCCATTATTTCCTTTTGTGGAGGTTATCCAAGATAAGGATCATGTTTTCCTTCGCCAACCAAGCAAAGAGTTTGATCTTCAGGGGGTATGGCTGCTTCCATAAGCTCTTTTGTAGAACACTTTTGAGCCCGCTGTCTATCCTAAACTTGTAAAGTGATTTGATTGTGAAGTTCTTAGTTGGCGTGAGCTTCCATTCTTGTCTATCCGACGCTCTATTATCATTCCCAATTTCCAGTGGAGCCTATATTTGGGCATTCTTTCCTTCTTCCTCCCTCTCTGATAAGGGCCCTGGCAGAAGTAGTGGCTTCCTTTGTCGAATCAATTCACAGGCCTCCTGGAGATCTTAATGGATTTTTTTATGAATAGGGGTTGCAACTCTGGATATTTGTTCTTGGGGGAGGTCTTTTCCCACCAATTATGTAACACCCGTATCCTTTCCAGGACTCAGGTGTCATACCAGCCAGGTCAGGGAGTGAACCCCGGCCTAAGGCTGTATAAAACCATTAATTACTCATAATCAAACTAATATTAAGGAAATATAAAATCATGTACAATACTATTACAAACCATATTGTCTTAAAGTCTCACACAAGTCTAGATGGGAGTTAACATACTCCTCAAAACATACATCAAGAAATAAGATAAATGACGCGGGCCAGGTGGTCAGAGCCAACTAAGGGAATCCAAACCCTACTTTCACTCTAAGCAGAGCCATGACCCTGCTTACTACCTGCAAGAGATCATAACAACAAGGTGAGCTACAGGAGTTCAGTGAGGTACTAACACTACTGTCAGGTTTACATACATGTATGCCTTCAATTTCAAATAATATAATATCGAAGATTTAAATACAAAGTCTGAACAATATTTAAAACATGGGTAACAGCATGCTGATCATAATATAAATCATGGCAATATTCAATGAAATCATATAATATGCTCTTAATTAATTCTTTAATCTTTTATCATCAGAACGGGAAATGATTTCCACATATGTCCTGGCTGACCGTATCATGCCAGTAGCCTTTCAGGTTGGACCGTATCAACAACCGTGGTGGTGACAAGCTATGGAAACAAATCCTCGTCTGGGGAAATAAATTCCACAAATGTCCTGGCTGACCGTATCAAGCCAGTAGCCTTCCAGGTTGGACCGTATCTATAACCGTGGAGGTGACAAACTATGGAATTAAATCCTCATCTTCTATCATATTAGTGTCATCTACACTTCTACTCTTATACAGCGGCACCAGAGTGGAATAAACCAACACTCAATATCTCTCCGGTCGAATCAACTCATCGACCGTGAGCTATAAGAGTATATACGTATACTAAGCACCCGACGGGTACAGGAAGGGGGTTTTGTTTACTTGAAATCAGAAGGGTTTGAAAACAGATAGTTGGACAGCTAAAAACAGAGTTATATAAAATCACCCCTTCCCTACCTAGTACCGTACTCTTTGGCTCTATCGTAGAGCCACGTCTGGCGCAAGCATGTATTCGAGTATGATGCAATGCACTAATATGTCTATCATGGCAACTTCTAAAAATGTGCAATGTTTTCACATACTTTTCATAAACCTATATTCAAACTCCGAATAAATCGGCAAATCATGCTTGAAAACTAAAAAGCATTTCATGAACATCATAACGATTTCATAACATGAAATCTCCAAGGATCAATGCGATCAAAATACAAATAAAATGGGAAGATTTACAATTGTGTTCCCTCACCTTAGTCTGTGTCGTTCTTACGGCTGGCTAGATTCTTCAGCAACAACGGCCTTGCCCTTGCCTTTTTCTTGTCTTGAAGAGAATGGGTCTGTTCGTAGGTGTAGGGCTGCAGGTCGGCAGCAATACCTGTGGCCAAGGGTCGGGCGCTGCTTAGAGACTCACTGGACGGCCAGAAGCGAGTGGAGGCGCAGGGCGCTGGCGTCAGACAGAGAAAGGGGCAGAGCTGGCCGTGAGCACGAGCAAGGGCTGCACGGGGCTCTGCTCGGGAGGCTCTAGAAGGGAGGTGGAGGACAGCCGATTGGCCGAGCGCGAAGGCGGAGAGGAGGCGCCGAGCGCGGCTGAACTCACGAGAGGAAAAGAGAAAGCTCTGTGCTTTCTCTGATCGTGAGAGAAAAAGAGAGAAAGAGAGAGAGAGTTGAAAAATTCTCCTTCTCCCACTTTCTCACATCTGTCTAAATAGGCAGATGTGAGATTATTTTATTATTTTATTATTTTTATTATTTTTTATTTAAATAATCTTTTCATTAACTAAAGTGTTATAATACTTTATCTTATAAAAAGAATTTAATAAATAATATTATCTTTTACTTTATGTCACATCACTATTTGATAATATTATCTTATTAATAATTATCAATAATTCTTTCGACCCAGATCCGGGAATCCCTGGTCAGACGACCCCCGTGTCACGAGCTTACTGTAGCATCACGGGTCGTCTCTTCTCCCGACCCAGATCCGTGTATCTCGGCTTTTGACTCTGCCAGTCGTGCTTTATCGGGACTTACATTTTGTCCCATATTTCCAACCAAATAATTGAGATGATTAACACTTACTAATTCTTCCAATTAATAAACCGGGATTAATCTCTTCGGTCCATCTCCAACTATTCATGTCTATTTGGCCTGGCCCAATACAGCCTTCTCGGGCCCAAATTGTTGCGAGATTGGATTTTAATTTTATAAACTCCTGACTTTTAATTTCATAAATTCCTAATTTTCCTTAATTAGGTTGTTAAAGTGATTAATGTCTTTTATGTGCTAATTAATCTCAGTGGTTTTTTCCAGAAAATAATTTATTAAATCATGAAAATTTTCAGGGCATTACAAATTAGGTTTGTTGAGTGACCTGCACCTGGTTTGATTGAGATATTTGCAAGGGTTGGCATTTTTTCTAGGCTTAGTCCTTCTGGAAACTAGATGCGTGCCCGGGGGTAGGCTTGTGGGGGTCAATAGTGTCGTATCGAGAATAAGCATCTTGGAAGATTTTGAGGCATATACCAGCATTCCCCCTTGAGAATTCACCACCACCATTTCCCTAATAGAGCCCCATTGAAATCCCTGAGGTTTAGGATACCCTAACCCCTATTTTCTTTGGGATGGCACAGTCTATCCAAGTTGACTAGATGGTAACTGTATACATCTTTATCCACTCCTCTCTAAAGGAAATCTTTTCTGATAGCATCAATCTTTTGTATTACCCATTCTGGGAGGCGGTAGATAGACATCCAATGAATCGGTATGGAGGATAGCACCGAGTTCATGAGTGTTAATCGCCCTCCCATTGATAGTAGTTTGCCCTTCCATGATGGTAATCTTCCCCTGATTTTATCAACTCGGGCCATCCAGTCTTCTCTTTTGGGGTGTTGGGTTAGGTCAACCCCATTGGGTTGGACTCGATTCCTTAATGTGGGCCCCACCACATTAAGAGAGAGCATGGTTATGTTGAAACAAAAAACATAAGTTAGGTTGGGGCACTTTTTCAACTATGAGATTTGAGGAGGTTATATTAGCACTAATTGTGCTAGTTAAATATTACACAATATGGGAGTTATATTAGTATTAATTGTGCTATAGAAAAATCAAGGGTTTTCTTTCATACAAAAAGAAGAAGAGGAGAAGAAGAAGGAGAAGCTATGACTTGCAAGAAGATAGGCAAATCAGTACCGGGCTTCGCTCAGGATTGGGGTGAAGGGTTCCTTCTGAGAGTCTCTCCAAAGTTGTAGGGTTTGATCTATATTCACTCTCTTTTTATTGTTGATATCGTCGTCTATGTGTGATGGCATGTGTAACTTGAGAAAGCTTGTTTCTCTTGTGTGGTTGATGCCTTTAATATAGTTGAAAGGGTTTAAGAGGCTCTTAGGCCTTGTTTGTTTCATGGTTTACCATGGTTTCGTAATGTATGGTATGGTTTACTTTCTTGTTTATTTTCATTTCCATTCATATGGTATAGTTTTCCATTATTTTTTTTAATGGTTTCCCGAGGTTTAAAAACTGTCATTTTTGTTGGATTTTTCAAACCACCGATTTGGTAGTTTCTCATGGTTTTAATTTTTTTCTACCAAAAATATTGTTATCAAGTTACTTCAATCTCCTCTTCTCCCTAGTAAAATAAAAGAAATTCATAATCTCTACACAAAAAAAAAACAATTAAGAAAATGATTTGTCTAATCTTTTATTAATTTTGTATATTAATTTTATTATAATTTTAGCAATTTTAAATTAATGAGTAATAATTTGATATATATTTTATAAGATTTTAAGAAGAATTTTTTATACTCCAGTTGAATTTAGATCAATGAATTTAATAGGGTTTTTTGTAGGTAGACCCCTGAATAATTTTGAAATTGCATATTTACCCATAAATAAAACATAATTGCATACATACCTCTGAATAATAGGTATAATTGCGTATGTACCCCTAGGGTTAAAATCAGATGAAAAACTATTAGTTAACAAACGATAGACATGTGAAATGACTATTATACCCTTTGCATATATGCCGCTGAAAAGTTTGTTTGACTGTAAATTTACAAATACCCCTTTATAAATTTGAAATTTAAAATAATTAAAATATAAAGAGGGATATTTTGGAAATTTTTCAATCTTTAACCGAAGTTGTAACCATGGTTAAGATCATCTAATTAACTTCTGTCAACAAAACCAAAGAACAGGGGCATATCCACAATTCAACTTGTTTTTTAGGGGTATACAAACAATTATGATTTTTTCAGGGGTAACTATGCAATTATGAAACTTTTGAAGGGTATATAACCATTTTTCCAATTTAACATGATTTCATATTAATTTGTATTTAAGGGTATTTTAGTCCTTTTATTATTTCTGCAACCATACCATACCATCAAAACAAACACAGACAGCTAATTAACCATATCATACTATACCATCTTTCCAAACATCATAAACAACAATTACAATACCATATCATACGATACCATACAATACCATACATTACGAAACCATAACAACCAATCATCCAAACAGGGCCTTAGGAGTCCCATGGTTTTTCCCTCGATTTGTAGGGTTTTCCACGCTAAATCGTGTGTCTTGTTTGCTTATTGTTTGATTTGATTATCTACCTATTTTGTACACAAAGAAGGGAAAGATTGTAATCTAGGGAGAAGCTTCCAAGTCAACGTGGTCGCTACAGTCTCAGGAGAGTTTCTGCAGAAACAGAGAGGTTTCTCTCTGGTTGGAATCACGTGGTTCTCCCCAATATGGGGCACCCCCTGGAGATTGGTACTCCCAAATATTTGATTGCGAAGGATGCAATTGCGCAGTTGAGAATCTAGGCAAAGGCAAATGCCTAGTGATACTCATTCCTGACTAGGACGATGACACTTTTGTTGTAGTTAATTCTTAGGCCCAAGAGACCTTCAAAAAGGTAGAATATTAGCTTTAGTGTGCGGATCTCCACTGCCTCCCTATACAAAATACCATAAGGTCATCTGCATATTGTAGGGTTGAGATAGTATTATCACGGCTTGGGCCGATTTGAACCCTCTGGTGTATGTTTGAGCGAACTACTGCCCTAAGCATAGTAGAGAGGACATCCGTGGCTTGAACAAGTAGCAACGGGAGAGGGGATTCCCTTTTCTTAATCCACGTTTGCTCTTGATGTACCCGACTAGTGCCCCATTGATTAAGAAGGTTGCTTTTGATGTGGTAAGCAGGGAGATGATCCAGGATACCCATTCAGGGCCAAAGCCCATTGCTTAGAGGATGTCCAACAGATAGCCCCAATCGACTGTGTCGTAAGCCTTCTTGAAGTCGATCTTGATTAGGGTTCCTTTCTTATTTTCTCTTCTCATCTTATTAATAAGTTCCTCTGGGGTCATGATATTGCCGTGTATCATACAACCTTGTATGAAGGTCGTTTGGGAGACATCCACAAGTTCCCCCCAGGACCTTGCTGAGTATAGGATAATCTTAATTGAATAGTTTATCAAGCTTATCGGCATGTAATCCTTCACGGCTTGAAGTACTTTTTTACCTTGGTAATAACAAATGGAAGACAGAAAATAAAAGAAAAGACTAATAAGATTCATATTAACAATTAATTAAAAGTTTAATGCTAAATCAAAGGACAATTGTCTTTTTGGTTGGATAAAGAGAAAAAAAAACTTTTATGTTTGGTTATTTAAATCTTTTTTAGAAAAATTAATGAATGGATAGTTTTAATTTTTTTAAATAAATTAATTGATGTAAATATTGTATTTAAATTAAAATATTTTAATTAATTTAAAATACTTAAAATTATAATATTTTAATTTAATATATATAATATTATCTATAAATAAATTTTCAAATAAAATTAGATATAAATTTTTTCAAGTTCTTTATAATTAAATAATTTTGAGAAAATTTATTATATTTTTATTAAATATATAAGATTATTATATTTTATAAAAAATATATAATGTTTTAAAAAATTATAGAAGATAAAAAGTGGATGAATTATTTCATAAATGACCTGCCAATTTCACTACATGTAGCCCTTCACAAATTTTGGATGACTCCATCCTCAAAAATAGGGGTGTGGCCATAAAAAATATAAAAAGTGGTTCGACATACATCTCCGGATGAAAATGGCCATCCAACCAACCAAACAGCAGAATCTTTATTCCTCACTCTTTTATCTATCCCACAAACCAAATGCTGCTTGATTAATGAAGTTGAATGGAGCTGGCGAGCTGTGAGGAATTTGATATGGGTGGGCCCACACCCACACATTTCCAACGATTGCGTCAAGTGTCCGGAAAAAAAGCATTTTTGAAGTGCTTTTTTCCTTGATGCATGGTAACAACAAATGGAATGTGGAAACAAAAGAAAGGATTAGTCAGAAGAACAGATCTGCATGTTCATGTTAAACAAGACGCACATGAAGACTTGCCCCAATGCAAGTTGGGCATGGGTCAGAAAAAACAACGATACCAAAACAATTATCTCACCCCCACTGATCCCAGGATCATCTAGGCGGTAGTAATCTCCCACATTTCTTTTCTGCTGCTGCTGCTGCTGTCCGTGTTGCCAGTGAGCATTTATATAACCATCAGACTGCCTACCAAAACCCAAAACTGGTTCCACCCCATATGACATGACCTCCATATTTTCTTTGCACAAATAGGCACATATAGTGAGTGCATATATATAGGACATGGCTGGCTCCGGCTCTCTTTATTGATCTCTTGTGGGGCAGGTTGGTGGATGTGTTATGCAGGGCCTCTCCTACTTGAGGTAGGCCGATGAAGAAGTAATAGAAGAAACAGAAAAAGAAAACTTGAGAAAATGAACCAAGGAGCACAAGCCACTACTAACTATGTACAGAGAGAGAGAGACAAAGACACAGACACAGACACAGACGGAGAGACAGAAAGGTGGCCGGACTCAAGAGTCACTAGTCAAGAGTGGGGCGGAAAAGATCGATAAAGGAAGAAACATTATTTCCCGTTTGCATGTCACATTAATGAATAGGATGTTAAAAGGGATCAGCCGGAATGCCTGCATTGCCTGACGGAGCAAGCCACCGCCTGGGCCCAGTGCCTCAGCCTCGTCTTCACGTGTTGCGGATTATCTCCTGTTGTGTTGTTCGAGCATGGATATATGAGATATTGTCAGCGTGAATGCATGCATGCATTACCAAGTCAAAAAAAACACCTAGGCGCGTACGTACATACCGGGGTTGAAGATGGTCCAGGAGTCGGAGGAGGTGGAGTGGCGGTTCTGGGGGCTTCTCGGGCTGGGCGTGCCGCAGAGAGTGGAAGACGATGAGGTGGCGGTGGGACTCGGAGAAGACTGGAGCTTGGGGTCGGAGAACTGGCGGTTGACGGCGAAATAGAGGTCAAGGGCTGGAAGGGTATCACAGAGAATGTGGCCACCGTTCTCCTCTTCAAACCCGAAGCCCAGCTCAATGGAGCCCCTAAGCTCGTCCAGGTCCTCGTCCGTCAGGCTGCGGAGCTTGGCGTGCGCCCCGTCCCCGTCCACAACCACCTCGGCGTCGGCCTCCAGCTCCTCCATCATCATCATCTTCCTCCTATGAAGAATCTGGCGCCGCCGTTTCTCCCACTTGGCCTCCCTTGTCGTCTCCCTCATCGACAGCTGCTTCATCAGCAACCTCTTCCTGCTGCTGCTGTTGCCGGAGAGCGGTAGCCCAACAATGCTGGCCGCAGCGCTTCCCGGTCGGGGCTCCTCCTCCAAGATTTCAGGCAGTTCCTCCTCGACCTCCATCTCGCTCTCCGAGGATGACATTGGCAGTTCTCCCGCGTCGTTCTTCATGTTCTCTATATATAATATAATAGAATAGGATAGAATAGAATACGGGATCCTTTACCTTCTCTTCTCCTCTTCCTCACTTTTTCTCTCTATATATATATAGTTAGATGTAAGTGCGCGTGCATGTGTATACGTGGTTCTCCTCCTTCCTCTTCTCCTCCACCCTCTCCTCTCCTCTTGATTCCTAAAACTCGGTCTCAGGGCATGAGTTACGGCGGCCGCAGGAGGAAGCCGGCGGCCGCGGTGGAGGGTGGAGAACGAGAGGAAATTGACAGCAAGGAGATGATGTAGAATGGAGAAAGATATAGGAAGAGGAGAGGTATTATTGATGATTAATGGAACGAAGAAGAAGAGGAGGGGTGCTAGTTATTCTGGGAATGGAGGAGCGCAAGGGGTTGGGATTTAAAGCGGGGCATACTAAACTTGGCAAGTCACCGCCAGTGCCGCGAAGCCCACCGTTTGCGTCTTCCCGGGCCTGCCCTTTGATTCCCTGCTTCATTTCATTTCATTTCCCCTTCTTTATTTTCCATTTCTTATAATGCATAATTGCATATGCATGCACTAATCGTGGCTAATTTCCAGAGATCATACGGACGCTTACCATATTGCCATGCGTGTATCTCTCGCTTGCCAAAATGCTTCCTCTTTAATTTCTTTACCCACATGCCGACTTGGATACGAAATCCAGGCTCCAGCAGCTAAAAATAGGATCCAATTTAATTTGCAAAATTTCTTCATCTGATTGTTAACAACTCACCACTACAATAATACAATATATCAGATATGTTGATTATACGGGTTATGCCTGTGTGTGTTGCAGAGAGCATGGCAGTGATTAGGATAAATTAATGTGTAGATATATACTTGTAACTTAATCGCACCCGTGTATTCATATGGATGAACACAATTATAAAGCCTCTATGTTTGTAAGTTGTTGCTTGTTGGTAGCAAATTTCACTATAAAAGTTGGCTATTATGTTGCCTCACAAAAAAATTAAGACTTGTCCACATTTATATAATTATTACTGGTTGTCAATTCTAGAAACACTTTTCCAACACAATTCTTATATTATACTCAATTTAATTATACAAGCTCATAAATGGTTTGCATTTGTTCATAAATACCTCCAATAGATTATTGGATTAGCATATTAACCGTTTAATTTTTATGAGTGGTGATCCAGTGGAACTGATTCCATTCGATCATCAGTGGAACCGAGCCACTGATGATCACCACCATAAAATAAATGCACTTCAGGAACTGATGATCCAGTGAAATCTGAGTTTATTGGATCACTACTCTAATTTTATTACTGCTATAGGGTTAAGTCTAGAAAAAGAAATTAGAAAAGAAATATATAATATTTATAGAGAAGGATACCACAAATGAGTTTACAAGAAAGCCCACGTAGTTTTGAGTGTCTGAGTCAATGTCTTCTCGAAACGGTGGGGCAGAGTGGGTAAAGCAGCAGTGAGAACTAGTGAGAGAACCAAACCGCTGAAAGGAAGCCAAAAAAAAAAGAAGAAAACAGATCGCGAAAGAGATGGCCGCCTCCGTGCTTGTGGAGTCGCCGTCTTCTCTCCTTCTCTCCAGGCCTTCGTTCCTTGTAGCGCTAAGAAGCCCTTCCTCCCTTCCCCTCAGATTAACATTCTGCAGATCCTCTTTCCCCCTTTCCCCTATTCTCCGCATCATATCTTCTCCTCCGTCCCGATCCCGATCCCGATCCCGTTCCATTTTATCTTTCTCCGGCTCCTCCGATACCCCGCCGACTGACCTAACCGGTGAAGAGATTAAGTTGAAAGACATCTCCATCGGTGGAGACGTAGGAGGGGACGACGGTGGCAGCGGAATAGGCAGAGGTGGAGGTCGCGGCGAAGGCGAAGGGGGGTCTGAGGACAGAGACGAGAAGAAGATGGGAGGAGGGATGTCCATGTCTCAGAAGTTCACTCTCGGCTACGCAGCCCTCGTCGGAGGTAATCATCCGATACACTCCTCTTCTTTTGATCCCTTTGTCTTGATGCTTCTTACCTTTACCATATCTAGCGTCAATCATATGTCTGAATTCCTCCCGTGGTAGTATGATCGTTCGAGGCCTTAAACCATACGATCATCTGAAAAGGGTATTTGTCACAGATCAGCCAAATCTCTCTTTCCCTTTTCCTTTTGAATAGATTTCATTATCTGCTGAAATTTCTTAAGATCTCCCACTGGCTGTGTTATTCTGCCTGAGAGAAATCAGCAATGGTTCTGTCCGGACTGTAGACGTAATTAGGGTGGCAAAGTGGGTGGGAAGGTTGGAAGTTATTAAGAAGGATTTGTTGGGGGAACTCATTGAGATACCATGGCGTTCTCTTGTTCCGCTAGAACGAGGATCATATTGTTCTTTAATTTTCTCTTGAAGAAAACTTAGTGCTTGAGACAGGATGGTTGCATTGGGGCACGCACAGTTTTGTGATTGTAAATTGCATATGATTCATTGGTCATTATGTTATGCCAACTGTTAGGAGGCTTTCTAAAAGAATTGCCATTTTCTGTTTCAAAATCCAGTAAGAGGTCAAAGTTTGTTGTGTTAAATCTATGGCACCTAGACCTGGAGGCTTAGCATTTTTCAGGATATGTACGTATTCATTGGTCATGATGTCTTTTGCAAACGATGTGCCACTCCTGCATTGTCATTCTTTTTTAGTAGCACATCACATTTTGATATCAACAGAATATATATTATATATATTTATGGTTTTCAATTGTATTGCAGCATTTGTTTCTTTTCTATCTTGATAAAAATAAAGCTTTTACATTAATTTCATTGTATTTTTGTTTGTAATTTATTGTGGTGTTTGGTTGCAAACCAAACACCAAGTTATAGATTGCAAGTTTGTTCTCATTCTTTCAGAATACAAAATTTACTACTTTTTTGCATAACCACCATTGGAACTACCATTACTGTAGTGCTAACACACTAATGGTATTACTAGAACCATCTACCACTACTATTAGCACATAGATATCATTATTGCTTGTATATAACTACTAAGAACCACTATTGTCTATAAGTTATAAGATTCTCTTAAGTTGCAAATTGTGACTACTTGTTGCACATATTGGTTGTTTTATTCCTTATTAGTTTGTGAATGCACATGCGTTTACAATGAGAACTACTAATATTAGCATGTAACCTTATGACTATGATTGAAGGTGTTCATCTAGAGTTGCTCAATGAAAAGAAGGAATATGCGTCTGCCATTTTGATGAATTTTGATTGTTAATAATCTTGGTTCCAAAGGTCTAGAACTTTACTGATTTTCACCTTTGTACCCATAGATAATTACGAGGCATATGATTTGGAATGTGTGGAACATTCCAAATTAATTCAATCCCGTAACCTAAAATTTATCATTTTCATTATTGGTGGTGTTGTTGGTGTTTGGTATGAACCTTTTTCATTTGATGCCCTTACAGTTGGTGGGATTATGGGATACATCAAAAGTGGTAGCCAGAAGTCATTAGCTGCTGGAGGATTGGCGGCCCTTCTACTGTATTATGTGCACGCTCAACTTCCTATAAGGCCAGCTTTTGCATCAGCTTTGGGTTTAGGTTATAATTTGCATTTTCTACCCGTTCACTCATCACCACCTGTTATATTATTTGAATTGCAGTCTCAAATATTACTTGATATTCCAGGTTTGTCTTCTGCACTTCTGGCAGTGATGGGTTCTCGCTTTAAGAAGTCTGGGAAGATATTTCCAGCAGGTGCCGTGTCTCTAGTGTCGTTTGTAATGGTTGGTGGCTACTTGCATGGAATTCTTCGAAGCCTCCATGTATAATGGTCTGAAATAAGGCTTTAATACCTAATGTTCTGTTGAGAATTGCCAAACTTCTTCCCTCATTCCAGTAGTTTCTCCAGAAACCATGAAGACAAACTAGCAAATAACTGTTTCTTTCTGTGCTAACTACATCAGATGCACTTATACTCCTTTCTAGTTGATATATGAATGATATACAGGCCCGTGCTTCAATTGTTATTTCTGTGGTCAGTTATAATGTCATGTTGAGATAGCCAACTAGACCTGGATTACCAACCATTATGGGCACTTTGTTTTCAGTCACTCTGATTAAGGATGGTGTTTTTGTTGATGCACATATTTATGATGGTGGATTGTCTAAATTTTACCTGCTTATCTTACAGTATGTTTCCGAAAACCAAACATTATTCCTTGTGCATCAGGTTCTTGCATGGTTCTTCATGGGCAAGCAATATCAAATTGGAAACATTAAGAACAAAGATTGTGGTAGGATAGAGTGAGGAGTCTTGTTTCACAAGTAGAAACATGATATAAAAAGTCCTTGAGAAAGTGGCAAAGTCTGGTATAAGCAGCATTGTATGTTAGCTTAGACATCAATGTGAACATGCATATATTATCATTCGACAGCACTTAGTAGGCAGTAGCTTCATAGATAGATACTCTTTCTACTCAGCTGAGCTGAGGCTTGGCCTCCAGCGGTTCTGCTTCCAGGCCGTCTGAAGTAGTCTTGGCTGCAATGTATGGCGCCTTACTCACCAACCTGCCATAGGATCAATCATCAAGGCTTATGGTTAGTATAGGGATTTTGTTGTACCTCTTTACCAGCTCATGGCCTTCACATTTTTTTCTTGATGTACACTGAGGTGGTGATACAGAAGGGCAAAATAGAGAATTCTTAGACTCAGCCTTTTATGTTGAAGTAGAGCACGCAAGATGATTATGGAGATGAAAAAAAATATATGAATATATACAAAAGGTATCATGCTTAGAGGTGTGCACGAGCCGGTTAACCGGGCCCAACGGGTCCAACCCACCGGTTCCAAGCCTGCCAAACCTTGAATCGGGATTCGGAACCATACTCGCTAGACCCGTGGGTCACGGGTCACCTTCGGGTGACCGTAACCGGCCCGGGCCACCTTATAGAACCAACGGGCCGGGCTCAGCCTGCCGGTTTTTTAAATTTTTTTAATTTTTTTTAAATATATAAATGTATATTAAAAAATAGCAAAAAATATAAAAAAATGTAAAAAAAATCTACGATATTTTGATATAAAAATAGAATGAGAAAAATTTTAAAAAATTTAAAACTATAAAATTCATTATCTTACACTCATTATTCAAATATCAAAATAATAAAAAAAATTATAAAATTAAAAAAAAAACATAGAAATGACAAGTTACTTAAAAAAAATAAGAAAATAATCATAAAAAACATTCATTATTGACAACTAGAGAATGCAAAAATCTCTCTTGAATGAAAAAAAAACCAATCTATAAAATTCATTATCCTCCTACACTAATTATTCAAACATTAAGAAATTCAAAAAAATATAAAATCACAAAAGAGCATATAAATGGCAAGCTACTTAAAATTGAGAAAATGACCATAAAAAGCTTTCATTATTGACAATCAAAGAATACAAAAATCTCTCGTGAAAAAGAAAAAAAAATCAATCTATAAAATTCACTAATCTACATTAATTATTTAAATATTAAGCAAACCAAAAAATTATAAAATCACAAAAGAGTATATAAATGGCAAGCTATTTAAAAATAAGAAAATAAGTCAATAACCATAAAAAGTCTTCATTATTAACAATCAAGGAACACAAAAATCTCTCTTAAAAGAAAAAAAAAAACTCAATATATAAAATTCATTATCCTAGACTAATTATTCAAACATTATAAATACCAAAAAAATTATAAAGTCACAGAATATATAAATGGCAAGCTATTTAAAATAAGAAAATAACAATGAAAAACCTTAATTATTGATAATCAGAAAATACAAAAATCTCTTTTCAAATAAAAAAAACTCAAATATATAAAATTTATTATCCTTCCTAATTATTCAAACATTATAAAAATTCAATATATATATTCACATGAGTTTAAAAACTTGAAAAAAAATTGAAAAAAAAAACCCAACCTTACTGGTTGACCCGGGTCAACCCGGCCCGGCCCCGCGGGTAAACCCACCGGGTCACGGGTTGGGTAAAACCCAACCGTAACCGGCCCGCTACTGTAGTGGTGTAGTGGGCCGGTTATGGTTTTCCGACCCGGCGGTTTTTGCCCGGCCGGGTTAAAACCCGGCCTGTGGCCCCCTCTAATCATGCTGATGAATAAACAATAACAACAAAAAAAAAAAGTTAATTGCAAGGGAGGTGGTGAAGGGTCTATCGGTCGTCTCATCTTCTCACTCAGCACAAGCCTGGTGGCAAAAACGCACGCAGTGGTCGAGGATCATTTGGGCCAAACCATGCCCGACAACATTTGCTTAACTTGGTCGGTGGGCACGTTAGTTCCACCAACCGCAAATTCCAACAGAAGTTAGGAATCTAGTCACTCCTGGTCTCACTAGTAAGTTTCTTGTGTCTTAAAAAACTATCCTCAAGTTCTAAGGTGCAATGCTGATTTAATTATCAGCATTTTGAATACAGTGGTGCAGTTGAGCGGATGGATATTCTTTTCATGTTTCTTAATCTCTTATACATGCCATGTAGTTTGGGGGCCAAGAAAACTATCTCCTAGCTTGTAGTTTGTGCTATTTTCCCAAGTAAATCTCGGCTAACTAGTCCTAATAACAAGGTGAACACTGAAGTACCTGTCTCTGCGCTTCTCCAAGAAACGTTGAAGTGAATGCCTCCTAGCAGTCGGTAGCTCTGCAGGCGAGAAACACAGAAGGCTCCATATTACCCATTGCTTATCTTTCTTTAAAGACAGAAGATCATATCAAAGCTAAAAAGCGCTAATCCATGCATATATCTATATGCAATATTGCATGTATATATGCATGATATATATAGTGTTACTGCCTGCTGGTGGATGGAGGGGAAGGGGGATTTGTTTACCAGCTTGCAGTTTGCAGAGGTTGCTGTTTGGATTGGGAAGCAACTGCGGTGGTGGTGACCCACCTCCCGCTGCAGTGGAGGAGCTCTGGAAGGATAAACATCTGGTGAGAGCCGGAGAAGCCGCAACAGTAGCAGCAGCAGCAGCTGCTGCTGGAGCATTCACCATCAGAGGCTGTTTCTGGCCATTATTCTTGTTATTCAAAGAAGAAGATGCCGCAGCTGCAGCAGCAATAAGCATGATTGCCTGTGCCTGTCAAACACATTGCATTTTATACATTAATTGCAAGCAAACAGATGACAAGTGAAAAAAATATATATTACAAAATAAAAGCAATCAAGCAAGAGCAAGCAGATGGATGAGTCCGTGGTTACCTTCTCAGGGGGTACTGCATCAAAGACACTTACAGATCCTGCGTAGAAGATGGTAAGCTGCTGCGCCAGAGTAACGCTTGGTGGTGCTGGTGCATTCCCAGGCCTCCAAATGATCAACAATTAGCATTCAATATTTCAAAACACAAGTGAGATGGGTCGCACCCATATTTTAATTAATATAAAACATCGCATTCAGAAAAAACCTGTAAAAAAAATTTAGGTACTAAATTTGTATTCAGAGCATACCCAACATTAAATCCGATTCTTGTTGTATGTACGTATTTCTCTTTTGTGGTTTAAATAAATGAAATAAAACAGCAGGCCGAGGCCGGCCATATGACACCATGTACATCATGTATTTGGTCAGATTCAACGGAGGAAGTCGGTAATTGTAGTGTAGCTTACAAGACACAAAAATAAGGGAGGGGGAGAAGTAGATGAAAACATATTTTGTGTGCATCTCCCAGATCCAACAGTTTTGGAAACAATATTCTCTTAATCGCACAGCCAGGAATTGGATATTGGATCGGGCCTTCTAAATTCATTCATCCATCCATCCAATTTATGAAACAAAAAGTTGTGGACGAAATTTTGCACGAAGATTGAAAAGAAATTAAAGCACAGCTGGATAGAGCATAAAGCACATAGCATATGGCACACCTGGTGGTGGTGTTTGCCGAGGAGAGATCGGGCGTGGGCTTGTCCTTGAGCTTGTCCTGCTGCGGCTGCTGAGAGGGTTCTTTGATCTCGGCCTCCCCGTGGCTCTCCTCTTTCTTCAGCGAAGAACCCAGCAGATCCATCTCTCTGCCTCTCTCAATCAAACGAAGAGGAAGAAAAAAGGAAAAGGGGCCAGACAGAAATAGCTTATGCGTTGGGATGAAGAAGGAAAGAGGGAAACATCCGATATCCACTGCTTTCCTCGGTTTCTTGCCCAAATATACAAACAAAACCAAAGGGTAAAGACAGCCCATCACCCAATAGGAGAGCTGCTTTCATTTCAGTCACGTGTTTTTTTTCCTATGACCTCTTATATGGTTTTTTTATATTTAATTATTTAAGAGTTTAAACACGCTTTTAAACACACTATTATGACTCTACAATACTGACTCTTTATGATAATTAAAAATAAAATAAAATTTACATTATACATAGCCTCGAGAATGCCAGCAGACCAAGCGTACCTTGGCTTGGTAAAACCTCCTTTGACTCGGCAAAACCAGGGCTAAAGGAAATGTCCAGATGCAATAAAGCAGCAACCAAGCCGTTCTTGTGGTTGTGAGGTCACTCTGTCCGATGCCAACTGTAGCCAATAGCTGACGATCAAAGCTATGCTTATTAATTACGGTTGATTTTTTTTTTTTTTGTTTGAACAGACCGCACTTCCCCGACTCAGATCAGATCATGTACCGATCGCCCTAGAATGTGGACAGCATGAATGAAAGCAGTACCCCTTCCGCTTCAATAGGAGTTGGGGGAGGATACCGGGGTTCTGGGACACAATGAAACAATGGTGGCACCAAAACGACTTCACTGGTAGCGGCACCTACAAATGGACCAAAAAACTCTCCCTCATAAGGGGACGTCTCAACAGGTGGAACAAAGATAACCTCCGGGCCCAGCACCAGAGAAAGACGGAGCTAATGAGAATCATTGAGAGTATGGATATAAAATACGAACAACAAGCACTAACAGCAACTGAAGAAGAACAACTCCAAGCGCATCGATCAGAATACGACAACCTAATTAGAACGGAGGAGGCGCACTGGCGGCAGTGCTCAAGAATCACATGGCTCAAGGATGGGGATCGGAACACCAAATTTTTCCACGCCATCGCAAACCAGCGGAAAAGTGCAAACTGGATCCATCAAATAAGGGTAGGGGCGGACATCCTAAGAGACCAGGCAAAAATTGCAAGGGCAATTACAACACATTTTCACCATATCTTCGGGACTCAACGACCTAACAGATACTCCACAGACTGGTCCCACTTATTCCCAGAGTCAGAAAGGAGGGATCTGACACAACTAGAAAGCCCCTTCACTGAAACGGAGATCCATAAGGCCATTCAGGAACTCAGCGCGGAAAAAGCGTCGGGCCCGGATGGCTTCCCTATGGACCTGTACCAACAAGGATGGAACTTCACCAAGGGCGACATCCTCCAGACCTTCCAAGAATTATATCAGGGAACAGTAGACCTGGAAAGGCTTAACTGGACACATATCCTACTGATCCCAAAGACATCCGAGGCATCCTCAATTCGAGAATATCGGCCCATAAGCCTCCTGAACTGCTCAATCAAGATCATAACGAAGGTACTGGCCAACAGACTACAGGAGGTCATCTCGAAACTAGTGGATGAAAACCAAACGACCTTCATTAGAGGAAGATGCATACATGACAGTATAGTAGCGGCGGAGGAAATCATACATGGAATGAAAACAAGAGGGGGAATGCTGATGAAAGTTGACTTTGAAAAGGCTTTCGATTCGGTGGATTGGGACTTCCTCCTAGAAATCCTACAAGCAAGGGGATTCGGACCACGATGGATAGGATGGATAAGGATGATACTACACACATCAAAGTCCAAATTCCTAATTAATGGGATCCCGGTATGGTATGTCAGACACAAAAGGGGCCTAAGACAGGGTGACCCGCTCTCCCCCTTGCTATTCATCCTGGCTACAAAAGTCTTCACCAGAATGATGAATAGAGCGGTGTAGGAACGACAGTTCGAGGGATATAGAGTCGGGCAGGGGGAAAATGAGCAAATAGCAGCCTTATTCTACGCGAATGACCTTTTAGTCCTCGGCCCCGGAAAGGAAAGCGACTTCAGGACACTGAAACTCATTTTCTACCTGTTCGAAGGACTTTCGGGTCTCCGGATAAACTATAGCAAAAGTGCCCTAGTACCAGTTGGAGTAGAAAGCGCCAGAACGACAACCGGAGCTACCATAATGAATTGCCAGGTACAATCTCTACCAATTAACTACCTCGGGATTCCTCTTGCAGGGAGCCGACCAAGGAGAGACGATTGGGAGAAGCTCATCCAACGCGTGCAGAACAAGTTATCGACGTGGAAAGGAAGACTCATGTCAAAAGGAGGACGAGTCACGCTCCTCAACTCGGCATTATCTACAGTACCTAACCATTGGATGACCATGTACAAACTCCCACAATGGGTAGTACGTCGCATCGAGGGGATCCGGCGAGACTTCCTCTGGAGGGGAGCCAATCCGGAATCCAAGGCATACCGCCTAGTGAATTGGGAAAGACTAACTAGGCCCAAGGATCTAGGCGGGTGGGGCATCATCAACCTGAATACCTTCAATGAGGCATTACTAGGAAAGTGGTGGTGGAGACTACTAAGAGGAGAAGCTGGGATCTGTGGGAAAATAATCACGCACGCATATCTCCGAGGAACACAGATAAACCCGTACAAACGGGCACCCACTCGAACATCATATTTCTGGAAGGGGATCAGTGCACAACGCACTGCTACTCTCCCAAACCTAATCACTGAACTGGGAGCTGGGCAAGAAACAAGAATATAGTTCGACAACTGGATAGAGGGACAAAGCCCGATACGACTATACCCAGAACTACAAACCCTATGAGTCAAAGAAGACCACACGATTGCTGAAGCAAGGCACCAATGGCAACTGGGAAGACCACTTATCCGAACGGGACCCCTCTCTCAGGGGGCGACAGAGCTGGTACACAGAATACGGAACTACCTAAGCCGCGATGGCACCTCGCAACCGGACAGAAGGCTATGGAGGCTCACCGTAAACCACACCTTCACGGTCAAGTCGTCATACCAGTTTCAAATGGACGGAGGAACACGAAGCCCACTACCAGCTCAATTCTGGAAACAACCGTCACCCCTAAAAACAAAGCTCTTTGCCTGGCTTGCCTTCGAAGACAAACTTCCCACGCTGCAAAATCTCGCAAAACGGAATCAAGGAGATGTGAGTCGCTGCTACCTATGCAACCTTGAAGACGAAACCACCGAACACCTCCTACTTAGGTGTCGTTATTCAACGGCGATGTGGTCGCACTACGGAGGGATCCTAGGGAATGGGATCAAACCCCTAAGGATACAAGATCTTTGGGGCCCCTCCCATGCCTCCCGACTACTAGGAAAAGACCTACACACAGGGTGGAATCTGCTTGTGATGGCGGTGACCTGGAGTCTCTGGATCGAAAGGAACAGACGAATCTTTAACGATAAACATCGTGTTTACCAACTACTGATTCGCCACACCGATTTCCTTTTCCTCTCATAGGTCGACAGCGCACACGTCAACAAACAAACACAACTTCAACGAATGAGTAACCTCATCAAGCATAGCCTGTCCCTCACTAGGGAAGTGGCACCACGGGGACCTTCAGGAGCGGACTTTGAGGACGATGCAGACGAAGAACACCTCCCCCACACTACGTGGGATGGGCCCAAGGGCACGACACGCACCTGATGACTTGAATGTCACCAACTAACCGCTCAAGGGCCCAACCAGGGATTCATCCAGGAATCCCAACTTGGTCCATGTATCTATTACCATTTCACCAATAATAAATGAAAGTGGTTTATCCACTATTTTCAACAACAAAAAAAAAACAGAAAGAAGCATAAATTATCATATAATCCCTTACATATTTTCAACTTTATGGACAGCTCCTTTGATTTTTCCGTTTTCTTATTAGTTCCTACTTTTTGATATTCTTCGTCACAAACCCCTTCCATCAATGGATTGTTAGTTTTTTTTAATTCCAATTTTGCCCCTATTGGTTGTCTTGGCGGAAGATTTCCCGCCTTGTCACATTGTCTCTCCAAATTTTTTGCTTGGTCAACAAGTTTTATGCATTTTCATTACATTTCCAGTCAATTTGTAGAGAGACGTTCTTTGCTATTAAAGAAGAAGGTTGTAGCATTTATTTGTTGGGTTTTTGTTTTTTTATTTTGATTTCTGTTGGTTTTTTTATATGATTGATTATTTAAGTTAGATTGTTTGAAAAAATTTATCCTATATTTTATCCTATCTTTTAGGAATAAAATTAGTTTGTAGGTTGTAACCACACTCTCTGTAGAAGTTATAAGTTCATTTTATTAGAATAATAATAAGCTTTTGCAAGTTTTCTCATATTTATTTCTCCTTTATTTTGCAACGTATGGAAAAGGACATGCTCATGCAATCATGGTAAACGCAAAAAATATACGCTTACAAAAAATAACTTTCATAGAAAAAACAGAGAATCAGGATAAATGAGACATTAATTTCTATCTTTGTTCACAACCGAAGCCGAAAAATCCTTTTACATTTAATATGTACCCTATAATCTAAAAATAAACATCAACCACAAAATCATGAACTAATTTAATCCCTTTTTCCAACTAAATCCAAGTTTGGGGAACTCATTTAATTAAGAAAATAATTAGAGAGCAAATAGAAAGCTTTTATTCCCAATAAAAATTCCAACTCCACCCAACCTTGGGGATTTTTATTCATTAACCAAATTATTTTAATAAAAAAAAATTATTCCCCAAAATTCTTGGATTTTACAGAAGGCCAAGAAAGACCAAACCCAATGCTACCAACACCGTTCATCAAAATAAAATTATCACAAAAGATATCATTGGCAACAAGAGAAGAATGGACAGAATTGACCCTAAAGATATGTCCTCAACCCTATCTACTATTCCACTAACTATATCTGAATGGCCCGACAGAGATCTTATATCAGCAATACTAATGGTGAAAATGGACCTGGGACACTCAGGGGATAACATAGGCATATACTTAGCACACATGCGTCACCTGAAAACTAAGAGAACCAAAAGGGTCCATGAGGGCCATCATCCAGTTATAACATGAAGCTCATCTCATGGAATGTAAGGGGGTTTGGAAAGAGTAAATAAAGATTTCTCATCAGGGAGTACCTTCTGACTCAAAAAGTGGACATCCTTTGTTTACAAGCAAAACTTGCCGCAATTGACAATAGAATCTAGAGATCAATTGAAGGGAACCCACATATGAGTGGCTTGTACTAACATCTAACAAAACTCGAGGAGGATGCTATATTGGTTGGAACTCTAGCAAATTTAAGGAAATTAGCATACGTACAAAAACTTATTCAATCACAGTCATTCTTAAGGACATCACAAGCAAGTATACTTGGATGCTAACAAATGTTTACGAACCATGTGACAAGAGCAACCCAAAAAAAAAACATGCTTCTGGGATGAAATAAAATCCATAAGTTAAAGATGGGATGACCCGTGGATAATAAGAGGTGACTTTAATGCCACAAGGGAAAGAAGGGAACATAATAAGGGACAATATAACAATATAAAGCTACAGAGCTTTGACCACCCAATCTGAACACTACAACTATTTGACCACTATTCCATGGCCATCAATATGCATGGATAAAATGTAACACCCTATCCCGACACAGGGACAGAATGTCACACCAGCTGGGCCAGGAGTGCACCCAGCCCATAAGCCGTGTAATGTAAACCTTTGACAATAATAATTAAACTAAATAACATAATTAAATAACAAAGTACTTGAAGTCTTATACAAACTTTACAAATCTTGCGGAAGCGTTCTAAAATTCTATACATTAAATAAAGACAAGCTATTCTCTTCTGCTAAGTCAGAGCCATCTACAGGTGCACTCAATCTCGTCTACCTGCACATTTCACTTGAGTGAGAATCATTATACAAGGTACATCTATAATATCAAATAAAATAGTATCGAAATAATGCTAATCAATTCATATGCATTATCTCTGTCAATAACATGCTAAAAGTATATGAAACTCGGATAAATCCAAAACATGAAAACCTCGATGTTAACACATGGATATATACATGTTCTTACAATTATTTTAGCAATATAATCATTACCCTAGCCTCCAGGTGTGTCAACTCACCATTTTGGCAATCGAGTTTAATAACATAACAATTTAATAAGAAATCATAATTTTAATGTCAAGAAATCTTGTCTCTACGAACTGTGCTCCCACAGAACCGTAAGTATAATCTGGAACCGTTCTCCACGAACTGTGCTCCCACAGAATCGTAGGTCTAACTTAGTAAACCGGTCTCTATGAACTGTGCTCCCACAGAATCGTAGGTATGATCTGGAAAATCGGTCTCCACGAACTGTGCTCCCACGGATTCGTAGGTCTGATCTAGTAAACCGGTCTCTACGAACTGTGCTCCCACAGAATTGTAGGTCTAACCTGGTAAACCGGTCTCTACGAACTGTGCTCCCACAGAGTCGTAGGTCTGATCTGGTAAACCGATCTCTACGAGTCGTGCTCCCACAGAACGTAGGTCAGATCTGGTGGCCGTCTCTATGTACAAACTGTGCTCCCACAAAATCGTAAGACTAATCTGGTGGCCTGTCCTATCTCAAAGCCCAGGTATGATACCAGACAAGTCCTGGGCGGAATGTATTTCTGTCCCCAGCAACCCTCTGGTATAAACCTGCTTATCTTAACTAATGTGCATGTTTGTCAATAATTGAAATATCTCTTTGTCTTGATCATATTCTCATTCTTCATTTCCTCTATTCACATATATTTTCATTTACAATACACTTAATAAACAATGAAGATGCTAGTAATATGATCATAATATCAACCAGTAATGTGAAGCCCATTATTTTTAGGAATTATCTTTTAGTTTATTATTTTCAAAACTTGTTAGGAAATAAGGGAGAGTCTCCCAAGGGTTGATTTTGGAATTTTAGTGGAAATAAAGTTTCTAGTTATTTTTCTTGATTAAAATATTAATGGTGTTTTAATCTTTGAATTTTAAAATAGTTATGTGGATAAACATTATGTTGGTTATTGGTGATGAGAGAATTTGATTAAAAGTCAAATTATTGGATAATAATATTTATTACTCGATAAGAACATATATCTTAAACTTATAAAGTTTTATTATGAGTGATGATTAGATAAAAGGAGGAATTATGGATTAGAAGAGGACTTTAAAATAGTTGATCTCATAAAGTTGAATTAAAAAAGGGACTAAATTGCAATTGTGAGAAAATGGGGGACTGGGAGGTAAACCCCCTCCTCTCTGCGAGGAGGACCTGCATGTAATGGTTTAGAGCAGAAGGGCTTAGAGAGAATTTGGACTTCTCTATCTGGTGAGGGACTGGAGTGTAACAGTTTTAATAAAAGAGGACTTTTTACAAAAAACCACAGCATCTCTTTAACTAAATCAAGTGTGAGAATGCCCACACCGTGCGGGCATCCGTGGACCGCTCATCCTTGATCTGTGATCAAGCTCGTGGCACATGGGAGCCATCCAACCGCTTACCACGGGGTAATCCAAGCCGTTGATCTAGAATGGAGCCAGATATGAGACTCCACAGTCAATCATGGACCGTTGGATTCCGATATTTGATCACAGCCGCTGGATAGAGTTGCCTGATCGTGAGGCAATACTGTCATCTCCTTCACGTCGCGGCTCCGCCGCGTGAGCCGCCGTGAAGTCTATCTAACTGAAACAACTGTCAAGAAAGAAGATAAAATAGGATTTAAATAAGGATAAATTAGAGATTCAAAGTTCTAATCGAATAGATGAACTCACGAGAGCTCTATAAATAAAGGATTCTATTTAAAACCGAGAGATCACTGGAGACATGCGAAACAGGAAGACAGCGAGACAGAGAGGAGGAAGCCGTGGTCACTGAGGTCTCACGTCACGATCAGGACCCTTTCAGAGGAACACAAAGGTGGGAGGCAAGGTTGCAGCACATGGGAAGTTCGTCGGATAGCGTTTCACGGTGAGCTTCTCTTCTCTGTCTACTTGGTTTCTTTAGTCGTATGCATGCATCGTAGAAGGATAGCTGTAGAGAGAGAGAGAGAGAGAGAGAGAGAGAGAGAGAGAGAGAGTCGTGGGGCTGCTTTACAGGGAGTGGGTCCCGACTGAGGAACAGTAGCGCTCCGGAGAGGGGGGACTCGTTGGCTCTCTGCTCCAAGGATGCCACAGTGCACAGGATGACGAGCAACGTTGGACGGAGGCGACTCCGGCCGTCCCTGCGCCGTCGAGAGCCACTGTCTCTCTTCTCCTCTCCGGCGAAGGCCGTTCAGAGGTTGAAGACGGGTTAGTATTACGATTAATTAGATTAATTATCTAATTGATTAGATTAACCAATAAGCTGGGTTTGATTAATTTAATCCAAGTTGACACAGTGAACTAGTAACTGATTGAATTTAATCACATTAGTTCAATTGATTGGGTTTGGTTATTGTTATTAATTAAGTTTGGGCTGGACCGGTTGATTAAAGGTTTAATTTAATTAAGTTAGTTGATTAGTGACTTAATCAAGTGGGCCATTTTAGGTTTGGCTTGCAATTAGAACTTGATTGAATCAATTAAAGGCAACCGGTTTAGGTTCAATCACATTAGTTAAGTGGGTCTGGTCCAATTTGATGGGCCTTGCTAATGGGCCAAAATAGTAAAGAAAGAGGGAAATAAAAAGAGAAAAACAATAAAAACCTTGTAGGTAATGAGAGTTGAACTCTAGACCTCCTTGTAATAGGAGAGGCCTCTAACCACTAGAGTACCATGACTTTTAATAAAGAAAGGAGGCAGATTGTTGATAAGAGGTTGGCAGAGGCCCAATAGGCCTGAATACATCTCATTAATAAACCGTTCACATGCATATAGGGATAATGCATGAATATGATTGTTAATATAGATTTATTATCAGGATCGGCGTTGATTCGAGGGGAGTTGGTTCCTTGGAACACCAGACTTCGTGACTTCAGTAAGTTACCTTCGCCTCGATTCCCGCCCATCTTTGGGTTTTCTTTGTGTTTGATAATGTTATTTCTTTTAGCATGTGCTATTGAACTTCTGTTATTGGATGCATGCACGTACCTATGTTTGCTTGTTTTCATTCCTTTGTACGTGCATGGTTGAGATCTAGAGTAGAGTGCTTTTTATTGCTTGTTATGCTCGTTGGACACGCTGGACCGTGGGCCAACACTTGACTGTGGATACATGGTCTCGTGTGCTGGCCGGGTAAGCGTACTCCGCACGGGTTCTTTTTCTGGTTCAGTGGAGCAAATGCTCAAGTGGAGCGCTCAGGGCTGAGGACACCCTTACGTTCTGATAGTTCCATGCCAGGGGGAGGATACCCTGGTAGTCCAACCTGTCAGTGGGACGATACACTGACCGTGTTAACCCGTAAGAGAGAGGTGGCGCTACCGAAGATTGGGTCGAATTCCAGCAGGGGCTGGGGGCTGACGGAAAATTTTGATGTCATCGATTCTTGGAATTCCATTTCGGGCCCGAGGGCCAGTGTTTGACTAGGAGTCCTTGCTTTCAACATTTTGATAGACTCCTAGGTCCTTGTTTGTGCGGGCGTAGTCCCGTATGCTTGTATTTATGCTTATTGCTTATCTTGCTTATTGACTGGCTTTGTTGAGATCCCTGAGGGGAACTTACTGAGCTTTCCTTTCGAAAGCTCATTCTTCTTGATTTCCTTTTTTTCAGGATTAAAGGAATAGTGATTACAGACTCAGGAGCTGCGCGTTGAAGTTAGAAGATCTCAAACCTTTTAGAGAGAGACGATGTATTTTTTTTTGGGACCCTAGTAGGGCCCATAGTGTACTTTTAAATTTCAAATTTCAGTTGTGTAACTCCTGTTATTAATGAAAATAATGTTATCTGTTCTTATCATTTAGGCCTTGTATCCGAATGGGGCTCGTCTCCACTTGGGTACAACCGGTCTGTGCACGTGCTCAAGGTCCCGGGATTCAGGTCGAGGCGTGACAAGTAACATTGCACCAACTTCGATATAAAACTCATAAAAAAAATTCGGATAAACAAACCCGACGATCAAATCCGATCATAAAAACCATACCAATGTATAGTGAAATCGCTCACCTGTAGTCCTTCGCTAAATTTAGGTTTGCCCCGGTCCACACGACGCTCTCGGTACATCCCTTCCTCTTCCTAGTATTTATATAACGAACAATAGTAAATACTAAAGCCATGCTCATATAACATTACTTCTAAATCTAGGTAATGTACTCCTAACTTAAAATGCAGGAATTTCTGCCATTCCTGCGGAGCCGACCGTTTTGCCCATAACTTTCATTCTAGACTTCAGATTTCTCCAATTAAAGGCTTGTTAGAAATATCTCTTCAAGATCTTTCCATTGATATATAACTCACTCCGAACGGAGTAGTATGGAGGGTGCAGCTGTCCCTCGAAGGGGACAACAATCTGCAGGCCTGGTTATACTTCACTGCTGCTTTCTTGAGCATTTTGTCAAGCAGCTGCATAATAAGCTCCCACTCTTTACTCAGCTATATAGTTGAGTATTGTTACATTTCTATTTAGACAAACTATGCAATCCCCAACAAGAATTATAGCATATTCCAGGTTGAAAAGAAAACACCTAGTCGATGTCCAAATCCAGAAATGCAGAAATTTGTCTGTCCTGCGCGGCTGGAAAGAATTAATCATAACTTTTGAACCGCAAATCGGATTTCTGTCATCTATGCTCAAAAGAAAGATGACTTCGAGACCTTTCCATCGGCGTATAACACAACTCAATCAGAGTAGTGTACAGGACCCAGCTGTCCCTCGAAAGGGACAACAATTCTGCAGGACTGTCACTTTTTATATCTATTTGAGGCATTTTCTCAAACATTTAATGTGTAGTTCTCTAAATCATTCCACCTCACAGCTGAGAATGATTTATCTTCTAATTAATACAAGGATACACCCTAGAGAAGTATGCTAACAATTCAATAATCAAGCAATACATCTCATGATCACTAACTTCCTCACATGCATTACTACAAGCATAAGATATGCATACTTTGGTTTCAAAACGACAGCACCTCCTCTATTTGGGGCCTTCGAAAATTATACAACATACACCAATATTCAACACTCAAGCTGCAGGTTTCCAGCTATCTAAGTGGTGGTTTTGAATTAAAATGTGTAAGCTCTGTGGGCCATAACATTCAGATTTTTTTTAAAGGGTAAAATCTGCAGGTTTCTGTGATGCTTTGGACAGATTATCAGCACACCAAAACCACAAGTTTTAGGGCTAAATGGCAGCTGAACTTTCCAGGTTTTCCCAACAAATTTTCAATGCTAAAGGACAGCTGAGATTTCCAAGTTCTCTAAGCATGTTTCATGGTCAAAAGACATCTGAATTTTAATCGCTATCCTTAATTCTCTACTGCCCCCAATCATTCATGCAACATGACGAATCATCATTAATTAAATCCTATGATCTTAATCGTCTAAACTCAGATAACATGCCTCACTTCAAAAGAAGAAAACAAACTTTTAATTCTCCAACTTACCGACCTGATTTCTGTGAGGAATTGTAGCTTGTCTGAGCTGAGGTATACAAATGGCAGGGATCAGCGAACTGAAGAAGGAAAAAGGTCGACAAGGAGAAGAAATAAGCAACGAGATTCCATCTCTCCAGCCATTTAGCTTTCAAGCTCTCCCTCACTGTCGCCTCACTGGGCTTCTGTGTGCTCACGGGGTTGTAGGGGCGACCAGATCCGAAGTTCTCGGAGGTCTCCATCCCTCGCACAGTTCTCAGCTCCTCTCTTTCGCAAACGAACAAGGGAAAGTGAAAGAGAGATGGTTGATGTCCTCTCTCTCTCTCTCTTTCCCTCTATAATTTCTCTAATAACCCAAAGTTCCCAACTATTATCATTATTAATTTGTTATTATTATTATTTGTTTTAAACTTAGGTAATAGCAACCAATCCACTTTAATTTGATTTAATCCTAACACCTTTACCACTTAATTTAAATACAGATCAAGTCTTATATTTTATTTGATTTCATCAGTATTATTTAGTTCCTTCGATTAATTAAATCGGGATTAATTCAAACGGGTCCGGCCCAACATGGTCTTTCTGGCCCAAATTCTTTGTGAGACATGGAGTTTAGACCCAGCAAATCCCAATTTCCTTATAATTTAGTTTTACCATATATAAATTCATTTCCAGTGGAATTAAACTCGTGTGATTTTCCAGAAATTTTCAAATTTAACATTGAAAAATTTTGGGGCGTTACATAAAATGGGCGATCTATGCCGACTATAGCGAGACTGGACAGGTTCCTACTCTCAACAGAATGGATAACAGACTTCCTATGGATCTGACAATCCGCACTCCTACGTGTTCTATCAGATCACCCCCCTATATGCCTTAAATGAAAGTCTCACAATAAAATTAGAAGCCCATTCAGATTTAATAGAGAATGGAGGCACAATGACGATTTATGGGAAATAATGAAGGAATGGTGGATGGGAACAACTTATGAGGGGTTAAGGAAATGGAGCTAGGAGATTTACAACAAATCCACAGAACAAAAAAAAGGACCTTCTTGCTAAAATGGAAGCTTTAGACATCATACAAGAAGATAGTGACCTTCAGGAAACCAAAATATAGAATTTCTCACCCTATAACGCACATATGATGCACAATAAGAACAGAGGAGGCACATTGGTGGCAATGCTTGAGAATCACTTGGTTGAGGAAAGGAGACAACTATACCAAATTCTTCCATGCGGTTGCTAACCAACGCAGGTGTCGCAACTGGATACATGCCATCGAACACCAGGTCACACAATGGCAGGGGAGACCAAAATCACCAAAGTCTTCTCTTATCACTTCACAGAACTTCTAGGCACAGTTTATACCTTCAGATATACAACAAATTGAAGTGATATGTTCTCCCACAAGGAACCTCAAGACCTCCATCACTTAGAGTGTCCATTTACCGTGGAGGAAATCAGAAGGGCAATCCTGGAACTTAGCCCGAACAAGGCACTAGGGTTGAATGGCTTCCCTATGACCATCATCTAAAGAGGATGGGAATTCACCAAGGATGATCTCATTAAATTAACTATTCCAAGACTTCTATTATGAACAAGCACAAATAGAAAGGATGAATTGTGCACACATCATCCTCATTCCAAAAAAGGAGTTACCTGAGGATGTTAAAGACTATAGGTTAATCAACCTGATAAATTGCTCCATAAAAATAATTACAAAGGTCCTCACAAACAGGCTCTAAATAATCATTACAATGAATCTCAAACAACCTTTATCAAAAGAAGATCCATACAAAACAACATAGCAGCTGAAGAAATAATACATAAAATGAAAACACACAACCATGAGGGGGCTATGCTGAAGATAAACTTCAAGAAGGCTTTCAATACAGTAGATTGGGACTTCTTGCTAGATGTTCTTAAACCAAGGGGTTTGGCCTCATGGATTAGAGTCATCATACTCTCATCCAAATCAAAATTGCTAATTAATGGAAAAACGTAGGATATATCAGACATAAAATAGACTTGAGACAGGGTAACCCACTCTCCCCCCTCCTCTTCATCATAGCAGCTGATGTTTTCAACTTCATGATAACCAAAACAACTAGGGCAAACATTTATAGGTGCATTCAGTATGGAGAACAAGGGGGGGACAAAATCAATTCACTCCAATATGCGGATGACATCCTTGTTTTGTGCTCCGGGGGCATAAGCCATCTTAGAACCTTGAAGCTCATCTTCTATATGTATGAAGGACTCTCGAGACTATACATAAACTACCACAAGAGCTCCCTCATCCCATTCAAGATGGGAGAGTCAAAAATCGATGTTATGGCTAACACTATCAACTATCATGTAAAAAAGTTGTCGATCAACTACTTGGGCATCTTGCTATTAAGAACAAAGCCCAAAAAACAAGAGTTGACACAGCTCATAGACAAAATCAAAAAGAGGATCAACACATGGAATATCAGTCGTCTACTCTTCATAGATGGAAGAATCACCATCATAAATTTTTTCCATTTCAGCTATCACAAACTATTGCCTAGCAATTTATAGACTGTTGAGTAGCAAAGCATATTGATAACCTATGAAGATACTTCCTCTAGTGAGGGTCGGACCTAAAGGGTAAAGCTCATCGACTGGTAAACAGGAAACAATTGTGCAAACCCAAGGAATAGGAGGGTGAGATATCACGAACCTCAAATGCTTGAATCCAGCGATGATTGGGAAATGATGGTGGGGACTTATCACCAGACAAACTAGCATATACCGAAAAATCATCCACCACAACTACTCCGAAGTACATATATTGACCCCCACAAACGACCCCTATGAGAGCATCATATTTCTAGACTGGATTATCAACCCAATGAAAGATCCTGGAAATGGAAATGGCAACACCATTAACCTTTAACATGACAAATGGGTCCAGGGCCAAGTGCCAAGCAACCTCTTCCCCTTACTCCAAGAGTCCATTAAACATCATTGCCTATCACTTAAGAAGGTGAGGCGTAACCATATACTTGTCATACCATTACTAAAACAAGGACTACTAACCAGGGAAGGGACAAGAGAACTAGGAGAAATACTAGGGGCCCTTGAATCAACATAGGAAGAAAGAGAAAACACCAGAACCTAGAACCTAGGGGCTAACGAAAAATTCTCAGTTAAATCACTGTGTACATTCATAGTGGATGACAGAGCACGAGGTCAATTCCCCAACAGTTTTTGGAGACTCCATTGTCCAAAAAAGATAAAAGTTATTCGCATGGTTGGCAGGAGTTAACAAACTACTCACACTTGACAACCTATCCAAAAGGCAATGGAAAGGAAACGAACATTGTGCTACATATGCAATGGTGGTGACGAAACGGTAAAGCACTTATTTGTCGACACATACCGAGTCACAAGGAAAATCTGGGAACACTACTGCCCACTCTTCAACCTGAACTATTATCCCCAATTGATCTAGGACCTCTGGGGGCCAAATAATCTAGGAAAAAGGCTTCACAAGAAAGTGCGCATAGAGTGGAATCTCGCAGTCATGACCATAACCTGGAGTACATGGCTCGAAAGGAACTAATGATGTTTCTGAAATAAACAATGTGTTTATTCTGGTATTATTCGTGGATTTTAATTTTCTAATGCTAGCTTGGTTTGATGCAGCTAACTCCTCCAAGAAACCAAAACTAGTGCCAATGAAATTCATTGTCAAAAGGACCTTAGTCTTTAACCAAGAAGATCCACCATATGAACAATTGGATGGGAATGACTTCGATGACTTCGATAATGAGTCATTAGGACAAACCTCTTAAGGAGTAATCAACAACTCAAATTGTAACCCATGAAAGCTTATTAGGGGAGCCGAAGAAAAAAATTTACGCAATTCATCTATGTATCAGTATTGACCTTAACTATAATAAATAAATATGATTTATCAATTTTACTTTTAAAAAAATTACCTTTCAAACACCACTTGTATATGTGTTTCCAATCCTCGAAGTGGTCAAAACAATATATATATATATATATATATATATATATCGTAAATAATAATGATATTAACACAACAGGCCGCCTTCGATCCCCATTGCATCTCCTCGGGGAAGAGCGACTATCTTCGAGAGAAGACGAGACGAAGAGATCAAGATGTTCGCGACGCCGCCGGTGTTCCAGGAGGCCGCTCGTTGCGATATATGCAAGTGCAGCTTCACCACTTTCCGGCGACGGGTCAGACCGAGCAACTCCGTTTATGTCTTTCTTTCTTCTTCTTCTTATTGACTTGGCGAGCTATTTCAATGTAATCGTTTAGATTTCGATAGCTCCCGGCGAATTTGAGGTCAGTCTGGCACAATATGTTTTGGTCCGCCGACGGATCGGCTTTTCTTTCAATGGGTTGCCAAGAGAATTTATTTTTTCCATTCTCCTCAATCACTCAACCTCCCAAAATTACAGCTTTTCACCAGTTCTTTTGGCGACCCTACCCTGGATGCTTTACAAAGTAGCCTCTAGATGTCGTAAAATCTTAATAATGTTGATCAAACTTGGAGCATGAGCTTAATTCAATAAAAATAAAAATAAAAAGCTGCTTCTTCACGAATTGAGTCAGAACATAGGCTTGTTGAACTAGATTGACATCTGTCAAATATATTTCTACTCTGTTTGGTATAAGATTAGTTTTGTGATATCTAGTCCTTTGGCCACTTAAAGGGCATATTACTATCACGTGATCGCTAAGCTTGCTATTGAATTCATAAGATAACAAGGCAAATATGAACATTTCTGACCTTTTATACATTAGCAAGTCATAAATGGCATATAATTGCTCTATGAAGAATGATAAACCATAAGTTTTTTTGTTGGGGAGTCCATTATGGCAAATTCTTTCTTATCACATATATTATTTTTGTATCACTGTAAGCATTAAAATAAATCACATGTATGAGTTGTTTTTATTATATATTTGCTAATTGCTCACGTGAAGGAATTGTTATGTGATTATGCATAGCATTTTAAGACCTGTACTTCTTTCTATTTCTCTTCTATCCTTATGTTTCTCTTTTTTTATATAGCATCACTGCCGATGTTGTGGGAGGACATTGTGCAATGAGCATTCATCAAATCATATGGTAGACATTCTTCAAGTGTTTTCAGTCCATCTTTTTGGTTAATGAACAAATTTGGAATTCATGTTCTATTATTATTATTATTATTATTATTATTATTATTATTATTATTATTATTATTATTATTATTATTATTATTATTATTATTATTATTATTATTATTATTTGGTTCTTTTATGCTAAGACGAAATTTAATTTTTCCTAGCCACTACCTCAATTTGGCATTTATTCAAGTGTTAGAGTGTGCTCTGATTGTTACAACAATTCTTCCAGGTAATTCCTTTCTTTATGTTGCATTGGAGACTTTTTTAGTTCTTGAATTTTTATCTAGAGAAATATTCACATATCTTTGTGGTAATGTTTCAGCAAAATAAACTGTCTTATCCTAGCAGCAATCCTGTGTCTGATTTTCATAACTCATATTGACTTTATATATCTAGTCTCCTATGTATATTAATTAGCTTTGATTCTTTCACTCTCATGTTTAAGTTTAGTAAAATGCTCACAGATTCAAGTGCTCTTTTTTTTCTAAGTTCTTACTGTAGTTAACATATGCAGGACAGTTGAATGTAGTTGATGTTATGACATATATGTGGTAGTAATATATAAGTAGTATACCGTCCCTACTCTGTATGGTATCAGTAATTAAGCTAGACATGCTAGTAATACAATTCTTCTTCATTTCTTTCTTCTTTTTCTTCTTCTTCTTATTCTTCTTCGTAACCATTGGTCAATTTATATAACCATGGGAACCTTTTTCCAATTTTCTTTTTTTCCCATAGACTTATTTCAAATTGCCGTTTGATCATTGAGTTCAGTTGTAATTCCATCAATTATAAATTTAAAAGATTCCGCCATATATACATCTTATTTATTTAAACCTCTTATATATGATGACTCTCAACAGGGCTATACTGTTGTTTAAGTTTCTGCAAAATCATAGAGCAAATTGGTTTCTTGTTTTTACTTGTTTGACTTGACATGCTAGAACTTTTTTCTGCTGTTCATTTCAGAAATATTTGCAATTGTTTTTTGGGTTTATGCATGTTTGAACAACTCTTTGTTGGACTTGAACTTTCTTCCACAGTGGATATTCCCTAGATCAACTCCTGTGCAATGTGTCTCTGTGTGCTAAAAACATTGTATGACTTTGTTGTTGTGTTCATGCTTATAGGCCTTTCTGACCTGTCAAGGCCTCTGCAACTTTACCTTATGAAATCTTCTACGATTACGCTATGCTTATGGCTTTAACTTTTAATCCACATCTTATAATCCGTTTTTACTGTATCAAAGACTTTACAATTTGCATACCTCTGTTTTAGGGCTCCAAATGATTTTGGCCAGACATCTTCAGACAATATTAATGTTGCAGTAGAGACTTTCTCAAGATTAGATATTGACAAGGATGCTGATTCAAATGCACAACCGGCTTGTTCTGATAAACCCATTGTAAATGTTGCTGAATGCAAGTGTGGAATGCCTTTATGCATATGTTCTCCAGTCTCAGATTCTACTGCATTGAAAGTAAGCTTTTATTGTTCTAATTCTTGTGCTTGGATTTTGTATTACTTGGCCTGACAATTTAAATTTTATGATGCAAGACAAAACAAACTACCATCTCTAATGTTCAACCAAACCTAAGGCTGAAAAAGACAACTGGCACCCAGTCAGAATCTATGTCAAAGAAGACTGCTTCTTCAACCAGCAAGCCAGGGTCAGTTGATTCCTCCACGTCGAAAGCATACATTTAAAATGAACTTCAATTTTAGAAGGATCAGAAATGTGAATATGTGATGGTTGTTTTCCTATCGGCTGAGAATGATATCATGAATTTTCAGGATCTGATCAAAGGCCATCATAACACTACTGAAATGTCTCGTGTAACTTTGGTATTTTCATTGCAGTCCATTTTTAAATCTTGGGCAAGCAACAAAGAGTATCTTGGATGAAGTTCATAAAGATTATGACATCAGTGGGGAGGTACATGCTTCTTTTGTACCTTATGACATAATTCATGTATTTAACAAAATAGTATCTAAAGAAAGAGCAGATTTTCCTGCTTTGGTTGTAAGAATGCATTTATGGTAAGAAAAAAGTTTCTTACCCTTGCAGGGTTTAAGAGAAGCCATTAAAAATGGTGACACACCTGCGGTTAAAAACCTTCTGGCTAAGGTATTTGATTTCTTTTTCCTCATTAATATTGATTGTTTTAATAAAGTGATTTTTCCTACATTGGAACAGGGAGTGGACGCAAACTATTGTGACAAACAAGGATTGACTTTGCTACATTTGGTATGTGATAATAATGTTGCTTTAAGGAATTTGATCTGACCATGACTATTACTAACTTAGAACAGGTATTAGCATTGTAACGAAGGCACTGACTTTGCTACTCATTATAGATATTTTAAATTGGGGAATGCCATATGAGATAGGTCTGAAAACATCCCAACTGCCTAGCTGATGACTGAGATGGGTATACTGCTTTCCAGGGAGATTTGTTGAACTCTATTTTATTGCAGAACCTAAACTTAGGATACAAATGATGTGTATACAAAATTTGACAGGTGCTGGGACAGTTTAATAATGTTTGATATCAAACATCTGCAGGTCAATATGTTGTATGGTATAATATAAAATAAATCTTTGCTGTGTTCTGTTGGTTATAATTTTATGGACCATTGTATTCCGTTTGGTGTTGCAACCAAGTCTATTGTCTGGTATTAATCTGAATGTAAATTGATGCAGGCCGCACTTTTTAATCAGACTGAGATAGCCTTTGTTCTAATGGACCATGGAGCAAGTGTCGAAAGTAAGAATGCCCAAGGTAACTCTTATATCGTTGTGTTTTTGACTGAATTTTAGCTTGGTCATTTTTAGGTAAAGATTACATGTTGATTATACAACATTCCAGGACTTGGCATGCCTCATTTATATAGGAAATAAATCATTTTTCTTATATTAATTATTGGATATAACCTGCATTTCACCATGTAAGTAGTCTATATAGTTATTGACCTGTTTGACTTTGTAGCTTGGATGTGCTATTGTTGATGAAAATGATGCGGGCCTAATTTTCTATTCATGAAAAGGAATGCATGAAACTAATCTTTCACCCATTTATATTACTATTGCTAAAGTTTGAGCATCAAGCTTTAAAATGAATATATTCATACTCTATGGTTAGGGCATAAAGCCAGATTGTTCCCTTCAAATTTACTGTGTAAGCCAGTCCACCAATGTGTTGTACTTTGATAATTGTACCATATTGGGTAACTTGTAGTACCATCCTAATAATGAAATAGTTAGCACTTTCATTTCTATTTTTCACATTCAAAATAAATGCTACATGCGAAAAATGATATAGTTGTCTAGGGTTCAACTATAAGTATCAAAATTGGAAAATCTAATTTAGATGTGATATTATTAAGGATGTCTTGTATGTGTGCTAAACTACTAGAGTATCCATCCCCTTTGAAGTTGAAATAAAATCATTGAATTGCAGAGATGACCTGTTGACCTTCTAACATGGTGAGACCTAATTAGACCTAATTATTTTGTATTTTTGGCGGAAAAGGTTTGACGTTATCTTTTAATGTGAGGGTGATAAGTGATTAATGGGATAGACAATGGATAATGGAATGAGGCACAACCACTAAGTTTGATAAGTCAATGGAGTTTCTATGAAATATAAAAGCTTTAAAGCCAGTATAAGTAGCCACTGAGTTATTAGCGGATATTTCATAGAAAAGCTGAGATAGGTCTTAATCATCTTTGTGCACAATGAAAGACAAGAATATTAAGATGTGACTATCATAGTATACTAGTAGTAGTGATAGTAGCAGTAGTACTACTACAGTAGTAATAGTAGTATTGTTGTAGTAGTAGTATAGTACTTTATAATTGTGATAGTAATAGATACAACAACAATAACTAAGCCTTAATCCCATACTAGATGGGGTCGGCTATATGAATTCCATGTCTCCATATAGCTCTGTCAAAGACAAGATCCGGATCAACATCTAATAAACATAGGTCCTTAGATACAACCTTTCTTCATGTAATCCTTAGTCTACCTCGACCCTTTTTTTACCTTCTATTACCAAACTATCACATTTTCTAACCGGAGCACCTAGGGGTATACGATGCACGTGTCCAAACCATCTTAAACACCCTTCTTTTATTTTATCTTCAATTGGTGTAATATGCATCGTCTGTCGGATGTGTTCATTTCTAATCTTATCCAATCTTGTATGACCACACATCCACCTTAACATTCTCTTTCATCTTCTGAATATGTTAAACTTTAGTTGCCCAACATTCGCTACCATATAACATCAGGGGCGGAGCCAGAATATACAATGAGGGGGGGCGAGCTACAAGTAAAAAAAAAAAAAAAAAAAATTCACGTATAACAAAATTTTTATAAATTCAAAATTCAAAATCATACATTAACAATAATATTTTAAAATATAAAATAAAATTACCACTAATGGTTGCTAGGGGGGAGCTGAATCCTTCGATTTTGCATGTTTTGAAAACATTTCAATATTATTTCTTCATCAATTTTAGCAAATATTTTTCGCTCAATATAGCATACCAACATGTTGTTCAACCATTCATCGCCTATTTTGTTTCGCAAATATGTTTTAATGATATTCATTACTGAGAACGCTCTTTCAACTGTTGTTGTTGCCACCGTTAAGATTAACACCAATTTGATAAGACAATAAACCAATGGAAAAGTCAAATGTTTATCAGTTTGAACCATTTTCACTGCAAGACTTGCAAGATCATGACAACTTGGAAAATTAGAATTTCTTCTCATATCATGAATATATATGCAAAGTTGCTCTTTCAAGATAAGATGATCGGATGCGGAGATCGAATCACCAGAGTAAATCTGAGCAAGTCGAACAAGCATGCCATGATTGACATCTGACATCTCTAAATCAAATAATCAATTACATATTGATATCAATCCACTTATGACTTATCCACATACCACATTAATTAATCTTAAATTCTCAATTTACAAATATTTCAACAAATTTCCTCAAACAACATCCAAAAAAAAATATTTCACAAATGACAAAAAAAAAAGTAAACAAATAAGTTTTTTTTTAAAAAAAGCTTCACTTGAATCACCTCCTCAGGCTCCCCTCCTTAGAAAGATTGGAGCTTTGTCGGAGGGTCGAATTAAGACTCGGAGTCCCGAAGAGATCAAAAAAGTTGGTGTTCTTGAATCTTGAATCACCGGAGAGAAAATGGGTAAGACCGTAAGACTTACAACTTACAAGTTACAAGGATAAGATTGCAACTTGAAAATGATATTTACCAAAAAAAAAAAAAAATTAGCTTCTCTATTTTTGAATTTGTAGCCTGTAGCCTATAGCGAGAAAGGAAAAGTGGAACTTGAGAAAAAGATGAGAGAAAATGGAACTGAAAAAGAGATGATGGTATAACCATATAACTATTATATTATATATTATATAAACTTCACTATAAAACCTCATCTCTTTTTAAATATATTATATATTATATATATTAATATTTAATATATTATATTATATTATTTATATGATATATTAGGCTGGAGGGAGGGAGGATGGCGAATTAAAAGTAAACCTTTTATTAATAATCAAGCTGATCTGTAGAGAGTCAAATTAACAACTCTTTTTTTCCTTTCTTAAAGCATGACAAGTTGGACTAAATATCCATTCAAGCTACCTTAGTTACGGTTACATCACATTGACAATTGATTAAAGAATAGTAATCAACCAAACCACTCATCCATCCAACCCACTTCGAGAACTACGTCCTTACCTACCACCCAAGAAAGACCAGGATAAGACACTCCATATGGCGAAGAAGAAGGAATATCATTTGGAGAACGAGAAGCCAAATCCATTGAATAACCTTGAGAAATGAAGCACCAAATCAATACTCAAATAGTCATCACCATTCAAATAAATTTAGTCACTTTCCTCATGCTTTGACTTGAATTTGGACCAGGGGAGGAGTGCGGAGGAGGATAGGGCGGCCGAGGAGGAGGAGGAGGAGGAGACGGGTCCATTGACCTCACCGGCAGGCGGCCGCCTCCCCTCCCTCCTCAGACATATAACATAGTTTAATTGCCGTTTTATAAAACTTTTGCTTCACTTTATTAGGCATCTTTTTATCACATAGCACACCCATAGCACTTCTCCATTCCAGCTATTCTGTTATGATTTTATGGGATACATCTTCATCGATCATCCCATCCTCCTGGAAAATAGAACCTAGATACTTAAAATGGTTACACTTGGGGACTACTATCCCATCTAGTATCACTTCTCCTTCGTCCATCCTACTTTGACTGAAATTATAATACATATATTTAGTTTTACTTTTACTAAGCCTAAAGCCTCTATTCTCAAGGATGTTCCTCCATAATTCTAGCTTTTGGTTAATTCCATCTCTAGTCTCATCAACTAGGACAATATCATCTGCAAATAACATATACTATGGGATATCATCTTGGATACAACTAGTTAACTCATCCATTACTAGAGTAAACAAGTATGGGCTCAAGGTTGATCCCTGATGTAGACCCATTGTTATAGGAACTTCTCCGAATCTCCTCCACCTGTTCTCATACTCGCAACTGCACCTTCGTACATATCCTTAATAATATAAATGTCTTTCTCCAACGCCCACCAAAGGACTTGTCTTGGTACCCTATCATATGCTTTCTCTAGGTCAATAAAAACCATATGGAGATCTTTCTCCCTCTCTCTGTAGATCTCTATCAAACTCCTTAACAAATAAATGGCTTATGTTGTAGATCTACCAGGCATAAAGCCAAATTGGTTCTATATCACCTTCGTAACATCCCTTAGTCGTTGCTATTTCTCTCTCCTAGAGTTTCATCGTGTGGCTTATTAACTTAATGCTTTGTAGTTTGTGCAATTTTGAATATATCTCTTATTTTTATATATAGGGATCAGAATACTCTTTCTCCAATCGTTTGGCATCTTTCTCTTTTTTAATATAGAGTTAAAAAGTTTGGTTAACCATAATACCCCTACTTCACCAAGACAATTTCAAACTGTTATGATAGTAATAGATAGTAGTATATTAATTATATAGTAGGTTTAGTACTACTAGTAGTCAACTATCATACTAGAAGTAGCACAAGTGGTAGCAACAGTATGTTACTCCTATACTGATGTTACTACTTTAATATTACTACATTACTATCTATAGTAGATAGTACTATAATAGTAATAGTTACACCAGCAGTACTTGTAGTAATAGATAGTAGTAAGGTTGCGTACAATAGACCCAAGTGGTCCGGTCCTTCCCCAGACCCCGCACAATGCAGGAGCTTTGTAGCACCGGGCTACCCTTTTTAGTAGTATGGTAACTGCTATAAAGTACAATAATAATTTACTAGTATAATAATAGTACAGTAGTAATTCAGATTCAATATATAAAGCACTTTGATTCTAATCCGGCCGCAGTAATAATCCCTTCCTCAGTCTGAGTTGTTGCAGGATTTATTGTATTTAAACGTGGATTGGTTTTTGTCGACAATATATTTTGTTAATTATTTTCATGATGTATATGTAATAATAGTTTAGTAGAAAACAAATATTACCAATGAACATCTCCTCACCAAAGATATCTTTCCTAATGATTAAGCCGTCATGAATAATATTCATAAATTCGAAACCTCAAGTATTCTTGACGGATATAGCTTCATATATCCCAACATGTTGTCATCAATTGATTGTCATGAAATAGGGTTTTTTTTTTACATATATATGGTTGTTAGTAAATGTCTTTTATGGTCATCTCATCTTGTCATATAAAAGGCTTGGTTCATGATGACTGAGTAGTTGTTGGGAAAAAAATTCTCCACGGGACATTTAGCTACAAATGCTAACAGGGCTTCCATTAGGAAAAATATTCATGATGAAAATCCATGTTTGTCATGATAAAAGAGTCCGCAGCAAAAACCCCATTTTCTATTAGTGATTCGGATTATAAAAATAAGTCCAAATCTTTGAGGAAAATACACTTGGATTAAAACTTGTCCTTACTGAGCAGACAGTATATCAAGTTGTAGACCACCAAAATGATGCGTAAGACTATTAGCATTTCAACCTAAATGGACAATGTTGAAACAGACCTATGGCACTCCTAGATATGTGAGTTTAATTGATGAAATGATCTAAACAGTAAAAGACGATGAGGAACTCTGATCAAGAAACCGCAAGAAAGTGTGCTGAACCTGTGAATTATTGATCCTCTTCTGGAAGCTAATCCCAATTCCTTCACAGGCTATGGTGGTCTCTAAGCTTCTGTATGCTATTAGAGCAATCCATCTAACTAAAATGCTTTTCAATTAACAATGCTTATGAATTTTGATTCAGCCTGATGTTAGACGATGATTAATATGATGGCATTAGTATCATTCATCCTTTCTTTTTCTTAACATAGAATTGACATTGACATTTAAAATTCCATAGGGTCTGATAGCTTTCATTTCTAATTGCTTTTGATTTGTTAATCAGGGGAAACGCCTCTTGACTGTGCCCCAGCAATGCTTCAATATAAGATGCGATCCAAGTCAGAAGAAACTGCATGAAGCCGTCAAAGACATCTAGTTTCACTCTGTTTTTTTTTTTATATAACCTCATTACCTGTCTGGGGCACTTAAAAGTGTGTGAAGTATTGTCCTGGTTCTGCTCATATTAAGTTTATGATGACTGTGGAACTGAGAAATGCAGATGTGGAGAACTTTGCTAAAATAAAAGGTTTTGATTCAAGTTGAACCCCGAATTGTTGGTTATTTTCGTGAGACTAGGAATTGTTGGTTATTTTCGTGAGACTAGTAGAAGCCTTTTAAGGACTTCACAGCCAAATACAGTGGACTTGGTTTGTCACAGCATAACCTTTTATCTATATTGTTCTGTTTGTTGGACAAGAAAAAAGAGCATAGCAGATAACCCCGGGATCAAAGCTGTTTATTATATGTTTTTTTTAAAAAAAAAAAAAAAACTTTTTCATCACCTTGCTAGGTTGCAACGAAATTGGTCATGATATAATAACACAAGCAGAGCAGAGAAGGCAATTATAGAGACTAATGAGTGGCAAGCAGAGGCACTCCTTTTTTCAGGTCAGAACTCAGAAGTAGTGTAGCATGTGGCTGGTCACCCCCCTGAGCTAGCTAGCTAGCTAGCTAACTAGCGGGGGAAGGCAGCGATCTCGACGCCCTTGCTGCTGAGGAAGGGGATGGGGGCGTCGTAGGAGCTGAAGAGCCTGTAGGAGGATAGGAGGGAGAGCAGTACGTAGCAGGCCACGGAACCGAAGGTGATGCTAACCGAAGCGGTGGCCCTCTTGCAGAAACCGTTGAACACCCCGCACTCCCGGCTCCATGTCACATCCTTGTCCCCGTTGTACGCCAGGTACACGATCTCCGCAGACACCGTCCCCGCCGCCAGGATCACGTATGTCAACACCTGCAACGAGATCACGGTCTATCGGAACAGGATTTCAGAAAGACTACAGATATATAAGCATGCATGCCTGATCTAAGAAGAAGATGGTCCAAGCGCGGGACATGGTCGGCGGCCGGGGCAAAGCGGTGTAGAAGGCGGAGAAGAAAGAGTAGCCAGCACAGATGCCATTGGCGTACACCAGATATCTGGACACACGCAGGCATGAAAGAGGATTTGTTATTCATCAGCGAATCAAAAGCATCTCAGGAGAATAAGAGAGATCAGCCGGAAAATCAATTATTATTACGTGAATGCCCCGAGGTTTGAGTAGGAGACGGAACCGTAATCGTTGTCCTGGGAGTTCTTGAGCATAACCACGAGCGCCGCGAGGCACAGCCCAATCGGCACCACGCGTAGCAGGGTCTCTGCTGTCCTCATCACGCTTCCCAAGTTACCTACTACTTCTTCCTCCCGCGCATCGTTCCTCACCACCTTCCTTGTCTTATCCTCCTCCACGATCACCATCTTCATCATCGTGACTGTGTCGCTCTCCCTGCAACGCTTGCAAATTCGGGAATTGCTTCCTTCGGCTGAGGGATCAGGACAGAAGGGGAGGTGAAGCGAACTAATACTGGAAGGACTCCCTCACCAAGTCACCATCGCCTATCCACCCGCATTTATTGTGGAAGTAAGACCGGTAATTGAGTTTATGGAGCGAATTGAATGCGGGGGACGGGACGGGGAGTGGGACGGGGAATCCTACACGGTTCGTCTTACCCGCACACATCCCCGTGCAGTCTGCACGCATTGATGACAGGCCCATCGGCTCGAATAAGCGTACACGTAGTGGATGGCATGGGCCATTTAGCAGGTACGTGTCCTTGTCCACCGCTCCCCATTCCTCGGGAGTGGTTTCTTTCCGCACATTTCTGGCCTCCGGAGGAGACTCACTCGCTTCGCCAGCAAATGCATCTGATCCCACTCGACAGTCGGACACGACTTGGGTAGCTCAACCTTGCGTTCGAGAAACATTACATACCGGATGAATAGCCAACCATATAACAACTAACAGGTTGTCCAAAAGTGTAACGCCTGAATTTTTTTTAATAATTATCGTTTAAAATTTTGAAAGAATGGTAACATTTCAAAATTTATCCTAATAGATTGTCTGATAATTTTTGAATAGTTAATGAGGTTAATTAAAACAGAAAATAAATTTATCATTTTAAATCTCGATTAAGTGAAAATCTGGAGTTAATGGACCTATAATCCAGCCTCTTAACTATGATGGCTAAGAGAAGGTTTTAATGGGCCAAGCCGCTTACTAAGAAATAGTAGGAGGCTGAGCGATGAAATAAGCCCGATAAATTATATTTAAAATTAACGTTATGTCCTAATTAATCAGGATTAATTAAAGAGATACATATGAGTACATAAGGGGGAAAATAAAATTAAACAAATAATTCATTTATTATAACTTAGTGGAATGAGTGTTAATGGAAGTTAATAAATTTGATTATATAGGCATGTGACAAAAGTTAGGGGAATGAGTTAATTTAATATAAAATAGATATTTAAAAACATATCATATGATTAAATCAATGAAGGACTTAGGGTTTTAATGGATTGAGATTTCAATCTCCTCTCCATTCCTCATCCACGAGTCTACCCACGCCTTCTTCTCCCTCTCGATCTCTCCCCTCCACCGGTTGAGCCCTCACTGGCGAGAAAGCTCGGCAGCCGTTCAAGCTTCTCTTCCCTCTTCTACCGGCCGACGGACCACGTACGTCAGACATTCCCGCCGCCAGCGACGTGCACAAGCGCGCGTCTGTCTCCCTCCTGCGCCATCAGCCACTCGGCCGCCTGTGCTACGCGCCCAGGCCTGCAAGCTAGACGCCACCTCACTAACTCCACGAGCCAACAGCCGCAGCCATCACAAGGCCGCCAGACGCCCACGCCAGTTCAAGGAGTGCGCTGCAGCCGAGCCGCCTTCTTACAAGCGCCAGCTCCGCCGTGGATTAGCGCCGCCTGAGCACCCCCGCTCCCCTCCGCCTCTCCCTCTCCAACCAGCATTCCCCCTCTCTGCCCCGTACCGGACAGAACCACAATGAGCTCTATCAAGTATTTTAATTGCATTTCTTACACTTGTATAGGACGAGACTAATAGAGGATCACACGGGAGGATCCGGTCAAGTTTAAATAACGAAGGACCAGAGGTGAGTGATTACACTATACTTGGAATGGTGTGAGGGAACACAACTGTAAAATTTATCGTATTTCTCTCGTATTTTACCTTATTGATTTCCTGGAGAATTCATGTTATGGAAATACTACTTTACATGAAATGCTTCAAGCTTTTAAATATGATTTGTTGATTTATTTCAGAGATTGAAATTATGTTTATGAAAAGCATGTGAAAACATATACACATTTTAGAAATTGTAATGATAGACATATTAGTGCATTGCACCATACTCGCATACATGCCTGCGCCAGATGTGGCTCTACAATAGAGCCAGAGAGTACGGTACTAGGTAGGGAAGGGGTGGTTTTATATAACTATGTTTTTATTTGTCCAACTATCTGTTTTTCAAACCCTCCTGATTTCAAGAAAACAAAACCCCCTTCCCATACCCGTCGGGTGCTTAGTATACGTATATACTCTTATAGCTCACGGTCGATGAGTTGATCCGACCAGAGAGATTTCAAGTGTTGGTTTATTTCACTCTGGTGCAGCTGTATGAAAGTAGAGGTGTAGATGACACTAATATGATAGATAAAGAGGATTTGATTTCATAGCTTGTCACCCCACGGTTGTTGATACGGTCCAACCTGGGAGGTTACTGGTTTGATACGGTCAGCCAGGACATGTGTGGAATTGATCTCCCCTCCCCACCATACGAGGATTTGTTTCCATAGCTTGTCACCCCACAGTTGTTAATACGGTCCAACCTGGGAGGTTACTGGCTTGATATGGTCAGCCAGGACATGTGTGGAATTCATCTCCCGTTCTAATGATAAAAGATTAAAGAAATGCTATGAGCATATCATTTGATTTAATTGGATATTGTCATGATTCTTATTATGATCAGCATGTTGTTTTCATGTTTTAAATATTGTTCAATCTTTGTACATGTTAATTGACTGAGAGATAAAACATATGATTGACATTCTTTTGATACTATTTTATTTGATATTATGGTTGTACCTTCTATAGTGATTCTCACTTAAGGAAAATGTACAGGTAGACGAGATGGAGTTCTCATGTAGATAGCTCTGACTTGGCAGAAGAAGATAGCTTGTTTTTATTTAATGTATAAAATTTTGGAACGCTTCCGCAAAATTTGTAAACTTTGTATAAGATTTTAAATATTTTATTAATTATCATGTTTATTAGTTTAATTATTATTTTTATCATGTTTAAATTATATAACTTATGGGTTGAATGCACTCCCGACCCAACTGATGTGACATTCTGTCCCTGTGTTGGAATAGGATGTTACAAAAAGCATATCCCCGAAAACATACACAATCACCAATTTCTTTTCAATTTGGTGTCCATGGTATGCCTGACATGATACGAAATGTACTACTGATATAAAGAACATAAACGCACATATCCTACATTCTCTCATTTCAAGGTGCTGAAAATACTAATAAATAAATAAACACCGTCATCCAGACATCATTCATATTGAAAGATGAACTATAATTGCAAACTTCTCAGGTTGAATGCTTTAGTTTCAATGTAAATTTATGTTCATTATATGCGTTCAATCACAGGCGGCTCAAATACATCTCAGATCCCTTCCCATGACCTTTAATTAAAATAAAAAAGAATGGATTAGGTTAGATATATCAAAATAGAGGAACAAACCGCCAAGTGAAAACTGCAATGGATGGTATCAAATTTGGTAAGCTCAACAACCTTTAGAGAGATGATCCTGACCTTAGACTTGTGGAGGGGGTTCTGAGAGCTCATTCTGGTATCTTTCAAGAATTATATTACAATTGTTCATGGTCCGCGCATCCAAGAGGCTATGGTTCCATAGTTTTACCATGAATAACCTCCAACACCTGTTCAATCCATCAAAAGCATCAATATTTGTGTTCTGGGTACAGGTCATGGTCAATCAAATTAATAATCAAACATACTATTGGCAGCGCATGCATGAGTTAAAACCTCAAAAATTTGTCCTACCATACTAAAGCAGGCGTTTGAACGAGGTCCTTTCCATGAAGCCGGGAGAATCCCTCGCATGCCCAAGGAATGTGGCCATCAGCCAAAACTCTGTAAAGCAAAAATATAAGGTCAAGAGCAACTAGGAGATTTTCTCTTCTCAACTTAAAATTCAATAATGTAATCTGACAAGCTTGAGGTGATATGGGTGCAACTTTTAGGACACAATAGTTTAATCTAGTAGTCTGACTCAGCCAGTACCACTGCCATTACTCACACAGCATAACAGCTAATGAATTAACAAAATGTTACTCAATTCAGGAAGTTATCTCATTAATGACCATCATTACAAATAATAAAATAATCGAACACAAACTGTTCAACAAGACGAAGCAGAGTGGAACCCGATTTAGCTAAAGAAAAATAGTCGGGTATATCAGTTGAATTAACCAGGAGACCAACCTAAAAAAACATGATAATTTTTCTTATTGGTAGCAGGACACCCAACCTACTGTTCCAACATGACAACCTATCTGTAGAACTAATCCATAATCCACATAAAAACAGGTCTTGGAACTGTATGCCTACAACCATTATAATAGTCTTGAGTAAAAGTATATCTAAAATTTCCTTCACTACAATAGGCAATACCAGAAACTCATTCTAGATGTTCAGGTATGCCCTGGGATGATCATTTTCAAAACCAATAGCTTAAAAAGTACTCATATCCACTTCAATTTTTGTTGAACAATCCTACGCAATTAAACAGACAAGGAGATTGTCTAACAATACTATAACATATACTGACCTTTGCTTCCTCACAAATGAATTCCAGAGATGCATAATTCGTTTCTCGTCTTTCGTCACATCCACAAAATCATCAAGCATCTGCTCCATAATTTCGGCATATAACAAAAAAATCATCAATTTTATCAACCAATACCTGAAAATAAATGCAAAATAGGCATTCTTCTTCTTCCTGTTTACTTCAAACAGGATACTTGATGACCGGTTTTTACTAGGAAAAAAAACAGAAAACCTTAGAAAATAAATTCCAAAATGAAGCTTTTCTTTATCATCCACTAGGCTTTGGGTATAGCATTTCAGTAATCGTTGCTGATCACTTCAATGAAGAAAAGAATCTCATAACAAAATCATTGTGCATACCTTTCTATCTTCGAAATCTGCAATATCATCATCTACTTCATCTTCACTGTCACGGTCCGAAAATACTTGCTCCAACGCCATTGGCTTCAAAGATGAGAACAAAAATGTGTTCAACAAATTTCAGTCTTCTCCAATTCCAAAGATGTATTCAGAGAGAAAATTAAGTAATAAAATCAAGGCAACTTAAAATTGGCATTCTACTGCCAAAGAACAGAACAGAAGGATGCAGCTAACACATGGAAGAATAAAATAATCCTTTTGGAAGACACCAAGAAGTAAAATCAAGTCATAGGAAACAAAAAAACTCTCCAAGAAAAGTTTTCCCATGATGGCAAAGTAAATAATTTAGAGGACACCAGATGCCAAGCCATTAGTTTCATCTTCGCAATTCAAGCAAGCAAACCAATAACATACACTGGATAGTTCATAGGTGTAGAAGACCATGCTCTTGGAAGCCAAATATTCCATTAGGACGTCAGTGTATCTAGGAAAAGAATTGACACAGTTGCATACAGACAGTGAATTTCCTGAGTAATTAGATAATTGAAACGAACGAAGAAGGAAAAACTCATTTTCAAATTTTAAAGTGAAAAATTTGGTATGGTCTACAGCTAACATGGACAGAAATCCAGGACTTCTCCAAATTCTTTTTCAGACATCCTGACAGCCAAAAACAGAAAAGTAAATTCCACAGAAACACCCGACCTTGTTTCTTTTACAAAACTTCCCAATACTTGCTTGACCAGTGTAAAGATCAAGAAAATACATTTCAATCAATAAGAGTGTGTTTGGTTGGGTTGAAATAAATTGGATTAACAGTTTTAAATTTTGAACTTGATAATTAATATAAGTTAATATTAATTTATTATCATATTTATTTGATTAACTAAATTACGTGTAAAAAGTTATTTCAAAGATGATGTTTGGTAGGATACTGCAGTGTTTGCTTGGAGAGTAACTTGCCCAATTTCCAAAAACACAACCTAAGGATGTGATTCTGGAAGTTCTCCAAACTGCTGTGTGCCTAGCATTGTTAAAACCAAAACTGGTTGATTTGAAGGTCCAGATTCTAAATTAACCAAATATCTGCATAGAACTGCATGACCTGGATTGTTCACTTAAATCATCCAAATAATTCAATATGTACAAACAGTACAAACAGTACAAACTAAGACCGGTAAAGAAGCTATATATAAATAAGAAAATTATATGGAATGAAGTAGGCACATTACCTGAGCTCTGTGGGAATGAAAGAATTGGCGCTTTTGAAGCAGTACACGGCTGGCAAATGGAAAGATCGGTAAAAATCAGACCAAAGAAACATTACCAGTTAGACTAAAAGTTAGCCAGTACCATTTGAATCTCATGCAAGGGTACAACAAAACTATAATGGACAGGATATAGCAATCTGCAAACTCACTTTCTGGGATCAGCCCGTTCAATGGACAACTTTCGCGTTCTTGCAAATTGAAGCATTGCCGGTGGCACCAGATTGCTCCCCGAAAATGGCTGAAAACAATCATTACTAGTAGAGAGTTGAGCTGTTGCAGCACAGAAACCAACTGTATCAAAGCTTGATGTGACAGGTCCACCACATTCTCCAGGGCAATGATTCTCCGAACCATAACTTTCAGATTTATGTCTTGAAATAAGCAAATGATTTTCACCAAAATTGGTTTTGGGAAGCTTCTCTTGATTTGGACAAGGACCTGATATATTAATAACAATTTACCCTCTAACTGAAAGAAGCATGCAAAGTCATATGGAGATCAATACAGAATCTGCAAGACATGTAAATGCCAATGTTCTTTTGTGATCTTTATTCATTAATCATGATACCTTTCTTAATGAAATACATGCTAGAATGAAAGGAAATTGAGCCTTAACGGACTAATGATAAAGTCATCTCGATCTCAAATTTATATCAAAATAAGAGAAAACAGTAAATATATCTTCATCAATTTAATTAACCAATAGACTGAGAATTCAAAAGTTTGGGTCAAGATATTTTTAAATTTTAGTTAACACAAATATTCAATATCATCCAATTGAAGGTAACAAGTACTCAGTCAGTAGCTTAATATTAATAAAATTTTAGCTTCTAACTGAAAGGAGCATGCTAAGTTTATGGAGACCAATACACCAAAAGAAACAACCGTTCCATTTGAAACTCAGAATCTGCAAGACAAGTAAATTCCAATGAACTCATACCAGTATCTTTGTGCATACAGCCTTCATAAGAGTCTCCATGGATTGTTACAGGTGAATCAGACTCCAGAACATGTGGGTGTACATGGTTTATATCCTGATCATGCTCTGATTTTCTACGCCGCTTAGACTTTGACCTGTTGGATAAGTTTAAGGTTTCAGTTCCAAATGTTCATATTGTTTTTGTATAATACATGCAAATAGAAAATAACAGAAAGAACAGAAAGGCATCAAAAGGTTACCAGTAGACAAATGTCTGAAGCCGTGGATCAACTTCATCCAATGCAACCTTAGAAGTAACAACAGTTCAATTTCAGCCTTGCATGAGTAATGAGCATACACTCCAACAAAAGGTTAACATGATGAATTGCCAAGCCTTCAAGCTGCACTCTGATAAATGATATTAATATGCACTCTGATGCACATTTATATCAATTTACCACTAATTACTCTTAGGAGGTGAAGAACATAACAAATCCTTCATACTCAAACTAACAATCATTTTGGTCCCTGATTTTACCATTTGTTCTATTTCAATGATAATCCTATTACACTCATGAATGTGGATAAAAACTTGTTCTTAAACTCTTGTTCCAGGTATTCTTTAGCTGCTCTTATTGAACACAACTTTATTACCTTCCACGCATAGTAGATTAAATTGAGGAAAGGGACATCATAGCACTTGTATAGTATCTGCATCAATTCTCAGCTTTCTTTCCAACTCAGAAAGCTCCTATGCGGCTTTGATCAAATTTCCCTTCTACATCAACTTGTTCAGGTTGATCAGATAAGAGATATTCCCTTCCCTAATTCACCCTAAATGGATCTATAAAAGAAAAAAAATTAAAAAAAAACATATATTTACTATTAAGAAGGTTTAGGACTTCGCCATTCTCAATTCTTGTAAAACCTTTTAAATTAGAGTTTATCTCAGAGTTCCAAGCCTCTCGCCAGGCACCAAATGCCTTCCTTTTTGGAAAATCAGGTGCATAGATCAACCGTAAACAAAACGACAGACCTAATTTTAATGCCTTCCCTTCAAGGATATCTTATGAAGAAATATTGAACACGTTCGCATCATTCAAATCCAACCAATTCTTTTCTTCTTACCAAAAGAACATTCAAAATATTAACAATTACAAGACATGCCCCCCATACCGTCACCTATCTCTCCACAAGCCAAGTGAACTAGATCAGATACACTGAGTTGAAGCTGGATTTGAGTGCCCAACTGTTGATTGAATTTGGTTTGACTAGCTTCTTTGGAGTTCAAATGCTAGGCTGGCCCAAACGGAACCGCACAACACCTAACCCATCTCACACTCACAATAAAAATAAATAAATAAATCAAGGATGTAGAAATTCATAACTGAGGTACTTTCTGCTCAACCTCTTATTAATTTTCTGCCTAGGTTGAAGAATTATCCTCCAAGAATCTACAAATTAATATTCACAAACATAATTGGAGAGCAAAGAATTTTTTATAAATACCTCCATTCTCCAAGTATCTATCCTCACAGAAACATTTACAGCTTGATATTCTTCGGTCACCTGGACAGGTCCACATGAATTAAATCACCAAACCAAAGTCTAGAAAGGTTAAATGCTACTGAAGGTTCTAATACCAACCCAGAACTCAAAATTGAATAGGTCATGAGTGGAGATCAGGTGATATCTGAGGCCCTAACAACCACAGAAAAATAATATTTCAGTAGAGAAACCTGCATTTGCATGATCACAATTTAAGACTAGGAAATAAGAAAACATTTTAGTGAATTGATGAGAGAGAGAAAGAGAGGTAAATGAACTATAAAGGGAAACAATTCCTACCTTGAAGCTTGCACATTGCACCAAGCAAAAGGGGCAAGAGAAATCCTCAGTAACTGTATTGTTTTTCCCAAGTAATTGTCATGTCAGAACTTGGAAGGATATATATTACAAATGCATGAATAACATCATGTTCTATGTTTACCAATCCAGTCAAATAAGTAGATCATGCTCATAAGACCCGATAACCCTTAGGATGCAGCCACATACTCAATGTCATTCTATATCAGATGGTTGGATAATTTTGAAGCTAGAAGCATGCCTGCCATTGACCTCACCACATAGGAACCTATTACTGCAAATTGCATTGGGGGTCCAAGGAATTGATAAAAAGAGGTGCGAAAAATTATGTTTCTAACTGTAGTTTGATCCCCTTTGTTTTGTATAAGTAAAACTATCCTACTTGTTCATTTGCAAGTTTCCTGACAGTAAATAATGGACCATAAACCTTGCATCAAAGTTCCATATTTGATACAAGTCCAAAAGGTTAGTTGAAGCTTCAAAACAGAACAAATAGATGAGCCTGGTAGATGCAATTCATTCTAAACAATCTGAAACTGCACCTACGGTTTAGAGTCTCATTATAGGCTTATAGCCCTACATGCTCACATGAAAAATGGTAAAATATGTATGAATGCGAGTAGACACGAGAGGGAGAGAGTAGCCACCTTCGGTTTTCTGCAGTGTATTGTTGTAGTACCTATAGTTGAAAAGCACATTTCCCGTTCTCAATCTGGGCAAGAGTCCGCAAAAAATGAAATAAGCAACCAAAAGATTGATAAGACGAAAAAAAAAATACAATGACATAACTAATATTCATGTACAGTGGACAGTGAAACCTTCACACTTAGATCTCAAGGGCAACAAGAGTGTCACAAAGACTGGGCAAAGCAAAACAATCTGCAAGCTGGAAGGAAAGGGTGGTATAACTAGAAAATGGCAACTGAGTGTTTTTTTTGTTTTTTTTGCCCCTCAAACATTTGCTAGAGTCCTATTTTAAAAGGGTTGTTTTTCAGTGGTTTCAGCCAAAACTAGAATCCCAGCTGGCTATTAATATTAATTTCATCTAAAATTTAAAACTATAGTAATGACAAGAGGCTCAGTATATTCAATCCACTTCCTCCAACCAAATATATAGCTAGAGATCATTCCCAACAGAAATGAATCAAACACTAAAAGCCTAAAACTTCAAAGGATTGAAGTGAGTGAATGAAACACTTATGAACCAATGTGTTATTATATTGAAATAACTTGCAACATTTGTAACCTGGAAACTCTATGAATGTTAAAGCCTTTGTGACCTTGATTCATTAATTATGATGTCTCTTTAATTAAATAAATGCTAGAATAAAATAAAGTTGAGCCTAAACCAAATAATGATAAAGCCATCTCCATCTAAAATTTTTAACAAAAGAAGAAGAAAAAAAACATGGTAAGTTTATCTTCATCAATTTAACTAACAAATAGACTGATAATTCAAAAGTTTGGGTAAAGATAAATTTTTAAAATTGAGTTTAACACAGATACAATATCATGCATTTCAATGTAACAAGTAGTCAGTCAGTAGCTTAATTATTCAAAGTTTCAAACTAGGTATTCAATATCATTAAATGCATCCCAATTTTGTTGTAGAGATTTAATTTTCATATAGAGCTATCACCTACAGATCAAGTTTAAGAGAATTTTAGCAACTTGTTTGTCTATATAAAGATTGAAAGATGAACATGTCTGGCATATTTGCTTTGTAAAAAAAATACATTCAATTACAAGACCAGGATAATTTAATAAGGCATAAAAAAGTTAATGAAGATTTATATAATGAGGCACGCGCAATGAATGGCACATATCAAGTTCAGCAATGAGGAAAGAGAATATTTTTCTCACCGCATAATATGAGGTAATGAAGATACAGGAACATCTTTGTATGTGTAGGAATCATAAGGGGACCTTTGTCTTGCTCCAATCTCTTGTGCACATATACTCACTTGCACTTGATGTGATGTCTGTATGGTAAAATTTCTAAATTGGTAAAACAACCATATGCACAACCAAAAGGTAAAGCTATCAACTCACCATGGAATTAGAAGCATGAGTCTGGAAAGAGAGGCAGCTGCCACGGTCCAAAAGAGTAGGCTGCAACAGATGACAATAGGAGGCATTTTAGTAATATGCTTCCAAAATAGTACCCATGTTGGCTAATCTGTGATAATGTAGGCACCCAATCCTATGGAGAAGAGGTAATTGAGGGATAGGAACAACATAGCTGCCATATCTGAATAATTTATAACATTTGAAGAAAAAAAGTCATTTTCCAGCTAAACCAAGCCAATATGGAAACCTCCTACTGAGCGAATGTATGCAATAAACCAATGACAAGTTCCATATGTGAATTTTCATGTTTCTTAATTAACTCCTGGAGTGTTTATGTACATGAATTTGATCATTTTGCTTAGGCCTTTTAGTAACTCCGCCAATGTGAGCGTATGCGAGCATAACCGGTCCCAAGCCCGGTAAAGGAGGAGGGTTGCAGTAGATTGACAACCAATATAAAACTTTGTCCCATATCTAATATGATATCTCTGCAAAATTATAACGTTGGGACGTGCCCACCTAGGCACGCGCTACATCGGCACCCGGATGTAGTGTTAAATGAGCAAGGGGTTCCATCACATCGTCGCCTGGGTGTGATGGAGTATAGGTAAGGGTTCCCGCATCATGGACGGGTGTGGGTAAAGAAATTAGTCCGGCCACATTGACGCCCAGATGTGGTGACAAATAGGCAAGGGTCCTCGCATCTTAATGGACGAGTGCGAGTAAAAAAGTTAGTCCATGAGAGTAGGATTAGGATCGATAGTTAGAATCTAGAGTCCTTGACAGGAAAGTCTATGGAGTTAATAGACACTCTAAAAAGGAAGATGATAGATATATTGTGTTTGCAAGAGACTAGGTGGATAGGAAACAAGGCTAGAGAGATTAGTAACACAGGTTATAAGTTATGGTACTGTGTAGGGGATAAACATAGGAATGGTGTGGGAATTATTGTAGAACCAAAAAATTAAGGACAAAGTGGTTGAAGTGAAATGGTAAGAGATAGGATTAGACATTTAAGGCTAGTGTTGGAAAAAGAGGCATTTAACATAGTGAGTGTGTATGCTCCTCAAATAGGATTAGGAGAAGAAGTTAAGGCTAAGTTTTGGGAATATTTAAATAGGGTAATTTTAGGAGTTCAAAATGAACAAGAACTTTTCATTGGGGGAGATATTAATGGGCATGTGGGTAGACTCAGTGATGGCTACGAGCACGTTCATGGAGGCTATGGGTATGGCAACACGAATGAAGAAGGAAAAGTTATCTTAGATTTTTCTTTGGCTCATAATTTGGTATTGACCAACACTTGCTTTAAGAAAAGGAAATCACACCTGATTACATTTAAGAGTGGTGGTAACCATAGCCAGATAGACTTCCTTATTACAAGAAGAATGGATAAGTCTATATGTAAAGACTGCAAGGTTGTACATAGTGAAGCACTAACAACCTAACATAGGTTTGTAGTGTTGGATGTGAAGAAAAATGGTATAGTGAAAAAAGAAAGGAGGGTTAGACAACGTAGGATTAGATGGTGGCCTCTAAAAGGGGCCAACCAATTAGCGTTTGAGAATAAAATATGAGAAGAGGAAGTCAGAGACATAGAAGCTGATGCAAACGCCTTATGGAGAGGAAAAAATATTGGTATAGGAAGTTACCCATAGCTGAGGATACGGAAGCCTTTGAGAACTATCAAGAGGGCAAAAAAAGAGGCCAAGAAAGTGGTTAGCGAAGATCGAAATAAATCTTCAGCCGATTTGAAAAAATTGGGGACGCGGCAAGAGGAAAAAGAAATATATAAGACAGCACGGCTAAGAGATAAAAAAGCGAAAGACTTGAACTAAGTCAAGTGCATCAAGGATGAGTCTCAACAGGTCTTGACAGGAGATAAGGAAATTAAGGAGAGATTGAGAAGCTACTTTGATCTTCTATTCAATACAAGTCATAAGGATAATTTTACAGATCTTTATGCATCAGCGTTATAGAAGAACTGTAGCTACACATGAAGATTCAGGCCTAGTGAGGTCAAGGAGGCATTGAAAAAAATAAAGACTAAAAAAGCATGTGGCTCGGATGGTTTCCCGATTGAAGTTTGGAAGTGTCTTGGAGAAGTAAGGTTCTTGTGACTAACCAAACTTTTCAACTCTATCCTAAGAGAGGGAAAGATGTCAAACGATTGGAGAAAGAGCATTTTGGTGCCTATTTATAAGAATAATGGAGACATTCAAAATTGCACCAATTACCGTAGCATTAAATAAATGGGCCACGTGATAAAACTCTGGGAGAGGATAATAGAACATCGACTCAAGGATATTACGAAAGTGTCAGAGAACCAATTTGGCTTTATACCAAATAGATCTACAACCAAAGTCATTTTTTTATTAAGGAGCTCGATGGAGATATACAGAGAAAAAAAAAAGGATCTTCGTATGGTTTTCATTGACCTAGGGAAAGCATATAATAGAGTACCGAGACAAGTCCTTTGGTGGGCATTAGAGAAAAAGGCATTCATATTAAATATATAAATATTATTAAAGATATATACGAAGGAGCAATTACGAGTGTGAGAATAGTGGGAGGAGATACGGAGGAGTTTCCTATAACAGTAGGTCTACATCAGGGATCGGCCATGAGCACATACTTGTTTACTCTACTAATGGATGAGTTAAATAATTGTATCCAATATGACATCCCATAGTATATGTTGTTCGCAGATGATTTTGTCTTAGCTGATGAGACTAGGGAGGGAGTTAATCAAAAGTTAGAATTGTGGTGAAACTAGGAGGGTGGTAGTGCCTAAGTGTAATTATTTTAAGTATGTAGGTTCCATTTTCCAAGATAATGGGATGATAGATAAAGATGTAACCCATAGAATTAAAATAGGATGACTGAAATGGAGAAGTGTTATAGGTGTGTTATGTGATAAGAAGATGCCTAAAAAAGTGAAGGAAAAGTTCTATAGGACAGTTGTTAGACCAATTATGCTATACGGAAGTGAGTGTTGGGCAACTAAAGTTCAACATATTCATAAGATGAATGTGACAAAAATGAGGATGTTAGCGTGGATGTGTGGTCATACAAGATTGGATAAGATTAGAAATGAATACGTCCGACAAAAGATGCATGTTACATCAATTGAAGATAAAATAAGAGAACGGCATTTAAGATGGTTTGGACACGTGCGTCGCAAACCTCTAGATGCCCCAATTCAAAAATGTGATAATTTAGTAATAGAAGATAAAAGAATGATAATAGTAGGCCAAGGATTACGTGGAGAGAGATTGTTTAAGGACCTACGTTTAGATGTTGATTTAGATATTGTCTTTGACAAAGCTACATGGAGACAGAGAATTCTTATAGCCGACCCATCTAGTATGGGATTAAGGCTTAGTTGTTGTTGTTGTTGTTGTTATTGCTTAAGCCTTTTGGTCATGAGGGTAAATTGCTCATATTAACATCTAGTAGAGCATCGGAAGATTATGTATTGCATTATCAACTTTGGGAAGACAAGTACACTAATAATCATTTATCTTAAAAATCCATCATTATCTTCGAGTGAAAATTTACAACATAAGCCAAAGACCTCTTGGTCGAGCGGCATAGGTCCCTTGCATAAGGGATTCGTCCCACGAAATTCCCGGAGTCGAATTCCCGCCAGAGCAAGGTGAGGGCACAGGGCGTTGATCCCCAGTAGAGTAGCCCACGCGAGCACGCGAGTCTTCTTTGTGTTGGTTCAGTAGTAGACCAAGCAGTAAAATAAGTTCCAGCTTTGTGAAACCTCCGGGCAGTAAAATAAGTTGGATTGTGTGAAACCCGGGGTGAATCAAGCCCCTATGCACGCCTTATTTGACTAATCCTTCGGAGGACGCTTGTTGCCCATGTTAAAAAAAATGAAAGAAAGAAAGAGAGAAGAAAGAAAGAAAGAAAATTGACAACATAATTGGTAAGGCTCCCTTGTCATATGTTGGACAAGCATAAAAGATAAAAGCAATATAAAACTAAACAATTTCACTTTTGCATAATTTTTTGTTGTTTTGCCAAAAGAATTTATTCTTCTAAAGAAAATAGAATTTTATTTACATAGATATAACATTTAAGTCGGCTAATTTTATTTTATTTTATTTTATTTTCCTTCATTAGCCTAGCTTTGTCTGTGGGAATACTTTTTTGCTTCTAACATTCCATTCTCTTATAAAATTATTTGTTATTAGTATTATTTATTTATTTATGAATTTTTATGTTTCATCTTATTTCAGTTTATTTAATTTTATCTTATTTCATATTTGAGAGCAACATGAAGACAGAGAATCCATATAGCCGACCCCATCTAGTATGGGATTAAGGCTCAGTTGTTGTTGTTGTTGTTGTTGTATAGATGTAACATTTGAAAACCAAGCCTTGACTTATGTAAGATGGAAACCCAAGTAATTAGAGAAGACTTTAGAAATGAGTATAGGTGCGCAAATCATGTAGCGTAGAAAGATTAAAATGTTTGCAAGGAAAACAAGATATACATAATCAGTTTTACTTGGTAAAGATGGAGTGCACCTAGGCCTCTTACAGGGAGTAAGATACAGTCAATTAGGTCAATTAGAGCATACCAGGAGAATGCTGGTTTGCATGCTAATAGTTGATAGCATCTCAATTCTATGTCCCAAACTCAAGCTCACACACTTCTCTAGCGATGAACAGAGTGATTCAATATGCAGCTTGCCCCAAAAGCAATCTCCTTCAAGCTTTGCTGGCAGGAAAAGAAAACCAGTAAGTCATCTGAAGAAAATACTTGAACAACTCAGGAACTGATAATTATGTGTCAACAGCAATTGATAAACTTATGCAACATAAAGATCCATGCACCAGAGCATGTGGGAAAAATAAAAATTTTCTGTTATCTAGAAAATAGTGTGTATTGTACCCAAGAGTGAAACATATCATTATGGAAAAGCAAACTCATAATGAATTAAGTAAAATAATAAAAACATAATTAAAAAAAAGGGATAAGAGGATTATAGCAATTAGTCACAGTATACAATTACCTATATCCATTACTCACAGTACACAGTAAAACCACTATTCAACAATAGAAGTTTCTTACTTGGACAAGAAGCTAATCCAACATTATCCTTCAATAAATGATTCACAATGGAAGCACCTTTAGGTTCCCCTGAAGAACATAAAAATTAAGGTTCAAGGCATCAAGGAACAATAATCAGATTTATCCAAGTTGCATCAATACCGATGTTATTAAGCAATATACCATAAGAAACAAAAATGAGAGTGAGACCGCCAATTCGACTATCAGCTGACAGCTTCTTAATTTCAGGGATAACAAAATTTGCTTCAGTTTGGTCTCTCTTCCCAAATTCATTCAAACTCGTCACCACACAAGCACGATTAAGCCGATAAACTGCAGAATGCTGTATGCCATCACATCAGCGATGATATATGCACACCAATAGATGGAATAAACACTAGAAAATGGATTTTAAGGGGAAAGAAACAATTCAACAACCTTCTAAAAATAGATTGCATTAAATCTTACACAAGTGAAAAGAGTGATTCTATAACAACATATCAGTCAGCTCAGATCTAGACACAAAAATCTTGGGGCATATAAAATAACCCAATTGTAAAATCATCTTTCAAAGACATAATGATAAGCCATGTGGTACAACCTGAGAATTTACTCTTCGTGAAATATAAAGAAGAAATAGATAGACAGACTAGATGCATATCATACCTCCAAGACATTAGTATCAGAATCAGGTTGAGCCAACAGAACATAAAGCGGAAATAAATTTTGCAGTTGTACTTCACCATTCACATTCTCAGGGAATGAAACACTAATTTGGACCCTACATATTCAAAAGGACTCCATCAAGTTATTGAAATTATAAATCAAAATTCTTTTGAATAAATTAGCAATAAGGAAATAAGAAAGAAAATAAGTTGAAGCTCAAAATCCCAATATACAAAAGGTACTGTATAATAATACAACAGGTTTCCAGTAATAAAACAGCCAAAAAAGAGAGCATAGCCTTTTGCAATATGAAAACCAGAAGACAAGTGGCAGGACCTTATCCAACAGAGCTACCGGCAAGGCTGAAAACATAACATATTTCTGTTAATATAACATACTATATATAAATGGCATATTATGTGTGCAACGCCCATAAATTGGCAGTGATTAGTAAAAATGCCAAAATAGGATAAATCCCGACTTTTTCCCATTTAAAGTAGTTAGATCAATATTGAAGGGTTGATGATTATTCACAAGGTTATGCAGTTGACATCAGAGGATGTAAATTTTCTAAAGAAAGAAAATGATATAAGTGCAGGATGTGGCATACCATAACAAATAAGCCAATTAGACAAAAAAAAATGATTAACGAGAACACTTGATTGATTTCAAAAGGAAAAATCCAAGAATGGAATAAGCATGAAACCTCCTTTTTCTCTTTGCCTGTATCTTGTAACTCAAACATCTCTGAAGAAATGATGGCTGTAACATAGCAAACCACACTTGTTAAAGTCTTATGCTTGCTGATAAAAAATAGAAAATAAGCAAACAGTTGTTCTAAAAGATATTGCAACAAATGCAAGCAAGAAATTGAGGGAAATGTTTTTTTTTTCTCTTTAATTAGATGTACAGTGGAGTTGTTTGGATAAAACTTTACATTTTGTATAGCTCGACGCTGAAGAATATTGTAGAGTTCAACTGGTTTGCAATAAATGGACAGACTTTCTTCAGCTACTAGTGCTTCTTCAGCAGTTAAACGAACCCGTGAATGTTGAAGGCACATGTGATCTGCTGTCCTAGACTGGCTGCAACTGCAACCAGGTCATGCATGACATAAACAATCATCACATCATGTGAACTATTACCACATTATTATAAGCAATAAATTTTATAGAGATGAGAATGCACAAAATAAGGGAGAATCAGTGATCTAAAAGTGATTAACAGATATAAATAGGAAAAAATAAGAGGGAAATAAGAAAGGGGTAAAAACTTACGTAGTTTCACAAGCTGGCAAAGGCAAGCCTGGCATTCTGTATTGAGTGTTTGTAAATATATGTTCTCATAATTTTCACCTGTCTAAGAATGTTGAAGGGTTGTCATTTAGATGTAAAAATGCCATCCCATCTGATTTCCCGCTGTACAAAGCCAAAAGAATAAAATACTTATGCTTGACAGGGAAATGTAAAATAATAACTGAGAATTTGATGCTTTTTAGTAACTCCATGATGAAAACAGTACAACTAAATTACAAGGAGTAAAGATTACCAGTGAATAATAAGCTACAGATGAAATCTTGGACTTATAGAACACCAAACAATTCTCATGAATACAAACACTAATAGCAAATGTTGAAATTCTCCTTCATTAGAAGGGAAGTTAGTGACGTTTAGAATTTACATTCAGCATTAACAATATATGAATACCCGTAATAATGCATAGATACATATATCTAGTGATCTATGTGTGCATACTTACAAATGTAATTTAGAAAATATGTAAATATTACATTATACAGATTAGACTCGAAGTCCTTATCAACCAACAATTATGCTCATCAGTGAAGCATGGACCATCTATTCTGAACTGCAGTTTGAAATCACCTCAAAGGCTCAACAGCAGTCAAACTCTGAGTTTGCAATAGCAATTGCAAGAGTTAGGCTTCAGCAAGGGCTTCCGCAGGAAGCTACAACCAAACCTGAGATAAAGGAAGGAGTTGGATTAAAGGTTTATGCACCTTATGATGGTCTCTAGAACCACATTTCCACCTGTGGTGAAGACCTGAGAAAAACTTAGCATATTCCATTGAAGGAACCCAGACCAGTGCAGACTAACTATTGATATCCAAGATTAAACAATTCACACGACAGAAGTCTAGCTTAAATAATCTATGGCAGTTAGTATACAAAAAAGTGCAAGCAACCATCAGTTCATCAGTTTATCTTGCAATTTTTTCTGAGTGTGGACAACCAATACCATGTTTGAAAACTTTCAAAAGACCCCGCAATGAAAATTCAGAAAGTTTGGACCAAAGAGAAGGAAATGAAGAAGTTTCAACCAACCTTACCTAATCAATGGGGAAAGCCCTAAGGATTACATAAAAGGGTGTTTCTTGCCGCACAATTCAATGGGACTACCAGGAGAACAAATCTCCTACCATGGAGGAATTTGTTATCGGGATAACCTAATCCACGGAATGGCAGTGATGATAGCAAGGGGAAAAAACACAGGATATAACATTGTTTCACATGAATCCCACTGACATCTAAGCAAAAAACATTCCATGATTCATTCTAATGTCAATGATTAAAAAAAAACATCAATCCCATCACCTAACCAGACGGGAAATTGGCACACAGAGTGACGACCACCAGCGGTTTGAAAGGGATTTAGAACTGAAGACGCGATGAATCTCACCGGAAATTATGCAGGAGGGCTGCGAAGGCCGTTGAGGCGATCTCTTCGATCTCCCCACTACGAGAAATCAGAAAATTTGAGAGGGGCCGGTCGGGCTCCAAGTTCGACAGGATTAGGGCTCATGGAGGACGACTGGAACTTTTTCCACATTAGCTGAGTCCATTTTCACATTATCATCCATAAAAAAACAAACTTAGGGATTTTTTTTTTTATAAAGGAATTAATTGTTATAGATTCAATTTCTAAAATTATGAAGGAAAAAAAAATCATTCCTTAATATAAATTTGTTTGATTTTAAAAATGGAATTACAAATCTTTTAAAAATGTAAGGAAATTTTATTAAACATATATCCATCAATTTTTTTTATAAACCTAGAGGATGTGTGGATGAGAAAAATAAAAGGATAGGCATCCCTTAATCTTTTTCTTTTTATGTCTTGTTTTTCAAATATTTGATTTTATATTATTTCATATAATTGTGTGATTAATATACACCAATTTAAAATTAAATTGCATTGTTTTAAAAACACTGAGTGGGAGAGTTAACTATCCAATCTTGTGAAAATGGGAAAGAAGGTATGTGAAATTTGAGATATCGCTCAACAAGGTGTTGGTTGCTAAAAAGAATTTGAATTATAAATGATATTAAAGACAAATAAATAAGTAAATAAATAAATGCCTCTTTAATAGTTCCCCAATTTTTAAAGATGTTAAAACACATTATAACCATCGTGTAATTACCATATGTAAGCTACTCCATTATCTTTGTTTCTTCTTTAACACTAGTTTTTTCAATATTTTTTTTTATAATGTTTTTATATACCATAGACGTTGGTTTTTTTTTAATATTTGTTTTATACATCTGATGAAAATGATAGATAGAGTGATGGCATAATGTAATATCTTTTATTTGTTTCTTATTATAGGAATATTTCATTGAAATAAATCATTTAATCTTTTAAAAGTATCAAGGATCGGTCTCTCATTTTTTTGGGTGCCTATGTGATTTTTATACATACTAGCCACACGACAAGGTGGGAATGATCGTCGGTTGGAAATTGATAGCTTCCTAAAGCTTCATGGTGAAATCATTATACCACTTTCTCGTGGATGGAGATATTAGGGCATCATACATTCATTCTTATGGGATGCATCCACTCAAAATCCATCACATTAAACAATCTCACAAAGCTAAGATGGAACTAAACGTGAACCACGTGTTTTATGTGATAATGTCACAAAGACAGTCACACACCTTTTCCAATACCTAAGTCATGCATTGACTTGTAGGGGATGGGTTATAGAAACAAAAATATGAATTGAAGTGGGATCCAGTCACAATAGGCATCATATGGAGTATACGGTTAGAAAGAAATTGAAGTTGTTTCAATAATATATGTTGATGCAATTTTAGATAGAAACCCTAATTTTGCTCTACAATTGAATTTATTTGTGGATTTAGGGAAAAGGGTTAGTTGAAGATCAAGGGAGAATCAAACCAAGAGAAGGAACAACAAGTTTAACGTGGAAAACTACATAAATCGGGGAAAAAACCACGATCCCCCCAACATGGAGTGGATCTCACTATAGGATTGTCAAGATTACAAAGAGCGAGCTCCATTTAGAAACAAAAATGAGGAAAGAAAGGAAGGGGCCAGGTCTCCAGAGGAGCAGGGCTTTGGCATGGATCTTGAAGTTGAGAATGAATGGGAGAGCTCCTCTATTTATAGGCATCTGAACCGGAAAAAAGCTTGGGCGGCAAGCTACTTTTAATCAACCATGTGTGTGCCAGTTGGAGGCCATATCAGCTCCAACTCATAAGCTTAACAAGTGGGAGATCATGATAATTATTATGCCCATGCTTATTCTGTTCTCTATTATTGAATTGGTTGCTTGATTATGTTTGACTTGTCATCATTGGGCATCATACTTTGTAACGTTGTAACCTTTTGTGCTAGCTTTTGCATCATGTTAAGAAATTTAATTTTGTGTATTCTTTATTATTAGTGCAGAGGCACTAGTATTGGCAAGTATTTGACACAAGTCCAAGTCATACTTAATCCGGGTGCAACCATCATCATAAGAGGAGCGAATCAACTAGTAAGCTTCCGGTGCAACCCAAGATGTGAATTGACTACAACATGGCTTGGAGACTCCATTCTTGGAAGAACACATCATCCCTTCATTTGATTGATTTATCATGCAAATGATTGCATGCAAAACGATTGAGAGCTGATTTGAAGATCGCATGCAAGCAACCACACATTAGGAAGGAAGAGGATTGATGAGAGCTGATTGAAGGCAAGAATGGAAGGAAGATTTGGCAACTAATATGTGATGAGGTGATTGATGCTAGCCAAATTTAGAAGACCATATTTGGATGATTGAAGAACAAATATGGTGAAGACAAATGGAGCATGATAGGCCAAGTTGTGACCAAGCTTGGAAAGAGATTGGTGGAGCCAATCAACAGGTCAACCTTGCATGTAGATGAAGGTTGATTGATGGGTGCGCACTATGGTGGAGTGCGACCGAGAAGGGCTGAGTACGCGACGGAGAGGTGGATCGGCTAGTCGCGTGTCGGGATCAGGAGGATTTGACGTAGTAGACTCGGGACTCAACCAGGAGGGTTGGAGGTGCGTCGAAGTCGAAGAGGTGCAATGGATGCTGTAGCCTTGGTCAAGTTCGTCAGCCGGGCCATGTTGCAACTCTTGTTACAACTAAGTTGCAACAGTCAGAATTGGAAGAAGTCCAATTTAGTAGCCGCAGAGATTTGGGAGATCCTGAAGGTGGAGGCTGGTGCTATGATGGCGTGAAGACAGGGAGGTGTCTATATAAGACCGAGGACTCGGTGGATTGAGGTGAGCCGACTAGAGTAGTCCCTCCGGAGAAGGGTGATAGTGGTCATTGTCAATCAAGGAGTCAAGGTGCTTATGATAGAGTGAGAGAGTGAGTGAGACTCTTGTACTCCTGTCTTCCCTACACCTTTAGTGGATTGTCTTCTCCGGGCTTGGCCCCCCAGACGTAGGCTTGGTTAGCCGAACTGGGTTACCAAACTTCTTTGTCTCCTCTCTTCTTGTATGTTTTGTCTTAATTGTGTGAGTGTGTATGTGAGAGCTTGTATGATTCCTTGAAGAGGAAAAATAGAGTTACAATTCACCACACAACAGCCTCAGCGAGACCAACAAGACATACCCACGGAGTAAGTTGCAACTGATACTTTTCAAGTTACAGCCTGACAACAAGTTGCAACAGAAGTTATAACAAAGATACAACATGCGGACAATCTGTCACGCCCCAACTCGGATCCCGGGACCTCGGGACGTCAATAGACCGGCCGTACCCGAGTGGAGACGAGCCCTACTCGGATACAAGGCCTAAATGATACATGAGCAGATAATCAAAATGTCCAACAAATATTTTTCAGAGTTATTATACAGCGGAACTTACACAAATATTGGCCTTACAAGGGTTCTACAAAATAAAAGGTCTCACGTAAAGAAAGCTGAAGTCCTCGAACCTCTACGCGCAACTCCTGGTTGTAATCACCTAAACTTTAAAACCTGAAAAGGGAAGAAGAAAAGTGGCCCCGCAAGGAATGCGAAGAGGTCATGAACACATTCACAAAATAATGATCCACACACACAGTAACATAATAGGAAGAGAACAAACTCACACATAAGGAGATCACTATCACAAAGCACAGGCTTAAAGCACGAAGTCAAATCAAACTTGAATTTCAAACTTGTCATCTCCCTGGCAGCCATCGACCTAAGCCGATCTTATATCTTATAAACCAAACCCTTGATCTGGATGAGCTCCTACATGTACGTACAAGGCCAGCGTATCGTCCCACTGACGGGTGGCGTCCAGAGTGTCCGCCCACAACTTATCACAATCTGCACTGAGCGGGAGAATCTTCAACACAAGAAATGCTGACACACCGACCCGGACGGAGCACAGGCTCACGTGTTTCCACGGCCACATGCCGATCAACAGGAAGGCGTAATCAGCATACACACACATGTCCAACAAAAGCTTATACACCAATAGGCATACACCACCATGGAGCTCAATAAAGAAAGGATCTTTAAACACGTGTATGCAATCCAAAACATATCAGGCTTAACGATATCGAGGCCAATAAACATTGAAGTAATAGCTCAAAGATAATTCACAATATCGAGATCAACATCACGCATGAAAGTTGAATCAAAAGCATAAAATCAAGAAAACCCATTGCTGGGTGGAAACTAGGCAGATGTACTTACAAGAAAACAACAATCAAATGAGGCAACGAAGCAAAGGTACTTACTTGCACAGGCATACAATCATGAAAGCAATAATCAATCCAAAGAAGGAAGATACGCAAGGCGAGAGTACTTACAAAAAAATCTCGAAGTCTAGTATCCCAAGGGACGTCCCGACGCATCCACGTCAAAATCTGATAAAAAAAAACATATCTCATCTCAATAGAGTGCTTGTCTATAAATATTAAATCTACCGTGCATGCTCTAACGGGCCCAAGTCCGACTTGTGGGCCTTCCCTGACATTCCTATGTCATTTTGCCTTAAATAACCTTGCTTATTTATTCCCAATTGGTTTAGTCTAGCTTATACAAAGAAGTCGGGCTCTGGTGGTTGGAGCTTACAAAGCTCATGAGGGGGTCTCTAGTTCGAATCCCCTCTCCTACTCTCTTTTATTTACAATCTGGCCTAACTTTAAATAATAGGCTTTTCTATTTTAATACCAAGGAGTTGGGTAGCCTAGTTGTAAAGCCTTTCAAGCCCAAGTAGGGGTCCTTGGTTCAAACCCCCACCCTTACCATCCTTTCCTTTTATTTCTTTTTGACTAGCCCAATTCTTTGACTAGATACAATCTCCTTGACTCAACCAATTCAATCTTGTTACTTGGTTAACCCAAACCCCTTTTAATATTGAATTAAGTCCATTTAGTTATCTTTGATCTGATCCAATAGCCAAATCCAACTCCATTTCTATTGTATTGGGCCCAGGCCCATTTCTGGTTGAGTCCAAATAATTGATCATCATGTCTTACTTTAATTGATTAATCCTAACAAATTAACAGTAAATTATTTCAATTAATTACATTAATTGAATCATTCCTTTAAATTAACTAATCGACTATTAGAAATGTCCGTTAATGAATTTCCCTCTTTTAATCTTAACATTTTTTTTTTCATTCACTCTCTATTTCAATTCCAACCCAATCTATTCATCTCAAGTAAACTTGGCCCAAGCCCAACCTGGCTGGGCCCATCACTATTCTTAGTTAATCCAACATTATGTCATTGTAACACTAGATTAAATTAATTTTAATCTAAGATTTATTTTCTAATCCAACCCAATCGAACCAACCTTTTAATTAGCCCAACGTTGTTAACCTGGTTAGCTTAATCAACTATCTATCAAACATGATTTATCCGAATAATTTATTTGACTAATCATCTTAGCCAAGCTATACTTGATTAATAAATTAAGTCTCAATTAATTAACTAATCCCTGTTTTATGAGTTAAAACAAATAATTAACTATTTTAAATTACTATCTAACCCTCCTCTGATTCCTTCTCTCTCTCTTTATCGTCTTCTTCTTCTTAGTCTCAGGCCGGAGCATCGCCGGAGCTCTGATCGCCTGCAGCAGTTCCCAGCAAGCCGAGTTCGACCACCGGCCCCCCACCCTGTCGCCATAGCTCGCTGTCGGGGTGTTTGCCGGTTGGGGTTCCCTCTGCAGTGAGAGACCGTCGAGCTCTCCTTTGTCTTTCGCCGGAGCGTGCCTTCTCACGGCCTGCCTCTCCCTCCTACATGCGTGACTGGAAACTAAAAACAAGGAATAGGGTGCTCACCTGAGAGGATCGGGCGCCACGACTCCTGGGAGGCTCATAGCACCACCAAAGACGACTTGCTCACAGGTGGTGCACAGGTGCTCAGATCCGTCCCTGATGCTTTGCTCTCCTTCGTGGCTCGCTGTGACACTCCAGTGACCACTCAAAGGTAACTGGCCATGCTCCCCACCTTGATCACACTTGGCTGGTGGTGATCGGAAAAGGAGACGATGAGGAGGATGAGGGGCTGTGGTTTGGGGTGTCTTCTTGCCGGTATTTATAGGGAGCTCGTAGAGGAACTCCTCATGATCCAATCCCAGTGATAGGGGAAATCAACCATGCAAAATCCCAGCTTTTCCATAACTGCAGCTCCGGTCGGACACTGATCGCGGTGGAGCTATGCTTCAGGCGGTGGCGCCGCCTCGGGATTGATCTTCTGGTTAGATCGAAGGGCTGAGAATTGGTCGCACGGTGGGAGCACGCCCGTGCTATCTTTGCGTACCAAGACGCCGTCGGATCGCTTACTTCGCGATCAGTACCCCCAATCCTATTCAAATCCCCACCGTTCGTTTTATAACATAACCTTCATCTGAATCTCTCTTGGCATTTTGTAATTAAGCCCCTCTGCTTCTCTAATTCACCATTCGATCCCTGCTCTGCGAGAGCCGCACATTTTCCACTGAAGTCCCTTGGATTTTTAATATTACTCTTAGGTCCTCCTTTAGAGACAAGTAATATTACTTTGTGGTCCTCGACTTTTATAAGATTGCTTTTTAAGTCTTTGGCAACCCAAAGTTCAAAAGCTCTAATTTAAATCAATTTGTTTTAAATTGATTTATCCTTTCCTTTTGATTAAACCCCATCACACCAACTTTGGACCTTCCCTAATAGCCTTAATTTAACTTTACTTCCTTCCTTAGTCCAATCATGATCCATTTAGAGAACTTTCCAAGTTTACTTAAATCATTCATTAAGTAAAATAAATAATTTATGAAATAATATCCTTTCTAAACTCCCTCATGTCTATTTACCATAATGCCCTTGGAGTTTATCTAAATCCCCAAAATACCCTTTGGCAAATTTTAATTAAATAAGTAATAACTTAGGGAAAATTTAAATCCCTTGCATATCCTATCATATATAACTATATCTTAAGATTTAAATTCAAAATTCTGATTCATATATATATATATATATATATATATATATATATATATATATATATCTATTAGTACCCATCATAATCTTCTTTTTTTTCACATAATTAAAGCAAATAGCTAAAAAATTTAAACCCCCTAAAATTCTGGATTTTACACAATCAGACAGAACTTACGTTTATTATGGCTACTTCTAAAATGTATACATCTATTTCTCAGGCCACTGATCTAGTATTCTAGTTTGAATGTAGACTTTCTATTCTTTTGAATATGATTAATATTTGACAGAGGCATTTGGCTGATGTTTCTGGAGCATATTTTGACTTGGGAACCATACAGAGAAGATAGGCGAAGTCTCTGCCTGATTTTTACAACATTATGGTTTACATTGCTTAATTGACAAACAAGGCGAGCTACACAATTGTGGCTTATCTTTTTATGATATCTTTAAGCCTACCTCTCACTTGCATTTATAAAATTCTTGAATTAATGGAGCTTACCATGTAGTATGTATGTATGTATGTATCATGTGTGTGTATATCTATATATCATGTGTGCAGGCACATAAGTGTGTGCATGCATTTGTTTGTGGTTGGGTGAAAATTGATTGAAACTTGACCAATGGGAACCAAAAATTGACTAACAATGTTTATGTATAATTGACAGAGTCTGTGAGGATGACTAATAATGCCTCTGCTTTGCATGATTTATTCCCTTTGATTAGGTTGCTCTGTTCACCCTATAGTTTGCACAGTTTTCCGAGATTGACGTTCAAGTTTGGCCTCTGGATGAATTTTTACAAGCCAAATGAAAATTAAACGTAGAGCATAAACTTTGGTGGATGAGAATAGCGCACCTGCATCGTCAAATTGATTCATTTATGTAAAACAAGCTAAAGGAAATCAACAACTTGTACATTTTCAAAATTAGCAACTTGTATGGCCGTGGTTCTATCATAACCATCCTGACTGATCTATGATTGACTCCCATTGCACACCATTGCACCGACCCAACTCTCCTCCACTATTGCTAACGATTCATGAGTCTATTGATAATCCTCATCATTATAAGAGCTTTGCGGGTTCGATTCACAGATGATGGCATCTTTTTGAGAGTGAATAGTGGTTGGGGGGGTGGTCTCAACGCCCAAGTGACATGGGACCTGCCCTCACTCTGCTCCACTGAGGATTGTACACATCCATGATTTATTTAGCCTCTTGCGGCTTGATATATATATATTTTTTTTTAAAAACTCCCCTCCACTATTCTTATTCTGCAGTGTTTTGATAAAATAAATTTTTTTTAGAATGAAAGTCGATGGTGGTTTATTTATTTATTTATTTCATTATTTCATAGAGTTTGAGAGAAATTAACGGTGGGCCTCTTCTTGCCCCTGGATACATAAATGTGGAGATAATCCAATTAAAACATGCAGATAAGAGATCGAACTCTGCGGTCTCCACTCTACCTCTTCTTCGCTCCCCCGTGCTACATGTGAAGGGCCCCTTTCCGGAACCCGAACCTCTGGAGTGGCATGGATTTCACGACAGTGGCTCTCCACAGAGACATCGTCCTCGTGCCACGGCGCTTTTCTCTCCATAATATCCTTGGCATTCACAGTCATTTCCCATACCCCGCATCTGCGTTTGCTCCACCAAGCAGATGCTCTTGGAATAGGTCCAGGTGGCGAAGGTACTTGCAGTTTGTTTGTTTTTCTCCCCTCTCACCGAATTTTTCCATTTTCTTGTGCCTTCTTTTGAAGTCAGTTTATATGCTGACCAGACCAGTTCTTCAAAGCCAATTCTTATTTTTGTCATTCACCATATTTTAGACCACCATGCAAGCCACATCTTGCCTGCCAAGCGATGACGGAGGCAACCCCCGAGAGCAATGATGGGATGGGGAAGGCACTCTATTGTTCCCCATTAGCTCACTATTCTCTGTTCATATGCCTCTTCCATCACACCAGGATTTCTTTTTGCAGGATGAGGAAGAAGCTGAGGATGCAGAATCACCTCCTTCAACAGATGCACTTTCCCCGAGCTACGAGCATCCTGATTCTAACCCCACCGCTAGTAAAGTAATTTTCTTTACCCATGCGTGGGCTATTAACTCTATTCTCATTAACATTTGCTTATTTAGTATTATTAAATGTTGTCTATTTGACCGAATCAAATTCATTTTTTATTGGATTAGTTCACTTTAATTGTTATGCGACTTAAAGAAAATTCCATACTCTTGTAGCTTGGAAGTTCAATCACCATGATTATTTCACTCATTTGCCCATTTGGTTGAAAAAATAACATATGCTGGACATGTATGACAAGACTGGCTTTTATCTTGTTATTTCAATGGGACCTATGTCTTAGAGCAGGCCACCATGCTTTGCAGGATACCGATGACTCACGGACTGAATTTGAAGAGGATGATGATGATTTTGTGTCTGAAGACAATATGCAGGTAAACCTTTTAGTTGAGAAACAAGTAGCGGACTAGTAGGAAAGGTCCAAGCCTCCAAGTGACATCAAAATCGTTGAACAGTGAATGGAAAAGGATTCCTACACGGATAATTCTATTCCATGCTGCTTCCAAAGTAACAACAAGTATCTTCTAGTTTAATGTAGACCACGAATGCTAATGCTGGTACAATGAATAAACTTGCGAAAAACTTGGCCTTGGTAAATAATTCCACTTTTACTTCATAGGCACTGATTTAGCAATTTCCTGTTCATGTATTTCATAAAAAGGATGTGATTATTTATCTTTATTCTCTTTGATTCTGTATATGGAAAAGTAATGTTTGGTTTCATGACTGATAATAGTGATATCTTGAGCTTGACATAGGAGAAGGATGGTGACATAGAGGTTGCAAGTGGATCTCCTTTACCGGGGATGAAGGCAAGCATCTTTAATGTTACCATGGTTTCTGTATCCAAAAGCGTGATATAGAAGATATTTATTCATATATTCCTTTTGTTGAATTTCGTCACCAATTTTAATATGGTCATTTATATCTTTTTAGCTTTGAATTTGCAATGATTGCAGCAATATGGTGAACTTATCAAGGTCCCTAAGGCTACGATTGACATTCTTCGAGATCAAGTTTTTAGTTTTGATACATTTTTTGTGACAAGCCAAGAACCTTATGAGGTGGCCATTTTTATCCCCTTCATCTTTGAACCTTAATATACCATTGCTTGATTATTCAATGTCCTTTTTCCAATCTGTATTTGTTAGGGCGGAGTATTGTTCAAGGGCAATCTGCGGGGTAAAGCAAGTACTAGCTATGTAAAGTTGACAAAAAGGATGCAGGTGAGATGATTTTTCTCATTCCAGTTTTCTCACGGAACAAGATTCATGATTATAAAGTATGGTTGCCTTAACAGGATAGATTTGGAGATCAATATAAGCTTTTTCTTCTCATCAATCCAGAGGACGATAAGCCTGTAGCTGTAGTGGTGCCCAAACAAACTTTACAACAAGAATCAACTGGTAATTAGATATTTCATTATTTCAGTAACTACTGATAGAACCCTCTCTATGTAGGCCATGATAATCATGTCTTACAAGGCTGAATTTAATTCTGCAGCTGTACCGGAATGGTTTGCTGCTGGTGCCTTTGGACTTGTTACAATTTTCACAATACTTCTACGGAATGTACCTGCTTTTCAGTCAAACTTGCTGTATGAGATTTCTTTCATCAATTATTTCTTTATGTTTGCAGGATGAAAATATCGATTTATCTCTTTTGAGCACTTTATTTTTCAATTACTTTCTAGAGCAGTTACGGAAATTGTGCACATTCATTTGTAATTTATGTCACCTTAAATTATTATCTTTTTCGTGAACCATTTAAAAGCTAATTTCCCTTGACAAGGAGAGTTTTAGTGAAGAAGCATTTCCCGTGATAAAAGAACTTGGAATCTAAACATCCTCAATTATTCTGAACCATCGTTTCTCAATTTCACAATATATTTGGAGCACTGGCAGGAGCACTATTGTAGGGCACCATCTTTACCGAGAGATCTGATTAAGCTCAGCTTGACTATTTCACTTGCTTGCATTTTTCAGTTTCAGTCCAAACCAACTAGCTTAGCATTATGAGATTTCATCTCCTTGGCAACACCTGAATCAAATTTATTTTTGCAAAAGCATCTTGATAACCTCTTTTGGCCTCTAGGTTCTATCTGAGATGTATTGTATCAATTTAACTGCCATGTATGATGACTCATTTGGGGCACATGCACACCCATAAACTCACCTGTAGGCACTCATACATATCATTACTGTCTTTCCTAGGTTCATGAAGGTTGACGTCTACACACATCTAGTGTATCATCATACACAATATGTCATGCTTATTTAGTCTCTATGTTTTTGTGAGTAGCCTTGTTTTTGGTTGATAATTCAGTATTATATTGTTGTTTCAGATCAACATTTGGTAATGTTGAGATGTTGAAAGAAGGCCTTCCTGGAGCGCTTGTTACCACATCTGTTTTAGTTTTCCACGAAGTTGGACACCTTTTGGTTGCAAGAGATATTGGGGTCAAACTTGGAGTGCCTTATTTTGTTCCAAGTTGGCAGGTTAGATATTTCATCTGGCATTGCACTGGTCACTTTGCAACATGTCCTTTCTTTATCCCCATTTAAACTGAACATGTGTCAATTTAATAGATAGGAATATGTATATGAGTTTTGGGTGGTGTTCAATCAATTAATTGATGATTTATAGGATAAAGAAACAATATTGATGACTGTTTTTTTGGGATTGATGCTTGTTCACTATAACTTTTTGAAGGATAATTTACCCTGACAAAAGAGGAGCCAGGGAAAACCTATGAAGTCACCTAGCCAGGGAAAACCTATAAATTCACCTAGTCAGGAGGCAGATTAGATGTGATGATTTTTATATAATACTCTTTCATTGCAACATACAGATGTATTACTACCCCTGTTCATTTTTCTGCAACATTGATGAATATGTTTTGTTTTCCATGACGTCTCTTTTTGAGAAATGGGTGAAACACATGACTCTAACTAAAATTTAGTAAAGGATTAAAACGAATACGTAACTGAAAAATAATTCAAGTGCATTGGCCATTTGGTGATAACCTTTGGAACACGAGAGGAAAAATCTTACTAATAATATCGGAGCCAATTCCTGAGAACCAGATAAACGCTGCAGAAGACGCATGCAGAAAGGGAACCAACAACCAATAAAATTACCCCTGGTTTTGGGCAAAGGTGATGGCGGTCTCTGTTATTTTTTCCTTAAGCACCTGGAACACCATATCTGGTTTTTGAAAAAAATTAATTACATCTGCTGCTTTAAATCTTACTGGATATCAACCATTTCCTAGGTAGATGATGAACTGGTTGATTGCAGATTGGTTCTTTTGGTGCTATTACAAGGATTGTTAGCATCGTCTCCAACCGCGAGGATCTTCTAAAGCTGGCAGTTGCAGGGCCTTTGGCTGGATTCCTTTTGGGATTCACACTTTATCTATTAGGATTCATTTTGCCTCCAAATGATGGAATTGGTATTGTGGTTGATCCTGCCATCTTTCATGAATCATTTCTTGTCGGAGGTATAGGTAAGAATGTTTTTAGCTGAAACTTAGCCTGCATTGCAATATGTGAGTGTTTCTGATTTTGTTTATATTTGCAAGTGTTTGTCAATTAATTATGTAGATGACCTGTTCTGATATTGCAGCAAAGCTACTTCTTGGCGATGCTCTGAAAGAAGGAAATCCATTGTCAGTTAACCCACTTGTGATATGGGCTTGGGCTGGACTTGTTATTAATGCTATCAACAGCATTCCTGCCGGAGAACTTGACGGGGGACGCATTTCTTTAGCCCTATGGGGAAGAAAGGTACCTTTTACTCTTGCATGTCGGATTTGAGGAGGTACTAGTTGGTGTGTCTTGTGCGTTGGAGGTTATTTTATCTACTAAGATGGTTAGAATGTTGCAACTTCTGGTGATTTGCCATGTTTTATTCCAACAGACATCTACGCGCTTGACTGGAGTCACAGTTGCACTGCTGGGAGTATCTTCATTCTTCAGCGATGTGGCATTCTATTGGGCAGTTCTATTGTTTTTCTTACAAAGGGGACCTATTGCTCCTCTATCTGAGGAGATCACTGAACCAGAGAGCAAATACATCAGTCTGGGTGTTGCAGTTCTGTTTTTGGGACTGCTTGTTTGTCTACCTTACCCTTTTCCTTTCTCTACCGAGGGAACTAGTTTTGGCTTATGAAACTCTGATGTAGATAAGTTTTGAATCGGTTTGGCCATTTCAGATTCCTTTTGGTGAATTTATCAAGGGTGTGTGCATATGTGATGTTTTGTCTGGGAAGTTTAATTGTTCTGGATAACAAGTGACTCAGTAGATGCAATAGTTAGAGGTTAATTAACTAATTTACTCCACTGAATCTTCATCAAACACACTTCAGAGTTTGCCAAATTGATTGGATTTGGCATCATGGAAAAATCAAAATCTCTTAATGGCTGGAAGGGTGACAATGGCAAATTCTGTGATAATGGCTATACCAATATATGCACTTTTAGCACTTATGCAATTCATGATAGTATATTGGATGACATTACTAAACTTGCTAGGCACTTCATCTGGTCTAACAGCCACAACACCAGGGGATTCCATATGATAAACTGGGGCACAGGTACAGCCCCCAAACCTGAGGGTGGTTTGGGTATAAGGGACTTACAGACAATGAAAACATCATTGATGGCCAAACATGCCTTAGACTTTACTCAATAGAAAGGACAAAATCTGGATCAAATTAGTGGAAGAAAAGTATGGCAGAGTAGAACCATGGAACTTAGAAATAGTAGAACATCTTGGGGGTACAAATTGTTGGAAATATTTGATGAAATTGTTGATGAAATTGTTGATGAAATTGTTGATGATGCTATGAATAGGATCGGATTGACTGAGGCGTGCAAGGTTGCACTGACCTTAAGAACAATTTCGCCTCCTCTGAGTGGATCACTCGGTGCAGCAGGATCACAGTGGCGTTGTTCTCCCAGGATACAACAGTCCTCAGTTCTCAGATTCGTGCACTCGAATTGAGAACAGGTAGTGCTCTTTGATTTTGCTCCAGTAGAAGAAAGAATTAAGAAGAAGTCAGAAGAAGAAAGAGTAAAAGAAGGAATTTTCTGTTAGAAGACAGGGATGGGGTCCCTTTTATAGACCGGAATGCAGAGAGACACAACTCTTTGAAGCAACAGTTCAAAAGCAAAACAATGATTCAGAACAGTAGCATCTGTTGGCTGTTTGGACCGTTGGTGAAAAACGCTGTCACCATTTGGGAAAGAGGAACGGTGGACCGTTGGTGAAAAGAACGGGAAATAGTTGGGAAAGAGAAACTGTCAAGTTAGTTGGAATCCCAACAACCAACAGTAACAAATAATAAAAGAAAATTAAACAAATAAATATTTTGAAAACCCAAAAGATGGCCCAAAACTACATGGGCTTCTAACAATCCCCCCCATTTCAAAATATTCAAAAGTAAGAAAAGAACAGGAGCATAAGAATATAATGCATCAGACTAGTGCCTTGTGGGCTATGAACTAATCCTTAGGATATATAAGAAGTGACTTACAGGAACTTGGTGAAATAAAAAATTTCTATGAACCACAGTTCCTTATTATAAATCAGGGTTCTCATAATCCACATTATACTCTAGAAATCTGAGCAACTCTAATCGGGGTGGCACCTTTCGGCCATGTGCCAAATACCTGGAATTCATAAATGCTCTAGAAAAACTTGCCCAAGTTTTCCATAGAAAGCGGCCCCACTTTCACACTTATATAGGTGATTCCATCAGGTGTGAATTGCAATTATACACACCATCCAATATATGGACTATGGAATTCATTAAGAGTCAAGGACTCATCCTTATACATTGCAATTACACTATACACCATAGGAAGGGATAAACAAATAAATAGTGTATCTCCAATCAACCAATGACTTGTTTTTACCCATATGAACCTATTTCTTGGGTTCACCAATTACATAGGTTGGGTTACCATCATTGTTGATTTTTGTTATAGGCAACAATCCCATTCCCCTCGATGTCTCATACACTAGTTTTCTACTTAGTGCTTTAGTTAAAAGATCAGCTAAATTCACTCATAATCTTACAAAGTTTAGTGATATCACTCCATCATCAAGCAATTGCCTCACAATATTATGGCTTAGGCGCATATGCCTACTCTTGCCATTATAGGTTTTACTTTTAGCTCGGCCTATTGCATATGCAAAGACCCTATCAACTCAAGATTGAGAACTCAACAATAGTTTTTCGATGATACTTTGACTCCTAGAACAAAGTTAATTTGACATATGTAACAATCTGAACATCCAAATGATGTCCCAAAATCAGTCATCAACACACTTTCATGCAAATAAACTTCTTTGACATAAGAAAGCACCATATGAATCAGGTTGTGACACATTAGAACCTTGAGAAGTGTGAGATGGCCAAGCTCACCAAGTAGGACTACTTATTCCCTTGAATATGATACCAAAGAATAATTTGTTTTTAAAGTTTGTGGAGTTCAGGACCTCTAAACGGTAGTGCATCAATATTAAACATTAGTGACCCTACTAAAGGGGATTGAAGGAATTAGGAACACAGACCAAGCTACACTAACCCTTCCACAATGCTCCAAAAAATTATATGTATTATCTTCATGGTTGAGTCCACCTTCATCCTAGTTGAGTAAATCCAAACTATTTTGCACAAGACTTCCTTGGCCAATTGAGTTAATCAACTACCAATAACATGTAAAACCATACTTTCAAATTTTTATTCGAAATGATTTACAACAATCCTCAACTTCAACTCTGCCATGCTCATTATATGTTGTTAAATTCTCACAACCATGTAACCGATCGTCTTATTGCTGCACTACAACTGGAAACATGCTCAAAAATATCCATCAAAGATTTCTACTTCTAGCATGATCAAAATAAGAGCCAAAACAAGGATGGAGGTGTTAAGGATGGCCCGGAATAGGTTGTTTCACATCAAGGGATATTTTTGAGAAAATGTCATATAATGATCAGTTCTAAGTTTAATTGGCCAAGACATCCAACTATTTCATGATTAAACTAATTTGCCTACAGGCTACAGGACAGTTTACATAAATCAAACAAATTGTATAGATGATCTGAACTTAAGCTTGGGATGCAGAATCCACCAAAATATTAGTTCTTGATAGTCCTATGCAACTTAGGTTAAAATAAATTCACAAACAACCTATGCAGAATTCCTTTACAAATTAAGCTCCAAACTAGGTGCTTAGAGTAGCCCACTATAAAGGCTGAATTTAGTTCATATAAAAGATCAAACTTTGACCTAGTGTGATAGATGCTGGCATCATTAATCTTGAAATGAGATGATAGGATAATTATATAAACCAAGATGAAAGAATATGAACCCTTATGGAATCACCAAAGAAGAGGGAAATGAGAGAGATGCTCTCTAGACAATTAAAATATGGCTTTCCAACTCAAGAAATGAATCCCATGAAACACTTAATTAGTTAATTAGAATTTGAAAAACAACCAGTCATAACAGTATCATAATATAGCTCTAATTTAAATCTAACATGCAAGTAAAGATACATCCTATTTAAAAACCTTATTCAAAGAAATGGATAGGATGGTTATTTCAAGAATTTAATCAGAAATGAGTATTAGGATGACTTTAATGCTCATGAAACATAATTGCAAATACATCAGACAATGTGCATCTCTTTTCTAGCATCCTACAAAGAAAAGGATAAGGTCCTACAAGAATTGGGGAATGAGAATAGAATTACTATATCATTAGCCAGAGAATATTAAAAGTTTAAAGGGCAGCCCTACTGCAACACATACAATGCACGGAATCAAACTTCAACATGGAAAAATCATTTTAAATTTCCTTAGCATTATGTTTAAATAAAACACCTTTATATATATATATATATATATATATATATATATATATATATATATATAATGAAATTAAAGTTTGATTTTGAATCTTCAATCATAGGGGAATATATTACATAAATCCAATGCTTTGGGGAATATATGTGCAATATCATTATTTAGAGGGTATATCTATAATTTCTAGTTTTTGTAGGGGTACATATGCATAAATTAAGAAGAGATATCATGATTTCTTTCCTGCAGGTTTATTGTTTGACATCTTAATTCATTTCATGTGAATATCCTAGAAGGTGAGAAAGTTCATTCCAATATTTAAAGATTTAAATCAAAACCATATGATCTGAAGATTCTGGATTTAACATCCAATCCCTAAATTCAGTGTATGTTTGATGTACAATTTTCATCAAAACACAGTAAATCCCAGCGAAGTTGAGAAAATATGAAATCTCTATGGCTTTGAACAATTGACTGGATTTTGTTCATGGAAAGAGATGCTTGGTGTCCATAACAAACACGGTTCAAAATTATTGAAATATGTGGACAATGATAAGATAAGGTTTTTAAGGCAACTAGATATTTATCTTCTGCATCACCTACCAGTGAATCTACCTTGTTAATTCGCTATCAAGCCTATCTAAAATTAAGTTTAAACATGAGAACAAATCAGCAATAAGGGCCCCTGTGAAATGTATGTGGCTCTTGACTAGTCAAAGATTTATCTAAAACTAATAGATGATTCCGTGAGTTAAATTTATTAGGTTTTCCATCATAAATTAAAACCTCATCATATTTCCTCAGATCTCTAGATACTGATTTCTTGTGAAATCAGGACTCTATTTCACAGCAGCAACAACAATAGAATGACAGAAATTAAACACCAGAATTTAACAGCAACAACATTAAACAAAGTTTGTAAAATAAAGCATTCAATGTTAAGAGTTAGGAAGGCCCAGAATTGTAGATCAGATCAGCAGTTTAATTTATTTTTATTTATTTATTTATTTATATTTTAAAATAACAATTGGAAGAATCAAACAAGATTCTGATTTGATAAAATCCTTTTTAAAAATTATGATTATCTAGATGTTATCCTCGGTAAAGTTCACAATTTGTTACTGATTTTTACCGAAGGCCTATTCTAAATAACTTCAATTTTCTTTCAGATAAAGGATAAGTAATTCAATAGTATATATCAACAAACAAAGGAACATGGATCCACTTTGCCCATATTTGCGTGCTGGTTATCAGGGAAAGAAACAGACATTGTTTGAAGAAATATTAATTCGCCAGTAATGTTAAATTAATCCATGAACTCAAGTTTGTCCACTAAATGAACCACATCACAACCTAGAACGCATAATTCCTTCAAAGGGACTGAAGATGTCCAAACACTCCTTCCTTTAAATTCTCAAATAAAGAGAAACTGAAAACCATTACTTCTAATAATCTCAAGGAATACTATCACGAGAGATCATATATCTCACTGTAATTCTACAAAAGATTCACTGCTACTAATACATCTAATGTGATATTGTTAGTTTCATGGAAACTAGAGCTATCTATTGCAATATAATATGCATTCTGTGTCAAATGATGTAGATACTGTTACATGTAAACTTGAAGCATATTCATACCAGTCCATTTCTTTTGGTTCTCTACTTACAATTGTCTAGATGTTCATTAGAAAAAGTATACTGAGATTGTGTGTCAATTGATTTTGTTACCTCTCAGATTGGAAGAATTTTAACATACCTTATCATAGCAGCATCCAAAAAAAAAAAAAAGATTTGTTCTTAAGATTGTTGGAAATATTTGATGAAATTGTTGATGAAATTGTTGATGATGATGATGCTATGAATAGGATCGGATTGACTGAGGCGTGCAAGGTTGCACTGACCTTAAGAACAATTTCGCCTCCTCTGAGTGGATCACTCGGTGCAGCAGGATCACAGTGGCGTTGTTCTCCCAGGATACAACAGTCCTCAGTTCTCAGATTCGTGCACTCGAATTGAGAACAGGTAGTGCTCTTTGATTTTGCTCCAGTAGAAGAAAGAATTAAGAAGAAGTCAGAAGAAGAAAGAGTAAAAGAAGGAATTTTCTGTTATCAAAGAAGACAGGGATGGGGTCCCTTTTATAGACTGGAATGCAGAGAGACACAACTCTTTGAAGCAACAGTTCAAAAGCAAAACAATGATTCAGAACAGTAGCATCTGTTGGCTGTTTGGACCGTTGGTGAAAAACGATGTCACCATTTAGGAAGAGGAATGGTGGACCGTTGGTGAAAAGAACGGGAAATAGTTGGGAAAGAGAAACTGTCAAGTTAGTTGGAATCCCAACAACCAACAGTAACAAATAATAAAAGAAAATTAAACAAATAAATATTTTGAAAACCCAAAAGATGGCCCAAAACTACATGGGCTTCTAACACAAATCACTGATAAAAGTTATAAGGCAAATTAGACAACACCTGACTGTAGCAAGAACTGACATGAAGGACTCATTGCTAATGGATCCTTGGATATTTGAAACTCCAATTGGCTCAAAACCAACGTTTATCAATGCATATTATAACTTGACTAACTTGTAGGTGTTACATCTACCAAAGGAAAATGTCTGGGATGAGGAAATCATACATGACATGTTCCCACAGGCAACAGCAGAAGCTATCAAAAAGATAAATATAAACCAGGAGCAGGAACAGATAAAATGGGTGTGGAGAAATGGAAGCAGGGGTGCCTTATTAACAGCAACAATTTATGAGGACTTGAGAACAAAAAAAGAAGAAGAAGCATGGAAGGATGGAAGCATCTGTGGAAACTCCTAAGAGATCCAAGAGTCAAGTACTTCATGTGGAAGCTATGCCATGGAGGGCTGCCCACAATGGATGACTTGCATGAAATTAATATTGGTCCAGAAAGGAAATGTCCATTATGCAACTTAGTTAATGAATCCATAACTCATTTATTCTTTCAATGCAGGATGGCTGAGCAATTGTGGACATAAATTCAAATAGGGGGACAAATGGCCGGCCAAAGGTGGAGAGTCACCCACCTGGTGGATGGGAAATGGCTGGAAAGAGGAAATATAGGCTCATACAAGATCACTGCCAAAGAAAAATCAATAATAGCATATGCATTATGGCATACACAGACTTTCACCACACTGTTTTTCATATTCATTCCCCAACTAGTGCAAAGGTTGGGTAATTTCCATTTGAAGTTCATATTTGATATGTAAAGGTATTTTTCCATTTACAAGGAGGTGAGCTTTTGAGGCATGACTAGTTGTGGAAAAATAAATCGGAGATTTTCTCCTGATGGTACCAATTCCTTTGGGAATGTTATGGTAATTAGAATTCATAGTTCACATAGTTTGATATTAAATTGTTTATGTGAATATCAAACTGAACAGATGAGTACTTCCCTATCAGAAAGTGATATTGGTTACTCATTCATTTATTCATTTATTTTTAAGCTAGCCTAATTGAAATTCTAGACCATGAAAATCATGCTTATTTCAATAACTATTGTGCTTGTTGATTGTCAGGACTCAGATGGTGACTTCCATTTGTATTGGATGCTCTCAATGAGGTATCCGCCTAATGGAACTTAGAATTCCTTTGTGTATACTCTATTTAAACTTTTGGGTTCATATCCACTACCTTTTAGATTTTGCCACTTGCTGGAAGCCTATGTGATGATATCTTAGAAAAGCTGACCATCAATATATAAAATAGAAAATTCATGTAATGAATGAAAAGCAATAAGTATTGTTATATACTACTGTGGACTATGAGTCTGGAGGTGGATCTTTTATTGTTTGTAAACATTGGCAAAAAATAATGGTACACTGGTTTAATTTAGAGACATTTCAGATGAATTTTTCTATCCAAGCAATATAGTTTATGGCAGAGATTGAAGCCTAACTGTTAACCGTTCAATGTCTCCTGACAGGCCTTCGACAGGCCTTCTCTGAACCTGCTAGATAAATGTAGCTACTTGCTGATCAAATAAGTTGCACAATCTGAGTTCAGTTTCAAATCGAGACATTTTATTTGGACGAGATTTTAAAGCTATTATTGATTTATTTATTTATTACACCATGTGATCCAAAGAATGTACATAAGCAATAAGTATCTTGCCATCCAAACAATGAGCATGAATATCTGTTCTATCTCTGTATCTGTTTTTATTGCCATCCAATCAATGAACATAAGCAATAACTTTCACTATTTGCCACCTGAACGGACAGCAAGTTAAGTTGGCCCCTATTTTTAGGATTGTCTCTTGTTCTCACCATCATACATCATTGGCTGTTTACATATGTGCACATGCACACTCACTCACATGCAAGCATTCATATCCATGTGCCCGTGAACAAACAATCATGTGTATTCATGGGTGCTTGCATACTCTTGTGCACTATTTTTGTGTATACATAGCCATGATTTAGCCCTCTGCACTATTTTTGTTCATGTCTCTTCTTAGATTTATCATGTCTAAAATGATTCATATTCTTGACATTGATTAAATGATTTCCACGATTCCAGATAGCTTTCCACCCCAAGTTTCTCCCTTCTAGGGTTGAGGAAGAGAGACGTGCAATCCTTTCAGAATTGCATTATTTTTTATTCAGCATATGAACAACATGAACCAAATCTACCTTCTTGTTTCCTTGCACTTTTCTTTCATTCAGGATTAACTCTTTATTCTAAACTCTAAAATTTTGACATTTTTGCCTCAATTTTCTATATTCCTATATTCATATGCTAAAACAAAAAGCCCATCAGAGAAAGGCATTGCAGTTATCTAGCAAATACTTGCATTTACATGACAGTAGCTGGAAATATAACCCATTAAGCTTTTTAAATCAAATTTACATGCTTTTAAATTAGGGATAAATTACTGGGCCTGTGGGATGGAACAGATGATGGCAATGCAAATGACAAGTAGCCTCTGCGAGGCAGCCTTGATCTCTCTTCCTCCATAATTTTCTGCCGCTCATCATAGAACATAAAGTCATCAAGTAAAGAAGTATCTAGAGAGATTTTTAAAAATGTGCAGCATGCTCAAGCCTGGTAAATATGGCAGCTGTAAAGAGAAACAATAGGTTAGACATAAAGTGCATCCAAAATCATGCATCAAAAGCATTTGTAAAAACAGCACAGCAAAAAATGAAATCATAGTCTGAAGTTGGTTCAATTACTGAAACACTATTTTCTAATAACTGGACACCATGAAATTTTCTTGGAAAGAGGGCTAAAACAGTTGCTAAGAATGAAACCAAGCGTTTCAGAAAATTATGAAACGCAAGAGGTGAGTATCCAAATAATCTAAATTGAACTTGGGGATTGCAAAGACTTGGCTTTTATGAAAAAATCATTAACAATGTCATTGTAAAGTAAGAAATTGTAAACAATCCCAGAATAGGATATACCCAAAAAATAAAATAAACAAAATAGTTACACCGGTCTATGTTGCTTTGCTTGGTAGCAAGACACTTTGTTAAATTTTTATTCAGCATATGCTCAACATGAACCTCATCTACCTTCTTGTTTCCTTGGACTTTTTCTTTCATATGATTGATCACTCAGGTTTACAACAAAACAAAGTGTCTTCACAATAAAATTTAACCTCTTAGGGAAAAAAAAAATACAACAAAACAAAATGAAAACAAAGTGACTGAACACTAAGATATACCAATATCTCAGGTTTACAGGACAGATACTTGTGAACTCTCAGTGTCTCATATAGGCTGGAGGCAGTAATGCAATAATAGTAAATTTTAGAAGAGGTGTCATGCGATGCAATGACTTTCAACAAACATGTAGCATAAGGAATAGACCAATTTAATAAACCATATGTTTAAGTTTCATAAAAAGAAGGAATATATTATATAAATCATGAAAGTAAATAGGAAATTGGAAGCTAGACAATTTTCATCTATGGTTTTCACAAAACATGCTTTTTGCTTCAAGAGAAGAATGAAACAACCAAATGAAGAAGTACGTGACTTGCTCACATGATGTAGATTCATATCCTTAAATATCATCATGAATTCTATGAAGAAACAACATACAAAACATAGCCTTCCTACTCATCAATACTTTCTCACCCAAATAATTAATGGTAACAAACTAATAATGCCAGCAACACAAAAGAGAGAGAAAAAAAAGCCACGGTAGTTGGGGTATATATGTCAGAAGGATGTAATTAAAATAAGGAATGGAGAATGAAAGTGTGGTACAAGTGATGGAAGCTTACGACGTGCAATACATATATAGAACTTAATGCAAAGTTTTGTTCCTGAATTCAAGCCATTCATGTAATCTTCAATTAATTTCCCATTAATTAATTTATCCCTAATCAACTACTTAAATAATAGTTTTTGCATACCATGTTTCCATCCAGCTTCATGCATGGATCACTTAGCAACTGCAAAGTAGTGGGAGGTCGCGAAGTAAAAAAGCGTGTTAAGTTGAGAATTTCTAACATTGTAGCATTCTTTCCTAGGTTGGGCTTTGAGTTTCAAAGTTTCAAGAACTCCGCCAGAACTCTTAATATGAAAATACACCAAATCAAATGACGTATCGAGCGAGACCATTGTGCATGATAAACCTTTTGTTTTCGACCAACGACATCTACTCATATCCAGCTTCGTGTTATTCCTTAACACAACGATCAGTAAGTGGGGGAGAGTCAAGTACAACACAAGACTGACGGGGTGGGGCGCGCCAAAGCAACCCGGGACACCAGAGGGGTCAATACTCAAGCGCTGACGCCTTTTTTTTTTTTTTAAGGTGAAAAATGTACTTCACCTTGGTAAAGCTCCTAAAATGTTTGCATAATGTATGTCTTCATGAAGCTCCATCATTGTTGATGGAAGGTCATGGGGGAACCATTTAGGTCTAGTGCCTTTTCTGGGTTTATTTCTTGTATTGCTTGCCAAACCTCTGCTTATGTAAAAGGCTCCTCGAGCGACGAAAGGTTGATCTGGTCTCTTCCTTCACACATTTTTGCCCAATTCATGGTATATTAGAAGTTTCTTTTCTTCCCTATAATAAGGTTAAAATGCTTGGACACCGCTTCTCCTATTGTCTCTATTTCCCTGAGAGCCTGATCCCCCACCTGTAATTCGTGTATCCAGTTGTTTTTCCTATGATTTGCTATAGCGTGGAAGTACCTTGTGTTTCGATCTCCTTCTCTTAGCCAAGTTACTCTTTAGCATTGTTGCCATAGTTCTTCCTCCGTTCGAATGATGTTATCATACTCTGCTTGCCACGAGTTGTTCCTCCTCAGTGTTGATTAGTGGTTAGGACTCACTCGGAAGATCCAGGCCTTCAATCTCTTGTAGAAATTCTTCTTTTCTTTGCCTTTGGTTGCTTGGGTGTTCCCGATGCCATTTTCGTAGCCTTCCCTGACTAGGGTTAGCTTCTCTCCCCATTTGAAGCAGTCTTCCCCATGGTATCGGCTATGTTCCCACCATTCCTTGATCATTGTCCAAAAACCTTGTCATTCCCCAGCTTGTCTTGAATTTGAAGGTGTACTTTCTCAGCTTTTAGTTGCCACTTTCTAGGGTAACGGGTGTGATCTAATCGAACACGCTGTAGCGCCCTTTTCCATGGAAAAGTCCAGGCCCATCCATAACACAATAGGAATTTGTCCAAGCGAATCATGGTGAGTATTCCTCTGCCATTGATCCATGTGTACTTTCACCCTGTTAGAGACAGGTCATAGAGTTATGGTTCCTCAATCAGTTGGTTGAAACCTTCTGATTTTTGCATATTCCTGATTCTTACATTCCTGTTTCATGTGCTTCTTGTAATATTAAAACCTTCCCCAATTACCCATGTTCCCCTCCTACGTCTTCATATTGCTTTTAATTCCTCCCAAAAAGGTTTGCCTTTTTGTTCTATCACCGGGTCCATACACTGTTGTGATCCATTAGGTCCAATCCTCCCTTTTTTTGAGCACTGTCGTTATTGAGTAACAGTCAACATACCTTGCTATTGTTGGAATTAAGCGAACTTCCATCGCATACAACATCCTCCTCTGGTGTTGCGCGCAAAGAGGATTAGTTTCTCCTTGTATGCACACCCACCAATCGAGCGCTATATTCTGTTATCTATTGTCTAGAGTTTTATCTCTTGTAGACAAAAGACTTCCACCTTATTTGCTTCAATGATGTCTCTTATCAGGAAATGTTTCTTACGTTTCCCTAACCCCTACATTCACTAATAACACCCTTATAGATTACCTTGATGAGCCCTATTATGTGGATGGGTCAGGGCCTGATTAGTCGTCGATCCCCTTTCTGCTTCTAAAGTTCTTATGTGGTTTATAGCCTGGGATGCATTTCCTTCGGCATGTTTCGAGTGCACTCTTATCATTAGAGTCCTAGAGATGAGCTCTATATCAATCTAGTTTACTAGTGTCAACGGAACTGTTTGAAGTATACAAGAAAGCTCCTCTTGTTGGGATTGTAGTGCCCTTCATTTGCTTCTTTTTGGGGTTTTGGGAGCTTGGATCTTCCTTGGTCTTCCTCTCGGTTTTGGGACCGAGGCCTTCACTGGTGCCAGGTCTTATATTGGAGTGGTGTTCTTTATCCTTCGTGGTTAGGGTTACCCATTAATGCAAAATGTCCAAACCTTCTTCCTTCGATCGTCCCTTGCATTTTCCTTGGCTTTTCTCGTAACCTAGGCCCTCGGCTTTCATTCAAAGTGATGTTTATTTCTCCTATGAAAGAGGGTCTCCAGATGGAGTGGTGTTTCTTTCTCCTACCAGTGTGGCTGGCCTGAGGCACTATCATCGAGCCTTTCTCCCAAGAGAATTAAGTTCCATGCCTCAATTTTAATGAGATTAAGTATTTTCCATTCTTCTCGGTGAGGTCTTGTTTAGATATATTGTTATGCCATCTTCAAAGGATACTTGTTGATTATCTCTAAGGTTATATTGAGTTAGTGGGTAATTAGCAGACCTGGTTTGGCTTTTGATTCCATTAAGAGTGTTATCACACTGACTTTGGGCTACATTGGGATCCAATGAGCTTGGGTCTGATATGCCAAGGGAACTGCTATTTGTGTCTGCTTGTTTCTTGCTGGGTTGGTCTTGGGTTAGGCCTGCTAATAGGTTCAATTGGGTTGTTGAAGCCACGTCTAGGCCAGTTTCTATTGGTGCAGGC